>CM075588.1:21683015-22896292 GCA_037962945.1 Sarcoramphus papa | reverse complement strand
TAGAGAAGCGCAAAGCCCCAGTGTTGCTGCGCCTGTGAAAGCGCTTCCAAGGAAGCGTGCTGGCTAGCAAGAGCTTTCAGTGCTGGCACTTTTCATCTCTGAGTAATTGCTCGACGTTTGCAATTTCTCAGCTCGTGTCTACGAGCCAGAGAGATAGTGACCGTGACATTTGGTGGGTAGAGAAGCGCAAAGCCCCAGTGTTGCTCTGCCTGTGAAAGCGCTTCCAAGGAAGGGTGCTGGCTAGCAAGAGCTTTCAGTGCTGGCACTTTTCATCTCTGAGCAATTGCTGGACGTTTGCAATCTCTCAGCTCGTGTCTACGAGACGGAGAGATAGTGACCGTGACGTTTGGTGGCTAGAGAAGCGCAAAGCCCCAGTGTTGCTGCGCCTGTGAAAGCGCTTCCAAGGAAGGGTGCTGGCTAGCAACAGCTTTCAGTGCTGGCACTTTTCATCTCTGAGCAATTGCTCGACGTTTGCAATTTCTCAGCTCGTGTCTACGAGACGGAGAGAGATAGTGACCGTGACGTTTGGTGGCTAGAGAAGCGCAAAGCCCCAGTGTTGCTGCGCCTGTGAAAGCGCTTCCAAGGAAGGGTGCTGGCTAGCAAGAGCTTTCAGTGCTGGCACTTTTCATCTCTGATGAATTGCTCGACCTTTGCAATTTCTCAGCTCGTGTCTACGAGCCAGAGAGATAGTGACCGTGACATTTGGTGGCTAGAGAAGCGCAAAGCCCCAGTGTTGCTGCGCCTGTGAAAGCGCTTCCAAGGAAGGGTGCTGGCTAGCAAGAGCTTTCAGTGCTGGCACTTTTCATCTCTGAGCAATTGCTCGACCTTTGCAATTTCTCACCTGAGCTCTCTTTAGAGTGCGCGAGAGGATGAGCAGAAGATTAGGTGGCTAGAGAAGCCCAGAGCCCCACTGTTCTTAGGCCTACAAAAGCACTTCCAAGGAAGGGTGCTGGCTAGCAAGAGCTTTCAGTGCTGGCACTTTTCCTCTCTGAGCAATTGCTCGACATTTGCAATTTCTCAGCTCGTGTCTACGAGACGGAAAGAGAATGACTGTGACGTTTGGTGGGTAGAGAAGTGCAAAGCCCCAGTGTTGCTGCGCCTGTGAAAGCGCTTCCAAGGAAGGGTGCTGGCTAGCAACAGCTTTCAGTGCTGGCACTTTTCATCTCTGAGCAATTGCTCGACCTTTGCAATTTCTCACCTGAGCTCTCTTTAGAGTGCGCGAGAGGATGAGCAGAAGATTAGGTGGCTAGAGAAGCCCAGAGCCCCACTGTTCTTAGGCCTACAAAAGCGCATCCAAGGAAGGGTGCTGGCTAGCAACAGCTTTCAGTGCTGGCACTTTTCATCTCTGAGCAATTGCTCGACGTTTGCAATTTCTCAGCTCATGTCTACGAGACGGAGAGAGATAGTGACCGTGACGTTTGGTGGCTAGAGAAGCGCAAAGCCCCAGTGTTGCTGCGCCTGTGAAAGCGCTTCCAAGGAAGGGTGCTGGCTAGCAAGAGCTTTCAGTGCTGGCACTTTTCATCTCTGAGCAATTGCTTGACCTTTGCAATTTCTCACCTGAGCTCTCTTTAGAGTGCGTGAGAGGATGAGCAGAAGATTAGGTGGCTAGAGAAGCCCAGAGCCCCAGTGTTCTTAGGCCTACAAAAGCACTTCCAAGGAAGGGTGCTGGCTAGCAAGAGCTTTCAGTGCTGGCACTTTTCATCTCTGAGCAATTGCTCGACGTTTGCAATTTCTCACCTGAGCTCTCTTTAGAGTGCGCGAGAGGATGAGCAGAAGATTAGGTGGCTAGAGAAGCTCAGAGCCCCAGTGTTCTTAGGCCTACAAAAGCACTTCAAAGGAAGGGTGCTGGCTAGCAACAGCTTTCAGTGCTGGCACTTTTCATCTCTGAGCAATTGCTCGACGTTTGCAATTTCTCAGCTCGTGTCTACGAGACGGAGAGATAGTGACCGTGACGTTTGGTGGGTAGAGAAGCGCAAAGCCCAAGTGTTGCTGCGCCTGTGAAAGCGCTTCCAAGGAAGGGTGCTGGCTAGCAAGAGCTTTCAGTGCTGGCACTTTTCATCTCTGAGCAATTGCTGGACGTTTGCAATTTCTCACCTGAGCTCTCTTTAGAGTGCGCGAGAGGATGAGCAGAAGATTAGGTGGCTGGAGAAGCACAGAGCCCCAGTGTTCTAAGGGCTACAAAAGCGCTTCCAAGGAAGGGTGCTGGCTAGCAAGAGCTTTCAGTGCTGGCACTTTTCATCTCTGAGCAATTGCTCGACCTTTGCAATTTCTCAGCTCGTGTCTACGAGACGGACAGAGATAGTGACCGTGACGTTTGGTGGCTAGAGAAGCCCAGAGCACCAGTGTTCTTGGGCCTACAAAAGCACTTCCAAGGAAGGGTGCTGGCTAGCAACAGCTTTCAGTGCTGGCACGTTTCATCTCTGAGCAATTGCTCGACGTTTGCAATTTCTCAGCTCAGGTCTACGAGACGGAAAGAGATAGTGACCGTGACATTTGGTGGCTAGAGAAGCGCAAAGCCCCAGTGTTACTGCGCCTGTGAAAGCGCTTCCAAGGAAGGGTGCTGGCTAGCAAGAGCTTTCAGTGCTGGCACTTTTCATCTCTGAGCAATTGCTCGACGTTTGCAATTTCTCACCTGATCTCTCTTTAGAGTGCGCGAGAGGATGAGCAGAAGATTAGGTGGCTAGAGAAGCCCAGAGCCCCAGTGTTCTTAGGCCTACAAAAGCACTTCCAAGGAAGGGTGCTGGCTAGCAAGAGCTTTCAGTGCTGGCACTTTTCATCTCTGAGCAATTGCTCGACGTTTGCAATTTCTCGGCTCAGGTCTACGAGCCACAGAGATAGTATCCGTGACATTTGGTGGCTAGAGAAGCGCAAAGCCCCAGTGTTACTGCGCCTGTGAAAGCGCTTCCAAGGAAGGGTGCTGGCTAGCAACAGCTTTCAGTGCTGGCACTTTTCATCTCTGAGCAATTGCTCGACCTTTGCAATTTCTCACCTGAGCTCTCTTTAGAGTGTGCGAGAGGATGAGCAGAAGATTAGGTGGCTAGAGAAGCCCAGAGCCCCAGTGTTCTTAGGCCTACAAAAGCACTTCCAAGGAAGGGTGCTGGCTAGCAAGAGCTTTCAGTGCTGGCACTTTTCATCTCTGAGCAATTGCTCGACGTTTGCAATTTCTCAGCTCGTGTCTACGAGACGGAGAGATAGTGACCGTGACGTTTGGTGGCTAGAGAAGCGCAAAGCCCAAGTGTTGCTGCGCCTGTGAAAGCGCTTCCAAGGAAGGGTGCTGGCTAGCAAGAGCTTTCAGTGCTGGCACTTTTCATCTCTGAGCAATTGCTCGACCTTTGCAATTTCTCACCTGAGCTCTCTTTAGAGTGCGCGAGAGGATGAGCAGAAGATTAGGTGGCTGGAGAAGCACAGAGCCCCAGTGTTCTAAGGGCTACAAAAGCGCTTCCAAGGAAGGGTGCTGGCTAGCAAGAGCTTTCAGTGCTGGCACTTTTCATCTCTGAGCAATTGCTCGACGTTTGCAATTTCTCGGCTCAGGTCTACGAGCCACAGAGATAGTATCCGTGACATTTGGTGGCTAGAGAAGCGCAAAGCCCCAGTGTTACTGCGCCTGTGAAAGCGCTTCCAAGGAAGGGTGCTGGCTAGCAAGAGCTTTCAGTGCTGGCACTTTTCATCTCTGATGAATTGCTCGACCTTTGCAATTTCTCAGCTCGTGTCTACGAGCCAGAGAGATAGTGACCGTGACATTTGGTGGGTAGAGAAGCGCAAAGCCCCAGTGTTGCTGCGCCTGTGAAAGCGCTTCCAAGGAAGGGTGCTGGCTAGCAACAGCTTTCAGTGCTGGCACTTTTCATCTCTGAGCAATTGCTCGACCTTTGCAATTTCTCACCTGAGCTCTCTTTAGAGTGCGCGAGAGGATGAGCAGAAGATTAGGTGGCTAGAGAAGCCCAGAGCCCCAGTGTTCTTAGGCCTACAAAAGCACTTCCAAGGAAGGGTGCTGGCTAGCAAGAGCTTTCAGTGCTGGCACTTTTCATCTCTGAGCACTTGCTCGACGTTTGCAATTTCTCAGCTCGTGTCTACGAGACGGAAAGAGAATGACTGTTACGTTTGGTGGGTAGAGAAGCGCAAAGCCCCAGTGTTGCTGCGCCTGTGAAAGCGCTTCCAAGGAAGGGTGCTGGCTAGCAACAGCTTTCAGTGCTGGCACTTTTCATCTCTGAGCAATTGCTCGACCTTTGCAATTTCTCACCTGAGCTCTCTTTAGAGTGCGCGAGAGGATGAGCAGAAGATTAGGTGGCTAGAGAAGCCCAGAGCACCAGTGTTCTTAGGCCTACAAAAGCGCATCCAAGGAAGGGTGCTGGCTAGCAAGAGCTTTCAGTGCTTGCACTTTTCATCTCTGAGCAATTGCTCGACCTTTGCAATTTCTCAGCTCGTGTCTACGAGACGGACAGAGATAGTGACCGTGACGTTTGGTGGGTAGAGAAGCGCAAAGCCCCAGTGTTGCTCTGCCTGTGAAAGCGCTTCCAAGGAAGGGTGCTGGCTAGCAAGAGCTTTCAGTGCTGGCACTTTTCATCTCTGAGCAATTGCTTGACCTTTGCAATTTCTCACCTGATCTCTCTTTAGAGTGCGCGAGAGGATGAGCAGAAGATTAGGTGGCTAGAGAGGCCCAGAGCCCCAGTGTTCTTAGGCCTACAAAAGCACTTCCAAGGAAGGGTGCTGGCTAGCAAGAGCTTTCAGTGCTGGCACTTTTCATCTCTGAGCAATTGCTCGACGTTTGCAATTTCTCACCTGAGCTCTCTTTAGAGTGCGCGAGAGGATGAGCAGAAGATTAGGTGGCTGGAGAAGCACAGAGCCCCAGTGTTCTAAGGGCTACAAAAGCGCTTCCAAGGAAGGGTGCTGGCTAGCAAGAGCTTTCAGTGCTGGCACTTTTCATCTCTGAGCAATTGCTCGACCTTTGCAATTTCTCAGCTCGTGTCTACGAGACGGACAGAGATAGTGACCGTGACGTTTGGTGGCTAGAGAAGCCCAGAGCACCAGTGTTCTTGGGCCTACAAAAGCACTTCCAAGGAAGGGTGCTGGCTAGCAACAGCTTTCAGTGCTGGCACGTTTCATCTCTGAGCAATTGCTCGACGTTTGCAATTTCTCAGCTCAGGTCTACGAGACGGAGAGAGATAGTGACCGTGACATTTGGTGGCTAGAGAAGCGCAAAGCCCCAGTGTTACTGCGCCTGTGAAAGCGCTTCCAAGGAAGGGTGCTGGCTAGCAAGAGCTTTCAGTGCTGGCACTTTTCATCTCTGAGCAATTGCTCGACGTTTGCAATTTCTCACCTGATCTCTCTTTAGAGTGCGCGAGAGGATGAGCAGAAGATTAGGTGGCTAGAGAAGCCCAGAGCCCCAGTGTTCTTAGGCCTACAAAAGCACTTCCAAGGAAGGGTGCTGGCTAGCAAGAGCTTTCAGTGCTGGCACTTTTCATCTCTGAGCAATTGCTCGACCTTTGCAATTTCTCACCTGAGCTCTCTTTAGAGTGCGCGAGAGGATGAGCAGAAGATTAGGTGGCTAGAGAAGCCCAGAGCCCCAGTGTTCTTAGGCCTACAAAAGCACTTCCAAGGAAGGGTGCTGGCTAGCAAGAGCTTTCAGTGCTGGCACGTTTCATCTCTGAGCAATTGCTCGACTTTTGCAATTTCTCAGCTCAGGTCTACGAGACGGAGAGAGATAGTGACCGTGACATTTGGTGGCTAGAGAAGCGCAAAGCCCCAGTGTTACTGCGCCTGTGAAAGCGCTTCCAAGGAAGGGTGCTGGCTAGCAGGAGCTTTCAGTGCTGGCACTTTTCATCTCTGAGCAATTGCTCGACCTTTGCAATTTCTCAGCTCGTGTCTATGAGACGGAGAGATAGTGACCATAACGTTTGGTGGCTAGAGAAGCGCAAAGCCCCAGTGTTGCTGCGCCTGTGAAAGCGCTTCCAAGGAAGGGTGCTGGCTAGCAAGAGCTTTCAGTGCTGGCACTTTTCATCTCTGAGCAATTGCTCGACCTTTGCAATTTCTCACCTGAGCTCTCTTTAGAGTGCGCGAGAGGATGAGCAGAAGATTAGGTGGCTAGAGAAGCCCAGAGCCCCACTGTTCTTAGGCCTACAAAAGCACTTCCAAGGAAGGGTGCTGGCTAGCAAGAGCTTTCAGTGCTGGCACTTTTCATCTCTGAGCAATTGCTCGACATTTGCAATTTCTCAGCTCGTGTCTACGAGACGGAAAGAGAATGACTGTGACGTTTGGTGGGTAGAGAAGTGCAAAGCCCCAGTGTTGCTGCGCCTGTGAAAGCGCTTCCAAGGAAGGGTGCTGGCTAGCAACAGCTTTCAGTGCTGGCACTTTTCATCTCTGAGCAATTGCTCGACGTTTGCAATTTCTCACCTGAGCTCTCTTTAGAGTGCGCGAGAGGATGAGCAGAAGATTAGGTGGCTAGAGAAGCCCAGAGCCCCACTGTTCTTAGGCCTACAAAAGCGCATCCAAGGAAGGGTGCTGGCTAGCAACAGCTTTCAGTGCTGGCACTTTTCATCTCTGAGCAATTGCTCGACGTTTGCAATTTCTCAGCTCATGTCTACGAGACGGAGAGAGATAGTGACCGTGACGTTTGGTGTGTAGAGAAGCGCAAAGCCCCAGTGTTGCTGCGCCTGTGAAAGCGCTTCCAAGGAAGGGTGCTGGCTAGCAAGAGCTTTCAGTGCTGGCACTTTTCATCTCTGAGCAATTGCTTGACCTTTGCAATTTCTCACCTGATCTCTCTTTAGAGTGCGCGAGAGGATGAGCAGAAGATTAGGTGGCTAGAGAAGCCCAGAGCCCCAGTGTTCTTAGGCCTACAAAAGCACTTCCAAGGAAGGGTGCTGGCTAGCAAGAGCTTTCAGTGCTGGCACTTTTCATCTCTGAGCAATTGCTCGACGTTTGCAATTTCTCACCTGAGCTCTCTTTAGAGTGCGCGAGAGGATGAGCAGAAGATTAGGTGGCTGGAGAAGCACAGAGCCCCAGTGTTCTAAGGGCTACAAAAGCGCTTCCAAGGAAGGGTGCTGGCTAGCAAGAGCTTTCAGTGCTGGCACTTTTCATCTCTGAGCAATTGCTCGACCTTTGCAATTTCTCAGCTCGTGTCTACGAGACGGACAGAGATAGTGACCGTGACGTTTGGTGGCTAGAGAAGCCCAGAGCACCAGTGTTCTTGGGCCTACAAAAGCACTTCCAAGGAAGGGTGCTGGCTAGCAACAGCTTTCAGTGCTGGCACGTTTCATCTCTGAGCAATTGCTCGACGTTTGCAATTTCTCAGCTCAGGTCTACGAGACGGAGAGAGATAGTGACCGTGACATTTGGTGGCTAGAGAAGCGCAAAGCCCCAGTGTTACTGCGCCTGTGAAAGCGCTTCCAAGGAAGGGTGCTGGCTAGCAAGAGCTTTCAGTGCTGGCACTTTTCATCTCTGAGCAATTGCTCGACGTTTGCAATTTCTCACCTGATCTCTCTTTAGAGTGCGCGAGAGGATGAGCAGAAGATTAGGTGGCTAGAGAAGCCCAGAGCCCCACTGTTCTTAGGCCTACAAAAGCACTTCCAAGGAAGGGTGCTGGCTAGCAAGAGCTTTCAGTGCTGGCACTTTTCATCTCTGAGCAATTGCTCGACGTTTGCAATTTCTCGGCTCAGGTCTACGAGCCACAGAGATAGTATCCGTGACATTTGGTGGCTAGAGAAGCGCAAAGCCCCAGTCTTACTGCGCCTGTGAAAGCGCTTCCAAGGAAGGGTGCTGGCTAGCAAGAGCTTTCAGTGCTGGCACTTTTCATCTCTGAGCAATTGCTCGACCTTTGCAATTTCTCACCTGAGCTCTCTTTAGAGTGTGTTAGAGGATGAGCAGAAGATTAGGTGGCTAGAGAAGCCCAGAGCCCCAGTGTTCTTAGGCCTACAAAAGCACTTCCAAGGAAGGGTGCTGGCTAGCAAGAGCTTTCAGTGCTGGCACTTTTCATCTCTGAGCAATTGCTCGACGTTTGCAATTTCTCAGCTCGTGTCTACGAGACGGAGAGATAGTGACCGTGACGTTTGGTGGCTAGAGAAGCGCAAAGCCCAAGTGTTGCTGCGCCTGTGAAAGCGCTTCCAAGGAAGGGTGCTGGCTAGCAAGAGCTTTCAGTGCTGGCACTTTTCATCTCTGAGCAATTGCTCGACCTTTGCAATTTCTCACCTGAGCTCTCTTTAGAGTGCGCGAGAGGATGAGCAGAAGATTAGGTGGCTGGAGAAGCACAGAGCCCCAGTGTTCTAAGGGCTACAAAAGCGCTTCCAAGGAAGGGTGCTGGCTAGCAAGAGCTTTCAGTGCTGGCACTTTTCATCTCTGAGCAATTGCTCGACGTTTGCAATTTCTCGGCTCAGGTCTACGAGCCACAGAGATAGTATCCGTGACATTTGGTGGCTAGAGAAGCGCAAAGCCCCAGTGTTACTGCGCCTGTGAAAGCGCTTCCAAGGAAGGGTGCTGGCTAGCAAGAGCTTTCAGTGCTGGCACTTTTCATCTCTGATGAATTGCTCGACCTTTGCAATTTCTCAGCTCGTGTCTACGAGCCAGAGAGATAGTGACCGTGACATTTGGTGGCTAGAGAAGCGCAAAGCCCCAGTGTTGCTGCGCCTGTGAAAGCGCTTCCAAGGAAGGGTGCTGGCTAGCAAGAGCTTTCAGTGCTGGCACTTTTCATCTCTGAGCAATTGCTCGACCTTTGCAATTTCTCACCTGAGCTCTCTTTAGAGTGTGCGAGAGGATGAGCAGAAGATTAGGTGGCTAGAGAAGCCCAGAGCCCCAGTGTTCTTAGGCCTACAAAAGCACTTCCAAGGAAGGGTGCTGGCTAGCAAGAGCTTTCAGTGCTGGCACTTTTCATCTCTGAGCACTTGCTCGACGTTTGCAATTTCTCAGCTCGTGTCTACGAGACGGACAGAGATAGTGACCGTGACGTTTGGTGGGTAGAGAAGCGCAAAGCCCCAGTGTTGCTGCGCCTGTGAAAGCGCTTCCAAGGAAGGGTGCTGGCTAGCAACAGCTTTCAGTGCTGGCACTTTTCATCTCTGAGCAATTGCTCGACCTTTGCAATTTCTCACCTGAGCTCTCTTTAGAGTGCGCGAGAGGATGAGCAGAAGATTAGGTGGCTAGAGAAGCCCAGAGCCCCAGTGTTCTTAGGCCTACAAAAGCGCATCCAAGGAAGGGTGCTGGCTAGCAAGAGCTTTCAGTGCTTGCACTTTTCATCTCTGAGCAATTGCTCGACCTTTGCAATTTCTCAGCTCGTGTCTACGAGACGGACAGAGATAGTGACCGTGACGTTTGGTGGGTAGAGAAGCGCAAAGCCCCAGTGTTGCTGTGCCTGTGAAAGCGCTTCCAAGGAAGGGTGCTGGCTAGCAAGAGCTTTCAGTGCTGGCACTTTTCATCTCTGAGCAATTGCTCGACCTTTGCAATTTCTCACCTGATCTCTCTTTAGAGTGCGCGAGAGGATGAGCAGAAGATTAGGTGGCTAGAGAAGCCCAGAGCCCCAGTGTTCTTAGGCCTACAAAAGCACTTCCAAGGAAGGGTGCTGGCTAGCAAGAGCTTTCAGTGCTGGCACTTTTCATCTCTGAGCAATTGCTCGACGTTTGCAATTTCTCACCTGAGCTCTCTTTAGAGTGCGCGAGAGGATGAGCAGAAGATTAGGTGGCTGGAGAAGCACAGAGCCCCAGTGTTCTAAGGGCTACAAAAGCGCTTCCAAGGAAGGGTGCTGGCTAGCAAGAGCTTTCAGTGCTGGCACTTTTCATCTCTGAGCAATTGCTTGACCTTTGCAATTTCTCAGCTCGTGTCTACGAGACGGAGAGAGATAGTGACCGTGACGTTTGGTGGCTAGAGAAGCCCAGAGCACCAGTGTTCTTGGGCCTACAAAAGCACTTCCAAGGAAGGGTGCTGGCTAGCAACAGCTTTCAGTGCTGGCACGTTTCATCTCTGAGCAATTGCTCGACGTTTGCAATTTCTCAGCTCAGGTCTACGAGACGGAGAGAGATAGTGACCGTGACATTTGGTGGCTAGAGAAGCGCAAAGCCCCAGTGTTACTGCGCCTGTGAAAGCGCTTCCAAGGAAGGGTGCTGGCTAGCAAGAGCTTTCAGTGCTGGCACTTTTCATCTCTGAGCAATTGCTCGACGTTTGCAATTTCTCACCTGATCTCTCTTTAGAGTGCGCGAGAGGATGAGCAGAAGATTAGGTGGCTAGAGAAGCCCAGAGCCCCAGTGTTCTTAGGCCTACAAAAGCACTTCCAAGGAAGGGTGCTGGCTAGCAAGAGCTTTCAGTGCTGGCACTTTTCATCTCTGAGCAATTGCTCGACCTTTGCAATTTCTCACCTGAGCTCTCTTTAGAGTGCGCGAGAGGATGAGCAGAAGATTAGGTGGCTAGAGAAGCCCAGAGCCCCAGTGTTCTTAGGCCTACAAAAGCACTTCCAAGGAAGGGTGCTGGCTAGCAAGAGCTTTCAGTGCTGGCACGTTTCATCTCTGAGCAATTGCTCGACTTTTGCAATTTCTCAGCTCAGGTCTACGAGACGGAGAGAGATAGTGACCGTGACATTTGGTGGCTAGAGAAGCGCAAAGCCCCAGTGTTACTGCGCCTGTGAAAGCGCTTCCAAGGAAGGGTGCTGGCTAGCAGGAGCTTTCAGTGCTGGCACTTTTCATCTCTGAGCAATTGCTCGACGTTTGCAATTTCTCAGCTCGTGTCTATGAGACGGAGAGATAGTGACCATAACGTTTGGTGGCTAGAGAAGCGCAAAGCCCCAGTGTTGCTGCGCCTGTGAAAGCGCTTCCAAGGAAGGGTGCTGGCTAGCAACAGTTTTCAGTGCTGGCACTTTTCATCTCTGAGCAATTGCTCGACCTTTGCAATATCTCACCTGAGCTCTCTTTAGAGTGCGTGAGAGGATGAGCAGAAGATTAGGTGGCTAGAGAAGCCCAGAGCCCCAGTGTTCTTAGGCCTACAAAAGCACTTCCAAGGAAGGGTGCTGGCTAGCAACAGCTTTCAGTGCTGGCACTTTTCATCTCTGAGCAATTGCTGGACGTTTGCAATCTCTCAGCTCGTGTCTACGAGACGGAGAGAGATAGTGACCGTGACGTTTGGTGGCTAGAGAAGCGCAAAGCCCCAGTGTTGCTGCGCCTGTGAAAGCGCTTCCAAGGAAGGGTGCTGGCTAGCAAGAGCTTTCAGTGCTGGCACTTTTCATCTCTGAGCAATTGCTCGACCTTTGCAATTTCTCACCTGAGCTCTCTTTAGAGTGCGCGAGAGGATGAGCAGAAGATTAGGTGGCTAGAGAAACACAGAGCCCCTGTGTTCTTAGGCCTACAAAAGCGCATCCAAGGAAGGGTGCTGGCTAGCAACAGCTTTCAGTGCTGGCACTTTTCATCTCTGAGCAATTGCTCGACGTTTGCAATTTCTCAGCTCGTGTCTACGAGACGGAGAGAGATAGTGACCGTGACATTTGGTGGCTAGAGAAGCCCAGAGCACCAGTGTTCTTGGGCCTACAAAAGCACTTCCAAGGAAGGGTGCTGGCTAGCAAGAGCTTTCAGTGCTGGCACTTTTCATCTCTGAGCAATTGCTCGACCTTTGCAATTTCTCACCTGAGCTCTCTTTAGAGTGCGCGAGAGGATGAGCAGAAGATTAGGTGCCTAGAGAAGCCCAGAGCCCCAGTGTTCTTAGGCCTACAAAAGCACTTCCAAGGAAGGGTGTTGGCTAGCAAGAGCTTTCAGTGCTGGCACTTTTCATCTCTGAGCAATTGCTCGACGTTTGCAATTTCTCACCTGAGCTCTCTTTAGAGTGCGCGAGAGGATGAGCAGAAGATTAGGTGGCTAGAGAATCTCAGAGCACCAGTGCTCTTAGGCCTACAAAAGCACTTCCAAGGAAGGGTGCTGGCTAGCAACAGCTTTCAGTGCTGGCACTTTTCATCTCTGAGCAATTGCTCGACCTTTGCAATTTCTCAGCTCGTGTCTACGAGACGGAGAGATAGTGACCGTGACATTTGGTGGCTAGAGAAGTGCAAAGCCCCAGTGTTGCTGCGCCTGTGAAAGCGCTTACAAGGAAGGGTGCTGGCTAGCAAGAGCTTTCAGTGCTGGCACTTTTCATCTCTGAGTAATTGCTCGACGTTTGCTATTTCTCACCTGAGCTCTCTTTAGAGTGCGCGAGAGGATGAGCAGAAGATTAGGTGGCTAGAGAAACACAGAGCCCCAGTGTTCTTAGGCCTACAAAAGCGCATCCAAGGAAGGGTGCTGGCTAGCAAGAGCTTTCAGTGCTGGCACTTTTCATCTCTGAGCAATTGCTCGACCTTTGCAATTTCTCATCTGAGCTCTCTTTAGAGTGCGCGAGAGGATGAGCAGAAGATTAGGTGGCTAGAGAAGCCCAGAGCCCCAGTGTTCTCAGCCCTACAAAAGCACTTCCAAGGAAGGGTGCTGGCTAGCAACAGCTTTCAGTGCTGGCACTTTTCATCTCTGAGGAATTGCTGGACGTTTGCAATCTCTCAGCTCGTATCTACGAGACAGAGAGAGATAGTGACCATGACGTTTGGTGGCTAGAGAAGCGCAAAGCCCAAGTGTTGCTGCGCCTGTGAAAGCGCTTCCAAGGAAGGGTGCTGGCTAGCAACAGCTTTCAGTGCTGGCACTTTTCATCTCTGAGCAATTGCTGGACCTTTGCAATTTCTCACCTGAGCTTTTTTTAGAGTGCGCGAGAGGATGAGCAAAAGATTAAGTGGCTAGAGAAAAACAGATCCCCAGTGTTCTTAGGCCTACTAAAGCGCTTCCAAGGAAGGGTGCTGGCTAGCAACAGCTTTCAGTGCTGGCACTTTTCATCTCTGAGCAATTGCTCGACGTTTGCAATTTCTCAGCTCGTGTCTATGAGACGGAGAGATAGTGACCATAACGTTTGGTGGCTAGAGAAGCGCAAAGCCCCAGTGTTGCTGCGCCTGTGAAAGCGCTTCCAAGGAAGGGTGCTGGCTAGCAACAGTTTTCAGTGCTGGCACTTTTCATCTCTGAGCAATTGCTCGACGTTTGCAATTTCTCACCTGAGCTCTCTTTAGAGTGCGTGAGAGGATGAGCAGAAGATTAGGTGGCTAGAGAAGCGCAGAGCCCCAGTGTTCTTAGGCCTACAAAAGCACTTCCAAGGAAGGGTGCTGGCTAGCAACAGCTTTCAGTGCTGGCACTTTTCATCTCTGAGCAATTGCTGGACGTTTGCAATCTCTCAGCTCGTGTCTACGAGACGGAGAGAGATAGTGACCGTGACGTTTGGTGGCTAGAGAAGCGCAAAGCCCCAGTGTTGCTGCGCCTGTGAAAGCGCTTCCAAGGAAGGGTGCTGGCTAGCAAGAGCTTTCAGTGCTGGCACTTTTCATCTCTGAGTAATTGCTCGACCTTTGCAATTTCTCACCTGAGCTCTCTTTAGAGTGCGCGAGAGGATGAGCAGAAGATTAGGTGGCTAGAGAAACACAGAGCCCCTGTGTTCTTAGGCCTACAAAAGCGCATCCAAGGAAGGGTGCTGGCTAGCAACAGCTTTCAGTGCTGGCACTTTTCATCTCTGATCAATTGCTCGACGTTTGCAATTTCTCAGCTCATGTCTACGAGACGGAGAGAGATAGTGACCGTGACGTTTGTTGTGTAGAGAAGCGCAAAGCCCCAGTGTTACTGCGCCTGTGAAAGCGCTTCCAAGGAAGGGTGCTGGCTAGCAACAGCTTTCAGTGCTGGCACTTTTCATCTCTGAGCAATTGCTCGACGTTTGCAATTTCTCACCTGAGCTCTCTTTAGAGTGCGCGAGAGGATGAGCAGAAGATTAGGTGGCTGGAGAAGCACAGAGCCCTTGTGTTCTAAGGGCTACAAAAGCGCATCCAAGGAAGGGTGCTGGCTAGCAACAGCTTTCAGTGCTGGCACGTTTCATCTCTGAGCAATTGCTCGACGTTTGCAATTTCTCTAGCTCAGGTCTACGAGACGGAGAGAGATAGTGACCGTGACATTTGGTGGCTAGAGAAGCGCAAAGCCCCAGTGTTACTGCGCCTGTGAAAGCGCTTCCAAGGAAGGGTGCTGGCTAGCAACAGCTTTCAGTGCTGGCACTTTTCATCTCTGAGCAATTGCTCGACGTTTGCAATTTCTCACCTGAGCTCTCTTTAGAGTGTGCGAGAGGATGAGCAGAAGATTAGGTGGCTAGAGAAGCCCAGAGCACCAGTGTTCTTAGGCGTACAAAAGCACTTCCAAGGAAGGGTGCTGGCTAGCAAGAGCTTTCAGTGCTGGCACTTTTCATCTCTGAGCAATTGCTCGACGTTTGCAATTTCTCAGCTCGTGTCTATGAGACGGAGAGATAGTGACCATAACGTTTGGTGGGTAGAGAAGCGCAAAGCCCCAGTGTTGCTGCGCCTGTGAAAGCGCTTCCAAGGAAGGGTGCTGGCTAGAAACAGCTTTCAGTGCTGGCACTTTTCATCTCTGAGCAATTGCTCGACGTTTGCAATTTCTCAGCTCGTGTCTACGAGACGGAGAGAGATAGTGACCGTGACGTTTGGTGGCTAGAGAAGCGCAAAGCCCCAGTGTTGCTGCGCCTGTGAAAGCGCTTCCAAGGAAGCGTGCTGGCTAGCAAGAGCTTTCAGTGCTGGCACTTTTCATCTCTGAGTAATTGCTCGACATTTGCAATTTCTCAGCTCGTGTCTACGAGCCGGAGAGATAGTGACCGTGACGTTTGGTGGCTAGAGAAGCGCAAAGCCCCAGTGTTGCTGCGCCTGTGAAAGCGCTTCCAAGGAAGGGTGCTGGCTAGCAAGAGCTTTCAGTGCTGGCATTTTCATCTCTGAGCAATTGCTCGACGTTTGCAATTTCTCGGCTCAGGTCTACGAGCCACAGAGATAGTATCCGTGACATTTGGTGGCTAGAGAAGCGCAAAGCCCCAGTGTTACTGCGCCTGTGAAAGCGCTTCCAAGGAAGGGTGCTGGCTAGCAAGAGCTTTAAGTGCTGGCACTTTTCATCTCTGAGCAATTGCTCGACGTTTGCAATTTCTCAGCACATGTGTACGAGACGGAGAGAGATAGTGACCGTGACGTTTGGTGGGTAGAGAAGCGCAAAGCCCCAGTGTTGCTGCGCCTGTGAAAGCGCTTCCAAGGAAGGGTGCTGGCTAGCAACAGCTTTCAGTGCTGGCACTTTTCATCTCTGAGCAATTGCTCGACCTTTGCAATTTCTCACCTGAGCTCTCTTTAGAGTGCGCGAGAGGATGAGTAGAATATTAGGTGGCTATGGAAGCCCAGAGCCCCAGTGTTCTTAGGCCTACAAAAGCACTTCCAAGGAAGGGTGCTGGCTAGCAACAGCTTTCAGTGCTGGCACTTTTCATCTCTGAGCAATTGCTCGACGTTTGCTATTTCTCACCTGAGCTCTCTTTAGAGTGCGCGAGAGGATGAGTAGAAGATTAGGTGGCTAGAGAAGCTCAGAGCACCAGTGCTCTTAGGCCTACAAAAGCACTTCCAAGGAAGGGTGCTGGCTAGCAACAGCTTTCAGTGCTGGCACTTTTCATCTCTGAGCAATTGCTCGACCTTTGCAATCTCTCAGCTCGTGTCTACGAGACGGAGAGATAGTGACCGTGACATTTGGTGGCTAGAGAAGTGCAAAGCCCCAGTGTTGCTGCGCCTGTGAAAGCGCTTCCAAGGAAGGGTGCTGGCTAGCAAGAGCTTTCAGTGCTGGCACTTTTCATCTCTGAGCAATTGCTCGACCTTTGCAATTTCTCATCTGAGCTCTCTTTAGAGTGCGCGAGAGGATGAGCAGAAGATTAGGTGGCTAGAGAAGCCCAGAGCCCCAGTGTTCTTAGCCCTACAAAAGCACTTCCAAGGAAGGGTGCTGGCTAGCAAGAGCTTTCAGTGCTGGCACTTTTCATCTCTGAGCAATTGCTCGACCTTTGCAATTTCTCACCTGAGCTCTCTTTAGAGTGCGCGAGAGGATGAGCAGAAGATTAGGTGGCTAGAGAAGCCCAGAGCCCCAGTGTTCTTAGGCCTACAAAAGCACTTCCAAGGAAGGGTGCTGGCTAGCAAGAGCTTTCAGTGCTGGCACTTTTCATCTCTGAGCAATTGCTCGACGTTTGCAATTTCTCACCTGAGCTCTCTTTAGAGTGCGCGAGAGGATGAGCAGAAGATTAGGTGGCTAGAGAAACACAGAGCCCCAGTGTTTTTAGGCCTACAAAAGCGCTTCCAAGGAAGGGTGCTGGCTAGCAAGAGCTTTCAGTGCTGGCACTTTTCATCTCTGAGCAATTGCTCGACGTTTGCAATTTCTCACCTGAGCTCTCTTTAGAGTGCGCGAGAGGATGAGCAGAAGATTAGGTGGCTATAGAAGCCCAGAGCACCAGTGTTCTTAGGCCTACAAAAGCACTTCCAAGGAAGGGTGCTGGCTAGCAACAGCTTTCAGTGCTGGCACTTTTCATCTCTCAGCAATTGCTCGACGTTTGCAATTTCTCAGCTCGTGTCTATGAGACGGAGAGATAGTGACCATAACGTTTGGTGGGTAGAGAAGCGCAAAGCCCCAGTGTTGCTGCGCCTGTGAAAGCGCTTCCAAGGAAGGGTGCTGGCTAGAAACAGCTTTCAGTGCTGGCACTTTTCATCTCTGAGCAATTGCTCGACGTTTGCAATTTCTCAGCTCGTGTCTACGAGCCAGAGAGAGATAGTGACCGTGACGTTTGGTGGCTAGAGAAGCGCAAAGCCCCAGTGTTGCTGCGCCTGTGAAAGCGCTTCCAAGGAAGCCTGATGGCTAGCAAGAGCTTTCAGTGCTGGCACTTTTCATCTCTGAGCAATTGCTGGACGTTTGCAATCTCTCAGCTCGTGTCTACGAGACGGAGAGAGATAGTGACCGTGACGTTTGGTGGGTAGAGAAGCGCAAAGCCCCAGTGTTACTGCGCCTGTGAAAGCGCTTCCAAGGAAGGGTGCTGGCTAGCAACAGCTTTCAGTGCTGGCACTTTTCATCTCTGAGCAATTGCTCGACGTTTGCAATTTCTCGGCTCAGGTCTACGAGCCACAGAGATAGTATCCGTGACATTTGGTGGCTAGAGAAGCGCAAAGCCCCAGTGTTACTGCGCCTGTGAAAGCGCTTCCAAGGAAGGGTGCTGGCTAGCAAGAGCTTTCAGTGCTGGCACTTTTCATCTCTGAGCAATTGCTCGACGTTTGCAATTTCTCAGCTCATGTCTACAAGACGGAGAGAGATAGTGACCGTGACGTTTGGTGGGTAGAGAAGCGCAAAGCCCCAGTGTTGCTGCGCCTGTGAAAGCGCTTCCAAGGAAGGGTGCTGGCTAGCAAGAGCTTTCAGTGCTGGCACTTTTCATCTCTGAGCAATTGCTTGACCTTTGCAATTTCTCACCTGAGCTCTCTTTAGAGTGCGCGAGAGGATGAGCAGAAGATTAGGTGGCTAGAGAAGCCCAGAGCCCCAGTGTTCTTAGGCCTACAAAAGCACTTCCAAGGAAGGGTGCTGGCTAGCAAGAGCTTTCAGTGCTGGCACTTTTCATCTCTGAGCAATTGCTCGACGTTTGCTATTTCTCACCTGAGCTCTCTTTAGAGTGCGCGAGAGGATGAGCAGAAGATTAGGTGGCTAGAGAAGCTCAGAGCACCAGTGCTCTTAGGCCTACAAAAGCACTTCCAAGGAAGGGTGCTGGCTAGCAACAGCTTTCAGTGCTGGCACTTTTCATCTCTGAGCAATTGCTCGACCTTTGCAATCTCTCAGCTCGTGTCTACGAGACGGAGAGATAGTGACCGTGACATTTGGTGGCTAGAGAAGCGCAAAGCCCCAGTGTTGCTGCGCCTGTGAAAGCGCTTCCAAGGAAGGGTGCTGGCTAGCAAGAGCTTTCAGTGCTGGCACTTTTCATCTCTGAGCAATTGTTCGACCTTTGCAATTTCTCAGCTCGTGTCTACGAGACGGAGAGATAGTGACCGTGACATTTGGTGGCTAGAGAAGTGCAAAGCCCCAGTGTTGCTGCGCCTGTGAAAGCGCTTCCAAGGAAGGGTGCTGACTAGCAACAGCTTTCAGTGCTGGCACTTTTCATCTCTGAGCAATTGCTGGACGTTTGCAATTTCTCACCTGAGCTCTCTTTAGAGTGCGCGAGAGGATGAGCAGAAGATTAGGTGGCTAGAGAAGCCCAGAGCCCCAGTGTTCTTAGGCCTACAAAAGCGCATCCAAGGAAGGGTGCTGGCTAGCAACAGCTTTCAGTGCTGGCACTTTTCATCTCTGAGCAATTGCTCGACGTTTGCAATTTCTCAGCTCGTGTCTACGAGACGGAGAGATAGTGACCGTGACGTTTGGTGGCTAGAGAAGCGCAAAGCCCCAGTGTTGCTGCGCCTGTGAAAGCGCTTCCAAGGAAGGGTGCTGGCTAGCAACAGCTTTCTGTGCTGGCACTTTTCATCTCTGAGCAATTGCTCGACGTTTGCAATTTCTCAGCTCGTGTCTACGAGACGGAGAGATAGTGACCGTGACATTTGGTGGCTAGAGAAGCGCAAAGCCCCAGTGTTGCTGCGCCTGTGAAAGCGCTTCCAAGGAAGGGTGCTGACTAGCAACAGCTTTCAGTGCTGGCACTTTTCATCTCTGAGCAATTGCTCGACCTTTGCAATTTCTCACCTGAGCTCTCTTTAGAGTGCGCGAGAGGATGAGCAGAAGATTAGGTGGCTAGAGAAACACAGAGCCCCAGTGTTCTTAGGCCTACAAAAGCGCATCCAAGGAAGGGTGCTGGCTAGCAAGAGCTTTCAGTGCTGGCACTTTTCATCGCTGAGCAATTGCTCGACGTTTGCAATTTCTCAGCTCGTGTCTACGAGACGGAGAGAGATAGTGACCGTGACGTTTGGTGGCTAGAGAAGCCCAGAGCCCCAGTGTTCTTAGCCCTACAAAAGCGCTTCCAAGGAAGGGGGCTGGCTAGCAACAGCTTTCAGTGCTGGCACTTTTCATCTCTGAGCAATTGCTCGACGTTTGCAATTTCTCAGCTCGTGTCTACGAGACGGAGAGATAGTGACCGTGACGTTTGGTGGCTAGAGAAGCGCAAAGCCCCAGTGTTGCTGCACCTGTGAAAGCGCTTCCAAGGAAGGGTGCTGGCTAGCAACAGCTTTCAGTGCTGGCACTTTTCATCTCTGAGCAATTGCTCGACGTTTGCAATTTCTCAGCTCAGGTCTACGAGACAGAGAGAGAGTGGCCGTGACATTTGGTGGCTAGAGAAGCGCAAAGCCCCAGTGTTACTGCGCCTGTGAAAGCGCTTCCAAGGAAGGGTGCTGGCTAGCAAGAGCTTTCAGTGCTGGCACTTTTCATCTCTGAGCAATTGCTCGACGTTTGCAATTTCTCACCTGAGCTCTCTTTAGAGTGCGCGAGAGGATGAGCAGAAGATTAGGTGGCTAGAGAAGCCCAGAGCCCCACTGTTCTTAGGCCTACAAAAGCACTTCCAAGGAAGGGTGCTGGCTAGCAACAGCTTTCAGTGCTGGCACTTTTCATCTCTGAGCAATTGCTCGACATTTGCAATTTCTCAGCTCGTGTCTACGAGACGGAAAGAGAATGACCGTGACGTTTGGTGGCTAGAGAAGCGCAAAGCCCCAGTTTTGCTGCGCCTGTGAAAGCGCTTCCAAGGAAGGGTGCTGGCTAGCAACAGCTTTCAGTGCTGGCACTTTTCATCTCTGAGCAATTGCTCGACCTTTGCAATTTCTCACCTGAGCTCTCTTTAGAGTGCGCGAGAGGATGAGCAGAAGATTAGGTGGCTAGAGAAGCCCAGAGCCCCAGTGTTCTTAGGCCTACAAGAGCGCTTCCAAGGAAGGGTGCTGGCTAGCAACAGCTTTCAGTGCTGGCACTTTTCATCGCTGAGCAATTGCTCGACCTTTGCAATTTCTCAGCTCGTGTCTACGAGACGGAAAGAGAATGACCGTGACGTTTGGTGTCTAGAGAAGCGCAAAGCCCCAGTGTTACTGCTCCTGTGAAAGCGCTTCCAAGGAAGGGTGCTGGCTAGCAAGAGCTTTCAGTGCTGGCAGTTTTCATCTCTGAGCAATTGCTCGACGTTTGCAATTTCTCACCTGAGCTCTCTTTACAGTGCACGAGAGGATGAGCAGAATATTAGGTGGCTAGAGAAACACAGAGCCCCAGTGTTCTTAGGCCTACAAAAGCACTTCCAAGGAAGGGTGCTGGCTAGCAAGAGCTTTCAGTGCTGGCACTTTTCATCTCTGAGCAATTGCTGGACGTTTGCAATTTCTCAGCTCGTGTCTACGAGACGGAGAGATAGTGACCGTGACGTTTGGTGGCTAGAGAAGCGCAAAGCCCCAGTGTTGCTGCACCTGTGAAAGCGCTTCCAAGGAAGGGTGCTGGCTAGCAGCAGCTTTCAGTGCTGGCACTTTTCATCTCTGAGCAATTGCTCGACGTTTGCAATTTCTCAGCTCAGGTCTACGAGACAGAGAGAGTGGCCGTGACGTTTGGTGGCTAGAGAAGCGCAAAGCCCCAGTGTTACTGCGCCTGTGAAAGCGCTTCCAAGGAAGGGTGCTGGCTAGCAACAGCTTTCAGTGCTGGCACTTTTCATCTCTGAGCAATTGCTCGACCTTTGCAATTTCTCACCTGAGCTCTCTTTAGAGTGCGCGAGAGGATGAGCAGAAGATTAGGTGGCTAGAGAAGCCCAGAGCCCCACTGTTCTTAGGCCTACAAAAGCACTTCCAAGGAAGGGTGCTGGCTAGCAACAGCTTTCAGTGCTGGCACTTTTCATCGCTGAGCAATTGCTCGACGTTTGCAATTTCTCAGCTCGTGTCTACGAGATGGAAAGAGAATGACCGTGACGTTTGGTGGGTAGATAAGCGCAAAGCCCCACTGTTGCTGCGCCTGTGAAAGCGCTTCCAAGGAAGGGTGCTGGCTAGCAACAGCTTTCAGTGCTGGCACTTTTCATCTCTGAGCAATTGCTCGACGTTTGCAATTTCTCGCCTGAGCTCTCTTTAGAGTGCGCGAGAGGATGAGCAGAAGATTAGGTGGCTAGAGAAACACAGAGCCCCAGTGTTCTTAGGCCTACAAGAGCGCTTCCAAGGAAGGGTGCTGGCTAGCAACAGCTTTCAGTGCTGGCACTTTTCATCTCTGATCAATTGCTCGACATTTGCAATTTCTCAGCTCGTGTCTACGAGACGGAGAGATAGTGACCGTGATGTTTGGTGGCTAGAGAAGCGCAAAGCCCCAGTGTTGCTGTGCCTGTGAAAGCGCTTCCAAGGAAGGGTGCTGGCTAGCAAGAGCTTTCAGTGCTGGCACTTTTCATCTCTGAGCAATTGCTCGACGTTTGCAATTTCTCACCTGAGCTCTCTTTACAGTGCGCGAGAGGATGAGCAGAAGATTAGGTGGCTAGAGAAGCCCAGAGCCCCACTGTTCTTAGGCCTACAAAAGCACTTCCAAGGAAGGGTGCTGGCTAGCAACAGTTTTCAGTGCTGGCACTTTTCATCTCTGAGCAATTGCTCGACGTTTGCAATTTCTCATCTCATGTCTACGAGACGGAGAGAGATAGTGACCGTGACGTTTGGTGGCTAGAGAAGCGCAAAGCCCCAGTTTTGCTGCGCCTCTGAAAGCGCTTCCAAGGAAGGGTGCTGGCTAGCAACAGCTTTCAGTGCTGGCACTTTTCATCTCTGAGCAATTGCTCGACCTTTGCAATTTCTCAGCTCGTGTCTACGAGACTGAGAGAGATAGTGACCGTGACGTTTGGTGGCTAGAGAAGTGCAAAGCCCTAGTGTTGCTGCGCCTGTGAAAGCGCTTCCAAGGAAGGGTGCTGACTAGCAACAGCTTTCAGTGCTGGCACTTTTCATCTCTGAGCAATTGCTCGACCTTTGCAATTTCTCACCTGAGCTCTCTTTAGAGTGCGCGAGAGGATGAGCAGAAGATTAGGTGGCTAGAGAAGCCCAGAGCCCCAGTGTTCTTAGGCCTACAAAAGCGCATCCAAGGAAGGGTGCTGGCTAGCAACAGCTTTCAGTGCTGGCACTTTTCATCTCTGAGCAATTGCTCGACGTTTGCAATTTCTCAGCTCGTGTCTACGAGACGGAGAGATAGTGACCGTGACGTTTGGTGGCTAGAGAAGCGCAAAGCCCCAGTGTTGCTGCGCCTGTGAAAGCGCTTCCAAGGAAGGGTGCTGGCTAGCAACAGCTTTCTGTGCTGGCACTTTTCATCTCGGAGCAATTGCTCGACGTTTGCAATTTCTCAGCTCGTGTCTACGAGACGGAGAGATAGTGACCGTGACATTTGGTGGCTAGAGAAGCGCAAAGCCCCAGTGTTGCTGCGCCTGTGAAAGCGCTTCCAAGGAAGGGTGCTGACTAGAAACAGCTTTCAGTGCTGGCACTTTTCATCTCTGAGCAATTGCTCGACCTTTGCAATTTCTCACCTGAGCTCTCTTTAGAGTGCGCGAGAGGATGAGCAGAAGATTAGGTGGCTAGAGAAACACAGAGCCCCAGTGTTCTTAGGCCTACAAAAGCGCATCCAAGGAAGGGTGCTGGCTAGCAAGAGCTTTCAGTGCTGGCACTTTTCATCGCTGAGCAATTGCTCGACGTTTGCAATTTCTCAGCTCGTGTCTACGAGACGGAGAGAGATAGTGACCGTGACGTTTGGTGGCTAGAGAAGCCCAGAGCCCCAGTGTTCTTAGCCCTACAAAAGCGCTTCCAAGGAAGGGGGCTGGCTAGCAACAGCTTTCAGTGCTGGCACTTTTCATCTCTGAGCAATTGCTCGACCTTTGCAATTTCTCAGCTCGTGTCTACAAGCCAGAGAGATAGTGACCGTGACATTTGTGGCTAGAGAAGCGCAAAGCCCCAGTGTTACTGCGCCTGTGAAAGCGCTTCCAAGGAAGGGTGCTGGCTAGCAAGAGCTTTCAGTGCTGGCACTTTTCATCTCTGAGCAATTGCTCGACCTTTGCAATTTCTCACCTGAGCTCTCTTTAGAGTGCGCGAGAGGATGAGCAGAAGATTAGGTGGCTAGAGAAGCCCAGAGCCCCAGTGTTCTTAGGCCTACAAAAGCACTTCCAAGGAAGGGTGCTGGCTAGCAACAGCTTTCAGTGCTGGCACTTTTCATCTCTGAGCAATTGCTCGACGTTTGCAATTTCTCAGCTCGTGTCTACGAGACGGAAAGAGAATGACCGTGACGTTTGGTGTCTAGAGAAGCGCAAAGCCCCAGTGTTACTGCGCCTGTGAAAGCGCTTCCAAGGAAGGGTGCTGGCTAGCAAGAGCTTTCAGTGCTGGCACTTTTCATCTCCGAGCAATTGCTCGACCTTTGCAATTTCTCACCTGAGCTCTCTTTACAGTGCACGAGAGGATGAGCAGAAGATTAGGTGGCTAGAGAAACACAGAGCCCCAGTGTTCTTAGGCCTACAAAAGCACTTCCAAGGAAGGGTGCTGGCTAGCAAGAGCTTTCAGTGCTGGCACTTTTCATCTCTGAGCAATTGCTCTACGTTTGCAATTTCTCAGCTCGTGTCTACGAGACGGAGAGATAGTGACCGTGACGTTTGGTGGCTAGAGAAGCGCAAAGCCCCAGTGTTGCTGCACCTGTGAAAGCGCTTCCAAGGAAGGGTGCTGGCTAGCAACAGCTTTCAGTGCTGGCACTTTTCATCTCTGAGCAATTGCTCGACGTTTGCAATTTCTCAGCTCAGGTCTACGAGACAGAGAGAGAGTGGCCGTGACATTTGGTGGCTAGAGAAGCGCAAAGCCCCAGTGTTACTGCGCCTGTGAAAGCGCTTCCAAGGAAGGGTGCTGGCTAGCAAGAGCTTTCAGTGCTGGCACTTTTCATCTCTGAGCAATTGCTCGACCTTTGCAATTTCTCACCTGAGCTCTCTTTAGAGTGCGCGAGAGGATGAGCAGAAGATTAGGTGGCTAGAGAAGCCCAGAGCCCCACTGTTCTTAGGCCTACAAAAGCACTTCCAAGGAAGGGTGCTGGCTAGCAACAGCTTTCAGTGCTGGCACTTTTCATCTCTGAGCAATTGCTCGACATTTGCAATTTCTCAGCTCGTGTCTACGAGACGGAAAGAGAATGACCGTGACGTTTGGTGGCTAGAGAAGCGCAAAGCCCCAGTGTTGCTGCGCCTGTGAAAGCGCTTCCAAGGAAGGGTGCTGGCTAGCAACAGTTTTCAGTGCTGGCACTTTTCATCTCTGAGCAATTGCTCGACCTTTGCAATTTCTCACCTGAGCTTTCTTTAGAGTGCGCGAGAGGATGAGCAAAAGATTAGGTGGCTAGAGAAACACAGAGCTCCAGTGTTCTAAGGGCTACAAGAGCGTTTCCAAGGAAGGGTGCTGGCTAGCAAGAGCTTTCAGTGCTGGCACTTTTCATCTCTGAGCAATTGCTCGACGTTTGCAATTTCTCACCTGAGCTCTCTTTAGACTGCGCGAGAGGATGAGCAGAAGATTAGGTGGCTAGAGAAAAACAGAGCCCCAGTGTTCTTAGGCCTACAAAAGCGCATCCAAGGAAGGGTGCTGGCTAGCAAGTGCTTTCAGTGCTGGCACTTTTCATCTCTGAGCAATTGCTCGACCTTTGCAATTTCTCAGCTCGTGTCTATGAGACGGAGAGATAGTGACCGTGACGTTTGGTGGGTAGAGAAGCGCAAAGCCCCAGTTTTGCTGCGCCTGTGAAAGCGCTTCCAAGGAAGGGTGCTGGCTAGCAACAGCTTTCAGTGCTGGCACTTTTCATCTCTGAGCAATTGCTCGACCTTTGCAATTTCTCACCTGAGCTCTCTTTAGAGTGCGCGAGAGGATGAGCAGAAGATTAGGTGGCTAGAGAAGCCCAGAGCCCCAGTGTTCTTAGGCCTACAAGAGCGCTTCCAAGGAAGGGTGCTGGCTAGCAACATCTTTCAGTGCTGGCACTTTTCATCGCTGAGCAATTGCTCGACGTTTGCAATTTCTCAGCTCGTGTCTACGAGACGGAAAGAGAATGACCGTGACGTTTGGTGTCTAGAGAAGCGCAAAGCCCCAGTGTTACTGCGCCTGTGAAAGCGCTTCCAAGGAAGGGTGCTGGCTAGCAAGAGCTTTCAGTGCTGGCACTTTTCATCTCTGAGCAATTGCTCGACGTTTGCAATTTCTCACCTGAGCTCTCTTTAGACTGCGCGAGAGGATGAGCAGAAGATTATGTGGCTAGAGAAAAACAGAGCCCCAGTGTTCTTAGGCCTACAAAAGCGCATCCAAGGAAGGGTGCTGGCTAGCAAGTGCTTTCAGTGCTGGCACTTTTCATCTCTGAGCAATTGCTCGACCTTTGCAATTTCTCAGCTCGTGTCTATGAGACGGAGAGATAGTGACCGTGACGTTTGGTGGGTAGAGAAGCGCAAAGCCCCAGTTTTGCTGCGCCTGTGAAAGCGCTTCCAAGGAAGGGTGCTGGCTAGCAACAGCTTTCAGTGCTGGCACTTTTCATCTCTGAGCAATTGCTCGACCTTTGCAATTTCTCACCTGAGCTCTCTTTAGAGTGCGCGAGAGGATGAGCAGAAGATTAGGTGGCTAGAGAAGCCCAGAGCCCCAGTGTTCTTAGGCCTACAAGAGCGCTTCCAAGGAAGGGTGCTGGCTAGCAACATCTTTCAGTGCTGGCACTTTTCATCGCTGAGCAATTGCTCGACGTTTGCAATTTCTCAGCTCGTGTCTACGAGACGGAAAGAGAATGACCGTGACGTTTGGTGTCTAGAGAAGCGCAAAGCCCCAGTGTTACTGCGCCTGTGAAAGCGCTTCCAAGGAAGGGTGCTGGCTAGCAAGAGCTTTCAGTGCTGGCACTTTTCATCTCTGAGCAATTGCTCGACGTTTGCAATTTCTCACCTGAGCTCTCTTTACAGTGCACGAGAGGATGAGCAGAAGATTAGGTGGCTAGAGAAACACAGAGCCCCAGGGTTCTTAGGCCTACAAAAGCACTTCCAAGGAAGGGTGCTGGCTAGCAACAGCTTTCAGTGCTGGCACTTTTCATCTCTGAGCAATTGCTCGACGTTTGCAATTTCTCAGCTCAGGTCTACGAGACAGAGAGAGTGGCCGTGACGTTTGGTGGCTAGAGAAGCGCAAAGCCCCAGTGTTACTGCGCCTGTGAAAGCGCTTCCAAGGAAGGGTGCTGGCTAGCAAGAGCTTTCAGTGCTGGCACTTTTCATCTCTGAGCAATTGCTCGACGTTTGCAATTTCTCAGCTCAGGTCTACGAGACAGAGAGAGTGGCCGTGACGTTTGGTGGCTAGAGAAGCGCAAAGCCCCAGTGTTACTGCGCCTGTGAAAGCGCTTCCAAGGAAGGGTGCTGGCTAGCAACAGCTTTCAGTGCTGGCACTTTTCATCTCTGAGCAATTGCTCGACCTTTGCAATTTCTCACCTGAGCTCTCTTTAGAGTGCGCGAGAGGATGAGCAGAAGATTAGGTGGCTAGAGAAGCCCAGAGCCCCACTGTTCTTAGGCCTACAAAAGCACTTCCAAGGAAGGGTGCTGGCTAGCAACAGCTTTCAGTGCTGGCACTTTTCATCGCTGAGCAATTGCTCGACGTTTGCAATTTCTCAGCTCGTGTCTACGAGATGGAAAGAGAATGACCGTGACGTTTGGTGGGTAGATAAGCGCAAAGCCCCACTGTTGCTGCGCCTGTGAAAGCGCTTCCAAGGAAGGGTGCTGGCTAGCAACAGCTTTCAGTGCTGGCACTTTTCATCTCTGAGCAATTGCTCGACGTTTGCAATTTCTCACCTGAGCTCTCTTTAGAGTGCGCGAGAGGATGAGCAGAAGATTAGGTGGCTAGAGAAACACAGAGCCCCAGTGTTCTTAGGCCTACAAGAGCGCTTCCAAGGAAGGGTGCTGGCTAGCAACAGCTTTCAGTGCTGGCACTTTTCATCTCTGATCAATTGCTCGACATTTGCAATTTCTCAGCTCGTGTCTACGAGACGGAGAGATAGTGACCGTGATGTTTGGTGGCTAGAGAAGCGCAAAGCCCCAGTGTTGCTGTGCCTGTGAAAGCGCTTCCAAGGAAGGGTGCTGGCTAGCAAGAGCTTTCAGTGCTGGCACTTTTCATCTCTGAGCAATTGCTCGACGTTTGCAATTTCTCACCTGAGCTCTCTTTACAGTGCGCGAGAGGATGAGCAGAAGATTAGGTGGCTAGAGAAGCCCAGAGCCCCACTGTTCTTAGGCCTACAAAAGCACTTCCAAGGAAGGGTGCTGGCTAGCAACAGTTTTCAGTGCTGGCACTTTTCATCTCTGAGCAATTGCTCGACGTTTGCAATTTCTCATCTCATGTCTACGAGACGGAGAGAGATAGTGACCGTGACGTTTGGTGGCTAGAGAAGCGCAAAGCCCCAGTTTTGCTGCGCCTCTGAAAGCGCTTCCAAGGAAGGGTGCTGGCTAGCAACAGCTTTCAGTGCTGGCACTTTTCATCTCTGAGCAATTGCTCGACCTTTGCAATTTCTCAGCTCGTGTCTACGAGACTGAGAGAGATAGTGACCGTGACGTTTGGTGGCTAGAGAAGTGCAAAGCCCTAGTGTTGCTGCGCCTGTGAAAGCGCTTCCAAGGAAGGGTGCTGACTAGCAACAGCTTTCAGTGCTGGCACTTTTCATCTCTGAGCAATTGCTCGACCTTTGCAATTTCTCACCTGAGCTCTCTTTAGAGTGCGCGAGAGGATGAGCAGAAGATTAGGTGGCTAGAGAAGCCCAGAGCCCCAGTGTTCTTAGGCCTACAAAAGCGCATCCAAGGAAGGGTGCTGGCTAGCAACAGCTTTCAGTGCTGGCACTTTTCATCTCTGAGCAATTGCTCGACGTTTGCAATTTCTCAGCTCGTGTCTACGAGACGGAGAGATAGTGACCGTGACGTTTGGTGGCTAGAGAAGCGCAAAGCCCCAGTGTTGCTGCGCCTGTGAAAGCGCTTCCAAGGAAGGGTGCTGGCTAGCAACAGCTTTCTGTGCTGGCACTTTTCATCTCGGAGCAATTGCTCGACGTTTGCAATTTCTCAGCTCGTGTCTACGAGACGGAGAGATAGTGACCGTGACATTTGGTGGCTAGAGAAGCGCAAAGCCCCAGTGTTGCTGCGCCTGTGAAAGCGCTTCCAAGGAAGGGTGCTGACTAGAAACAGCTTTCAGTGCTGGCACTTTTCATCTCTGAGCAATTGCTCGACCTTTGCAATTTCTCACCTGAGCTCTCTTTAGAGTGCGCGAGAGGATGAGCAGAAGATTAGGTGGCTAGAGAAACACAGAGCCCCAGTGTTCTTAGGCCTACAAAAGCGCATCCAAGGAAGGGTGCTGGCTAGCAAGAGCTTTCAGTGCTGGCACTTTTCATCGCTGAGCAATTGCTCGACGTTTGCAATTTCTCAGCTCGTGTCTACGAGACGGAGAGAGATAGTGACCGTGACGTTTGGTGGCTAGAGAAGCCCAGAGCCCCAGTGTTCTTAGCCCTACAAAAGCGCTTCCAAGGAAGGGGGCTGGCTAGCAACAGCTTTCAGTGCTGGCACTTTTCATCTCTGAGCAATTGCTCGACCTTTGCAATTTCTCAGCTCGTGTCTACAAGCCAGAGAGATAGTGACCGTGACATTTGTGGCTAGAGAAGCGCAAAGCCCCAGTGTTACTGCGCCTGTGAAAGCGCTTCCAAGGAAGGGTGCTGGCTAGCAAGAGCTTTCAGTGCTGGCACTTTTCATCTCTGAGCAATTGCTCGACCTTTGCAATTTCTCACCTGAGCTCTCTTTAGAGTGCGCGAGAGGATGAGCAGAAGATTAGGTGGCTAGAGAAGCCCAGAGCCCCAGTGTTCTTAGGCCTACAAAAGCACTTCCAAGGAAGGGTGCTGGCTAGCAACAGCTTTCAGTGCTGGCACTTTTCATCTCTGAGCAATTGCTCGACGTTTGCAATTTCTCAGCTCGTGTCTACGAGACGGAAAGAGAATGACCGTGACGTTTGGTGTCTAGAGAAGCGCAAAGCCCCAGTGTTACTGCGCCTGTGAAAGCGCTTCCAAGGAAGGGTGCTGGCTAGCAAGAGCTTTCAGTGCTGGCACTTTTCATCTCCGAGCAATTGCTCGACCTTTGCAATTTCTCACCTGAGCTCTCTTTACAGTGCACGAGAGGATGAGCAGAAGATTAGGTGGCTAGAGAAACACAGAGCCCCAGTGTTCTTAGGCCTACAAAAGCACTTCCAAGGAAGGGTGCTGGCTAGCAAGAGCTTTCAGTGCTGGCACTTTTCATCTCTGAGCAATTGCTCTACGTTTGCAATTTCTCAGCTCGTGTCTACGAGACGGAGAGATAGTGACCGTGACGTTTGGTGGCTAGAGAAGCGCAAAGCCCCAGTGTTGCTGCGCCTGTGAAAGCGCTTCCAAGGAAGGGTGCTGGCTAGCAAGAGCTTTCAGTGCTGGCACTTTTCATCTCCGAGCAATTGCTCGACCTTTGCAATTTCTCACCTGAGCTCTCTTTACAGTGCACGAGAGGATGAGCAGAAGATTAGGTGGCTAGAGAAACACAGAGCCCCAGTGTTCTTAGGCCTACAAAAGCACTTCCAAGGAAGGGTGCTGGCTAGCAAGAGCTTTCAGTGCTGGCACTTTTCATCTCTGAGCAATTGCTCTACGTTTGCAATTTCTCAGCTCGTGTCTACGAGACGGAGAGATAGTGACCGTGACGTTTGGTGGCTAGAGAAGCGCAAAGCCCCAGTGTTGCTGCACCTGTGAAAGCGCTTCCAAGGAAGGGTGCTGGCTAGCAACAGCTTTCAGTGCTGGCACTTTTCATCTCTGAGCAATTGCTCGACGTTTGCAATTTCTCAGCTCAGGTCTACGAGACAGAGAGAGAGTGGCCGTGACATTTGGTGGCTAGAGAAGCGCAAAGCCCCAGTGTTACTGCGCCTGTGAAAGCGCTTCCAAGGAAGGGTGCTGGCTAGCAAGAGCTTTCAGTGCTGGCACTTTTCATCTCTGAGCAATTGCTCGACCTTTGCAATTTCTCACCTGAGCTCTCTTTAGAGTGCGCGAGAGGATGAGCAGAAGATTAGGTGGCTAGAGAAGCCCAGAGCCCCACTGTTCTTAGGCCTACAAAAGCACTTCCAAGGAAGGGTGCTGGCTAGCAACAGCTTTCAGTGCTGGCACTTTTCATCTCTGAGCAATTGCTCGACATTTGCAATTTCTCAGCTCGTGTCTACGAGACGGAAAGAGAATGACCGTGACGTTTGGTGGCTAGAGAAGCGCAAAGCCCCAGTGTTGCTGCGCCTGTGAAAGCGCTTCCAAGGAAGGGTGCTGGCTAGCAACAGTTTTCAGTGCTGGCACTTTTCATCTCTGAGCAATTGCTCGACCTTTGCAATTTCTCACCTGAGCTTTCTTTAGAGTGCGCGAGAGGATGAGCAAAAGATTAGGTGGCTAGAGAAACACAGAGCTCCAGTGTTCTAAGGGCTACAAGAGCGTTTCCAAGGAAGGGTGCTGGCTAGCAAGAGCTTTCAGTGCTGGCACTTTTCATCTCTGAGCAATTGCTCGACGTTTGCAATTTCTCACCTGAGCTCTCTTTAGACTGCGCGAGAGGATGAGCAGAAGATTAGGTGGCTAGAGAAAAACAGAGCCCCAGTGTTCTTAGGCCTACAAAAGCGCATCCAAGGAAGGGTGCTGGCTAGCAAGTGCTTTCAGTGCTGGCACTTTTCATCTCTGAGCAATTGCTCGACCTTTGCAATTTCTCAGCTCGTGTCTATGAGACGGAGAGATAGTGACCGTGACGTTTGGTGGGTAGAGAAGCGCAAAGCCCCAGTTTTGCTGCGCCTGTGAAAGCGCTTCCAAGGAAGGGTGCTGGCTAGCAACAGCTTTCAGTGCTGGCACTTTTCATCTCTGAGCAATTGCTCGACCTTTGCAATTTCTCACCTGAGCTCTCTTTAGAGTGCGCGAGAGGATGAGCAGAAGATTAGGTGGCTAGAGAAGCCCAGAGCCCCAGTGTTCTTAGGCCTACAAGAGCGCTTCCAAGGAAGGGTGCTGGCTAGCAACATCTTTCAGTGCTGGCACTTTTCATCGCTGAGCAATTGCTCGACGTTTGCAATTTCTCAGCTCGTGTCTACGAGACGGAAAGAGAATGACCGTGACGTTTGGTGTCTAGAGAAGCGCAAAGCCCCAGTGTTACTGCGCCTGTGAAAGCGCTTCCAAGGAAGGGTGCTGGCTAGCAAGAGCTTTCAGTGCTGGCACTTTTCATCTCTGAGCAATTGCTCGACGTTTGCAATTTCTCACCTGAGCTCTCTTTAGACTGCGCGAGAGGATGAGCAGAAGATTATGTGGCTAGAGAAAAACAGAGCCCCAGTGTTCTTAGGCCTACAAAAGCGCATCCAAGGAAGGGTGCTGGCTAGCAAGTGCTTTCAGTGCTGGCACTTTTCATCTCTGAGCAATTGCTCGACCTTTGCAATTTCTCAGCTCGTGTCTATGAGACGGAGAGATAGTGACCGTGACGTTTGGTGGGTAGAGAAGCGCAAAGCCCCAGTTTTGCTGCGCCTGTGAAAGCGCTTCCAAGGAAGGGTGCTGGCTAGCAACAGCTTTCAGTGCTGGCACTTTTCATCTCTGAGCAATTGCTCGACCTTTGCAATTTCTCACCTGAGCTCTCTTTAGAGTGCGCGAGAGGATGAGCAGAAGATTAGGTGGCTAGAGAAGCCCAGAGCCCCAGTGTTCTTAGGCCTACAAGAGCGCTTCCAAGGAAGGGTGCTGGCTAGCAACATCTTTCAGTGCTGGCACTTTTCATCGCTGAGCAATTGCTCGACGTTTGCAATTTCTCAGCTCGTGTCTACGAGACGGAAAGAGAATGACCGTGACGTTTGGTGTCTAGAGAAGCGCAAAGCCCCAGTGTTACTGCGCCTGTGAAAGCGCTTCCAAGGAAGGGTGCTGGCTAGCAAGAGCTTTCAGTGCTGGCACTTTTCATCTCTGAGCAATTGCTCGACGTTTGCAATTTCTCACCTGAGCTCTCTTTACAGTGCACGAGAGGATGAGCAGAAGATTAGGTGGCTAGAGAAACACAGAGCCCCAGGGTTCTTAGGCCTACAAAAGCGCTTCCAAGGAAGGGTGCTGGCTAGCAACAGCTTTCAGTGCTGGCACTTTTCATCTCTGAGCAATTGCTCGACGTTTGCAATTTCTCAGCTCAGGTCTACGAGACAGAGAGAGTGGCCGTGACGTTTGGTGGCTAGAGAAGCGCAAAGCCCCAGTGTTACTGCGCCTGTGAAAGCGCTTCCAAGGAAGGGTGCTGGCTAGCAAGAGCTTTCAGTGCTGGCACTTTTCATCTCTGAGCAATTGCTCGACCTTTGCAATTTCTCACCTGAGCTCTCTTTAGAGTGCGCGAGAGGATGAGCAGAAGATTAGGTGGCTAGAGAAACACAGAGCCCCACTGTTCTTAGGCCTACAAAAGCACTTCCAAGGAAGGGTGCTGGCTAGCAACAGCTTTCAGTGCTGGCACTTTTCATCGCTGAGCAATTGCTCGACGTTTGCAATTTCTCAGCTCGTGTCTACGAGAAGGAAAGAGAATGACCGTGACGTTTGGTGGGTAGAGAAGCGCAAAGCCCCAGTGTTGCTGCGCCTGTGAAAGCGCTTCCAAGGAAGGGTGCTGGCTAGCAACAGTTTTCAGTGCTGGCACTTTTCATCTCTGAGCAATTGCTCGACCTTTGCAATTTCTCACCTGAGCTTTCTTTAGAGTGCGCGAGAGGATGAGCAAAAGATTAGGTGGCTAGAGAAACACAGAGCTCCAGTGTTCTAAGGGCTACAAGAGCGTTTCCAAGGAAGGGTGCTGGCTAGCAAGAGCTTTCAGTGCTGGCACTTTTCATCTCTGAGCAATTGCTCGACGTTTGCAATTTCTCACCTGAGCTCTCTTTAGACTGCGCGAGAGGATGAGCAGAAGATTAGGTGGCTAGAGAAAAACAGAGCCCCAGTGTTCTTAGGCCTACAAAAGCGCATCCAAGGAAGGGTGCTGGCTAGCAAGAGCTTTCAGTGCTGGCACTTTTCATCTCTGAGCAATTGCTCGACCTTTGCAATTTCTCAGCTCGTGTCTATGAGACGGAGAGATAGTGACCGTGACGTTTGGTGGGTAGAGAAGCGCAAAGCCCCAGTTTTGCTGCGCCTGTGAAAGCGCTTCCAAGGAAGGGTGCTGGCTAGCAAGAGCTTTCAGTGCTGGCACTTTTCATCTCTGAGCAATTGCTCGACCTTTGCAATTTCTCACCTGAGCTCTCTTTAGAGTGCGCGAGAGGATGAGCAGAAGATTAGGTGGCTAGAGAAGCCCAGAGCCCCAGTGTTCTTAGGCCTACAAGAGCGCTTCCAAGGAAGGGTGCTGGCTAGCAAGAGCTTTCAGTGCTGGCACTTTTCATCTCTGAGCAATTGCTCGACGTTTGCAATTTCTCAGCTCGTGTCTACGAGACGGAGAGAGATAGTGACCGTGACGTTTGGTGGCTAGAGAAGCGCAAAGCCCCAGTGTTGCTGCGCCTGTGAAAGCGCTTCCAAGGAAGGGTGCTGGCTAGCAACAGCTTTCAGTGCTGGCACTTTTCATCGCTGAGCAATTGCTCGACGTTTGCAATTTCTCAGCTCGTGTCTACGAGACGGAGAGATAGTGACCGTGACCTTTGGTGGCTAGACAAGTGCAAAGCCCCAGTGTTGCTGCGCCTCTGAAAGCGCTTCCAAGGAAGGGTGCTGGCTAGCAACAGTTTTCAGTGCTGGCACTTTTCATCTCTGAGCAATTGCTCGACCTTTGCAATTTCTCACCTGAGCTCTCTTTAGAGTGCGCGAGAGGATGAGCAGAAGATTAGGTGGCTAGAGAAACACAGAGCCCCAGTGTTCTTAGGGCTACAAGAGCGCTTCCAAGGAAGGGTGCTGGCTAGCAACAGCTTTCAGTGCTGGCACTTTTCATCTCTGATCAATTGCTCGACATTTGCAATTTCTCAGCTCGTGTCTACGAGACGGAGAGATAGTGACCGTGATGTTTGGTGGCTAGAGAAGCGCAAAGCCCCAGTGTTGCTGTGCCTGTGAAAGCGCTTCCAAGGAAGGGTGCTGGCTAGCAAGAGCTTTCAGTGCTGGCACTTTTCATCTCTGAGCAATTGCTCGACGTTTGCAATTTCTCACCTGAGCTCTCTTTACAGTGCGCGAGAGGATGAGCAGAAGATTAGGTGGCTAGAGAAGCCCAGAGCCCCAGTGTTCTTAGGCCTACAAAAGCACTTCCAAGGAAGGGTGCTGGCTAGCAACAGTTTTCAGTGCTGGCACTTTTCATCTCTGAGCAATTGCTCGACGTTTGCAATTTCTCATCTCATGTCTACGAGACGGAGAGAGATAGTGACCGTGACGTTTGGTGGCTAGAGAAGCGCAAAGCCCCAGTTTTGCTGCGCCTCTGAAAGAGCTTCCAAGGAAGGGTGCTGGCTAGCAACAGCTTTCAGTGCTGGCACTTTTCATCTCTGAGCAATTGCTCGACGTTTGCAATTTCTCAGCTCGTGTCTACGAGACTGAGAGAGATAGTGACCGTGACGTTTGGTGGCTAGAGAAGCGCAAAGCCCCAGTGTTGCTGCGCCTGTGAAAGCGCTTCCAAGGAAGGGTGCTGGCTAGCAAGAGCTTTCTGTGCTGGCACTTTTCATCTCTGAGCAATTGCTCGACCTTTGCAATTTCTCAGCTCGTGTCTACGAGACGGAGAGATAGTGACCGTGACATTTGGTGGCTAGAGAAGCGCAAAGCCCCAGTGTTGCTGCGCCTGTGAAAGCGCTTCCAAGGAAGGGTGCTGACTAGCAACAGCTTTCAGTGCTGGCACTTTTCATCTCTGAGCAATTGCTCGACGTTTGCAATTTCTTACCTGAGCTCTCTTTAGACTGCGCGGGAGGATGAGCAGAAGATTAGGTGGCTAGAGAAACAGAGAGCCCCAGTGTTCTTAGGCCTACAAAAGCGCATCCAAGGAAGGGTGCTGGCTAGCAACAGCTTTCAGTGCTGGCACTTTTCATCTCTGAGCAATTGCTCGACGTTTGCAATTTCTCAGCTCGTGTCCACGAGACGGAGAGATAGTGACCGTGACGTTTGGTGGCTAGAGAAGTGCAAAGCCCCAGTGTTGCTGCGCCTGTGAAAGCGCTTCCAAGGAAGGGTGCTGGCTAGCAAGAGCTTTCAGTGCTGGCACTTTTCATCTCTGAGCAATTGCTCGACCTTTGCAATTTCTCACCTGAGCTCTCTTTAGAGTGCGCGAGAGGATGAGCAGAAGATTAGGTGGCTAGAGAAGCCCAGAGCCCCACTGTTCTTAGGCCTACAAAAGCACTTCCAAGGAAGGGTGCTGGCTAGCAAGAGCTTTCAGTGCTGGCACTTTTCATCTCTGAGCAATTGCTCGACGTTTGCAATTTCTCACCTGAGCTCTCTTTAGAGTGCGCGAGAGGATGAGCAGAAGATTAGGTGGCTAGAGAAGCCCAGAGCCCCAGTGTTCTTAGGCCTACAAAAGCACTTCCAAGGAAGGGTGCTGGCTAGCAACAGTTTTCAGTGCTGGCACTTTTCATCTCTGAGCAATTGCTCGACGTTTGCAATTTCTCATCTCATGTCTACGAGACGGAGAGAGATAGTGACCGTGACGTTTGGTGGCTAGAGAAGCGCAAAGCCCCAGTTTTGCTGCGCCTCTGAAAGAGCTTCCAAGGAAGGGTGCTGGCTAGCAACAGCTTTCAGTGCTGGCACTTTTCATCTCTGAGCAATTGCTCGACCTTTGCAATCTCTCAGCTCGTGTCTACGAGACTGAGAGAGATAGTGACCGTGACGTTTGGTGGCTAGAGAAGCCCAGAGCCCCAGTGTTCTTAGCCCTACAAAAGCGCTTCCAAGGAAGGGGGCTGGCTAGCAACAGCTTTCAGTGCTGGCACTTTTCATCTCTGAGCAATTGCTCGACCTTTGCAATTTCTCAGCTCGTGTCTACAAGCCAGAGAGATAGTGACCGTGACATTTGTGGCTAGAGAAGCGCAAAGCCCCAGTGTTACTGCGCCTGTGAAAGCGCTTCCAAGGAAGGGTGCTGGCTAGCAAGAGCTTTCAGTGCTGGCACTTTTCATCTCTGAGCAATTGCTCGACCTTTGCAATTTCTCACCTGAGCTCTCTTTAGAGTGCGCGAGAGGATGAGCAGAAGATTAGGTGGCTAGAGAAGCCCAGAGCCCCAGTGTTCTTAGGCCTACAAAAGCACTTCCAAGGAAGGGTGCTGGCTAGCAACAGCTTTCAGTGCTGGCACTTTTCATCTCTGAGCAATTGCTCGACGTTTGCAATTTCTCAGCTCGTGTCTACGAGACGGAAAGAGAATGACCGTGACGTTTGGTGTCTAGAGAAGCGCAAAGCCCCAGTGTTACTGCGCCTGTGAAAGCGCTTCCAAGGAAGGGTGCTGGCTAGCAAGAGCTTTCAGTGCTGGCACTTTTCATCTCCGAGCAATTGCTCGACCTTTGCAATTTCTCACCTGAGCTCTCTTTACAGTGCACGAGAGGATGAGCAGAAGATTAGGTGGCTAGAGAAACACAGAGCCCCAGTGTTCTTAGGCCTACAAAAGCACTTCCAAGGAAGGGTGCTGGCTAGCAAGAGCTTTCAGTGCTGGCACTTTTCATCTCTGAGCAATTGCTCTACGTTTGCAATTTCTCAGCTCGTGTCTACGAGACGGAGAGATAGTGACCGTGACGTTTGGTGGCTAGAGAAGCGCAAAGCCCCAGTGTTGCTGCACCTGTGAAAGCGCTTCCAAGGAAGGGTGCTGGCTAGCAACAGCTTTCAGTGCTGGCACTTTTCATCTCTGAGCAATTGCTCGACGTTTGCAATTTCTCAGCTCAGGTCTACGAGACAGAGAGAGAGTGGCCGTGACATTTGGTGGCTAGAGAAGCGCAAAGCCCCAGTGTTACTGCGCCTGTGAAAGCGCTTCCAAGGAAGGGTGCTGGCTAGCAAGAGCTTTCAGTGCTGGCACTTTTCATCTCTGAGCAATTGCTCGACCTTTGCAATTTCTCACCTGAGCTCTCTTTAGAGTGCGCGAGAGGATGAGCAGAAGATTAGGTGGCTAGAGAAGCCCAGAGCCCCACTGTTCTTAGGCCTACAAAAGCACTTCCAAGGAAGGGTGCTGGCTAGCAACAGCTTTCAGTGCTGGCACTTTTCATCTCTGAGCAATTGCTCGACATTTGCAATTTCTCAGCTCGTGTCTACGAGACGGAAAGAGAATGACCGTGACGTTTGGTGGCTAGAGAAGCGCAAAGCCCCAGTGTTGCTGCGCCTGTGAAAGCGCTTCCAAGGAAGGGTGCTGGCTAGCAACAGTTTTCAGTGCTGGCACTTTTCATCTCTGAGCAATTGCTCGACCTTTGCAATTTCTCACCTGAGCTTTCTTTAGAGTGCGCGAGAGGATGAGCAAAAGATTAGGTGGCTAGAGAAACACAGAGCTCCAGTGTTCTAAGGGCTACAAGAGCGTTTCCAAGGAAGGGTGCTGGCTAGCAAGAGCTTTCAGTGCTGGCACTTTTCATCTCTGAGCAATTGCTCGACGTTTGCAATTTCTCACCTGAGCTCTCTTTAGACTGCGCGAGAGGATGAGCAGAAGATTAGGTGGCTAGAGAAAAACAGAGCCCCAGTGTTCTTAGGCCTACAAAAGCGCATCCAAGGAAGGGTGCTGGCTAGCAAGTGCTTTCAGTGCTGGCACTTTTCATCTCTGAGCAATTGCTCGACCTTTGCAATTTCTCAGCTCGTGTCTATGAGACGGAGAGATAGTGACCGTGACGTTTGGTGGGTAGAGAAGCGCAAAGCCCCAGTTTTGCTGCGCCTGTGAAAGCGCTTCCAAGGAAGGGTGCTGGCTAGCAACAGCTTTCAGTGCTGGCACTTTTCATCTCTGAGCAATTGCTCGACCTTTGCAATTTCTCACCTGAGCTCTCTTTAGAGTGCGCGAGAGGATGAGCAGAAGATTAGGTGGCTAGAGAAGCCCAGAGCCCCAGTGTTCTTAGGCCTACAAGAGCGCTTCCAAGGAAGGGTGCTGGCTAGCAACATCTTTCAGTGCTGGCACTTTTCATCGCTGAGCAATTGCTCGACGTTTGCAATTTCTCAGCTCGTGTCTACGAGACGGAAAGAGAATGACCGTGACGTTTGGTGTCTAGAGAAGCGCAAAGCCCCAGTGTTACTGCGCCTGTGAAAGCGCTTCCAAGGAAGGGTGCTGGCTAGCAAGAGCTTTCAGTGCTGGCACTTTTCATCTCTGAGCAATTGCTCGACGTTTGCAATTTCTCACCTGAGCTCTCTTTAGACTGCGCGAGAGGATGAGCAGAAGATTATGTGGCTAGAGAAAAACAGAGCCCCAGTGTTCTTAGGCCTACAAAAGCGCATCCAAGGAAGGGTGCTGGCTAGCAAGTGCTTTCAGTGCTGGCACTTTTCATCTCTGAGCAATTGCTCGACCTTTGCAATTTCTCAGCTCGTGTCTATGAGACGGAGAGATAGTGACCGTGACGTTTGGTGGGTAGAGAAGCGCAAAGCCCCAGTTTTGCTGCGCCTGTGAAAGCGCTTCCAAGGAAGGGTGCTGGCTAGCAACAGCTTTCAGTGCTGGCACTTTTCATCTCTGAGCAATTGCTCGACCTTTGCAATTTCTCACCTGAGCTCTCTTTAGAGTGCGCGAGAGGATGAGCAGAAGATTAGGTGGCTAGAGAAGCCCAGAGCCCCAGTGTTCTTAGGCCTACAAGAGCGCTTCCAAGGAAGGGTGCTGGCTAGCAACATCTTTCAGTGCTGGCACTTTTCATCGCTGAGCAATTGCTCGACGTTTGCAATTTCTCAGCTCGTGTCTACGAGACGGAAAGAGAATGACCGTGACGTTTGGTGTCTAGAGAAGCGCAAAGCCCCAGTGTTACTGCGCCTGTGAAAGCGCTTCCAAGGAAGGGTGCTGGCTAGCAAGAGCTTTCAGTGCTGGCACTTTTCATCTCTGAGCAATTGCTCGACGTTTGCAATTTCTCACCTGAGCTCTCTTTACAGTGCACGAGAGGATGAGCAGAAGATTAGGTGGCTAGAGAAACACAGAGCCCCAGGGTTCTTAGGCCTACAAAAGCGCTTCCAAGGAAGGGTGCTGGCTAGCAACAGCTTTCAGTGCTGGCACTTTTCATCTCTGAGCAATTGCTCGACGTTTGCAATTTCTCAGCTCAGGTCTACGAGACAGAGAGAGTGGCCGTGACGTTTGGTGGCTAGAGAAGCGCAAAGCCCCAGTGTTACTGCGCCTGTGAAAGCGCTTCCAAGGAAGGGTGCTGGCTAGCAAGAGCTTTCAGTGCTGGCACTTTTCATCTCTGAGCAATTGCTCGACCTTTGCAATTTCTCACCTGAGCTCTCTTTAGAGTGCGCGAGAGGATGAGCAGAAGATTAGGTGGCTAGAGAAACACAGAGCCCCACTGTTCTTAGGCCTACAAAAGCACTTCCAAGGAAGGGTGCTGGCTAGCAACAGCTTTCAGTGCTGGCACTTTTCATCGCTGAGCAATTGCTCGACGTTTGCAATTTCTCAGCTCGTGTCTACGAGAAGGAAAGAGAATGACCGTGACGTTTGGTGGGTAGAGAAGCGCAAAGCCCCAGTGTTGCTGCGCCTGTGAAAGCGCTTCCAAGGAAGGGTGCTGGCTAGCAACAGTTTTCAGTGCTGGCACTTTTCATCTCTGAGCAATTGCTCGACCTTTGCAATTTCTCACCTGAGCTTTCTTTAGAGTGCGCGAGAGGATGAGCAAAAGATTAGGTGGCTAGAGAAACACAGAGCTCCAGTGTTCTAAGGGCTACAAGAGCGTTTCCAAGGAAGGGTGCTGGCTAGCAAGAGCTTTCAGTGCTGGCACTTTTCATCTCTGAGCAATTGCTCGACGTTTGCAATTTCTCACCTGAGCTCTCTTTAGACTGCGCGAGAGGATGAGCAGAAGATTAGGTGGCTAGAGAAAAACAGAGCCCCAGTGTTCTTAGGCCTACAAAAGCGCATCCAAGGAAGGGTGCTGGCTAGCAAGAGCTTTCAGTGCTGGCACTTTTCATCTCTGAGCAATTGCTCGACCTTTGCAATTTCTCAGCTCGTGTCTATGAGACGGAGAGATAGTGACCGTGACGTTTGGTGGGTAGAGAAGCGCAAAGCCCCAGTTTTGCTGCGCCTGTGAAAGCGCTTCCAAGGAAGGGTGCTGGCTAGCAAGAGCTTTCAGTGCTGGCACTTTTCATCTCTGAGCAATTGCTCGACCTTTGCAATTTCTCACCTGAGCTCTCTTTAGAGTGCGCGAGAGGATGAGCAGAAGATTAGGTGGCTAGAGAAGCCCAGAGCCCCAGTGTTCTTAGGCCTACAAGAGCGCTTCCAAGGAAGGGTGCTGGCTAGCAAGAGCTTTCAGTGCTGGCACTTTTCATCTCTGAGCAATTGCTCGACGTTTGCAATTTCTCAGCTCGTGTCTACGAGACGGAGAGAGATAGTGACCGTGACGTTTGGTGGCTAGAGAAGCGCAAAGCCCCAGTGTTGCTGCGCCTGTGAAAGCGCTTCCAAGGAAGGGTGCTGGCTAGCAACAGCTTTCAGTGCTGGCACTTTTCATCGCTGAGCAATTGCTCGACGTTTGCAATTTCTCAGCTCGTGTCTACGAGACGGAGAGATAGTGACCGTGACCTTTGGTGGCTAGACAAGTGCAAAGCCCCAGTGTTGCTGCGCCTCTGAAAGCGCTTCCAAGGAAGGGTGCTGGCTAGCAACAGTTTTCAGTGCTGGCACTTTTCATCTCTGAGCAATTGCTCGACCTTTGCAATTTCTCACCTGAGCTCTCTTTAGAGTGCGCGAGAGGATGAGCAGAAGATTAGGTGGCTAGAGAAACACAGAGCCCCAGTGTTCTTAGGGCTACAAGAGCGCTTCCAAGGAAGGGTGCTGGCTAGCAACAGCTTTCAGTGCTGGCACTTTTCATCTCTGATCAATTGCTCGACATTTGCAATTTCTCAGCTCGTGTCTACGAGACGGAGAGATAGTGACCGTGATGTTTGGTGGCTAGAGAAGCGCAAAGCCCCAGTGTTGCTGTGCCTGTGAAAGCGCTTCCAAGGAAGGGTGCTGGCTAGCAAGAGCTTTCAGTGCTGGCACTTTTCATCTCTGAGCAATTGCTCGACGTTTGCAATTTCTCACCTGAGCTCTCTTTACAGTGCGCGAGAGGATGAGCAGAAGATTAGGTGGCTAGAGAAGCCCAGAGCCCCAGTGTTCTTAGGCCTACAAAAGCACTTCCAAGGAAGGGTGCTGGCTAGCAACAGTTTTCAGTGCTGGCACTTTTCATCTCTGAGCAATTGCTCGACGTTTGCAATTTCTCATCTCATGTCTACGAGACGGAGAGAGATAGTGACCGTGACGTTTGGTGGCTAGAGAAGCGCAAAGCCCCAGTTTTGCTGCGCCTCTGAAAGAGCTTCCAAGGAAGGGTGCTGGCTAGCAACAGCTTTCAGTGCTGGCACTTTTCATCTCTGAGCAATTGCTCGACGTTTGCAATTTCTCAGCTCGTGTCTACGAGACTGAGAGAGATAGTGACCGTGACGTTTGGTGGCTAGAGAAGCGCAAAGCCCCAGTGTTGCTGCGCCTGTGAAAGCGCTTCCAAGGAAGGGTGCTGGCTAGCAAGAGCTTTCTGTGCTGGCACTTTTCATCTCTGAGCAATTGCTCGACCTTTGCAATTTCTCAGCTCGTGTCTACGAGACGGAGAGATAGTGACCGTGACATTTGGTGGCTAGAGAAGCGCAAAGCCCCAGTGTTGCTGCGCCTGTGAAAGCGCTTCCAAGGAAGGGTGCTGACTAGCAACAGCTTTCAGTGCTGGCACTTTTCATCTCTGAGCAATTGCTCGACGTTTGCAATTTCTTACCTGAGCTCTCTTTAGACTGCGCGGGAGGATGAGCAGAAGATTAGGTGGCTAGAGAAACAGAGAGCCCCAGTGTTCTTAGGCCTACAAAAGCGCATCCAAGGAAGGGTGCTGGCTAGCAACAGCTTTCAGTGCTGGCACTTTTCATCTCTGAGCAATTGCTCGACGTTTGCAATTTCTCAGCTCGTGTCCACGAGACGGAGAGATAGTGACCGTGACGTTTGGTGGCTAGAGAAGTGCAAAGCCCCAGTGTTGCTGCGCCTGTGAAAGCGCTTCCAAGGAAGGGTGCTGGCTAGCAAGAGCTTTCAGTGCTGGCACTTTTCATCTCTGAGCAATTGCTCGACCTTTGCAATTTCTCACCTGAGCTCTCTTTAGAGTGCGCGAGAGGATGAGCAGAAGATTAGGTGGCTAGAGAAGCCCAGAGCCCCACTGTTCTTAGGCCTACAAAAGCACTTCCAAGGAAGGGTGCTGGCTAGCAAGAGCTTTCAGTGCTGGCACTTTTCATCTCTGAGCAATTGCTCGACGTTTGCAATTTCTCACCTGAGCTCTCTTTAGAGTGCGCGAGAGGATGAGCAGAAGATTAGGTGGCTAGAGAAGCCCAGAGCCCCAGTGTTCTTAGGCCTACAAAAGCACTTCCAAGGAAGGGTGCTGGCTAGCAACAGTTTTCAGTGCTGGCACTTTTCATCTCTGAGCAATTGCTCGACGTTTGCAATTTCTCATCTCATGTCTACGAGACGGAGAGAGATAGTGACCGTGACGTTTGGTGGCTAGAGAAGCGCAAAGCCCCAGTTTTGCTGCGCCTCTGAAAGAGCTTCCAAGGAAGGGTGCTGGCTAGCAACAGCTTTCAGTGCTGGCACTTTTCATCTCTGAGCAATTGCTCGACCTTTGCAATCTCTCAGCTCGTGTCTACGAGACTGAGAGAGATAGTGACCGTGACGTTTGGTGGCTAGAGAAGCGCAAAGCCCCAGTGTTGCTGCGCCTGTGAAAGCGCTTCCAAGGAAGGGTGCTGGCTAGCAAGAGCTTTCTGTGCTGGCACTTTTCATCTCTGAGCAATTGCTCGACCTTTGCAATTTCTCAGCTCGTGTCTACGAGACGGAGAGATAGTGACCGTGACATTTGGTGGCTAGAGAAGCGCAAAGCCCCAGTGTTGCTGCGCCTGTGAAAGCGCTTCCAAGGAAGGGTGCTGACTAGCAACAGCTTTCAGTGCTGGCACTTTTCATCTCTGAGCAATTGCTCGACGTTTGCAATTTCTCACCTGAGCTCTCTTTAGAGTGCGCGAGAGGATGAGCAGAAGATTAGGTGGCTAGAGAAACAGAGAGCCCCAGTGTTCTTAGGCCTACAAAAGCGCATCCAAGGAAGGGTGCTGGCTAGCAACAGCTTTCAGTGCTGGCACTTTTCATCTCTGAGCAATTGCTCGACGTTTGCAATTTCTCAGCTCGTGTCCACGAGACGGAGAGATAGTGACCGTGACGTTTGGTGGCTAGAGAAGTGCAAAGCCCCAGTGTTGCTGCGCCTGTGAAAGCGCTTCCAAGGAAGGGTGCTGGCTAGCAAGAGCTTTCAGTGCTGGCACTTTTCATCTCCGAGCAATTGCTCGACCTTTGCAATTTCTCACCTGAGCTCTCTTTAGAGTGCGCGAGAGGATGAGCAGAAGATTAGGTGGCTAGAGAAGCCCAGAGCCCCACTGTTCTTAGGCCTACAAAAGCACTTCCAAGGAAGGGTGCTGGCTAGCAAGAGCTTTCAGTGCTGGCACTTTTCATCTCTGAGCAATTGCTCGACGTTTGCAATTTCTCAGCTCGTGTCTACGAGGCGGAAAGAGAATGACCGTGACGTTTGGTGGCTAGAGAAGCGCAAAGCCCCAGTGATACTGCGCCTGTGAAAGTGCTTCCAAGGAAGGGTGCTGGCTAGCAACAGTTTTCAGTGCTGGCACTTTTCATCTCTGAGCAATTGCTCGACGTTTGCAATTTCTCAGCTCGTGTCTACGAGACGGAGAGAGATAGTGACCGTGACATTTGGTGGCTAGAGAAGCGCAAAGCCCCAGTGTTGCTGCGCCTGTGAAAGCGCTTCCAAGGAAGGGTGCTGGCTAGCAACAGCTTTCAGTGCTGGCACTTTTCATCTCTGAGCAATTGCTCGACGTTTGCAATTTCTCAGCTCAGGTCTACGAGCCAGAGAGATAGTGACCGTGACATTTGGTGGGTAGAGAAGCGCAAAGCCCCAGTGTTGCTGTGCCTGTGAAAGCGCTTCCAAGGAAGGGTGCTGGCTAGCAAGAGCTTTCAGTGCTGGCACTTTTCATCTCTGAGCAATTGCTCGACGTTTGCAATTTCTCACCTGAGCTCTCTTTAGAGTGCGCGAGAGGATGAGCAGAAGATTAGGTGGCTAGAGAAACACAGAGCCCCAGGGTTCTTAGGCCTACAAAAGCACTTCCAAGGAAGGGTGCTGGCTAGCAAGAGCTTTCAGTGCTGGCACTTTTCATCTCTGAGCAATTGCTCGACGTTTGCAATTTCTCAGCTCGTGTCTACGAGACGGAGAGATAGTGACCGTGACGTTTGGTGGCTAGAGAAGCGCAAAGCCCCAGTGTTGCTGCACCTGTGAAAGCGCTTCCAAGGAAGGGTGCTGGCTAGCAGCAGCTTTCAGTGCTGGCACTTTTCATCTCTGAGCAATTGCTCGACGTTTGCAATTTCTCAGCTCAGGTCTACGAGACAGAGAGAGTGGCCGTGACGTTTGGTGGCTAGAGAAGCGCAAAGCCCCAGTGTTACTGCGCCTGTGAAAGCGCTTCCAAGGAAGGGTGCTGGCTAGCAAGAGCTTTCAGTGCTGGCACTTTTCATCTCTGAGCAATTGCTCGACCTTTGCAATTTCTCACCTGAGCTCTCTTTAGAGTGCGCGAGAGGATGAGCAGAAGATTAGGTGGCTAGAGAAGCCCAGAGCCCCACTGTTCTTAGGCCTACAAAAGCACTTCCAAGGAAGGGTGCTGGCTAGCAACAGCTTTCAGTGCTGGCACTTTTCATCGCTGAGCAATTGCTCGACGTTTGCAATTTCTCAGCTCGTGTCTACGAGATGGAAAGAGAATGACCGTGACGTTTGGTGGGTAGAGAAGCGCAAAGCCCCAGTGTTGCTGCGCCTGTGAAAGCGCTTCCAAGGAAGGGTGCTGGCTAGCAACAGTTTTCAGTGCTGGCACTTTTCATCTCTGAGCAATTGCTCGACCTTTGCAATTTCTCACCTGAGCTTTCTTTAGAGTGCGCGAGAGGATGAGCAAAAGATTAGGTGGCTAGAGAAACACAGAGCTCCAGTGTTCTAAGGGCTACAAGAGCGTTTCCAAGGAAGGGTGCTGGCTAGCAAGAGCTTTCAGTGCTGGCACTTTTCATCTCTGAGCAATTGCTCGACGTTTGCAATTTCTCACCTGAGCTCTCTTTAGAGTGCGCGAGAGGATGAGCAGAAGATTAGGTGGCTAGAGAAAAACAGAGCCCCAGTGTTCTTAGGCCTACAAAAGCGCATCCAAGGAAGGGTGCTGGCTAGCAAGAGCTTTCAGTGCTGGCACTTTTCATCTCTGAGCAATTGCTCGACCTTTGCAATTTCTCAGCTCGTGTCTATGAGACGGAGAGATAGTGACCGTGACGTTTGGTGGGTAGAGAAGCGCAAAGCCCCAGTTTTGCTGCGCCTGTGAAAGCGCTTCCAAGGAAGGGTGCTGGCTAGCAAGAGCTTTCAGTGCTGGCACTTTTCATCTCTGAGCAATTGCTCGACCTTTGCAATTTCTCACCTGAGCTCTCTTTAGAGTGCGCGAGAGGATGAGCAGAAGATTAGGTGGCTAGAGAAGCCCAGAGCCCCAGTGTTCTTAGGCCTACAAGAGCGCTTCCAAGGAAGGGTGCTGGCTAGCAAGAGCTTTCAGTGCTGGCACTTTTCATCTCTGAGCAATTGCTCGACGTTTGCAATTTCTCAGCTCGTGTCTACGAGACGGACAGAGATAGTGACCGTGACGTTTGGTGGCTAGAGAAGCGCAAAGCCCCAGTGTTGCTGCGCCTGTGAAAGCGCTTCCAAGGAAGGGTGCTGGCTAGCAACAGCTTTCAGTGCTGGCACTTTTCATCTCTGAGCAATTGCTCGACGTTTGCAATTTCTCAGCTCGTGTCTACGAGACGGAGAGATAGTGACCGTGACCTTTGGTGGCTAGACAAGTGCAAAGCCCCAGTGTTCCTGCGCCTGTGAAAGCGCTTCCAAGGAAGGGTGCTGGCTAGCAACAGTTTTCAGTGCTGGCACTTTTCATCTCTGAGCAATTGCTCGACCTTTGCAATTTCTCACCTGAGCTCTCTTTAGAGTGCGCGAGAGGATGAGCAGAAGATTAGGTGGCTAGAGAAGCCCAGAGCCCCAGTGTTCTTAGGCCTACAAAAGCACTTCCAAGGAAGGGTGCTGGCTAGCAACAGCTTTCAGTGATGGCACTTTTCATCTCTGAGCAATTGCTCGACGTTTGCAATTTCTCAGCTCATGTCTACAAGCCAGAGAGATAGTGACCGTGACATTTGGTGGCTAGAGAAGCGCAAAGCCCCAGTGTTACTGCGCCTCTGAAAGCGCTTCCAAGGAAGGGTGCTGGCTAGCAACAGCTTTCAGTGCTGGCACTTTTCATCTCTGAGCAATTGCTCGACGTTTGCAATTTCTCACCTGAGCTCTCTTTAGAGTGCGCGAGAGGATGAGCAGAAGATTAGGTGGCTAGAGAAACACAGAGCCCCAGTGTTCTTAGGGCTACAAGAGCGCTTCCAAGGAAGGGTGCTGGCTAGCAACAGCTTTCAGTGCTGGCACTTTTCATCTCTGATCAATTGCTCGACATTTGCAATTTCTCAGCTCGTGTCTACGAGACGGAGAGATAGTGACCGTGATGTTTGGTGGCTAGAGAAGCGCAAAGCCCCAGTGTTGCTGTGCCTGTGAAAGCGCTTCCAAGGAAGGGTGCTGGCTAGCAAGAGCTTTCAGTGCTGGCACTTTTCATCTCTGAGCAATTGCTCGACGTTTGCAATTTCTCACCTGAGCTCTCTTTACAGTGCGCGAGAGGATGAGCAGAAGATTAGGTGGCTAGAGAAGCCCAGAGCCCCAGTGTTCTTAGGCCTACAAAAGCACTTCCAAGGAAGGGTGCTGGCTAGCAACAGTTTTCAGTGCTGGCACTTTTCATCTCTGAGCAATTGCTCGACGTTTGCAATTTCTCATCTCATGTCTACGAGACGGAGAGAGATAGTGACCGTGACGTTTGGTGGCTAGAGAAGCGCAAAGCCCCAGTTTTGCTGCGCCTCTGAAAGAGCTTCCAAGGAAGGGTGCTGGCTAGCAACAGCTTTCAGTGCTGGCACTTTTCATCTCTGAGCAATTGCTCGACGTTTGCAATTTCTCAGCTCGTGTCTACGAGACTGAGAGAGATAGTGACCGTGACGTTTGGTGGCTAGAGAAGCGCAAAGCCCCAGTGTTGCTGCGCCTGTGAAAGCGCTTCCAAGGAAGGGTGCTGGCTAGCAAGAGCTTTCAGTGCTGGCACTTTTCATCTCTGAGCAATTGCTCGACCTTTGCAATTTCTCAGCTCGTGTCTACGAGCCGGAGAGATAGTGACCGTGACATTTGGTGGCTAGAGAAGCGCAAAGCCCCAGTGTTGCTGCGCCTGTGAAAGCGCTTCCAAGGAAGGGTGCTGACTAGCAACAGCTTTCAGTGCTGGCACTTTTCATCTCTGAGCAATTGCTCGACGTTTGCAATTTCTTACCTGAGCTCTCTTTAGACTGCGCGAGAGGATGAGCAGAAGATTAGGTGGCTAGAGAAACAGAGAGCCCCAGTGTTCTTAGGCCTACAAAAGCGCATCCAAGGAAGGGTGCTGGCTAGCAACAGCTTTCAGTGCTGGCACTTTTCATCTCTGAGCAATTGCTCGACGTTTGCAATCTCTCAGCTCGTGTCCACGAGACGGAGAGATAGTGACCGTGACGTTTGGTGGCTAGAGAAGTGCAAAGCCCCAGTGTTGCTGCGCCTGTGAAAGCGCTTCCAAGGAAGGGTGCTGGCTAGCAAGAGCTTTCAGTGCTGGCACTTTTCATCTCTGAGCAATTCCTCAACCTTTGCAATTTCTCACCTGAGCTTTCTTTAGAGTGCGCGAGAGGATGAGCAGAAGATTAGGTGGCTAGAGAAGCGCAGAGCCCCAGTGTTCTTACGGCTACAAGAGCGTTTCCAAGGAAGGGTGCTGGCTAGCAAGAGCTTTCAGTGCTGGCACTTTTCATCTCTGAGCAATTGCTCGACGTTTGCAATTTCTCACCTGAGCTCTCTTTAGAGTGCGCGAGAGGATGAGCAGAAGATTAGGTGGCTAGAGAAACACAGAGCCCCAGTGTTCTTAGGCGTACAAAAGCGCTTCCAAGGAAGGGTGCTGGCTAGCAACAGCTTTCAGTGCTGGCACTTTTCATCTCTGAGCAATTGCTCGACCTTTGCAATTTCTCAGCTCGTGTCTACGAGACGGAGAGAGATAGTGACCGTGACGTTTGGTGGCTAGAGAAGCCCAGAGCCCCAGTGTTCTTAGGCCTACAAAAGCACTTCCAAGGAAGGGTGCTGGCTAGCAACAGCTTTCAGTGCTGGCACTTTTCATCTCTGAGCAATTGCTCGACGTTTGCAATTTCTCAGCTCGTGTCTACGAGCCAGAGAGATAGTGACCGTGACATTTGGTGGGTAGAGAAGCGCAAAGCCCCAGTGTTGCTGCGCCTGTGAAAGCACTTCCAAGGAAGGGTGCTGGCTAGCAGGAGCTTTCAGTGCTGACACTTTTCATCTCTGAGCAATTGCTCGACGTTTGCAATTTCTCAGCTCGTGTCTACGAGGCGGAGGGAGATAGTGACCGTGACGTTTGGTGGCTAGAGAAGCCCAGAGCCCCAGTGTTCTTAGGCCTACAAAAGCACTTCCAAGGAAGGGTGCTGGCTAGCAAGAGCTTTCAGTGCTGGCACTTTTCATCTCTGAGCAATTGCTCGACGTTTGCAATTTCTCAGCTCGTGTCTACGAGACGGAGAGATAGTGACCGTGACGTTTGGTGGCTAGAGAAGCGCAAAGCCCCAGTGTTGCTGCACCTGTGAAAGCGCTTCCAAGGAAGGGTGCTGGCTAGCAACAGCTTTCAGTGCTGGCACTTTTCATCTCTGAGCAATTGCTCGACGTTTGCAATTTCTCAGCTCAGGTCTACGAGACAGAGAGAGAGTGGCCGTGACATTTGGTGGCTAGAGAAGCGCAAAGCCCCAGTGTTACTGCGCCTGTGAAAGCGCTTCCAAGGAAGGGTGCTGGCTAGCAAGAGCTTTCAGTGCTGGCACTTTTCATCTCTGAGCAATTGCTCGACCTTTGCAATTTCTCACCTGAGCTCTCTTTAGAGTGCGCGAGAGGATGAGCAGAAGATTAGGTGGCTAGAGAAGCCCAGAGCCCCACTGTTCTTAGGCCTACAAAAGCACTTCCAAGGAAGGGTGCTGGCTAGCAACAGCTTTCAGTGCTGGCACTTTTCATCGCTGAGCAATTGCTCGACGTTTGCAATTTCTCAGCTCGTGTCTACGAGACGGAAAGAGAATGACCGTGACGTTTGGTGGCTAGAGAAGCGCAAAGCCCCAGTGTTGCTGCGCCTGTGAAAGCGCTTCCAAGGAAGGGTGCTGGCTAGCAACAGTTTTCAGTGCTGGCACTTTTCATCTCTGAGCAATTGCTCGACCTTTGCAATTTCTCACCTGAGCTTTCTTTAGAGTGCGCGAGAGGATGAGCAAAAGATTAGGTGGCTAGAGAAACACAGAGCCCCAGTGTTCTAAGGGCTACAAGAGCGTTTCCAAGGAAGGGTGCTGGCTAGCAAGAGCTTTCAGTGCTGGCACTTTTCATCTCTGAGCAATTGCTCGACGTTTGCAATTTCTCACCTGAGCTCTCTTTAGAGTGCGCGAGAGGATGAGCAGAAGATTAGGTGGCTAGAGAAAAACAGAGCCCCAGTGTTCTTAGGCCTACAAAAGCGCATCCAAGGAAGGGTGCTGGCTAGCAAGTGCTTTCAGTGCTGGCACTTTTCATCTCTGAGCAATTGCTCGACCTTTGCAATTTCTCATCTCGTGTCTATGAGACGGAGAGATAGTGACCGTGACGTTTGGTGGGTAGAGAAGCGCAAAGCCCCTGTTTTGCTGCGCCTGTGTAAGCGCTTCCAAGGAAGGGTGCTGGCTAGCAACAGCTTTCAGTGCTGGCACTTTTCATCTCTGAGCAATTGCTCGACGTTTGCAATTTCTCACCTGAGCTCTCTTTAGAGTGCGCGAGAGGATGAGCAGAAGATTAGGTGGCTAGAGAAGCCCAGAGCCCCAGTGTTCTTAGGCCTACAAGAGCGCTTCCAAGGAAGGGTGCTGGCTAGCAACAGCTTTCAGTGCTGGCACTTTTCATCGCTGAGCAATTGCTCGACGTTTGCAATTTCTCAGCTCGTGTCTACGAGACGGAAAGAGAATGACCGTGACGTTTGGTGTCTAGAGAAGCGCAAAGCCCCAGTGTTACTGCTCCTGTGAAAGCGCTTCCAAGGAAGGGTGCTGGCTAGCAAGAGCTTTCAGTGCTGGCAGTTTTCATCTCTGAGCAATTGCTCGACGTTTGCAATTTCTCACCTGAGCTCTCTTTACAGTGCACGAGAGGATGAGCAGAAGATTAGGTGGCTAGAGAAACACAGAGCCCCAGTGTTCTTAGGCCTACAAAAGCACTTCCAAGGAAGGGTGCTGGCTAGCAAGAGCTTTCAGTGCTGGCACTTTTCATCTCTGAGCAATTGCTCGACGTTTGCAATTTCTCAGCTCGTGTCTACGAGACGGAGAGATAGTGACCGTGACGTTTGGTGGCTAGAGAAGCGCAAAGCCCCAGTGTTGCTGCACCTGTGAAAGCGCTTCCAAGGAAGGGTGCTGGCTAGCAGCAGCTTTCAGTGCTGGCACTTTTCATCTCTGAGCAATTGCTCGACGTTTGCAATTTCTCAGCTCAGGTCTACGAGACAGAGAGAGTGGCCGTGACGTTTGGTGGCTAGAGAAGCGCAAAGCCCCAGTGTTACTGCGCCTGTGAAAGCGCTTCCAAGGAAGGGTGCTGGCTAGCAAGAGCTTTCAGTGCTGGCAGTTTTCATCTCTGAGCAATTGCTCGACGTTTGCAATTTCTCACCTGAGCTCTCTTTAGAGTGCGCGAGAGGATGAGCAGAAGATTAGGTGGCTAGAGAAGCCCAGAGCCCCACTGTTCTTAGGCCTACAAAAGCACTTCCAAGGAAGGGTGCTGGCTAGCAACAGCTTTCAGTGCTGGCACTTTTCATCGCTGAGCAATTGCTCGACGTTTGCAATTTCTCAGCTCGTGTCTACGAGATGGAAAGAGAATGACCGTGACGTTTGGTGGGTAGAGAAGCGCAAAGCCCCAGTGTTGCTGCGCCTGTGAAAGCGCTTCCAAGGAAGGGTGCTGGCTAGCAACAGTTTTCAGTGCTGGCACTTTTCATCTCTGAGCAATTGCTCGACCTTTGCAATTTCTCACCTGAGCTTTCTTTAGAGTGCGCGAGAGGATGAGCAAAAGATTAGGTGGCTAGAGAAACACAGAGCCCCAGTGTTCTAAGGGCTACAAGAGCGTTTCCAAGGAAGGGTGCTGGCTAGCAAGAGCTTTCAGTGCTGGCACTTTTCATCTCTGAGCAATTGCTCGACGTTTGCAATTTCTCACCTGAGCTCTCTTTAGAGTGCGCGAGAGGATGAGCAGAAGATTAGGTGGCTAGAGAAAAACAGAGCCCCAGTGTTCTTAGGCCTACAAAAGCGCATCCAAGGAAGGGTGCTGGCTAGCAAGAGCTTTCAGTGCTGGCACTTTTCATCTCTGAGCAATTGCTCGACATTTGCAATTTCTCAGCTCGTGTCTATGAGACGGAGAGATAGTGACCGTGACGTTTGGTGGGTAGAGAAGCGCAAAGCCCCAGTTTTGCTGCGCCTGTGAAAGCGCTTCCAAGGAAGGGTGCTGGCTAGCAAGAGCTTTCAGTGCTGGCACTTTTCATCTCTGAGCAATTGCTCGACCTTTGCAATTTCTCACCTGAGCTCTCTTTAGAGTGCGCGAGAGGATGAGCAGAAGATTAGGTGGCTAGAGAAGCCCAGAGCCCCAGTGTTCTTAGGCCTACAAGAGCGCTTCCAAGGAAGGGTGCTGGCTAGCAAGAGCTTTCAGTGCTGGCACTTTTCATCTCTGAGCAATTCCTCAACCTTTGCAATTTCTCACCTGAGCTTTCTTTAGAGTGCGCGAGAGGATGAGCAGAAGATTAGGTGGCTAGAGAAGCGCAGAGCCCCAGTGTTCTTACGGCTACAAGAGCGTTTCCAAGGAAGGGTGCTGGCTAGCAAGAGCTTTCAGTGCTGGCACTTTTCATCTCTGAGCAATTGCTCGACGTTTGCAATTTCTCACCTGAGCTCTCTTTAGAGTGCGCGAGAGGATGAGCAGAAGATTAGGTGGCTAGAGAAACACAGAGCCCCAGTGTTCTTAGGCGTACAAAAGCGCTTCCAAGGAAGGGTGCTGGCTAGCAACAGCTTTCAGTGCTGGCACTTTTCATCTCTGAGCAATTGCTCGACCTTTGCAATTTCTCAGCTCGTGTCTACGAGACGGAGAGAGATAGTGACCGTGACGTTTGGTGGCTAGAGAAGCCCAGAGCCCCAGTGTTCTTAGGCCTACAAAAGCACTTCCAAGGAAGGGTGCTGGCTAGCAACAGCTTTCAGTGCTGGCACTTTTCATCTCTGAGCAATTGCTCGACGTTTGCAATTTCTCAGCTCGTGTCTACGAGCCAGAGAGATAGTGACCGTGACATTTGGTGGGTAGAGAAGCGCAAAGCCCCAGTGTTGCTGCGCCTGTGAAAGCACTTCCAAGGAAGGGTGCTGGCTAGCAGGAGCTTTCAGTGCTGACACTTTTCATCTCTGAGCAATTGCTCGACGTTTGCAATTTCTCAGCTCGTGTCTACGAGGCGGAGGGAGATAGTGACCGTGACGTTTGGTGGCTAGAGAAGCCCAGAGCCCCAGTGTTCTTAGGCCTACAAAAGCACTTCCAAGGAAGGGTGCTGGCTAGCAAGAGCTTTCAGTGCTGGCACTTTTCATCTCTGAGCAATTGCTCGACGTTTGCAATTTCTCAGCTCGTGTCTACGAGCCAGAGAGATAGTGACCGTGACATTTGGTGGGTAGAGAAGCGCAAAGCCCCACTGTTACTGCGCCTGTGAAAGCACTTCCAAGGAAGGGTGCTGGCTAGCAGGAGCTTTCAGTGCTGACACTTTTCATCTCTGAGCAATTGCTCGACGTTTGCAATTTCTCAGCTCGTGTCTACGAGGCGGAGGGAGATAGTGACCGTGACGTTTGGTGGCTAGAGAAGCCCAGAGCCCCAGTGTTCTTAGGCCTACAAAAGCACTTCCAAGGAAGGGTGCTGGCTAGCAACAGCTTTCAGTGCTGGCACTTTTCATCTCTGAGCAATTGCTCGACGTTTGCAATTTCTCAGCTCGTGTCTACGAGACGGAGAGATAGTGACCGTGACGTTTGGTGGGTAGAGAAGCGCAAAGCCCCAGTGTTGCTGCACCTGTGAAAGCGCTTCCAAGGAAGGGTGCTGGCTAGCAACAGCTTTCAGTGCTGGCACTTTTCATCTCTGAGCAATTGCTCGACGTTTGCAATTTCTCAGCTCAGGTCTACGAGACAGAGAGAGAGTGGCCGTGACATTTGGTGGCTAGAGAAGCGCAAAGCCCCAGTGTTACTGCGCCTGTGAAAGCGCTTCCAAGGAAGGGTGCTGGCTAGCAACAGCTTTCAGTGCTGGCACTTTTCATCTCTGAGCAATTGCTCGACCTTTGCAATTTCTCACCTGAGCTCTCTTTAGAGTGCGCGAGAGGATGAGCAGAAGATTAGGTGGCTAGAGAAGCCCAGAGCCCCACTGTTCTTAGGCCTACAAAAGCACTTCCAAGGAAGGGTGCTGGCTAGCAACAGCTTTCAGTGCTGGCACTTTTCATCTCTGAGCAATTGCTCGACGTTTGCAATTTCTCAGCTCGTGTCTACGAGACGGAAAGAGAATGACCGTGACGTTTGGTGGCTAGAGAAGCGCAAAGCCCCAGTGTTGCTGCGCCTGTGAAAGCGCTTCCAAGGAAGGGTGCTGGCTAGCAACAGTTTTCAGTGCTGGCACTTTTCATCTCTGAGCAATTGCTCGACGTTTGCAATTTCTCACCTGAGCTTTCTTTAGAGTGCGCGAGAGGATGAGCAAAAGATTAGGTGGCTAGAGAAACACAGAGCCCCAGTGTTCTAAGGGCTACAAGAGCGTTTCCAAGGAAGGGTGCTGGCTAGCAAGAGCTTTCAGTGCTGGCACTTTTCATCTCTGAGCAATTGCTCGACGTTTGCAATTTCTCACCTGAGCTCTCTTTAGACTGCGCGAGAGGATGAGCAGAAGATTAGGTGGCTAGAGAAGCCCAGAGCCCCAGTATTCTTAGGCCTACAAAAGCGCATCCAAGGAAGGGTGCTGGCTAGCAAGTGCTTTCAGTGCTGGCACTTTTCATCTCTGAGCAATTGCTCGACCTTTGCAATTTCTCAGCTCGTGTCTATGAGACGGAGAGATAGTGACCGTGACGTTTGGTGGGTAGAGAAGCGCAAAGCCCCAGTTTTGCTGCGCCTGTGAAAGCGCTTCCAAGGAAGGGTGCTGGCTAGCAACAGCTTTCAGTGCTGGCACTTTTCATCTCTGAGCAATTGCTCGACCTTTGCAATTTCTCACCTGAGCTCTCTTTAGAGTGCGCGAGAGGATGAGCAGAAGATTAGGTGGCTAGAGAAGCCCAGAGCCCCACTGTTCTTAGGCCTACAAGAGCGCTTCCAAGGAAGGGTGCTGGCTAGCAACAGCTTTCAGTGCTGGCACTTTTCATCGCTGAGCAATTGCTCGACGTTTGCAATTTCTCAGCTCGTGTCTACGAGACGGAAAGAGAATGACCGTGACGTTTGGTGTCTAGAGAAGCGCAAAGCCCCAGTGTTACTGCTCCTGTGAAAGCGCTTCCAAGGAAGGGTGCTGGCTAGCAAGAGCTTTCAGTGCTGGCAGTTTTCATCTCTGAGCAATTGCTCGACGTTTGCAATTTCTCACCTGAGCTCTCTTTACAGTGCACGAGAGGATGAGCAGAAGATTAGGTGGCTAGAGAAACACAGAGCCCCAGTGTTCTTAGGCCTACAAAAGCACTTCCAAGGAAGGGTGCTGGCTAGCAAGAGCTTTCAGTGCTGGCACTTTTCATCTCTGAGCAATTGCTCGACGTTTGCAATTTCTCAGCTCGTGTCTACGAGACGGAGAGATAGTGACCGTGACGTTTGGTGGCTAGAGAAGCGCAAAGCCCCAGTGTTGCTGCACCTGTGAAAGCGCTTCCAAGGAAGGGTGCTGGCTAGCAGCAGCTTTCAGTGCTGGCACTTTTCATCTCTGAGCAATTGCTCGACGTTTGCAATTTCTCAGCTCAGGTCTACGAGACAGAGAGAGTGGCCGTGACGTTTGGTGGCTAGAGAAGCGCAAAGCCCCAGTGTTACTGCGCCTGTGAAAGCGCTTCCAAGGAAGGGTGCTGGCTAGCAACAGCTTTCAGTGCTGGCACTTTTCATCTCTGAGCAATTGCTCGACGTTTGCAATTTCTCACCTGAGCTCTCTTTAGAGTGCGCGAGAGGATGAGCAGAAGATTAGGTGGCTAGAGAAGCCCAGAGCCCCAGTGTTCTTAGGCCTACAAAAGCACTTCCAAGGAAGGGTGCTGGCTAGCAACAGCTTTCAGTGCTGGCACTTTTCATCTCTGATCAATTGCTCGACGTTTGCAATTTCTCAGCTCGTGTCTACGAGACGGAAAGAGAATGACCGTGACGTTTGGTGGCTAGAGAAGTGCAAAGCCCCAGTGTTGCTGCGCCTGTGAAAGCGCTTCCAAGGAAGGGTGCTGGCTAGCAACAGTTTTCAGTGCTGGCACTTTTCATCTCTGAGCAATTGCTCGACGTTTGCAATTTCTCACCTGAGCTTTCTTTAGAGTGCGCGAGAGGATGAGCAAAAGATTAGGTGGCTAGAGAAACACAGAGCCCCAGTGTTCTAAGGGCTACAAGAGCGTTTCCAAGGAAGGGTGCTGGCTAGCAAGAGCTTTCAGTGCTGGCACTTTTCATCTCTGAGCAATTGCTCGACGTTTGCAATTTCTCACCTGAGCTCTCTTTAGACTGCGCGAGAGGATGAGCAGAAGATTAGGTGGCTAGAGAAGCCCAGAGCCCCACTGTTCTTAGGCCTACAAAAGCGCATCCAAGGAAGGGTGCTGGCTAGCAAGAGCTTTCAGTGCTGGCACTTTTCATCTCTGAGCAATTGCTCGACCTTTGCAATTTCTCAGCTCGTGTCTATGAGACGGAGAGATAGTGACCGTGACGTTTGGTGGCTAGAGAAGCGCAAAGCCCCAGTTTTGCTGCGCCTGTGAAAGCGCTTCCAAGGAAGGGTGCTGGCTAGCAACAGCTTTCAGTGCTGGCACTTTTCATCGCTGAGCAATTGCTCGACGTTTGCAATTTCTCAGCTCGTGTCTACGAGACGGAAAGAGAATGACCGTGACGTTTGGTGTCTAGAGAAGCGCAAAGCCCCAGTGTTACTGCTCCTGTGAAAGCGCTTCCAAGGAAGGGTGCTGGCTAGCAAGAGCTTTCAGTGCTGGCAGTTTTCATCTCTGAGCAATTGCTCGACGTTTGCAATTTCTCACCTGAGCTCTCTTTACAGTGCACGAGAGGATGAGCAGAAGATTAGGTGGCTAGAGAAACACAGAGCCCCAGTGTTCTTAGGCCTACAAAAGCACTTCCAAGGAAGGGTGCTGGCTAGCAAGAGCTTTCAGTGCTGGCACTTTTCATCTCTGAGCAATTGCTCGACGTTTGCAATTTCTCAGCTCGTGTCTACGAGACGGAGAGATAGTGACCGTGACGTTTGGTGGCTAGAGAAGCGCAAAGCCCCAGTGTTGCTGCACCTGTGAAAGCGCTTCCAAGGAAGGGTGCTGGCTAGCAGCAGCTTTCAGTGCTGGCACTTTTCATCTCTGAGCAATTGCTCGACGTTTGCAATTTCTCAGCTCAGGTCTACGAGACAGAGAGAGTGGCCGTGACATTTGGTGGCTAGAGAAGCGCAAAGCCCCAGTGTTACTGCGCCTGTGAAAGCGCTTCCAAGGAAGGGTGCTGGCTAGCAAGAGCTTTCAGTGCTGGCACTTTTCATCTCTGAGCAATTGCTCGACGTTTGCAATTTCTCACCTGAGCTCTCTTTAGAGTGCGCGAGAGGATGAGCAGAAGATTAGGTGGCTAGAGAAGCCCAGAGCCCCAGTGTTCTTAGGCCTACAAAAGCACTTCCAAGGAAGGGTGCTGGCTAGCAACAGCTTTCAGTGCTGGCACTTTTCATCTCTGATCAATTGCTCGACGTTTGCAATTTCTCAGCTCGTGTCTACGAGACGGAAAGAGAATGACCGTGACGTTTGGTGGCTAGAGAAGTGCAAAGCCCCAGTGTTGCTGCGCCTGTGAAAGCGCTTCCAAGGAAGGGTGCTGGCTAGCAACAGTTTTCAGTGCTGGCACTTTTCATCTCTGAGCAATTGCTCGACCTTTGCAATTTCTCACCTGAGCTCTCTTTAGAGTGCGCGAGAGGATGAGCAGAAGATTAGGTGGCTAGAGAAGCCCAGAGCCCCACTGTTCTTAGGCCTACAAGAGCGCTTCCAAGGAAGGGTGCTGGCTAGCAACAGCTTTCAGTGCTGGCACTTTTCATCGCTGAGCAATTGCTCGACGTTTGCAATTTCTCAGCTCGTGTCTACGAGACGGAAAGAGAATGACCGTGACGTTTGGTGTCTAGAGAAGCGCAAAGCCCCAGTGTTACTGCTCCTGTGAAAGCGCTTCCAAGGAAGGGTGCTGGCTAGCAAGAGCTTTCAGTGCTGGCAGTTTTCATCTCTGAGCAATTGCTCGACGTTTGCAATTTCTCACCTGAGCTCTCTTTACAGTGCACGAGAGGATGAGCAGAAGATTAGGTGGCTAGAGAAACACAGAGCCCCAGTGTTCTTAGGCCTACAAAAGCACTTCCAAGGAAGGGTGCTGGCTAGCAAGAGCTTTCAGTGCTGGCACTTTTCATCTCTGAGCAATTGCTCGACGTTTGCAATTTCTCAGCTCGTGTCTACGAGACGGAGAGATAGTGACCGTGACGTTTGGTGGCTAGAGAAGCGCAAAGCCCCAGTTTTGCTGCGCCTGTGAAAGCGCTTCCAAGGAAGGGTGCTGGCTAGCAGCAGCTTTCAGTGCTGGCACTTTTCATCTCTGAGCAATTGCTCGACGTTTGCAATTTCTCAGATCAGGTCTACGAGACAGAGAGAGTGGCCGTGACGTTTGGTGGCTAGAGAAGCGCAAAGCCCCAGTGTTACTGCGCCTGTGAAAGCGCTTCCAAGGAAGGGTGCTGGCTAGCAACAGCTTTCAGTGCTGGCACTTTTCATCTCTGAGCAATTGCTCGACGTTTGCAATTTCTCACCTGAGCTCTCTTTAGAGTGCGCGAGAGGATGAGCAGAAGATTAGGTGGCTAGAGAAGCCCAGAGCCCCACTGTTCTTAGGCCTACAAAAGCACTTCCAAGGAAGGGTGCTGGCTAGCAACAGCTTTCAGTGCTGGCACTTTTCATCGCTGAGCAATTGCTCGACGTTTGCAATTTCTCAGCTCGTGTCTACGAGATGGAAAGAGAATGACCGTGACGTTTGGTGGGTAGAGAAGCGCAAAGCCCCAGTGTTGCTGCGCCTGTGAAAGCGCTTCCAAGGAAGGGTGCTGGCTAGCAACAGTTTTCAGTGCTGGCACTTTTCATCTCTGAGCAATTGCTCGACCTTTGCAATTTCTCACCTGAGCTCTCTTTAGAGTGCGCGAGAGGATGAGCAGAAGATTAGGTGGCTAGAGAAGCCCAGAGCCCCAGTGTTCTTAGGCCTACAAGAGCGCTTCCAAGGAAGGGTGCTGGCTAGCAAGAGCTTTCAGTGCTGGCACTTTTCATCTCTGAGCAATTCCTCAACCTTTGCAATTTCTCACCTGAGCTTTCTTTAGAGTGCGCGAGAGGATGAGCAGAAGATTAGGTGGCTAGAGAAGCGCAGAGCCCCAGTGTTCTTACGGCTACAAGAGCGTTTCCAAGGAAGGGTGCTGGCTAGCAAGAGCTTTCAGTGCTGGCACTTTTCATCTCTGAGCAATTGCTCGACGTTTGCAATTTCTCACCTGAGCTCTCTTTAGAGTGCGCGAGAGGATGAGCAGAAGATTAGGTGGCTAGAGAAACACAGAGCCCCAGTGTTCTTAGGCGTACAAAAGCGCTTCCAAGGAAGGGTGCTGGCTAGCAACAGCTTTCAGTGCTGGCACTTTTCATCTCTGAGCAATTGCTCGACCTTTGCAATTTCTCAGCTCGTGTCTACGAGACGGAGAGAGATAGTGACCGTGACGTTTGGTGGCTAGAGAAGCCCAGAGCCCCAGTGTTCTTAGGCCTACAAAAGCACTTCCAAGGAAGGGTGCTGGCTAGCAACAGCTTTCAGTGCTGGCACTTTTCATCTCTGAGCAATTGCTCGACGTTTGCAATTTCTCAGCTCGTGTCTACGAGCCAGAGAGATAGTGACCGTGACATTTGGTGGGTAGAGAAGCGCAAAGCCCCAGTGTTGCTGCGCCTGTGAAAGCACTTCCAAGGAAGGGTGCTGGCTAGCAGGAGCTTTCAGTGCTGACACTTTTCATCTCTGAGCAATTGCTCGACGTTTGCAATTTCTCAGCTCGTGTCTACGAGGCGGAGGGAGATAGTGACCGTGACGTTTGGTGGCTAGAGAAGCCCAGAGCCCCAGTGTTCTTAGGCCTACAAAAGCACTTCCAAGGAAGGGTGCTGGCTAGCAAGAGCTTTCAGTGCTGGCACTTTTCATCTCTGAGCAATTGCTCGACGTTTGCAATTTCTCAGCTCGTGTCTACGAGACGGAGAGATAGTGACCGTGACGTTTGGTGGCTAGAGAAGCGCAAAGCCCCAGTGTTGCTGCACCTGTGAAAGCGCTTCCAAGGAAGGGTGCTGGCTAGCAACAGCTTTCAGTGCTGGCACTTTTCATCTCTGAGCAATTGCTCGACGTTTGCAATTTCTCAGCTCAGGTCTACGAGACAGAGAGAGAGTGGCCGTGACATTTGGTGGCTAGAGAAGCGCAAAGCCCCAGTGTTACTGCGCCTGTGAAAGCGCTTCCAAGGAAGGGTGCTGGCTAGCAAGAGCTTTCAGTGCTGGCACTTTTCATCTCTGAGCAATTGCTCGACGTTTGCAATTTCTCACCTGAGCTCTCTTTAGACTGCGCGAGAGGATGAGCAGAAGATTAGGTGGCTAGAGAAGCCCAGAGCCCCACTGTTCTTAGGCCTACAAAAGCACTTCCAAGGAAGGGTGCTGGCTAGCAACAGCTTTCAGTGCTGGCACTTTTCATCTCTGAGCAATTGCTCGACCTTTGCAATTTCTCAGCTCGTGTCTACGAGACGGAAAGAGAATGACCGTGACGTTTGGTGGCTAGAGAAGCGCAAAGCCCCAGTGTTGCTGCGCCTGTGAAAGCGCTTCCAAGGAAGGGTGCTGGCTAGCAACAGTTTTCAGTGCTGGCACTTTTCATCTCTGAGCAATTGCTCGACGTTTGCAATTTCTCACCTGAGCTTTCTTTAGAGTGCGCGAGAGGATGAGCAAAAGATTAGGTGGCTAGAGAAACACAGAGCTCCAGTGTTCTAAGGGCTACAAGAGCGTTTCCAAGGAAGGGTGCTGGCTAGCAAGAGCTTTCAGTGCTGGCACTTTTCATCTCTGAGCAATTGCTCGACGTTTGCAATTTCTCACCTGAGCTCTCTTTAGACTGCGCGAGAGGATGAGCAGAAGATTAGGTGGCTAGAGAAAAACAGAGCCCCAGTGTTCTTAGGCCTACAAAAGCGCATCCAAGGAAGGGTGCTGGCTAGCAAGTGCTTTCAGTGCTGGCACTTTTCATCTCTGAGCAATTGCTCGACCTTTGCAATTTCTCAGCTCGTGTCTATGAGACGGAGAGATAGTGACCGTGACGTTTGGTGGGTAGAGAAGCGCAAAGCCCCAGTTTTGCTGCGCCTGTGAAAGCGCTTCCAAGGAAGGGTGCTGGCTAGCAACAGCTTTCAGTGCTGGCACTTTTCATCTCTGAGCAATTGCTTGACCTTTGCAATTTCTCACCTGAGCTCTCTTTAGAGTGCGCGAGAGGATGAGCAGAAGATTAGGTGGCTAGAGAAGCCCAGAGCCCCAGTGTTCTTAGGCCTACAAGAGCGCTTCCAAGGAAGGGTGCTGGCTAGCAACAGCTTTCAGTGCTGGCACTTTTCATCGCTGAGCAATTGCTCGACGTTTGCAATTTCTCAGCTCGTGTCTACGAGACGGAAAGAGAATGACCGTGACGTTTGGTGGGTAGAGAAGCGCAAAGCCCCAGTGTTACTGCTCCTGTGAAAGCGCTTCCAAGGAAGGGTGCTGGCTAGCAAGAGCTTTCAGTGCTGGCAGTTTTCATCTCTGAGCAATTGCTCGAAGTTTGCAATTTCTCACCTGAGCTCTCTTTAGAGTGCGCGAGAGGATGAGCAGAAGATTAGGTGGCTAGAGAAACACAGAGCCCCAGTGTTCTTAGGCCTACAAAAGCACTTCCAAGGAAGGGTGCTGGCTAGCAAGAGCTTTCAGTGCTGGCACTTTTCATCTCTGAGCAATTGCTCGACCTTTGCAATTTCTCAGCTCGTGTCTACGAGACGGAGAGATAGTGACCGTGACGTTTGGTGGCTAGAGAAGCGCAAAGCCCCAGTGTTGCTGCACCTGTGAAAGCGCTTCCAAGGAAGGGTGCTGGTTAGCAGCAGCTTTCAGTGCTGGCACTTTTCATCTCTGAGCAATTGCTCGACGTTTGCAATTTCTCAGCTCAGGTCTACGAGACAGAGAGAGTGGCCGTGACGTTTGGTGGCTAGAGAAGCGCAAAGCCCCAGTGTTACTGCGCCTGTGAAAGCGCTTCCAAGGAAGGGTGCTGGCTAGCAACAGCTTTCAGTGCTGGCACTTTTCATCTCTGAGCAATTGCTCGACCTTTGCAATTTCTCACCTGAGCTCTCTTTAGAGTGCGCGAGAGGATGAGCAGAAGATTAGGTGGCTAGAGAAGCCCAGAGCCCCACTGTTCTTAGGCCTACAAAAGCACTTCCAAGGAAGGGTGCTGGCTAGCAACAGCTTTCAGTGCTGGCACTTTTCATCGCTGAGCAATTGCTCGACGTTTGCAATTTCTCAGCTCGTGTCTACGAGATGGAAAGAGAATGACCGTGACGTTTGGTGGGTAGAGAAGCGCAAAGCCCCAGTGTTGCTGCGCCTGTGAAAGCGCTTCCAAGGAAGGGTGCTGGCTAGCAACAGTTTTCAGTGCTGGCACTTTTCATCTCTGAGCAATTGCTCGACCTTTGCAATTTCTCACCTGAGCTTTCTTTAGAGTGCGCGAGAGGATGAGCAAAAGATTAGGTGGCTAGAGAAACACAGAGCTCCAGTGTTCTAAGGGCTACAAGAGCGTTTCCAAGGAAGGGTGCTGGCTAGCAAGAGCTTTCAGTGCTGGCACTTTTCATCTCTGAGCAATTGCTCGACGTTTGCAATTTCTCACCTGAGCTCTCTTTAGAGTGCGCGAGAGGATGAGCAGAAGATTAGGTGGCTAGAGAAAAACAGAGCCCCAGTGTTCTTAGGCCTACAAAAGCGCATCCAAGGAAGGGTGCTGGCTAGCAAGAGCTTTCAGTGCTGGCACTTTTCATCTCTGAGCAATTGCTCGACCTTTGCAATTTCTCAGCTCGTGTCTATGAGACGGAGAGATAGTGACCGTGACGTTTGGTGGGTAGAGAAGCGCAAAGCCCCAGTTTTGCTGCGCCTGTGAAAGCGCTTCCAAGGAAGGGTGCTGGCTAGCAACAGCTTTCAGTGCTGGCACTTTTCATCTCTGAGCAATTGCTCGACCTTTGCAATTTCTCACCTGAGCTCTCTTTAGAGTGCGCGAGAGGATGAGCAGAAGATTAGGTGGCTAGAGAAGCCCAGAGCCCCAGTGTTCTTAGGCCTACAAGAGCGCTTCCAAGGAAGGGTGCTGGCTAGCAAGAGCTTTCAGTGCTGGCACTTTTCATCTCTGAGCAATTGCTCGACGTTTGCAATTTCTCAGCTCGTGTCTACGAGACGGAGAGAGATAGTGACCGTGACGTTTGGTGGCTAGAGAAGCGCAAAGCCCCAGTGTTGCTGCGCCTGTGAAAGCGCTTCCAAGGAAGGGTGCTGGCTAGCAACAGCTTTCAGTGCTGGCACTTTTCATCTCTGAGCAATTGCTCGACCTTTGCAATTTCTCAGCTCGTGTCTACGAGACGGAGAGATAGTGACCGTGACCTTTGGTGGCTAGACAAGTGCAAAGCCCCAGTGTTGCTGCGCCTGTGAAAGCGCTTCCAAGGAAGGGTGCTGGCTAGCAACAGTTTTCAGTGCTGGCACTTTTCATCTCCGAGCAATTGCTCGACCTTTTCAATTTCTCACCTGAGCTCTCTTTAGAGTGCGCGAGAGGATGAGCAGAAGATTAGGTGGCTAGAGAAGCCCAGAGCCCCAGTGTTCTTAGGCCTACAAAAGCGCATCCAAGGAAGGGTGCTGGCTAGCAAGAGCTTTCAGTGCTGGCACTTTTCATCTCTGAGCAATTGCTCGACCTTTGCAATTTCTCAGCTCGTGTCTACGAGACGGAGAGAGATAGTGACCGTGACGTTTGGTGGCTAGAGAAGCCCAGAGCCCCAGTGTTCTTAGGCCTACAAAAGCACTTCCAAGGAAGGGTGCTGGCTAGCAACAGTTTTCAGTGCTGGCACTTTTCATCTCTGAGCAATTGCTCGACGTTTGCAATTTCTCACCTGAGCTTTCTTTAGAGTGCGCGAGAGGATGAGCAGAAGATTAGGTGGCTAGAGAAACACAGAGCCCCACTGTTCTTAGGGCTACAAGAGCGTTTCCAAGGAAGGGTGCTGGCTAGCAAGAGCTTTCAGTGCTGGCACTTTTCATCTCTGAGCAATTGCTCGACCTTTGCAATTTCTCAGCTCGTGTCTATGAGACGGAGAGATAGTGAACATAACGTTTGGTGGCTAGAGAAGCGCAAAGCCCCAGTGTTGCTGCGCCTGTGAAAGCGCTTCCAAGGAAGGGTGCTGGCTAGCAACAGCTTTCAGTGCTGGCACTTTTCATCTCTGATCAATTGCTCGACGTTTGCAATTTCTCAGCTCGTGTCTACGAGACGGAGTGAGATAGTGACCGTGACGTTTGGTGGCTAGAGAAGCGCAAAGCCCCAGTGTTGCTGCGCCTGTGAAAGCGCTTCCAAGGAAGGATGCTGGCTAGCAAGAGCTTTCAGTGCTGGCACTTTTCATCTCTGAGCAATTGCTCGACCTTTGCAATTTCTCAGCTCGTGTCTACGAGACGGAGAGAGATAGTGACCGTGACATTTGGTGGCTAGAGAAGCGCAAAGCCCCAGTGTTGCTGCGCCTGTGAAAGCGCTTCCAAGGAAGGGTGCTGGCTAGCAAGAGCTTTCAGTGCTGGCACTTTTCATCTCTGAGCAATTGCTCGACGTTTGCAATTTCTCAGCTCAGGTCTACGAGCCAGAGAGATAGTGACCGTGACATTTGGTGGGTAGAGAAGCACAAAGCCCCAGTGTTGCTGTGCCTGTGAAAGCGCTTCCAAGGAAGGGTGCTGGCTAGCAAGAGCTTTCAGTGCTGGCACTTTTCATCTCTGAGCAATTGCTCGACGTTTGCAATTTCTCACCTGAGCTCTCTTTAGAGTGCGCGAGAGGATGAGCAGAAGATGAGGTGGCTACAGAAGCCTAGAGCCCCAGTGTTCTTAGGCCTACAAAGGCACTTCCAAGGAAGGGTGCTGGCTAGCAACAGCTTTCAGTGCTGGCACTTTTCATCTCTGAGCAATTGCTCGACGTTTGCAATTTCTCAGCTCGTGTCTACGAGACGGAAAGAGAATGACCGTGACGTTTGGTGTCTAGAGAAGCGCAAAGCCCCAGTGTTACTGCGCCTGTGAAAGCGCTTCCAAGGAAGGGTGCTGGCTAGCAAGAGCTTTCAGTGCTGGCACTTTTCATCTCTGAGCAATTCCTCAACCTTTGCAATTTCTCACCTGAGCTTTGTTTAGAGTGCGCGAGAGGATGAGCAGAAGATTAGGTGGCTAGAGAAGCGCAGAGCCCCAGTGTTCTTACGGCTACAAGAGCGTTTCCAAGGAAGGGTGCTGGCTAGCAAGAGCTTTCAGTGCTGGCACTTTTCATCTCTGAGCAATTGCTCGACGTTTGCAATTTCTCACCTGAGCTCTCTTTAGAGTGCGCGAGAGGATGAGCAGAAGATTAGGTGGCTAGAGAAACACAGAGCCCCAGTGTTCTTAGGCGTACAAAAGCGCTTCCAAGGAAGGGTGCTGGCTAGCAACAGCTTTCAGTGCTGGCACTTTTCATCTCTGAGCAATTGCTCGACCTTTGCAATTTCTCAGCTCGTGTCTATGAGACGGAGAGATAGTGACCGTGACGTTTGGTGGGTAGAGAAGCGCAAAGCCCCAGTTTTGCTGCGCCTGTGAAAGCGCTTCCAAGGAAGGGTGCTGGCTAGCAAGAGCTTTCAGTGCTGGCACTTTTCATCTCTGAGCAATTGCTCGACCTTTGCAATTTCTCACCTGAGCTCTCTTTAGACTGCGCGAGAGGATGAGCAGAAGATTAGGTGGCTAGAGAAGCCCAGAGCCCCAGTGTTCTTAGGCCTACAAGAGCGCTTCCAAGGAAGGGTGCTGGCTAGCAAGAGCTTTCAGTGCTGGCACTTTTCATCTCTGAGCAATTGCTCGACGTTTGCAATTTCTCAGCTCGTGTCTACGAGACGGAGAGAGATAGTGACCGTGACGTTTGGTGGCTAGAGAAGCGCAAAGCCCCAGTGTTGCTGCGCCTGTGAAAGCGCTTCCAAGGAAGGGTGCTGGCTAGCAACAGCTTTCAGTGCTGGCACTTTTCATCTCTGAGCAATTGCTCGACCTTTGCAATTTCTCAGCTCGTGTCTACGAGACGGAGAGATAGTGACCGTGACCTTTGGTGGCTAGACAAGTGCAAAGCCCCAGTGTTGCTGCGCCTGTGAAAGCGCTTCCAAGGAAGGGTGCTGGCTAGCAACAGTTTTCAGTGCTGGCACTTTTCATCTCCGAGCAATTGCTCGACCTTTTCAATTTCTCACCTGAGCTCTCTTTAGAGTGCGCGAGAGGATGAGCAGAAGATTAGGTGGCTAGAGAAGCCCAGAGCCCCAGTGTTCTTAGGCCTACAAAAGCGCATCCAAGGAAGGGTGCTGGCTAGCAAGAGCTTTCAGTGCTGGCACTTTTCATCTCTGAGCAATTGCTCGACCTTTGCAATTTCTCAGCTCGTGTCTACGAGACGGAGAGAGATAGTGACCGTGACGTTTGGTGGCTAGAGAAGCCCAGAGCCCCAGTGTTCTTAGGCCTACAAAAGCACTTCCAAGGAAGGGTGCTGGCTAGCAACAGCTTTCAGTGATGGCACTTTTCATCTCTGAGCAATTGCTCGACCTTTGCAATTTCTCAGCTCGTGTCTATGAGACGGAGAGATAGTGAACGTAACGTTTGGTGGCTAGATAAGCGCAAAGCCCCACTGTTGCTGCGCCTGTGAAAGCGCTTCCAAGGAAGGGTGCTGGCTAGCAACAGCTTTCAGTGCTGGCACTTTTCATCTCTGAGCAATTGCTCGACCTTTGCAATTTCTCACCTGAGCTCTCTTTAGAGTGCGCGAGAGGATGAGCAGAAGATTAGGTGGCTAGAGAAACACAGAGCCCCACTGTTCTTAGGCCTACAAGAGCGCTTCCAAGGAAGGGTGCTGGCTAGCAACAGCTTTCAGTGATGGCACTTTTCATCTCTGATCAATTGCTCGACATTTGCAATTTCTCAGCTCGTGTCTACGAGACGGAGAGATAGTGACCGTGATGTTTGGTGGCTAGAGAAGCGCAAAGCCCCAGTGTTGCTGTGCCTGTGAAAGCGCTTCCAAGGAAGGGTGCTGGCTAGCAAGAGCTTTCAGTGCTGGCACTTTTCATCTCTGAGCAATTGCTCGACCTTTGCAATTTCTCACCTGAGCTCTCTTTAGAGTGCGCGAGAGGATGAGCAGAAGATTAGGTGGCTAGAGAAGCCCAGAGCCCCAGTGTTCTTAGGCCTACAAAAGCACTTCCAAGGAAGGGTGCTGGCTAGCAACAGCTTTCAGTGCTGGCACTTTTCATCTCTGAGCAATTGCTCGACCTTTGCAATTTCTCAGCTCGTGTCTATGAGACGGAGAGATAGTGAACATAACGTTTGGTGGCTAGAGAAGCGCAAAGCCCCAGTGTTGCTGCGCCTGTGAAAGCGCTTCCAAGGAAGGGTGCTGGCTAGCAACAGCTTTCAGTGCTGGCACTTTTCATCTCTGATCAATTGCTCGACGTTTGCAATTTCTCAGCTCGTGTCTACGAGACGGAGTGAGATAGTGACCGTGACGTTTGGTGGCTAGAGAAGCGCAAAGCCCCAGTGTTGCTGCGCCTGTGAAAGCGCTTCCAAGGAAGGATGCTGGCTAGCAAGAGCTTTCAGTGCTGGCACTTTTCATCTCTGAGCAATTGCTCGACGTTTGCAATTTCTCAGCTCGTGTCTACGAGACGGAGAGAGATAGTGACCGTGACGTTTGGTGGCTAGAGAAGCGCAAAGCCCCAGTGTTGCTGCGCCTGTGAAAGCGCTTCCAAGGAAGGGTGCTGGCTAGCAACAGCTTTCAGTGCTGGCACTTTTCATCTCTGAGCAATTGCTCGACGTTTGCAATTTCTCAGCTCAGGTCTACGAGCCAGAGAGATAGTGACCGTGACATTTGGTGGGTAGAGAAGCACAAAGCCCCAGTGTTGCTGTGCCTGTGAAAGCGCTTCCAAGGAAGGGTGCTGGCTAGCAAGAGCTTTCAGTGCTGGCACTTTTCATCTCTGAGCAATTGCTCGACGTTTGCAATTTCTCACCTGAGCTCTCTTTAGAGTGCGCGAGAGGATGAGCAGAAGATGAGGTGGCTACAGAAGCCTAGAGCCCCAGTGTTCTTAGGCCTACAAAGGCACTTCCAAGGAAGGGTGCTGGCTAGCAACAGCTTTCAGTGCTGGCACTTTTCATCTCTGAGCAATTGCTCGACGTTTGCAATTTCTCAGCTCGTGTCTACGAGACGGAAAGAGAATGACCGTGACGTTTGGTGTCTAGAGAAGCGCAAAGCCCCAGTGTTACTGCGCCTGTGAAAGCGCTTCCAAGGAAGGGTGCTGGCTAGCAAGAGCTTTCAGTGCTGGCACTTTTCATCTCTGAGCAATTCCTCAACCTTTGCAATTTCTCACCTGAGCTTTGTTTAGAGTGCGCGAGAGGATGAGCAGAAGATTAGGTGGCTAGAGAAGCGCAGAGCCCCAGTGTTCTTACGGCTACAAGAGCGTTTCCAAGGAAGGGTGCTGGCTAGCAACAGCTTTCAGTGCTGGCACTTTTCATCTCTGAGCAATTGCTCGACGTTTGCAATTTCTCACCTGAGCTCTCTTTAGAGTGCGCGAGAGGATGAGCAGAAGATTAGGTGGCTAGAGAAACACAGAGCCCCAGTGTTCTTAGGCGTACAAAAGCGCTTCCAAGGAAGGGTGCTGGCTAGCAACAGCTTTCAGTGCTGGCACTTTTCATCTCTGAGCAATTGCTCGACCTTTGCAATTTCTCAGCTCGTGTCTACGAGACGGAGAGAGATAGTGACCGTGACGTTGCGTGGCTAGAGAAGCCCAGAGCCCCAGTGTTCTTAGGCCTACAAAAGCACTTCCAAGGAAGGGTGCTGGCTAGCAACAGCTTTCAGTGCTGGCACTTTTCATCTCTGAGCAATTGCTCGACGTTTGCAATTTCTCAGCTCGTGTCTACGAGCCAGAGAGATAGTGACCGTGACATTTGGTGGGTAGAGAAGCGCAAAGCCCCACTGTTACTGCGCCTGTGAAAGCACTTCCAAGGAAGGGTGCTGGCTAGCAGGAGCTTTCAGTGCTGACACTTTTCATCTCTGAGCAATTGCTCGACGTTTGCAATTTCTCAGCTCGTGTCTACGAGGCGGAGGGAGATAGTGACCGTGACGTTTGGTGGCTAGAGAAGCCCAGAGCCCCAGTGTTCTTAGGCCTACAAAAGCACTTCCAAGGAAGGGTGCTGGCTAGCAAGAGCTTTCAGTGCTGGCACTTTTCATCTCTGAGCAATTGCTCGACCTTTGCAATTTCTCAGCTCGTGTCTACGAGACGGAAAGAGAATGACCGTGACGTTTGGTGTGTAGAGAAGCGCAAAGCCCCAGTGTTACTGTGCCTGTGAAAGCGCTTCCAAAGAAGGGTGCTGGCTAGCAAGAGCTTTCAGTGCTGGCACTTTTCATCTCTGAGCAATTGCTCGACCTTTGCAATCTCTCAGCTCGTGTCTACGAGACAGAGAGATAGTGACCGTGACGTTTGGTGGCTAGAGAAGCGCAAAGCCCCAGTGTTGCTGCGCCTCTGAAAGCGCTTCCAAGGAAGGGTGCTGGCTAGCAAGAGCTTTCAGTGCTGGCACTTTTCATCTCTGAGCAATTGTTCGACCTTTGCAATTTCTCAGCTCGTGTCTACGAGACGGAGAGAGATAGTGACCGTGACGTTTGGTGGCTAGAGAAGCGCAAAGCCCCAGTGTTGCTGCGCCTGTGAAAGCGCTTCCAAGGAAGGGTGCTGGCTAGCAACAGTTTTCAGTGCTGGCACTTTTCATCTCTGAGCAATTGCTCGACCTTTGCAATTTCTCACCTGAGCTTTCTTTAGAGCGCGCGAGAGGATGAGCAGAAGATTACGTGGCTAGAGAAGCCCAGAGCCCCAGTGTTCTTAGGGCTACAAGAGCGTTTCCAAGGAAGGGTGCTGGCTAGCAAGAGCTTTCAGTGCTGGCAGTTTTCATCTCTGAGCAATTGCTCGACGTTTGCAATTTCTCACCTGAGCTCTCTTTAGAGTGCGCGAGAGGATGAGCAGAAGATTAGGTGGCTAGAGAAGCCCAGAGCCCCACTGTTCTTAGGCCTTCAAAAGCACTTCCAAGGAAGGGTGCTGGCTAGCAAGAGCTTTCAGTGCTGGCACTTTTCATCTCTGAGCAATTGCTCGACCTTTGCAATTTCTCACCTGAGCTCTCTTTAGAGTGCGCGAGAGGATGAGCAGAAGATTAGGTGGCTAGAGAAGCCCAGAGCCCCAGTGTTCTTAGGCCTACAAAAGCACTTCCAAGGAAGGGTGCTGGCTAGCAAGAGCTTTCAGTGCTGGCACTTTTCATCTCTGAGCAATTGTTCGACCTTTGCAATTTCTCACCTCAGCTTTCTTTAAAGTGCGCGAGAGGATGAGCAGAAGATTAGGTGGCTGGAGAAGCACAGAGCCCTTGTGTTCTAAGGGCTACAAAAGCGCTTCCAAGGAAGGGTGCTGGCTAGCAAGAGCTTTCAGTGCTGGCACTTTTCATCTCTGAGCAATTGCTCGACGTTTGCAATTTCTCAGCTCGTGTCTACGAGACGGAGAGATAGTGACCGTGACGTTTGGTGGCTAGAGAAGTGCAAAGCCCCAGTGTTGCTGCGCCTGTGAAAGCGCTTCCAAGGAAGGGTGCTGGCTAGCAACAGCTTTCAGTGCTGGCACTTTTCATCTCTGAGCAATTGCTCGACCTTTGCAATTTCTCACCTGAGCTCTCTTTAGAGTGCGCGAGAGGATGAGGAGAAGATTAGGTGGCTAGAGAAACACAGAGCCCCACTGTTCTTAGGCCTACAAAAGCGCATCCAAGGAAGGGTGCTGGCTAGCAAGAGCTTTCAGTGCTGGCAGTTTTCATCTCTGAGCAATTGCTCGACGTTTGCAATTTCTCACCTGAGCTCTCTTTAGAGTGCGCGAGAGGATGAGCAGAAGATTAGGTGGCTAGAGAAGCCCAGAGCCCCACTGTTCTTAGGCCTTCAAAAGCACTTCCAAGGAAGGGTGCTGGCTAGCAACAGCTTTCAGTGCTGGCACTTTTCATCTCTGAGCAATTGCTCGACCTTTGCAATTTCTCACCTGAGCTCTCTTTAGAGTGCGCGAGAGGATGAGCAGAAGATTAGGTGGCTAGAGAAGCCCAGAGCCCCAGTGTTCTTAGGCCTACAAAAGCACTTCCAAGGAAGGGTGCTGGCTAGCAAGAGCTTTCAGTGCTGGCACTTTTCATCTCTGAGCAATTGTTCGACCTTTGCAATTTCTCACCTCAGCTTTCTTTAAAGTGCGCGAGAGGATGAGCAGAAGATTAGGTGGCTGGAGAAGCACAGAGCCCTTGTGTTCTAAGGGCTACAAAAGCGCTTCCAAGGAAGGGTGCTGGCTAGCAAGAGCTTTCAGTGCTGGCACTTTTCATCTCTGAGCAATTGCTCGACGTTTGCAATTTCTCAGCTCGTGTCTACGAGACGGAGAGATAGTGACCGTGACGTTTGGTGGCTAGAGAAGTGCAAAGCCCCAGTGTTGCTGCGCCTGTGAAAGCGCTTCCAAGGAAGGGTGCTGGCTAGCAACAGCGTTCAGTGCTGGCACTTTTCATCTCTGAGCAATTGCTCGACCTTTGCAATTTCTCACCTGAGCTCTCTTTAGAGTGCGCGAGAGGATGAGGAGAAGATTAGGTGGCTAGAGAAACACAGAGCCCCACTGTTCTTAGGCCTACAAAAGCGCATCCAAGGAAGGGTGCTGGCTAGCAGGAGCTTTCAGTGCTGGCACTTTTCATCTCTGAGCAATTGCTCGACATTTGCAATTTCTCAGCTCGTGTCTACGAGACGGAGAGAGATAGTGACCGTGACGTTTGGTGTGTAGAGAAGCGCAAAGCCCCAGTGTTGCTGCGCCTGTGAAAGCGCTTCCAAGGAAGGGTGCTGGCTAGCAAGAGCTTTCAGTGCTGGCACTTTTCATCTCTGAGCAATTGCTCGACGTTTGCAATTTCTCAGCTCGTGTCTACGAGCCAGAGAGATAGTGACCGTGACATTTGGTGGCTAGAGAAGCGCAAAGCCCCAGTGTTGCTGTGCCTGTGAAAGCGCTTCCAAGGAAGGGTGCTGGCTAGCAACAGCTTTCAGTGCTGGCACTTTTCATCTCTGAGCAATTGCTCGACGTTTGCAATTTCTCCCCTGAGCTCTCTTTAGACTGCGCGAGAGGATGAGCAGAAGATTAGGTGGCTAGAGAAGCCCAGAGCCCCACTGTTCTTAGGCCTACAAAAGCACTTCCAAGGAAGGGTGCTGGCTAGCAACAGCTTTCAGTGCTGGCACTTTTCATCTCTGAGCAATTGCTCGACGTTTGCAATTTCTCAGCTCGTGTCTACGAGATGGAGAGAGATAGTGACCATAACGTTTGGTGGCTAGAGAAGCGCAAAGCCCCAGTGTTGCTGCGCCTGTGAAAGCGCTTCCAAGGAAGGGTGCTGGCTAGCAAGAGCTTTCAGTGCTGGCACTTTTCATCTCTGAGCAATTGCTCGACGTTTGCAATTTCTCACCTGAGCTCTCTTTACAGTGCGCGAGAGGATGAGCAGAAGATTAGGTGGCTAGAGAAGCCCAGAGCCCCAGTGTTCTTAGGCCTACAAAAGCGCATCCAAGGAAGGGTGCTGGCTAGCAGGAGCTTTCAGTGCTGGCACTTTTCATCTCTGAGCAATTGCTCGACATTTGCAATTTCTCAGCTCGTGTCTACGAGACGGAGAGAGATAGTGACCGTGACGTTTGGTGTCTAGAGAAGCGCAAAGCCCCAGTGTTGCTGCGCCTGTGAAAGCGCTTCCAAGGAAGGGTGCTGGCTAGCAACAGTTTTCAGTGCTGGCACTTTTCATCTCTGAGCAATTGCTCGACGTTTGCAATTTCTCAGCTCAGGTCTACGAGCCAGAGAGATAGTAACCGTGACATTTGGTGGCTAGAGAAGCGCAAAGCCCCAGTGTTACTGCGCCTGTGAAAGCGCTTCCAAGGAAGGGTGCTGGCTAGCAACAGTTTTCAGTGCTGGCACTTTTCATCTCTGAGCAATTGCTCGACCTTTGCAATTTCTCACCTGAGCTTTCTTTAGAGTGCGCGAGAGGATGAGCAGAAGATTAGGTGGCTAGAGAAGCCCAGAGCCCCACTGTTCTTATGGCTACAAGAGCGTTTCCAAGGAAGGGTGCTGGCTAGCAACAGCTTTCAGTGCTGGCACTTTTCATCTCTGAGCAATTGTTCGACCTTTGCAATTTCTCAGCTCGTGTCTACGAGACGGAGAGAGATAGTGACCATAACGTTTGGTGGCTAGAGAAGCGCAAAGCCCCAGTGTTGCTGCGCCTGTGAAAGCGCTTCCAAGGAAGGGTGCTGGCTAGCAACAGTTTTCAGTGCTGGCACTTTTCATCTCTGAGCAATTGCTCGACGTTTGCAATTTCTCACCGGAGCTTTCTTTAGAGTGCGCGAGAGGATGAGCAGAAGATTAGGTGGCTTAGAGAAGCCCAGAGCCCCAGTGTTCTTAGGGCTACAAGAGCGTTTCCAAGGAAGGGTGCTGGCTAGCAACAGCTTTCAGTGCTGGCACTTTTCATCTCTGAGCAATTGCTCGACGTTTGCAATTTCTCACCGGAGCTCTCTTTAGAGTGCGCGAGAGGATGAGCAGAAGATTAGGTGGCTAGAGAAACACAGAGCCCCAGTGTTCTTAGGCCTTCAAAAGCACTTCCAAGGAAGGGTGCTGGCTAGCAACAGCTTTCAGTGCTGGCACTTTTCATCGCTGAGCAATTGCTCGACGTTTGCAATTTCTCAGCTCGTGTCTACGAGACGGAAAGAGAATGACCGTGACGTTTGGTGTCTAGAGAAGCGCAAAGCCCCAGTGTTACTGCTCCTGTGAAAGCGCTTCCAAGGAAGGGTGCTGGCTAGCAAGAGCTTTCAGTGCTGGCAGTTTTCATCTCTGAGCAATTGCTCGACGTTTGCAATTTCTCACCTGAGCTCTCTTTACAGTGCACGAGAGGATGAGCAGAAGATTAGGTGGCTAGAGAAACACAGAGCCCCAGTGTTCTTAGGCCTACAAAAGCACTTCCAAGGAAGGGTGCTGGCTAGCAAGAGCTTTCAGTGCTGGCACTTTTCATCTCTGAGCAATTGTTCGACCTTTGCAATTTCTCACCTCAGCTTTCTTTAAAGTGCGCGAGAGGATGAGCAGAAGATTAGGTGGCTGGAGAAGCACAGAGCCCTTGTGTTCTAAGGGCTACAAAAGCGCTTCCAAGGAAGGGTGCTGGCTAGCAAGAGCTTTCAGTGCTGGCACTTTTCATCTCTGAGCAATTGCTCGACGTTTGCATTTTCTCAGCTCAGGTCTACGAGCCAGAGAGATAGTGACCGTGACATTTGGTGGCTAGAGAAGTGCAAAGCCCCAGTGTTGCTGTGCCTGTGAAAGCGCTTCCAAGGAAGGGTGCTGGCTAGCAACAGTTTTCAGTGCTGGCACTTTTCATCTCTGAGCAATTGCTCGACCTTTGCAATTTCTCACCTGAGCTCTCTTTAGAGTGCGCGAGAGGATGAGCAGAAGATTAGGTGGCTAGAGAAACACAGAGCCCCACTGTTCTTAGGCCTACAAAAGCACATCCAAGGAAGGGTGCTGGCTAGCAAGAGCTTTCAGTGCTGGCACTTTTCATCTCTGAGCAATTGCTCGACGTTTGCAATTTCTCAGCTCATGTCTACGAGACGGAGAGAGATAGTGACTGTGACATTTGGTGGCTAGAGAAGCGCAAAGCCCCAGTGTTGCTGCGCCTGTGAAAGCGCTTCCAAGGAAGGGTGCTGGCTAGCAAGAGCTTTCAGTGCTGGCACTTTTCATCTCTGAGCAATTGTTCGACCTTTGCAATTTCTCAGCTCGTGTCTACGAGACGGAGAGAGATAGTGACCGTGACGTTTGGTGGCTAGAGAAGCGCAAAGCCCCAGTGTTGCTGCGCCTGTGAAAGCGCTTCCAAGGAAGGGTGCTGGCTAGCAACAGCTTTCAGTGCTGGCACTTTTCATCTCTGAGCAATTGCTCGACGTTTGCAATTTCTCAGCTCGTGTCTACGAGCCAGAGAGATAGTGACCGTGACATTTGGTGGCTAGAGAAGCGCAAAGCCCCAGTGTTGCTGTGCCTGTGAAAGCGCTTCCAAGGAAGGGTGCTGGCTAGCAAGAGCTTTCAGTGCTGGCACTTTTCATCTCTGAGCAATTGCTCGACCTTTGCAATTTCTCCCCTGAGCTCTCTTTAGACTGCGCGAGAGGATGAGCAGAAGATTAGGTGGCTAGAGAAGCCCAGAGCCCCACTGTTCTTAGGCCTACAAAAGCACTTCCAAGGAAGGGTGCTGGCTAGCAACAGCTTTCAGTGCTGGCACTTTTCATCTCTGAGCAATTGCTCGACGTTTGCAATTTCTCAGCTCGTGTCTACGAGACGGAGAGAGATAGTGACCATAACGTTTGGTGGCTAGAGAAGCGCAAAGCCCCAGTGTTGCTGCGCCTGTGAAAGCGCTTCCAAGGAAGGGTGCTGGCTAGCAAGAGCTTTCAGTGCTGGCACTTTTCATCTCTGAGCAATTGCTCGACGTTTGCAATTTCTCACCTGAGCTCTCTTTAGAGTGCGCGAGAGGATGAGCAGAAGATTAGGTGGCTAGAGAAGCCCAGAGCCCCAGTGTTCTTAGGCCTACAAAAGCGCATCCAAGGAAGGGTGCTGGCTAGCAAGAGCTTTCAGTGCTGGCACTTTTCATCTCTGAGCAATTGCTCGACATTTGCAATTTCTCAGCTCGTGTCTACGAGACGGAGAGAGATAGTGACCGTGACGTTTGGTGTCTAGAGAAGCGCAAAGCCCCAGTGTTGCTGCGCCTGTGAAAGCGCTTCCAAGGAAGGGTGCTGGCTAGCAACAGCTTTCAGTGCTGGCACTTTTCATCTCTGAGCAATTGCTCGACGTTTGCAATTTCTCAGCTCAGGTCTACGAGCCAGAGAGATAGTAACCGTGACATTTGGTGGCTAGAGAAGGGCAAAGCCCCAGTGTTACTGCGCCTGTGAAAGCGCTTCCAAGGAAGGGTGCTGGCTAGCAAGAGCTTTCAGTGCTGGCACTTTTCATCTCTGAGCAATTGCTCGACCTTTGCAATTTCTCACCTGAGCTTTCTTTAGAGTGCGCGAGAGGATGAGCAGAAGATTAGGTGGCTAGAGAAGCCCAGAGCCCCACTGTTCTTAGGGCTACAAGAGCGTTTCCAAGGAAGGGTGCTGGCTAGCAAGAGCTTTCAGTGCTGGCACTTTTCATCTCTGAGCAATTGTTCAACCTTTGCAATTTCTCAGCTCGTGTCTACGAGCCAGAGAGATAGTGACCGTGACGTTTGGTGGCTAGAGAAGCGCAAAGCCCCAGTGTTACTGCGCCTGTGAAAGCGCTTCCAAGGAAGGGTGCTGGCTAGCAAAAGCTTTCAGTGCTGGCACTTTTCATCTCTGAGCAATTGCTCGACATTTGCAATTTCTCAGCTCAGGTCTACGAGACGGAGAGATAGTGACCGTGATGTTTGGTGGCTAGAGAAGCGCAAAGCCCCAGTGTTGCTGCGCCTGTGAAAGCGCTTCCAAGGAAGGGTGCTGGCTAGCAACAGCTTTCAGTGCTGGCACTTTTCATCTCTGAGCAATTGCTCGACGTTTGCAATTTCTCACCTGAGCTCTCTTTAGAGTGCGCGAGAGGATGAGCAGAAGATTAGGTGGCTAGAGAAACACAGAGCCCCAGTGTTCTTAGGCCTACAAAAGCACTTCCAAGGAAGGGTGCTGGCTAGCAAGAGCTTTCAGTGCTGGCACTTTTCATCTCTGAGCAATTGCTCGACGTTTGCAATTTCTCAGCTCGTGTCTACGAGGCGGAGGGAGAAAGTGACCGTGACGTTTGGTGGGTAGAGAAGCGCAAAGCCCCAGTGTTGCTGCGCCTGTGAAAGCGCTTCCAAGGAAGGGTGCTGGCTAGCAAGAGCTTTCAGTGCTGGCACTTTTCATCTCTGAGCAATTGCTCGACGTTTGCAATTTCTCACCTGAGCTCTCTTTAGACTGCGCGAGAGGATGAGCAGAAGATTAGGTGGCTAGAGAAACACAGAGCCCCAGTGTTCTAAGGGCTACAAGAGCGTTTCCAAGGAAGGGTGCTGGCTAGCAGGAGCTTTCACTGCTGGCACTTTTCATCTCTGAGCAATTGCTCGACGTTTGCAATTTCTCAGCTCGTGTCTACGAGGCGGAGGGAGATAGTGACCGTGACGTTTGGTGGCTAGAGAAGCGCAAAGCCCCAGTGTTGCTGCGCCTGTGAAAGCGCTTCCAAGGAAGGGTGCTGGCTAGCAACAGCTTTCAGTGCTGGCACTTTTCATCTCTGAGCAATTGTTCGACCTTTGCAATTTCTCAGCTCGTGTCTACGAGACGGACAGAGATAGTGACCGTGACGTTTGGTGGCTAGAGAAGCGCAAAGCCCCAGTGTTGCTGCGCCTGTGAAAGCGCTTCCAAGGAAGGGTGCTGGCTAGCAAGAGCTTTCAGTGCTGGCACTTTTCATCTCTGAGCAATTGCTCGACGTTTGCAATTTCTCAGCTTGTGTCTACGAGCCAGAGAGATAGTGACCGTGACATTTGGTGGCTAGAGAAGCGCAAAGCCCCAGTGTTGCTGTGCCTCTGAAAGCGCTTCCAAGGAAGGGTGCTGGCTAGCAAGAGCTTTCAGTGCTGGCACTTTTCATCTCTGAGCAATTGCTCGACCTTTGCAATTTCCCCCTGAGCTCTCTTTAGAGTGCGCGAGAGGATGAGCAGAAGATTAGGTGGCTAGACAAACAAAGAGCCCCAGTGTTCTTAGCCCTACAAAAGCGCTTCCAAGGAAGGGTGCTGGCTAGCAACAGCTTTCAGTGCTGGCACTTTTCATCTCTGAGCAATTGCTCGACGTTTGCAATTTCTCAGCTCGTGTCTACGAGACGGAGAGAGATAGTGACCATAACGTTTGGTGGCTAGAGAAGCGCAAAGCCCCAGTGTTGCTGCGCCTGTGAAAGCGCTTCCAAGGAAGGGTGCTGGCTAGCAACAGCTTTCAGTGCTGGCACTTTTCATCTCTGAGCAATTGCTCGACGTTTGCAATTTCTCACCTGAGCTCTCTTTAGAGTGCGCGAGAGGATGAGCAGAAGATTAGGTGGCTAGAGAAGCCCAGAGCCCCACTGTTCTTAGGCCTACAAAAGCACTTCCAAGGAAGGGTGCTGGCTAGCAACAGCTTTCAGTGCTGGCACTTTTCATCTCTGAGCAATTGCTCGACGTTTGCAATTTCTCAGCTCGTGTCTACGAGACGGAGAGAGATAGTGACCATAACGTTTGGTGGCTAGAGAAGCGCAAAGCCCCAGTGTTGCTGCGCCTGTGAAAGCGCTTCCAAGGAAGGGTGCTGGCTAGCAAGAGCTTTCAGTGCTGGCACTTTTCATCTCTGAGCAATTGCTCGACGTTTGCAATTTCTCACCTGAGCTCTCTTTAGAGTGCGCGAGAGGATGAGCAGAAGATTAGGTGGCTAGAGAAACACAGAGCCCCAGTGTTCTTAGGCGTACAAAAGCGCTTCCAAGGAAGGGTGCTGGCTAGCAACAGCTTTCAGTGCTGGCACTTTTCATCTCTGAGCAATTGCTCGACCTTTGCAATTTCTCAGCTCGTGTCTACGAGACGGAGAGAGATAGTGACCGTGACGTTTGGTGGCTAGAGAAGCCCAGAGCCCCAGTGTTCTTAGGCCTACAAAAGCACTTCCAAGGAAGGGTGCTGGCTAGCAACAGCTTTCAGTGCTGGCACTTTTCATCTCTGAGCAATTGCTCGACGTTTGCAATTTCTCAGCTCGTGTCTACGAGCCAGAGAGATAGTGACCGTGACATTTGGTGGGTAGAGAAGCGCAAAGCCCCACTGTTACTGCGCCTGTGAAAGCACTTCCAAGGAAGGGTGCTGGCTAGCAGGAGCTTTCAGTGCTGACACTTTTCATCTCTGAGCAATTGCTCGACGTTTGCAATTTCTCAGCTCGTGTCTACGAGGCGGAGGGAGATAGTGACCGTGACGTTTGGTGGCTAGAGAAGCCCAGAGCCCCAGTGTTCTTAGGCCTACAAAAGCACTTCCAAGGAAGGGTGCTGGCTAGCAAGAGCTTTCAGTGCTGGCACTTTTCATCTCTGAGCAATTGCTCGACCTTTGCAATTTCTCAGCTCGTGTCTACGAGACGGAAAGAGAATGACCGTGACGTTTGGTGTGTAGAGAAGCGCAAAGCCCCAGTGTTACTGTGCCTGTGAAAGCGCTTCCAAAGAAGGGTGCTGGCTAGCAAGAGCTTTCAGTGCTGGCACTTTTCATCTCTGAGCAATTGCTCGACCTTTGCAATTTCTCACCTGAGCTCTCTTTACAGTGCGCGAGAGGATGAGCAGAAGATTAGGTGGCTGGAGAAACACAGAGCCCCAGTGTTCTTAGGGCTACAAGAGCGTTTCCAAGGAAGGGTGCTGGCTAGCAAGAGCTTTCAGTGCTGGCACTTTTCATCTCTGAGCAATTGCTCGACCTTTGCAATCTCTCAGCTCGTGTCTACGAGACAGAGAGATAGTGACCGTGACCTTTGGTTGGTAGAGAAGCGCAAAGCCCCAGTGTTGCTGCGCCTGTGAAAGCGCTTCCAAGGAAGGGTGCTGGCTAGCAAGAGCTTTCAGTGCTGGCACTTTTCATCTCTGAGCAATTGTTCGACCTTTGCAATTTCTCAGCTCGTGTCTACGAGACGGAGAGAGATAGTGACCGTGACGTTTGGTGGCTAGAGAAGCGCAAAGCCCCAGTGTTGCTGCGCCTGTGAAAGCGCTTCCAAGGAAGGGTGCTGGCTAGCAACAGTTTTCAGTGCTGGCACTTTTCATCTCTGAGCAATTGCTCGACCTTTGCAATTTCTCACCTGAGCTTTCTTTAGAGTGCGCGAGAGGATGAGCAGAAGATTAGGTGGCTAGAGAAGCCCAGAGCCCCACTGTTCTTAGGGCTACAAGAGCGTTTCCAAGGAAGGGTGCTGGCTAGCAAGAGCTTTCAGTGCTGGCACTTTTCATCTCTGAGCAATTGCTCGACGTTTGCAATTTCTCACCTGAGCTCTCTTTAGAGTGCGCGAGAGGATGAGCAGAAGATTAGGTGGCTAGAGAAGCCCAGAGCCCCAGTGTTCTTAGGCCTTCAAAAGCACTTCCAAGGAAGGGTGCTGGCTAGCAACAGCTTTCAGTGCTGGCACTTTTCATCTCTGAGCAATTGCTCGACCTTTGCAATTTCTCACCTGAGCTCTCTTTAGAGTGCGCGAGAGGATGAGCAGAAGATTAGGTGGCTAGAGAAGCCCAGAGCCCCAGTGTTCTTAGGCCTACAAAAGCACTTCCAAGGAAGGGTGCTGGCTAGCAAGAGCTTTCAGTGCTGGCACTTTTCATCTCTGAGCAATTGCTCGACCTTTGCAATTTCTCACCTCAGCTTTCTTTAAAGTGCGCGAGAGGATGAGCAGAAGATTAGGTGGCTGGAGAAGCACAGAGCCCTTGTGTTCTAAGGGCTACAAAAGCGCTTCCAAGGAAGGGTGCTGGCTAGCAAGAGCTTTCAGTGCTGGCACTTTTCATCTCTGAGCAATTGCTCGACGTTTGCAATTTCTCAGCTCGTGTCTACGAGACGGAGAGATAGTGACCGTGACCTTTGGTTGGTAGAGAAGCGCAAAGCCCCAGTGTTGCTGCGCCTGTGAAAGCGCTTCCAAGGAAGGGTGCTGGCTAGCAACAGCTTTCAGTGCTGGCACTTTTCATCTCTGAGCAATTGCTCGACCTTTGCAATTTCTCACCTGAGCTCTCTTTAGAGTGCGCGAGAGGATGAGCAGAAGATTAGGTGGCTGGAGAAACACAGAGCCCCAGTGTTCTTAGGGCTACAAGAGCGTTTCCAAGGAAGGGTGCTGGCTAGCAAGAGCTTTCAGTGCTGGCACTTTTCATCTCTGAGCAATTGCTCGACCTTTGCAATCTCTCAGCTCGTGTCTACGAGACAGAGAGATAGTGACCGTGACCTTTGGTTGGTAGAGAAGCGCAAAGCCCCAGTGTTGCTGCGCCTGTGAAAGCGCTTCCAAGGAAGGGTGCTGGCTAGCAAGAGCTTTCAGTGCTGGCACTTTTCATCTCTGAGCAATTGTTCGACCTTTGCAATTTCTCAGCTCGTGTCTACGAGACGGAGAGAGATAGTGACCGTGACGTTTGGTGGCTAGAGAAGCGCAAAGCCCCAGTGTTGCTGCGCCTGTGAAAGCGCTTCCAAGGAAGGGTGCTGGCTAGCAAGAGCTTTCAGTGCTGGCACTTTTCATCTCTGAGCAATTGCTCGACCTTTGCAATTTCTCACCTGAGCTTTCTTTAGAGTGCGCGAGAGGATGAGCAGAAGATTAGGTGGCTAGAGAAGCCCAGAGCCCCACTGTTCTTAGGGCTACAAGAGCGTTTCCAAGGAAGGGTGCTGGCTAGCAAGAGCTTTCAGTGCTGGCACTTTTCATCTCTGAGCAATTGCTCGACGTTTGCAATTTCTCACCTGAGCTCTCTTTAGAGTGCGCGAGAGGATGAGCAGAAGATTAGGTGGCTAGAGAAGCCCAGAGCCCCAGTGTTCTTAGGCCTTCAAAAGCACTTCCAAGGAAGGGTGCTGGCTAGCAACAGCTTTCAGTGCTGGCACTTTTCATCTCTGAGCAATTGCTCGACCTTTGCAATTTCTCACCTGAGCTCTCTTTAGAGTGCGCGAGAGGATGAGCAGAAGATTAGGTGGCTAGAGAAGCCCAGAGCCCCAGTGTTCTTAGGCCTACAAAAGCACTTCCAAGGAAGGGTGCTGGCTAGCAAGAGCTTTCAGTGCTGGCACTTTTCATCTCTGAGCAATTGCTCGACCTTTGCAATTTCTCACCTCAGCTTTCTTTAAAGTGCGCGAGAGGATGAGCAGAAGATTAGGTGGCTGGAGAAGCACAGAGCCCTTGTGTTCTAAGGGCTACAAAAGCGCTTCCAAGGAAGGGTGCTGGCTAGCAAGAGCTTTCAGTGCTGGCACTTTTCATCTCTGAGCAATTGCTCGACGTTTGCAATTTCTCAGCTCGTGTCTACGAGACGGAGAGATAGTGACCGTGACCTTTGGTTGGTAGAGAAGCGCAAAGCCCCAGTGTTGCTGCGCCTGTGAAAGCGCTTCCAAGGAAGGGTGCTGGCTAGCAACAGCTTTCAGTGCTGGCACTTTTCATCTCTGAGCAATTGCTCGACGTTTGCAATTTCTCACCTGAGCTCTCTTTAGAGTGCGCGAGAGGATGAGCAGAAGATTAGGTGGCTAGAGAAACACAGAGCCCCACTGTTCTTAGGCCTACAAAAGCGCATCCAAGGAAGGGTGCTGGCTAGCAACAGCTTTCAGTGCTGGCACTTTTCATCTCTGAGCAATTGCTCGACGTTTGCAATTTCTCAGCTCATGTCTACGAGACGGAGAGAGATAGTGACTGTGACGTTTGGTGGCTAGAGAAGCGCAAAGCCCCAGTGTTGCTGCGCCTGTGAAAGTGCTTCCAAGGAAGGGTGCTGGCTAGCAAGAGCTTTCAGTGCTGGCACTTTTCATCTCTGAGCAATTGTTCGACATTTGCAATTTCTCAGCTCGTGTCTACGAGACGGAGAGAGATAGTGACCGTGACGTTTGGTGGCTAGAGAAGCGCAAAGCCCCAGTGTTGCTGTGCCTGTGAAAGCGCTTCCAAGGAAGGGTGCTGGCTAGCAACAGCTTTCAGTGCTGGCACTTTTCATCTCTGAGCAATTGCTCGACCTTTGCAATTTCTCACCTGAGCTCTCTTTAGAGTGCGCGAGAGGATGAGTAGAAGATTAGGTGGCTATGGAAGCCCAGAGCCCCAGTGTTCTTAGGCCTACAAAAGCGCTTCCAAGGAAGGGTGCTGGCTAGCAAGAGCTTTCAGTGCTGGCACTTTTCATCTCTGAGCAATTGCTCGACGTTTGCAATTTCTCACCTGAGCTCTCTTTAGAGTGCGCGAGAGGATGAGTAGAAGATTAGGTGGCTAGAGAAGCTCAGAGCACCAGTGCTCTTAGGCCTACAAAAGCACTTCCAAGGAAGGGTGCTGGCTAGCAACAGCTTTCAGTGCTGGCACTTTTCATCTCTGAGCAATTGCTCGACCTTTGCAATCTCTCAGCTCGTGTCTACGAGACGGAGAGATAGTGACCGTGACATTTGGTGGCTAGAGAAGTGCAAAGCCCCAGTGTTGCTGCGCCTGTGAAAGCGCTTCCAAGGAAGGGTGCTGGCTAGCAACAGTTTTCAGTGCTGGCACTTTTCATCTCTGAGCAATTGCTCGACGTTTGCAATTTCCCACCTGAGCTCTCTTTAGAGTGCGCGAGAGGATGAGCAGAAGATTAGGTGGCTAGAGAAACACAGAGCCCCAGTGTTATTAGGCCTACAAAAGCGCATCCAAGGAAGGGTGCTGGCTAGCAAGAGCTTTCAGTGCTGGCACTTTTCATCTCTGAGCAATTGCTCGACCTTTGCAATTTCTCATCTGAGCTCTCTTTAGAGTGCGCGAGAGGATGAGCAGAAGATTAGGTGGCTAGAGAAGCCCAGAGCCCCAGTGTTCTTAGCCCTACAAAAGCACTTCCAAGGAAGGGTGCTGGCTAGCAAGAGCTTTCAGTGCTGGCACTTTTCATCTCTGAGCAATTGCTCGACCTTTGCAATTTCTCACCTGAGCTCTCTTTAGAGTGCGCAAGAGGATGAGCAGAAGATTAGGTGGCTAGAGAAGCCCAGAGCCCCACTGTTCTTAGGCCTACAAAAGCACTTCCAAGGAAGGGTGCTGGCTAGCAAGAGCTTTCAGTGCTGGCACTTTTCATCTCTGAGCAATTGCTCGACGTTTGCAATTTCTCACCTGAGCTCTCTTTAGACTGCGTGAGAGGATGAGCAGAAGATTAGGTGGCTAGAGAAGCCCAGAGCCCCACTGTTCTTAGGGCTACAAGAGCGTTTCCAAGGAAGGGTGCTGGCTAGCAAGAGCTTTCAGTGCTGGCACTTTTCATCTCTGAGCAATTGCTCGACGTTTGCAATTTCTCACCTGAGCTCTCTTTAGAGTGCGCGAGAGGATGAGCAGAAGATTAGGTGGCTAGAGAAGCCCAGAGCCCCAGTGTTCTTAGGCCTTCAAAAGCACTTCCAAGGAAGGGTGCTGGCTAGCAACAGCTTTCAGTGCTGGCACTTTTCATCTCTGAGCAATTGCTCGACCTTTGCAATTTCTCACCTGAGCTCTCTTTAGAGTGCGCGAGAGGATGAGCAGAAGATTAGGTGGCTAGAGAAGCCCAGAGCCCCAGTGTTCTTAGGCCTACAAAAGCACTTCCAAGGAAGGGTGCTGGCTAGCAAGAGCTTTCAGTGCTGGCACTTTTCATCTCTGAGCAATTGCTCGACCTTTGCAATTTCTCACCTCAGCTTTCTTTAAAGTGCGCGAGAGGATGAGCAGAAGATTAGGTGGCTGGAGAAGCACAGAGCCCTTGTGTTCTAAGGGCTACAAAAGCGCTTCCAAGGAAGGGTGCTGGCTAGCAACAGCTTTCAGTGCTGGCACTTTTCATCGCTGAGCAATTGCTCGACGTTTGCAATTTCTCAGCTCGTGTCTACGAGACGGAGAGAGATAGTGACCGTGACGTTTGGTGTCTAGAGAAGCGCAAAGCCCCAGTGTTACTGCTCCTGTGAAAGCGCTTCCAAGGAAGGGTGCTGGCTAGCAAGAGCTTTCAGTGCTGGCAGTTTTCATCTCTGAGCAATTGCTCGACGTTTGCAATTTCTCACCTGAGCTCTCTTTACAGTGCACGAGAGGATGAGCAGAAGATTAGGTGGCTAGAGAAACACAGAGCCCCAGTGTTCTTAGGCCTACAAAAGCACTTCCAAGGAAGGGTGCTGGCTAGCAAGAGCTTTCAGTGCTGGCACTTTTCATCTCTGAGCAATTGCTCGACCTTTGCAATTTCTCACCTGAGCTCTCTTTAGAGTGCGCGAGAGGATGAGCAGAAGATTAGGTGGCTAGAGAAACACAGAGCCCCACTGTTCTTAGGCCTACAAAAGCACATCCAAGGAAGGGTGCTGGCTAGCAAGAGCTTTCAGTGCTGGCACTTTTCATCTCTGAGCAATTGCTCGACGTTTGCAATTTCTCAGCTCATGTCTACGAGACGGAGAGAGATAGTGACTGTGACATTTGGTGGCTAGAGAAGCGCAAAGCCCCAGTGTTGCTGCGCCTGTGAAAGCGCTTCCAAGGAAGGGTGCTGGCTAGCAAGAGCTTTCAGTGCTGGCACTTTTCATCTCTGAGCAATTGTTCGACCTTTGCAATTTCTCAGCTCGTGTCTACGAGACGGAGAGAGATAGTGACCGTGACGTTTGGTGGCTAGAGAAGCGCAAAGCCCCAGTGTTGCTGCGCCTGTGAAAGCGCTTCCAAGGAAGGGTGCTGGCTAGCAAGAGCTTTCAGTGCTGGCACTTTTCATCTCTGAGCAATTGCTCGACGTTTGCAATTTCTCAGCTCGTGTCTACGAGCCAGAGAGATAGTGACCGTGACATTTGGTGGCTAGAGAAGCGCAAAGCCCCAGTGTTGCTGTGCCTGTGAAAGCGCTTCCAAGGAAGGGTGCTGGCTAGCAACAGCTTTCAGTGCTGGCACTTTTCATCTCTGAGCAATTGCTCGACCTTTGCAATTTCTCACCTGAGCTCTCTTTAGACTGCGCGAGAGGATGAGCAGAAGATTAGGTGGCTAGAGAAGCCCAGAGCCCCACTGTTCTTAGGGCTACAAGAGCGTTTCCAAGGAAGGGTGCTGGCTAGCAACAGCTTTCAGTGCTGGCACTTTTCATCTCTGAGCAATTGCTCGACGTTTGCAATTTCTCAGCTCGTGTCTACGAGACGGAGAGAGATAGTGACCATAACGTTTGGTGGCTAGAGAAGCGCAAAGCCCCAGTGTTGCTGCGCCTGTGAAAGCGCTTCCAAGGAAGGGTGCTGGCTAGCAAGAGCTTTCAGTGCTGGCACTTTTCATCTCTGAGCAATTGCTCGACGTTTGCAATTTCTCACCTGAGCTCTCTTTACAGTGCGCGAGAGGATGAGCAGAAGATTAGGTGGCTAGAGAAGCCCAGAGCCCCAGTGTTCTTAGGCCTACAAAAGCGCATCCAAGGAAGGGTGCTGGCTAGCAACAGCTTTCAGTGCTGGCACTTTTCATCTCTGAGCAATTGCTCGACATTTGCAATTTCTCAGCTCGTGTCTACGAGACAGAGAGAGATAGTGACCGTGACGTTTGGTGTCTAGAGAAGCGCAAAGCCCCAGTGTTGCTGCGCCTGTGAAAGCGCTTCCAAGGAAGGGTGCTGGCTAGCAAGAGCTTTCAGTGCTGGCACTTTTCATCTCTGAGCAATTGCTCGACGTTTGCAATTTCTCAGCTCAGGTCTACGAGCCAGAGAGATAGTAACCGTGACATTTGGTGGCTAGAGAAGGGCAAAGCCCCAGTGTTACTGCGCCTGTGAAAGCGCTTCCAAGGAAGGGTGCTGGCTAGCAAGAGCTTTCAGTGCTGGCACTTTTCATCTCTGAGCAATTGCTCGACCTTTGTAATTTCTCACCTGAGCTTTCTTTAGAGTGCGCGAGAGGATGAGCAGAAGATTAGGTGGCTAGAGAAGCCCAGAGCCCCACTGTTCTTAGGGCTACAAGAGCGTTTCCAAGGAAGGGTGCTGGCTAGCAAGAGCTTTCAGTGCTGGCACTTTTCATCTCTGAGCAATTGTTCAACCTTTGCAATTTCTCAGCTCGTGTCTACGAGCCAGAGAGATAGTGACCGTGACGTTTGGTGGCTAGAGAAGCGCAAAGCCCCAGTGTTACTGCGCCTGTGAAAGCGCTTCCAAGGAAGGGTGCTGGCTAGCAACAGCTTTCAGTGCTGGCACTTTTCATCTCTGAGCAATTGCTCGACGTTTGCAATTTCTCAGCTCGTGTCTACGAGACTGAGAGAGATAGTGACCGTGACGTTTGGTGGCTAGAGAAGCGCAAAGCCCCAGTGTTGCTGCGCCTGTGAAAGCGCTTCCAAGGAAGGGTGCTGGCTAGCAAGAGCTTTCAGTGCTGGCACTTTTCATCTCTGAGCAATTGCTCGACGTTTGCAATTTCTCACCTGAGCTCTCTTTAGAGTGCGCGAGAGGATGAGCAGAAGATTAGGTGGCTAGAGAAACACAGAGCCCCAGTGTTCTTAGGCCTACAAAAGCACTTCCAAGGAAGGGTGCTGGCTAGCAACAGCTTTCAGTGCTGGCACTTTTCATCTCTGAGCAATTGCTCGACGTTTGCAATTTCTCAGCTCGTGTCTACGAGGCGGAGGGAGAAAGTGACCGTGACGTTTGGTGGGTAGAGAAGCGCAAAGCCCCAGTGTTGCTGCGCCTGTGAAAGCGCTTCCAAGGAAGGGTGCTGGCTAGCAAGAGCTTTCAGTGCTGGCACTTTTCATCTCTGAGCAATTGCTCGACGTTTGCAATTTCTCACCTGAGCTCTCTTTAGACTGCGCGAGAGGATGAGCAGAAGATTAGGTGGCTAGAGAAACACAGAGCCCCAGTGTTCTAAGGGCTACAAGAGCGTTTCCAAGGAAGGGTGCTGGCTAGCAGGAGCTTTCACTGCTGGCACTTTTCATCTCTGAGCAATTGCTCGACGTTTGCAATTTCTCAGCTCGTGTCTACGAGGCGGAGGGAGATAGTGACCGTGACGTTTGGTGGCTAGAGAAGCGCAAAGCCCCAGTGTTGCTGCGCCTGTGAAAGCGCTTCCAAGGAAGGGTGCTGGCTAGCAACAGCTTTCAGTGCTGGCACTTTTCATCTCTGAGCAATTGTTCGACCTTTGCAATTTCTCAGCTCGTGTCTACGAGACGGACAGAGATAGTGACCGTGACGTTTGGTGGCTAGAGAAGCGCAAAGCCCCAGTGTTGCTGCGCCTGTGAAAGCGCTTCCAAGGAAGGGTGCTGGCTAGCAAGAGCTTTCAGTGCTGGCACTTTTCATCTCTGAGCAATTGCTCGACGTTTGCAATTTCTCAGCTTGTGTCTACGAGCCAGAGAGATAGTGACCGTGACATTTGGTGGCTAGAGAAGCGCAAAGCCCCAGTGTTGCTGTGCCTCTGAAAGCGCTTCCAAGGAAGGGTGCTGGCTAGCAAGAGCTTTCAGTGCTGGCACTTTTCATCTCTGAGCAATTGCTCGACCTTTGCAATTTCCCCCTGAGCTCTCTTTAGACTGCGCGAGAGGATGAGCAGAAGATTAGGTGGCTAGAGAAGCCCAGAGCCCCAGTGTTCTTAGGCCTACAAAAGCACTTCCAAGGAAGGGTGCTGGCTAGCAACAGCTTTCAGTGCTGGCACTTTTCATCGCTGAGCAATTGCTCGACGTTTGCAATTTCTCAGCTCGTGTCTACGAGACGGAGAGAGATAGTGACTGTGACATTTGGTGGCTAGAGAAGCGCAAAGCCCCAGTGTTGCTGCGCCTGTGAAAGCGCTTCCAAGGAAGGGTGCTGGCTAGCAAGAGCTTTCAGTGCTGGCACTTTTCATCTCTGAGCAATTGCTCGACGTTTGCAATTTCTCACCTGAGCTCTCTTTAGAGTGCGCGAGAGGATGAGCAGAAGATTAGGTGGCTAGAGAAACACAGAGCCCCAGTGTTCTTAGGCGTACAAAAGCGCTTCCAAGGAAGGGTGCTGGCTAGCAACAGCTTTCAGTGCTGGCACTTTTCATCTCTGAGCAATTGCTCGACCTTTGCAATTTCTCAGCTCGTGTCTACGAGACGGAGAGAGATAGTGACCGTGACGTTTGGTGGCTAGAGAAGCCCAGAGCCCCAGTGTTCTTAGGCCTACAAAAGCACTTCCAAGGAAGGGTGCTGGCTAGCAAGAGCTTTCAGTGCTGGCACTTTTCATCTCTGAGCAATTGCTCGACGTTTGCAATTTCTCAGCTCGTGTCTACGAGCCAGAGAGATAGTGACCGTGACATTTGGTGGGTAGAGAAGCGCAAAGCCCCACTGTTACTGCGCCTGTGAAAGCACTTCCAAGGAAGGGTGCTGGCTAGCAGGAGCTTTCAGTGCTGACACTTTTCATCTCTGAGCAATTGCTCGACGTTTGCAATTTCTCAGCTCGTGTCTACGAGGCGGAGGGAGATAGTGACCGTGACGTTTGGTGGCTAGAGAAGCCCAGAGCCCCAGTGTTCTTAGGCCTACAAAAGCACTTCCAAGGAAGGGTGCTGGCTAGCAAGAGCTTTCAGTGCTGGCACTTTTCATCTCTGAGCAATTGCTCGACCTTTGCAATTTCTCAGCTCGTGTCTACGAGACGGAAAGAGAATGACCGTGACGTTTGGTGTGTAGAGAAGGGCAAAGCCCCAGTGTTACTGTGCCTGTGAAAGCGCTTCCAAAGAAGGGTGCTGGCTAGCAAGAGCTTTCAGTGCTGGCACTTTTCATCTCTGAGCAATTGCTCGACCTTTGCAATTTCTCACCTGAGCTCTCTTTAGAGTGCGCGAGAGGATGAGCAGAAGATTAGGTGGCTGGAGAAACACAGAGCCCCAGTGTTCTTAGGGCTACAAGAGCGTTTCCAAGGAAGGGTGCTGGCTAGCAAGAGCTTTCAGTGCTGGCACTTTTCATCTCTGAGCAATTGCTCGACCTTTGCAATCTCTCAGCTCGTGTCTACGAGACAGAGAGATAGTGACCGTGACCTTTGGTTGGTAGAGAAGCGCAAAGCCCCAGTGTTGCTGCGCCTGTGAAAGCGCTTCCAAGGAAGGGTGCTGGCTAGCAAGAGCTTTCAGTGCTGGCACTTTTCATCTCTGAGCAATTGTTCGACCTTTGCAATTTCTCAGCTCGTGTCTACGAGACGGAGAGAGATAGTGACCGTGACGTTTGGTGGCTAGAGAAGCGCAAAGCCCCAGTGTTGCTGCGCCTGTGAAAGCGCTTCCAAGGAAGGGTGCTGGCTAGCAACAGTTTTCAGTGCTGGCACTTTTCATCTCTGAGCAATTGCTCGACGTTTGCAATTTCTCACCTGAGCTTTCTTTAGAGTGCGCGAGAGGATGAGCAGAAGATTAGGTGGCTAGAGAAGCCCAGAGCCCCACTGTTCTAAGGGCTACAAGAGCGTTTCCAAGGAAGGGTGCTGGCTAGCAAGAGCTTTCAGTGCTGGCACTTTTCATCTCTGAGCAATTGCTCGACGTTTGCAATTTCTCACCTGAGCTCTCTTTAGAGTGCGCGAGAGGATGAGCAGAAGATTAGGTGGCTAGAGAAGCCCAGAGCCCCACTGTTCTTAGGCCTACAAAAGCGCATCCAAGGAAGGGTGCTGGCTAGCAACAGCTTTCAGTGCTGGCACTTTTCATCTCTGAGCAATTGCTCGATGTTTGCAATTTCTCAGCTCGTGTCTACGAGACGGAGAGATAGTGACCGTGACATTTGGTGGCTAGAGAAGCGCAAAGCCCCAGTGTTGCTGCGCCTGTGAAAGCGCTTCCAAGGAAGGGTGCTGGCTAGCAACAGCTTTCAGTGCTGGCACTTTTAATCTCTGAGCAATTGCTCGACGTTTGCAATTTCTCACCTGAGCTCTCTTTAGAGTGCGCGAGAGGATGAGCAGAAGATTAGGTGGCTAGAGAAACACAGAGCCCCACTGTTCTTAGGCCTACAAAAGCACTTCCAAGGAAGGGTGCTGGCTAGCAAGAGCTTTCAGTGCTGGCACTTTTCATCTCTGAGCAATTGCTCGATGTTTGCAATTTCTCAGCTCATGTCTACGAGACGGAGAGAGATAGTGACTGTGACGTTTGGTGGCTAGAGAAGCGCAAAGCCCCAGTGTTGCTGCGCCTGTGAAAGTGCTTCCAAGGAAGGGTGCTGGCTAGCAACAGCTTTCAGTGCTGGCACTTTTCATCTCTGAGCAATTGTTCGACATTTGCAATTTCTCAGCTCGTGTCTACGAGACGGAGAGAGATAGTGACCGTGACGTTTGGTGGCTAGAGAAGCGCAAAGCCCCAGTGTTGCTGTGCCTGTGAAAGCGCTTCCAAGGAAGGGTGCTGGCTAGCAACAGCTTTCAGTGCTGGCACTTTTCATCTCTGAGCAATTGCTCGACCTTTGCAATTTCTCACCTGAGCTCTCTTTAGAGTGCGCGAGAGGATGAGTAGAAGATTAGGTGGCTATGGAAGCCCAGAGCCCCAGTGTTCTTAGGCCTACAAAAGCACTTCCAAGGAAGGGTGCTGGCTAGCAACAGCTTTCAGTGCTGGCACTTTTCATCTCTGAGCAATTGCTCGACCTTTGCAATCTCTCAGCTCGTGTCTACGAGACGGAGAGATAGTGACCGTGACATTTGGTGGCTAGAGAAGTGCAAAGCCCCAGTGTTGCTGCGCCTGTGAAAGCGCTTCCAAGGAAGGGTGCTGGCTAGCAACAGTTTTCAGTGCTGGCACTTTTCATCTCTGAGCAATTGCTCGACGTTTGCAATTTCCCACCTGAGCTCTCTTTAGAGTGCGCGAGAGGATGAGCAGAAGATTAGGTGGCTAGAGAAACACAGAGCCCCAGTGTTCTTAGGCCTACAAAAGCGCATCCAAGGAAGGGTGCTGGCTAGCAAGAGCTTTCAGTGCTGGCACTTTTCATCTCTGAGCAATTGCTCGACCTTTGCAATTTCTCATCTGAGCTCTCTTTAGAGTGCGCGAGAGGATGAGCAGAAGATTAGGTGGCTAGAGAAGCCCAGAGCCCCAGTGTTCCTAGCCCTACAAAAGCACTTCCAAGGAAGGGTGCTGGCTAGCAAGAGCTTTCAGTGCTGGCACTTTTCATCTCTGAGCAATTGCTCGACCTTTGCAATTTCTCACCTGAGCTCTCTTTAGAGTGCGCGAGAGGATGAGCAGAAGATTAGGTGGCTAGAGAAGCCCAGAGCCCCAGTGTTCTTAGGCCTACAAAAGCACTTCCAAGGAAGGGTGCTGGCTAGCAAGAGCTTTCAGTGCTGGCACTTTTCATCTCTGAGCAATTGCTCGACCTTTGCAATTTCTCACCTGAGCTCTCTTTAGAGTGCGCGAGAGGATGAGCAGAAGATTAGGTGGCTAGAGAAGCCCAGAGCCCCACTGTTCTTAGGGCTACAAGAGCGTTTCCAAGGAAGGGTGCTGGCTAGCAAGAGCTTTCAGTGCTGGCACTTTTCATCTCTGAGCAATTGCTCGACGTTTGCAATTTCTCACCTGAGCTCTCTTTAGAGTGCGCGAGAGGATGAGCAGAAGATTAGGTGGCTAGAGAAGCCCAGAGCCCCAGTGTTCTTAGGCCTTCAAAAGCACTTCCAAGGAAGGGTGCTGGCTAGCAACAGCTTTCAGTGCTGGCACTTTTCATCTCTGAGCAATTGCTCGACCTTTGCAATTTCTCACCTGAGCTCTCTTTAGAGTGCGCGAGAGGATGAGCAGAAGATTAGGTGGCTATAGAAGCCCAGAGCCCCAGTGTTCTTAGGCCTACAAAAGCACTTCCAAGGAAGGGTGCTGGCTAGCAAGAGCTTTCAGTGCTGGCACTTTTCATCTCTGAGCAATTGTTCGACCTTTGCAATTTCTCACCTCAGCTTTCTTTAAAGTGCGCGAGAGGATGAGCAGAAGATTAGGTGGCTGGAGAAGCACAGAGCCCTTGTGTTCTAAGGGCTACAAAAGCGCTTCCAAGGAAGGGTGCTGGCTAGCAAGAGCTTTCAGTGCTGGCACTTTTCATCTCTGAGCAATTGCTCGACGTTTGCAATTTCTCAGCTCATGTCTACGAGACGGAGAGATAGTGACCGTGACGTTTGGTGGCTAGAGAAGTGCAAAGCCCCAGTGTTGCTGCGCCTGTGAAAGCGCTTCCAAGGAAGGGTGCTGGCTAGCAACAGCTTTCAGTGCTGGCACTTTTCATCTCTGAGCAATTGCTCGACGTTTGCAATTTCTCACCTGAGCTCTCTTTAGAGTGCGCGAGAGGATGAGCAGAAGATTAGGTGGCTAGAGAAACACAGAGCCCCACTGTTCTTAGGCCTACAAAAGCGCATCCAAGGAAGGGTGCTGGCTAGCAACAGCTTTCAGTGCTGGCACTTTTCATCTCTGAGCAATTGCTCGACGTTTGCAATTTCTCAGCTCATGTCTACGAGACGGAGAGAGATAGTGACCGTGACGTTTGGTGGCTAGAGAAGCGCAAAGCCCCAGTGTTGCTGCGCCTGTGAAAGTGCTTCCAAGGAAGGGTGCTGGCTAGCAAGAGCTTTCAGTGCTGGCACTTTTCATCTCTGAGCAATTGTTCGACATTTGCAATTTCTCAGCTCGTGTCTACGAGACGGAGAGAGATAGTGACCGTGACGTTTGGTGGCTAGAGAAGCGCAAAGCCCCAGTGTTGCTGCGCCTGTGAAAGCGCTTCCAAGGAAGGGTGCTGGCTAGCAACAGCTTTCAGTGCTGGCACTTTTCATCTCTGAGCAATTGCTCGACCTTTGCAATTTCTCACCTGAGCTCTCTTTAGAGTGCGCGAGAGGATGAGTAGAAGATTAGGTGGCTATGGAAGCCCAGAGCCCCAGTGTTCTTAGGCCTACAAAAGCACTTCCAAGGAAGGGTGCTGGCTAGCAACAGCTTTCAGTGCTGGCACTTTTCATCTCTGAGCAATTGCTCGACGTTTGCTATTTCTCACCTGAGCTCTCTTTAGAGTGCGCGAGAGGATGAGTAGAAGATTAGGTGGCTAGAGAAGCTCAGAGCACCAGTGCTCTTAGGCCTACAAAAGCACTTCCAAGGAAGGGTGCTGGCTAGCAACAGCTTTCAGTGCTGGCACTTTTCATCTCTGAGCAATTGCTCGACCTTTGCAATCTCTCAGCTCGTGTCTACGAGACGGAGAGATAGTGACCGTGACATTTGGTGGCTAGAGAAGTGCAAAGCCCCAGTGTTGCTGCGCCTGTGAAAGCGCTTCCAAGGAAGGGTGCTGGCTAGCAACAGTTTTCAGTGCTGGCACTTTTCATCTCTGAGCAATTGCTCGACGTTTGCAATTTCCCACCTGAGCTCTCTTTAGAGTGCGCGAGAGGATGAGCAGAAGATTAGGTGGCTAGAGAAACACAGAGCCCCAGTGTTCTTAGGCCTACAAAAGCGCATCCAAGGAAGGGTGCTGGCTAGCAAGAGCTTTCAGTGCTGGCACTTTTCATCTCTGAGCAATTGCTCGACCTTTGCAATTTCTCATCTTAGCTCTCTTTAGAGTGCGCGAGAGGATGAGCAGAAGATTAGGTGGCTAGAGATGCCCAGAGCCCCAGTGTTCCTAGCCCTACAAAAGCACTTCCAAGGAAGGGTGCTGGCTAGCAAGAGCTTTCAGTGCTGGCACTTTTCATCTCTGAGCAATTGCTCGACCTTTGCAATTTCTCACCTGAGCTCTCTTTAGAGTGCGCGAGAGGATGAGCAGAAGATTAGGTGGCTAGAGAAGCCCAGAGCCCCAGTGTTCTTAGGCCTACAAAAGCACTTCCAAGGAAGGGTGCTGGCTAGCAAGAGCTTTCAGTGCTGGCACTTTTCATCTCTGAGCAATTGCTCGACGTTTGCAATTTCTCACCTGAGCTCTCTTTAGAGTGCGCGAGAGGATGAGCAGAAGATTAGGTGGCTAGAGAAACACAGAGCCCCAGTGTTTTTAGGCCTACAAAAGCGCTTCCAAGGAAGGGTGCTGGCTAGCAAGAGCTTTCAGTGCTGGCACTTTTCATCTCTGAGCAATTGCTGGACGTTTGCAATTTCTCACCTGAGCTCTCTTTAGAGTGCGCGAGAGGATGAGCAGAAGATTAGGTGGCTATAGAAGCCCAGAGCACCAGTGTTCTTAGGCCTACAAAAGCACTTCCAAGGAAGGGTGCTGGCTAGCAACAGCTTTCAGTGCTGGCACTTTTCATCTCTCAGCAATTGCTCAACGTTTGCAATTTCTCAGCTCTTGTCTATGAGACGGAGAGATAGTGACCATAACGTTTGGTGGGTAGAGAAGCGCAAAGCCCCAGTGTTGCTGCGCCTGTGAAAGCGCTTCCAAGGAAGGGTGCTGGCTAGAAACAGCTTTCAGTGCTGGCACTTTTCATCTCTGAGCAATTGCTCGACGTTTGCAATTTCTCAGCTCGTGTCTACGAGACGGAGAGAGATAGTGACCGTGACGTTTGGTGGCTAGAGAAGCGCAAAGCCCCAGTGTTGCTGCGCCTGTGAAAGCGCTTCCAAGGAAGCGTGATGGCTAGCAAGAGCTTTCAGTGCTGGCACTTTTCATCTCTGAGTAATTGCTCGACATTTGCAATCTCTCAGCTCGTGTCTATGAGCCGGAGAGATAGTGACCGTGACGTTTGGTGGGTAGAGAAGCGCAAAGCCCCAGTGATACTGCGCCTGTGAAAGTACTTCCAAGGAAGGGTGCTGGCTAGCAACAGTTTTCAGTGCTGGCACTTTTCATCTCTGAGCAATTGCTCAACCTTTGCAATTTCTCACCTGAGCTTTCTTTAGAGTGCGCGAGAGGATGAGCAGAAGATTAGGTGGCTAGAGAAGCCCAGAGCCCCAGTGTTCTTAGGGCTACAAGAGCGTTTCCAAGGAAGGGTGCTGGCTAGCAAGAGCTTTCAGTGCTGGCACTTTTCATCTCTGAGCAATTGCTCGACCTTTGCAATTTCTCAGCTCGTGTCTATGAGACGGAGAGATAGTGAACATAACGTTTGGTGGCTAGAGAAGCGCAAAGCCCCAGTGTTGCTGCGCCTGTGAAAGCGCTTCCAAGGAAGGGTGCTGGCTAGCAAGAGCTTTCAGTGCTGGCACTTTTCATCTCTGAGCAATTGTTCGACCTTTGCAATTTCTCACCTGAGCTCTCTTTAGAGTGCGCGAGAGGATGAGCAGAAGATTAGGTGGCTAGAGAAGCCCAGAGCCCCACTGTTCTTAGGGCTACAAGAGCGCTTCCAAGGAAGGGTGCTGGCTAGCAACAGCTTTCAGTGCTGGCACTTTTCATCTCTGAGCAATTGCTCGACGTTTGCAATTTCTCAGCTCGTGTCTACGAGACGGAGAGAGATAGTGACCGTGACGTTTGGTGGCTAGAGAAGCGCAAAGCCCCAGTGTTGCTGCGCCTGTGAAAGCGCTTCCAAGGAAGGATGCTGGCTAGCAAGAGCTTTCAGTGCTGGCACTTTTCATCTCTGAGCAATTGTTCGACCTTTGCAATTTCTCAGCTCGTGTCTACAAGACGGAGAGAGATAGTGACCGTGACGTTTGGTGGGTAGAGAAGCGCAAAGCCCCAGTGTTGCTGCGCCTGTGAAAGCGCTTCCAAGGAAGGGTGCTGGCTAGCAAGAGCTTTCAGTGCTGGCACTTTTCATCTCTGAGCAATTGCTCGACGTTTGCAATTTCTCAGCTCAGGTCTACGAGCCAGAGAGATAGTGACCGTGACATTTGCTGGCTAGAGAAGCGCAAAGCCCCAGTGTTGCTGCGCCTGTGAAAGCGCTTCCAAGGAAGGGTGCTGGCTAGCAAGAGCTTTCAGTGCTGGCACTTTTCATCTCTGAGCAATTGCTCGACCTTTGCAATTTCTCACCTGAGCTCTCTTTAGAGTGCGCGAGAGGATGAGCAGAAGATTAGGTGGCTAGAGAAGCCCAGAGCCCCAGTGTTCTTAGGCCTACAAAAGCACTTCCAAGGAAGGGTGCTGGCTAGCAACAGCTTTCAGTGCTGGCACTTTTCATCGCTGAGCAATTGCTCGACGTTTGCAATTTCTCAGCTCGTGTCTACGAGACGGAAAGAGAATGACCGTGACGTTTGGTGTCTAGAGAAGCGCAAAGCCCCAGTGTTACTGCGCCTGTGAAAGCGCTTCCAAGGAAGGGTGCTGGCTAGCAAGAGCTTTCAGTGCTGGCACTTTTCATCTCCGAGCAATTGCTCGACGTTTGCAATTTCTCACCTGAGCTCTCTTTACAGTGCACGAGAGGATGAGCAGAAGATTAGGTGGCTAGAGAAACACAGAGCCCCAGTGTTCTTAGGCCTACAAAAGCACTTCCAAGGAAGGGTGCTGGCTAGCAAGAGCTTTCAGTGCTGGCACTTTTCATCTCTGAGCAATTGCTCGACGTTTGCAATTTCTCAGCTCGTGTCTACGAGACGGAGAGATAGTGACTGTGACGTTTGGTGGCTAGAGAAGCGCAAAGCCCCAGTGTTGCTGCACCTGTGAAAGCGCTTCCAAGGAAGGGTGCTGGCTAGCAACAGCTTTCAGTGCTGGCACTTTTCATCTCTGAGCAATTGCTCGACGTTTGCAATTTCTCAGCTCAGGTCTACGAGACAGAGAGAGTGTGGCCGTGACATTTGGTGGCTAGAGAAGCGCAAAGCCCCAGTGTTACTGCGCCTGTGAAAGCGCTTCCAAGGAAGGGTGCTGGCTAGCAAGAGCTTTCAGTGCTGGCACTTTTCATCTCTGAGCAATTGCTCGACCTTTGCAATTTCTCACCTGAGCTCTCTTTAGAGTGCGCGAGAGGATGAGCAGAAGATTAGGTGGCTAGAGAAGCCCAGAGCCCCACTGTTCTTAGGCCTACAAAAGCACTTCCAAGGAAGGGTGCTGGCTAGCAAGAGCTTTCAGTGCTGGCACTTTTCATCTCTGAGCAATTGCTCGACGTTTGCAATTTCTCAGCTCGTGTCTACGAGACGGAAAGAGAATGACCGTGACGTTTGGTGGCTAGAGAAGAGCAAAGCCCCAGTGTTGCTGTGCCTGTGAAAGCGCTTCCAAGGAAGGGTGCTGGCTAGCAACAGTTTTCAGTGCTGGCACTTTTCATCTCTGAGCAATTGCTCGACGTTTGCAATTTCTCACCTGAGCTTTCTTTAGAGTGCGCGAGAGGATGAGCAAAAGATTAGGTGGCTAGAGAAACACAGAGCTCCAGTGTTCTAAGGGCTACAAGAGCGTTTCCAAGGAAGGGTGCTGGCTAGCAAGAGCTTTCAGTGCTGGCACTTTTCATCTCTGAGCAATTGCTCGACCTTTGCAATTTCTCACCTGAGCTCTCTTTAGACTGCGCGAGAGGATGAGCAGAAGATTAGGTGGCTAGAGAAAAACAGAGCCCCAGTGTTCTTAGGCCTACAAAAGCACTTCCAAGGAAGGGTGCTGGCTAGCAAGTGCTTTCAGTGCTGGCACTTTTCATCTCTGAGCAATTGCTCGACCTTTGCAATTTCTCAGCTCGTGTCTATGAGACGGAGAGATAGTGACCGTGACGTTTGGTGGGTAGAGAAGCGCAAAGCCCCAGTTTTGCTGTGCCTGTGAAAGCGCTTCCAAGGAAGGGTGCTGGCTAGCAACAGCTTTCAGTGCTGGCACTTTTCATCTCTGAGCAATTGCTCGACGTTTGCAATTTCTCACCTGAGCTCTCTTTAGAGTGCGCGAGAGGATGAGCAGAAGATGAGGTGGCTAGAGAAGCCCAGAGCCCCAGTGTTCTTAGGCCTACAAGAGCGCTTCCAAGGAAGGGTGCTGGCTAGCAACAGCTTTCAGTGCTGGCACTTTTCATCGCTGAGCAATTGCTCGACCTTTGCAATTTCTCAGCTCGTGTCTACGAGACGGAAAGAGAATGACCGTGACGTTTGGTGTCTAGAGAAGCGCAAAGCCCCAGTGTTACTGCTCCTGTGAAAGCGCTTCCAAGGAAGGGTGCTGGCTAGCAAGAGCTTTCAGTGCTGGCAGTTTTCATCTCTGAGCAATTGCTCGACGTTTGCAATTTCTCACCTGAGCTCTCTTTACAGTGCACGAGAGGATGAGCAGAAGATTAGGTGGCTAGAGAAACACAGAGCCCCAGTGTTCTTAGGCCTACAAAAGCACTTCCAAGGAAGGGTGCTGGCTAGCAAGAGCTTTCAGTGCTGGCACTTTTCATCTCTGAGCAATTGCTCGACGTTTGCAATTTCTCAGCTCGTGTCTACGAGACGGAGAGATAGTGACCGTGACGTTTGGTGGCTAGAGAAGCGCAAAGCCCCAGTGTTGCTGCACCTGTGAAAGCGCTTCCAAGGAAGGGTGCTGGCTAGCAGCAGCTTTCAGTGCTGGCACTTTTCATCTCTGAGCAATTGCTCGACGTTTGCAATTTCTCAGCTCAGGTCTACGAGACAGAGAGAGTGGCCGTGACGTTTGGTGGCTAGAGAAGCGCAAAGCCCCAGTGTTACTGCGCCTGTGAAAGCGCTTCCAAGGAAGGGTGCTGGCTAGCAACAGCTTTCAGTGCTGGCACTTTTCATCTCTGAGCAATTGCTCGACCTTTGCAATTTCTCACCTGAGCTCTCTTTAGAGTGCGCGAGAGGATGAGCAGAAGATTAGGTGGCTAGAGATGCCCAGAGCCCCACTGTTCTTAGGCCTACAAAAGCACTTCCAAGGAAGGGTGCTGGCTAGCAACAGCTTTCAGTGCTGGCACTTTTCATCGCTGAGCAATTGCTCGACGTTTGCAATTTCTCAGCTCGTGTCTACGAGATGGAAAGAGAATGACCGTGACGTTTGGTGGGTAGAGAAGCGCAAAGCCCCAGTGTTGCTGCGCCTGTGAAAGCGCTTCCAAGGAAGGGTGCTGGCTAGCAACAGTTTTCAGTGCTGGCACTTTTCATCTCTGAGCAATTGCTCGACCTTTGCAATTTCTCACCTGAGCTCTCTTTAGAGTGCGCGAGAGGATGAGCAGAAGATTAGGTGGCTAGAGAAGCCCAGAGCCCCAGTGTTCTTAGGCCTACAAAAGCGCATCCAAGGAAGGGTGCTGGCTAGCAACAGCTTTCAGTGCTGGCACTTTTCATCTCTGAGCAATTGCTCGACCTTTGCAATTTCTCAGCTCGTGTCTACGAGACGGAGAGAGATAGTGACCGTGACGTTTGGTGGCTAGAGAAGCCCAGAGCCCCAGTGTTCTTAGGCCTACAAAAGCACTTCCAAGGAAGGGTGCTGGCTAGCAACAGCTTTCAGTGCTGGCACTTTTCATCTCTGAGCAATTGCTCGACGTTTGCAATTTCTCAGCTCATGTCTACAAGCCAGAGAGATAGTGACCGTGACATTTGGTGGCTAGAGAAGCGCAAAGCCCCAGTGTTACTGCGCCTGTGAAAGCGCTTCCAAGGAAGGGTGCTGGCTAGCAAGAGCTTTCAGTGCTGGCACTTTTCATCTCGGAGCAATTGCTCGACCTTTGCAATTTCTCACCTGAGCTCTCTTTAGAGTGCGCGAGAGGATGAGCAGAAGATTAGGTGGCTAGAGAATCCCAGAGCCCCAGTGTTCTTAGGCCTACAAAAGCGCATCCAAGGAAGGGTGCTGGCTAGCAACAGCTTTCAGTGCTGGCACTTTTCATCTCTGAGCAATTGCTCGACCTTTGCAATTTCTCAGCTCGTGTCTATGAGACGGAGAGATAGTGAACATAACGTTTGGTGGCTAGAGAAGCGCAAAGCCCCAGTGTTGCTGCGCCTGTGAAAGCGCTTCCAAGGAAGGGTGCTGGCTAGCAACAGCTTTCAGTGCTGGCACTTTTCATCTCTGAGCAATTGTTCGACCTTTGCAATTTCTCACCTGATCTCTCTTTAGAGTGCGCGAGAGGATGAGCAGAAGATTAGGTGGCTAGAGAAGCCCAGAGCCCCACTGTTCTTAGGGCTACAAGAGCGCTTTCAAGGAAGGGTGCTGGCTAGCAACAGCTTTCAGTGCTGGCACTTTTCATCTCTGAGCAATTGCTCGACGTTTGCAATTTCTCAGCTCGTGTCTACGAGACGGAGAGAGATAGTGACCGTGACGTTTGGTGGCTAGAGAAGCGCAAAGCCCCAGTGTTGCTGCGCCTGTGAAAGCGCTTCCAAGGAAGGATGCTGGCTAGCAACAGCTTTCAGTGCTGGCACTTTTCATCTCTGAGCAATTGTTCGACCTTTGCAATTTCTCAGCTCGTGTCTACGAGACGGAGAGAGATAGTGACCGTGACGTTTGGTGGGTAGAGAAGCGCAAAGCCCCAGTGTTGCTGCGCCTGTGAAAGCGCTTCCAAGGAAGGGTGCTGGCTAGCAAGAGCTTTCAGTGCTGGCACTTTTCATCTCTGAGCAATTGCTCGACGTTTGCAATTTCTCAGCTCAGGTCTACGAGCCAGAGAGATAGTGACCGTGACATTTGGTGGCTAGAGAAGCGCAAAGCCCCAGTGTTGCTGTGCCTGTGAAAGCGCTTCCAAGGAAGGGTGCTGGCTAGCAACAGCTTTCAGTGCTGGCACTTTTCATCTCTGAGCAATTGCTCGACCTTTGCAATTTCTCACCTGAGCTCTCTTTAGAGTGCGCGAGAGGATGAGCAGAAGATTAGGTGGCTAGAGAAGCCCAGAGCCCCACTGTTCTTAGGCCTACAAAAGCACTTCCAAGGAAGGGTGCTGGCTAGCAACAGCTTTCAGTGCTGGCACTTTTCATCGCTGAGCAATTGCTCGACGTTTGCAATTTCTCAGCTCGTGTCTACGAGACGGAAAGAGAATGACCGTGACGTTTGGTGTCTAGAGAAGCGCAAAGCCCCAGTGTTACTGCGCCTGTGAAAGCGCTTCCAAGGAAGGGTGCTGGCTAGCAAGAGCTTTCAGTGCTGGCACTTTTCATCTCCGAGCAATTGCTCGACCTTTGCAATTTCTCACCTGAGCTCTCTTTACAGTGCACGAGAGGATGAGCAGAAGATTAGGTGGCTAGAGAAACACAGAGCCCCAGTGTTCTTAGGCCTACAAAAGCACTTCCAAGGAAGGGTGCTGGCTAGCAAGAGCTTTCAGTGCTGGCACTTTTCATCTCTGAGCAATTGCTCGACGTTTGCAATTTCTCAGCTTGTGTCTACGAGACGGAGAGATAGTGACCGTGACGTTTGGTGGCTAGAGAAGCGCAAAGCCCCAGTGTTGCTGCACCTGTGAAAGCGCTTCCAAGGAAGGGTGCTGGCTAGCAACAGCTTTCAGTGCTGGCACTTTTCATCTCTGAGCAATTGCTCGACGTTTGCAATTTCTCAGCTCAGGTCTACGAGACAGAGAGAGAGTGGCCGTGACATTTGGTGGCTAGAGAAGCGCAAAGCCCCAGTGTTACTGCGCCTGTGAAAGCGCTTCCAAGGAAGGGTGCTGGCTAGCAACAGCTTTCAGTGCTGGCACTTTTCATCTCTGAGCAATTGCTCGACCTTTGCAATTTCTCACCTGAGCTCTCTTTAGAGTGCGCGAGAGGATGAGCAGAAGATTAGGTGGCTAGAGAAGCCCAGAGCCCCACTGTTCTTAGGCCTACAAAAGCACTTCCAAGGAAGGGTGCTGGCTAGCAACAGCTTTCAGTGCTGGCACTTTTCATCGCTGAGCAATTGCTCGACGTTTGCAATTTCTCAGCTCGTGTCTACGAGACGGAAAGAGAATGACCGTGACGTTTGGTGGGTAGAGAAGCGCAAAGCCCCAGTGTTGCTGCGCCTGTGAAAGCGCTTCCAAGGAAGGGTGCTGGCTAGCAACAGTTTTCAGTGCTGGCACTTTTCATCTCTGAGCAATTGCTCGACCTTTGCAATTTCTCACCTGAGCTTTCTTTAGAGTGCGCGAGAGGATGAGCAAAAGATTAGGTGGCTAGAGAAACACAGAGCTCCAGTGTTCTAAGGGCTACAAGAGCGTTTCCAAGGAAGGGTGCTGGCTAGCAAGAGCTTTCAGTGCTGGCACTTTTCATCTCTGAGCAATTGCTCGACGTTTGCAATTTCTCACCTGAGCTCTCTTTAGACTGCGCGAGAGGATGAGCAGAAGATTAGGTGGCTAGAGAAAAACAGAGCCCCAGTGTTCTTAGGCCTACAAAAGCGCATCCAAGGAAGGGTGCTGGCTAGCAACAGCTTTCAGTGCTGGCACTTTTCATCTCTGAGCAATTGCTCGACCTTTGCAATTTCTCAGCTCGTGTCTACGAGACTGAGAGAGATAGTGACCGTGACGTTTGGTGGCTAGAGAAGCGCAAAGCCCCAGTGTTGCTGCGCCTGTGAAAGCGCTTCCAAGGAAGGGTGCTGGCTAGCAAGAGCTTTCTGTGCTGGCACTTTTCATCTCTGAGCAATTGCTCGACCTTTGCAATTTCTCAGCTCGTGTCTACGAGACGGAGAGATAGTGACCGTGACATTTGGTGGCTAGAGAAGGGCAAAGCCCCAGTGTTGCTGCGCCTGTGAAAGCGCTTCCAAGGAAGGGTGCTGACTAGCAACAGCTTTCAGTGCTGGCACTTTTCATCTCCGAGCAATTGCTCGACGTTTGCAATTTCTCACCTGAGCTCTCTTTAGAGTGCGCGAGAGGATGAGCAGAAGATTAGGTGGCTAGAGAAGCCCAGAGCCCCACTGTTCTTAGGCCTACAAAAGCACTTCCAAGGAAGGGTGCTGGCTAGCAACAGCTTTCAGTGCTGGCACTTTTCATCTCTGAGCAATTGCTCGACGTTTGCAATTTCTCAGCTCGTGTCTACGAGGCGGAAAGAGAATGACCGTGACGTTTGGTGGCTAGAGAAGCGCAAAGCCCCAGTGATACTGCGCCTGTGAAAGTGCTTCCAAGGAAGGGTGCTGGCTAGCAACAGTTTTCAGTGCTGGCACTTTTCATCTCTGAGCAATTGCTCGACGTTTGCAATTTCTCACCTGAGCTCTCTTTAGAGTGCGCGAGAGGATGAGCAGAAGATTAGGTGGCTAGAGAAACACAGAGCCCCACTGTTCTTAGGGCTACAAAAGCGTTTCCAAGGAAGGGTGCTGGCTAGCAACAGCTTTCAGTGCTGGCACTTTTCATCTCTGAGCAATTGCTCGACCTTTGCAATTTCTCAGCTCGTGTCTATGAGACGGAGAGATAGTGAACATAACGTTTGGTGGCTAGAGAAGCGCAAAGCCCCACTGTTGCTGCGCCTGTGAAAGCGCTTCCAAGGAAGGGTGCTGGCTAGCAACAGCTTTCAGTGCTGGCACTTTTCATCTCTGATCAATTGCTCGACGTTTGCAATTTCTCAGCTCGTGTCTACGAGACGGAGTGAGATAGTGACCGTGACGTTTGGTGGCTAGAGAAGCGCAAAGCCCCAGTGTTGCTGCGCCTGTGAAAGCGCTTCCAAGGAAGGGTGCTGGCTAGCAAGAGCTTTCAGTGCTGGCACTTTTCATCTCTGAGCAATTGCTCGACGTTTGCAATTTCTCACCTGAGCTCTCTTTAGAGTGCGCGAGAGGATGAGCAGAAGATGAGGTGGCTAGAGAAGCCTAGAGCCCCAGTGTTCTTAGGCCTACAAAGGCACTTCCAAGGAAGGGTGCTGGCTAGCAACAGCTTTCAGTGCTGGCACTTTTCATCTCTGAGCAATTGCTCGACGTTTGCAATTTCTCAGCTCGTGTCTACGAGACGGAAAGAGAATGACCGTGACGTTTGGTGTCTAGAGAAGCGCAAAGCCCCAGTGTTACTGCGCCTGTGAAAGCGCTTCCAAGGAAGGGTGCTGGCTAGCAAGAGCTTTCAGTGCTGGCACTTTTCATCTCTGAGCAATTCCTCAACCTTTGCAATTTCTCACCTGAGCTTTCTTTAGAGTGCGCGAGAGGATGAGCAGAAGATTAGGTGGCTAGAGAAGCGCAGAGCCCCAGTGTTCTAAGGGCTACAAGAGCGTTTCCAAGGAAGGGTGCTGGCTAGCAAGAGCTTTCAGTGCTGGCACTTTTCATCTCTGAGCAATTGCTCGACGTTTGCAATTTCTCACCTGAGCTCTCTTTAGACTGCGCGAGAGGATGAGCAGAAGATTAGGTGGCTAGAGAAGCCCAGAGCCCCAGTGTTCTTAGGCCTACAAAAGCACTTCCAAGGAAGGGTGCTGGCTAGCAACAGCTTTCAGTGCTGGCACTTTTCATCTCTGAGCAATTGCTCGACGTTTGCAATTTCTCAGCTCGTGTCTACGAGCCAGAGAGATAGTGACCGTGACATTTGGTGGGTAGAGAAGCGCAAAGCCCCACTGTTACTGCGCCTGTGAAAGCACTTCCAAGGAAGGGTGCTGGCTAGCAGGAGCTTTCAGTGCTGACACTTTTCATCTCTGAGCAATTGCTCGACGTTTGCAATTTCTCAGCTCGTGTCTACGAGGCGGAGGGAGATAGTGACCGTGACGTTTGGTGGCTAGAGAAGCCCAGAGCCCCAGTGTTACTGCGCCTGTGAAAGCGCTTCCAAGGAAGGGTGCTGGCTAGCAAGAGCTTTCAGTGCTGGCACTTTTCATCTCTGAGCAATTGCTCGACCTTTGCAATTTCTCACCTGAGCTCTCTTTAGAGTGCGCGAGAGGATGAGCAGAAGATTAGGTGGCTAGAGAAACACAGAGCCCCATTGTTTTTAGGCCTACAAAAGCACTTCCAAGGAAGGGTGCTGGCTAGCAGGAGCTTTCAGTGCTGACACTTTTCATCTCTGAGCAATTGCTCGACGTTTGCAATTTCTCAGCTCGTGTCTACGAGGCGGAGGGAGATAGTGACCGTGACGTTTGGTGGCTAGAGAAGCCCAGAGCCCCACTGTTCTTAGGCCTACAAAAGCACTTCCAAGGAAGGGTGCTGGCTAGCAACAGCTTTCAGTGCTGGCACTTTTCATCTCTGAGCAATTGGTCGACGTTTGCAATTTCTCAGCTCGTGTCTACGAGACGGAAAGAGAATGACCGTGACGTTTGGTGGCTAGAGAAGCGCAAAGCCCCAGTGTTGCTGCGCCTGTGAAAGCGCTTCCAAGGAAGGGTGCTGGCTAGCAACAGTTTTCAGTGCTGGCACTTTTCATCTCTGAGCAATTGCTCGACGTTTGCAATTTCTCACCTGAGCTTTCTTTAGAGTGCGCGAGAGGATGAGCAAAAGATTAGGTGGCTAGAGAAACACAGAGCTCCAGTGTTCTAAGGGCTACAAGAGCGTTTCCAAGGAAGGGTGCTGGCTAGCAAGAGCTTTCAGTGCTGGCACTTTTCATCTCTGAGCAATTGCTCGACCTTTGCAATTTCTCACCTGAGCTCTCTTTAGACTGCGCGAGAGGATGAGCAGAAGATTAGGTGGCTAGAGAAAAACAGAGCCCCAGTGTTCTTAGGCCTACAAAAGCGCATCCAAGGAAGGGTGCTGGCTAGCAAGTGCTTTCAGTGCTGGCACTTTTCATCTCTGAGCAATTGCTCGACCTTTGCAATTTCTCAGCTCGTGTCTATGAGACGGAGAGATAGTGACCGTGACGTTTGGTGGGTAGAGAAGCGCAAAGCCCCAGTTTTGCTGCGCCTGTGAAAGCGCTTCCAAGGAAGGGTGCTGGCTAGCAACAGCTTTCAGTGCTGGCACTTTTCATCTCTGAGCAATTGCTCGACCTTTGCAATTTCTCACCTGAGCTCTCTTTAGAGTGCGCGAGAGGATGAGCAGAAGATTAGGTGGCTAGAGAAGCCCAGAGCCCCAGTGTTCTTAGGCCTACAAGAGCGCTTCCAAGGAAGGGTGCTGGCTAGCAAGAGCTTTCAGTGCTGGCACTTTTCATCGCTGAGCAATTGCTCGACGTTTGCAATTTCTCAGCTCGTGTCTACGAGGCGGGAAGAGAATGACCGTGACGTTTGGTGTCTAGAGAAGCGCAAAGCCCCAGTGTTACTGCGCCTGTGAAAGCGCTTCCAAGGAAGGGTGCTGGCTAGCAAGAGCTTTCAGTGCTGGCACTTTTCATCTCCGAGCAATTGCTCGACGTTTGCAATTTCTCACCTGAGCTCTCTTTACAGTGCACGAGAGGATGAGCAGAAGATTAGGTGGCTAGAGAAACACAGAGCCCCAGTGTTCTTAGGCCTACAAAAGCACTTCCAAGGAAGGGTGCTGGCTAGCAAGAGCTTTCAGTGCTGGCACTTTTCATCTCTGAGCAATTGCTCGACGTTTGCAATTTCTCAGCTCGTGTCTACGAGACGGAGAGATAGTGACCGTGACGTTTGGTGGCTAGAGAAGCGCAAAGCCCCAGTGTTGCTGCACCTGTGAAAGCGCTTCCAAGGAAGGGTGCTGGCTAGCAGCAGCTTTCAGTGCTGGCACTTTTCATCTCTGAGCAATTGCTCGACGTTTGCAATTTCTCAGCTCAGGTCTACGAGACAGAGAGAGTGGCCGTGACGTTTGGTGTCTAGAGAAGCGCAAAGCCCCAGTGTTACTGCGCCTGTGAAAGCGCTTCCAAGGAAGGGTGCTGGCTAGCAAGAGCTTTCAGTGCTGGCACTTTTCATCTCTGAGCAATTGCTCGACCTTTGCAATTTCTCACCTGAGCTTTCTTTAGAGTGCGCGAGAGGATGAGCAGAAGATTAGGTGGCTAGAGAAGCGCAGAGCCCCAGTGTTCTTACGGCTACAAGAGCGTTTCCAAGGAAGGGTGCTGGCTAGCAACAGCTTTCAGTGCTGGCACTTTTCATCTCTGAGCAATTGCTCGACCTTTGCAATTTCTCAGCTCGTGTCTACGAGACGGAGAGAGATAGTGACCGTGACGTTTGGTGGCTAGAGAAGCCCAGAGCCCCAGTGTTCTTAGGCCTACAAAAGCACTTCCAAGGAAGGGTGCTGGCTAGCAACAGCTTTCAGTGCTGGCACTTTTCATCTCTGAGCAATTGCTCGACGTTTGCAATTTCTCAGCTCGTGTCTACGAGCCAGAGAGATAGTGACCGTGACATTTGGTGGGTAGAGAAGCGCAAAGCCCCACTGTTACTGCGCCTGTGAAAGCACTTCCAAGGAAGGGTGCTGGCCAGCAGGAGCTTTCAGTGCTGACACTTTTCATCTCTGAGCAATTGCTCGACGTTTGCAATTTCTCAGCTCGTGTCTACGAGGCGGAGGGAGATAGTGACCGTGACGTTTGGTGGCTAGAGAAGCGCAAAGCCCCAGTGTTCTTAGGCCTACAAAAGCACTTCCAAGGAAGGGTGCTGGCTAGCAAGAGCTTTCAGTGCTGGCACTTTTCATCTCTGAGCAATTGCTCGACGTTTGCAATTTCTCAGCTCGTGTCTACGAGACGGAGAGATAGTGACCGTGACGTTTGGTGGGTAGAGAAGCGCAAAGCCCCAGTGTTGCTGCACCTGTGAAAGCGCTTCCAAGGAAGGGGGCTGGCTAGCAAGAGCTTTCAGTGCTGGCACTTTTCATCTCTGAGCAATTGCTCGACGTTTGCAATTTCTCAGCTCAGGTCTACGAGACAGAGAGAGAGTGGCCGTGACATTTGGTGGCTAGAGAAGCGCAAAGCCCCAGTGTTACTGCGCCTGTGAAAGCGCTTCCAAGGAAGGGTGCTGGCTAGCAAGAGCTTTCAGTGCTGGCACTTTTCATCTCTGAGCAATTGCTCGACCTTTGCAATTTCTCACCTGAGCTCTCTTTAGAGTGCGCGAGAGGATGAGCAGAAGATTAGGTGGCTAGAGAAGCCCAGAGCCCCACTGTTCTTAGGCCTACAAAAGCACTTCCAAGGAAGGGTGCTGGCTAGCAACAGCTTTCAGTGCTGGCACTTTTCATCTCTGAGCAATTGCTCGACCTTTGCAATTTCTCAGCTCGTGTCTACGAGACGGAAAGAGAATGACCGTGACGTTTGGTGGCTAGAGAAGCGCAAAGCCCCAGTGTTGCTGCGCCTGTGAAAGCGCTTCCAAGGAAGGGTGCTGGCTAGCAACAGTTTTCAGTGCTGGCACTTTTCATCTCTGAGCAATTGCTCGACGTTTGCAATTTCTCACCTGAGCTTTCTTTAGAGTGCGCGAGAGGATGAGCAAAAGATTAGGTGGCTAGAGAAACACAGAGCTCCAGTGTTCTAAGGGCTACAAGAGCGTTTCCAAGGAAGGGTGCTGGCTAGCAAGAGCTTTCAGTGCTGGCACTTTTCATCTCTGAGCAATTGCTCGACGTTTGCAATTTCTCACCTGAGCTCTCTTTAGACTGCGCGAGAGGATGAGCAGAAGATTAGGTGGCTAGAGAAAAACAGAGCCCCAGTGTTCTTAGGCCTACAAAAGCGCATCCAAGGAAGGGTGCTGGCTAGCAAGTGCTTTCAGTGCTGGCACTTTTCATCTCTGAGCAATTGCTCGACCTTTGCAATTTCTCAGCTCGTGTCTATGAGACGGAGAGATAGTGACCGTGACGTTTGGTGGGTAGAGAAGCGCAAAGCCCCAGTTTTGCTGCGCCTGTGAAAGCGCTTCCAAGGAAGGGTGCTGGCTAGCAACAGCTTTCAGTGCTGGCACTTTTCATCTCTGAGCAATTGCTCGACCTTTGCAATTTCTCACCTGAGCTCTCTTTAGAGTGCGCGAGAGGATGAGCAGAAGATTAGGTGGCTAGAGAAGCCCAGAGCCCCAGTGTTCTTAGGCCTACAAGAGCGCTTCCAAGGAAGGGTGCTGGCTAGCAACAGCTTTCAGTGCTGGCACTTTTCATCGCTGAGCAATTGCTCGACGTTTGCAATTTCTCAGCTCGTGTCTACGAGACGGAAAGAGAATGACCGTGACGTTTGGTGTCTAGAGAAGCGCAAAGCCCCAGTGTTACTGCTCCTGTGAAAGCGCTTCCAAGGAAGGGTGCTGGCTAGCAAGAGCTTTCAGTGCTGGCACTTTTCATCTCTGAGCAATTGCTCGACGTTTGCAATTTCTCACCTGAGCTCTCTTTACAGTGCACGAGAGGATGAGCAGAAGATTAGGTGGCTAGAGAAACACAGAGCCCCAGTGTTCTTAGGCCTACAAAAGCACTTCCAAGGAAGGGTGCTGGCTAGCAAGAGCTTTCAGTGCTGGCACTTTTCATCTCTGAGCAATTGCTCGACGTTTGCAATTTCTCAGCTCGTGTCTACGAGACGGAGAGATAGTGACCGTGACGTTTGGTGGCTAGAGAAGCGCAAAGCCCCAGTGTTGCTGCACCTGTGAAAGCGCTTCCAAGGAAGGGTGCTGGCTAGCAGCAGCTTTCAGTGCTGGCACTTTTCATCTCTGAGCAATTGCTCGACGTTTGCAATTTCTCAGCTCAGGTCTACGAGACAGAGAGAGTGGCCGTGACGTTTGGTGGCTAGAGAAGCGCAAAGCCCCAGTGTTACTGCGCCTGTGAAAGCGCTTCCAAGGAAGGGTGCTGGCTAGCAACAGCTTTCAGTGCTGGCACTTTTCATCTCTGAGCAATTGCTCGACCTTTGCAATTTCTCACCTGAGCTCTCTTTAGAGTGCGCGAGAGGATGAGCAGAAGATTAGGTGGCTAGAGAAGCCCAGAGCCCCACTGTTCTTAGGCCTACAAAAGCACTTCCAAGGAAGGGTGCTGGCTAGCAACAGCTTTCAGTGCTGGCACTTTTCATCGCTGAGCAATTGCTCGACGTTTGCAATTTCTCAGCTCGTGTCTACGAGATGGAAAGAGAATGACCGTGACGTTTGGTGGGTAGAGAAGCGCAAAGCCCCAGTGTTGCTGCGCCTGTGAAAGCGCTTCCAAGGAAGGGTGCTGGCTAGCAACAGTTTTCAGTGCTGGCACTTTTCATCTCTGAGCAATTGCTCGACCTTTGCAATTTCTCACCTGAGCTTTCTTTAGAGTGCGCGAGAGGATGAGCAAAAGATTAGGTGGCTAGAGAAACACAGAGCTCCAGTGTTCTAAGGGCTACAAGAGCGTTTCCAAGGAAGGGTGCTGGCTAGCAAGAGCTTTCAGTGCTGGCACTTTTCATCTCTGAGCAATTGCTCGACCTTTGCAATTTCTCACCTGAGCTCTCTTTAGACTGCGCGAGAGGATGAGCAGAAGATTAGGTGGCTAGAGAAAAACAGAGCCCCAGTGTTCTTAGGCCTACAAAAGCGCATCCAAGGAAGGGTGCTGGCTAGCAAGAGCTTTCAGTGCTGGCACTTTTCATCTCTGAGCAATTGCTCGACCTTTGCAATTTCTCAGCTCGTGTGTATGAGACGGAGAGATAGTGACCGTGACGTTTGGTGGGTAGAGAAGCGCAAAGCCCCAGTTTTGCTGCGCCTGTGAAAGCGCTTCCAAGGAAGGGTGCTGGCTAGCAACAGCTTTCAGTGCTGGCACTTTTCATCTCTGAGCAATTGCTCGACCTTTGCAATTTCTCACCTGAGCTCTCTTTAGAGTGCGCGAGAGGATGAGCAGAAGATTAGGTGGCTAGAGAAACACAGAGCCCCAGTGTTCTTAGGCCTGCAAGAGCGCTTCCAAGGAAGGGTGCTGGCTAGCAACAGCTTTCAGTGCTGGCACTTTTCATCTCTGAGCAATTGCTCGACGTTTGCAATTTCTCACCTGAGCTCTCTTTAGAGTGCGCGAGAGGATGAGCAGAAGATTAGGTGGCTAGAGAAGCGCAGAGCCCCAGTGTTCTTACGGCTACAAGAGCGTTTCCAAGGAAGGGTGCTGGCTAGCAAGAGCTTTCAGTGCTGGCACTTTTCATCTCTGAGCAATTGCTCGACGTTTGCAATTTCTCACCTGAGCTCTCTTTAGAGTGCGCGAGAGGATGAGCAGAAGATTAGGTGGCTAGAGAAACACAGAGCCCCAGTGTTCTTAGGCGTACAAAAGCGCTTCCAAGGAAGGGTGCTGGCTAGCAACAGCTTTCAGTGCTGGCACTTTTCATCTCTGAGCAATTGCTCGACCTTTGCAATTTCTCAGCTCGTGTCTACGAGACGGAGAGAGATAGTGACCGTGACGTTTGGTGGCTAGAGAAGCCCAGAGCCCCAGTGTTCTTAGGCCTACAAAAGCACTTCCAAGGAAGGGTGCTGGCTAGCAACAGCTTTCAGTGCTGGCACTTTTCATCTCTGAGCAATTGCTCGACGTTTGCAATTTCTCAGCTCGTGTCTACGAGCCAGAGAGATAGTGACCGTGACATTTGGTGGGTAGAGAAGCGCAAAGCCCCACTGTTACTGCGCCTGTGAAAGCACTTCCAAGGAAGGGTGCTGGCCAGCAGGAGCTTTCAGTGCTGACACTTTTCATCTCTGAGCAATTGCTCGACGTTTGCAATTTCTCAGCTCGTGTCTACGAGGCGGAGGGAGATAGTGACCGTGACGTTTGGTGGCTAGAGAAGCCCAGAGCCCCAGTGTTCTTAGGCCTACAAAAGCACTTCCAAGGAAGGGTGCTGGCTAGCAAGAGCTTTCAGTGCTGGCACTTTTCATCTCTGAGCAATTGCTCGACGTTTGCAATTTCTCAGCTCGTGTCTACGAGACGGAGAGATAGTGACCGTGACGTTTGGTGGCTAGAGAAGCGCAAAGCCCCAGTGTTGCTGCACCTGTGAAAGCGCTTCCAAGGAAGGGTGCTGGCTAGCAACAGCTTTCAGTGCTGGCACTTTTCATCTCTGAGCAATTGCTCGACGTTTGCAATTTCTCAGCTCAGGTCTACGAGACAGAGAGAGAGTGGCCGTGACATTTGGTGGCTAGAGAAGCGCAAAGCCCCAGTGTTACTGCGCCTGTGAAAGCGCTTCCAAGGAAGGGTGCTGGCTAGCAAGAGCTTTCAGTGCTGGCACTTTTCATCTCTGAGCAATTGCTCGACCTTTGCAATTTCTCACCTGAGCTCTCTTTAGAGTGCGCGAGAGGATGAGCAGAAGATTAGGTGGCTAGAGAAGCCCAGAGCCCCACTGTTCTTAGGCCTACAAAAGCACTTCCAAGGAAGGGTGCTGGCTAGCAACAGCTTTCAGTGCTGGCACTTTTCATCTCTGAGCAATTGCTCGACCTTTGCAATTTCTCAGCTCGTGTCTATGAGACGGAAAGAGAATGACCGTGACGTTTGGTGGCTAGAGAAGCGCAAAGCCCCAGTGTTGCTGCGCCTGTGAAAGCGCTTCCAAGGAAGGGTGCTGGCTAGCAACAGTTTTCAGTGCTGGCACTTTTCATCTCTGAGCAATTGCTCGACCTTTGCAATTTCTCACCTGAGCTTTCTTTAGAGTGCGCGAGAGGATGAGCAAAAGATTAGGTGGCTAGAGAAACACAGAGCTCCAGTGTTCTAAGGGCTACAAGAGCGTTTCCAAGGAAGGGTGCTGGCTAGCAACATCTTTCAGTGCTGGCACTTTTCATCTCTGAGCAATTGCTCGACGTTTGCAATTTCTCACCTGAGCTCTCTTTAGACTGCGCGAGAGGATGAGCAGAAGATTAGGTGGCTAGAGAAAAACAGAGCCCCAGTGTTCTTAGGCCTACAAAAGCGCATCCAAGGAAGGGTGCTGGCTAGCAACAGCTTTCAGTGCTGGCACTTTTCATCTCTGAGCAATTGCTCGACCTTTGCAATTTCTCAGCTCGTGTCTATGAGACGGAGAGATAGTGACCGTGACGTTTGGTGGGTAGAGAAGCGCAAAGCCCCAGTTTTGCTGCGCCTGTGAAAGCGCTTCCAAGGAAGGGTGCTGGCTAGCAACAGCTTTCAGTGCTGGCACTTTTCATCTCTGAGCAATTGCTCGACCTTTGCAATTTCTCACCTGAGCTCTCTTTAGAGTGCGCGAGAGGATGAGCAGAAGATTAGGTGGCTAGAGAAGCCCAGAGCCCCAGTGTTCTTAGGCCTACAAGAGCGCTTCCAAGGAAGGGTGCTGGCTAGCAACAGCTTTCAGTGCTGGCACTTTTCATCGCTGAGCAATTGCTCGACGTTTGCAATTTCTCAGCTCGTGTCTACGAGACGGAAAGAGAATGACCGTGACGTTTGGTGTCTAGAGAAGCGCAAAGCCCCAGTGTTACTGCTCCTGTGAAAGCGCTTCCAAGGAAGGGTGCTGGCTAGCAAGAGCTTTCAGTGCTGGCAGTTTTCATCTCTGAGCAATTGCTCGACGTTTGCAATTTCTCACCTGAGCTCTCTTTACAGTGCACGAGAGGATGAGCAGAAGATTAGGTGGCTAGAGAAACACAGAGCCCCAGTGTTCTTAGGCCTACAAAAGCACTTCCAAGGAAGGGTGCTGGCTAGCAAGAGCTTTCAGTGCTGGCACTTTTCATCTCTGAGCAATTGCTCGACGTTTGCAATTTCTCAGCTCAGGTCTACGAGACAGAGAGAGTGGCCGTGACGTTTGGTGGCTAGAGAAGCGCAAAGCCCCAGTGTTACTGCGGCTGTGAAAGCGCTTCCAAGGAAGGGTGCTGGCTAGCAACAGCTTTCAGTGCTGGCACTTTTCATCTCCGAGCAATTGCTCGACCTTTGCAATTTCTCACCTGAGCTCTCTTTAGAGTGCGCGAGAGGATGAGCAGAAGATTAGGTGGCTAGAGAAGCCCAGAGCCCCACTGTTCTTAGGCCTACAAAAGCACTTCCAAGGAAGGGTGCTGGCTAGCAACAGCTTTCAGTGCTGGCACTTTTCATCGCTGAGCAATTGCTCGATGTTTGCAATTTCTCAGCTCGTGTCTACGAGATGGAAAGAGAATGACCGTGACGTTTGGTGGGTAGAGAAGCGCAAAGCCCCAGTGTTGCTGCGCCTGTGAAAGCGCTTCCAAGGAAGGGTGCTGGCTAGCAACAGTTTTCAGTGCTGGCACTTTTCATCTCTGAGCAATTGCTCGACCTTTGCAATTTCTCACCTGAGCTTTCTTTAGAGTGCGCGAGAGGATGAGCAAAAGATTAGGTGGCTAGAGAAACACAGAGCTCCAGTGTTCTAAGGGCTACAAGAGCGTTTCCAAGGAAGGGTGCTGGCTAGCAAGAGCTTTCAGTGCTGGCACTTTTCATCTCTGAGCAATTGCTCGACGTTTGCAATTTCTCACCTGAGCTCTCTTTAGACTGCGCGAGAGGATGAGCAGAAGGTTAGGTGGCTAGAGAAAAACAGAGCCCCAGTGTTCTTAGGCCTACAAAAGCGCATCCAAGGAAGGGTGCTGGCTAGCAAGAGCTTTCAGTGCTGGCACTTTTCATCTCTGAGCAATTGCTCGACCTTTGCAATTTCTCAGCTCGTGTCTATGAGACGGAGAGATAGTGACCGTGACGTTTGGTGGGTAGAGAAGCGCAAAGCCCCAGTTTTGCTGCGCCTGTGAAAGCGCTTCCAAGGAAGGGTGCTGGCTAGCAACAGCTTTCAGTGCTGGCACTTTTCATCTCTGAGCAATTGCTCGACCTTTGCAATTTCTCACCTGAGCTCTCTTTAGAGTGCGCGAGAGGATGAGCAGAAGATTAGGTGGCTAGAGAAGCCCAGAGCCCCAGTGTTCTTAGGCCTACAAGAGCGCTTCCAAGGAAGGGTGCTGGCTAGCAACAGCTTTCAGTGCTGGCACTTTTCATCTCTGAGCAATTGCTCGACGTTTGCAATTTCTCAGCTCGTGTCTACGAGACGGAGAGAGATAGTGACCGTGACGTTTGGTGGCTAGAGAACCGCAAAGCCCTTGTGTTGCTGCGCCTCTGAAAGCGCTTCCAAGGAAGGGTGCTGGCTAGCAAGAGCTTTCAGTGCTGGCACTTTTCATCTCTGAGCAATTGCTCGACCTTTGCAATTTCTCAGCTCGTGTCTACGAGACTGAGAGAGATAGTGACCGTGACGTTTGGTGGCTAGAGAAGCGCAAAGCCCCAGTGTTGCTGCGCCTGTGAAAGCGCTTCCAAGGAAGGGTGCTGGCTAGCAAGAGCTTTCTGTGCTGGCACTTTTCATCTCTGAGCAATTGCTCGACCTTTGCAATTTCTCAGCTCGTGTCTACGAGACGGAGAGATAGTGACCGTGACATTTGGTGGCTAGAGAAGCGCAAAGCCCCAGTGTTGCTGCGCCTGTGAAAGCGCTTCCAAGGAAGGGTGCTGACTAGCAACAGCTTTCAGTGCTGGCACTTTTCATCTCTGAGCAATTGCTCGACGTTTGCAATTTCTCACCTGAGCTCTCTTTACAGTGCGCGAGAGGATGAGCAGAAGATTAGGTGGCTAGAGAAACAGAGAGCCCCAGTGTTCTTAGGCCTACAAAAGCGCATCCAAGGAAGGGTGCTGGCTAGCAACAGCTTTCAGTGCTGGCACTTTTCATCTCTGAGCAATTGCTCGACGTTTGCAATTTCTCAGCTCGTGTCCACGAGACGGAGAGATAGTGACCGTGACGTTTGGTGGCTAGAGAAGTGCAAAGCCCCAGTGTTGCTGTGCCTGTGAAAGCGCTTCCAAGGAAGGGTGCTGGCTAGCAAGAGCTTTCAGTGCTGGCACTTTTCATCTCTGAGCAATTGCTCGACGTTTGCAATTTCTCACCTGAGCTCTCTTTAGAGTGCGCGAGAGGATGAGCAGAAGATTAGGTGGCTAGAGAAACACAGAGCCCCACTGTTCTTAGGCCTACAAAAGCACTTCCAAGGAAGGGTGCTGGCTAGCAACAGCTTTCAGTGCTGGCACTTTTCATCTCTGAGCAATTGCTCGACGTTTGCAATTTCTCAGCTCGTGTCTACGAGACGGAAAGAGAATGACCGTGACGTTTGGTGGCTAGAGAAGCGCAAAGCCCCAGTGATACTGCGCCTGTGAAAGTGCTTCCAAGGAAGGGTGCTGGCTAGCAACAGTTTTCAGTGCTGGCACTTTTCATCTCTGAGCAATTGCTCGACGTTTGCAATTTCTCACCTGAGCTTTCTTTAGAGTGCGCGAGAGGATGAGCAGAAGATTAGGTGGCTAGAGAAACACAGAGCCCCACTGTTCTTAGGGCTACAAGAGCGTTTCCAAGGAAGGGTGCTGGCTAGCAACAGCTTTCAGTGCTGGCACTTTTCATCTCTGAGCAATTGCTCGACCTTTGCAATTTCTCAGCTCGTGTCTACGAGACGGAGAGAGATAGTGACCGTGACGTTTGGTGGCTAGAGAAGCGCAAAGCCCCAGTGTTGCTGCGCCTGTGAAAGCGCTTCCAAGGAAGGGTGCTGGCTAGCAACAGCTTTCAGTGCTGGCACTTTTCATCTCTGAGCAATTGCTCGACCTTTGCAATTTCTCAGCTCGTGTGTACGAGGCGGAGGGAGATAGTGACCGTGACGTTTGGTGGCTAGAGAAGCGCAAAGCCCCAGTGTTGCTGCGCCTGTGAAAGCGCTTCCAAGGAAGGATGCTGGCTAGCAAGAGCTTTCAGTGCTGGCACTTTTCATCTCTGAGCAATTGCTCGACGTTTGCAATTTCTCAGCTCGTGTCTACGAGACGGAGAGAGATAGTGACCGTGACATTTGGTGGCTAGAGAAGCGCAAAGCCCCAGTGTTGCTGCGCCTGTGAAAGCGCTTCCAAGGAAGGGTGCTGGCTAGCAACAGCTTTCAGTGCTGGCACTTTTCATCTCTGAGCAATTGCTCGACGTTTGCAATTTCTCAGCTCAGGTCTACGAGCCAGAGAGATAGTGACCGTGACATTTGGTGGGTAGAGAAGCGCAAAGCCCCAGTGTTGCTGTGCCTGTGAAAGCGCTTCCAAGGAAGGGTGCTGGCTAGCAAGAGCTTTCAGTGCTGGCACTTTTCATCTCTGAGCAATTGCTCGACGTTTGCAATTTCTCACCTGAGCTCTCTTTAGAGTGCGCGAGAGGATGAGCAGAAGATGAGGTGGCTACAGAAGCCTAGAGCCCCAGTGTTCTTAGGCCTACAAAGGCACTTCCAAGGAAGGGTGCTGGCTAGCAACAGCTTTCAGTGCTGGCACTTTTCATCTCTGAGGAATTGCTCGACGTTTGCAATTTCTCAGCTCGTGTCTACGAGACGGAAAGAGAATGACCGTGACATTTGGTGTCTAGAGAAGCGCAAAGCCCCAGTGTTACTGCGCCTGTGAAAGCGCTTCCAAGGAAGGGTGCTGGCTAGCAAGAGCTTTCAGTGCTGGCACTTTTCATCTCTGAGCAATTGCTCGACGTTTGCAATTTCTCACCTGAGCTCTCTTTAGAGTGCGCGAGAGGATGAGCAGAAGATTAGGTGGCTAGAGAAACACAGAGCCCCAGTGTTCTTAGGCGTACAAAAGCGCTTCCAAGGAAGGGTGCTGGCTAGCAACAGCTTTCAGTGCTGGCACTTTTCATCTCTGAGCAATTGCTCGACCTTTGCAATTTCTCAGCTCGTGTCTACGAGACGGAGAGAGATAGTGACCGTGACGTTTGGTGGCTAGAGAAGCCCAGAGCCCCAGTGTTCTTAGGCCTACAAAAGCACTTCCAAGGAAGGGTGCTGGCTAGCAACAGCTTTCAGTGCTGGCACTTTTCATCTCTGAGCAATTGCTCGACGTTTGCAATTTCTCAGCTCGTGTCTACGAGCCATAGAGATAGTGACCGTGACATTTGGTGGGTAGAGAAGCGCAAAGCCCCACTGTTACTGCGCCTGTGAAAGCACTTCCAAGGAAGGGTGCTGGCTAGCAGGAGCTTTCAGTGCTGACACTTTTCATCTCTGAGCAATTGCTCGACGTTTGCAATTTCTCAGCTCGTGTCTACGAGGCGGAGGGAGATAGTGACCGTGACGTTTGGTGGCTAGAGAAGCCCAGAGCCCCAGTGTTCTTAGGCCTACAAAAGCACTTCCAAGGAAGGGTGCTGGCTAGCAAGAGCTTTCAGTGCTGGCACTTTTCATCTCTGAGCAATTGCTCGACCTTTGCAATTTCTCAGCTCGTGTCTACGAGACGGAAAGAGAATGACCGTGACGTTTGGTGGGTAGAGAAGCGCAAAGCCCCAGTGTTACTGTGCCTGTGAAAGCGCTTCCAAAGAAGGGTGCTGGCTAGCAAGAGCTTTCAGTGCTGGCACTTTTCATCTCTGAGCAATTGCTCGACCTTTGCAATTTCTCACCTGAGCTCTCTTTAGAGTGCGCGAGAGGATGAGCAGAAGATTAGGTGGCTGGAGAAACACAGAGCCCCAGTGTTATTAGGGCTACAAGAGCGTTTCCAAGGAAGGGTGCTGGCTAGCAAGAGCTTTCAGTGCTAGCACTTTTCATCTCTGAGCAATTGCTCGACGTTTGCAATTTCTCAGCTCGTGTCTACGAGACGGAGAGATAGTGACCGTGACGTTTGGTGGCTAGAGAAGTGCAAAGCCCCAGTGTTGCTGCGCCTGTGAAAGCGCTTCCAAGGAAGGGTGCTGGCTAGCAGCAGCTTTCAGTGCTGGCACTTTTCATCTCTGAGCAATTGCTCGACCTTTGCAATTTCTCACCTGAGCTCTCTTTAGAGTGCGCGAGAGGATGAGGAGAAGATTAGGTGGCTAGAGAAACACAGAGCCCCACTGTTCTTAGGCCTACAAAAGCGCATCCAAGGAAGGGTGCTGGCTAGCAAGAGCTTTCAGTGCTGGCACTTTTCATCTCTGAGCAATTGCTCGACATTTGCAATTTCTCAGCTCGTGTCTACGAGACGGAGAGAGATAGTGACCGTGACGTTTGGTGTGTAGAGAAGCGCAAAGCCCCAGTGTTGCTGCGCCTGTGAAAGCGCTTCCAAGGAAGGGTGCTGGCTAGCAAGAGCTTTCAGTGCTGGCACTTTTCATCTCTGAGCAATTGCTCGACGTTTGCAATTTCTCAGCTCGTGTCTACGAGCCAGAGAGATAGTGACCGTGACATTTGGTGGCTAGAGAAGCGCAAAGCCCCAGTGTTGCTGTGCCTGTGAAAGCGCTTCCAAGGAAGGGTGCTGGCTAGCAACAGCTTTCAGTGCTGGCACTTTTCATCTCTGAGCAATTGCTCGACGTTTGCAATTTCTCCCCTGAGCTCTCTTTAGACTGCGCGAGAGGATGAGCAGAAGATTAGGTGGCTAGAGAAGCCCAGAGCCCCACTGTTCTTAGGCCTACAAAAGCACTTCCAAGGAAGGGTGCTGGCTAGCAACAGCTTTCAGTGCTGGCACTTTTCATCTCTGAGCAATTGCTCGACGTTTGCAATTTCTCAGCTCGTGTCTACGAGATGGAGAGAGATAGTGACCATAACGTTTGGTGGCTAGAGAAGCGCAAAGCCCCAGTGTTGCTGCGCCTGTGAAAGCGCTTCCAAGGAAGGCTGCTGGCTAGCAACAGCTTTCAGTGCTGGCACTTTTCATCTCTGAGCAATTGCTCCACGTTTGCAATTTCTCACCTGAGCTCTCTTTAGAGTGCGCGAGAGGATGAGCAGAAGATTAGGTGGCTAGAGAAGCCCAGAGCCCCACTGTTCTTAGGCCTACAAAAGCGCATCCAAGGAAGGGTGCTGGCTAGCAAGAGCTTTCAGTGCTGGCACTTTTCATCTCTGAGCAATTGCTCGACATTTGCAATTTCTCAGCTCGTGTCTACGAGACGGAGAGAGATAGTGACCGTGACGTTTGGTGTCTAGAGAAGCGCAAAGCCCCAGTGTTGCTGCGCCTGTGAAAGCGCTTCCAAGGAAGGGTGCTGGCTAGCAAGAGCTTTCAGTGCTGGCACTTTTCATCTCTGAGCAATTGCTCGACGTTTGCAATTTCTCAGCTCAGGTCTACGAGCCAGAGAGATAGTAACCGTGACATTTGGTGGCTAGAGAAGCGCAAAGCCCCAGTGTTACTGCGCCTGTGAAAGCGCTTCCAAGGAAGGGTGCTGGCTAGCAACAGTTTTCAGTGCTGGCACTTTTCATCTCTGAGCAATTGCTCGACCTTTGCAATTTCTCACCTGAGCTTTCTTTAGAGTGCGCGAGAGGATGAGCAGAAGATTAGGTGGCTAGAGAAGCCCAGAGCCCCAGTGTTCTTAGGGCTACAAGAGCGTTTCCAAGGAAGGGTGCTGGCTAGCAACAGCTTTCAGTGCTGGCACTTTTCATCTCTGAGCAATTGTTCGACCTTTGCAATTTCTCAGCTCGTGTCTACGAGACGGAGAGAGATAGTGACCATAACGTTTGGTGGCTAGAGAAGCGCAAAGCCCCAGTGTTGCTGCGCCTGTGAAAGCGCTTCCAAGGAAGGGTGCTGGCTAGCAACAGTTTTCAGTGCTGGCACTTTTCATCTCTGAGCAATTGCTCGACGTTTGCAATTTCTCACCTGAGCTTTCTTTAGAGTGCGCGAGAGGATGAGCAGAAGATTAGGTGGCTAGAGAAGCCCAGAGCCCCAGTGTTCTTAGGGCTACAAGAGCGTTTCCAAGGAAGGGTGCTGGCTAGCAACAGCTTTCAGTGCTGGCACTTTTCATCTCTGAGCAATTGCTCGACGTTTGCAATTTCTCACCGGAGCTCTCTTTAGAGTGCGCGAGAGGATGAGCAGAAGATTAGGTGGCTAGAGAAACACAGAGCCCCAGTGTTCTTAGGCCTTCAAAAGCACTTCCAAGGAAGGGTGCTGGCTAGCAACAGCTTTCAGTGCTGGCACTTTTCATCTCTGAGCAATTGCTCGACGTTTGCAATTTCTCACCTGAGCTCTCTTTAGAGTGCGCGAGAGGATGAGCAGAAGATTAGGTGGCTAGAGAAACAGAGCCCCACTGTTCTTAGGCCTACAAAAGCACATCCAAGGAAGGGTGCTGGCTAGCAAGAGCTTTCAGTGCTGGCACTTTTCATCTCTGAGGAATTGCTCGACGTTTGCAATTTCTCAGCTCATGTCTACGAGACGGAGAGAGATAGTGACTGTGACATTTGGTGGCTAGAGAAGCGCAAAGCCCCAGTGTTGCTGCGCCTGTGAAAGCGCTTCCAAGGAAGGGTGCTGGCTAGCAAGAGCTTTCAGTGCTGGCACTTTTCATCTCTGAGCAATTGTTCGACCTTTGCAATTTCTCAGCTCGTGTCTACGAGACGGAGAGAGATAGTGACCGTGACGTTTGGTGGCTAGAGAAGCGCAAAGCCCCAGTGTTGCTGCGCCTGTGAAAGCGCTTCCAAGGAAGGGGGCTGGCTAGCAAGAGCTTTCAGTGCTGGCACTTTTCATCTCTGAGCAATTGCTCGACATTTGCAATTTCTCAGCTCGTGTCTACGAGACGGAGAGAGATAGTGACCGTGACGTTTGGTGGGTAGAGAAGCGCAAAGCCCCAGTGTTGCTGCGCCTGTGAAAGCGCTTCCAAGGAAGGGTGCTGGCTAGCAAGAGCTTTCAGTGCTGGCACTTTTCATCTCTGAGCAATTGCTCGACGTTTGCAATTTCTCAGCTCAGGTCTACGAGCCAGAGAGATAGTAACCGTGACATTTGGTGGCTAGAGAAGGGCAAAGCCCCAGTGTTACTGCGCCTGTGAAAGCGCTTCCAAGGAAGGGTGCTGGCTAGCAACAGCTTTCAGTGCTGGCACTTTTCATCTCTGAGCAATTGCTCGACCTTTGTAATTTCTCACCTGAGCTTTCTTTAGAGTGCGCGAGAGGATGAGCAGAAGATTAGGTGGCTAGAGAAGCCCAGAGCCCCACTGTTCTTAGGGCTACAAGAGCGTTTCCAAGGAAGGGTGCTGGCTAGCAAGAGCTTTCAGTGCTGGCACTTTTCATCTCTGAGCAATTGTTCAACCTTTGCAATTTCTCAGCTCGTGTCTACGAGCCAGAGAGATAGTGACCGTGACATTTGGTGGCTAGAGAAGCGCAAAGCCCCAGTGTTACTGCGCCTGTGAAAGCGCTTCCAAGGAAGGGTGCTGGCTAGCAACAGCTTTCAGTGCTGGCACTTTTCATCTCTGAGCAATTGCTCGACATTTGCAATTTCTCAGCTCAGGTCTACGAGACGGAGAGATAGTGACCGTGATGTTTGGTGGCTAGAGAAGCGCAAAGCCCCAGTGTTGCTGCGCCTGTGAAAGCGCTTCCAAGGAAGGGTGCTGGCTAGCAAGAGCTTTCAGTGCTGGCACTTTTCATCTCTGAGCAATTGCTCGACGTTTGCAATTTCTCACCTGAGCTCTCTTTAGAGTGCGCGAGAGGATGAGCAGAAGATTAGGTGGCTAGAGAAACACAGAGCCCCAGTGTTCTTAGGCCTACAAAAGCACTTCCAAGGAAGGGTGCTGGCTAGCAACAGCTTTCAGTGCTGGCACTTTTCATCTCTGAGCAATTGCTCGACGTTTGCAATTTCTCAGCTCGTGTCTACGAGGCGGAGGGAGAAAGTGACCGTGACGTTTGGTGGGTAGAGAAGCGCAAAGCCCCAGTGTTGCTGCGCCTGTGAAAGCGCTTCCAAGGAAGGGTGCTGGCTAGCAAGAGCTTTCAGTGCTGGCACTTTTCATCTCTGAGCAATTGCTCGACGTTTGCAATTTCTCACCTGAGCTCTCTTTAGACTGCGCGAGAGGATGAGCAGAAGATTAGGTGGCTAGAGAAACACAGAGCCCCAGTGTTCTTAGGCCTACAAAAGCACTTCCAAGGAAGGGTGCTGGCTAGCAACAGCTTTCAGTGCTGGCACTTTTCATCTCTGAGCAATTGCTCGACGTTTGCAATTTCTCAGCTCGTGTCTACGAGCCAGGGAGATAGTGACCGTGACATTTGGTGGGTAGAGAAGCGCAAAGCCCCAGTGTTGCTGTGCCTGTGAAAGCGCTTCCAAGGAAGGGTGCTGGCTAGCAAGAGCTTTCAGTGCTGACACTTTTCATCTCTGAGCAATTGCTCGACCTTTGCAATTTCTCACCTGAGCTCTCTTTAGAGTGCGCGAGAGGATGAGCAGAAGATTAGGTGGCTAGAGAAGCCCAGAGCCCCACTGTTCTTAGGCCTACAAAAGCACTTCCGAGGAAGGGTGCTGGCTAGCAACAGCTTTCAGTGCTGGCACTTTTCATCGCTGAGCAATTGTTCGACGTTTGCAATTTCTCAGCTCGTGTCTACGAGGCGGAGGGAGAAAGTGACCGTGACGTTTGGTGGGTAGAGAAGCGCAAAGCCCCAGTGTTGCTGCGCCTGTGAAAGCGCTTCCAAGGAAGGGTGCTGGCTAGCAACAGCTTTCAGTGCTGGCACTTTTCATCTCTGAGCATTTGCTCGACGTTTGCAATTTCTCACCTGAGCTCTCTTCAGAGTGCGCGAGAGGATGAGCAGAAGATTAGGTGGCTGGAGAAACACAGAGCCCCAGTGTTCTAAGGGCTACAAGAGCGTTTCCAAGGAAGGGTGCTGGCTAGCAACAGCTTTCAGTGCTGGCACTTTTCATCTCTGAGCAATTGCTCGACGTTTGCAATTTCTCAGCTCGTGTCTACGAGGTGGAGGGAGATAGTGACCGTGACGTTTGGTGGCTAGAGAAGCGCAAAGCCCCAGTGTTGCTGCGCCTGTGAAAGCGCTTCCAAGGAAGGGTGCTGGCTAGCAACAGCTTTCAGTGCTGGCACTTTTCATCTCTGAGCAATTGTTCGACCTTTGCAATTTCTCAGCTCGTGTCTACGAGACGGAGAGAGATAGTGACCGTGACGTTTGGTGGCTAGAGAAGCGCAAAGCCCCAGTGTTGCTGCGCCTGTGAAAGCGCTTCCAAGGAAGGGTGCTGGCTAGCAAGAGCTTTCAGTGCTGGCACTTTTCATCTCTGAGCAATTGCTCGACGTTTGCAATTTCTCAGCTTGTGTCTACGAGCCAGAGAGATAGTGACCGTGACATTTGGTGGGTAGAGAAGCGCAAAGCCCCAGTGTTGCTGTGCCCTTGAAAGCGCTTCCAAGGAAGGGTGCTGGCTAGCAAGAGCTTTCAGTGCTGGCACTTTTCATCTCTGAGCAATTGCTCGACCTTTGCAATTTCCCCCTGAGCTCTGTTTAGACTGCGCGAGAGGATGAGCAGAAGATTAGGTGGCTAGAGAAGCCCAGAGCCCCAGTGTTCTTAGGCCTACAAAAGCACTTCCAAGGAAGGGTGCTGGCTAGCAACAGCTTTCAGTGCTGGCACTTTTCATCTCTGAGCAATTGCTCGACGTTTGCAATTTCTCAGCTCGTGTCTACGAGACGGAGAGAGATAGTGACCATAACGTTTGGTGGCTAGAGAAGCGCAAAGCCCCAGTGTTGCTGCGCCTGTGAAAGCGCTTCCAAGGAAGGGTGCTGGCTAGCAACAGCTTTCAGTGCTGGCACTTTTCATCTCTGAGCAATTGCTCGACGTTTGCAATTTCTCACCTGAGCTCTCTTTACAGTGCGCGAGAGGATGAGCAGAAGATTAGGTGGCTAGAGAAGCCCAGAGCCCCACTGTTCTTAGGCCTACAAAAGCACTTCCAAGGAAGGGTGCTGGCTAGCAACAGCTTTCAGTGCTGGCACTTTTCATCTCTGAGCAATTGCTCGACGTTTGCAATTTCTCAGCTCGTGTCTACGAGACGGAGAGAGATAGTGACCATAACGTTTGGTGGGTAGAGAAGCGCAAAGCCCCAGTGTTGCTGCGCCTGTGAAAGCGCTTCCAAGGAAGGGTGCTGGCTAGCAAGAGCTTTCAGTGCTGGCACTTTTCATCTCTGAGCAATTGCTCGACGTTTGCAATTTCTCACCTGAGCTCTCTTTAGAGTGCGCGAGAGGATGAGCAGAAGATTAGGTGGCTAGAGAAACACAGAGCCCCAGTGTTCTTAGGCGTACAAAAGCGCTTCCAAGGAAGGGTGCTGGCTAGCAACAGCTTTCAGTGCTGGCACTTTTCATCTCTGAGCAATTGCTCGACCTTTGCAATTTCTCAGCTCGTGTCTACGAGACGGAGAGAGATAGTGACCGTGACGTTTGGTGGCTAGAGAAGCCCAGAGCCCCAGTGTTCTTAGGCCTACAAAAGCACTTCCAAGGAAGGGTGCTGGCTAGCAACAGCTTTCAGTGCTGGCACTTTTCATCGCTGAGCAATTGCTCGACGTTTGCAATTTCTCAGCTCGTGTCTACGAGCCAGAGAGATAGTGACCGTGACATTTGGTGGGTAGAGAAGCGCAAAGCCCCACTGTTACTGCGCCTGTGAAAGCACTTCCAAGGAAGGGTGCTGGCTAGCAGGAGCTTTCAGTGCTGACACTTTTCATCTCTGAGCAATTGCTCGACGTTTGCAATTTCTCAGCTCGTGTCTACGAGGCGGAGGGAGATAGTGACCGTGACGTTTGGTGGCTAGAGAAGCCCAGAGCCCCAGTGTTCTTAGGCCTACAAAAGCACTTCCAAGGAAGGGTGCTGGCTAGCAAGAGCTTTCAGTGCTGGCACTTTTCATCTCTGAGCAATTGCTCGACCTTTGCAATTTCTCAGCTCGTGTCTACGAGACGGAAAGAGAATGACCGTGACGTTTGGTGTGTAGAGAAGCGCAAAGCCCCAGTGTTACTGTGCCTGTGAAAGCGCTTCCAAAGAAGGGTGCTGGCTAGCAAGAGCTTTCAGTGCTGGCACTTTTCATCTCTGAGCAATTGCTCGACCTTTGCAATTTCTCACCTGAGCTCTCTTTAGAGTGCGCGAGAGGATGAGCAGAAGATTAGGTGGCTGGAGAAACACAGAGCCCCAGTGTTCTTAGGGCTACAAGAGCGTTTCCAAGGAAGGGTGCTGGCTAGCAAGAGCTTTCAGTGCTGGCACTTTTCATCTCTGAGCAATTGCTCGACCTTTGCAATCTCTCAGCTCGTGTCTACGAGACAGAGAGATAGTGACCGTGACGTTTGGTGTGTAGAGAAGCGCAAAGCCCCAGTGTTGCTGCGCCTGTGAAAGCGCTTCCAAGGAAGGGTGCTGGCTAGCAACAGCTTTCAGTGCTGGCACTTTTCATCTCTGAGCAATTGCTCGACGTTTGCAATTTCTCACCTGAGCTCTCTTTAGACTGCGCGAGAGGATGAGCAGAAGATTAGGTGGCTAGAGAAACACAGAGCCCCAGTGTTCTTAGGCCTACAAAAGCACTTCCAAGGAAGGGTGCTGGCTAGCAACAGCTTTCAGTGCTGGCACTTTTCATCTCTGAGCAATTGCTCGACGTTTGCAATTTCTCAGCTCGTGTCTACGAGCCAGGGAGATAGTGACCGTGACATTTGGTGGGTAGAGAAGCGCAAAGCCCCAGTGTTGCTGTGCCTGTGAAAGCGCTTCCAAGGAAGGGTGCTGGCTAGCAAGAGCTTTCAGTGCTGACACTTTTCATCTCTGAGCAATTGCTCGACCTTTGCAATTTCTCACCTGAGCTCTCTTTAGAGTGCGCGAGAGGATGAGCAGAAGATTAGGTGGCTAGAGAAGCCCAGAGCCCCACTGTTCTTAGGCCTACAAAAGCACTTCCGAGGAAGGGTGCTGGCTAGCAACAGCTTTCAGTGCTGGCACTTTTCATCGCTGAGCAATTGTTCGACGTTTGCAATTTCTCAGCTCGTGTCTACGAGGCGGAGGGAGAAAGTGACCGTGACGTTTGGTGGGTAGAGAAGCGCAAAGCCCCAGTGTTGCTGCGCCTGTGAAAGCGCTTCCAAGGAAGGGTGCTGGCTAGCAACAGCTTTCAGTGCTGGCACTTTTCATCTCTGAGCATTTGCTCGACGTTTGCAATTTCTCACCTGAGCTCTCTTCAGAGTGCGCGAGAGGATGAGCAGAAGATTAGGTGGCTGGAGAAACACAGAGCCCCAGTGTTCTAAGGGCTACAAGAGCGTTTCCAAGGAAGGGTGCTGGCTAGCAGGAGCTTTCACTGCTGGCACTTTTCATCTCTGAGCAATTGCTCGACGTTTGCAATTTCTCAGCTCGTGTCTACGAGGCGGAGGGAGATAGTGACCGTGACGTTTGGTGGCTAGAGAAGCGCAAAGCCCCAGTGTTGCTGCGCCTGTGAAAGCGCTTCCAAGGAAGGGTGCTGGCTAGCAACAGCTTTCAGTGCTGGCACTTTTCATCTCTGAGCAATTGTTCGACCTTTGCAATTTCTCAGCTCGTGTCTACGAGACGGAGAGAGATAGTGACCGTGACGTTTGGTGGCTAGAGAAGCGCAAAGCCCCACTGTTACTGCGCCTGTGAAAGCACTTCCAAGGAAGGGTGCTGGCTAGCAAGAGCTTTCAGTGCTGGCACTTTTCATCTCTGAGCAATTGCTCGACGTTTGCAATTTCTCAGCTTGTGTCTACGAGCCAGAGAGATAGTGACCGTGACATTTGGTGGGTAGAGAAGCGCAAAGCCCCAGTGTTGCTGTGCCTCTGAAAGCGCTTCCAAGGAAGGGTGCTGGCTAGCAAGAGCTTTCAGTGCTGGCACTTTTCATCTCTGAGCAATTGCTCGACCTTTGCAATTTCCCCCTGAGCTCTCTTTAGACTGCGCGAGAGGATGAGCAGAAGATTAGGTGGCTAGAGAAGCCCAGAGCCCCAGTGTTCTTAGGCCTACAAAAGCACTTCCAAGGAAGGGTGCTGGCTAGCAACAGCTTTCAGTGCTGGCACTTTTCATCTCTGAGCAATTGCTCGACGTTTGCAATTTCTCAGCTCGTGTCTACGAGACGGAGAGAGATAGTGACCATAACGTTTGGTGGCTAGAGAAGCGCAAAGCCCCAGTGTTGCTGCGCCTGTGAAAGCGCTTCCAAGGAAGGGTGCTGGCTAGCAACAGCTTTCAGTGCTGGCACTTTTCATCTCTGAGCAATTGCTCGACGTTTGCAATTTCTCACCTGAGCTCTCTTTACAGTGCGCGAGAGGATGAGCAGAAGATTAGGTGGCTAGAGAAGCCCAGAGCCCCACTGTTCTTAGGCCTACAAAAGCACTTCCAAGGAAGGGTGCTGGCTAGCAAGAGCTTTCAGTGCTGGCACTTTTCATCTCTGAGCAATTGCTCGACCTTTGCAATTTCTCAGCTCGTGTCTACGAGACGGAAAGAGAATGACCGTGACGTTTGGTGTGTAGAGAAGCGCAAAGCCCCAGTGTTACTGTGCCTGTGAAAGCGCTTCCAAAGAAGGGTGCTGGCTAGCAAGAGCTTTCAGTGCTGGCACTTTTCATCTCTGAGCAATTGCTCGACCTTTGCAATTTCTCACCTGAGCTCTCTTTAGAGTGCGCGAGAGGATGAGCAGAAGATTAGGTGGCTGGAGAAACACAGAGCCCCAGTGTTCTTAGGGCTACAAGAGCGTTTCCAAGGAAGGGTGCTGGCTAGCAAGAGCTTTCAGTGCTGGCACTTTTCATCTCTGAGCAATTGCTCGACGTTTGCAATCTCTCAGCTCGTGTCTACGAGACAGAGAGATAGTGACCGTGACCTTTGGTTGGTAGAGAAGCGCAAAGCCCCAGTGTTGCTGCGCCTGTGAAAGCGCTTCCAAGGAAGGGTGCTGGCTAGCAAGAGCTTTCAGTGCTGGCACTTTTCATCTCTGAGCAATTGCTCGACGTTTGCAATTTCTCACCTGAGCTCTCTTTAGAGTGCGCGAGAGGATGAGCAGAAGATTAGGTGGCTAGAGAAACACAGAGCCCCAGTGTTCTTAGGCCTACAAAAGCACTTCCAAGGAAGGGTGCTGGCTAGCAACAGCTTTCAGTGCTGGCACTTTTCATCTCTGAGCAATTGCTCGACGTTTGCAATTTCTCAGCTCGTGTCTACGAGGCGGAGGGAGAAAGTGACCGTGACGTTTGGTGGGTAGAGAAGCGCAAAGCCCCAGTGTTGCTGCGCCTGTGAAAGCGCTTCCAAGGAAGGGTGCTGGCTAGCAAGAGCTTTCAGTGCTGGCACTTTTCATCTCTGAGCAATTGCTCGACGTTTGCAATTTCTCACCTGAGCTCTCTTTAGAGTGCGCGAGAGGATGAGCAGAAGATTAGGTGGCTAGAGAAACACAGAGCCCCAGTGTTCTTAGGCCTACAAAAGCACTTCCAAGGAAGGGTGCTGGCTAGCAACAGCTTTCAGTGCTGGCACTTTTCATCTCTGAGCAATTGCTCGACGTTTGCAATTTCTCAGCTCGTGTCTACGAGCCAGGGAGATAGTGACCGTGACATTTGGTGGGTAGAGAAGCGCAAAGCCCCAGTGTTGCTGTGCCTGTGAAAGCGCTTCCAAGGAAGGGTGCTGGCTAGCAAGAGCTTTCAGTGCTGACACTTTTCATCTCTGAGCAATTGCTCGACCTTTGCAATTTCTCACCTGAGCTCTCTTTAGAGTGCGCGAGAGGATGAGCAGAAGATTAGGTGGCTAGAGAAGCCCAGAGCCCCAGTGTTCTTAGGCCCACAAAAGCACTTCCGAGGAAGGGTGCTGGCTAGCAACAGCTTTCAGTGCTGGCACTTTTCATCGCTGAGCAATTGTTCGACGTTTGCAATTTCTCAGCTCGTGTCTACGAGGCGGAGGGAGAAAGTGACCGTGACGTTTGGTGGGTAGAGAAGCGCAAAGCCCCAGTGTTGCTGCGCCTGTGAAAGCGCTTCCAAGGAAGGGTGCTGGCTAGCAAGAGCTTTCAGTGCTGGCACTTTTCATCTCTGAGCATTTGCTCGACGTTTGCAAGTTCTCACCTGAGCTCTCTTCAGAGTGCGCGAGAGGATGAGCAGAAGATTAGGTGGCTGGAGAAACACAGAGCCCCAGTGTTCTAAGGGCTACAAGAGCGTTTCCAAGGAAGGGTGCTGGCTAGCAGGAGCTTTCAGTGCTGGCACTTTTCATCTCTGAGCAATTGCTCGACGTTTGCAATTTCTCAGCTCGTGTCTACGAGGCGGAGGGAGATAGTGACCGTGACGTTTGGTGGCTAGAGAAGCGCAAAGCCCCAGTGTTGCTGCGCCTGTGAAAGCGCTTCCAAGGAAGGGTGCTGGCTAGCAACAGCTTTCAGTGCTGGCACTTTTCATCTCTGAGCAATTGTTCGACCTTTGCAATTTCTCAGCTCGTGTCTACGAGACGGAGAGAGATAGTGACCGTGACGTTTGGTGGCTAGAGAAGCGCAAAGCCCCAGTGTTGCTGCGCCTGTGAAAGCGCTTCCAAGGAAGGGTGCTGGCTAGCAAGAGCTTTCAGTGCTGGCACTTTTCATCTCTGAGCAATTGCTCGACGTTTGCAATTTCTCAGCTTGTGTCTACGAGCCAGAGAGATAGTGACCGTGACATTTGGTGGGTAGAGAAGCGCAAAGCCCCAGTGTTGCTGCGCCTGTGAAAGCGCTTCCAAGGAAGGGTGCTGGCTAGCAAGAGCTTTCAGTGCTGGCACTTTTCATCTCTGAGCAATTGCTCGACCTTTGCAATTTCCCCCTGAGCTCTCTTTAGACTGCGCGAGAGGATGAGCAGAAGATTAGGTGGCTAGAGAAGCCCAGAGCCCCAGTGTTCTTAGGCCTACAAGAGCGCTTCCAAGGAAGGGTGCTGGCTAGCAACAGCTTTCAGTGCTGGCACTTTTCATCTCTGAGCAATTGCTCGACGTTTGCAATTTCTCAGCTCGTGTCTACGAGACGGAGAGAGATAGTGACCATAACGTTTGGTGGCTAGAGAAGCGCAAAGCCCCAGTGTTGCTGCGCCTGTGAAAGCGCTTCCAAGGAAGGGTGCTGGCTAGCAACAGCTTTCAGTGCTGGCACTTTTCATCTCTGAGCAATTGCTCGACGTTTGCAATTTCTCACCTGAGCTCTCTTTACAGTGCGCGAGAGGATGAGCAGAAGATTAGGTGGCTAGAGAAGCCCAGAGCCCCACTGTTCTTAGGCCTACAAAAGCACTTCCAAGGAAGGGTGCTGGCTAGCAACAGCTTTCAGTGCTGGCACTTTTCATCTCTGAGCAATTGCTCGACGTTTGCAATTTCTCAGCTCGTGTCTACGAGACGGAGAGAGATAGTGACCATAACGTTTGGTGGCTAGAGAAGCGCAAAGCCCCAGTGTTGCTGCGCCTGTGAAAGCGCTTCCAAGGAAGGGTGCTGGCTAGCAAGAGCTTTCAGTGCTGGCACTTTTCATCTCTGAGCAATTGCTCGACGTTTGCAATTTCTCACCTGAGCTCTCTTTAGAGTGCGCGAGAGGATGAGCAGAAGATTAGGTGGCTAGAGAAACACAGAGCCCCAGTGTTCTTAGGCGTACAAAAGCGCTTCCAAGGAAGGGTGCTGGCTAGCAACAGCTTTCAGTGCTGGCACTTTTCATCTCTGAGCAATTGCTCGACCTTTGCAATTTCTCAGCTCGTGTCTACGAGACGGAGAGAGATAGTGACCGTGACGTTTGGTGGCTAGAGAAGCCCAGAGCCCCAGTGTTCTTAGGCCTACAAAAGCACTTCCAAGGAAGGGTGCTGGCTAGCAACAGCTTTCAGTGCTGGCACTTTTCATCTCTGAGCAATTGCTCGACGTTTGCAATTTCTCAGCTCGTGTCTACGAGCCAGAGAGATAGTGGCCGTGACATTTGGTGGGTAGAGAAGCGCAAAGCCCCACTGTTACTGCGCCTGTGAAAGCACTTCCAAGGAAGGGTGCTGGCTAGCAGGAGCTTTCAGTGCTGACACTTTTCATCTCTGAGCAATTGCTCGACGTTTGCAATTTCTCAGCTCGTGTCTACGAGGCGGAGGGAGATAGTGACCGTGACGTTTGGTGGCTAGAGAAGCCCAGAGCCCCAGTGTTCTTAGGCCTACAAAAGCACTTCCAAGGAAGGGTGCTGGCTAGCAAGAGCTTTCAGTGCTGGCACTTTTCATCTCTGAGCAATTGCTCGACCTTTGCAATTTCTCAGCTCGTGTCTACGAGACGGAAAGAGAATGACCGTGACGTTTGGTGTGTAGAGAAGCGCAAAGCCCCAGTGTTACTGTGCCTGTGAAAGCGCTTCCAAGGAAGGGTGCTGGCTAGCAAGAGCTTTCAGTGCTGGCACTTTTCATCTCTGAGCAATTGCTCGACCTTTGCAATTTCTCACCTGAGCTCTCTTTAGAGTGCGCGAGAGGATGAGCAGAAGATTAGGTGGCTGGAGAAACACAGAGCCCCAGTGTTCTTAGGGCTACAAGAGCGTTTCCAAGGAAGGGTGCTGGCTAGCAAGAGCTTTCAGTGCTGGCACTTTTCATCTCTGAGCAATTGCTCGACCTTTGCAATCTCTCAGCTCGTGTCTACGAGACAGAGAGATAGTGACCGTGACCTTTGGTTGGTAGAGAAGCGCAAAGCCCCAGTGTTGCTGCGCCTGTGAAAGCGCTTCCAAGGAAGGGTGCTGGCTAGCAAGAGCTTTCAGTGCTGGCACTTTTCATCTCTGAGCAATTGTTCGACCTTTGCAATTTCTCAGCTCGTGTCTACGAGACGGAGAGAGATAGTGACCGTGACGTTTGGTGGCTAGAGAAGCGCAAAGCCCCACTGTTGCTGCGCCTGTGAAAGCGCTTCCAAGGAAGGGTGCTGGCTAGCAACAGTTTTCAGTGCTGGCACTTTTCATCTCTGATCAATTGCTCGACCTTTGCAATTTCTCACCTGAGCTTTCTTTAGAGTGCGCGAGAGGATGAGCAGAAGATTAGGTGGCTAGAGAAGCCCAGAGCCCCACTGTTCTTAGGGCTACAAGAGCGTTTCCAAGGAAGGGTGCTGGCTAGCAAGAGCTTTCAGTGCTGGCACTTTTCATCTCTGAGCAATTGCTCGACCTTTGCAATTTCTCACCTGAGCTCTCTTTAGAGTGCGCGAGAGGATGAGCAGAAGATTAGGTGGCTAGAGAAGCCCAGAGCCCCAGTGTTCTTAGGCCTACAAAAGCACTTCCAAGGAAGGGTGCTGGCTAGCAACAGCTTTCAGTGCTGGCACTTTTCATCTCTGAGCAATTGCTCGACCTTTGCAATTTCTCACCTGAGCTCTCTTTAGAGTGCGCGAGAGGATGAGCAGAAGATTAGGTGGCTAGAGAAGCCCAGAGCCCCACTGTTCTTAGGCCTACGAAAGCACTTCCAAGGAAGGGTGCTGGCTAGCAAGAGCTTTCAGTGCTGGCACTTTTCATCTCTGAGCAATTGTTCGACCTTTGCAATTTCTCACCTCAGCTTTCTTTAAAGTGCGCGAGAGGATGAGCAGAAGATTAGGTGGCTGGAGAAGCACAGAGCCCTTGTGTTCTTAGGCCTACAAAAGCGCTTCCAAGGAAGGGTGCTGGCTAGCAAGAGCTTTCAGTGCTGGCACTTTTCATCTCTGAGCAATTGCTCGACGTTTGCAATTTCTCAGCTCGTGTCTACGAGACGGAGAGATAGTGACCGTGACGTTTGGTGGCTAGAGAAGTGCAAAGCCCCAGTGTTGCTGCGCCTGTGAAAGCGCTTCCAAGGAAGGGTGCTGGCTAGCAACAGCTTTCAGTGCTGGCACTTTTCATCTCTGAGCAATTGCTCGACCTTTGCAATTTCTCACCTGAGCTCTCTTTAGAGTGCGCGAGAGGATGAGCAGAAGATTAGGTGGCTAGAGAAACACAGAGCCCCACTGTTCTTAGGCCTACAAAAGCGCATCCAAGGAAGGGTGCTGGCTAGCAACAGCTTTCAGTGCTGGCACTTTTCATCTCTGAGCAATTGCTCGACATTTGCAATTTCTCAGCTCGTGTCTACGAGACGGAGAGAGATAGTGACCGTGACGTTTGGTGTCTAGAGAAGCGCAAAGCCCCAGTGTTGCTGCGCCTGTGAAAGCGCTTCCAAGGAAGGGTGCTGGCTAGCAAGAGCTTTCAGTGCTGGCACTTTTCATCTCTGAGCAATTGCTCGACGTTTGCAATTTCTCAGCTCAGGTCTACGAGCCAGAGATATAGTAACCGTGACATTTGGTGGCTAGAGAAGCGCAAAGCCCCAGTGTTACTGCGCCTCTGAAAGCGCTTCCAAGGAAGGGTGCTGGCTAGCAACAGTTTTCAGTGCTGGCACTTTTCATCTCTGAGCAATTGCTCGACCTTTGCAATTTCTCACCTGAGCTTTCTTTAGAGTGCGCGAGAGGATGAGCAGAAGATTAGGTGGCTAGAGAAGCCCAGAGCCCCACTGTTCTTAGGGCTACAAGAGCGTTTCCAAGGAAGGGTGCTGGCTAGCAACAGCTTTCAGTGCTGGCACTTTTCATCTCTGAGCAATTGCTCGACCTTTGCAATTTCTCACCGGAGCTCTCTTTAGAGTGCGCGAGAGGATGAGCAGAAGATTAGGTGGCTAGAGAAACACAGAGCCCCAGTGTTCTTAGGCCTTCAAAAGCACTTCCAAGGAAGGGTGCTGGCTAGCAACAGCTTTCAGTGCTGGCACTTTTCATCTCTGAGCAATTGCTCGACCTTTGCAATTTCTCACCTGAGCTCTCTTTAGAGTGCGCGAGAGGATGAGCAGAAGATTAGGTGGCTAGAGAAGCCCAGAGCCCCAGTGTTCTTAGGCCTACAAAAGCACTTCCAAGGAAGGGTGCTGGCTAGCAAGAGCTTTCAGTGCTGGCACTTTTCATCTCTGAGCAATTGTTCGACCTTTGCAATTTCTCACCTCAGCTTTCTTTAAAGTGCGCGAGAGGATGAGCAGAAGATTAGGTGGCTGGAGAAGCACAGAGCCCTTGTGTTCTAAGGGCTACAAAAGCGCTTCCAAGGAAGGGTGCTGGCTAGCAAGAGCTTTCAGTGCTGGCACTTTTCATCTCTGAGCAATTGCTCGACGTTTGCAATTTCTCACCTGAGCTCTCTTCAGAGTGCGCGAGAGGATGAGCAGAAGATTAGGTGGCTGGAGAAACACAGATCCCCAGTGTTCTAAGGGCTACAAGAGCGCTTCCAAGGAAGGGTGCTGGCTAGCAACAGCTTTCAGTGCTGGCACTTTTCATCTCTGAGCAATTGTTCGACCTTTGCAATTTCTCAGCTCGTGTCTACGAGACGGAGAGAGATAGTGACCGTGACGTTTGGTGGCTAGAGAAGTGCAAAGCCCCAGTGTTGCTGCGCCTGTGAAAGCGCTTCCAAGGAAGGGTGCTGGCTAGCAAGAGCTTTCAGTGCTGGCACTTTTCATCTCTGAGCAATTGCTCGACCTTTGCAATTTCCCCCTGAGCTCTCTTTAGACTGCGCGAGAGGATGAGCAGAAGATTAGGTGGCTAGAGAAGCCCAGAGCCCCAGTGTTCTTAGGCCTACAAAAGCACTTCCAAGGAAGGGTGCTGGCTAGCAACAGCTTTCAGTGCTGGCACTTTTCATCTCTGAGCAATTGCTCGACGTTTGCAATTTCTCAGCTCGTGTCTACGAGACGGAGAGAGATAGTGACCATAACGTTTGGTGGCTAGAGAAGCGCAAAGCCCCAGTGTTGCTGCGCCTGTGAAAGCGCTTCCAAGGAAGGGTGCTGGCTAGCAACAGCTTTCAGTGCTGGCACTTTTCATCTCTGAGCAATTGCTCGACGTTTGCAATTTCTCACCTGAGCTCTCTTTAGAGTGCGCGAGAGGATGAGCAGAAGATTAGGTGGCTAGAGAAGCCCAGAGCCCCACTGTTCTTAGGCCTACAAAAGCGCATCCAAGGAAGGGTGCTGGCTAGCAGGAGCTTTCAGTGCTGGCACTTTTCATCTCTGAGCAATTGCTCGACATTTGCAATTTCTCAGCTCGTGTCTACGAGACGGAGAGAGATAGTGACCGTGACGTTTGGTGTCTAGAGAAGCGCAAAGCCCCAGTGTTGCTGCGCCTGTGAAAGCGCTTCCAAGGAAGGCTGCTGGCTAGCAACAGCTTTCAGTGCTGGCACTTTTCATCTCTGAGCAATTGCTCGACGTTTGCAATTTCTCAGCTCAGGTCTACGAGCCAGAGAGATAGTAACCGTGATGTTTGGTGGCTAGAGAAGGGCAAAGCCGCAGTGTTACTGCGCCTGTGAAAGCGCTTCCAAGGAAGGGTGCTGGCTAGCAACAGTTTTCAGTGCTGGCACTTTTCATCTCTGAGCAATTGCTCGACCTTTGCAATTTCTCACCTGAGCTTTCTTTAGAGTACGCGAGAGGATGAGCAGAAGATTAGGTGGCTAGAGAAGCCCAGAGCCCCAGTGTTCTTAGGGCTACAAGAGCGTTTCCAAGGAAGGGTGCTGGCTAGCAACAGCTTTCAGTGCTGGCACTTTTCATCTCTGAGCAATTGCTCGACGTTTGCAATTTCTCACCTGAGCTCTCTTTAGAGTGCGCGAGAGGATGAGCAGAAGATTAGGTGGCTAGAGAAACACAGAGCCCCACTGTTCTTAGGCCTACAAGAGCGCTTCCAAGGAAGGGTGCTGGCTAGCAGGAGCTTTCAGTGCTGGCACTTTTCATCTCTGAGCAATTGCTCGAAGTTTGCAATTTCTCAGCTCGTGTCTACGAGACGGAGAGAGATAGTGACCGTGACGTTTGGTGTCTAGAGAAGCGCAAAGCCCCAGTGTTGCTGCGCCTGTGAAAGCGCTTCCAAGGAAGGGTGCTGGCTAGCAAGAGCTTTCAGTGCTGGCACTTTTCATCTCTGAGCAATTGTTCGACCTTTGCAATTTCTCAGCTCGTGTCTACGAGACAGAGAGATAGTGACCGTGACGTTTGGTGTGTAGAGAAGCGCAAAGCCCCAGTGTTACTGCGCCTGTGAAAGCGCTTCCAAGGAAGGGTGCTGGCTAGCAACAGCTTTCAGTGCTGGCACTTTTCATCTCTGAGCAATTGCTCGACATTTGCAATTTCTCACCTGAGCTCTCTTTAGAGTGCGCGAGAGGATGAGCAGAAGATTAGGTGGCTGGAGAAACACAGAGCCCCAGTGTTCTAAGGGCTACAAGAGCGTTTCCAAGGAAGGGTGCTGGCTAGCAACAGCTTTCAGTGCTGGCACTTTTCATCTCTGAGCAATTGCTCGACCTTTGCAATCTCTCAGCTCGTGTCTACGAGACAGAGAGATAGTGACCGTGACGTTTGGTGGCTAGAGAAGCGCAAAGCCCCAGTGTTGCTGCGCCTGTGAAAGCGCTTCCAAGGAAGGGTGCTGGCTAGCAAGAGCTTTCAGTGCTGGCACTTTTCATCTCTGAGCAATTGCTCGACGTTTGCAATTTCTCACCTGAGCTCTCTTTAGAGTGCGCGAGAGGATGAGCAGAAGATTAGGTGGCTAGAGAAACACAGAGCCCCACTGTTCTTAGGCCTACAAAAGCACTTCCAAGGAAGGGTGCTGTCTAGCAGGAGCTTTCAGTGCTGGCACTTTTCATCTCTGAGCAATTGCTCGACGTTTGCAATTTCTCAGCTCGTGTCTACGAGGCGGAGGGAGAAAGTGACCGTGACGTTTGGTGGCTAGAGAAGCGCAAAGCCCCAGTGTTGCTGCGCCTGTGAAAGCGCTTCCAAGGAAGGGTGCTGGCTAGCAACAGTTTTCAGTGCTGGCACTTTTCATCTCTGAGCAATTGCTCGACGTTTGCAATTTCTCACCTGAGCTCTCTTTAGAGTGCGCGAGAGGATGAGCAGAAGATTAGGTGGCTAGAGAAACACAGAGCCCCACTGTTCTTAGGCCTACAAAAGCACTTCCAAGGAAGGGTGCTGGCTAGCAACAGTTTTCAGTGCTGGCACTTTTCATCTCTGAGCAATTGCTCGACGTTTGCAATTTCTCAGCTCGTGTCTACGAGGCGGAGGGAGAAAGTGACCGTGACGTTTGGTGGCTAGAGAAGCGCAAAGCCCCAGTGTTGCTGCGCCTGTGAAAGCGCTTCCAAGGAAGGGTGCTGGCTAGCAAGAGCTTTCAGTGCTGGCACTTTTCATCTCTGAGCAATTGCTCGACGTTTGCAATTTCTCACCTGAGCTCTCTTTAGACTGCGCGAGAGGATGAGCAGAAGATTAGGTGGCTGGAGAAACACAGAGCCCCACTGTTCTTAGGCCTACAAGAGCGCTTCCAAGGAAGGGTGCTGGCTAGCAACAGCTTTCAGTGCTGGCACTTTTCATCTCTGATCAATTGCTCGACGTTTGCAATTTCTCAGCTCGTGTCTACGAGACGGAGAGAGATAGTGACCGTGACGTTTGGTGGCTAGAGAAGCGCAAAGCCCCAGTGTTGCTGCGCCTGTGAAAGCGCTTCCAAGGAAGGGTGCTGGCTAGCAAGAGCTTTCAGTGCTGGCACTTTTCATCTCTGAGCAATTGCTCGACGTTTGCAATTTCTCAGCTCGTGTCTACGAGCCAGAGAGATAGTGACCGTGACATTTGGTGGCTAGAGAAGCGCAAAGCCCCAGTGTTGCTGTGCCTGTGAAAGCGCTTCCAAGGAAGGGTGCTGGCTAGCAAGAGCTTTCAGTGCTGACACTTTTCATCTCTGAGCAATTGCTGGACGTTTGCAATTTCTCACCTGAGCTCTCTTTAGAGTGCGCGAGAGGATGAGCAGAAGATTAGGTGGCTAGAGAAGCCCAGAGCCCCAGTGTTCTTAGGCCTACAAAAGCACTTCCAAGGAAGGGTGCTGGCTAGCAACAGCTTTCAGTGCTGGCACTTTTCATCGCTGAGCAATTGCTCGACGTTTGCAATTTCTCAGCTCGTGTCTACGAGACGGAAAGAGAATGACCGTGACGTTTGGTGTGTAGAGAAGCGCAAAGCCCCAGTGTTACTGCGCCTTTGAAAGCGCTTCCAAGGAAGGGTGCTGGCTAGCAACAGTTTTCAGTGCTGGCACTTTTCATCTCTGAGCAATTGCTCGACCTTTGCAATTTCTCACCTGAGCTTTTTTTAGAGTGCGCGAGAGGATGAGCAGAAGATTAGGTGGCTAGAGAAACACAGAGCCCCACTGTTCTTAGGCCTACAAAACCGCTTCCAAGGAAGGGTGCTGGCTAGCAACAGCTTTCAGTGCTGGCACTTTTCATCTCTGAGCAATTGCTCGACCTTTGCAATTTCTCAGCTCGTGTCTACGAGACGGAGAGAGATAGTGACCGTGACGTTTGGTGGCTAGAGAAGCGCAAAGCCCCAGTGTTGCTGCGCCTGTGAAAGCGCTTCCAAGGAAGGGTGCTGGATAGCAACAGCTTTCTGTGCTGGCACTTTTCATCTCTGAGCAATTGCTCGACGTTTGCAATTTCTCAGCTCGTGTCTACGAGCCAGAGAGATAGTGACCGTGACATTTGGTGGCTAGAGAAGCGCAAAGCCCCAGTGTTGCTGCGCCTGTGAAAGCGCTTCCAAGGAAGGGTGCTGGCTAGCAAGAGCTTTCAGTGCTGACACTTTTCATCTCTGAGCAATTGCTCGACCTTTGCAATTTCTCACCTGAGCTCTCTTTAGAGTGCGCGAGAGGATGAGCAGAAGATTAGGTGGCTAGAGAAGCCCAGAGCCCCACTGTTCTTAGGCCTACAAAAGCACTTCCAAGGAAGGGTGCTGGCTAGCAAGAGCTTTCAGTGCTGGCACTTTTCATCGCTGAGCAATTGTTCGACGTTTGCAATTTCTCAGCTCGTGTCTACGAGACGGAAAGAGAATGACCGTGACGTTTGGTGTGTAGAGAAGCGCAAAGCCCCAGTGTTACTGCGCCTGTGAAAGCGCTTCCAAGGAAGGGTGCTGGCTAGCAACAGCTTTCAGTGCTGGCACTTTTCATCTCTGAGCAATTGCTCGACCTTTGCAATTTCTCACCTGAGCTCTCTTTAGAGTGCGCGAGAGGATGAGCAGAAGATTAGGTGGCTGGAGAAACACAGAGCCCCAGTGTTCTAAGGGCTACAAGAGCGTTTCCAAGGAAGGGTGCTGGCTAGCAACAGCTTTCAGTGCTGGCACTTTTCATCTCTGAGCAATTGCTCGACCTTTGCAATCTCTCAGCTCGTGTCTACGAGACAGAGAGATAGTGACCGTGACCTTTGGTTGGTAGAGAAGCGCAAAGCCCCAGTGTTGCTGCGCCTGTGAAAGCGCTTCCAAGGAAGGGTGCTGGCTAGCAAGAGCTTTCAGTGCTGGCACTTTTCATCTCTGAGCAATTGCTCGACCTTTGCAATTTCTCACCTGAGCTCTCTTTAGAGTGCGCGAGAGGATGAGCAGAAGATTAGGTGGCTAGAGAAACACAGAGCCCCTGTGTTCTTAGGCCTACAAAAGCACTTCCAAGGAAGGGTGCTGGCTAGCAAGAGCTTTCAGTGCTGGCACTTTTCATCTCTGAGCAATTGCTCGACCTTTGCAATTTCTCACCTGAGCTCTCTTTAGAGTGCGCGAGAGGATGAGCAGAAGATTAGGTGGCTAGAGAAGCCCAGAGCCCCAGTGTTCTTAGGCCTACAAAAGCACTTCCAAGGAAGGGTGCTGGCTAGCAAGAGCTTTCAGTGCTGGCACTTTTCATCTCTGAGCAATTGCTCGACCTTTGCAATTTCTCAGCTCGTGTCTACGAGACGGAGAGATAGTGACCGTGACGTTTGGTGGCTAGAGAAGCGCAAAGCCCCAGTGTTGCTGCGCCTGTGAAAGCGCTTCCAAGGAAGGCTGCTGGCTAGCAAGAGCTTTCAGTGCTGGCACTTTTCATCTCTGAGCAATTGCTCGACCTTTGCAATTTCTCACCTGAGCTCTCTTTAGAGTGCGCGAGAGGACGACCAGAAGATTAGGTGGCTATAGAAGCCCAGAGCCCCACTGTTCTTAGGCCTACAAAAGCACTTCCAAGGAAGGGTGCTGGCTAGCAACAGCTTTCAGTGCTGGCACTTTTCATCGCTGAGCAATTGCTCGACGTTTGCAATTTCTCAGCTCGTGTCTACGAGACGGAGAGATAGTGACCGTGACGTTTGGTGGCTAGAGAAGCGCAAAGCCCCAGTGTTGCTGCGCCTGTGAAAGCGCTTCCAAGGAAGGGTGCTGGCTAGCAACAGCTTTCAGTGCTGGCACTTTTCATCTCTGAGCAATTGCTCGACCTTTGCAATTTCTCAGCTCGTGTCTACGAGACGGAGAGAGATAGTGACCGTGACGTTTGGTGTCTAGAGAAGCGCAAAGCCCCAGTGTTGCTGCGCCTGTGAAAGCGCTTCCAAGGAAGGGTGCTGGCTAGCAAGAGCTTTCAGTGCTGGCACTTTTCATCTCTGAGCAATTGTTCGACCTTTGCAATTTCTCAGCTCGTGTCTACGAGACGGAGAGAGATAGTGACCGTGACGTTTGGTGGCTAGAGAAGCGCAAAGCCCCAGTGTTGCTGCGCCTGTGAAAGCGCTTCCAAGGAAGGGTGCTGGCTAGCAAGAGCTTTCAGTGCTGGCACTTTTCATCTCTGAGCAATTGCTCGACGTTTGCAATTTCTCACCTGAGCTCTCTTTAGAGTGCGCGAGAGGATGAGCAGAAGATTAGGTGGCTAGAGAAACACAGAGCCCCACTGTTCTAAGGGCTACAAGAGCGTTTCCAAGGAAGGGTGCTGGCTAGCAGGAGCTTTCAGTGCTGGCACTTTTCATCTCTGAGCAATTGCTCGACGTTTGCAATTTCTCAGCTCGTGTCTACGAGGCGGAGGGAGATAGTGACCGTGACGTTTGGTAGCTAGAGAAGCGCAAAGCCCCAGTGTTGCTGCGCCTGTGAAAGTGCTTCCAAGGAAGGGTGCTGGCTAGCAACAGCTTTCAGTGCTGGCACTTTTCATCTCTGAGCAATTGCTCGACGTTTGCAATTTCTCAGCTCGTGTCTACGAGACGGAGAGATAGTGACCGTGACGTTTGGTGGCTAGAGAAGCGCAAAGCCCCAGTGTTGCTGTGCCTGTGAAAGCGCTTCCAAGGAAGGGTGCTGGCTAGCAACAGCTTTCAGTGCTGGCACTTTTCATCTCTGAGCAATTGCTCGACGTTTGCAATTTCTCAGCTCATGTCTACGAGACGGAGAGAGATAGTGACCGTGACGTTTGGTGGCTAGAGAAGCGCAAAGCCCCAGTGTTACTGCGCCTGTGAAAGCGCTTCCAAGGAAGGGTGCTGGCTAGCAAGAGCTTTCAGTGCTGGCACTTTTCATCTCTGAGCAATTGTTCGACCTTTGCAATTTCTCAGCTCGTGTCTACGAGACGGAGAGAGATAGTGACCGTGACGTTTGGTGGCTAGAGAAGCGCAAAGCCCCAGTGTTGCTGCGCCTGTGAAAGCGCTTCCAAGGAAGGGTGCTGGCTAGCAAGAGCTTTCAGTGCTGGCACTTTTCATCTCTGAGCAATTGCTCGACGTTTGCAATTTCTCAGCTCGTGTCTACGAGACGGAGAGATAGTGACCGTGACATTTGGTGGCTAGAGAAGTGCAAAGCCCCAGTGTTGCTGTGCCTCTGAAAGCGCTTCCAAGGAAGGGTGCTGGCTAGCAAGAGCTTTCAGTGCTGGCACTTTTCATCTCTGAGCAATTGCTCGACCTTTGCAATTTCCCCCTGAGCTCTCTTTAGAGTGCGCGAGAGGATGAGCAGAAGATTAGGTGGCTAGAGAAGCCCAGAGCCCCAGTGTTCTTAGGCCTACAAAAGCACTTCCAAGGAAGGGTGCTGGCTAGCAACAGCTTTCAGTGCTGGCATTTTTCATCTCTGAGCAATTGCTCGACGTTTGCAATTTCTCAGCTCGTGTCTACGAGACGGAGAGAGATAGTGACCATAACGTTTGGTGGCTAGAGAAGCGCAAAGCCCCAGTGTTGCTGCGCCTGTGAAAGCGCTTCCAAGGAAGGGTGCTGGCTAGCAACAGCTTTCAGTGCTGGCACTTTTCATCTCTGAGCAATTGCTCGACGTTTGCAATTTCTCACCTGAGCTCTCTTTAGAGTGCGCGAGAGGATGAGCAGAAGATTAGGTGGCTAGAGAAGCCCAGAGCCCCACTGTTCTTAGGCCTACAAAAGCGCATCCAAGGAAGGGTGCTGGCTAGCAACAGCTTTCACTGCTGGCACTTTTCATCTCTGAGCAATTGCTCGACATTTGCAATTTCTCAGCTCGTGTCTACGAGACGGAGACAGATAGTGACCGTGACGTTTGGTGTCTAGAGAAGCGCAAAGCCCCAGTGTTGCTGCGCCTGTGAAAGCGCTTCCAAGGAAGGGTGCTGGCTAGCAAGAGCTTTCAGTGCTGGCACTTTTCATCTCTGAGCAATTGCTCGACGTTTGCAATTTCTCAGCTCAGGTCTACGAGCCAGAGAGACAGTAACCGTGATGTTTGGTGGCTACAGAAGGGCAAAGCCCCAGTGTTACTGCGCCTGTGAAAGCGCTTCCAAGGAAGGCTGCTGGCTAGCAACAGTTTTCAGTGCTGGCACTTTTCATCTCTGAGCAATTGCTGAACGTTTGCAATTTCTCACCTGAGCTCTCTTTAGAGTACGCGAGAGGATGAGCAGAAGATTAGGTGGCTAGAGAAGCCCAGAGCCCCAGTGTTCTTAGGGCTACAAGAGTGTTTCCAAGGAAGGGTGCTGGCTAGCAAGAGCTTTCAGTGCTGGCACTTTTCATCTCTGAGCAATTGCTCGACGTTTGCAATTTCTCACCTGAGCTCTCTTTAGAGTGCGCGAGAGGATGAGCAGAAGATTAGGTGGCTAGAGAAACACAGAGCCCCACTGTTCTTAGGCCTACAAGAGCGTTTCCAAGGAAGGGTGCTGGCTAGCAAAAGCTTTCAGTGCTGGCACTTTTCATCTCTGAGCAATTGCTCGACGTTTGCAATTTCTCAGCTCGTGTCTACGAGACGGAGAGAGATAGTGACCGTGACATTTGGTGGCTAGAGAAGCGCAAAGCCCCAGTGTTGCTGTGCCTGTGAAAGCGCTTCCAAGGAAGGGTGCTGGCTAGCAAGAGCTTTCAGTGCTGACACTTTTCATCTCTGAGCAATTGCTGAACGTTTGCAATTTCTCACCTGAGCTCTCTTTAGAGTGCGCGAGAGGATGAGCAGAAGATTAGGTGGCTAGAGAAGCCCAGAGCCCCAGTGTTCTTAGGCCTACAAAAGCACTTCCAAGGAAGGGTGCTGGCTAGCAACAGCTTTCAGTGCTGGCACTTTTCATCGCTGAGCAATTGCTCGACGTTTGCAATTTCTCAGCTCGTGTCTACGAGACGGAAAGAGAATGACCGTGACGTTTGGTGTGTAGAGAAGCGCAAAGCCCCAGTGTTACTGCGCCTGTGAAAGCGCTTCCAAGGAAGGGTGCTGGCTAGCAACAGTTTTCAGTGCTGGCACTTTTCATCTCTGAGCAATTGCTCGACCTTTGCAATTTCTCACCTGAGCTTTCTTTAGAGTGCGCGAGAGGATGAGCAGAAGATTAGGTGGCTAGAGAAGCCCAGAGCCCCAGTGTTCTTACGGCTACAAGAGCGTTTCCAAGGAAGGGTGCTGGCTAGCAACAGCTTTCAGTGCTGGCACTTTTCATCTCTGAGCAATTGCTCGACCTTTGCAATTTCTCACCTGAGCTCTCTTTAGAGTGCGCGAGAGGATGAGCAGAAGATTAGGTGGCTAGAGAAACACAGAGCCCCAGTGTTCTTAGGCCTACAAAACCGCTTCCAAGGAAGGGTGCTGGCTAGCAACAGCTTTCAGTGCTGGCACTTTTCATCTCTGATCAATTGCTCGACGTTTGCAATTTCTCAGCTCGTGTCTACGAGACGGAGAGAGATAGTGACCGTGACGTTTGGTGGCTAGAGAAGCGCAAAGCCCCAGTGTTGCTGCGCCTGTGAAAGCGCTTCCAAGGAAGGGTGCTGGCTAGCAACAGCTTTCTGTGCTGGCACTTTTCATCTCTGAGCAATTGCTCGACGTTTGCAATTTCTCACCTGAGCTCTCTTTAGAGTGCGCGAGAGGATGAGCAGAAGATTAGGTGGCTAGAGAAGCCCAGAGCCCCAGTGTTCTTAGGCCTACAAAAGCACTTCCAAGGAAGGGTGCTGGCTAGCAACAGCTTTCAGTGCTGGCACTTTTCATCGCTGAGCAATTGTTCGACGTTTGCAATTTCTCAGCTCGTGTCTACGAGACGGAAAGAGAATGACCGTGACGTTTGGTGTGTAGAGAAGCGCAAAGCCCCAGTGTTACTGCGCCTGTGAAAGCGCTTCCAAGGAAGGGTGCTGGCTAGCAACAGCTTTCAGTGCTGGCACTTTTCATCTCTGAGCAATTGCTCGACGTTTGCAATTTCTCACCTGAGCTCTCTTTAGAGTGCGCGAGAGGATGAGCAGAAGATTAGGTGGCTGGAGAAACACAGAGCCCCAGTGTTCTAAGGGCTACAAGAGCGTTTCCAAGGAAGGGTGCTGGCTAGCAACAGCTTTCAGTGCTGGCACTTTTCATCTCTGAGCAATTGCTCGACCTTTGCAATCTCTCAGCTCGTGTCTACGAGACAGAGAGAGAGTGACCGTGACCTTTGGTTGGTAGAGAAGCGCAAAGCCCCAGTGTTGCTGCGCCTGTGAAAGCGCTTCCAAGGAAGGGTGCTGGCTAGCAAGAGCTTTCAGTGCTGGCACTTTTCATCTCTGAGCAATTGCTGGACGTTTGCAATTTCTCACCTGAGCTCTCTTTAGAGTGCGCGAGAGGATGAGCAGAAGATTAGGTGGCTAGAGAAACACAGAGCCCCACTGTTCTTAGGCCTACAAAAGCACTTCCAAGGAAGGGTGCTGGCTAGCAAGCGCTTTCAGTGCTGGCACTTTTCATCTCTGAGCAATTGCTCGACCTTTGCAATTTCTCACCTGAGCTCTCTTTAGAGTGCGCGAGAGGATGAGCAGAAGATTAGGTGGCTAGAGAAGCCCAGAGCCCCAGTGTTCTTAGGCCTACAAAAGCACTTCCAAGGAAGGGTGCTGGCTAGCAAGAGCTTTCAGTGCTGGCACTTTTCATCTCTGATCAATTGCTCGACGTTTGCAATTTCTCAGCTCGTGTCTACGAGACGGAGAGAGATAGTGACCGTGACGTTTGGTGGCTAGAGAAGTGCAAAGCCCCAGTGTTGCTGCGCCTGTGAAAGCGCTTCCAAGGAAGGCTGCTGGCTAGCAAGAGCTTTCAGTGCTGGCACTTTTCATCTCTGAGCAATTGCTCGACGTTTGCAATTTCTCAGCTCGTGTCTACGAGCCAGAGAGATAGTGAGAGTGACATTTGGTGGCTAGAGAAGCGCAAAGCCCCAGTGTTGCTGTGCCTGTGAAAGCGCTTCCAAGGAAGGGTGCTGGCTAGCAAGAGCTTTCAGTGCTGACACTTTTCATCTCTGAGCAATTGCTGGACGTTTGCAATTTCTCACCTGAGCTCTCTTTAGAGTGCGCGAGAGGATGAGCAGAAGATTAGGTGGCTAGAGAAGCCCAGAGCCCCAGTGTTCTTGGGCCTACAAAAGCACTTCCAAGGAAGGGTGCTGGCTAGCAACAGCTTTCAGTGCTGGCACTTTTCATCGCTGAGCAATTGCTCGACGTTTGCAATTTCTCAGCTCGTGTCTACGAGACGGAAAGAGAATGACCGTGACGTTTGGTGGCTAGAGAAGCGCAAAGCCCCAGTGTTACTGCGCCTGTGAAAGCGCTTCCAAGGAAGGGTGCTGGCTAGCAACAGCTTTCAGTGCTGGCACTTTTCATCTCTGAGCAATTGCTCGACGTTTGCAATTTCTCACCTGAGCTCTCTTTAGACTGCGCGAGAGGATGAGCAGAAGATTAGGTGGCTGGAGAAACACAGAGCCCCAGTGTTCTAAGGGCTACAAAAGCGCTTCCAAGGAAGGGTGCTGGCTAGCAAGAGCTTTCAGTGCTGGCACTTTTCATCTCTGAGCAATTGCTCGACCTTTGCAATCTCTCAGCTCGTGTCTACGAGACGGAGAGATAGTGACCGTGACGTTTGGTGGCTAGAGAAGTGCAAAGCCCCAGCGTTACTGCGCCTGTGAAAGCGCTTCCAAGGAAGGGTGCTGGCTAGCAACAGTTTTCAGTGCTGGCACTTTTCATCTCTGAGCAATTGCTCGACCTTTGCAATTTCTCACCTGAGCTCTCTTTAGAGTGCGCGAGAGGATGAGCAGAAGATTAGGTGGCTAGAGAAACACAGAGCCCCACTGTTCTTAGGCCTACAAAAGCGCATCCAAGGAAGGGTGCTGGCTAGCAGGAGCTTTCAGTGCTGGCACTTTTCATCTCTGAGCAATTGCTCGACGTTTGCAATTTCTCAGCTCATGTCTACGAGACGGAGAGAGATAGTGACCGTGACGTTTGGTGGCTAGAGAAGCGCAAAGCCCCAGTGTTGCTGTGCCTGTGAAAGCGCTTCCAAGGAAGGGTGCTGGCTAGCAACAGCTTTCAGTGCTGGCACTTTTCATCTCTGAGCAATTGCTCGACGTTTGCAATTTCTCACCTGAGCTCTCTTTAGAGTGCGCGAGAGGATGAGCAGAAGATTAGGTGGCTGGAGAAACACAGAGCCCCAGTGTTCTAAGGGCTACAAGAGCGTTTCCAAGGAAGGGTGCTGGCTAGCAGGAGCTTTCAGTGCTGGCACTTTTCATCTCTGAGCAATTGCTCGACGTTTGCAATTTCTCAGCTCGTGTCTACGAGGCGGAGGGAGATAGTGACCGTGACGTTTGGTGGCTAGAGAAGCGCAAAGCCCCAGTGTTGCTGCGCCTGTGAAAGCGCTTCCAAGGAAGGGTGCTGGCTAGCAACAGCTTTCAGTGCTGGCACTTTTCATCTCTGAGCAATTGCTCGACGTTTGCAATTTCTCAGCTCGTGTCTACGAGACGGAGAGATAGTGACCGTGACGTTTGGTGGCTAGAGAAGCGCAAAGCCCCAGTGTTACTGCGCCTGTGAAAGCGCTTCCAAGGAAGGGTGCTGGCTAGCAAGAGCTTTCAGTGCTGGCACTTTTCATCTCTGAGCAATTGTTCGACCTTTGCAATTTCTCAGCTCGTGTCTACGAGACGGACAGAGATAGTGACCGTGACGTTTGGTGGCTAGAGAAGCGCAAAGCCCCAGTGTTGCTGCGCCTGTGAAAGCGCTTCCAAGGAAGGCTGCTGGCTAGCAACAGCTTTCAGTGCTGGCACTTTTCATCTCTGAGCAATTGCTCGACGTTTGCAATTTCTCAGCTCGTGTCTACGAGATGGAGAGATAGTGACCGTGACATTTGGTGGCTAGAGAAGCGCAAAGCCGCAGTGTTGCTGTGCCTCTGAAAGCGCTTCCAAGGAAGGGTGCTGGCTAGCAACAGCTTTCAGTGCTGGCACTTTTCATCTCTGAGCAATTGCTCGACCTTTGCAATTTCCCCCTGAGCTCTCTTTAGACTGCGCGAGAGGATGAGCAGAAGATTAGGTGGCTAGAGAAGCCCAGAGCCCCAGTGTTCTTAGGCCTACAAAAGCACTTCCAAGGAAGGGTGCTGGCTAGCAACAGCTTTCAGTGCTGGCATTTTTCATCTCTGAGCAATTGCTCGACGTTTGCAATTTCTCAGCTCGTGTCTACGAGACGGAGAGAGATAGTGACCATAACGTTTGGTGGCTAGAGAAGCGCAAAGCCCCAGTGTTGCTGCGCCTGTGAAAGCGCTTCCAAGGAAGGGTGCTGGCTAGCAACAGCTTTCAGTGCTGGCACTTTTCATCTCTGAGCAATTGCTCGACGTTTGCAATTTCTCACCTGAGCTCTCTTTAGAGTGCGCGAGAGGATGAGCAGAAGATTAGGTGGCTAGAGAAGCCCAGAGCCCCACTGTTCTTAGGCCTACAAAAGCGCATCCAAGGAAGGGTGCTGGCTAGCAACAGCTTTCAGTGCTGGCACTTTTCATCTCTGAGCAATTGCTCGACGTTTGCAATTTCTCAGCTCGTGTCTACGAGGCGGAGGGAGATAGTGACCGTGACGTTTGGTGGCTAGAGAAGCGCAAAGCCCCAGTGTTGCTGCGCCTGTGAAAGCGCTTCCAAGGAAGGGTGCTGGCCAGCAACAGCTTTCAGTGCTGGCACTTTTCATCTCTGAGCAATTGCTCGACGTTTGCAATTTCTCAGCTCGTGTCTACGAGACGGAGAGATAGTGACCGTGACGTTTGGTGGCTAGAGAAGTGCAAAGCCCCAGTGTTACTGCGCCTGTGAAAGCGCTTCCAAGGAAGGGTGCTGGCTAGCAACAGTTTTCAGTGCTGGCACTTTTCATCTCTGAGCAATTGCTCGACCTTTGCAATTTCTCACCTGAGCTCTCTTTAGAGTGCGCGAGAGGATGAGCAGAAGATTAGGTGGCTAGAGAAACACAGAGCCCCACTGTTCTTAGGCCTACAAAAGCGCATCCAAGGAAGGGTGCTGGCTAGCAGGAGCTTTCAGTGCTGGCACTTTTCATCTCTGAGCAATTGCTCGACGTTTGCAATTTCTCAGCTCATGTCTACGAGACGGAGAGAGATAGTGACCGTGACGTTTGGTGGCTAGAGAAGCGCAAAGCCCCAGTGTTGCTGTGCCTGTGAAAGCGCTTCCAAGGAAGGGTGCTGGCTAGCAAGAGCTTTCAGTGCTGGCACTTTTCATCTCTGAGCAATTGCTCGACGTTTGCAATTTCTCACCTGAGCTCTCTTTAGAGTGCGCGAGAGGATGAGCAGAAGATTAGGTGGCTGGAGAAACACAGAGCCCCAGTGTTCTAAGGGCTACAAGAGCGTTTCCAAGGAAGGGTGCTGGCTAGCAGGAGCTTTCAGTGCTGGCACTTTTCATCTCTGAGCAATTGCTCGACGTTTGCAATTTCTCAGCTCGTGTCTACGAGGCGGAGGGAGATAGTGACCGTGACGTTTGGTGGCTAGAGAAGCGCAAAGCCCCAGTGTTGCTGCGCCTGTGAAAGCGCTTCCAAGGAAGGGTGCTGGCTAGCAACAGCTTTCAGTGCTGGCACTTTTCATCTCTGAGCAATTGCTCGACGTTTGCAATTTCTCAGCTCGTGTCTACGAGACGGAGAGATAGTGACCGTGACGTTTGGTGGCTAGAGAAGCGCAAAGCCCCAGTGTTGCTGCGCCTGTGAAAGCGCTTCCAAGGAAGGGTGCTGGCTAGCAACAGCTTTCAGTGCTGGCACTTTTCATCTCTGAGCAATTGCTCGACCTTTGCAATTTCTCAGCTCATGTCTACGAGACGGAGAGAGATAGTGACCGTGACGTTTGGTGGCTAGAGAAGCGCAAAGCCCCAGTGTTACTGCGCCTGTGAAAGCGCTTCCAAGGAAGGGTGCTGGCTAGCAAGAGCTTTCAGTGCTGGCACTTTTCATCTCTGAGCAATTGTTCGACCTTTGCAATTTCTCAGCTCGTGTCTACGAGACGGAGAGAGATAGTGACCGTGACGTTTGGTGGCTAGAGAAGCGCAAAGCCCCAGTGTTGCTGCGCCTGTGAAAGCGCTTCCAAGGAAGGGTGCTGGCTAGCAAGAGCTTTCAGTGCTGGCACTTTTCATCTCTGAGCAATTGCTCGACGTTTGCAATTTCTCAGCTCGTGTCTACGAGACGGAGAGATAGTGACCGTGACATTTGGTGGCTAGAGAAGCGCAAAGCCGCAGTGTTGCTGTGCCTCTGAAAGCGCTTCCAAGGAAGGGTGCTGGCTAGCAACAGCTTTCAGTGCTGGCACTTTTCATCTCTGAGCAATTGCTCGACCTGTGCAATTTCCCCCTGAGCTCTCTTTAGACTGCGCGAGAGGATGAGCAGAAGATTAGGTGGCTAGAGAAGCCCAGAGCCCCAGTGTTCTTAGGCCTACAAAAGCACTTCCAAGGAAGGGTGCTGGCTAGCAACAGCTTTCAGTGCTGGCATTTTTCATCTCTGAGCAATTGCTCGACGTTTGCAATTTCTCAGCTCGTGTCTACGAGACGGAGAGAGATAGTGACCATAACGTTTGGTGGCTAGAGAAGCGCAAAGCCCCAGTGTTGCTGCGCCTGTGAAAGCGCTTCCAAGGAAGGGTGCTGGCTAGCAACAGCTTTCAGTGCTGGCACTTTTCATCTCTGAGCAATTGCTCGACGTTTGCAATTTCTCACCTGAGCTCTCTTTAGAGTGCGCGAGAGGATGAGCAGAAGATTAGGTGGCTAGAGAAGCCCAGAGCCCCACTGTTCTTAGGCCTACAAAAGCGCATCCAAGGAAGGGTGCTGGCTAGCAACAGCTTTCAGTGCTGGCACTTTTCATCTCTGAGCAATTGCTCGACATTTGCAATTTCTCAGCTCGTGTCTACGACACGGAGACAGATAGTGACCGTGACGTTTGGTGTCTAGAGAAGCGCAAAGCCCCAGTGTTGCTGCGCCTGTGAAAGCGCTTCCAAGGAAGGCTGCTGGCTAGCAACAGCTTTCAGTGCTGGCACTTTTCATCTCTGAGCAATTGCTCGACGTTTGCAATTTCTCAGCTCGTGTCTACGAGACGGAGAGATAGTGACCGTGACGTTTGGTGGCTAGAGAAGCGCAAAGCCCCAGTGTTGCTGCGCCTGTGAAAGCGCTTCCAAGGAAGGGTGCTGGCTAGCAACAGCTTTCAGTGCTGGCACTTTTCATCTCTGAGCAATTGTTCGACCTTTGCAATTTCTCAGCTCATGTCTACGAGACGGAGAGAGATAGTGACCGTGACGTTTGGTGGCTAGAGAAGCGCAAAGCCCCAGTGTTACTGCGCCTGTGAAAGCGCTTCCAAGGAAGGGTGCTGGCTAGCAAGAGCTTTCAGTGCTGGCACTTTTCATCTCTGAGCAATTGTTCGACCTTTGCAATTTCTCAGCTCGTGTCTACGAGACGGAGAGAGATAGTGACCGTGACGTTTGGTGGCTAGAGAAGCGCAAAGCCCCAGTGTTGCTGCGCCTGTGAAAGCGCTTCCAAGGAAGGGTGCTGGCTAGCAAGAGCTTTCAGTGCTGGCACTTTTCATCTCTGAGCAATTGCTCGACGTTTGCAATTTCTCAGCTCGTGTCTACGAGACGGAGAGATAGTGACCGTGACATTTGGTGGCTAGAGAAGCGCAAAGCCGCAGTGTTGCTGTGCCTCTGAAAGCGCTTCCAAGGAAGGGTGCTGGCTAGCAACAGCTTTCAGTGCTGGCACTTTTCATCTCTGAGCAATTGCTCGACCTTTGCAATTTCCCCCTGAGCTCTCTTTAGACTGCGCGAGAGGATGAGCAGAAGATTAGGTGGCTAGAGAAGCCCAGAGCCCCAGTGTTCTTAGGCCTACAAAAGCACTTCCAAGGAAGGGTGCTGGCTAGCAACAGCTTTCAGTGCTGGCACTTTTCATCTCTGAGCAATTGCTCGACCTTTGCAATTTCTCAGCTCGTGTCTACGAGACGGAGAGAGATAGTGACCATAACGTTTGGTGGCTAGAGAAGCGCAAAGCCCCAGTGTTGCTGCGCCTGTGAAAGCACTTCCAAGGAAGGGTGCTGGCTAGCAAGAGCTTTCAGTGCTGGCACTTTTCATCTCTGAGCAATTGCTCGACGTTTGCAATTTCTCACCTGAGCTCTCTTTAGAGTGCGCGAGAGGATGAGCAGAAGATTAGGTGGCTAGAGAAGCCCAGAGCCCCAGTGTTCTTAGGCCTACAAAAGCGCATCCAAGGAAGGGTGCTGGCTAGCAGGAGCTTTCAGTGCTGGCACTTTTCATCTCTGAGCAATTGCTCGACATTTGCAATTTCTCAGCTCGTGTCTACGAGACGGAGACAGATAGTGACCGTGACGTTTGGTGGGTAGAGAAGCGCAAAGCCCCAGTGTTACTGCGCCTGTGAAAGCGCTTCCAAGGAAGGCTGCTGGCTAGCAACAGTTTTCAGTGCTGGCACTTTTCATCTCTGAGCAATTGCTCGACCTTTGCAATTTCTCACCTGAGCTTTCTTTAGAGTACGCGAGAGGATGAGCAGAAGATTAGGTGGCTAGAGAAGCCCAGAGCCCCAGTGTTCTTAGGGCTACAAGAGCGTTTCCAAGGAAGGGTGCTGGCTAGCAACAGCTTTCAGTGCTGGCACTTTTCATCTCTGAGCAATTGCTCGACGTTTGCAATTTCTCACCTGAGCTCTCTTTAGAGTGCGCGAGAGGATGAGCAGAAGATTAGGTGGCTAGAGAAACACAGAGCCCCACTGTTCTTAGGCCTACAAGAGCGTTTCCAAGGAAGGGTGCTGGCTAGCAAAAGCTTTCAGTGCTGGCACTTTTCATCTCTGATCAATTGCTCGACGTTTGCAATTTCTCAGCTCGTGTCTACGAGACGGAGAGAGATAGTGACCGTGACGTTTGGTGTCTAGAGAAGCGCAAAGCCCCAGTGTTGCTGCGCCTGTGAAAGCGCTTCCAAGGAAGGGTGCTGGCTAGCAAGAGCTTTCAGTGCTGGCACTTTTCATCTCTGAGCAATTGCTCGACCTTTGCAATTTCTCAGCTCGTGTCTACGAGACGGAGAGAGATAGTGACCGTGACGTTTGGTGGGTAGAGAAGCGCAAAGCCCCAGTGTTGCTGTGCCTGTGAAAGCGCTTCCAAGGAAGGGTGCTGGCTAGCAAGAGCTTTCAGTGCTGGCACTTTTCATCTCTGAGCAATTGCTCGACGTTTGCAATTTCTCAGCTCGTGTCTACGAGCCAGAGAGATAGTGAGAGTGACATTTGGTGGCTAGAGAAGCGCAAAGCCCCAGTGTTGCTGTGCCTGTGAAAGCGCTTCCAAGGAAGGGTGCTGGCTAGCAAGAGCTTTCAGTGCTGACACTTTTCATCTCTGAGCAATTGCTGGACGTTTGCAATTTCTCACCTGAGCTCTCTTTAGAGTGCGCGAGAGGATGAGCAGAAGATTAGGTGGCTGGAGAAACACAGAGCCCCAGTGTTCTAAGGGCTACAAGAGCGTTTCCAAGGAAGGGTGCTGGCTAGCAACAGCTTTCAGTGCTGGCACTTTTCATCTCTGAGCAATTGCTCGACCTTTGCAATCTCTCAGCTCGTGTCTACGAGACAGAGAGATAGTGATCGTGACCTTTGGTTGGTAGAGAAGCGCAAAGCCCCAGTGTTGCTGCGCCTGTGAAAGCGCTTCCAAGGAAGGGTGCTGGCTAGCAAGAGCTTTCAGTGCTGGCACTTTTCATCTCTGAGCAATTGCTGGACGTTTGCAATTTCTCACCTGAGCTCTCTTTAGAGTGCGCGAGAGGATGAGCAGAAGATTAGGTGGCTAGAGAAGCCCAGAGCCCCAGTGTTCTTAGGCCTACAAAAGCACTTCCAAGGAAGGGTGCTGGCTAGCAAGAGCTTTCACTGCTGACACTTTTCATCTCTGAGCAATTGCTCGACCTTTGCAATTTCTCACCTGAGCTCTCTTTAGAGTGCGCGAGAGGATGAGCAGAAGATTAGGTGGCTAGAGAAGCCCAGAGCCCCAGTGTTCTTGGGCCTACAAAAGCACTTCCAAGGAAGGGTGCTGGCTAGCAAGAGCTTTCAGTGCTGGCACTTTTCATCGCTGAGCAATTGCTCGACGTTTGCAATTTCTCAGCTCGTGTCTACGAGACGGAGAGATATTGACCATAACTTTTGGTGGCTAGAGAAGCGCAAAGCCCCAGTGTTGCTGCGCCTGTGAAAGCGCTTCCAAGGAAGGGTGCTGGCTAGCAACAGCTTTCAGTGCTGGCACTTTTCATCTCTGAGCAATTGCTCGACCTTTGCAATTTCTCAGCTCGTGTCTACGAGACGGAGAGAGATAGTGACCGTGACGTTTGGTGTCTAGAGAAGCGCAAAGCCCCAGTGTTGCTGCGCCTGTGAAAGCGCTTCCAAGGAAGGGTGCTGGCTAGCAAGAGCTTTCAGTGCTGGCACTTTTCATCGCTGAGCAATTGTTCGACCTTTGCAATTTCTCAGCTCGTGTCTACGAGACGGAGAGAGATAGTGACCGTGACGTTTGGTGGGTAGAGAAGCGCAAAGCCCCAGTGTTGCTGTGCCTGTGAAAGCGCTTCCAAGGAAGGGTGCTGGCTAGCAAGAGCTTTCAGTGCTGGCACTTTTCATCTCTGAGCAATTGCTCGACGTTTGCAATTTCTCAGCTCGTGTCTACGAGCCAGAGAGATAGTGAGAGTGACATTTGGTGGCTAGAGAAGCGCAAAGCCCCAGTGTTGCTGTGCCTGTGAAAGCGCTTCCAAGGAAGGGTGCTGGCTAGCAAGAGCTTTCAGTGCTGACACTTTTCATCTCTGAGCAATTGCTGGACGTTTGCAATTTCTCACCTGAGCTCTCTTTAGAGTGCGCGAGAGGATGAGCAGAAGATTAGGTGGCTAGAGAAGCCCAGAGCCCCAGTGTTCTTGGGCCTACAAAAGCACTTCCAAGGAAGGGTGCTGGCTAGCAAGAGCTTTCAGTGCTGGCACTTTTCATCGCTGAGCAATTGCTCGACGTTTGCAATTTCTCAGCTCGTGTCTACGAGACGGAAAGAGAATGACCGTGACGTTTGGTGTGTAGAGAAGCGCAAAGCCCCAGTGTTACTGCGCCTGTGAAAGCGCTTCCAAGGAAGGGTGCTGGCTAGCAACAGCTTTCAGTGCTGGCACTTTTCATCTCTGAGCAATTGCTCGACGTTTGCAATTTCTCACCTGAGCTCTCTTTAGAGTGCGCGAGAGGATGAGCAGAAGATTAGGTGGCTGGAGAAACACAGAGCCCCAGTGTTCTAAGGGCTACAAAAGCGCTTCCAAGGAAGGGTGCTGGCTAGCAAGAGCTTTCAGTGCTGGCACTTTTCATCTCTGAGCAATTGCTCGACCTTTGCAATCTCTCAGCTCGTGTCTACGAGACGGAGAGATAGTGACCGTGACGTTTGGTGGCTAGAGAAGTGCAAAGCCCCAGTGTTGCTGTGCCTGTGAAAGCGCTTCCAAGGAAGGGTGCTGGCTAGCAACAGTTTTCAGTGCTGGCACTTTTCATCTCTGAGCAATTGCTCGACCTTTGCAATTTCTCACCTGAGCTCTCTTTAGAGTGCGCGAGAGGATGAGCAGAAGATTAGGTGGCTAGAGAAACACAGAGCCCCACTGTTCTTAGGCCTACAAAAGCGCATCCAAGGAAGGGTGCTGGCTAGCAGGAGCTTTCAGTGCTGGCACTTTTCATCTCTGAGCAATTGCTCGACGTTTGCAATTTCTCAGCTCATGTCTACGAGACGGAGAGAGATAGTGACCGTGACGTTTGGTGGGTAGAGAAGCGCAAAGCCCCAGTGTTGCTGCGCCTGTGAAAGCGCTTCCAAAGAAGGGTGCTGGCTAGCAAGAGCTTTCAGTGCTGGCACTTTTCATCTCTGAGCAATTGCTCGACCTTTGCAATTTCTCAGCTCGTGTCTACGAGACAGAGAGATAGTGGCCGTGACATTTGATGGCTAGAGAAGCGCAAAGCCCCAGTGTTACTGCGCCTGTGAAAGCGCTTCCAAGGAAGGGTGCTGGCTAGCAACAGCTTTCAGTGCTGGCACTTTTCATCTCTGAGCAATTGCTCGACGTTTGCAATTTCTCCCCTGAGCTCTCTTTAGAGTGCGCGAGAGGATGAGCAGAAGATTAGGTGGCTAGAGAAGCCCAGAGCCCCACTGTTCTTAGGCCTACAAAAGCACTTCCAAGGAAGGGTGCTGGCTAGCAAGAGCTTTCAGTGCTGGCACTTTTCATCTCTGAGCAATTGTTCGACCTTTGCAATTTCTCAGCTCGTGTCTACGAGACGGAGAGAGATAGTGACCGTGACGTTTGGTGGCTAGAGAAGCGCAAAGCCCCAGTGTTGCTGCGCCTGTGAAAGCGCTTCCAAAGAAGGGTGCTGGCTAGCAAGAGCTTTCAGTGCTGGCACTTTTCATCTCTGAGCAATTGCTCGACCTTTGCAATTTCTCAGCTCGTGTCTACGAGACAGAGAGATAGTGGCCGTGACATTTGATGGCTAGAGAAGCGCAAAGCCCCAGTGTTACTGCGCCTGTGAAAGCGCTTCCAAGGAAGGGTGCTGGCTAGCAACAGCTTTCAGTGCTGGCACTTTTCATCTCTGAGCAATTGCTCGACGTTTGCAATTTCTCACCTGAGCTCTCTTTAGAGTGCGCGAGAGGATGAGCAGAAGATTAGGTGGCTAGAGAAGCCCAGAGCCCCACTGTTCTTAGGCCTACAAAAGCACTTCCAAGGAAGGGTGCTGGCTAGCAAGAGCTTTCAGTGCTGGCACTTTTCATCTCTGAGCAATTGTTCGACCTTTGCAATTTCTCAGCTCGTGTCTACGAGACGGAGAGAGATAGTGACCGTGACGTTTGGTGGGTAGAGAAGCGCAAAGCCCCAGTGTTGCTGTGCCTGTGAAAGCGCTTCCAAGGAAGGGTGCTGGCTAGCAAGAGCTTTCAGTGCTGGCACTTTTCATCTCTGAGCAATTGCTCGACGTTTGCAATTTCTCAGCTCGTGTCTACGAGCCAGAGAGATAGTGAGAGTGACATTTGGTGGCTAGAGAAGCGCAAAGCCCCAGTGTTGCTGTGCCTGTGAAAGCGCTTCCAAGGAAGGGTGCTGGCTAGCAAGAGCTTTCAGTGCTGGCACTTTTCATCTCTGAGCAATTGCTGGACGTTTGCAATTTCTCACCTGAGCTCTCTTTAGAGTGCGCGAGAGGATGAGCAGAAGATTAGGTGGCTGGAGAAGCCCAGAGCCCCAGTGTTCTTGGGCCTACAAAAGCACTTCCAAGGAAGGGTGCTGGCTAGCAACAGCTTTCAGTGCTGGCACTTTTCATCGCTGAGCAATTGCTCGACGTTTGCAATTTCTCAGCTCGTGTCTACGAGACGGAAAGAGAATGACCGTGACGTTTGGTGTGTAGAGAAGCGCAAAGCCCCAGTGTTACTGCGCCTGTGAAAGCGCTTCCAAGGAAGGGTGCTGGCTAGCAACAGCTTTCAGTGCTGGCACTTTTCATCTCTGAGCAATTGCTCGACCTTTGCAATTTCTCACCTGAGCTCTCTTTAGAGTGCGCGAGAGGATGAGCAGAAGATTAGGTGGCTGGAGAAACACAGAGCCCCAGTGTTCTAAGGGCTACAAGAGCGTTTCCAAGGAAGGGTGCTGGCTAGCAGGAGCTTTCAGTGCTGGCACTTTTCATCTCTGAGCAATTGCTCGACGTTTGCAATTTCTCACCTGAGCTCTCTTTACAGTGCGCGAGAGGATGAGCAGAAGATTAGGTGGCTAGAGAAGCCCAGAGCCCCACTGTTCTTAGGCCTACAAAAGCACTTCCAAGGAAGGGTGCTGGCTAGCAACAGCTTTCAGTGCTGGCACTTTTCATCTCTGAGCAATTGCTCGACCTTTGCAATTTCTCAGCTCGTGTCTACGAGACGGAGAGAGATAGTGACCGTGACGTTTGGTGTCTAGAGAATCGCAAAGCCCCAGTGTTGCTGCGCCTGTGAAAGCGCTTCCAAGGAAGGGTGCTGGCTAGCAAGAGCTTTCAGTGCTGGCACTTTTCATCTCTGAGCAATTGCTCGACGTTTGCAATTTCTCAGCTCGTGTCTACGAGCCAGAGAGATAGTGAGAGTGACATTTGGTGGCTAGAGAAGCGCAAAGCCCCAGTGTTGCTGTGCCTGTGAAAGCGCTTCCAAGGAAGGGTGCTGGCTAGCAAGAGCTTTCACTGCTGACACTTTTCATCTCTGAGCAATTGCTGGACGTTTGCAATTTCTCACCTGAGCTCTCTTTAGAGTGCGCGAGAGGATGAGCAGAAGATTAGGTGGCTAGAGAAGCCCAGAGCCCCAGTGTTCTTGGGCCTACAAAAGCACTTCCAAGGAAGGGTGCTGGCTAGCAACAGCTTTCAGTGCTGGCACTTTTCATCGCTGAGCAATTGCTCGACGTTTGCAATTTCTCAGCTCGTGTCTACGAGACGGAAAGAGAATGACCGTGACGTTTGGTGTGTAGAGAAGCGCAAAGCCCCAGTGTTACTGCGCCTGTGAAAGCGCTTCCAAGGAAGGGTGCTGGCTAGCAACAGCTTTCAGTGCTGGCACTTTTCATCTCTGAGCAATTGCTCGACGTTTGCAATTTCTCACCTGAGCTCTCTTTAGAGTGCGCGAGAGGATGAGCAGAAGATTAGGTGGCTGGAGAAACACAGAGCCCCAGTGTTCTAAGGGCTACAAAAGCGCTTCCAAGGAAGGGTGCTGGCTAGCAAGAGCTTTCAGTGCTGGCACTTTTCATCTCTGAGCAATTGCTCGACCTTTGCAATTTCTCAGCTCGTGTCTACGAGATGGAGAGAGATAGTGACCATAACGTTTGGTGGCTAGAGAAGTGCAAAGCCCCAGTGTTACTGCGCCTGTGAAAGCGCTTCCAAGGAAGGGTGCTGGCTAGCAACAGTTTTCAGTGCTGGCACTTTTCATCTCTGAGCAATTGCTCGACCTTTGCAATTTCTCACCTGAGCTCTCTTTAGAGTGCGCGAGAGGATGAGCAGAAGATTAGGTGGCTAGAGAAACACAGAGCCCCACTGTTCTTAGGCCTACAAAAGCGCATCCAAGGAAGGGTGCTGGCTAGCAGGAGCTTTCAGTGCTGGCACTTTTCATCGCTGAGCAATTGCTCGACGTTTGCAATTTCTCAGCTCATGTCTACGAGACGGAGAGAGATAGTGACCGTGACGTTTGGTGGGTAGAGAAGCGCAAAGCCCCAGTGTTGCTGTGCCTGTGAAAGCGCTTCCAAGGAAGGGTGCTGGCTAGCAAGAGCTTTCAGTGCTGGCACTTTTCATCTCTGAGCAATTGCTCGACGTTTGCAATTTCTCAGCTCGTGTCTACGAGCCAGAGAGATAGTGAGAGTGACATTTGGTGGCTAGAGAAGCGCAAAGCCCCAGTGTTGCTGTGCCTGTGAAAGCGCTTCCAAGGAAGGGTGCTGGCTAGCAAGAGCTTTCAGTGCTGGCACTTTTCATCTCTGAGCAATTGCTGGACGTTTGCAATTTCTCACCTGAGCTCTGTTTAGAGTGCGCGAGAGGATGAGCAGAAGATTAGGTGGCTGGAGAAGCCCAGAGCCCCAGTGTTCTTAGGCCTACAAAAGCACTTCCAAGGAAGGGTGCTGGCTAGCAACAGCTTTCAGTGCTGGCACTTTTCATCGCTGAGCAATTGCTCGACGTTTGCAATTTCTCAGCTCGTGTCTACGAGACGGAAAGAGAATGACCGTGACGTTTGGTGTGTAGAGAAGCGCAAAGCCCCAGTGTTACTGCGCCTGTGAAAGCGCTTCCAAGGAAGGCTGCTGGCTAGCAAGAGCTTTCAGTGCTGGCACTTTTCATCTCTGAGCAATTGCTCGACCTTTGCAATTTCTCACCTGAGCTCTCTTTAGAGTGCGCGAGAGGATGAGCAGAAGATTAGGTGGCTGGAGAAACACAGAGCCCCAGTGTTCTAAGGGCTACAAGAGCGTTTCCAAGGAAGGGTGCTGGCTAGCAGGAGCTTTCAGTGCTGGCACTTTTCACCTCTGAGCAATTGCTCGACGTTTGCAATTTCTCACCTGAGCTCTCTTTACAGTGCGCGAGAGGATGAGCAGAATATTAGGTGGCTAGAGAAGCCCAGAGCCCCACTGTTCTTAGGCCTACAAAAGCACTTCCAAGGAAGGGTGCTGGCTAGCAACAGCTTTCAGTGCTGGCACTTTTCATCTCTGAGCAATTGCTCGACGTTTGCAATTTCTCAGCTCGTGTCTACGAGACGGAGAGAGATAGTGACCATAACGTTTGGTGGCTAGAGAAGCGCAAAGCCCCAGTGTTGCTGCGCCTGTGAAAGCGCTTCCAAGGAAGGGTGCTGGCTAGCAACAGCTTTCAGTGCTGGCACTTTTCATCTCTGAGCAATTGCTCGACGTTTGCAATTTCTCACCTGAGCTCTCTTTAGAGTGCGCGAGAGGATGAGCAGAAGATTAGGTGGCTAGAGAAGCCCAGAGCCCCAGTGTTCTTGGGCCTACAAAAGCACTTCCAAGGAAGGGTGCTGGCTAGCAACAGCTTTCAGTGCTGGCACTTTTCATCGCTGAGCAATTGCTCGACGTTTGCAATTTCTCAGCTCGTGTCTACGAGACGGAAAGAGAATGACCGTGACGTTTGGTGTGTAGAGAAGCGCAAAGCCCCAGTGTTACTGCGCCTGTGAAAGCGCTTCCAAGGAAGGGTGCTGGCTAGCAACAGCTTTCAGTGCTGGCACTTTTCATCTCTGAGCAATTGCTCGACGTTTGCAATTTCTCACCTGAGCTCTCTTTAGAGTGCGCGAGAGGATGAGCAGAAGATTAGGTGGCTGGAGAAACACAGAGCCCCAGTGTTCTAAGGGCTACAAAAGCGCTTCCAAGGAAGGGTGCTGGCTAGCAAGAGCTTTCAGTGCTGGCACTTTTCATCTCTGAGCAATTGCTCGACCTTTGCAATTTCTCAGCTCGAGTCTACGAGACGGAGAGATAGTGACCGTGACGTTTGGTGGCTAGAGAAGTGCAAAGCCCCAGTGTTACTGCGCCTGTGAAAGCGCTTCCAAGGAAGGGTGCTGGCTAGCAACAGTTTTCAGTGCTGGCACTTTTCATCTCTGAGCAATTGCTCGACCTTTGCAATTTCTCACCTGAGCTCTCTTTAGAGTGCGCGAGAGGATGAGCAGAAGATTAGGTGGCTAGAGAAACACAGAGCCCCACTGTTCTTAGGCCTACAAAAGCGCATCCAAGGAAGGGTGCTGGCTAGCAGGAGCTTTCAGTGCTGGCACTTTTCATCGCTGAGCAATTGCTCGACGTTTGCAATTTCTCAGCTCATGTCTACGAGACGGAGAGAGATAGTGACCGTGACGTTTGGTGGGTAGAGAAGCGCAAAGCCCCAGTGTTGCTGCGCCTGTGAAAGCGCTTCCAAAGAAGGGTGCTGGCTAGCAAGAGCTTTCAGTGCTGGCACTTTTCATCTCTGAGCAATTGCTCGACCTTTGCAATTTCTCAGCTCGTGTCTACGAGACAGAGAGATAGTGGCCGTGACATTTGATGGCTAGAGAAGCGCAAAGCCCCAGTGTTACTGCGCCTGTGAAAGCGCTTCCAAGGAAGGGTGCTGGCTAGCAACAGCTTTCAGTGCTGGCACTTTTCATCTCTGAGCAATTGCTGGACGTTTGCAATTTCTCACCTGAGCTCTCTTTACAGTGCGCGAGAGGATGAGCAGAAGATTAGGTGGCTGGAGAAGCCCAGAGCCCCAGTGTTCTTAGGCCTACAAAAGCACTTCCAAGGAAGGGTGCTGGCTAGCAACAGCTTTCAGTGCTGGCACTTTTCATCGCTGAGCAATTGCTCGACGTTTGCAATTTCTCAGCTCGTGTCTACGAGACGGAAAGAGAATGACCGTGACGTTTGGTGTGTAGAGAAGCGCAAAGCCCCAGTGTTACTGCGCCTGTGAAAGCGCTTCCAAGGAAGGGTGCTGGCTAGCAACAGCTTTCAGTGCTGGCACTTTTCATCTCTGAGCAATTGCTCGACGTTTGCAATTTCTCACCTGAGCTCTCTTTAGAGTGCGCGAGAGGATGAGCAGAAGATTAGGTGGCTGGAGAAACACAGAGCCCCAGTGTTCTAAGGGCTACAAGAGCGTTTCCAAGGAAGGGTGCTGGCTAGCAGGAGCTTTCAGTGCTGGCACTTTTCACCTCTGAGCAATTGCTCGACGTTTGCAATTTCTCACCTGAGCTCTCTTTACAGTGCGCGAGAGGATGAGCAGAAGATTAGGTGGCTAGAGAAGCCCAGAGCCCCACTGTTCTTAGGCCTACAAAAGCACTTCCAAGGAAGGGTGCTGGCTAGCAACAGCTTTCAGTGCTGGCACTTTTCATCGCTGAGCAATTGCTCGACGTTTGCAATTTCTCAGCTCGTGTCTACGAGACGGAGAGAGATAGTGACCATAACGTTTGGTGGCTAGAGAAGCGCAAAGCCCCAGTGTTGCTGCGCCTGTGAAAGCGCTTCCAAGGAAGGGTGCTGGCTAGCAACAGCTTTCAGTGCTGGCACTTTTCATCTCTGAGCAATTGCTCGACGTTTGCAATTTCTCACCTGAGCTCTCTTTACAGTGCGCGAGAGGATGAGCAGAAGATTAGGTGGCTAGAGAAGCCCAGAGCACCAGTGTTCTTACGGCTACAAGAGCGTTTCCAAGGAAGGGTGCTGGCTAGCAAGAGCTTTCAGTGCTGGCACTTTTCATCTCTGAGCAATTGCTCGACGTTTGCAATTTCTCACCTGAGCTCTCTTTAGAGTGCGCGAGAGGATGAGCAGAAGATTAGGTGGCTAGAGAAACACAGAGCCCCAGTGTTCTTAGGCGTACAAAAGCGCTTCCAAGGAAGGGTGCTGGCTAGCAACAGCTTTCAGTGCTGGCACTTTTCATCTCTGAGCAATTGCTCGACCTTTGCAATTTCTCAGCTCGTGTCTACGAGACGGAGAGAGATAGTGACCGTGACGTTTGGTGGCTAGAGAAGCCCAGAGCCCCAGTGTTCTTAGGCCTACAAAAGCACTTCCAAGGAAGGGTGCTGGCTAGCAACAGCTTTCAGTGCTGGCACTTTTCATCTCTGAGCAATTGCTCGACCTTTGCAATTTCTCAGCTCGTGTCTACGAGACGGAGAGAGATAGTGACCGTGACGTTTGGTGGGTAGAGAAGCGCAAAGCCCCAGTGTTGCTGCGCCTGTGAAAGCGCTTCCAAGGAAGGGTGCTGGCTAGCAAGAGCTTTCAGTGCTGGCACTTTTCATCTCTGAGCAATTGTTCGACCTTTGCAATTTCTCAGCTCGTGTCTACGAGACGGAGAGAGATAGTGACCGTGACGTTTGGTGGGTAGAGAAGCGCAAAGCCCCAGTGTTGCTGTGCCTGTGAAAGCGCTTCCAAGGAAGGGTGCTGGCTAGCAAGAGCTTTCAGTGCTGGCACTTTTCATCTCTGAGCAATTGCTCGACGTTTGCAATTTCTCAGCTCGTGTCTACGAGCCAGAGAGATAGTGAGAGTGACATTTGGTGGCTAGAGAAGCGCAAAGCCCCAGTGTTGCTGTGCCTGTGAAAGCGCTTCCAAGGAAGGGTGCTGGCTAGCAAGAGCTTTCACTGCTGACACTTTTCATCTCTGAGCAATTGCTGGACGTTTGCAATTTCTCACCTGAGCTCTCTTTAGAGTGCGCGAGAGGATGAGCAGAAGATTAGGTGGCTAGAGAAGCCCAGAGCCCCAGTGTTCTTGGGCCTACAAAAGCACTTCCAAGGAAGGGTGCTGGCTAGCAACAGCTTTCAGTGCTGGCACTTTTCATCGCTGAGCAATTGCTCGACGTTTGCAATTTCTCAGCTCGTGTCTACGAGACGGAAAGAGAATGACCGTGACGTTTGGTGTGTAGAGAAGCGCAAAGCCCCAGTGTTACTGCGCCTGTGAAAGCGCTTCCAAGGAAGGGTGCTGGCTAGCAACAGCTTTCAGTGCTGGCACTTTTCATCTCTGAGCAATTGCTCGACGTTTGCAATTTCTCACCTGAGCTCTCTTTAGAGTGCGCGAGAGGATGAGCAGAAGATTAGGTGGCTGGAGAAACACAGAGCCCCAGTGTTCTAAGGGCTACAAAAGCGCTTCCAAGGAAGGGTGCTGGCTAGCAAGAGCTTTCAGTGCTGGCACTTTTCATCTCTGAGCAATTGCTCGACCTTTGCAATCTCTCAGCTCGTGTCTACGAGACGGAGAGATAGTGACCGTGACGTTTGGTGGCTAGAGAAGTGCAAAGCCCCAGTGTTACTGCGCCTGTGAAAGCGCTTCCAAGGAAGGGTGCTGGCTAGCAACAGTTTTCAGTGCTGGCACTTTTCATCTCTGAGCAATTGCTCGACCTTTGCAATTTCTCACCTGAGCTCTCTTTAGAGTGCGCGAGAGGATGAGCAGAAGATTAGGTGGCTAGAGAAACACAGAGCCCCACTGTTCTTAGGCCTACAAAAGCGCATCCAAGGAAGGGTGCTGGCTAGCATGAGCTTTCAGTGCTGGCACTTTTCATCTCTGAGCAATTGCTCGACGTTTGCAATTTCTCAGCTCATGTCTACGAGACGGAGAGAGATAGTGACCGTGACGTTTGGTGGGTAGAGAAGCGCAAAGCCCCAGTGTTGCTGCGCCTGTGAAAGCACTTCCAAAGAAGGGTGCTGGCTAGCAAGAGCTTTCAGTGCTGGCACTTTTCATCTCTGAGCAATTGCTCGACCTTTGCAATTTCTCAGCTCGTGTCTACGAGACAGAGAGATAGTGGCCGTGACATTTGATGGCTAGAGAAGCGCAAAGCCCCAGTGTTACTGCGCCTGTGAAAGCGCTTCCAAGGAAGGGTGCTGGCTAGCAACAGCTTTCAGTGCTGGCACTTTTCATCTCTGAGCAATTGCTCGACGTTTGCAATTTCTCACCTGAGCTCTCTTTAGAGTGCGCGAGAGGATGAGCAGAAGATTAGGTGGCTAGAGAAGCCCAGAGCCCCACTGTTCTTAGGCCTACAAAAGCACTTCCAAGGAAGGGTGCTGGCTAGCAAGAGCTTTCAGTGCTGGCACTTTTCATCTCGGAGCAATTGCTCGACGTTTGCAATTTCTCAGCTCGTGTCTACGAGACGGAGAGAGATAGTGACCGTGACATTTGGTGGCTAGAGAAGCGCAAAGCCCCAGTGTTGCTGTGCCTGTGAAAGCGCTTCCAAGGAAGGGTGCTGGCTAGCAAGAGCTTTCAGTGCTGACACTTTTCATCTCTGAGCAATTGCTGGACGTTTGCAATTTCTCACCTGAGCTCTCTTTAGAGTGCGCGAGAGGATGAGCAGAAGATTAGGTGGCTGGAGAAGCCCAGAGCCCCAGTGTTCTTGGGCCTACAAAAGCACTTCCAAGGAAGGGTGCTGGCTAGCAACAGCTTTCAGTGCTGGCACTTTTCATCGCTGAGCAATTGCTCGACGTTTGCAATTTTTCAGCTCGTGTCTACGAGACGGAAAGAGAATGACCGTGACGTTTGGTGTGTAGAGAAGCGCAAAGCCCCAGTGTTACTGCGCCTGTGAAAGCGCTTCCAAGGAAGGGTGCTGGCTAGCAAGAGCTTTCAGTGCTGGCACTTTTCATCTCTGAGCAATTGCTCGACCTTTGCAATTTCTCACCTGAGCTCTCTTTAGAGTGCGCGAGAGGATGAGCAGAAGATTAGGTGGCTGGAGAAACACAGAGCCCCACTGTTCTAAGGGCTACAAGAGCGTTTCCAAGGAAGGGTGCTGGCTAGCAGGAGCTTTCAGTGCTGGCACTTTTCATCTCTGAGCAATTGCTCGACATTTGCAATTTCTCACCTGAGCTCTCTTTACAGTGCGCGAGAGGATGAGCAGAAGATTAGGTGGCTAGAGAAGCCCAGAGCCCCACTGTTCTTAGGCCTACAAAAGCACTTCCAAGGAAGGGTGCTGGCTAGCAAGAGCTTTCAGTGCTGGCACTTTTCATCTCTGAGCAATTGTTCGACCTTTGCAATTTCTCAGCTCGTGTCTACGAGACGGAGAGAGATAGTGACCGTGACGTTTGGTGGGTAGAGAAGCGCAAAGCCCCAGTGTTGCTGTGCCTGTGAAAGCGCTTCCAAGGAAGGGTGCTGGCTAGCAAGAGCTTTCAGTGCTGGCACTTTTCATCTCTGAGCAATTGCTCGACGTTTGCAATTTCTCAGCTCATGTCTACGAGACGGAGAGAGATAGTGACCGTGACGTTTGGTGGGTAGAGAAGTGCAAAGCCCCAGTGTTGCTGCGCCTGTGAAAGCGCTTCCAAAGAAGGGTGCTGGCTAGCAAGAGCTTTCAGTGCTGGCACTTTTCATCTCTGAGCAATTGCTCGACCTTTGCAATTTCTCAGCTCGTGTCTACGAGACAGAGAGATAGTGGCCGTGACATTTGATGGCTAGAGAAGCGCAAAGCCCCAGTGTTACTGCGCCTGTGAAAGCGCTTCCAAGGAAGGGTGCTGGCTAGCAACAGCTTTCAGTGCTGGCACTTTTCATCTCTGAGCAATTGCTCGACGTTTGCAATTTCTCACCTGAGCTCTCTTTACAGTGCGCGAGAGGATGAGCAGAAGATTAGGTGGCTAGAGAAGCCCAGAGCCCCACTGTTCTTAGGCCTACAAAAGCACTTCCAAGGAAGGGTGCTGGCTAGCAAGAGCTTTCAGTGCTGGCACTTTTCATCTCTGAGCAATTGTTCGACCTTTGCAATTTCTCAGCTCGTGTCTACGAGACGGAGAGAGATAGTGACCGTGACGTTTGGTGGGTAGAGAAGCGCAAAGCCCCAGTGTTGCTGTGCCTGTGAAAGCGCTTCCAAGGAAGGGTGCTGGCTAGCAAGAGCTTTCAGTGCTGGCACTTTTCATCTCTGAGCAATTGCTCGACGTTTGCAATTTCTCAGCTCGTGTCTACGAGCCAGAGAGATAGTGAGAGTGACATTTGGTGGCTAGAGAAGCGCAAAGCCCCAGTGTTGCTGTGCCTGTGAAAGCGCTTCCAAGGAAGGGTGCTGGCTAGCAACAGCTTTCAGTGCTGGCACTTTTCATCTCTGAGCAATTGCTCGACCTTTGCAATTTCTCACCTGAGCTCTCTTTAGAGTGCGCGAGAGGATGAGCAGAAGATTAGGTGGCTGGAGAAGCCCAGAGCCCCAGTGTTCTTGGGCCTACAAAAGCACTTCCAAGGAAGGGTGCTGGCTAGCAACAGCTTTCAGTGCTGGCACTTTTCATCGCTGAGCAATTGCTCGACGTTTGCAATTTCTCAGCTCGTGTCTACGAGACGGAAAGAGAATGACCGTGACGTTTGGTGTGTAGAGAAGCGCAAAGCCCCAGTGTTACTGCGCCTGTGAAAGCGCTTCCAAGGAAGGGTGCTGGCTAGCAACAGCTTTCAGTGCTGGCACTTTTCATCTCTGAGCAATTGCTCGACCTTTGCAATTTCTCACCTGAGCTCTCTTTAGAGTGCGCGAGAGGATGAGCAGAAGATTAGGTGGCTGGAGAAACACAGAGCCCCAGTGTTCTAAGGGCTACAAGAGCGTTTCCAAGGAAGGGTGCTGGCTAGCAGGAGCTTTCAGTGCTGGCACTTTTCACCTCTGAGCAATTGCTCGACGTTTGCAATTTCTCACCTGAGCTCTCTTTACAGTGCGCGAGAGGATGAGCAGAAGATTAGGTGGCTAGAGAAGCCCAGAGCCCCACTGTTCTTAGGCCTACAAAAGCACTTCCAAGGAAGGGTGCTGGCTAGCAACAGCTTTCAGTGCTGGCACTTTTCATCTCTGAGCAATTGCTCGACGTTTGCAATTTCTCAGCTCGTGTCTACGAGACGGAGAGAGATAGTGACCATAACGTTTGGTGGCTAGAGAAGCGCAAAGCCCCAGTGTTGCTGCGCCTGTGAAAGCGCTTCCAAGGAAGGGTGCTGGCTAGCAACAGCTTTCAGTGCTGGCACTTTTCATCTCTGAGCAATTGCTCGACGTTTGCAATTTCTCACCTGAGCTCTCTTTACAGTGCGCGAGAGGATGAGCAGAAGATTAGGTGGCTAGAGAAGCCCAGAGCACCAGTGTTCTTACGGCTACAAGAGCGTTTCCAAGGAAGGGTGCTGGCTAGCAAGAGCTTTCAGTGCTGGCACTTTTCATCTCTGAGCAATTGCTCGACGTTTGCAATTTCTCACCTGAGCTCTCTTTAGAGTGCGCGAGAGGATGAGCAGAAGATTAGGTGGCTAGAGAAACACAGAGCCCCAGTGTTCTTAGGCGTACAAAAGCGCTTCCAAGGAAGGGTGCTGGCTAGCAACAGCTTTCAGTGCTGGCACTTTTCATCTCTGAGCAATTGCTCGACCTTTGCAATTTCTCAGCTCGTGTCTACGAGACGGAGAGAGATAGTGACCGTGACGTTTGGTGGCTAGAGAAGCCCAGAGCCCCAGTGTTCTTAGGCCTACAAAAGCACTTCCAAGGAAGGGTGCTGGCTAGCAACAGCTTTCAGTGCTGGCACTTTTCATCTCTGAGCAATTGCTCGACCTTTGCAATTTCTCAGCTCGTGTCTACGAGACGGAGAGAGATAGTGACCGTGACGTTTGGTGGGTAGAGAAGCGCAAAGCCCCAGTGTTGCTGCGCCTGTGAAAGCGCTTCCAAGGAAGGGTGCTGGCTAGCAAGAGCTTTCAGTGCTGGCACTTTTCATCTCTGAGCAATTGTTCGACCTTTGCAATTTCTCAGCTCGTGTCTACGAGACGGAGAGAGATAGTGACCGTGACGTTTGGTGGGTAGAGAAGCGCAAAGCCCCAGTGTTGCTGTGCCTGTGAAAGCGCTTCCAAGGAAGGGTGCTGGCTAGCAAGAGCTTTCAGTGCTGGCACTTTTCATCTCTGAGCAATTGCTCGACGTTTGCAATTTCTCAGCTCGTGTCTACGAGCCAGAGAGATAGTGAGAGGGACATTTGGTGGCTAGAGAAGCGCAAAGCCCCAGTGTTGCTGTGCCTGTGAAAGCGCTTCCAAGGAAGGGTGCTGGCTAGCAAGAGCTTTCACTGCTGACACTTTTCATCTCTGAGCAATTGCTGGACGTTTGCAATTTCTCACCTGAGCTCTCTTTAGAGTGCGCGAGAGGATGAGCAGAAGATTAGGTGGCTAGAGAAGCCCAGAGCCCCAGTGTTCTTGGGCCTACAAAAGCACTTCCAAGGAAGGGTGCTGGCTAGCAACAGCTTTCAGTGCTGGCACTTTTCATCGCTGAGCAATTGCTCGACGTTTGCAATTTCTCAGCTCGTGTCTACGAGACGGAAAGAGAATGACCGTGACGTTTGGTGTGTAGAGAAGCGCAAAGCCCCAGTGTTACTGCGCCTGTGAAAGCGCTTCCAAGGAAGGGTGCTGGCTAGCAACAGCTTTCAGTGCTGGCACTTTTCATCTCTGAGCAATTGCTCGACGTTTGCAATTTCTCACCTGAGCTCTCTTTAGAGTGCGCGAGAGGATGAGCAGAAGATTAGGTGGCTGGAGAAGCCCAGAGCCCCAGTGTTCTTGGGCCTACAAAAGCACTTCCAAGGAAGGGTGCTGGCTAGCAACAGCTTTCAGTGCTGGCACTTTTCATCGCTGAGCAATTGCTCGACGTTTGCAATTTCTCAGCTCGTGTCTACGAGACGGAAAGAGAATGACCGTGACGTTTGGTGTGTAGAGAAGCGCAAAGCCCCAGTGTTACTGCGCCTGTGAAAGCGCTTCCAAGGAAGGGTGCTGGCTAGCAAGAGCTTTCAGTGCTGGCACTTTTCATCTCTGAGCAATTGCTCGACCTTTGCAATTTCTCACCTGAGCTCTCTTTAGAGTGCGCGAGAGGATGAGCAGAAGATTAGGTGGCTAGAGAAACACAGAGCCCCACTGTTCTTAGGCCTACAAAAGCGCATCCAAGGAAGGGTGCTGGCTAGCAGGAGCTTTCAGTGCTGGCACTTTTCATCTCTGAGCAATTGCTCGACGTTTGCAATTTCTCAGCTCATGTCTACGAGACGGAGAGAGATAGTGACCGTGACGTTTGGTGGGTAGAGAAGCGCAAAGCCCCAGTGTTGCTGCGCCTGTGAAAGCGCTTCCAAAGAAGGGTGCTGGCTAGCAAGAGCTTTCAGTGCTGGCACTTTTCATCTCTGAGCAATTGCTCGACCTTTGCAATTTCTCAGCTCGTGTCTACGAGACAGAGAGATAGTGGCCGTGACATTTGATGGCTAGAGAAGCGCAAAGCCCCAGTGTTACTGCGCCTGTGAAAGCGCTTCCAAGGAAGGGTGCTGGCTAGCAACAGCTTTCAGTGCTGGCACTTTTCATCTCTGAGCAATTGCTCGACGTTTGCAATTTCTCACCTGAGCTCTCTTTAGAGTGCGCGAGAGGATGAGCAGAAGATTAGGTGGCTAGAGAAGCCCAGAGCCCCACTGTTCTTAGGCCTACAAAAGCACTTCCAAGGAAGGGTGCTGGCTAGCAAGAGCTTTCAGTGCTGGCACTTTTCATCTCGGAGCAATTGCTCGACGTTTGCAATTTCTCAGCTCGTGTCTACGAGACGGAGAGAGATAGTGACCGTGACATTTGGTGGCTAGAGAAGCGCAAAGCCCCAGTGTTGCTGTGCCTGTGAAAGCGCTTCCAAGGAAGGGTGCTGGCTAGCAAGAGCTTTCAGTGCTGACACTTTTCATCTCTGAGCAATTGCTGGACGTTTGCAATTTCTCACCTGAGCTCTCTTTAGAGTGCGCGAGAGGATGAGCAGAAGATTAGGTGGCTGGAGAAGCCCAGAGCCCCAGTGTTCTTGGGCCTACAAAAGCACTTCCAAGGAAGGGTGCTGGCTAGCAACAGCTTTCAGTGCTGGCACTTTTCATCGCTGAGCAATTGCTCGACGTTTGCAATTTCTCAGCTCGTGTCTACGAGACGGAAAGAGAATGACCGTGACGTTTGGTGTGTAGAGAAGCGCAAAGCCCCAGTGTTACTGCGCCTGTGAAAGCGCTTCCAAGGAAGGGTGCTGGCTAGCAAGAGCTTTCAGTGCTGGCACTTTTCATCTCTGAGCAATTGCTCGACCTTTGCAATTTCTCACCTGAGCTCTCTTTAGAGTGCGCGAGAGGATGAGCAGAAGATTAGGTGGCTGGAGAAACACAGAGCCCCACTGTTCTAAGGGCTACAAGAGCGTTTCCAAGGAAGGGTGCTGGCTAGCAGGAGCTTTCAGTGCTGGCACTTTTCATCTCTGAGCAATTGCTCGACGTTTGCAATTTCTCACCTGAGCTCTCTTTACAGTGCGCGAGAGGATGAGCAGAAGATTAGGTGGCTAGAGAAGCCCAGAGCCCCACTGTTCTTAGGCCTACAAAAGCACTTCCAAGGAAGGGTGCTGGCTAGCAAGAGCTTTCAGTGCTGGCACTTTTCATCTCTGAGCAATTGTTCGACCTTTGCAATTTCTCAGCTCGTGTCTACGAGACGGAGAGAGATAGTGACCGTGACGTTTGGTGGGTAGAGAAGCGCAAAGCCCCAGTGTTGCTGTGCCTGTGAAAGCGCTTCCAAGGAAGGGTGCTGGCTAGCAAGAGCTTTCAGTGCTGGCACTTTTCATCTCTGAGCAATTGCTCGACGTTTGCAATTTCTCAGCTCATGTCTACGAGACGGAGAGAGATAGTGACCGTGACGTTTGGTGGCTAGAGAAGTGCAAAGCCCCAGTGTTGCTGCGCCTGTGAAAGCGCTTCCAAAGAAGGGTGCTGGCTAGCAAGAGCTTTCAGTGCTGGCACTTTTCATCTCTGAGCAATTGCTCGACCTTTGCAATTTCTCAGCTCGTGTCTACGAGACAGAGAGATAGTGGCCGTGACATTTGATGGCTAGAGAAGCGCAAAGCCCCAGTGTTACTGCGCCTGTGAAAGCGTTTCCAAGGAAGGGTGCTGGCTAGCAACAGCTTTCAGTGCTGGCACTTTTCATCTCTGAGCAATTGCTCGACGTTTGCAATTTCTCACCTGAGCTCTCTTTACAGTGCGCGAGAGGATGAGCAGAAGATTAGGTGGCTAGAGAAGCCCAGAGCCCCACTGTTCTTAGGCCTACAAAAGCACTTCCAAGGAAGGGTGCTGGCTAGCAAGAGCTTTCAGTGCTGGCACTTTTCATCTCTGAGCAATTGTTCGACCTTTGCAATTTCTCAGCTCGTGTCTACGAGACGGAGAGAGATAGTGACCGTGACGTTTGGTGGGTAGAGAAGCGCAAAGCCCCAGTGTTGCTGTGCCTGTGAAAGCGCTTCCAAGGAAGGGTGCTGGCTAGCAAGAGCTTTCAGTGCTGGCACTTTTCATCTCTGAGCAATTGCTCGACGTTTGCAATTTCTCAGCTCGTGTCTACGAGCCAGAGAGATAGTGAGAGTGACATTTGGTGGCTAGAGAAGCGCAAAGCCCCAGTGTTGCTGTGCCTGTGAAAGCGCTTCCAAGGAAGGGTGCTGGCTAGCAAGAGCTTTCAGTGCTGGCACTTTTCATCTCTGAGCAATTGCTGGACGTTTGCAATTTCTCACCTGAGCTCTCTTTAGAGTGCGCGAGAGGATGAGCAGAAGATTAGGTGGCTGGAGAAGCCCAGAGCCCCAGTGTTCTTGGGCCTACAAAAGCACTTCCAAGGAAGGGTGCTGGCTAGCAACAGCTTTCAGTGCTGGCACTTTTCATCGCTGAGCAATTGCTCGACGTTTGCAATTTCTCAGCTCGTGTCTACGAGACGGAAAGAGAATGACCGTGACGTTTGGTGTGTAGAGAAGCGCAAAGCCCCAGTGTTACTGCGCCTGTGAAAGCGCTTCCAAGGAAGGGTGCTGGCTAGCAACAGCTTTCAGTGCTGGCACTTTTCATCTCTGAGCAATTGCTCGACCTTTGCAATTTCTCACCTGAGCTCTCTTTAGAGTGCGCGAGAGGATGAGCAGAAGATTAGGTGGCTGGAGAAACACAGAGCCCCAGTGTTCTAAGGGCTACAAGAGCGTTTCCAAGGAAGGGTGCTGGCTAGCAGGAGCTTTCAGTGCTGGCACTTTTCACCTCTGAGCAATTGCTCGACGTTTGCAATTTCTCACCTGAGCTCTCTTTACAGTGCGCGAGAGGATGAGCAGAAGATTAGGTGGCTAGAGAAGCCCAGAGCCCCACTGTTCTTAGGCCTACAAAAGCACTTCCAAGGAAGGGTGCTGGCTAGCAACAGCTTTCAGTGCTGGCACTTTTCATCTCTGAGCAATTGCTCGACGTTTGCAATTTCTCAGCTCGTGTCTACGAGACGGAGAGAGATAGTGACCATAACGTTTGGTGGCTAGAGAAGCGCAAAGCCCCAGTGTTGCTGCGCCTGTGAAAGCGCTTCCAAGGAAGGGTGCTGGCTAGCAACAGCTTTCAGTGCTGGCACTTTTCATCTCTGAGCAATTGCTCGACGTTTGCAATTTCTCAGCTCGTGTCTACGAGCCAGAGAGATAGTGAGAGTGACATTTGGTGGCTAGAGAAGCGCAAAGCCCCAGTGTTGCTGTGCCTGTGAAAGCGCTTCCAAGGAAGGGTGCTGGCTAGCAAGAGCTTTCACTGCTGACACTTTTCATCTCTGAGCAATTGCTGGACGTTTGCAATTTCTCACCTGAGCTCTCTTTAGAGTGCGCGAGAGGATGAGCAGAAGATTAGGTGGCTAGAGAAGCCCAGAGCCCCAGTGTTCTTGGGCCTACAAAAGCACTTCCAAGGAAGGGTGCTGGCTAGCAACAGCTTTCAGTGCTGGCACTTTTCATCGCTGAGCAATTGCTCGACGTTTGCAATTTCTCAGCTCGTGTCTACGAGACGGAAAGAGAATGACCGTGACGTTTGGTGTGTAGAGAAGCGCAAAGCCCCAGTGTTACTGCGCCTGTGAAAGCACTTCCAAGGAAGGGTGCTGGCTAGCAACAGCTTTCAGTGCTGGCACTTTTCATCTCTGAGCAATTGCTCGACGTTTGCAATTTCTCACCTGAGCTCTCTTTAGAGTGCGCGAGAGGATGAGCAGAAGATTAGGTGGCTGGAGAAACACAGAGCCCCAGTGTTCTAAGGGCTACAAAAGCGCTTCCAAGGAAGGGTGCTGGCTAGCAACAGCTTTCAGTGCTGGCACTTTTCATCTCTGAGCAATTGCTCGACCTTTGCAATTTCTCAGCTCGTGTCTACGAGACGGAGAGATAGTGACCGTGACGTTTGGTGGCTAGAGAAGTGCAAAGCCCCAGTGTTACTGCGCCTGTGAAAGCGCTTCCAAGGAAGGGTGCTGGCTAGCAACAGTTTTCAGTGCTGGCACTTTTCATCTCTGAGCAATTGCTCGACCTTTGCAATTTCTCACCTGAGCTCTCTTTAGAGTGCGCGAGAGGATGAGCAGAAGATTAGGTGGCTAGAGAAACACAGAGCCCCACTGTTCTTAGGCCTACAAAAGCGCATCCAAGGAAGGGTGCTGGCTAGCAGGAGCTTTCAGTGCTGGCACTTTTCATCTCTGAGCAATTGCTCGACGTTTGCAATTTCTCAGCTCATGTCTACGAGACGGAGAGAGATAGTGACCGTGACGTTTGGTGGGTAGAGAAGCGCAAAGCCCCAGTGTTGCTGCGCCTGTGAAAGCGCTTCCAAAGAAGGGTGCTGGCTAGCAAGAGCTTTCAGTGCTGGCACTTTTCATCTCTGAGCAATTGCTCGACCTTTGCAATTTCTCAGCTCGTGTCTACGAGACAGAGAGATAGTGGCCGTGACATTTGATGGCTAGAGAAGCGCAAAGCCCCAGTGTTACTGCGCCTGTGAAAGCGCTTCCAAGGAAGGGTGCTGGCTAGCAACAGCTTTCAGTGCTGGCACTTTTCATCTCTGAGCAATTGCTCGACGTTTGCAATTTCTCACCTGAGCTCTCTTTAGAGTGCGCGAGAGGATGAGCAGAAGATTAGGTGGCTAGAGAAGCCCAGAGCCCCACTGTTCTTAGGCCTACAAAAGCACTTCCAAGGAAGGGTGCTGGCTAGCAAGAGCTTTCAGTGCTGGCACTTTTCATCTCTGAGCAATTGTTCGACCTTTGCAATTTCTCAGCTCGTGTCTACGAGACGGAGAGAGATAGTGACCGTGACGTTTGGTGGGTAGAGAAGCGCAAAGCCCCAGTGTTGCTGTGCCTGTGAAAGCGCTTCCAAGGAAGGGTGCTGGCTAGCAAGAGCTTTCAGTGCTGGCACTTTTCATCTCTGAGCAATTGCTCGACGTTTGCAATTTCTCAGCTCGTGTCTACGAGCCAGAGAGATAGTGAGAGTGACATTTGGTGGCTAGAGAAGCGCAAAGCCCCAGTGTTGCTGTGCCTGTGAAAGCGCTTCCAAGGAAGGGTGCTGGCTAGCAAGAGCTTTCACTGCTGACACTTTTCATCTCTGAGCAATTGCTGGACGTTTGCAATTTCTCACCTGAGCTCTCTTTAGAGTGCGCGAGAGGATGAGCAGAAGATTAGGTGGCTAGAGAAGCCCAGAGCCCCAGTGTTCTTGGGCCTACAAAAGCACTTCCAAGGAAGGGTGCTGGCTAGCAAGAGCTTTCAGTGCTGGCACTTTTCATCTCTGAGCAATTGCTCGACGTTTGCAATTTCTCAGCTCGTGTCTACGAGACGGAAAGAGAATGACCGTGACGTTTGGTGTGTAGAGAAGCGCAAAGCCCCAGTGTTGCTGCGCCTGTGAAAGCGCTTCCAAGGAAGGGTGCTGGCTAGCAACAGCTTTCAGTGCTGGCACTTTTCATCTCTGAGCAATTGCTCGACGTTTGCAATTTCTCACCTGAGCTCTCTTTAGAGTGCGCGAGAGGATGAGCAGAAGATTAGGTGGCTGGAGAAACACAGAGCCCCAGTGTTCTAAGGGCTACAAAAGCGCTTCCAAGGAAGGGTGCTGGCTAGCAAGAGCTTTCAGTGCTGGCACTTTTCATCTCTGAGCAATTGCTCGACCTTTGCAATCTCTCAGCTCGTGTCTACGAGACGGAGAGATAGTGACCGTGACGTTTGGTGGCTAGAGAAGTGCAAAGCCCCAGTGTTACTGCGCCTGTGAAAGCGCTTCCAAGGAAGGGTGCTGGCTAGTAACAGTTTTCAGTGCTGGCACTTTTCATCTCTGAGCAATTGCTCGACCTTTGCAATTTCTCACCTGAGCTCTCTTTAGAGTGCGCGAGAGGATGAGCAGAAGATTAGGTGGCTAGAGAAACACAGAGCCCCACTGTTCTTAGGCCTACAAAAGCGCATCCAAGGAAGGGTGCTGGCTAGCAGGAGCTTTCAGTGCTGGCACTTTTCATCTCTGAGCAATTGCTCGACGTTTGCAATTTCTCAGCTCATGTCTACGAGACGGAGAGAGATAGTGACCGTGACGTTTGGTGGGTAGAGAAGCGCAAAGCCCCAGTGTTGCTGCGCCTGTGAAAGCGCTTCCAAAGAAGGGTGCTGGCTAGCAAGAGCTTTCAGTGCTGGCACTTTTCATCTCTGAGCAATTGCTCGACCTTTGCAATTTCTCAGCTCGTGTCTACGAGACAGAGAGATAGTGGCCGTGACATTTGATGGCTAGAGAAGCGCAAAGCCCCAGTGTTACTGCGCCTGTGAAAGCGCTTCCAAGGAAGGGTGCTGGCTAGCAACAGCTTTCAGTGCTGGCACTTTTCATCTCTGAGCAATTGCTCGACGTTTGCAATTTCTCACCTGAGCTCTCTTTACAGTGCGCGAGAGGATGAGCAGAAGATTAGGTGGCTAGAGAAGCCCAGAGCCCCACTGTTCTTAGGCCTACAAAAGCACTTCCAAGGAAGGGTGCTGGCTAGCAAGAGCTTTCAGTGCTGGCACTTTTCATCTCTGAGCAATTGTTCGACCTTTGCAATTTTTCAGCTCGTGTCTACGAGACGGAGAGAGATAGTGACCGTGACGTTTGGTGGGTAGAGAAGCGCAAAGCCCCAGTGTTGCTGTGCCTGTGAAAGCGCTTCCAAGGAAGGGTGCTGGCTAGCAAGAGCTTTCAGTGCTGGCACTTTTCATCTCTGAGCAATTGCTCGACGTTTGCAATTTCTCAGCTCGTGTCTACGAGCCAGAGAGATAGTGAGAGTGACATTTGGTGGCTAGAGAAGCGCAAAGCCCCAGTGTTGCTGTGCCTGTGAAAGCGCTTCCAAGGAAGGGTGCTGGCTAGCAAGAGCTTTCAGTGCTGGCACTTTTCATCTCTGAGCAATTGCTCGACGTTTGCAATTTCTCACCTGAGCTCTCTTTAGAGTGCGCGAGAGGATGAGCAGAAGATTAGGTGGCTGGAGAAGCCCAGAGCCCCAGTGTTCTTAGGCCTACAAAAGCACTTCCAAGGAAGGGTGCTGGCTAGCAACAGCTTTCAGTGCTGGCACTTTTCATCGCTGAGCAATTGCTCGACGTTTGCAATTTCTCAGCTCGTGTCTACGAGACGGAAAGAGAATGACCGTGACGTTTGGTGTGTAGAGAAGCGCAAAGCCCCAGTGTTACTGCGCCTGTGAAAGCGCTTCCAAGGAAGGCTGCTGGCTAGCAAGAGCTTTCAGTGCTGGCACTTTTCATCTCTGAGCAATTGCTCGACCTTTGCAATTTCTCACCTGAGCTCTCTTTAGAGTGCGCGAGAGGATGAGCAGAAGATTAGGTGGCTGGAGAAACACAGAGCCCCAGTGTTCTAAGGGCTACAAGAGCGTTTCCAAGGAAGGGTGCTGGCTAGCAGGAGCTTTCAGTGCTGGCACTTTTCACCTCTGAGCAATTGCTCGACGTTTGCAATTTCTCACCTGAGCTCTCTTTACAGTGCGCGAGAGGATGAGCAGAAGATTAGGTGGCTAGAGAAGCCCAGAGCCCCACTGTTCTTAGGCCTACAAAAGCACTTCCAAGGAAGGGTGCTGGCTAGCAACAGCTTTCAGTGCTGGCACTTTTCATCTCTGAGCAATTGCTCGACGTTTGCAATTTCTCAGCTCGTGTCTACGAGACGGAGAGAGATAGTGACCATAACGTTTGGTGGCTAGAGAAGCGCAAAGCCCCAGTGTTGCTGCGCCTGTGAAAGCGCTTCCAAGGAAGGGTGCTGGCTAGCAACAGCTTTCAGTGCTGGCACTTTTCATCTCTGAGCAATTGCTCGACGTTTGCAATTTCTCACCTGAGCTCTCTTTACAGTGCGCGAGAGGATGAGCAGAAGATTAGGTGGCTAGAGAAGCCCAGAGCACCAGTGTTCTTACGGCTACAAGAGCGTTTCCAAGGAAGGGTGCTGGCTAGCAAGAGCTTTCAGTGCTGGCACTTTTCATCTCTGAGCAATTGCTCGACGTTTGCAATTTCTCACCTGAGCTCTCTTTAGAGTGCGCGAGAGGATGAGCAGAAGATTAGGTGGCTAGAGAAACACAGAGCCCCAGTGTTCTTAGGCGTACAAAAGCGCTTCCAAGGAAGGGTGCTGGCTAGCAACAGCTTTCAGTGCTGGCACTTTTCATCTCTGAGCAATTGCTCGACCTTTGCAATTTCTCAGCTCGTGTCTACGAGACGGAGAGAGATAGTGACCGTGACGTTTGGTGGCTAGAGAAGCCCAGAGCCCCAGTGTTCTTAGGCCTACAAAAGCACTTCCAAGGAAGGGTGCTGGCTAGCAACAGCTTTCAGTGCTGGCACTTTTCATCTCTGAGCAATTGCTCGACCTTTGCAATTTCTCAGCTCGTGTCTACGAGACGGAGAGAGATAGTGACCGTGACGTTTGGTGGGTAGAGAAGCGCAAAGCCCCAGTGTTGCTGCACCTGTGAAAGCGCTTCCAAGGAAGGGTGCTGGCTAGCAAGAGCTTTCTGTGCTGGCACTTTTCATCTCTGAGCAATTGTTCGACCTTTGCAATTTCTCAGCTCGTGTCTACGAGACGGAGAGAGATAGTGACCGTGACGTTTGGTGGGTAGAGAAGCGCAAAGCCCCAGTGTTGCTGTGCCTGTGAAAGCGCTTCCAAGGAAGGGTGCTGGCTAGCAACAGCTTTCAGTGCTGGCACTTTTCATCTCTGAGCAATTGCTCGACGTTTGCAATTTCTCAGCTCGTGTCTACGAGCCAGAGAGATAGTGAGAGTGACATTTGGTGGCTAGAGAAGCGCAAAGCCCCAGTGTTGCTGTGCCTGTGAAAGCGCTTCCAAGGAAGGGTGCTGGCTAGCAAGAGCTTTCACTGCTGACACTTTTCATCTCTGAGCAATTGCTGGACGTTTGCAATTTCTCACCTGAGCTCTCTTTAGAGTGCGCGAGAGGATGAGCAGAAGATTAGGTGGCTAGAGAAGCCCAGAGCCCCAGTGTTCTTGGGCCTACAAAAGCACTTCCAAGGAAGGGTGCTGGCTAGCAACAGCTTTCAGTGCTGGCACTTTTCATCGCTGAGCAATTGCTCGACGTTTGCAATTTCTCAGCTCGTGTCTACGAGACGGAAAGAGAATGACCGTGACGTTTGGTGTGTAGAGAAGCGCAAAGCCCCAGTGTTACTGCGCCTGTGAAAGCGCTTCCAAGGAAGGGTGCTGGCTAGCAACAGCTTTCAGTGCTGGCACTTTTCATCTCTGAGCAATTGCTCGACGTTTGCAATTTCTCACCTGAGCTCTCTTTAGAGTGCGCGAGAGGATGAGCAGAAGATTAGGTGGCTGGAGAAACACAGAGCCCCAGTGTTCTAAGGGCTACAAAAGCGCTTCCAAGGAAGGGTGCTGGCTAGCAAGAGCTTTCAGTGCTGGCACTTTTCATCTCTGAGCAATTGCTCGACCTTTGCAATCTCTCAGCTCGTGTCTACGAGACGGAGAGATAGTGACCGTGACGTTTGGTGGCTAGAGAAGTGCAAAGCCCCAGTGTTACTGCGCCTGTGAAAGCGCTTCCAAGGAAGGGTGCTGGCTAGCAACAGTTTTCAGTGCTGGCACTTTTCATCTCTGAGCAATTGCTCGACGTTTGCAATTTCTCACCTGAGCTCTCTTTAGAGTGCGCGAGAGGATGAGCAGAAGATTAGGTGGCTAGAGAAACACAGAGCCCCACTGTTCTTAGGCCTACAAAAGCGCATCCAAGGAAGGGTGCTGGCTAGCAGGAGCTTTCAGTGCTGGCACTTTTCATCTCTGAGCAATTGCTCGACCTTTGCAATTTCTCAGCTCATGTCTACGAGACGGAGAGAGATAGTGACCGTGACGTTTGGTGGGTAGAGAAGCGCAAAGCCCCAGTGTTGCTGCGCCTGTGAAAGCGCTTCCAAGGAAGGGTGCTGGCTAGCAAGAGCTTTCAGTGCTGGCACTTTTCATCTCTGAGCAATTGCTCGACCTTTGCAATTTCTCAGCTCGTGTCTACGAGACAGAGAGATAGTGGCCGTGACATTTGATGGCTAGAGAAGCGCAAAGCCCCAGTGTTACTGCGCCTGTGAAAGCGCTTCCAAGGAAGGGTGCTGGCTAGCAACAGCTTTCAGTGCTGGCACTTTTCATCTCTGAGCAATTGCTCGACGTTTGCAATTTCTCACCTGAGCTCTCTTTAGAGTGCGCGAGAGGATGAGCAGAAGATTAGGTGGCTAGAGAAGCCCAGAGCCCCACTGTTCTTAGGCCTACAAAAGCACTTCCAAGGAAGGGTGCTGGCTAGCAAGAGCTTTCAGTGCTGGCACTTTTCATCTCTGAGCAATTGTTCGACCTTTGCAATTTCTCAGCTCGTGTCTACGAGACGGAGAGAGATAGTGACCGTGACGTTTGGTGGGTAGAGAAGCGCAAAGCCCCAGTGTTGCTGTGCCTGTGAAAGCGCTTCCAAGGAAGGGTGCTGGCTAGCAACAGCTTTCAGTGCTGGCACTTTTCATCTCTGAGCAATTGCTCGACGTTTGCAATTTCTCAGCTCAGGTCTACGAGCCAGAGAGATAGTGAGAGTGACATTTGGTGGCTAGAGAAGCGCAAAGCCCCAGTGTTGCTGTGCCTGTGAAAGCGCTTCCAAGGAAGGGTGCTGGCTAGCAAGAGCTTTCAGTGCTGACACTTTTCATCTCTGAGCAATTGCTGGACGTTTGCAATTTCTCACCTGAGCTCTCTTTAGAGTGCGCGAGAGGATGAGCAGAAGATTAGGTGGCTGGAGAAGCCCAGAGCCGCAGTGTTCTTGGGCCTACAAAAGCACTTCCAAGGAAGGGTGCTGGCTAGCAACAGCTTTCAGTGCTGGCACTTTTCATCGCTGAGCAATTGCTCGACGTTTGCAATTTCTCAGCTCGTGTCTACGAGACGGAAAGAGAATGACCGTGACGTTTGGTGTGTAGAGAAGCGCAAAGCCCCAGTGTTACTGCGCCTGTGAAAGCGCTTCCAAGGAAGGGTGCTGGCTAGCAAGAGCTTTCAGTGCTGGCACTTTTCATCTCTGAGCAATTGCTCGACCTTTGCAATTTCTCACCTGAGCTCTCTTTAGAGTGCGCGAGAGGATGAGCAGAAGATTAGGTGGCTGGAGAAACACAGAGCCCCACTGTTCTAAGGGCTACAAGAGCGTTTCCAAGGAAGGGTGCTGGCTAGCAGGAGCTTTCAGTGCTGGCACTTTTCATCTCTGAGCAATTGCTCGACGTTTGCAATTTCTCACCTGAGCTCTCTTTACAGTGCGCGAGAGGATGAGCAGAAGATTAGGTGGCTAGAGAAGCCCAGAGCCCCACTGTTCTTAGGCCTACAAAAGCACTTCCAAGGAAGGGTGCTGGCTAGCAACAGCTTTCAGTGCTGGCACTTTTCATCTCTGAGCAATTGCTCGACGTTTGCAATTTCTCAGCTCGTGTCTACGAGACGGAGAGAGATAGTGACCATAACGTTTGGTGGCTAGAGAAGCGCAAAGCCCCAGTGTTGCTGCGCCTGTGAAAGCGCTTCCAAGGAAGGGTGCTGGCTAGCAACAGCTTTCAGTGCTGGCACTTTTCATCTCTGAGCAATTGCTCGACGTTTGCAATTTCTCACCTGAGCGCTCTTTACAGTGCGCGAGAGGATGAGCAGAAGATTAGGTGGCTAGAGAAGCGCAGAGCCCCAGTGTTCTTACGGCTACAAGAGCGTTTCCAAGGAAGGGTGCTGGCTAGCAAGAGCTTTCAGTGCTGGCACTTTTCATCTCTGAGCAATTGCTCGACGTTTGCAATTTCTCAGCTCGTGTCTACGAGCCAGAGAGATAGTGACCGTGACATTTGGTGGGTAGAGAAGCGCAAAGCCCCAGTGTTACTGCGCCTGTGAAAGCACTTCCAAGGAAGGGTGCTGGCTAGCAGGAGCTTTCAGTGCTGACACTTTTCATCTCTGAGCAATTGCTCGACGTTTGCAATTTCTCAGCTCGTGTCTACGAGGCGGAGGGAGATAGTGACCGTGACGTTTGGTGGCTAGAGAAGCCCAGAGCCCCAGTGTTCTTAGGCCTACAAAAGCACTTCCAAGGAAGGGTGCTGGCTAGCAACAGCTTTCAGTGCTGGCACTTTTCATCTCTGAGCAATTGCTCGACCTTTGCAATTTCTCAGCTCGTGTCTACGAGACGGAAAGAGAATGACCGTGACGTTTGGTGTGTAGAGAAGCGCAAAGCCCCAGTGTTACTGTGCCTGTGAAAGCGCTTCCAAAGAAGGGTGCTGGCTAGCAAGAGCTTTCAGTGCTGGCACTTTTCATCTCTGAGCAATTGCTCGACGTTTGCAATTTCTCAGCTCGTGTCTACGAGCCAGAGAGATAGTGACCGTGACATTTGGTGGCTAGAGAAGCGCAAAGCCCCAGTGTTGCTGCGCCTGTGAAAGCGCTTCCAAGGAAGGGTGCTGGCTAGCAAGAGCTTTCAGTGCTGACACTTTTCATCTCTGAGCAATTGCTCGACCTTTGCAATTTCTCACCTGAGCTCTCTTTAGAGTGCGCGAGAGGATGAGCAGAAGATTAGGTGGCTAGAGAAGCCCAGAGCCCCAGTGTTCTTAGGCCTACAAAAGCACTTCCAAGGAAGGGTGCTGGCTAGCAACAGCTTTCAGTGCTGGCACTTTTCATCGCTGAGCAATTGTTCGACGTCTGCAATTTCTCAGCTCGTGTCTACGAGACGGAAAGAGAATGACCGTGACGTTTGGTGTGTAGAGAAGCGCAAAGCCCCAGTGTTACTGCGCCTGTGAAAGCGCTTCCAAGGAAGGGTGCTGGCTAGCAACAGCTTTCAGTGCTGGCACTTTTCATCTCTGAGCAATTGCTCGACGTTTGCAATTTCTCACCTGAGCTCTCTTTAGAGTGCGCGAGAGGATGAGCAGAAGATTAGGTGGCTGGAGAAACACAGAGCCCCAGTGTTCTAAGGGCTACAAGAGCGTTTGCAAGGAAGGGTGCTGGCTAGCAAGAGCTTTCAGTGCTGGCACTTTTCATCTCTGAGCAATTGCTCGACCTTTGCAATCTCTCAGCTCGTGTCTACGAGACAGAGAGATAGTGACCGTGACCTTTGGTTGGTAGAGAAGCGCAAAGCCCCAGTGTTGCTGCGCCTGTGAAAGCGCTTCCAAGGAAGGGTGCTGGCTAGCAAGAGCTTTCAGTGCTGGCACTTTTCATCTCTGAGCAATTGCTCGACCTTTGCAATTTCTCACCTGAGCTCTCTTTAGAGTGCGCGAGAGGATGAGCAGAAGATTAGGTGGCTAGAGAAACACAGAGCCCCAGTGTTCTTAGGCCTACAAAAGCACTTCCAAGGAAGGGTGCTGGCTAGCAAGAGCTTTCAGTGCTGGCACTTTTCATCTCTGAGCAATTGCTCGACCTTTGCAATTTCTCACCTGAGCTCTCTTTAGAGTGCGCGAGAGGATGAGCAGAAGATTAGGTGGCTAGAGAAGCCCAGAGCCCCAGTGTTCTTAGGCCTACAAAAGCACTTCCAAGGAAGGGTGCTGGCTAGCAAGAGCTTTCAGTGCTGGCACTTTTCATCTCTGAGCAATTGCTCGACCTTTGCAATTTCTCAGCTCGTGTCTACGAGACGGAGAGATAGTGACCGTGACGTTTGGTGGCTAGAGAAGCGCAAAGCCCCAGTGTTGCTGCGCCTGTGAAAGCGCTTCCAAGGAAGGCTGCTGGCTAGCAAGAGCTTTCAGTGCTGGCACTTTTCATCTCTGAGCAATTGCTCGACGTTTGCAATTTCTCACCTGAGCTCTCTTTAGAGTGCGCGAGAGGACGAGCAGAAGATTAGGTGGCTATAGAAGCCCAGAGCCCCACTGTTCTTAGGCCTACAAAAGCACTTCCAAGGAAGGGTGCTGGCTAGCAACAGCTTTCAGTGCTGGCACTTTTCATCGCTGAGCAATTGCTCGACGTTTGCAATTTCTCATCTCGTGTCTACGAGACGGAGAGATATTGACCATAACTTTTGGTGGCTAGAGAAGCGCAAAGCCCCAGTGTTGCTGCACCTGTGAAAGCGCTTCCAAGGAAGGGTGCTGGCTAGCAAGAGCTTTCAGTGCTGGCACTTTTCATCTCTGAGCAATTGTTCGACCTTTGCAATTTCTCAGCTCGTGTCTACGAGACGGAGAGAGATAGTGACCGTGACGTTTGGTGGGTAGAGAAGCGCAAAGCCCCAGTGTTGCTGTGCCTGTGAAAGCGCTTCCAAGGAAGGGTGCTGGCTAGCAAGAGCTTTCAGTGCTGGCACTTTTCATCTCTGAGCAATTGCTCGACGTTTGCAATTTCTCAGCTCGTGTCTACGAGCCAGAGAGATAGTGAGAGTGACATTTGGTGGCTAGAGAAGCGCAAAGCCCCAGTGTTGCTGTGCCTGTGAAAGCGCTTCCAAGGAAGGGTGCTGGCTAGCAAGAGCTTTCAGTGCTGACACTTTTCATCTCTGAGCAATTGCTCGACCTTTGCAATTTCTCACCTGAGCTCTCTTTAGAGTGCGCGAGAGGATGAGCAGAAGATTAGGTGGCTAGAGAAGCCCAGAGCCCCAGTGTTCTTGGGCCTACAAAAGCACTTCCAAGGAAGGGTGCTGGCTAGCAACAGCTTTCAGTGCTGGCACTTTTCATCGCTGAGCAATTGCTCGACGTTTGCAATTTCTCAGCTCGTGTCTACGAGACGGAAAGAGAATGACCGTGACGTTTGGTGTGTAGAGAAGCGCAAAGCCCCAGTGTTACTGCGCCTGTGAAAGCGCTTCCAAGGAAGGGTGCTGGCTAGCAACAGCTTTCAGTGCTGGCACTTTTCATCTCTGAGCAATTGCTCGACGTTTGCAATTTCTCACCTGAGCTCTCTTTAGAGTGCGCGAGAGGATGAGCAGAAGATTAGGTGGCTGGAGAAACACAGAGCCCCAGTGTTCTAAGGGCTACAAAAGCGCTTCCAAGGAAGGGTGCTGGCTAGCAAGAGCTTTCAGTGCTGGCACTTTTCATCTCTGAGCAATTGCTCGACGTTTGCAATTTCTCAGCTCATGTCTACGAGACGGAGAGAGATAGTGACCGTGACGTTTGGTGGGTAGAGAAGCGCAAAGCCCCAGTGTTGCTGCGCCTGTGAAAGCGCTTCCAAAGAAGGGTGCTGGCTAGCAAGAGCTTTCAGTGCTGGCACTTTTCATCTCTGAGCAATTGCTCGACCTTTGCAATTTCTCAGCTCGTGTCTACGAGACAGAGAGATAGTGGCCGTGACATTTGATGGCTAGAGAAGCGCAAAGCCCCAGTGTTACTGCGCCTGTGAAAGCGCTTCCAAGGAAGGGTGCTGGCTAGCAACAGCTTTCAGTGCTGGCACTTTTCATCTCTGAGCAATTGCTCGACGTTTGCAATTTCTCACCTGAGCTCTCTTTAGAGTGCGCGAGAGGATGAGCAGAAGATTAGGTGGCTAGAGAAGCCCAGAGCCCCAGTGTTCTTAGGCCTACAAAAGCACTTCCAAGGAAGGGTGCTGGCTAGCAAGAGCTTTCAGTGCTGGCACTTTTCATCTCTGAGCAATTGTTCGACCTTTGCAATTTCTCAGCTCGTGTCTACGAGACGGAGAGAGATAGTGACCGTGACGTTTGGTGGGTAGAGAAGCGCAAAGCCCCAGTGTTGCTGTGCCTGTGAAAGCGCTTCCAAGGAAGGGTGCTGGCTAGCAAGAGCTTTCAGTGCTGGCACTTTTCATCTCTGAGCAATTGCTCGACGTTTGCAATTTCTCAGCTCGTGTCTACGAGCCAGAGAGATAGTGAGAGTGACATTTGGTGGCTAGAGAAGCGCAAAGCCCCAGTGTTGCTGTGCCTGTGAAAGCGCTTCCAAGGAAGGGTGCTGGCTAGCAAGAGCTTTCAGTGCTGACACTTTTCATCTCTGAGCAATTGCTGGACGTTTGCAATTTCTCACCTGAGCTCTCTTTAGAGTGCGCGAGAGGATGAGCAGAAGATTAGGTGGCTGGAGAAGCCCAGAGCCCCAGTGTTCTTGGGCCTACAAAAGCACTTCCAAGGAAGGGTGCTGGCTAGCAACAGCTTTCAGTGCTGGCACTTTTCATCGCTGAGCAATTGCTCGACGTTTGCAATTTCTCAGCTCGTGTCTACGAGACGGAAAGAGAATGACCGTGACGTTTGGTGTGTAGAGAAGCGCAAAGCCCCAGTGTTACTGCGCCTGTGAAAGCGCTTCCAAGGAAGGGTGCTGGCTAGCAACAGCTTTCAGTGCTGGCACTTTTCATCTCTGAGCAATTGCTCGACGTTTGCAATTTCTCACCTGAGCTCTCTTTAGAGTGCGCGAGAGGATGAGCAGAAGATTAGGTGGCTGGAGAAACACAGAGCCCCAGTGTTCTAAGGGCTACAAGAGCGTTTGCAAGGAAGGGTGCTGGCTAGCAACAGCTTTCAGTGCTGGCACTTTTCATCTCTGAGCAATTGCTCGACCTTTGCAATCTCTCAGCTCGTGTCTACGAGACAGAGAGATAGTGACCGTGACCTTTGGTTGGTAGAGAAGCGCAAAGCCCCAGTGTTGCTGCGCCTGTGAAAGCGCTTCCAAGGAAGGGTGCTGGCTAGCAAGAGCTTTCAGTGCTGGCACTTTTCATCTCTGAGCAATTGCTCGACCTTTGCAATTTCTCACCTGAGCTCTCTTTAGAGTGCGCGAGAGGATGAGCAGAAGATTAGGTGGCTAGAGAAACACAGAGCCCCAGTGTTCTTAGGCCTACAAAAGCACTTCCAAGGAAGGGTGCTGGCTAGCAAGAGCTTTCAGTGCTGGCACTTTTCATCTCTGAGCAATTGCTCGACCTTTGCAATTTCTCACCTGAGCTCTCTTTAGAGTGCGCGAGAGGATGAGCAGAAGATTAGGTGGCTAGAGAAGCCCAGAGCCCCAGTGTTCTTAGGCCTACAAAAGCACTTCCAAGGAAGGGTGCTGGCTAGCAAGAGCTTTCAGTGCTGGCACTTTTCATCTCTGAGCAATTGCTCGACCTTTGCAATTTCTCAGCTCGTGTCTACGAGACGGAGAGATAGTGACCGTGACGTTTGGTGGCTAGAGAAGCGCAAAGCCCCAGTGTTGCTGCGCCTGTGAAAGCGCTTCCAAGGAAGGCTGCTGGCTAGCAAGAGCTTTCAGTGCTGGCACTTTTCATCTCTGAGCAATTGCTCGACGTTTGCAATTTCTCACCTGAGCTCTCTTTAGAGTGCGCGAGAGGACGAGCAGAAGATTAGGTGGCTATAGAAGCCCAGAGCCCCACTGTTCTTAGGCCTACAAAAGCACTTCCAAGGAAGGGTGCTGGCTAGCAACAGCTTTCAGTGCTGGCACTTTTCATCTCTGAGCAATTGCTCGACGTTTGCAATTTCTCATCTCGTGTCTACGAGACGGAGAGATATTGACCATAACTTTTGGTGGCTAGAGAAGCGCAAAGCCCCAGTGTTGCTGCACCTGTGAAAGCGCTTCCAAGGAAGGGTGCTGGCTAGCAAGAGCTTTCAGTGCTGGCACTTTTCATCTCTGAGCAATTGTTCGACCTTTGCAATTTCTCAGCTCGTGTCTACGAGACGGAGAGAGATAGTGACCGTGACGTTTGGTGGGTAGAGAAGCGCAAAGCCCCAGTGTTGCTGTGCCTGTGAAAGCGCTTCCAAGGAAGGGTGCTGGCTAGCAAGAGCTTTCAGTGCTGGCACTTTTCATCTCTGAGCAATTGCTCGACGTTTGCAATTTCTCAGCTCGTGTCTACGAGACGGAAAGAGAATGACCGTGACGTTTGGTGTGTAGAGAAGCGCAAAGCCCCAGTGTTACTGCGCCTGTGAAAGCGCTTCCAAGGAAGGGTGCTGGCTAGCAACAGCTTTCAGTGCTGGCACTTTTCATCTCTGAGCAATTGCTCGACGTTTGCAATTTCTCACCTGAGCTCTCTTTAGAGTGCGCGAGAGGATGAGCAGAAGATTAGGTGGCTGGAGAAACACAGAGCACCAGTGTTCTAAGGGCTACAAAAGCGCTTCCAAGGAAGGGTGCTGGCTAGCAAGAGCTTTCAGTGCTGGCACTTTTCATCTCTGAGCAATTGCTCGACGTTTGCAATTTCTCAGCTCATGTCTACGAGACGGAGAGAGATAGTGACCGTGACGTTTGGTGGGTAGAGAAGCGCAAAGCCCCAGTGTTGCTGCGCCTGTGAAAGCGCTTCCAAAGAAGGGTGCTGGCTAGCAAGAGCTTTCAGTGCTGGCACTTTTCATCTCTGAGCAATTGCTCGACCTTTGCAATTTCTCAGCTCGTGTCTACGAGACAGAGAGATAGTGGCCGTGACATTTGATGGCTAGAGAAGCGCAAAGCCCCAGTGTTACTGCGCCTGTGAAAGCGCTTCCAAGGAAGGGTGCTGGCTAGCAAGAGCTTTCAGTGCTGGCACTTTTCATCTCTGAGCAATTGCTCGACGTTTGCAATTTCTCACCTGAGCTCTCTTTAGAGTGCGCGAGAGGATGAGCAGAAGATTAGGTGGCTAGAGAAGCCCAGAGCCCCACTGTTCTTAGGCCTACAAAAGCACTTCCAAGGAAGGGTGCTGGCTAGCAAGAGCTTTCAGTGCTGGCACTTTTCATCTCTGAGCAATTGTTCGACCTTTGCAATTTCTCAGCTCGTGTCTACGAGATGGAGAGAGATAGTGACCGTGACGTTTGGTGGGTAGAGAAGCGCAAAGCCCCAGTGTTGCTGTGCCTGTGAAAGCGCTTCCAAGGAAGGGTGCTGGCTAGCAAGAGCTTTCAGTGCTGGCACTTTTCATCTCTGAGCAATTGCTCGACGTTTGCAATTTCTCAGCTCGTGTCTACGAGCCAGAGAGATAGTGAGAGTGACATTTGGTGGCTAGAGAAGCGCAAAGCCCCAGTGTTGCTGTGCCTGTGAAAGCGCTTCCAAGGAAGGGTGCTGGCTAGCAAGAGCTTTCAGTGCTGACACTTTTCATCTCTGAGCAATTGCTGGACGTTTGCAATTTCTCACCTGAGCTCTCTTTAGAGTGCGCGAGAGGATGAGCAGAAGATTAGGTGGCTGGAGAAGCCCAGAGCCCCAGTGTTCTTGGGCCTACAAAAGCACTTCCAAGGAAGGGTGCTGGCTAGCAACAGCTTTCAGTGCTGGCACTTTTCATCGCTGAGCAATTGCTCGACGTTTGCAATTTCTCAGCTCGTGTCTACGAGACGGAAAGAGAATGACCGTGACGTTTGGTGTGTAGAGAAGCGCAAAGCCCCAGTGTTACTGCGCCTGTGAAAGCGCTTCCAAGGAAGGGTGCTGGCTAGCAAGAGCTTTCAGTGCTGGCACTTTTCATCTCTGAGCAATTGCTCGACCTTTGCAATTTCTCACCTGAGCTCTCTTTAGAGTGCGCGAGAGGATGAGCAGAAGATTAGGTGGCTGGAGAAACACAGAGCCCCAGTGTTCTAAGGGCTACAAGAGCGTTTCCAAGGAAGGGTGCTGGCTAGCAGGAGCTTTCAGTGCTGGCACTTTTCATCTCTGAGCAATTGCTCGACGTTTGCAATTTCTCACCTGAGCTCTCTTTACAGTGCGCGAGAGGATGAGCAGAAGATTAGGTGGCTAGAGAAGCCCAGAGCCCCAGTGTTCTTAGGCCTACAAAAGCACTTCCAAGGAAGGGTGCTGGCTAGCAACAGCTTTCAGTGCTGGCACTTTTCATCTCTGAGCAATTGCTCGACGTTTGCAATTTCTCAGCTCGTGTCTACGAGACGGAGAGAGATAGTGACCATAACGTTTGGTGGCTAGAGAAGCGCAAAGCCCCAGTGTTGCTGCGCCTGTGAAAGCGCTTCCAAGGAAGGGTGCTGGCTAGCAACAGCTTTCAGTGCTGGCACTTTTCATCTCTGAGCAATTGCTCGACGTTTGCAATTTCTCACCTGAGCTCTCTTTAGAGTGCGCGAGAGGATGAGCAGAAGATTAGGTGGCTAGAGAAGCGCAGAGCCCCAGTGTTCTTACGGCTACAAGAGCGTTTCCAAGGAAGGGTGCTGGCTAGCAAGAGCTTTCAGTGCTGGCACTTTTCATCTCTGAGCAATTGCTCGACGTTTGCAATTTCTCACCTGAGCTCTCTTTAGAGTGCGCGAGAGGATGAGCAGAAGATTAGGTGGCTAGAGAAACACAGAGCCCCAGTGTTCTTAGGCGTACAAAAGCGCTTCCAAGGAAGGGTGCTGGCTAGCAACAGCTTTCAGTGCTGGCACTTTTCATCTCTGAGCAATTGCTCGACCTTTGCAATTTCTCAGCTCTTGTCTACGAGACGGAGAGAGATAGTGACCGTGACGTTTGGTGGCTAGAGAAGCCCAGAGCCCCAGTGTTCTTAGGCCTACAAAACCACTTCCAAGGAAGGGTGCTGGCTAGCAACAGCTTTCAGTGCTGGCACTTTTCATCTCTGAGCAATTGCTCGACCTTTGCAATTTCTCAGCTCGTGTCTACGAGACGGAGAGAGATAGTGACCGTGACGTTTGGTGTCTAGAGAAGCGCAAAGCCCCAGTGTTGCTGCGCCTGTGAAAGCGCTTCCAAGGAAGGGTGCTGGCTAGCAAGAGCTTTCAGTGCTGGCACTTTTCATCTCTGAGCAATTGTTCGACCTTTGCAATTTCTCAGCTCGTGTCTACGAGACGGAGAGAGATAGTGACCGTGACGTTTGGTGGGTAGAGAAGCGCAAAGCCCCAGTGTTGCTGTGCCTGTGAAAGCGCTTCCAAGGAAGGGTGCTGGCTAGCAAGAGCTTTCAGTGCTGGCACTTTTCATCTCTGAGCAATTGCTCGACGTTTGCAATTTCTCAGCTCGTGTCTACGAGCCAGAGAGATAGTGAGAGTGACATTTGGTGGCGAGAGAAGCGCAAAGCCCCAGTGTTGCTGTGCCTGTGAAAGCGCTTCCAAGGAAGGGTGCTGGCTAGCAAGAGCTTTCAGTGCTGACACTTTTCATCTCTGAGCAATTGCTGGACGTTTGCAATTTCTCACCTGAGCTCTCTTTAGAGTGCGCGAGAGGATGAGCAGAAGATTAGGTGGCTAGAGAAGCCCAGAGCCCCAGTGTTCTTGGGCCTACAAAAGCACTTCCAAGGAAGGGTGCTGGCTAGCAACAGCTTTCAGTGCTGGCACTTTTCATCGCTGAGCAATTGCTCGACGTTTGCAATTTCTCAGCTCGTGTCTACGAGACGGAAAGAGAATGACCGTGACGTTTGGTGTGTAGAGAAGCGCAAAGCCCCAGTGTTACTGCGCCTGTGAAAGCGCTTCCAAGGAAGGGTGCTGGCTAGCAACAGCTTTCAGTGCTGGCACTTTTCATCTCTGAGCAATTGCTCGACGTTTGCAATTTCTCACCTGAGCTCTCTTTAGAGTGCGCGAGAGGATGAGCAGAAGATTAGGTGGCTGGAGAAACACAGAGCCCCAGTGTTCTAAGGGCTACAAAAGCGCTTCCAAGGAAGGGTGCTGGCTAGCAAGAGCTTTCAGTGCTGGCACTTTTCATCTCTGAGCAATTGCTCGACCTTTGCAATCTCTCAGCTCGTGTCTACGAGACGGAGAGATAGTGACCGTGACGTTTGGTGGCTAGAGAAGTGCAAAGCCCCAGTGTTACTGCGCCTGTGAAAGCGCTTCCAAGGAAGGGTGCTGGCTAGCAACAGTTTTCAGTGCTGGCACTTTTCATCTCTGAGCAATTGCTCGACCTTTGCAATTTCTCACCTGAGCTCTCTTTAGAGTGCGCGAGAGGATGAGCAGAAGATTAGGTGGCTAGAGAAACACAGAGCCCCACTGTTCTTAGGCCTACAAAAGCGCATCCAAGGAAGGGTGCTGGCTAGCAGGAGCTTTCAGTGCTGGCACTTTTCATCTCTGAGCAATTGCTCGACGTTTGCAATTTCTCAGCTCATGTCTACGAGACGGAGAGAGATAGTGACCGTGACGTTTGGTGGGTAGAGAAGCGCAAAGCCCCAGTGTTGCTGCGCCTGTGAAAGCGCTTCCAAAGAAGGGTGCTGGCTAGCAAGAGCTTTCAGTGCTGGCACTTTTCATCTCTGAGCAATTGCTCGACCTTTGCAATTTCTCAGCTCGTGTCTACGAGACAGAGAGATAGTGGCCGTGACATTTGATGGCTAGAGAAGCGCAAAGCCCCAGTGTTACTGCGCCTGTGAAAGCGCTTCCAAGGAAGGGTGCTGGCTAGCAACAGCTTTCAGTGCTGGCACTTTTCATCTCTGAGCAATTGCTCGACGTTTGCAATTTCTCACCTGAGCTCTCTTTAGAGTGCGCGAGAGGATGAGCAGAAGATTAGGTGGCTAGAGAAGCCCAGAGCCCCACTGTTCTTAGGCCTACAAAAGCACTTCCAAGGAAGGGTGCTGGCTAGCAAGAGCTTTCAGTGCTGGCACTTTTCATCTCTGAGCAATTGTTCGACCTTTGCAATTTCTCAGCTCGTGTCTACGAGACGGAGAGAGATAGTGACCGTGACGTTTGGTGGGTAGAGAAGCGCAAAGCCCCAGTGTTGCTGTGCCTGTGAAAGCGCTTCCAAGGAAGGGTGCTGGCTAGCAAGAGCTTTCAGTGCTGGCACTTTTCATCTCTGAGCAATTGCTCGACGTTTGCAATTTCTCAGCTCGTGTCTAAGAGCCAGAGAGATAGTGAGAGTGACATTTGGTGGCTAGAGAAGAGCAAAGCCCCAGTGTTGCTGTGCCTGTGAAAGCGCTTCCAAGGAAGGGTGCTGGCTAGCAAGAGCTTTCAGTGCTGACACTTTTCATCTCTGAGCAATTGCTGGACTTTTGCAATTTCTCACCTGAGCTCTCTTTAGACTGCGCGAGAGGATGAGCAGAAGATTAGGTGGCTGGAGAAGCCCAGAGCCCCAGTGTTCTTGGGCCTACAAAAGCACTTCCAAGGAAGGGTGCTGGCTAGCAACAGCTTTCAGTGCTGGCACTTTTCATCGCTGAGCAATTGCTCGACGTTTGCAATTTCTCAGCTCGTGTCTACGAGACGGAAAGAGAATGACCGTGACGTTTGGTGTGTAGAGAAGCGCAAAGCCCCAGTGTTACTGCGCCTGTGAAAGCGCTTCCAAGGAAGGGTGCTGGCTAGCAAGAGCTTTCAGTGCTGGCACTTTTCATCTCTGAGCAATTGCTCGACCTTTGCAATTTCTCACCTGAGCTCTCTTTAGAGTGCGCGAGAGGATGAGCAGAAGATTAGGTGGCTGGAGAAACACAGAGCCCCAGTGTTCTAAGGGCTACAAGAGCGTTTCCAAGGAAGGGTGCTGGCTAGCAGGAGCTTTCAGTGCTGGCACTTTTCATCTCTGAGCAATTGCTCGACGTTTGCAATTTCTCACCTGAGCTCCATTTACAGTGCGCGAGAGGATGAGCAGAAGATTAGGTGGCTAGAGAAGCCCAGAGCCCCACTGTTCTTAGGCCTACAAAAGCACTTCCAAGGAAGGGTGCTGGCTAGCAACAGCTTTCAGTGCTGGCACTTTTCATCTCTGAGCAATTGCTCGACGTTTGCAATTTCTCAGCTCGTGTCTACGAGACGGAGAGAGATAGTGACCATAACGTTTGGTGGCTAGAGAAGCGCAAAGCCCCAGTGTTGCTGCGCCTGTGAAAGCGCTTCCAAGGAAGGGTGCTGGCTAGCAACAGCTTTCAGTGCTGGCACTTTTCATCTCTGAGCAATTGCTCGACGTTTGCAATTTCTCACCTGAGCTCTCTTTACAGTGCGCGAGAGGATGAGCAGAAGATTAGGTGGCTAGAGAAGCGCAGAGCCCCAGTGTTCTTACGGCTACAAGAGCGTTTCCAAGGAAGGGTGCTGGCTAGCAACAGCTTTCAGTGCTGGCACTTTTCATCTCTGAGCAATTGCTCGACGTTTGCAATTTCTCACCTGAGCTCTCTTTAGAGTGCGCGAGAGGATGAGCAGAAGATTAGGTGGCTAGAGAAACACAGAGCCCCAGTGTTCTTAGGCGTACAAGAGCGTTTCCAAGGAAGGGTGCTGGCTAGCAGGAGCTTTCAGTGCTGGCACTTTTCATCTCTGAGCAATTGCTCGACCTTTGCAATTTCTCAGCTCGTGTCTACGAGACGGAGAGAGATAGTGACCGTGACGTTTGGTGGCTAGAGAAGCCCAGAGCCCCAGTGTTCTTAGGCCTACAAAAGCACTTCCAAGGAAGGGTGCTGGCTAGCAACAGCTTTCAGTGCTGGCACTTTTCATCTCTGAGCAATTGCTCGACGTTTGCAATTTCTCAGCTCGTGTCTACGAGCCAGAGAGATAGTGACCGTGACATTTGGTGGGTAGAGAAGCGCAAAGCCCCACTGTTACTGCGCCTGTGAAAGCACTTCCAAGGAAGGGTGCTGGATAGCAACAGCTTTCTGTGCTGGCACTTTTCATCTCTGAGCAATTGCTCGACGTTTGCAATTTCTCAGCTCGTGTCTACGAGGCGGAGGGAGATAGTGACCGTGACGTTTGGTGGCTAGAGAAGCCCAGAGCCCCAGTGTTCTTAGGCCTACAAAAGCACTTCCAAGGAAGGGTGCTGGCTAGCAAGAGCTTTCAGTGCTGGCACTTTTCATCTCTGAGCAATTGCTCGACCTTTGCAATTTCTCAGCTCGTGTCTACGAGACGGAAAGAGAATGACCGTGACGTTTGGTGTGTAGAGAAGCGCAAAGCCCCAGTGTTGCTGTGCCTGTGAAAGCGCTTCCAAAGAAGGGTGCTGGCTAGCAAGAGCTTTCAGTGGTGGCACTTTTCATCTCTGAGCAATTGCTCGACGTTTGCAATTTCTCAGCTCGTGTCTACGAGCCAGAGAGATAGTGACCGTGACATTTGGTGGCTAGAGAAGCGCAAAGCCCCAGTGTTGCTGCGCCTGTGAAAGCGCTTCCAAGGAAGGGTGCTGGCTAGCAACAGCTTTCAGTGCTGACACTTTTCATCTCTGAGCAATTGCTCGACCTTTGCAATTTCTCACCTGAGCTCTCTTTAGAGTGCGCGAGAGGATGAGCAGAAGATTAGGTGGCTAGAGAAGCCCAGAGCCCCAGTGTTCTTAGGCCTACAAAAGCACTTCCAAGGAAGGGTGCTGGCTAGCAACAGCTTTCAGTGCTGGCACTTTTCATCGCTGAGCAATTGTTCGACGTCTGCAATTTCTCAGCTCGTGTCTACGAGACGGAAAGAGAATGACCGTGACGTTTGGTGTGTAGAGAAGCGCAAAGCCCCAGTGTTACTGCTCCTGTGAAAGCGCTTCCAAGGAAGGGTGCTGGCTAGCAACAGCTTTCAGTGCTGGCACTTTTCATCTCTGAGCAATTGCTCGACGTTTGCAATTTCTCACCTGAGCTCTCTTTAGAGTGCGCGAGAGGATGAGCAGAAGATTAGGTGGCTGGAGAAACACAGAGCCCCAGTGTTCTAAGGGCTACAAGAGCGTTTGCAAGGAAGGGTGCTGGCTAGCAACAGCTTTCAGTGCTGGCACTTTTCATCTCTGAGCAATTGCTCGACCTTTGCAATCTCTCAGCTCGTGTCTACGAGACAGAGAGATAGTGACCGTGACCTTTGGTTGGTAGAGAAGCGCAAAGCCCCAGTGTTGCTGCGCCTGTGAAAGCGCTTCCAAGGAAGGGTGCTGGCTAGCAAGAGCTTTCAGTGCTGGCACTTTTCATCTCTGAGCAATTGCTCGACCTTTGCAATTTCTCACCTGAGCTCTCTTTAGAGTGCGCGAGAGGATGAGCAGAAGATTAGGTGGCTAGAGAAACACAGAGCCCCAGTGTTCTTAGGCCTACAAAAGCACTTCCAAGGAAGGGTGCTGGCTAGCAAGAGCTTTCAGTGCTGGCACTTTTCATCTCTGAGCAATTGCTCGACCTTTGCAATTTCTCACCTGAGCTCTCTTTAGAGTGCGCGAGAGGATGAGCAGAAGATTAGGTGGCTAGAGAAGCCCAGAGCCCCACTGTTCTTAGGCCTACAAAAGCACTTCCAAGGAAGGGTGCTGGCTAGCAACAGCTTTCAGTGCTGGCACTTTTCATCTCTGAGCAATTGCTCGACGTTTGCAATTTCTCATCTCGTGTCTACGAGACGGAGAGATATTGACCATAACTTTTGGTGGCTAGAGAAGCGCAAAGCCCCAGTGTTGCTGCGCCTGTGAAAGCGCTTCCAAGGAAGGGTGCTGGCTAGCAAGAGCTTTCAGTGCTGGCACTTTTCATCTCTGAGCAATTGTTCGACCTTTGCAATTTCTCAGCTCGTGTCTACGAGACGGAGAGAGATAGTGACCGTGACGTTTGGTGGGTAGAGAAGCGCAAAGCCCCAGTGTTGCTGTGCCTGTGAAAGCGCTTCCAAGGAAGGGTGCTGGCTAGCAAGAGCTTTCAGTGCTGGCACTTTTCATCTCTGAGCAATTGCTCGACGTTTGCAATTTCTCAGCTCGTGTCTACGAGCCAGAGAGATAGTGAGAGTGACATTTGGTGGCTAGAGAAGCGCAAAGCCCCAGTGTTGCTGTGCCTGTGAAAGCACTTCCAAGGAAGGGTGCTGGCTAGCAAGAGCTTTCAGTGCTGACACTTTTCATCTCTGAGCAATTGCTCGACCTTTGCAATTTCTCACCTGAGCTCTCTTTAAAGTGCGCGAGAGGATGAGCAGAAGATTAGGTGGCTAGAGAAGCCCAGAGCCCCAGTGTTCTTGGGCCTACAAAAGCACTTCCAAGGAAGGGTGCTGGCTAGCAACAGCTTTCAGTGCTGGCACTTTTCATCGCTGAGCAATTGCTCGACGTTTGCAATTTCTCAGCTCGTGTCTACGAGACGGAAAGAGAATGACCGTGACGTTTGGTGTGTAGAGAAGCGCAAAGCCCCAGTGTTACTGCGCCTGTGAAAGCGCTTCCAAGGAAGGGTGCTGGCTAGCAACAGCTTTCAGTGCTGGCACTTTTCATCTCTGAGCAATTGCTCGACCTTTGCAATTTCTCACCTGAGCTCTCTTTAGAGTGCGCGAGAGGATGAGCAGAAGATTAGGTGGCTGGAGAAACACAGAGCCCCAGTGTTCTAAGGGCTACAAAAGCGCTTCCAAGGAAGGGTGCTGGCTAGCAAGAGCTTTCAGTGCTGGCACTTTTCATCTCTGAGCAATTGCTCGACGTTTGCAATTTCTCAGCTCATGTCTACGAGACGGAGAGAGATAGTGACCGTGACGCTTGGTGGGTAGAGAAGCGCAAAGCCCCAGTGTTGCTGCGCCTGTGAAAGCGCTTCCAAAGAAGGGTGCTGGCTAGCAAGAGCTTTCAGTGCTGGCACTTTTCATCTCTGAGCAATTGCTCGACCTTTGCAATTTCTCAGCTCGTGTCTACGAGACAGAGAGATAGTGGCCGTGACATTTGATGGCTAGAGAAGCGCAAAGCCCCAGTGTTACTGCGCCTGTGAAAGCGCTTCCAAGGAAGGGTGCTGGCTAGCAAGAGCTTTCAGTGCTGGCACTTTTCATCTCTGAGCAATTGCTCGACGTTTGCAATTTCTCACCTGAGCTCTCTTTAGAGTGCGCGAGAGGATGAGCAGAAGATTAGGTGGCTAGAGAAGCCCAGAGCCCCACTGTTCTTAGGCCTACAAAAGCACTTCCAAGGAAGGGTGCTGGCTAGCAAGAGCTTTCAGTGCTGGCACTTTTCATCTCTGAGCAATTGTTCGACCTTTGCAATTTCTCAGCTCGTGTCTACGAGACGGAGAGAGATAGTGACCGTGACGTTTGGTGGGTAGAGAAGCGCAAAGCCCCAGTGTTGCTGTGCCTGTGAAAGCGCTTCCAAGGAAGGGTGCTGGCTAGCAAGAGCTTTCAGTGCTGGCACTTTTCATCTCTGAGCAATTGCTCGACGTTTGCAATTTCTCAGCTCGTGTCTACGAGCCAGAGAGATAGTGAGAGTGACATTTGGTGGCTAGAGAAGCGCAAAGCCCCAGTGTTGCTGTGCCTGTGAAAGCGCTTCCAAGGAAGGGTGCTGGCTAGCAAGAGCTTTCAGTGCTGACACTTTTCATCTCTGAGCAATTGCTGGACGTTTGCAATTTCTCACCTGAGCTCTCTTTAGAGTGCGCGAGAGGATGAGCAGAAGATTAGGTGGCTGGAGAAGCCCAGAGCCCCAGTGTTCTTGGGCCTACAAAAGCACTTCCAAGGAAGGGTGCTGGCTAGCAACAGCTTTCAGTGCTGGCACTTTTCATCGCTGAGCAATTGCTCGACGTTTGCAATTTCTCAGCTCGTGTCTACGAGACGGAAAGAGAATGACCGTGACGTTTGGTGTGTAGAGAAGCGCAAAGCCCCAGTGTTACTGCGCCTGTGAAAGCGCTTCCAAGGAAGGGTGCTGGCTAGCAAGAGCTTTCAGTGCTGGCACTTTTCATCTCTGAGCAATTGCTCGACATTTGCAATTTCTCACCTGAGCTCGCTTTAGAGTGCGCGAGAGGATGAGCAGAAGATTAGGTGGCTGGAGAAACACAGAGCCCCAGTGTTCTAAGGGCTACAAGAGCGTTTCCAAGGAAGGGTGCTGGCTAGCAGGAGCTTTCAGTGCTGGCACTTTTCATCTCTGAGCAATTGCTCGACGTTTGCAATTTCTCACCTGAGCTCTCTTTACAGTGCGCGAGAGGATGAGCAGAAGATTAGGTGGCTAGAGAAGCCCAGAGCCCCAGTGTTCTTAGGCCTACAAAAGCACTTCCAAGGAAGGGTGCTGGCTAGCAAGAGCTTTCAGTGCTGGCACTTTTCATCTCTGAGCAATTGCTCGACGTTTGCAATTTCTCAGCTCGTGTCTACGAGACGGAGAGAGATAGTGACCATAACGTTTGGTGGCTAGAGAAGCGCAAAGCCCCAGTGTTGCTGCGCCTGTGAAAGCGCTTCCAAGGAAGGGTGCTGGCTAGCAACAGCTTTCAGTGCTGGCACTTTTCATCTCTGAGCAATTGCTCGACGTTTGCAATTTCTCACCTGAGCTCTCTTTAGAGTGCGCGAGAGGATGAGCAGAAGATTAGGTGGCTAGAGAAGCCCAGAGCCCCAGTGTTCTTACGGCTACAAGAGCGTTTCCAAGGAAGGGTGCTGGCTAGCAAGAGCTTTCAGTGCTGGCACTTTTCATCTCTGAGCAATTGCTCGACGTTTGCAATTTCTCACCTGAGCTCTCTTTAGAGTGCGCGAGAGGATGAGCAGAAGATTAGGTGGCTAGAGAAACACAGAGCCCCAGTGTTCTTAGGCGTACAAAAGCGCTTCCAAGGAAGGGTGCTGGCTAGCAACAGCTTTCAGTGCTGGCACTTTTCATCTCTGAGCAATTGCTCGACCTTTGCAATTTCTCAGCTCGTGTCTACGAGACGGAGAGAGATAGTGACCGTGACGTTTGGTGGCTAGAGAAGCCCAGAGCCCCAGTGTTCTTAGGCCTACAAAAGCACTTCCAAGGAAGGGTGCTGGCTAGCAACAGCTTTCAGTGCTGGCACTTTTCATCTCTGAGCAATTGCTCGACGTTTGCAATTTCTCAGCTCGTGTCTACGAGCCAGAGAGATAGTGACCGTGACATTTGGTGGCTAGAGAAGCGCAAAGCCCCACTGTTACTGCGCCTGTGAAAGCACTTCCAAGGAAGGGGGCTGGCTAGCAGGAGCTTTCAGTGCTGACACTTTTCATCTCTGAGCAATTGCTCGACGTTTGCAATTTCTCAGCTCGTGTCTACGAGGCGGAGGGAGATAGTGACCGTGACGTTTGGTGGCTAGAGAAGCCCAGAGCCCCAGTGTTCTTAGGCCTACAAAAGCACTTCCAAGGAAGGGTGCTGGCTAGCAAGAGCTTTCAGTGCTGGCACTTTTCATCTCTGAGCAATTGCTCGACCTTTGCAATTTCTCAGCTCGTGTCTACGAGACGGAAAGAGAATGACCGTGACGTTTGGTGTGTAGAGAAGCGCAAAGCCCCAGTGTTACTGTGCCTGTGAAAGCGCTTCCAAAGAAGGGTGCTGGCTAGCAAGAGCTTTCAGTGCTGGCACTTTTCATCTCTGAGCAATTGCTCGACGTTTGCAATTTCTCACCTGAGCTCTCTTTAGAGTGCGCGAGAGGATGAGCAGAAGATTAGGTGGCTGGAGAAACACAGAGCCCCAGTGTTCTTAGGGCTACAAGAGCGTTTCCAAGGAAGGGTGCTGGCTAGCAAGAGCTTTCAGTGCTGGCACTTTTCATCTCTGAGCAATTGCTCGACCTTTGCAATTTCTCAGCTCGTGTCTACGAGACGGAGAGAGATAGTGACCGTGACGTTTGGTGGCTAGAGAAGCGCAAAGCCCCAGTGTTGCTGCGCCTGTGAAAGCGCTTCCAAGGAAGGGTGCTGGCTAGCAACAGTTTTCAGTGCTGGCACTTTTCATCTCTGAGCAATTGCTCGACCTTTGCAATTTCTCACCTGAGCTTTCTTTAGAGTGCGCGAGAGGATGAGCAGAAGATTAGGTGGCTAGAGAAGCCCAGAGCCCCAGTGTTCTTAGGGCTACAAGAGCGTTTCCAAGGAAGGGTGCTGTCTAGCAAGAGCTTTCAGTGCTGGCACTTTTCATCTCTGAGCAATTGCTCGACGTTTGCAATTTCTCACCTGAGCTCTCTTTAGAGTGCGCGAGAGGATGAGCAGAAGATTAGGTGGCTAGAGAAGCCCAGAGCCCCAGTGTTCTTAGGCCTTCAAAAGCACTTCCAAGGAAGGGTGCTGGCTAGCAACAGCTTTCAGTGCTGGCACTTTTCATCTCTGAGCAATTGCTCGACCTTTGCAATTTCTCACCTGAGCTCTCTTTAGAGTGCGCGAGAGGATGAGCAGAAGATTAGGTGGCTAGAGAAGCCCAGAGCCCCAGTGTTCTTAGGCCTACAAAAGCACTTCCAAGGAAGGGTGCTGGCTAGCAAGAGCTTTCAGTGCTGGCACTTTTCATCTCTGAGCAATTGTTCGACCTTTGCAATTTCTCACCTCAGCTTTCTTTAAAGTGCGCGAGAGGATGAGCAGAAGATTAGGTGGCTGGAGAAGCACAGAGCCCTTGTGTTCTAAGGGCTACAAAAGCGCTTCCAAGGAAGGGTGCTGGCTAGCAAGAGCTTTCAGTGCTGGCACTTTTCATCTCTGAGCAATTGCTCGACCTTTGCAATTTCTCACCTGAGCTCTCTTTAGAGTGCGCGAGAGGATGAGCAGAAGATTAGGTGGCTGGAGAAACACAGAGCCCCAGTGTTCTAAGGGCTACAAGAGCGTTTCCAAGGAAGGGTGCTGGCTAGCAGGAGCTTTCAGTGCTGGCACTTTTCATCTCTGAGCAATTGCTCGACGTTTGCAATTTCTCACCTGAGCTCTCTTTACAGTGCGCGAGAGGATGAGCAGAAGATTAGGTGGCTAGAGAAGCCCAGAGCCCCAGTGTTCTTAGGCCTACAAAAGCACTTCCAAGGAAGGGTGCTGGCTAGCAACAGCTTTCAGTGCTGGCACTTTTCATCTCTGAGCAATTGCTCGACGTTTGCAATTTCTCAGCTCGTGTCTACGAGACGGAGAGAGATAGTGACCATAACGTTTGGTGGCTAGAGAAGCGCAAAGCCCCAGTGTTGCTGCGCCTGTGAAAGCGCTTCCAAGGAAGGGTGCTGGCTAGCAACAGCTTTCAGTGCTGGCACTTTTCATCTCTGAGCAATTGCTCGACGTTTGCAATTTCTCAGCTCGTGTCTACGAGCCAGAGAGATAGTGACCGTGACATTTGGTGGCTAGAGAAGCGCAAAGCCCCACTGTTACTGCGCCTGTGAAAGCACTTCCAAGGAAGGGGGCTGGCTAGCAGGAGCTTTCAGTGCTGACACTTTTCATCTCTGAGCAATTGCTCGACGTTTGCAATTTCTCAGCTCGTGTCTACGAGGCGGAGGGAGATAGTGACCGTGACGTTTGGTGGCTAGAGAAGCCCAGAGCCCCAGTGTTCTTAGGCCTACAAAAGCACTTCCAAGGAAGGGTGCTGGCTAGCAAGAGCTTTCAGTGCTGGCACTTTTCATCTCTGAGCAATTGCTCGACCTTTGCAATTTCTCAGCTCGTGTCTACGAGACGGAAAGAGAATGACCGTGACGTTTGGTGTGTAGAGAAGCGCAAAGCCCCAGTGTTACTGTGCCTGTGAAAGCGCTTCCAAAGAAGGGTGCTGGCTAGCAAGAGCTTTCAGTGCTGGCACTTTTCATCTCTGAGCAATTGCTCGACCTTTGCAATTTCTCACCTGAGCTCTCTTTAGAGTGCGCGAGAGGATGAGCAGAAGATTAGGTGGCTGGAGAAACACAGAGCCCCAGTGTTCTTAGGGCTACAAGAGCGTTTCCAAGGAAGGGTGCTGGCTAGCAAGAGCTTTCAGTGCTGGCACTTTTCATCTCTGAGCAATTGCTCGACCTTTGCAATTTCTCAGCTCGTGTCTACGAGACGGAGAGAGATAGTGACCGTGACGTTTGGTGGCTAGAGAAGCGCAAAGCCCCAGTGTTGCTGCGCCTGTGAAAGCGCTTCCAAGGAAGGGTGCTGGCTAGCAACAGTTTTCAGTGCTGGCACTTTTCATCTCTGAGCAATTGCTCGACCTTTGCAATTTCTCACCTGAGCTTTCTTTAGAGTGCGCGAGAGGATGAGCAGAAGATTAGGTGGCTAGAGAAACACAGAGCCCCAGTGTTCTTAGGGCTACAAGAGCGTTTCCAAGGAAGGGTGCTGTCTAGCAAGAGCTTTCAGTGCTGGCACTTTTCATCTCTGAGCAATTGCTCGACGTTTGCAATTTCTCACCTGAGCTCTCTTTAGAGTGCGCGAGAGGATGAGCAGAAGATTAGGTGGCTAGAGAAGCCCAGAGCCCCAGTGTTCTTAGGCCTTCAAAAGCACTTCCAAGGAAGGGTGCTGGCTAGCAACAGCTTTCAGTGCTGGCACTTTTCATCTCTGAGCAATTGCTCGACCTTTGCAATTTCTCACCTGAGCTCTCTTTAGAGTGCGCGAGAGGATGAGCAGAAGATTAGGTGGCTAGAGAAGCCCAGAGCCCCAGTGTTCTTAGGCCTACAAAAGCACTTCCAAGGAAGGGTGCTGGCTAGCAAGAGCTTTCAGTGCTGGCACTTTTCATCTCTGAGCAATTGTTCGACCTTTGCAATTTCTCACCTCAGCTTTCTTTAAAGTGCGCGAGAGGATGAGCAGAAGATTAGGTGGCTGGAGAAGCACAGAGCCCTTGTGTTCTAAGGGCTACAAAAGCGCTTCCAAGGAAGGGTGCTGGCTAGCAAGAGCTTTCAGTGCTGGCACTTTTCATCTCTGAGCAATTGCTCGACGTTTGCAATTTCTCAGCTCGTGTCTACGAGACGGAGAGATAGTGACCGTGACATTTGGTGGCTAGAGAAGTGCAAAGCCCCAGTGTTGCTGCGCCTGTGAAAGCGCTTCCAAGGAAGGGTGCTGGCTAGCAACAGCTTTCAGTGCTGGCACTTTTCATCTCTGAGCAATTGCTCGACGTTTGCAATTTCTCACCTGAGCTCTCTTTAGAGTGCGCGAGAGGATGAGCAGAAGATTAGGTGGCTAGAGAAGCGCAGAGCCCCAGTGTTCTTACGGCTACAAGAGCGTTTCCAAGGAAGGGTGCTGGCTAGCAAGAGCTTTCAGTGCTGGCACTTTTCATCTCTGAGCAATTGCTCGACCTTTGCAATTTCTCACCTGAGCTCTCTTTAGAGTGCGCGAGAGGATGAGCAGAAGATTAGGTGGCTAGAGAAACACAGAGCCCCAGTGTTCTTAGGCGTACAAAAGCGCTTCCAAGGAAGGGTGCTGGCTAGCAACAGCTTTCAGTGCTGGCACTTTTCATCTCTGAGCAATTGCTCGACCTTTGCAATTTCTCAGCTCGTGTCTACGAGACGGAGAGAGATAGTGACCGTGACGTTTGGTGGCTAGAGAAGCCCAGAGCCCCAGTGTTCTTAGGCCTACAAAAGCACTTCCAAGGAAGGGTGCTGGCTAGCAACAGCTTTCAGTGCTGGCACTTTTCATCTCTGAGCAATTGCTCGACGTTTGCAATTTCTCAGCTCGTGTCTACGAGCCAGAGAGATAGTGACCGTGACATTTGGTGGCTAGAGAAGCGCAAAGCCCCACTGTTACTGCGCCTGTGAAAGCACTTCCAAGGAAGGGTGCTGGCTAGCAGGAGCTTTCAGTGCTGACACTTTTCATCTCTGAGCAATTGCTCGACGTTTGCAATTTCTCAGCTCGTGTCTACGAGGCGGAGGGAGATAGTGACCGTGACGTTTGGTGGCTAGAGAAGCCCAGAGCCCCAGTGTTCTTAGGCCTACAAAAGCACTTCCAAGGAAGGGTGCTGGCTAGCAAGAGCTTTCAGTGCTGGCACTTTTCATCTCTGAGCAATTGCTCGACCTTTGCAATTTCTCAGCTCGTGTCTACGAGACGGAAAGAGAATGACCGTGACGTTTGGTGTGTAGAGAAGCGCAAAGCCCCAGTGTTACTGTGCCTGTGAAAGCGCTTCCAAAGAAGGGTGCTGGCTAGCAAGAGCTTTCAGTGCTGGCACTTTTCATCTCTGAGCAATTGCTCGACCTTTGCAATTTCTCACCTGAGCTCTCTTTAGAGTGCGCGAGAGGATGAGCAGAAGATTAGGTGGCTGGAGAAACACAGAGCCCCAGTGTTCTTAGGGCTACAAGAGCGTTTCCAAGGAAGGGTGCTGGCTAGCAAGAGCTTTCAGTGCTGGCACTTTTCATCTCTGAGCAATTGCTCGACCTTTGCAATCTCTCAGCTCGTGTCTACGAGACAGAGAGATAGTGACCGTGACCTTTGGTTGGTAGAGAAGCGCAAAGCCCCAGTGTTGCTGCGCCTGTGAAAGCGCTTCCAAGGAAGGGTGCTGGCTAGCAAGAGCTTTCAGTGCTGGCACTTTTCATCTCTGAGCAATTGTTCGACCTTTGCAATTTCTCAGCTCGTGTCTACGAGACGGAGAGAGATAGTGACCGTGACGTTTGGTGGCTAGAGAAGCGCAAAGCCCCAGTGTTGCTGCGCCTGTGAAAGCGCTTCCAAGGAAGGGTGCTGGCTAGCAACAGCTTTCAGTGCTGGCACTTTTCATCTCTGAGCAATTGCTCGACCTTTGCAATTTCTCACCTGAGCTTTCTTTAGAGTGCGCGAGAGGATGAGCAGAAGATTAGGTGGCTAGAGAAGCCCAGAGCCCCAGTGTTCTTAGGGCTACAAGAGCGTTTCCAAGGAAGGGTGCTGGCTAGCAAGAGCTTTCAGTGCTGGCACTTTTCATCTCTGAGCAATTGCTCGACGTTTGCAATTTCTCACCTGAGCTCTCTTTAGAGTGCGCGAGAGGATGAGCAGAAGATTAGGTGGCTAGAGAAGCCCAGAGCCCCAGTGTTCTTAGGCCTTCAAAAGCACTTCCAAGGAAGGGTGCTGGCTAGCAACAGCTTTCAGTGCTGGCACTTTTCATCTCTGAGCAATTGCTCGACCTTTGCAATTTCTCACCTGAGCTCTCTTTAGAGTGCGCGAGAGGATGAGCAGAAGATTAGGTGGCTAGAGAAACACAGAGCCCCAGTGTTCTTAGGCCTACAAAAGCACTTCCAAGGAAGGGTGCTGGCTAGCAAGAGCTTTCAGTGCTGGCACTTTTCATCTCTGAGCAATTGTTCGACCTTTGCAATTTCTCACCTCAGCTTTCTTTAAAGTGCGCGAGAGGATGAGCAGAAGATTAGGTGGCTGGAGAAGCACAGAGCCCTTGTGTTCTAAGGGCTACAAAAGCGCTTCCAAGGAAGGGTGCTGGCTAGCAACAGCTTTCAGTGCTGGCACTTTTCATCTCTGAGCAATTGCTCGACGTTTGCAATTTCTCAGCTCGTGTCTACGAGACGGAGAGATAGTGACCGTGACGTTTGGTGGCTAGAGAAGTGCAAAGCCCCAGTGTTGCTGCGCCTGTGAAAGCGCTTCCAAGGAAGGGTGCTGGCTAGCAACAGCTTTCAGTGCTGGCACTTTTCATCTCTGAGCAATTGCTCGACCTTTGCAATTTCTCACCTGAGCTCTCTTTAGAGTGCGCGAGAGGATGAGGAGAAGATTAGGTGGCTAGAGAAACACAGAGCCCCACTGTTCTTAGGCCTACAAAAGCGCATCCAAGGAAGGGTGCTGGCTAGCAAGAGCTTTCAGTGCTGGCACTTTTCATCTCTGAGCAATTGCTCGACGTTTGCAATTTCTCAGCTCATGTCTACGAGACGGAGAGAGATAGTGACTGTGACGTTTGGTGGCTAGAGAAGCGCAAAGCCCCAGTGTTGCTGCGCCTGTGAAAGTGCTTCCAAGGAAGGGTGCTGGCTAGCAAGAGCTTTCAGTGCTGGCACTTTTCATCTCTGAGCAATTGCTCGACGTTTGCAATTTCTCAGCTCATGTCTACGAGACGGAGAGAGATAGTGACTGTGACGTTTGGTGGCTAGAGAAGCGCAAAGCCCCAGTGTTGCTGCGCCTGTGAAAGTGCTTCCAAGGAAGGGTGCTGGCTAGCAACAGCTTTCAGTGCTGGCACTTTTCATCTCTGAGCAATTGTTCGACATTTGCAATTTCTCAGCTCGTGTCTACGAGACGGAGAGAGATAGTGACCGTGACGTTTGGTGTCTAGAGAAGCGCAAAGCCCCAGTGTTGCTGCGCCTGTGAAAGCGCTTCCAAGGAAGGGTGCTGGCTAGCAAGAGCTTTCAGTGCTGGCACTTTTCATCTCTGAGCAATTGCTCGACGTTTGCAATTTCTCAGCTCGTGTCTACGAGCCAGAGAGATAGTGACCGTGACATTTGGTGGCTAGAGAAGCGCAAAGCCCCAGTGTTGCTGTGCCTGTGAAAGCGCTTCCAAGGAAGGGTGCTGGCTAGCAACAGCTTTCAGTGCTGGCACTTTTCATCTCTGAGCAATTGCTCGACGTTTGCAATTTCTCCCCTGAGCTCTCTTTAGACTGCGCGAGAGGATGAGCAGAAGATTAGGTGGCTAGAGAAGCCCAGAGCCCCACTGTTCTTAGGCCTACAAAAGCACTTCCAAGGAAGGGTGCTGGCTAGCAACAGCTTTCAGTGCTGGCACTTTTCATCTCTGAGCAATTGCTCGACGTTTGCAATTTCTCACCTGAGCTCTCTTTACAGTGCGCGAGAGGATGAGCAGAAGATTAGGTGGCTAGAGAAACACAGAGCCCCAGTGTTCTTAGGCCTACAAAAGCGCATCCAAGGAAGGGTGCTGGCTAGCAGGAGCTTTCAGTGCTGGCACTTTTCATCTCTGAGCAATTGCTCGACATTTGCAATTTCTCAGCTCGTGTCTACGAGACGGAGAGAGATAGTGACCATAACGTTTGGTGGCTAGAGAAGCGCAAAGCCCCAGTGTTGCTGCGCCTGTGAAAGCGCTTCCAAGGAAGGGTGCTGGCTAGCAAGAGCTTTCAGTGCTGGCACTTTTCATCTCTGAGCAATTGCTCGACGTTTGCAATTTCTCAGCTCAGGTCTACGAGCCAGAGAGATAGTAACCGTGACATTTGGTGGCTAGAGAAGCGCAAAGCCCCAGTGTTACTGCGCCTGTGAAAGCGCTTCCAAGGAAGGGTGCTGGCTAGCAACAGTTTTCAGTGCTGGCACTTTTCATCTCTGAGCAATTGCTCGACCTTTGCAATTTCTCACCTGAGCTTTCTTTAGAGTGCGCGAGAGGATGAGCAGAAGATTAGGTGGCTAGAGAAGCCCAGAGCCCCAGTGTTCTTAGGGCTACAAGAGCGTTTCCAAGGAAGGGTGCTGGCTAGCAACAGCTTTCAGTGCTGGCACTTTTCATCTCTGAGCAATTGTTCGACCTTTGCAATTTCTCAGCTCGTGTCTACGAGACGGAGAGAGATAGTGACCGTGATGTTTGGTGGCTAGAGAAGCGCAAAGCCCCAGTGTTGCTGCGCCTGTGAAAGCGCTTCCAAGGAAGGGTGCTGGCTAGCAACAGTTTTCAGTGCTGGCACTTTTCATCTCTGAGCAATTGCTCGACCTTTGCAATTTCTCACCTGAGCTTTCTTTAGAGTGCGCGAGAGGATGAGCAGAAGATTAGGTGGCTAGAGAAGCCCAGAGCCCCAGTGTTCTTACGGCTACAAGAGCGTTTCCAAGGAAGGGTGCTGGCTAGCAAGAGCTTTCAGTGCTGGCACTTTTCATCTCTGAGCAATTGCTCGACGTTTGCAATTTCTCACCGGAGCTCTCTTTAGAGTGCGCGAGAGGATGAGCAGAAGATTAGGTGGCTAGAGAAACACAGAGCCCCAGTGTTCTTAGGCCTTCAAAAGCACTTCCAAGGAAGGGCGCTGGCTAGCAACAGCTTTCAGTGCTGGCACTTTTCATCTCTGAGCAATTGCTCGACCTTTGCAATTTCTCACCTGAGCTCTCTTTAGAGTGCGCGAGAGGATGAGCAGAAGATTAGGTGGCTAGAGAAGCCCAGAGCCCCAGTGTTCTTAGGCCTACAAAAGCACTTCCAAGGAAGGGTGCTGGCTAGCAAGAGCTTTCAGTGCTGGCACTTTTCATCTCTGAGCAATTGTTCGACCTTTGCAATTTCTCACCTGAGCTTTCTTTAAAGTGCGCGAGAGGATGAGCAGAAGATTAGGTGGCTGGAGAAGCACAGAGCCCTTGTGTTCTAAGGGCTACAAAAGCGCTTCCAAGGAAGGGTGCTGGCTAGCAAGAGCTTTCAGTGCTGGCACTTTTCATCTCTGAGCAATTGCTCGACGTTTGCAATTTCTCAGCTCAGGTCTACGAGCCAGAGAGATAGTGACCGTGACATTTGGTGGCTAGAGAAGTGCAAAGCCCCAGTGTTGCTGCGCCTGTGAAAGCGCTTCCAAGGAAGGGTGCTGGCTAGCAACAGTTTTCAGTGCTGGCACTTTTCATCTCTGAGCAATTGCTCGACCTTTGCAATTTCTCACCTGAGCTCTCTTTAGAGTGCGCGAGAGGATGAGCAGAAGATTAGGTGGCTAGAGAAACACAGAGCCCCACTGTTCTTAGGCCTACAAAAGCACATCCAAGGAAGGGTGCTGGCTAGCAAGAGCTTTCAGTGCTGGCACTTTTCATCTCTGAGCAATTGCTCGACGTTTGCAATTTCTCAGCTCGTGTCTACGAGACGGAGAGAGATAGTGACTGTGACATTTGGTGGCTAGAGAAGCGCAAAGCCCCAGTGTTGCTGCGCCTGTGAAAGCGCTTCCAAGGAAGGGTGCTGGCTAGCAAGAGCTTTCAGTGCTGGCACTTCTCATCTCTGAGCAATTGTTCGACCTTTGCAATTTCTCAGCTCGTGTCTACGAGACGGAGAGAGATAGTGACCGTGACGTTTGGTGGCTAGAGAAGCGCAAAGCCCCAGTGTTGCTGCGCCTGTGAAAGCGCTTCCAAGGAAGGGTGCTGGCTAGCAAGAGCTTTCAGTGCTGGCACTTTTCATCTCTGAGCAATTGCTCGACGTTTGCAATTTCTCAGCTCGTGTCTACGAGCCAGAGAGATAGTGACCGTGACATTTGGTGGCTAGAGAAGCGCAAAGCCCCAGTGTTGCTGTGCCTGTGAAAGCGCTTCCAAGGAAGGGTGCTGGCTAGCAAGAGCTTTCAGTGCTGGCACTTTTCATCTCTGAGCAATTGCTCGACCTTTGCAATTTCTCCCCTGAGCTCTCTTTACAGTGCGCGAGAGGATGAGCAGAAGATTAGGTGGCTAGAGAAGCCCAGAGCCCCACTGTTCTTAGGCCTACAAAAGCACTTCCAAGGAAGGGTGCTGGCTAGCAACAGCTTTCAGTGCTGGCACTTTTCATCTCTGAGCAATTGCTCGACGTTTGCAATTTCTCAGCTCGTGTCTACGAGACGGAGAGAGATAGTGACCATAACGTTTGGTGGCTAGAGAAGCGCAAAGCCCCAGTGTTGCTGCGCCTGTGAAAGCGCTTCCAAGGAAGGGTGCTGGCTAGCAAGAGCTTTCAGTGCTGGCACTTTTCATCTCTGAGCAATTGCTCGACGTTTGCAATTTCTCAGCTCAGGTCTACGAGCCAGAGAGATAGTAACCGTGACATTTGGTGGCTAGAGAAGCGCAAAGCCCCAGTGTTACTGCGCCTCTGAAAGCGCTTCCAAGGAAGGGTGCTGGCTAGCAAGAGCTTTCAGTGCTGGCACTTTTCATCTCTGAGCAATTGCTCGACCTTTGCAATTTCTCACCTGAGCTTTCTTTAGAGTGCGCGAGAGGATGAGCAGAAGATTAGGTGGCTAGAGAAGCCCAGAGCCCCACTGTTCTTAGGGCTACAAGAGCGTTTCCAAGGAAGGGTGCTGGCTAGCAACAGCTTTCAGTGCTGGCACTTTTCATCTCTGAGCAATTGTTCGACCTTTGCAATTTCTCAGCTCGTGTCTACGAGACGGAGAGAGATAGTGACCGTGATGTTTGGTGGCTAGAGAAGCGCAAAGCCCCAGTGTTGCTGCGCCTGTGAAAGCGCTTCCAAGGAAGGGTGCTGGCTAGCAACAGTTTTCAGTGCTGGCACTTTTCATCTCTGAGCAATTGCTCGACCTTTGCAATTTCTCACCTGAGCTTTCTTTAGAGTGCGCGAGAGGATGAGCAGAAGATTAGGTGGCTAGAGAAACACAGAGCCCCAGTGTTCTTAGGGCTACAAGAGCGTTTCCAAGGAAGGGTGCTGGCTAGCAAGAGCTTTCAGTGCTGGCACTTTTCATCTCTGAGCAATTGCTCGACCTTTGCAATTTCTCACCGGAGCTCTCTTTAGAGTGCGCGAGAGGATGAGCAGAAGATTAGGTGGCTAGAGAAACACAGAGCCCCAGTGTTCTTAGGCCTTCAAAAGCACTTCCAAGGAAGGGTGCTGGCTAGCAACAGCTTTCAGTGCTGGCACTTTTCATCTCTGAGCAATTGCTCGACCTTTGCAATTTCTCACCTGAGCTCTCTTTAGAGTGCGCGAGAGGATGAGCAGAAGATTAGGTGGCTAGAGAAGCCCAGAGCCCCACTGTTCTTAGGCCTACAAAAGCACTTCCAAGGAAGGGTGCTGGCTAGCAAGAGCTTTCAGTGCTGGCACTTTTCATCTCTGAGCAATTGTTCGACCTTTGCAATTTCTCACCTCAGCTTTCTTTAAAGTGCGCGAGAGGATGAGCAGAAGATTAGGTGGCTGGAGAAGCACAGAGCCCTTGTGTTCTAAGGGCTACAAAAGCGCTTCCAAGGAAGGGTGCTGGCTAGCAAGAGCTTTCAGTGCTGGCACTTTTCATCTCTGAGCAATTGCTCGACGTTTGCAATTTCTCAGCTCAGGTCTACGAGCCAGAGAGATAGTGACCGTGACATTTGGTGGCTAGAGAAGTGCAAAGCCCCAGTGTTGCTGCGCCTGTGAAAGCGCTTTCAAGGAAGGGTGCTTGCTAGCAACAGTTTTCAGTGCTGGCACTTTTCATCTCTGAGCAATTGCTCGACCTTTGCAATTTCTCACCTGAGCTCTCTTTAGAGTGCGCGAGAGGATGAGCAGAAGATTAGGTGGCTAGAGAAACACAGAGCCCCACTGTTCTTAGGCCTACAAAAGCACATCCAAGGAAGGGTGCTGGCTAGCAAGAGCTTTCAGTGCTGGCACTTTTCATCTCTGAGCAATTGCTCGACGTTTGCAATTTCTCAGCTCATGTCTACGAGACGGAGAGAGATAGTGACTGTGACATTTGGTGGCTAGAGAAGCGCAAAGCCCCAGTGTTGCTGCGCCTGTGAAAGCGCTTCCAAGGAAGGGTGCTGGCTAGCAAGAGCTTTCAGTGCTGGCACTTTTCATCTCTGAGCAATTGTTCGACGTTTGCAATTTCTCAGCTCGTGTCTACGAGACGGAGAGAGATAGTGACCGTGACGTTTGGTGGCTAGAGAAGCGCAAAGCCCCAGTGTTGCTGCGCCTGTGAAAGCGCTTCCAAGGAAGGGTGCTGGCTAGCAAGAGCTTTCAGTGCTGGCACTTTTCATCTCTGAGCAATTGCTCGACGTTTGCAATTTCTCAGCTCGTGTCTACGAGCCAGAGAGATAGTGACCGTGACATTTGGTGGCTAGAGAAGCGTAAAGCCCCAGTGTTGCTGTGCCTGTGAAAGCGCTTCCAAGGAAGGGTGCTGGCTAGCAACAGTTTTCAGTGCTGGCACTTTTCATCTCTGAGCAATTGCTCGACGTTTGCAATTTCTCCCCTGAGCTCTCTTTACAGTGCGCGAGAGGATGAGCAGAAGATTAGGTGGCTAGAGAAGCCCAGAGCCCCACTGTTCTTAGGCCTACAAAAGCACTTCCAAGGAAGGGTGCTGGCTAGCAAGAGCTTTCAGTGCTGGCACTTTTCATCTCTGAGCAATTGCTCGACGTTTGCAATTTCTCAGCTCGTGTCTACGAGATGGAGAGAGATAGTGACCATAACGTTTGGTGGCTAGAGAAGCGCAAAGCCCCAGTGTTGCTGCGCCTGTGAAAGCGCTTCCAAGGAAGGGTGCTGGCTAGCAAGAGCTTTCAGTGCTGGCACTTTTCATCTCTGAGCAATTGCTCGACGTTTGCAATTTCTCACCTGAGCTCTCTTTACAGTGCGCGAGAGGATGAGCAGAAGATTAGGTGGCTAGAGAAGCCCAGAGCCCCAGTGTTCTTAGGGCTACAAAAGCGCATCCAAGGAAGGGTGCTGGCTAGCAGGAGCTTTCAGTGCTGGCACTTTTCATCTCTGAGCAATTGCTCGACATTTGCAATTTCTCAGCTCGTGTCTACGAGACGGAGAGAGATAGTGACCGTGACGTTTGGTGGCTAGAGAAGCGCAAAGCCCCAGTGTTGCTGCGCCTGTGAAAGCGCTTCCAAGGAAGGGTGCTGGCTAGCAAGAGCTTTCAGTGCTGGCACTTTTCATCTCTGAGCAATTGCTCGACGTTTGCAATTTCTCAGCTCAGGTCTACGAGCCAGAGAGATAGTAACCGTGACATTTGGTGGCTAGAGAAGCGCAAAGCCCCAGTGTTACTGCGCCTGTGAAAGCGCTTCCAAGGAAGGGTGCTGGCTAGCAACAGTTTTCAGTGCTGGCACTTTTCATCTCTGAGCAATTGCTCGACCTTTGCAATTTCTCACCTGAGCTTTCTTTAGAGTGCGCGAGAGGATGAGCAGAAGATTAGGTGGCTAGAGAAGCCCAGAGCCCCACTGTTCTTAGGGCTACAAGAGCGTTTCCAAGGAAGGGTGCTGGCTAGCAACAGCTTTCAGTGCTGGCACTTTTCATCTCTGAGCAATTGTTCGACCTTTGCAATTTCTCAGCTCGTGTCTACGAGACGGAGAGAGATAGTGACCGTGATGTTTGGTGGCTAGAGAAGCGCAAAGCCCCAGTGTTGCTGCGCCTGTGAAAGCGCTTCCAAGGAAGGGTGCTGGCTAGCAACAGTTTTCAGTGCTGGCACTTTTCATCTCTGAGCAATTGCTCGACCTTTGCAATTTCTCACCTGAGCTCTCTTTAGAGTGCGCGAGAGGATGAGCAGAAGATTAGGTGGCTAGAGAAACACAGAGCCCCAGTGTTCTTAGGCCTTCAAAAGCACTTCCAAGGAAGGGTGCTGGCTAGCAACAGCTTTCAGTGCTGGCACTTTTCATCTCTGAGCAATTGCTCGACCTTTGCAATTTCTCACCTGAGCTCTCTTTAGAGTGCGCGAGAGGATGAGCAGAAGATTAGGTGGCTAGAGAAGCCCAGAGCCCCAGTGTTCTTAGGCCTACAAAAGCACTTCCAAGGAAGGGTGCTGGCTAGCAAGAGCTTTCAGTGCTGGCACTTTTCATCTCTGAGCAATTGCTCGACGTTTGCAATTTCTCAGCTCAGTTCTACGAGCCAGAGAGATAGTGACCGTGACATTTGGTGGCTAGAGAAGTGCAAAGCCCCAGTGTTGCTGCGCCTGTGAAAGCGCTTCCAAGGAAGGGTGCTGGCTAGCAACAGTTTTCAGTGCTGGCACTTTTCATCTCTGAGCAATTGCTCGACCTTTGCAATTTCTCACCTGAGCTCTCTTTAGAGTGCGCGAGAGGATGAGCAGAAGATTAGGTGGCTAGAGAAACACGGAGCCCCACTGTTCTTAGGCCTACAAAAGCACATCCAAGGAAGGGTGCTGGCTAGCAAGAGCTTTCAGTGCTGGCACTTTTCATCTCTGAGCAATTGCTCGACGTTTGCAATTTCTCAGCTCATGTCTACGAGACGGAGAGAGATAGTGACTGTGACATTTGGTGGCTAGAGAAGCGCAAAGCCCCAGTGTTGCTGCGCCTGTGAAAGCGCTTCCAAGGAAGGGTGCTGGCTAGCAAGAGCTTTCAGTGCTGGCACTTTTCATCTCTGAGCAATTGTTCGACCTTTGCAATTTCTCAGCTCGTGTCTACGAGACGGAGAGAGATAGTGACCGTGACGTTTGGTGGCTAGAGAAGCGCAAAGCCCCAGTGTTGCTGCGCCTGTGAAAGCGCTTCCAAGGAAGGGTGCTGGCTAGCAAGAGCTTTCAGTGCTGGCACTTTTCATCTCTGAGCAATTGCTCGACGTTTGCAATTTCTCAGCTCGTGTCTACGAGCCAGAGAGATAGTGACCGTGACATTTGGTGGCTAGAGAAGCGCAAAGCCCCAGTGTTGCTGTGCCTGTGAAAGCGCTTCCAAGGAAGGGTGCTGGCTAGCAACAGCTTTCAGTGCTGGCACTTTTCATCTCTGAGCAATTGCTCGACCTTTGCAATTTCTCCCCTGAGCTCTCTTTAGACTGCGCGAGAGGATGAGCAGAAGATTAGGTGGCTAGAGAAGCCCAGAGCCCCACTGTTCTTAGGCCTACAAAAGCACTTCCAAGGAAGGGTGCTGGCTAGCAACAGCTTTCAGTGCTGGCACTTTTCATCTCTGATCAATTGCTCGACATTTGCAATTTCTCAGCTCGTGTCTACGAGACAGAGACAGATAGTGACCGTGACGTTTGGTGTCTAGAGAAGCGCAAAGCCCCAGTGTTGCTGCGCCTGTGAAAGCGCTTCCAAGGAAGGGTGCTGGCTAGCAAGAGCTTTCAGTGCTGGCACTTTTCATCTCTGAGCAATTGCTCGACGTTTGCAATTTCTCAGCTCGTGTCTACGAGCCAGAGAGATAGTGACCGTGACATTTGGTGGCTAGAGAAGCGCAAAGCCCCAGTGTTGCTGCGCCTGTGAAAGCGCTTCCAAGGAAGGGTGCTGGCTAGCAACAGCTTTCAGTGCTGGCACTTTTCATCTCTGAGCAATTGCTCGACGTTTGCAATTTCTCACCTGAGCTCTCTTTACAGTGCGCGAGAGGATGAGCAGAAGATTAGGTGGCTAGAAAAGCGCAGAGCCCCAGTGTTCTTACGGCTACAAGAGCGTTTCCAAGGAAGGGTGCTGGCTAGCAAGAGCTTTCAGTGCTGGCACTTTTCATCTCTGAGCAATTGTTCAACCTTTGCAATTTCTCAGCTCGTGTCTACGAGCCAGAGAGATAGTGACCGTGACATTTGGTGGCTAGAGAAGCGCAAAGCCCCAGTGTTACTGCGCCTGTGAAAGCGCTTCCAAGGAAGGGTGCTGGCTAGCAAAAGCTTTCAGTGCTGGCACTTTTCATCTCTGAGCAATTGCTCGACATTTGCAATTTCTCAGCTCAGGTCTACGAGACGGAGAGATAGTGACCGTGATGTTTGGTGGCTAGAGAAGCGCAAAGCCCCAGTGTTGCTGCGCCTGTGAAAGCGCTTCCAAGGAAGGGTGCTGGCTAGCAACAGTTTTCAGTGCTGGCACTTTTCATCTCTGAGCAATTGCTCGACGTTTGCAATTTCTCACCTGAGCTCTCTTTAGAGTGCGCGAGAGGATGAGCAGAAGATTAGGTGGCTAGAGAAGCCCAGAGCCCCAGTGTTCTTAGGCGTACAAAAGCGCTTCCAAGGAAGGGTGCTGGCTAGCAACAGCTTTCAGTGCTGGCACTTTTCATCTCTGAGCAATTGCTCGACCTTTGCAATTTCTCAGCTCGTGTCTACGAGACGGAGAGAGATAGTGACCGTGACGTTTGGTGGCTAGAGAAGCCCAGAGCCCCAGTGTTCTTAGGCCTACAAAAGCACTTCCAAGGAAGGGTGCTGGCTAGCAACAGCTTTCAGTGCTGGCACTTTTCATCTCTGAGCAATTGCTCGACCTTTGCAATTTCTCACCTGAGCTCTCTTTAGAGTGCGCGAGAGGATGAGGAGAAGATTAGGTGGCTAGAGAAACACAGAGCCCCACTGTTCTTAGGCCTACAAAAGCGCATCCAAGGAAGGGTGCTGGCTAGCAAGAGCTTTCAGTGCTGGCACTTTTCATCTCTGAGCAATTGCTCGACGTTTGCAATTTCTCAGCTCATGTCTACGAGACGGAGAGAGATAGTGACTGTGACGTTTGGTGGCTAGAGAAGCGCAAAGCCCCAGTGTTGCTGCGCCTGTGAAAGTGCTTCCAAGGAAGGGTGCTGGCTAGCAAGAGCTTTCAGTGCTGGCACTTTTCATCTCTGAGCAATTGCTCGACGTTTGCAATTTCTCAGCTCATGTCTACGAGACGGAGAGAGATAGTGACTGTGACGTTTGGTGGCTAGAGAAGCGCAAAGCCCCAGTGTTGCTGCGCCTGTGAAAGTGCTTCCAAGGAAGGGTGCTGGCTAGCAAGAGCTTTCAGTGCTGGCACTTTTCATCTCTGAGCAATTGTTCGACATTTGCAATTTCTCAGCTCGTGTCTACGAGACGGAGAGAGATAGTGACCGTGACGTTTGGTGGCTAGAGAAGCGCAAAGCCCCAGTGTTGCTGTGCCTGTGAAAGCGCTTCCAAGGAAGGGTGCTGGCTAGCAACAGCTTTCAGTGCTGGCACTTTTCATCTCTGAGCAATTGCTCGACGTTTGCAATTTCTCCCCTGAGCTCTCTTTAGACTGTGCGAGAGGATGAGCAGAAGATTAGGTGGCTAGAGAAGCCCAGAGCCCCAGTGTTCTTAGGCCTACAAAAGCACTTCCAAGGAAGGGTGCTGGCTAGCAAGAGCTTTCAGTGCTGGCACTTTTCATCTCTGAGCAATTGTTCGACCTTTGCAATTTCTCACCTCAGCTTTCTTTAAAGTGCGCGAGAGGATGAGCAGAAGATTAGGTGGCTGGAGAAGCACAGAGCCCTTGTGTTCTAAGGGCTACAAAAGCGCTTCCAAGGAAGGGGGCTGGCTAGCAAGAGCTTTCAGTGCTGGCACTTTTCATCTCTGAGCAATTGCTCGACGTTTGCAATTTCTCAGCTCTTGTCTACGAGACGGAGAGATAGTGACCGTGACGTTTGGTGGCTAGAGAAGTGCAAAGCCCCAGTGTTGCTGCGCCTGTGAAAGCGCTTCCAAGGAAGGGTGCTGGCTAGCAACAGCTTTCAGTGCTGGCACTTTTCATCTCTGAGCAATTGCTCGACCTTTGCAATTTCTCACCTGAGCTCTCTTTAGAGTGCGCGAGAGGATGAGCAGAAGATTAGGTGGCTAGAGAAGCCCAGAGCCCCAGTGTTCTTAGGCCTACAAAAGCACTTCCAAGGAAGGGTGCTGGCTAGCAAGAGCTTTCAGTGCTGGCACTTTTCATCTCTGAGCAATTGTTCGACCTTTGCAATTTCTCACCTCAGCTTTCTTTAAAGTGCGCGAGAGGATGAGCAGAAGATTAGGTGGCTGGAGAAGCACAGAGCCCTTGTGTTCTAAGGGCTACAAAAGCGCTTCCAAGGAAGGGTGCTGGCTAGCAAGAGCTTTCAGTGCTGGCACTTTTCATCTCTGAGCAATTGCTCGACGTTTGCAATTTCTCAGCTCGTGTCTACGAGACGGAGAGATAGTGACCGTGACGTTTGGTGGCTAGAGAAGTGCAAAGCCCCAGTGTTGCTGCGCCTGTGAAAGCGCTTCCAAGGAAGGGTGCTGGCTAGCAACAGCTTTCAGTGCTGGCACTTTTCATCTCTGAGCAATTGCTCGACCTTTGCAATTTCTCACCTGAGCTCTCTTTAGAGTGCGCGAGAGGATGAGGAGAAGATTAGGTGGCTAGAGAAACACAGAGCCCCACTGTTCTTAGGCCTACAAAAGCGCATCCAAGGAAGGGTGCTGGCTAGCAAGAGCTTTCAGTGCTGGCACTTTTCATCTCTGAGCAATTGCTCGACGTTTGCAATTTCTCAGCTCATGTCTACGAGACGGAGAGAGATAGTGACTGTGACGTTTGGTGGCTAGAGAAGCGCAAAGCCCCAGTGTTGCTGCGCCTGTGAAAGTGCTTCCAAGGAAGGGTGCTGGCTAGCAAGAGCTTTCAGTGCTGGCACTTTTCATCTCTGAGCAATTGCTCGACGTTTGCAATTTCTCAGCTCATGTCTACGAGACGGAGAGAGATAGTGACTGTGACGTTTGGTGGCTAGAGAAGCGCAAAGCCCCAGTGTTGCTGCGCCTGTGAAAGTGCTTCCAAGGAAGGGTGCTGGCTAGCAAGAGCTTTCAGTGCTGGCACTTTTCATCTCTGAGCAATTGTTCGACATTTGCAATTTCTCAGCTCGTGTCTACGAGACGGAGAGAGATAGTGACCGTGACGTTTGGTGGCTAGAGAAGCGCAAAGCCCCAGTGTTGCTGCGCCTGTGAAAGCGCTTCCAAGGAAGGGTGCTGGCTAGCAAGAGCTTTCAGTGCTGGCACTTTTCATCTCTGAGCAATTGCTCGACGTTTGCAATTTCTCAGCTCGTGTCTACGAGCCAGAGAGATAGTGACCGTGACATTTGGTGGCTAGAGAAGCGCAAAGCCCCAGTGTTGCTGTGCCTGTGAAAGCGCTTCCAAGGAAGGGTGCTGGCTAGCAAGAGCTTTCAGTGCTGGCACTTTTCATCTCTGAGCAATTGCTCGACCTTTGCAATTTCTCCCCTGAGCTCTCTTTAGACTGCGCGAGAGGATGAGCAGAAGATTAGGTGGCTAGAGAAGCCCAGAGCCCCACTGTTCTTAGGCCTACAAAAGCACTTCCAAGGAAGGGTGCTGGCTAGCAACAGCTTTCAGTGCTGGCACTTTTCATCTCTGAGCAATTGCTCGACGTTTGCAATTTCTCAGCTCGTGTCTACGAGATGGAGAGAGATAGTGACCATAACGTTTGGTGGCTAGAGAAGCGCAAAGCCCCAGTGTTGCTGCGCCTGTGAAAGCGCTTCCAAGGAAGGGTGCTGGCTAGCAAGAGCTTTCAGTGCTGGCACTTTTCATCTCTGAGCAATTGCTCGACGTTTGCAATTTCTCACCTGAGCTCTCTTTACAGTGCGCGAGAGGATGAGCAGAAGATTAGGTGGCTAGAGAAGCCCAGAGCCCCAGTGTTCTTAGGGCTACAAAAGCGCATCCAAGGAAGGGTGCTGGCTAGCAGGAGCTTTCAGTGCTGGCACTTTTCATCTCTGAGCAATTGCTCGACATTTGCAATTTCTCAGCTCGTGTCTACGAGACGGAGAGAGATAGTGACCGTGACGTTTGGTGGCTAGAGAAGCGCAAAGCCCCAGTGTTGCTGCGCCTGTGAAAGCGCTTCCAAGGAAGGGTGCTGGCTAGCAAGAGCTTTCAGTGCTGGCACTTTTCATCTCTGAGCAATTGCTCGACGTTTGCAATTTCTCAGCTCAGGTCTACGAGCCAGAGATATAGTAACCGTGACATTTGGTGGCTAGAGAAGCGCAAAGCCCCAGTGTTACTGCGCCTCTGAAAGCGCTTCCAAGGAAGGGTGCTGGCTAGCAACAGTTTTCAGTGCTGGCACTTTTCATCTCTGAGCAATTGCTCGACCTTTGCAATTTCTCACCTGAGCTTTCTTTAGAGTGCGCGAGAGGATGAGCAGAAGATTAGGTGGCTAGAGAAGCCCAGAGCCCCACTGTTCTTAGGGCTACAAGAGCGTTTCCAAGGAAGGGTGCTGGCTAGCAACAGCTTTCAGTGCTGGCACTTTTCATCTCTGAGCAATTGTTCGACCTTTGCAATTTCTCAGCTCGTGTCTACGAGACGGAGAGAGATAGTGACCGTGATGTTTGGTGGCTAGAGAAGCGCAAAGCCCCAGTGTTGCTGCGCCTGTGAAAGCGCTTCCAAGGAAGGGTGCTGGCTAGCAACAGTTTTCAGTGCTGGCACTTTTCATCTCTGAGCAATTGCTCGACGTTTGCAATTTCTCACCTGAGCTTTCTTTAGAGTGCGCGAGAGGATGAGCAGAAGATTAGGTGGCTAGAGAAGCCCAGAGCCCCAGTGTTCTTAGGGCTACAAGAGCGTTTCCAAGGAAGGGTGCTGGCTAGCAAGAGCTTTCAGTGCTGGCACTTTTCATCTCTGAGCAATTGCTCGACGTTTGCAATTTCTCACCGGAGCTCTCTTTAGAGTGCGCGAGAGGATGAGCAGAAGATTAGGTGGCTAGAGAAACACAGAGCCCCAGTGTTCTTAGGCCTTCAAAAGCACTTCCAAGGAAGGGTGCTGGCTAGCAACAGCTTTCAGTGCTGGCACTTTTCATCTCTGAGCAATTGCTCGACCTTTGCAATTTCTCACCTGAGCTCTCTTTAGAGTGCGCGAGAGGATGAGCAGAAGATTAGGTGGCTAGAGAAGCCCAGAGCCCCACTGTTCTTAGGCCTACAAAAGCACTTCCAAGGAAGGGTGCTGGCTAGCAAGAGCTTTCAGTGCTGGCACTTTTCATCTCTGAGCAATTGTTCGACCTTTGCAATTTCTCACCTCAGCTTTCTTTAAAGTGCGCGAGAGGATGAGCAGAAGATTAGGTGGCTGGAGAAGCACAGAGCCCTTGTGTTCTAAGGGCTACAAAAGCGCTTCCAAGGAAGGGTGCTGGCTAGCAAGAGCTTTCAGTGCTGGCACTTTTCATCTCTGAGCAATTGCTCGACGTTTGCAATTTCTCAGCTCAGGTCTACGAGCCAGAGAGATAGTGACCGTGACATTTGGTGGCTAGAGAAGTGCAAAGCCCCAGTGTTGCTGCGCCTGTGAAAGCGCTTCCAAGGAAGGGTGCTGGCTAGCAACAGTTTTCAGTGCTGGCACTTTTCATCTCTGAGCAATTGCTCGACCTTTGCAATTTCTCACCTGAGCTCTCTTTAGAGTGCGCGAGAGGATGAGCAGAAGATTAGGTGGCTAGAGAAACACAGAGCCCCACTGTTCTTAGGCCTACAAAAGCACATCCAAGGAAGGGTGCTGGCTAGCAAGAGCTTTCAGTGCTGGCACTTTTCATCTCTGAGCAATTGCTCGACGTTTGCAATTTCTCAGCTCATGTCTACGAGACGGAGAGAGATAGTGACTGTGACATTTGGTGGCTAGAGAAGCGCAAAGCCCCAGTGTTGCTGCGCCTGTGAAAGCGCTTCCAAGGAAGGGTGCTGGCTAGCAAGAGCTTTCAGTGCTGGCACTTTTCATCTCTGAGCAATTGTTCGACCTTTGCAATTTCTCAGCTCGTGTCTACGAGACGGAGAGAGATAGTGACCGTGACGTTTGGTGGCTAGAGAAGCGCAAAGCCCCAGTGTTGCTGCGCCTGTGAAAGCGCTTCCAAGGAAGGGTGCTGGCTAGCAAGAGCTTTCAGTGCTGGCACTTTTCATCTCTGAGCAATTGCTCGACCTTTGCAATTTCTCCCCTGAGCTCTCTTTAGACTGCGCGAGAGGATGAGCAGAAGATTAGGTGGCTAGAGAAGCCCAGAGCCCCACTGTTCTTAGGCCTACAAAAGCACTTCCAAGGAAGGGTGCTGGCTAGCAACAGCTTTCAGTGCTGGCACTTTTCATCTCTGAGCAATTGCTCGACGTTTGCAATTTCTCAGCTCGTGTCTACGAGACGGAGAGAGATAGTGACCATAACGTTTGGTGGCTAGAGAAGCGCAAAGCCCCAGTGTTGCTGCGCCTGTGAAAGCGCTTCCAAGGAAGGGTGCTGGCTAGCAAGAGCTTTCAGTGCTGGCACTTTTCATCTCTGAGCAATTGCTCGACGTTTGCAATTTCTCACCTGAGCTCTCTTTACAGTGCGCGAGAGGATGAGCAGAAGATTAGGTGGCTAGAGAAGCCCAGAGCCCCAGTGTTCTTAGGCCTACAAAAGCGCATCCAAGGAAGGGTGCTGGCTAGCAGGAGCTTTCAGTGCTGGCACTTTTCATCTCTGAGCAATTGCTCGACATTTGCAATTTCTCAGCTCGTGTCTACGAGACGGAGAGAGATAGTGACCGTGACGTTTGGTGGCTAGAGAAGCGCAAAGCCCCAGTGTTGCTGCGCCTGTGAAAGCGCTTCCAAGGAAGGGTGCTGGCTAGCAAGAGCTTTCAGTGCTGGCACTTTTCATCTCTGAGCAATTGCTCGACGTTTGCAATTTCTCAGCTCAGGTCTACGAGCCAGAGAGATAGTAACCGTGACATTTGGTGGCTAGAGAAGCGCAAAGCCCCAGTGTTACTGCGCCTCTGAAAGCGCTTCCAAGGAAGGGTGCTGGCTAGCAAGAGTTTTCAGTGCTGGCACTTTTCATCTCTGAGCAATTGCTCGACCTTTGCAATTTCTCACCTGAGCTTTCTTTACAGTGCGCGAGAGGATGAGCAGAAGATTAGGTGGCTAGAGAAGCCCAGAGCCCCACTGTTCTTAGGGCTACAAGAGCGTTTCCAAGGAAGGGTGCTGGCTAGCAACAGCTTTCAGTGCTGGCACTTTTCATCTCTGAGCAATTGTTCGACCTTTGCAATTTCTCAGCTCGTGTCTACGAGACGGAGAGAGATAGTGACCATAACGTTTGGTGGCTAGAGAAGCGCAAAGCCCCAGTGTTGCTGCGCCTGTGAAAGCGCTTCCAAGGAAGGGTGCTGGCTAGCAACAGTTTTCAGTGCTGGCACTTTTCATCTCTGAGCAATTGCTCGACCTTTGCAATTTCTCACCTGAGCTTTCTTTAGAGTGCGCGAGAGGATGAGCAGAAGATTAGGTGGCTAGAGAAGCCCAGAGCCCCAGTGTTCTTAGGGCTACAAGAGCGTTTCCAAGGAAGGGTGCTGGCTAGCAACAGCTTTCAGTGCTGGCACTTTTCATCTCTGAGCAATTGCTCGACGTTTGCAATTTCTCACCGGAGCTCTCTTTAGAGTGCGCGAGAGGATGAGCAGAAGATTAGGTGGCTAGAGAAACACAGAGCCCCAGTGTTCTTAGGCCTTCAAAAGCACTTCCAAGGAAGGGTGCTGGCTAGCAACAGCTTTCAGTGCTGGCACTTTTCATCTCTGAGCAATTGCTCGACCTTTGCAATTTCTCCCCTGAGCTCTCTTTAGACTGCGCGAGAGGATGAGCAGAAGATTAGGTGGCTAGAGAAGCCCAGAGCCCCACTGTTCTTAGGCCTACAAAAGCACTTCCAAGGAAGGGTGCTGGCTAGCAAGAGCTTTCAGTGCTGGCACTTTTCATCTCTGAGCAATTGTTCGACCTTTGCAATTTCTCACCTCAGCTTTCTTTAAAGTGCGCGAGAGGATGAGCAGAAGATTAGGTGGCTGGAGAAGCACAGAGCCCTTGTGTTCTAAGGGCTACAAAAGCGCTTCCAAGGAAGGGTGCTGGCTAGCAAGAGCTTTCAGTGCTGGCACTTTTCATCTCTGAGCAATTGCTCGACGTTTGCAATTTCTCAGCTCAGGTCTACGAGCCAGAGAGATAGTGACCGTGACATTTGGTGGCTAGAGAAGTGCAAAGCCCCAGTGTTGCTGCGCCTGTGAAAGCGCTTTCAAGGAAGGGTGCTTGCTAGCAACAGTTTTCAGTGCTGGCACTTTTCATCTCTGAGCAATTGCTCGACCTTTGCAATTTCTCACCTGAGCTCTCTTTAGAGTGCGCGAGAGGATGAGCAGAAGATTAGGTGGCTAGAGAAACACAGAGCCCCACTGTTCTTAGGCCTACAAAAGCACATCCAAGGAAGGGTGCTGGCTAGCAAGAGCTTTCAGTGCTGGCACTTTTCATCTCTGAGCAATTGCTCGACGTTTGCAATTTCTCAGCTCATGTCTACGAGACGGAGAGAGATAGTGACTGTGACGTTTGGTGGCTAGAGAAGCGCAAAGCCCCAGTGTTGCTGCGCCTGTGAAAGTGCTTCCAAGGAAGGGTGCTGGCTAGCAAGAGCTTTCAGTGCTGGCACTTTTCATCTCTGAGCAATTGTTCGACATTTGCAATTTCTCAGCTCGTGTCTACGAGACGGAGAGAGATAGTGACCGTGACGTTTGGTGGCTAGAGAAGCGCAAAGCCCCAGTGTTGCTGCGCCTGTGAAAGCGCTTCCAAGGAAGGGTGCTGGCTAGCAAGAGCTTTCAGTGCTGGCACTTTTCATCTCTGAGCAATTGCTCGACGTTTGCAATTTCTCAGCTCGTGTCTACGAGCCAGAGAGATAGTGACCGTGACATTTGGTGGCTAGAGAAGCGCAAAGCCCCAGTGTTGCTGTGCCTGTGAAAGCGCTTCCAAGGAAGGGTGCTGGCTAGCAAGAGCTTTCAGTGCTGGCACTTTTCATCTCTGAGCAATTGCTCGACCTTTGCAATTTCTCCCCTGAGCTCTCTTTAGACTGCGCGAGAGGATGAGCAGAAGATTAGGTGGCTAGAGAAGCCCAGAGCCCCACTGTTCTTAGGCCTACAAAAGCACTTCCAAGGAAGGGTGCTGGCTAGCAACAGCTTTCAGTGCTGGCACTTTTCATCTCTGAGCAATTGCTCGACGTTTGCAATTTCTCAGCTCGTGTCTACGAGATGGAGAGAGATAGTGACCATAACGTTTGGTGGCTAGAGAAGCGCAAAGCCCCAGTGTTGCTGCGCCTGTGAAAGCGCTTCCAAGGAAGGGTGCTGGCTAGCAAGAGCTTTCAGTGCTGGCACTTTTCATCTCTGAGCAATTGCTCGACGTTTGCAATTTCTCACCTGAGCTCTCTTTACAGTGCGCGAGAGGATGAGCAGAAGATTAGGTGGCTAGAGAAGCCCAGAGCCCCAGTGTTCTTAGGGCTACAAAAGCGCATCCAAGGAAGGGTGCTGGCTAGCAGGAGCTTTCAGTGCTGGCACTTTTCATCTCTGAGCAATTGCTCGACATTTGCAATTTCTCAGCTCGTGTCTACGAGACGGAGAGAGATAGTGACCGTGACGTTTGGTGGCTAGAGAAGCGCAAAGCCCCAGTGTTGCTGCGCCTGTGAAAGCGCTTCCAAGGAAGGGTGCTGGCTAGCAAGAGCTTTCAGTGCTGGCACTTTTCATCTCTGAGCAATTGCTCGACGTTTGCAATTTCTCAGCTCAGGTCTACGAGCCAGAGATATAGTAACCGTGACATTTGGTGGCTAGAGAAGCGCAAAGCCCCAGTGTTACTGCGCCTCTGAAAGCGCTTCCAAGGAAGGGTGCTGGCTAGCAACAGTTTTCAGTGCTGGCACTTTTCATCTCTGAGCAATTGCTCGACCTTTGCAATTTCTCACCTGAGCTTTCTTTAGAGTGCGCGAGAGGATGAGCAGAAGATTAGGTGGCTAGAGAAGCCCAGAGCCCCACTGTTCTTAGGGCTACAAGAGCGTTTCCAAGGAAGGGTGCTGGCTAGCAACAGCTTTCAGTGCTGGCACTTTTCATCTCTGAGCAATTGTTCGACCTTTGCAATTTCTCAGCTCGTGTCTACGAGACGGAGAGAGATAGTGACCGTGATGTTTGGTGGCTAGAGAAGCGCAAAGCCCCAGTGTTGCTGCGCCTGTGAAAGCGCTTCCAAGGAAGGGTGCTGGCTAGCAACAGTTTTCAGTGCTGGCACTTTTCATCTCTGAGCAATTGCTCGACGTTTGCAATTTCTCACCTGAGCTTTCTTTAGAGTGCGCGAGAGGATGAGCAGAAGATTAGGTGGCTAGAGAAGCCCAGAGCCCCAGTGTTCTTAGGGCTACAAGAGCGTTTCCAAGGAAGGGTGCTGGCTAGCAAGAGCTTTCAGTGCTGGCACTTTTCATCTCTGAGCAATTGCTCGACGTTTGCAATTTCTCACCGGAGCTCTCTTTAGAGTGCGCGAGAGGATGAGCAGAAGATTAGGTGGCTAGAGAAACACAGAGCCCCAGTGTTCTTAGGCCTTCAAAAGCACTTCCAAGGAAGGGTGCTGGCTAGCAACAGCTTTCAGTGCTGGCACTTTTCATCTCTGAGCAATTGCTCGACCTTTGCAATTTCTCACCTGAGCTCTCTTTAGAGTGCGCGAGAGGATGAGCAGAAGATTAGGTGGCTAGAGAAGCCCAGAGCCCCACTGTTCTTAGGCCTACAAAAGCACTTCCAAGGAAGGGTGCTGGCTAGCAAGAGCTTTCAGTGCTGGCACTTTTCATCTCTGAGCAATTGTTCGACCTTTGCAATTTCTCACCTCAGCTTTCTTTAAAGTGCGCGAGAGGATGAGCAGAAGATTAGGTGGCTGGAGAAGCACAGAGCCCTTGTGTTCTAAGGGCTACAAAAGCGCTTCCAAGGAAGGGTGCTGGCTAGCAAGAGCTTTCAGTGCTGGCACTTTTCATCTCTGAGCAATTGCTCGACGTTTGCAATTTCTCAGCTCAGGTCTACGAGCCAGAGAGATAGTGACCGTGACATTTGGTGGCTAGAGAAGTGCAAAGCCCCAGTGTTGCTGCGCCTGTGAAAGCGCTTCCAAGGAAGGGTGCTGGCTAGCAACAGTTTTCAGTGCTGGCACTTTTCATCTCTGAGCAATTGCTCGACCTTTGCAATTTCTCACCTGAGCTCTCTTTAGAGTGCGCGAGAGGATGAGCAGAAGATTAGGTGGCTAGAGAAACACAGAGCCCCACTGTTCTTAGGCCTACAAAAGCACATCCAAGGAAGGGTGCTGGCTAGCAAGAGCTTTCAGTGCTGGCACTTTTCATCTCTGAGCAATTGCTCGACGTTTGCAATTTCTCAGCTCATGTCTACGAGACGGAGAGAGATAGTGACTGTGACATTTGGTGGCTAGAGAAGCGCAAAGCCCCAGTGTTGCTGCGCCTGTGAAAGCGCTTCCAAGGAAGGGTGCTGGCTAGCAAGAGCTTTCAGTGCTGGCACTTTTCATCTCTGAGCAATTGTTCGACCTTTGCAATTTCTCAGCTCGTGTCTACGAGACGGAGAGAGATAGTGACCGTGACGTTTGGTGGCTAGAGAAGCGCAAAGCCCCAGTGTTGCTGCGCCTGTGAAAGCGCTTCCAAGGAAGGGTGCTGGCTAGCAAGAGCTTTCAGTGCTGGCACTTTTCATCTCTGAGCAATTGCTCGACCTTTGCAATTTCTCCCCTGAGCTCTCTTTAGACTGCGCGAGAGGATGAGCAGAAGATTAGGTGGCTAGAGAAGCCCAGAGCCCCACTGTTCTTAGGCCTACAAAAGCACTTCCAAGGAAGGGTGCTGGCTAGCAACAGCTTTCAGTGCTGGCACTTTTCATCTCTGAGCAATTGCTCGACGTTTGCAATTTCTCAGCTCGTGTCTACGAGACGGAGAGAGATAGTGACCATAACGTTTGGTGGCTAGAGAAGCGCAAAGCCCCAGTGTTGCTGCGCCTGTGAAAGCGCTTCCAAGGAAGGGTGCTGGCTAGCAAGAGCTTTCAGTGCTGGCACTTTTCATCTCTGAGCAATTGCTCGACGTTTGCAATTTCTCACCTGAGCTCTCTTTACAGTGCGCGAGAGGATGAGCAGAAGATTAGGTGGCTAGAGAAGCCCAGAGCCCCAGTGTTCTTAGGCCTACAAAAGCGCATCCAAGGAAGGGTGCTGGCTAGCAGGAGCTTTCAGTGCTGGCACTTTTCATCTCTGAGCAATTGCTCGACATTTGCAATTTCTCAGCTCGTGTCTACGAGACGGAGAGAGATAGTGACCGTGACGTTTGGTGGCTAGAGAAGCGCAAAGCCCCAGTGTTGCTGCGCCTGTGAAAGCGCTTCCAAGGAAGGGTGCTGGCTAGCAAGAGCTTTCAGTGCTGGCACTTTTCATCTCTGAGCAATTGCTCGACGTTTGCAATTTCTCAGCTCAGGTCTACGAGCCAGAGAGATAGTAACCGTGACATTTGGTGGCTAGAGAAGCGCAAAGCCCCAGTGTTACTGCGCCTCTGAAAGCGCTTCCAAGGAAGGGTGCTGGCTAGCAAGAGTTTTCAGTGCTGGCACTTTTCATCTCTGAGCAATTGCTCGACCTTTGCAATTTCTCACCTGAGCTTTCTTTACAGTGCGCGAGAGGATGAGCAGAAGATTAGGTGGCTAGAGAAGCCCAGAGCCCCACTGTTCTTAGGGCTACAAGAGCGTTTCCAAGGAAGGGTGCTGGCTAGCAACAGCTTTCAGTGCTGGCACTTTTCATCTCTGAGCAATTGTTCGACCTTTGCAATTTCTCAGCTCGTGTCTACGAGACGGAGAGAGATAGTGACCATAACGTTTGGTGGCTAGAGAAGCGCAAAGCCCCAGTGTTGCTGCGCCTGTGAAAGCGCTTCCAAGGAAGGGTGCTGGCTAGCAACAGTTTTCAGTGCTGGCACTTTTCATCTCTGAGCAATTGCTCGACCTTTGCAATTTCTCACCTGAGCTTTCTTTAGAGTGCGCGAGAGGATGAGCAGAAGATTAGGTGGCTAGAGAAGCCCAGAGCCCCAGTGTTCTTAGGGCTACAAGAGCGTTTCCAAGGAAGGGTGCTGGCTAGCAACAGCTTTCAGTGCTGGCACTTTTCATCTCTGAGCAATTGCTCGACGTTTGCAATTTCTCACCGGAGCTCTCTTTAGAGTGCGCGAGAGGATGAGCAGAAGATTAGGTGGCTAGAGAAGCCCAGAGCCCCAGTGTTCTTAGGCCTTCAAAAGCACTTCCAAGGAAGGGTGCTGGCTAGCAACAGCTTTCAGTGCTGGCACTTTTCATCTCTGAGCAATTGCTCGACCTTTGCAATTTCTCCCCTGAGCTCTCTTTAGACTGCGCGAGAGGATGAGCAGAAGATTAGGTGGCTAGAGAAGCCCAGAGCCCCACTGTTCTTAGGCCTACAAAAGCACTTCCAAGGAAGGGTGCTGGCTAGCAAGAGCTTTCAGTGCTGGCACTTTTCATCTCTGAGCAATTGTTCGACCTTTGCAATTTCTCACCTCAGCTTTCTTTAAAGTGCGCGAGAGGATGAGCAGAAGATTAGGTGGCTGGAGAAGCACAGAGCCCTTGTGTTCTAAGGGCTACAAAAGCGCTTCCAAGGAAGGGTGCTGGCTAGCAAGAGCTTTCAGTGCTGGCACTTTTCATCTCTGAGCAATTGCTCGACGTTTGCAATTTCTCAGCTCAGGTCTACGAGCCAGAGAGATAGTGACCGTGACATTTGGTGGCTAGAGAAGTGCAAAGCCCCAGTGTTGCTGCGCCTGTGAAAGCGCTTTCAAGGAAGGGTGCTTGCTAGCAACAGTTTTCAGTGCTGGCACTTTTCATCTCTGAGCAATTGCTCGACCTTTGCAATTTCTCACCTGAGCTCTCTTTAGAGTGCGCGAGAGGATGAGCAGAAGATTAGGTGGCTAGAGAAACACAGAGCCCCACTGTTCTTAGGCCTACAAAAGCACATCCAAGGAAGGGTGCTGGCTAGCAAGAGCTTTCAGTGCTGGCACTTTTCATCTCTGAGCAATTGCTCGACGTTTGCAATTTCTCAGCTCATGTCTACGAGACGGAGAGAGATAGTGACTGTGACATTTGGTGGCTAGAGAAGCGCAAAGCCCCAGTGTTGCTGCGCCTGTGAAAGCGCTTCCAAGGAAGGGTGCTGGCTAGCAAGAGCTTTCAGTGCTGGCACTTTTCATCTCTGAGCAATTGTTCGACCTTTGCAATTTCTCAGCTCGTGTCTACGAGACGGAGAGAGATAGTGACCGTGACGTTTGGTGGCTAGAGAAGCGCAAAGCCCCAGTGTTGCTGCGCCTGTGAAAGCGCTTCCAAGGAAGGGTGCTGGCTAGCAAGAGCTTTCAGTGCTGGCACTTTTCATCTCTGAGCAATTGCTCGACGTTTGCAATTTCTCAGCTCGTGTCTACGAGCCAGAGAGATAGTGACCGTGACGTTTGGTGTCTAGAGAAGCGCAAAGCCCCAGTGTTGCTGCGCCTGTGAAAGCGCTTCCAAGGAAGGGTGCTGGCTAGCAAGAGCTTTCAGTGCTGGCACTTTTCATCTCTGAGCAATTGCTCGACCTTTGCAATTTCTCCCCTGAGCTCTCTTTAGACTGCGCGAGAGGATGAGCAGAAGATTAGGTGGCTAGAGAAGCCCAGAGCCCCACTGTTCTTAGGCCTACAAAAGCACTTCCAAGGAAGGGTGCTGGCTAGCAACAGCTTTCAGTGCTGGCACTTTTCATCTCTGAGCAATTGCTCGACGTTTGCAATTTCTCAGCTCGTGTCTACGAGACGGAGAGAGATAGTGACCATAACGTTTGGTGGCTAGAGAAGCGCAAAGCCCCAGTGTTGCTGCGCCTGTGAAAGCGCTTCCAAGGAAGGGTGCTGGCTAGCAAGAGCTTTCAGTGCTGGCACTTTTCATCTCTGAGCAATTGCTCGACGTTTGCAATTTCTCACCTGAGCTCTCTTTACAGTGCGCGAGAGGATGAGCAGAAGATTAGGTGGCTAGAGAAGCCCAGAGCCCCAGTGTTCTTAGGCCTACAAAAGCGCATCCAAGGAAGGGTGCTGGCTAGCAGGAGCTTTCAGTGCTGGCACTTTTCATCTCTGAGCAATTGCTCGACATTTGCAATTTCTCAGCTCGTGTCTACGAGACGGAGAGAGATAGTGACCGTGACGTTTGGTGTCTAGAGAAGCGCAAAGCCCCAGTGTTGCTGCGCCTGTGAAAGCGCTTCCAAGGAAGGGTGCTGGCTAGCAAGAGCTTTCAGTGCTGGCACTTTTCATCTCTGAGCAATTGCTCGACGTTTGCAATTTCTCAGCTCAGGTCTACGAGCCAGAGAGATAGTAACCGTGACATTTGGTGGCTAGAGAAGGGCAAAGCCCCAGTGTTACTGCGCCTGTGAAAGCGCTTCCAAGGAAGGGTGCTGGCTAGCAAGAGCTTTCAGTGCTGGCACTTTTCATCTCTGAGCAATTGCTCGACCTTTGTAATTTCTCACCTGAGCTTTCTTTAGAGTGCGCGAGAGGATGAGCAGAAGATTAGGTGGCTAGAGAAGCCCAGAGCCCCAGTGTTCTTAGGGCTACAAGAGCGTTTCCAAGGAAGGGTGCTGGCTAGCAAGAGCTTTCAGTGCTGGCACTTTTCATCTCTGAGCAATTGCTCGACCTTTGCAATTTCTCAGCTCGTGTCTACGAGACGGAGAGAGATAGTGACCGTGACGTTTGGTGGCTAGAGAAGCCCAGAGCCCCAGTGTTCTTAGGCCTACAAAAGCACTTCCAAGGAAGGGTGCTGGCTAGCAACAGCTTTCAGTGCTGGCACTTTTCATCTCTGAGCAATTGCTCGACGTTTGCAATTTCTCAGCTCGTGTCTACGAGCCAGAGAGATAGTGACCGTGACATTTGGTGGGTAGAGAAGCGCAAAGCCCCAGTGTTGCTGCGCCTGTGAAAGCACTTCCAAGGAAGGGTGCTGGCTAGCAGGAGCTTTCAGTGCTGGCACTTTTCATCTCTGAGCAATTGCTCGACGTTTGCAATTTCTCAGCTCGTGTCTACGAGGCGGAGGGAGATAGTGACCGTGACGTTTGGTGGCTAGAGAAGCCCAGAGCCCCAGTGTTCTTAGGCCTACAAAAGCACTTCCAAGGAAGGGTGCTGGCTAGCAAGAGCTTTCAGTGCTGGCACTTTTCATCTCTGAGCAATTGCTCGACCTTTGCAATTTCTCAGCTCGTGTCTACGAGACGGAAAGAGAATGACCGTGACGTTTGGTGTGTAGAGAAGCGCAAAGCCCCAGTGTTACTGTGCCTGTGAAAGCGCTTCCAAAGAAGGGTGCTGGCTAGCAAGAGCTTTCAGTGCTGGCACTTTTCATCTCTGAGCAATTGCTTGACCTTTGCAATTTCTCACCTGAGCTCTCTTTAGAGTGCGCGAGAGGATGAGCAGAAGATTAGGTGGCTGGAGAAACACAGAGCCCCAGTGTTCTTAGGGCTACAAGAGCGTTTCCAAGGAAGGGTGCTGGCTAGCAAGAGCTTTCAGTGCTGGCACTTTTCATCTCTGAGCAATTGCTCGACCTTTGCAATTTCTCAGCTCGTGTCTACGAGGCGGAGAGAGATAGTGACCGTGACGTTTGGTGGCTAGAGAAGCGCAAAGCCCCAGTGTTGCTGCGCCTGTGAAAGCGCTTCCAAGGAAGGGTGCTGGCTAGCAAGAGCTTTCAGTGCTGGCACTTTTCATCTCTGAGCAATTGCTCGACGTTTGCAATTTCTCAGCTCGTGTCTACGAGCCAGAGAGATAGTGACCGTGACATTTGGTGGCTAGAGAAGCGCAAAGCCCCAGTGTTGCTGTGCCTGTGAAAGCGCTTCCAAGGAAGGGTGCTGGCTAGCAAGAGCTTTCAGTGCTGGCACTTTTCATCTCTGAGCAATTGCTCGACCTTTGCAATTTCTCCCCTGAGCTCTCTTTAGACTGCGCGAGAGGATGAGCAGAAGATTAGGTGGCTAGAGAAGCCCAGAGCCCCACTGTTCTTAGGCCTACAAAAGCACTTCCAAGGAAGGGTGCTGGCTAGCAACAGCTTTCAGTGCTGGCACTTTTCATCTCTGAGCAATTGCTCGACGTTTGCAATTTCTCAGCTCGTGTCTACGAGACGGAGAGAGATAGTGACCATAACGTTTGGTGGCTAGAGAAGCGCAAAGCCCCAGTGTTGCTGCGCCTGTGAAAGCGCTTCCAAGGAAGGGTGCTGGCTAGCAAGAGCTTTCAGTGCTGGCACTTTTCATCTCTGAGCAATTGCTCGACGTTTGCAATTTCTCACCTGAGCTCTCTTTACAGTGCGCGAGAGGATGAGCAGAAGATTAGGTGGCTAGAGAAGCCCAGAGCCCCAGTGTTCTTAGGCCTACAAAAGCGCATCCAAGGAAGGGTGCTGGCTAGCAGGAGCTTTCAGTGCTGGCACTTTTCATCTCTGAGCAATTGCTCGACATTTGCAATTTCTCAGCTCGTGTCTACGAGACGGAGAGAGATAGTGACCGTGACGTTTGGTGTCTAGAGAAGCGCAAAGCCCCAGTGTTGCTGCGCCTGTGAAAGCGCTTCCAAGGAAGGGTGCTGGCTAGCAAGAGCTTTCAGTGCTGGCACTTTTCATCTCTGAGCAATTGCTCGACGTTTGCAATTTCTCAGCTCAGGTCTACGAGCCAGAGAGATAGTAACCGTGACATTTGGTGGCTAGAGAAGGGCAAAGCCCCAGTGTTACTGCGCCTGTGAAAGCGCTTCCAAGGAAGGGTGCTGGCTAGCAAGAGCTTTCAGTGCTGGCACTTTTCATCTCTGAGCAATTGCTCGACCTTTGTAATTTCTCACCTGAGCTTTCTTTAGAGTGCGCGAGAGGATGAGCAGAAGATTAGGTGGCTAGAGAAGCCCAGAGCCCCAGTGTTCTTAGGGCTACAAGAGCGTTTCCAAGGAAGGGTGCTGGCTAGCAAGAGCTTTCAGTGCTGGCACTTTTCATCTCTGAGCAATTGCTCGACGTTTGCAATTTCTCAGCTCGTGTCTACGAGCCAGAGAGATAGTGACCGTGACATTTGGTGGCTAGAGAAGCGCAAAGCCCCACTGTTACTGCGCCTGTGAAAGCACTTCCAAGGAAGGGTGCTGGCTAGCAGGAGCTTTCAGTGCTGACACTTTTCATCTCTGAGCAATTGCTCGACGTTTGCAATTTCTCAGCTCGTGTCTACGAGGCGGAGGGAGATAGTGACCGTGACGTTTGGTGGCTAGAGAAGCCCAGAGCCCCAGTGTTCTTAGGCCTACAAAAGCACTTCCAAGGAAGGGTGCTGGCTAGCAAGAGCTTTCAGTGCTGGCACTTTTCATCTCTGAGCAATTGCTCGACCTTTGCAATTTCTCAGCTCGTGTCTACGAGACGGAAAGAGAATGACCGTGACGTTTGGTGTGTAGAGAAGCGCAAAGCCCCAGTGTTACTGTGCCTGTGAAAGCGCTTCCAAAGAAGGGTGCTGGCTAGCAAGAGCTTTCAGTGCTGGCACTTTTCATCTCTGAGCAATTGCTTGACCTTTGCAATTTCTCACCTGAGCTCTCTTTAGAGTGCGCGAGAGGATGAGCAGAAGATTAGGTGGCTGGAGAAACACAGAGCCCCAGTGTTCTTAGGGCTACAAGAGCGTTTCCAAGGAAGGGTGCTGGCTAGCAAGAGCTTTCAGTGCTGGCACTTTTCATCTCTGAGCAATTGCTCGACCTTTGCAATTTCTCAGCTCGTGTCTACGAGGCGGAGAGAGATAGTGACCGTGACGTTTGGTGGCTAGAGAAGCGCAAAGCCCCAGTGTTGCTGCGCCTGTGAAAGCGCTTCCAAGGAAGGGTGCTGGCTAGCAACAGTTTTCAGTGCTGGCACTTTTCATCTCTGAGCAATTGCTCGACCTTTGCAATTTCTCACCTGAGCTTTCTTTAGAGTGCGCGAGAGGATGAGCAGAAGATTAGGTGGCTAGAGAAGCCCAGAGCCCCAGTGTTCTTAGGGCTACAAGAGCGTTTCCAAGGAAGGGTGCTGGCTAGCAAGAGCTTTCAGTGCTGGCACTTTTCATCTCTGAGCAATTGCTCGACGTTTGCAATTTCTCACCTGAGCTCTCTTTAGAGTGCGCGAGAGGATGAGCAGAAGATTAGGTGGCTAGAGAAACACAGAGCCCCAGTGTTCTTAGGCCTTCAAAAGCACTTCCAAGGAAGGGTGCTGGCTAGCAACAGCTTTCAGTGCTGGCACTTTTCATCTCTGAGCAATTGCTCGACCTTTGCAATTTCTCATCTGAGCTCTCTTTAGAGTGCGCGAGAGGATGAGCAGAAGATTAGGTGGCTAGAGAAGCCCAGAGCCCCACTGTTCTTAGGCCTACAAAAGCACTTCCAAGGAAGGGTGCTGGCTAGCAAGAGCTTTCAGTGCTGGCACTTTTCATCTCTGAGCAATTGTTCGACCTTTGCAATTTCTCACCTCAGCTTTCTTTAAAGTGCGCGAGAGGATGAGCAGAAGATTAGGTGGCTGGAGAAGCACAGAGCCCTTGTGTTCTAAGGGCTACAAAAGCGCTTCCAAGGAAGGGTGCTGGCTAGCAAGAGCTTTCAGTGCTGGCACTTTTCATCTCTGAGCAATTGCTCGACGTTTGCAATTTCTCAGCTCGTGTCTACGAGACGGAGAGATAGTGACCGTGACGTTTGGTGGCTAGAGAAGTGCAAAGCCCCAGTGTTGCTGCGCCTGTGAAAGCGCTTCCAAGGAAGGGTGCTGGCTAGCAACAGCTTTCAGTGCTGGCACTTTTCATCTCTGAGCAATTGCTCGACGTTTGCAATTTCTCACCTGAGCTCTCTTTAGAGTGCGCGAGAGGATGAGCAGAAGATTAGGTGGCTAGAGAAGCGCAGAGCCCCAGTGTTCTTACGGCTACAAGAGCGTTTCCAAGGAAGGGTGCTGGCTAGCAAGAGCTTTCAGTGCTGGCACTTTTCATCTCTGAGCAATTGCTCGACCTTTGCAATTTCTCACCTGAGCTCTCTTTAGAGTGCGCGAGAGGATGAGCAGAAGATTAGGTGGCTGGAGAAACACAGAGCCCCAGTGTTCTTAGGGCTACAAGAGCGTTTCCAAGGAAGGGTGCTGGCTAGCAAGAGCTTTCAGTGCTGGCACTTTTCATCTCTGAGCAATTGCTCGACCTTTGCAATCTCTCAGCTCGTGTCTACGAGACAGAGAGATAGTGACCGTGACCTTTGGTTGGTAGAGAAGCGCAAAGCCCCAGTGTTGCTGCGCCTGTGAAAGCGCTTCCAAGGAAGGGTGCTGGCTAGCAAGAGCTTTCAGTGCTGGCACTTTTCATCTCTGAGCAATTGCTCGACCTTTGCAATTTCTCACCTGAGCTCTCTTTAGAGTGCGCGAGAGGATGAGCAGAAGATTAGGTGGCTGGAGAAACACAGAGCCCCAGTGTTCTTAGGGCTACAAGAGCGTTTCCAAGGAAGGGTGCTGGCTAGCAAGAGCTTTCAGTGCTGGCACTTTTCATCTCTGAGCAATTGCTCGACCTTTGCAATCTCTCAGCTCGTGTCTATGAGACAGAGAGATAGTGACCGTGACCTTTGGTTGGTAGAGAAGCGCAAAGCCCCAGTGTTGCTGCGCCTGTGAAAGCGCTTCCAAGGAAGGGTGCTGGCTAGCAAGAGCTTTCAGTGCTGGCACTTTTCATCTCTGAGCAATTGTTCGACCTTTGCAATTTCTCAGCTCGTGTCTACGAGACGGAGAGAGATAGTGACCGTGACGTTTGGTGGCTAGAGAAGCGCAAAGCCCCAGTGTTGCTGCGCCTGTGAAAGCGCTTCCAAGGAAGGGTGCTGGCTAGCAACAGTTTTCAGTGCTGGCACTTTTCATCTCTGAGCAATTGCTCGACCTTTGCAATTTCTCACCTGAGCTTTCTTTAGAGTGCGCGAGAGGATGAGCAGAAGATTAGGTGGCTAGAGAAGCCCAGAGCCCCACTGTTCTTAGGGCTACAAGAGCGTTTCCAAGGAAGGGTGCTGGCTAGCAAGAGCTTTCAGTGCTGGCACTTTTCATCTCTGAGCAATTGCTCGACGTTTGCAATTTCTCACCTGAGCTCTCTTTAGAGTGCGCGAGAGGATGAGCAGAAGATTAGGTGGCTAGAGAAGCCCAGAGCCCCAGTGTTCTTAGGCCTTCAAAAGCACTTCCAAGGAAGGGTGCTGGCTAGCAACAGCTTTCAGTGCTGGCACTTTTCATCTCTGAGCAATTGCTCGACCTTTGCAATTTCTCACCTGAGCTCTCTTTAGAGTGCGCGAGAGGATGAGCAGAAGATTAGGTGGCTAGAGAAGCCCAGAGCCCCAGTGTTCTTAGGCCTACAAAAGCACTTCCAAGGAAGGGTGCTGGCTAGCAAGAGCTTTCAGTGCTGGCACTTTTCATCTCTGAGCAATTGTTCGACCTTTGCAATTTCTCACCTCAGCTTTCTTTAAAGTGCGCGAGAGGATGAGCAGAAGATTAGGTGGCTGGAGAAGCACAGAGCCCTTGTGTTCTAAGGGCTACAAAAGCGCTTCCAAGGAAGGGTGCTGGCTAGCAACAGCTTTCAGTGCTGGCACTTTTCATCTCTGAGCAATTGCTCGACGTTTGCAATTTCTCAGCTCGTGTCTACGAGACGGAGAGAGATAGTGACCGTGACGTTTGGTGGCTAGAGAAGTGCAAAGCCCCAGTGTTGCTGCGCCTGTGAAAGCGCTTCCAAGGAAGGGTGCTGGCTAGCAACAGCTTTCAGTGCTGGCACTTTTCATCTCTGAGCAATTGCTCGACCTTTGCAATTTCTCACCTGAGCTCTCTTTAGAGTGCGCGAGAGGATGAGGAGAAGATTAGGTGGCTAGAGAAACACAGAGCCCCACTGTTCTTAGGCCTACAAAAGCGCATCCAAGGAAGGGTGCTGGCTAGCAAGAGCTTTCAGTGCTGGCACTTTTCATCTCTGAGCAATTGCTCGACGTTTGCAATTTCTCAGCTCATGTCTACGAGACGGAGAGAGATAGTGACTGTGACGTTTGGTGGCTAGAGAAGCGCAAAGCCCCAGTGTTGCTGCGCCTGTGAAAGTGCTTCCAAGGAAGGGTGCTGGCTAGCAAGAGCTTTCAGTGCTGGCACTTTTCATCTCTGAGCAATTGCTCGACGTTTGCAATTTCTCAGCTCATGTCTACGAGACGGAGAGAGATAGTGACTGTGACGTTTGGTGGCTAGAGAAGCGCAAAGCCCCAGTGTTGCTGCGCCTGTGAAAGTGCTTCCAAGGAAGGGTGCTGGCTAGCAAGAGCTTTCAGTGCTGGCACTTTTCATCTCTGAGCAATTGCTCGACCTTTGCAATTTCTCAGCTCGTGTCTACGAGACGGAGAGAGATAGTGACCGTGACGTTTGGTGGCTAGAGAAGCGCAAAGCCCCAGTGTTGCTGCGCCTGTGAAAGCGCTTCCAAGGAAGGGTGCTGGCTAGCAAGAGCTTTCAGTGCTGGCACTTTTCATCTCTGAGCAATTGCTCGACGTTTGCAATTTCTCAGCTCGTGTCTACGAGCCAGAGAGATAGTGACCGTGACATTTGGTGGCTAGAGAAGCGCAAAGCCCCAGTGTTGCTGTGCCTGTGAAAGCGCTTCCAAGGCAGGGTGCTGGCTAGCAAGAGCTTTCAGTGCTGGCACTTTTCATCTCTGAGCAATTGCTCGACTTTTGCAATTTCTCCCCTGAGCTCTCTTTAGACTGCGCGAGAGGATGAGCAGAAGATTAGGTGGCTAGAGAAGCCCAGAGCCCCACTGTTCTTAGGCCTACAAAAGCACTTCCAAGGAAGGGTGCTGGCTAGCAACAGCTTTCAGTGCTGGCACTTTTCATCTCTGAGCAATTGCTCGACGTTTGCAATTTCTCAGCTCGTGTCTACGAGATGGAGAGAGATAGTGACCATAACGTTTGGTGGCTAGAGAAGCGCAAAGCCCCAGTGTTACTGCGCCTGTGAAAGCGCTTCCAAGGAAGGGTGCTGGCTAGCAAGAGCTTTCAGTGCTGGCACTTTTCATCTCTGAGCAATTGCTCGACGTTTGCAATTTCTCACCTGAGCTCTCTTTAGAGTGCGCGAGAGGATGAGCAGAAGATTAGGTGGCTAGAGAAGCCCAGAGCCCCAGTGTTCTTAGGGCTACAAAAGCGCATCCAAGGAAGGGTGCTGGCTAGCAGGAGCTTTCAGTGCTGGCACTTTTCATCTCTGAGCAATTGCTCGACATTTGCAATTTCTCAGCTCGTGTCTACGAGACGGAGAGAGATAGTGACCGTGACGTTTGGTGGCTAGAGAAGCGCAAAGCCCCAGTGTTGCTGCGCCTGTGAAAGCGCTTCCAAGGAAGGGTGCTGGCTAGCAAGAGCTTTCAGTGCTGGCACTTTTCATCTCTGAGCAATTGCTCGACGTTTGCAATTTCTCAGCTCAGGTCTACGAGCCAGAGAGATAGTAACCGTGACATTTGGTGGCTAGAGAAGCGCAAAGCCCCAGTGTTACTGCGCCTCTGAAAGCGCTTCCAAGGAAGGGTGCTGGCTAGCAACAGTTTTCAGTGCTGGCACTTTTCATCTCTGAGCAATTGCTCGACCTTTGCAATTTCTCACCTGAGCTTTCTTTAGAGTGCGCGAGAGGATGAGCAGAAGATTAGGTGGCTAGAGAAGCCCAGAGCCCCACTGTTCTTAGGGCTACAAGAGCGTTTCCAAGGAAGGGTGCTGGCTAGCAACAGCTTTCAGTGCTGGCACTTTTCATCTCTGAGCAATTGTTCGACCTTTGCAATTTCTCAGCTCGTGTCTACGAGACGGAGAGAGATAGTGACCGTGATGTTTGGTGGCTAGAGAAGCGCAAAGCCCCAGTGTTGCTGCGCCTGTGAAAGCGCTTCCAAGGAAGGGTGCTGGCTAGCAACAGTTTTCAGTGCTGGCACTTTTCATCTCTGAGCAATTGCTCGACCTTTGCAATTTCTCACCTGAGCTTTCTTTAGAGTGCGCGAGAGGATGAGCAGAAGATTAGGTGGCTAGAGAAGCCCAGAGCCCCAGTGTTCTTAGGGCTACAAGAGCGTTTCCAAGGAAGGGTGCTGGCTAGCAAGAGCTTTCAGTGCTGGCACTTTTCATCTCTGAGCAATTGCTCGACGTTTGCAATTTCTCACCGGAGCTCTCTTTAGAGTGCGCGAGAGGATGAGCAGAAGATTAGGTGGCTAGAGAAACACAGAGCCCCAGGGTTCTTAGGCCTTCAAAAGCACTTCCAAGGAAGGGTGCTGGCTAGCTACAGCTTTCAGTGCTGGCACTTTTCATCTCTGAGCAATTGCTCGACCTTTGCAATTTCTCCCCTGAGCTTTCTTTAGACTGCGCGAGAGGATGAGCAGAAGATTAGGTGGCTAGAGAAGCCCAGAGCCCCACTGTTCTTAGGCCTACAAAAGCACTTCCAAGGAAGGGTGCTGGCTAGCAACAGCTTTCAGTGCTGGCACTTTTCATCTCTGAGCAATTGCTCGACGTTTGCAATTTCTCAGCTCGTGTCTACGAGACGGAGAGAGATAGTGACCATAACGTTTGGTGTCTAGAGAAGCGCAAAGCCCCAGTGTTGCTGCGCCTGTGAAAGCGCTTCCAAGGAAGGGTGCTGGCTAGCAAGAGCTTTCAGTGCTGGCACTTTTCATCTCTGAGCAATTGCTCGACGTTTGCAATTTCTCACCTGAGCTCTCTTTAGAGTGCGCGAGAGGATGAGCAGAAGATTAGGTGGCTAGAGAAGCCCAGAGCCCCAGTGTTCTTAGGCCTACAAAAGCGCATCCAAGGAAGGGTGCTGGCTAGCAGGAGCTTTCAGTGCTGGCACTTTTCATCTCTGAGCAATTGCTCGACATTTGCAATTTCTCAGCTCGTGTCTACGAGGCGGAGGGAGAAAGTGACCGTGACGTTTGGTGTCTAGAGAAGCGCAAAGCCCCAGTGTTGCTGCGCCTGTGAAAGCGCTTCCAAGGAAGGGTGCTGGCTAGCAAGAGCTTTCAGTGCTGGCACTTTTCATCTCTGAGCAATTGCTCGACGTTTGCAATTTCTCAGCTCAGGTCTACGAGCCAGAGAGATAGTAACCGTGACATTTGGTGGCTAGAGAAGCGCAAAGCCCCAGTGTTACTGCGCCTCTGAAAGCGCTTCCAAGGAAGGGTGCTGGCTAGCAACAGTTTTCAGTGCTGGCACTTTTCATCTCTGAGCAATTGCTCGACCTTTGCAATTTCTCACCTGAGCTCTCTTTAGAGTGCGCGAGAGGATGAGCAGAAGATTAGGTGGCTAGAGAAGCCCAGAGCCCCACTGTTCTTAGGGCTACAAGAGCGTTTCCAAGGAAGGGTGCTGGCTAGCAACAGCTTTCAGTGCTGGCACTTTTCATCTCTGAGCAATTGTTCGACCTTTGCAATTTCTCAGCTCGTGTCTACGAGACGGAGAGAGATAGTGACCATAACGTTTGGTGGCTAGAGAAGCGCAAAGCCCCAGTGTTGCTGCGCCTGTGAAAGCGCTTCCAAGGAAGGGTGCTGGCTAGCAACAGTTTTCAGTGCTGGCACTTTTCATCTCTGAGCAATTGCTCGACCTTTGCAATTTCTCACCTGAGCTCTCTTTAGAGTGCGCGAGAGGATGAGCAGAAGATTAGGTGGCTGGAGAAGCACAGAGCCCTTGTGTTCTAAGGGCTACAAAAGCGCTTCCAAGGAAGGGTGCTGGCTAGCAAGAGCTTTCAGTGCTGGCACTTTTCATCTCTGAGCAATTGCTCGACGTTTGCAATTTCTCAGCTCAGGTCTACGAGCCAGAGAGATAGTGACCGTGACATTTGGTGGCTAGAGAAGTGCAAAGCCCCAGTGTTGCTGCGCCTGTGAAAGCGCTTCCAAGGAAGGGTGCTGGCTAGCAAGAGCTTTCAGTGCTGGCACTTTTCATCTCTGAGCAATTGCTCGACCTTTGCAATTTCTCACCTGAGCTCTCTTTAGAGTGCGCGAGAGGATGAGCAGAAGATTAGGTGGCTAGAGAAACACAGAGCCCCACTGTTCTTAGGCCTACAAAAGCACATCCAAGGAAGGGTGCTGGCTAGCAAGAGCTTTCAGTGCTGGCACTTTTCATCTCTGAGCAATTGCTCGACGTTTGCAATTTCTCAGCTCATGTCTACGAGACGGAGAGAGATAGTGACTGTGACATTTGGTGGCTAGAGAAGCGCAAAGCCCCAGTGTTGCTGCGCCTGTGAAAGCGCTTCCAAGGAAGGGTGCTGGCTAGCAAGAGCTTTCAGTGCTGGCACTTTTCATCTCTGAGCAATTGTTCGACCTTTGCAATTTCTCAGCTCGTGTCTACGAGACGGAGAGAGATAGTGACCGTGACGTTTGGTGGCTAGAGAAGCGCAAAGCCCCAGTGTTGCTGCGCCTGTGAAAGCGCTTCCAAGGAAGGGTGCTGGCTAGCAAGAGCTTTCAGTGCTGGCACTTTTCATCTCTGAGCAATTGCTCGACGTTTGCAATTTCTCAGCTCGTGTCTACGAGACAGAGAGATAGTGACCGTGACATTTGGTGGCTAGAGAAGCGCAAAGCCCCAGTGTTGCTGTGCCTGTGAAAGCGCTTCCAAGGCAGGGTGCTGGCTAGCAAGAGCTTTCAGTGCTGGCACTTTTCATCTCTGAGCAATTGCTCGACCTTTGCAATTTCTCCCCTGAGCTCTCTTTAGAGTGCGCGAGAGGATGAGCAGAAGATTAGGTGGCTAGAGAAGCCCAGAGCCCCACTGTTCTTAGGCCTACAAAAGCACTTCCAAGGAAGGGTGCTGGCTAGCAAGAGCTTTCAGTGCTGGCACTTTTCATCTCTGAGCAATTGTTCGACCTTTGCAATTTCTCACCTCAGCTTTCTTTAAAGTGCGCGAGAGGATGAGCAGAAGATTAGGTGGCTGGAGAAGCACAGAGCCCTTGTGTTCTAAGGGCTACAAAAGCGCTTCCAAGGAAGGGTGCTGGCTAGCAAGAGCTTTCAGTGCTGGCACTTTTCATCTCTGAGCAATTGCTCGACGTTTGCAATTTCTCACCTGAGCTCTCTTTACAGTGCGCGAGAGGATGAGCAGAAGATTAGGTGGCTAGAGAAGCCCAGAGCCCCAGTGTTCTTAGGCCTACAAAAGCGCATCCAAGGAAGGGTGCTGGCTAGCAGGAGCTTTCAGTGCTGGCACTTTTCATCTCTGAGCAATTGCTCGACATTTGCAATTTCTCAGCTCGTGTCTACGAGGCGGAGGGAGAAAGTGACCGTGACGTTTGGTGTCTAGAGAAGCGCAAAGCCCCAGTGTTGCTGCGCCTGTGAAAGCGCTTCCAAGGAAGGGTGCTGGCTAGCAAGAGCTTTCAGTGCTGGCACTTTTCATCTCTGAGCAATTGCTCGACGTTTGCAATTTCTCAGCTCAGGTCTACGAGCCAGAGAGATAGTAACCGTGACATTTGGTGGCTAGAGAAGCGCAAAGCCCCAGTGTTACTGCGCCTCTGAAAGCGCTTCCAAGGAAGGGTGCTGGCTAGCAACAGTTTTCAGTGCTGGCACTTTTCATCTCTGAGCAATTGCTCGACCTTTGCAATTTCTCACCTGAGCTTTCTTTAGAGTGCGCGAGAGGATGAGCAGAAGATTAGGTGGCTAGAGAAGCCCAGAGCCCCACTGTTCTTAGGGCTACAAGAGCGTTTCCAAGGAAGGGTGCTGGCTAGCAACAGCTTTCAGTGCTGGCACTTTTCATCTCTGAGCAATTGTTCGACCTTTGCAATTTCTCAGCTCGTGTCTACGAGACGGAGAGAGATAGTGACCATAACGTTTGGTGGCTAGAGAAGCGCAAAGCCCCAGTGTTGCTGCGCCTGTGAAAGCGCTTCCAAGGAAGGGTGCTGGCTAGCAACAGTTTTCAGTGCTGGCACTTTTCATCTCTGAGCAATTGCTCGACCTTTGCAATTTCTCACCTGAGCTTTCTTTAGAGTGCGCGAGAGGATGAGCAGAAGATTAGGTGGCTAGAGAAGCCCAGAGCCCCAGTGTTCTTAGGGCTACAAGAGCGTTTCCAAGGAAGGGTGCTGGCTAGCAAGAGCTTTCAGTGCTGGCACTTTTCATCTCTGAGCAATTGCTCGACGTTTGCAATTTCTCACCGGAGCTCTCTTTAGAGTGCGCGAGAGGATGAGCAGAAGATTAGGTGGCTAGAGAAACACAGAGCCCCAGTGTTCTTAGGCCTTCAAAAGCACTTCCAAGGAAGGGTGCTGGCTAGCAACAGCTTTCAGTGCTGGCACTTTTCATCTCTGAGCAATTGCTCGACCTTTGCAATTTCTCACCTGAGCTCTCTTTAGAGTGCGCGAGAGGATGAGCAGAAGATTAGGTGGCTAGAGAAGCCCAGAGCCCCACTGTTCTTAGGGCTACAAGAGCGTTTCCAAGGAAGGGTGCTGGCTAGCAACAGCTTTCAGTGCTGGCACTTTTCATCTCTGAGCAATTGTTCGACCTTTGCAATTTCTCACCTCAGCTTTCTTTAAAGTGCGCGAGAGGATGAGCAGAAGATTAGGTGGCTGGAGAAGCACAGAGCCCTTGTGTTCTAAGGGCTACAAAAGCGCTTCCAAGGAAGGGTGCTGGCTAGCAAGAGCTTTCAGTGCTGGCACTTTTCATCTCTGAGCAATTGCTCGACGTTTGCAATTTCTCAGCTCAGGTCTACGAGCCAGAGAGATAGTGACCGTGACATTTGGTGGCTAGAGAAGTGCAAAGCCCCAGTGTTGCTGCGCCTGTGAAAGCGCTTCCAAGGAAGGGTGCTGGCTAGCAAGAGCTTTCAGTGCTGGCACTTTTCATCTCTGAGCAATTGCTCGACGTTTGCAATTTCTCACCTGAGCTCTCTTTACAGTGCGCGAGAGGATGAGCAGAAGATTAGGTGGCTAGAGAAACACAGAGCCCCACTGTTCTTAGGCCTACAAAAGCACATCCAAGGAAGGGTGCTGGCTAGCAAGAGCTTTCAGTGCTGGCACTTTTCATCTCTGAGCAATTGCTCGACGTTTGCAATTTCTCAGCTCATGTCTACGAGACGGAGAGAGATAGTGACTGTGACATTTGGTGGCTAGAGAAGCGCAAAGCCCCAGTGTTGCTGCGCCTGTGAAAGCGCTTCCAAGGAAGGGTGCTGGCTAGCAACAGCTTTCAGTGCTGGCACTTTTCATCTCTGAGCAATTGTTCGACGTTTGCAATTTCTCAGCTCGTGTCTACGAGACGGAGAGAGATAGTGACCGTGACGTTTGGTGGCTAGAGAAGCGCAAAGCCCCAGTGTTGCTGCGCCTGTGAAAGCGCTTCCAAGGAAGGGTGCTGGCTAGCAAGAGCTTTCAGTGCTGGCACTTTTCATCTCTGAGCAATTGCTCGACGTTTGCAATTTCTCACCTCAGCTTTCTTTAAAGTGCGCGAGAGGATGAGCAGAAGATTAGGTGGCTGGAGAAGCACAGAGCCCTTGTGTTCTAAGGGCTACAAAAGCGCTTCCAAGGAAGGGTGCTGGCTAGCAAGAGCTTTCAGTGCTGGCACTTTTCATCTCTGAGCAATTGCTCGACGTTTGCAATTTCTCAGCTCAGGTCTACGAGCCAGAGAGATAGTGACCGTGACATTTGGTGGCTAGAGAAGTGCAAAGCCCCAGTGTTGCTGCGCCTGTGAAAGCGCTTCCAAGGAAGGGTGCTGGCTAGCAAGAGCTTTCAGTGCTGGCACTTTTCATCTCTGAGCAATTGCTCGACGTTTGCAATTTCTCACCTGAGCTCTCTTTACAGTGCGCGAGAGGATGAGCAGAAGATTAGGTGGCTAGAGAAACACAGAGCCCCACTGTTCTTAGGCCTACAAAAGCACATCCAAGGAAGGGTGCTGGCTAGCAAGAGCTTTCAGTGCTGGCACTTTTCATCTCTGAGCAATTGCTCGACGTTTGCAATTTCTCAGCTCATGTCTACGAGACGGAGAGAGATAGTGACTGTGACATTTGGTGGCTAGAGAAGCGCAAAGCCCCAGTGTTGCTGCGCCTGTGAAAGCGCTTCCAAGGAAGGGTGCTGGCTAGCAACAGCTTTCAGTGCTGGCACTTTTCATCTCTGAGCAATTGTTCGACGTTTGCAATTTCTCAGCTCGTGTCTACGAGACGGAGAGAGATAGTGACCGTGACGTTTGGTGGCTAGAGAAGCGCAAAGCCCCAGTGTTGCTGCGCCTGTGAAAGCGCTTCCAAGGAAGGGTGCTGGCTAGCAAGAGCTTTCAGTGCTGGCACTTTTCATCTCTGAGCAATTGCTCGACGTTTGCAATTTCTCAGCTCGTGTCTACGAGCCAGAGAGATAGTGACCGTGACATTTGGTGGCTAGAGAAGCGCAAAGCCCCAGTGTTGCTGTGCCTGTGAAAGCGCTTCCAAGGCAGGGTGCTGGCTAGCAAGAGCTTTCAGTGCTGGCACTTTTCATCTCTGAGCAATTGCTCGACCTTTGCAATTTCTCCCCTGAGCTCTCTTTAGACTGCGCGAGAGGATGAGCAGAAGATTAGGTGGCTAGAGAAGCCCAGAGCCCCACTGTTCTTAGGCCTACAAAAGCACTTCCAAGGAAGGGTGCTGGCTAGCAAGAGCTTTCAGTGCTGGCACTTTTCATCTCTGAGCAATTGTTCGACCTTTGCAATTTCTCACCTCAGCTTTCTTTAAAGTGCGCGAGAGGATGAGCAGAAGATTAGGTGGCTGGAGAAGCACAGAGGCCTTGTGTTCTAAGGGCTACAAAAGCGCTTCCAAGGAAGGGTGCTGGCTAGCAAGAGCTTTCAGTGCTGGCACTTTTCATCTCTGAGCAATTGCTCGACGTTTGCAATTTCTCAGCTCAGGTCTACGAGCCAGAGAGATAGTGACCGTGACGTTTGGTGGCTAGAGAAGTGCAAAGCCCCAGTGTTGCTGCGCCTGTGAAAGCGCTTCCAAGGAAGGGTGCTGGCTAGCAACAGTTTTCAGTGCTGGCACTTTTCATCTCTGAGCAATTGCTCGACCTTTGCAATTTCTCACCTGAGCTCTCTTTAGAGTGCGCGAGAGGATGAGCAGAAGATTAGGTGGCTAGAGAAACACAGAGCCCCACTGTTCTTAGGCCTACAAAAGCACATCCAAGGAAGGGTGCTGGCTAGCAAGAGCTTTCAGTGCTGGCACTTTTCATCTCTGAGCAATTGCTCGACGTTTGCAATTTCTCAGCTCATGTCTACGAGACGGAGAGAGATAGTGACTGTGACATTTGGTGGCTAGAGAAGCGCAAAGCCCCAGTGTTGCTGCGCCTGTGAAAGCGCTTCCAAGGAAGGGTGCTGGCTAGCAAGAGCTTTCAGTGCTGGCACTTTTCATCTCTGAGCAATTGTTCGACCTTTGCAATTTCTCAGCTCGTGTCTACGAGACGGAGAGAGATAGTGACCGTGACGTTTGGTGGCTAGAGAAGCGCAAAGCCCCAGTGTTGCTGCGCCTGTGAAAGCGCTTCCAAGGAAGGGTGCTGGCTAGCAAGAGCTTTCAGTGCTGGCACTTTTCATCTCTGAGCAATTGCTCGACGTTTGCAATTTCTCAGCTCGTGTCTACGAGCCAGAGAGATAGTGACCGTGACATTTGGTGGCTAGAGAAGCGCAAAGCCCCAGTGTTGCTGTGCCTGTGAAAGCGCTTCCAAGGCAGGGTGCTGGCTAGCAAGAGCTTTCAGTGCTGGCACTTTTCATCTCTGAGCAATTGCTCGACCTTTGCAATTTCTCAGCTCGTGTCTACGAGACGGAGAGAGATAGTGACCGTGACGTTTGGTGGCTAGAGAAGCGCAAAGCCCCAGTGTTGCTGCGCCTGTGAAAGCGCTTCCAAGGAAGGGTGCTGGCTAGCAAGAGCTTTCAGTGCTGGCACTTTTCATCTCTGAGCAATTGCTCGACGTTTGCAATTTCTCAGCTCGTGTCTACGAGCCAGAGAGATAGTGACCGTGACATTTGGTGGCTAGAGAAGCGCAAAGCCCCAGTGTTGCTGTGCCTGTGAAAGCGCTTCCAAGGCAGGGTGCTGGCTAGCAAGAGCTTTCAGTGCTGGCACTTTTCATCTCTGAGCAATTGCTCGACCTTTGCAATTTCTCACCTGAGCTCTCTTTAGACTGCGCGAGAGGATGAGCAGAAGATTAGGTGGCTAGAGAAGCCCAGAGCCCCACTGTTCTTAGGCCTACAAAAGCACTTCCAAGGAAGGGTGCTGGCTAGCAAGAGCTTTCAGTGCTGGCACTTTTCATCTCTGAGCAATTGTTCGACCTTTGCAATTTCTCACCTCAGCTTTCTTTAAAGTGCGCGAGAGGATGAGCAGAAGATTAGGTGGCTGGAGAAGCACAGAGCCCTTGTGTTCTAAGGGCTACAAAAGCGCTTCCAAGGAAGGGTGCTGGCTAGCAAGAGCTTTCAGTGCTGGCACTTTTCATCTCTGAGCAATTGCTCGACGTTTGCAATTTCTCAGCTCAGGTCTACGAGCCAGAGAGATAGTGACCGTGACATTTGGTGGCTAGAGAAGTGCAAAGCCCCAGTGTTGCTGCGCCTGTGAAAGCGCTTCCAAGGAAGGGTGCTGGCTAGCAACAGTTTTCAGTGCTGGCACTTTTCATCTCTGAGCAATTGCTCGACCTTTGCAAGTTCTCACCTGAGCTCTCTTTAGAGTGCGCGAGAGGATGAGCAGAAGATTAGGTGGCTAGAGAAACACAGAGCCCCACTGTTCTTAGGCCTACAAAAGCACATCCAAGGAAGGGTGCTGGCTAGCAAGAGCTTTCAGTGCTGGCACTTTTCATCTCTGAGCAATTGCTCGACGTTTGCAATTTCTCAGCTCATGTCTACGAGACGGAGAGAGATAGTGACTGTGACATTTGGTGGCTAGAGAAGCGCAAAGCCCCAGTGTTGCTGCGCCTGTGAAAGCGCTTCCAAGGAAGGGTGCTGGCTAGCAAGAGCTTTCAGTGCTGGCACTTTTCATCTCTGAGCAATTGTTCGACCTTTGCAATTTCTCAGCTCGTGTCTACGAGACGGAGAGAGATAGTGACCGTGACGTTTGGTGGCTAGAGAAGCGCAAAGCCCCAGTGTTGCTGCGCCTGTGAAAGCGCTTCCAAGGAAGGGTGCTGGCTAGCAAGAGCTTTCAGTGCTGGCACTTTTCATCTCTGAGCAATTGCTCGACGTTTGCAATTTCTCAGCTCGTGTCTACGAGCCAGAGAGATAGTGACCGTGACATTTGGTGGCTAGAGAAGCGCAAAGCCCCAGTGTTGCTGTGCCTGTGAAAGCGCTTCCAAGGAAGGGTGCTGGCTAGCAAGAGCTTTCAGTGCTGGCACTTTTCATCTCTGAGCAATTGCTCGACGTTTGCAATTTCTCAGCTCAGGTCTACGAGCCAGAGAGATAGTAACCGTGACATTTGGTGGCTAGAGAAGGGCAAAGCCCCAGTGTTACTGCGCCTGTGAAAGCGCTTCCAAGGAAGGGTGCTGGCTAGCAAGAGCTTTCAGTGCTGGCACTTTTCATCTCTGAGCAATTGCTCGACCTTTGTAATTTCTCACCTGAGCTTTCTTTAGAGTGCGCGAGAGGATGAGCAGAAGATTAGGTGGCTAGAGAAGCCCAGAGCCCCACTGTTCTTAGGGCTACAAGAGCGTTTCCAAGGAAGGGTGCTGGCTAGCAAGAGCTTTCAGTGCTGGCACTTTTCATCTCTGAGCAATTGCTCGACGTTTGCAATTTCTCAGCTCGTGTCTACGAGCCAGAGAGATAGTGACCGTGACATTTGGTGGCTAGAGAAGCGCAAAGCCCCAGTGTTACTGCGCCTGTGAAAGCGCTTCCAAGGAAGGGTGCTGGCTAGCAAAAGCTTTCAGTGCTGGCACTTTTCAGCTCTGAGCAATTGCTCGACATTTGCAATTTCTCAGCTCAGGTCTACGAGACGGAGAGATAGTGACCGTGATGTTTGGTGGCTAGAGAAGCGCAAAGCCCCAGTGTTGCTGCGCCTGTGAAAGCGCTTCCAAGGAAGGGTGCTGGCTAGCAAGAGCTTTCAGTGCTGGCACTTTTCATCTCTGAGCAATTGCTCGACGTTTGCAATTTCTCACCTGAGCTCTCTTTAGAGTGCGCGAGAGGATGAGCAGAAGATTAGGTGGCTAGAGAAACACAGAGCCCCAGTGTTCTTAGGCCTACAAAAGCACTTCCAAGGAAGGGTGCTGGCTAGCAACAGCTTTCAGTGCTGGCACTTTTCATCTCTGAGCAATTGCTCGACGTTTGCAATTTCTCAGCTCGTGTCTACGAGGCGGAGGGAGAAAGTGACCGTGACGTTTGGTGGGTAGAGAAGCGCAAAGCCCCAGTGTTGCTGCGCCTGTGAAAGCGCTTCCAAGGAAGGGTGCTGGCTAGCAACAGTTTTCAGTGCTGGCAATTTTCATCTCTGAGCAATTGCTCGACCTTTGCAATTTCTCACCTGAGCTTTCTTTAGAGTACGCGAGAGGATGAGCAGAAGATTAGGTGGCTAGAGAAGCCCAGAGCCCCACTGTTCTTAGGGCTACAAGAGCGTTTCCAAGGAAGGGTGCTGGCTAGCAACAGCTTTCAGTGCTGGCACTTTTCATCTCTGAGCAATTGCTCGACCTTTGCAATTTCTCACCTGAGCTCTCTTTAGAGTGCGCGAGAGGATGAGCAGAAGATTAGGTGGCTAGAGAAGCCCAGAGCCCCAGTGTTCTTAGGCCTACAAAAGCACTTCCAAGGAAGGGTGCTGGCTAGCAACAGCTTTCAGTGCTGGCACTTTTCATCTCTGAGCAATTGCTTGACGTTTGCAATTTCTCAGCTCGTGTCTACGAGACGGAGAGATAGTGACCGTGACGTTTGGTGGCTAGAGAAGCGCAAAGCCCCAGTGTTGCTGCGCCTGTGAAAGCGCTTCCAAGGAAGGCTGCTGGCTAGCAACAGCTTTCAGTGCTGGCACTTTTCATCTCTGAGCAATTGCTCGACGTTTGCAATTTCTCACCTGAGCTCTCTTTAGAGTGCGCGAGAGGATGAGCAGAAGATTAGGTGGCTGGAGAAACACAGAGCCCCAGTGTTCTTAGGCCTACAAGAGCGTTTCCAAGGAAGGGTGCTGGCTAGCAGGAGCTTTCAGTGCTGGCACTTTTCATCTCTGAGCAATTGCTCGACGTTTGCAATTTCTCAGCTCGTGTCTACGAGGCGGAGGGAGATAGTGACCGTGACGTTTGGTGGCTAGAGAAGCGCAAAGCCCCAGTGTTGCTGCGCCTGTGAAAGCGCTTCCAAGGAAGGGTGCTGGCTAGCAACAGCTTTCAGTGCTGGCACTTTTCATCTCTGAGCAATTGCTCGACGTTTGCAATTTCTCAGCTCGTGTCTACGAGACGGAGAGATAGTGACCGTGACGTTTGGTGGCTAGAGAAGCGCAAAGCCCCAGTGTTGCTGCGCCTGTGAAAGCGCTTCCAAGGAAGGGTGCTGGCTAGCAACAGCTTTCAGTGCTGGCACTTTTCATCTCTGAGCAATTGCTCGACGTTTGCAATTTCTCAGCTCATGTCTACGAGACGGAGAGAGATAGTGACCGTGACGTTTGGTGGCTAGAGAAGCGCAAAGCCCCAGTGTTACTGCGCCTGTGAAAGCGCTTCCAAGGAAGGGTGCTGGCTAGCAAGAGCTTTCAGTGCTGGCACTTTTCATCTCTGAGCAATTGTTCGACCTTTGCAATTTCTCAGCTCATGTCTACGAGACGGAGAGAGATAGTGACCGTGACGTTTGGTGGCTAGAGAAGCGCAAAGCCCCAGTGTTGCTGCGCCTGTGAAAGCGCTTCCAAGGAAGGGTGCTGGCTAGCAAGAGCTTTCAGTGCTGGCACTTTTCATCTCTGAGCAATTGCTCGACGTTTGCAATTTCTCAGCTCGTGTCTACGAGACGGAGAGATAGTGACCGTGACATTTGGTGGCTAGAGAAGCGCAAAGCCGCAGTGTTGCTGTGCCTCTGAAAGCGCTTCCAAGGAAGGGTGCTGGCTAGCAACAGCTTTCAGTGCTGGCACTTTTCATCTCTGAGCAATTGCTCGACCTTTGCAATTTCCCCCTGAGCTCTCTTTAGACTGCGCGAGAGGATGAGCAGAAGACTAGGTGGCTAGAGAAGCCCAGAGCCCCAGTGTTCTTAGGCCTACAAAAGCACTTCCAAGGAAGGGTGCTGGCTAGCAACAGCTTTCAGTGCTGGCATTTTTCATCTCTGAGCAATTGCTCGACGTTTGCAATTTCTCAGCTCGTGTCTACGAGACGGAGAGAGATAGTGACCACAACGTTTGGTGGCTAGAGAAGCGCAAAGCCCCAGTGTTGCTGCGCCTGTGAAAGCGCTTCCAAGGAAGGGTGCTGGCTAGCAACAGCTTTCAGTGCTGGCACTTTTCATCTCTGAGCAATTGCTCGACGTTTGCAATTTCTCACCTGAGCTCTCTTTAGAGTGCGCGAGAGGATGAGCAGAAGATTAGGTGGCTAGAGAAACACAGAGCCCCACTGTTCTAAGGCCTACAAAAGCGCATCCAAGGAAGGGTGCTGGCTAGCAGGAGCTTTCAGTGCTGGCACTTTTCATCTCTGAGCAATTGCTCGACATTTGCAATTTCTCAGCTCGTGTCTACGAGACGGAGACAGATAGTGACCGTGACGTTTGGTGTCTAGAGAAGCGCAAAGCCCCAGTGTTGCTGCGCCTGTGAAAGCGCTTCCAAGGAAGGCTGCTGGCTAGCAACAGCTTTCAGTGCTGGCACTTTTCATCTCTGAGCAATTGCTCGACGTTTGCAATTTCTCACCTGAGCTTTCTTTAGAGTACGCGAGAGGATGAGCAGAAGATTAGGTGGCTAGAGAAGCCCAGAGCCCCACTGTTCTTAGGGCTACAAGAGCGTTTCCAAGGAAGGGTGCTGGCTAGCAACAGCTTTCAGTACTGGCACTTTTCATCTCTGAGCAATTGCTCGACGTTTGCAATTTCTCACCTGAGCTCTCTTTAGAGTGCGCGAGAGGATGAGCAGAAGATTAGGTGGCTAGAGAAACACAGAGCCCCACTGTTCTTAGGCCTACAAGAGCGCTTCCAAGGAAGGGTGCTGGCTAGCAAAAGCTTTCAGTGCTGGCACTTTTCATCTCTGATCAATTGCTCGACGTTTGCAATTTCTCAGCTCGTGTCTACGAGACGGAGAGAGATAGTGACCGTGACGTTTGGTGGGTAGAGAAGCGCAAAGCCCCAGTGTTGCTGCGCCTGTGAAAGCGCTTCCAAGGAAGGGTGCTGGCTAGCAAGAGCTTTCAGTGCTGGCACTTTTCATCTCTGAGCAATTGTTCGACCTTTGCAATTTCTCAGCTCGTGTCTACGAGACGGAGAGAGATAGTGACCGTGACGTTTGGTGGGTAGAGAAGCGCAAAGCCCCAGTGTTGCTGTGCCTGTGAAAGCGCTTCCAAGGAAGGGTGCTGGCTAGCAAGAGCTTTCAGTGCTGGCACTTTTCATCTCTGAGCATTTGCTCGACGTTTGCAATTTCTCACCTGAGCTCTCTTTAGAGTGCGCGAGAGGATGAGCAGAAGATTAGGTGGCTGGAGAAACACAGAGCCCCAGTGTTCTAAGGGCTACAAGAGCGTTTCCAAGGAAGGGTGCTGGCTAGCAGGAGCTTTCAGTGCTGGCACTTTTCATCTCTGAGCAATTGCTCGACGTTTGCAATTTCTCAGCTCGTGTCTACGAGGCGGAGGGAGATAGTGACCGTGACGTTTGGTGGCTAGAGAAGCGCAAAGCCCCAGTGTTGCTGCGCCTGTGAAAGCGCTTCCAAGGAAGGGTGCTGGCTAGCAACAGCTTTCAGTGCTGGCACTTTTCATCTCTGAGCAATTGCTCGACGTTTGCAATTTCTCAGCTCGTGTCTACGAGCCAGAGAGATAGTGACCGTGACATTTGGTGGCTAGAGAAGCGCAAAGCCCCAGTGTTGCTGTGCCTGTGAAAGCGCTTCCAAGGAAGGGTGCTGGCTAGCAAGAGCTTTCAGTGCTGGCACTTTTCATCTCTGAGCAATTGCTCGACCTTTGCAATTTCTCCCCTGAGCTCTCTTTACAGTGCGCGAGAGGATGAGCAGAAGATTAGGTGGCTAGAGAAGCCCAGAGCCCCACTGTTCTTAGGCCTACAAAAGCACTTCCAAGGAAGGGTGCTGGCTAGCAACAGCTTTCAGTGCTGGCACTTTTCATCTCTGAGCAATTGCTCGACGTTTGCAATTTCTCAGCTCGTGTCTACGAGACGGAGAGAGATAGTGACCATAACGTTTGGTGGCTAGAGAAGCGCAAAGCCCCAGTGTTGCTGCGCCTGTGAAAGCGCTTCCAAGGAAGGCTGCTGGCTAGCAACAGCTTTCAGTGCTGGCACTTTTCATCTCTGAGCAATTGCTCGACGTTTGCAATTTCTCAGCTCAGGTCTACGAGCCAGAGAGATAGTAACCGTGACATTTGGTGGCTGGAGAAGGGCAAAGCCCCAGTGTTACTGCGCCTGTGAAAGCGCTTCCAAGGCAGGGTGCTGGCTAGCAAGAGCTTTCAGTGCTGGCACTTTTCATCTCTGAGCAATTGCTCGACCTTTGTAATTTCTCACCTGAGCTTTCTTTAGAGTGCGCGAGAGGATGAGCAGAAGATTAGGTGGCTAGAGAAGCCCAGAGCCCCACTGTTCTTAGGGCTACAAGAGCGTTTCCAAGGAAGGGTGCTGGCTAGCAAGAGCTTTCAGTGCTGGCACTTTTCATCTCTGAGCAATTGTTCAACCTTTGCAATTTCTCAGCTCGTGTCTACGAGCCAGAGAGATAGTGACCGTGACATTTGGTGGCTAGAGAAGCGCAAAGCCCCAGTGTTACTGCGCCTGTGAAAGCGCTTCCAAGGAAGGGTGCTGGCTAGCAAAAGCTTTCAGTGCTGGCACTTTTCATCTCTGAGCAATTGCTCGACATTTGCAATTTCTCAGCTCAGGTCTACGAGACGGAGAGATAGTGACCGTGATGTTTGGTGGCTAGAGAAGCGCAAAGCCCCAGTGTTGCTGCGCCTGTGAAAGCGCTTCCAAGGAAGGGTGCTGGCTAGCAAGAGCTTTCAGTGCTGGCACTTTTCATCTCTGAGCAATTGCTCGACGTTTGCAATTTCTCAGCTCGTGTCTACGAGGCGGAGGGAGAAAGTGACCGTGACGTTTGGTGGGTAGAGAAGCGCAAAGCCCCAGTGTTGCTGTGCCTGTGAAAGCGCTTCCAAGGAAGGGTGCTGGCTAGCAAGAGCTTTCAGTGCTGGCACTTTTCATCTCTGAGCAATTGCTCGACCTTTGCAATTTCTCACCTGAGCTCTCTTTAGACTGCGCGAGAGGATGAGCAGAAGATTAGGTGGCTAGAGAAACACAGAGCCCCACTGTTCTTAGGCCTACAAAAGCACTTCCAAGGAAGGGTGCTGGCTAGCAACAGCTTTCAGTGCTGGCACTTTTCATCTCTGAGCAATTGCTCGACGTTTGCAATTTCTCAGCTCGTGTCTACGAGCCAGGGAGATAGTGACCGTGACATTTGGTGGGTAGAGAAGCGCAAAGCCCCAGTGTTGCTGTGCCTGTGAAAGCGCTTCCAAGGAAGGGTGCTGGCTAGCAAGAGCTTTCAGTGCTGACACTTTTCATCTCTGAGCAATTGCTCGACCTTTGCAATTTCTCACCTGAGCTCTCTTTAGAGTGCGCGAGAGGATGAGCAGAAGATTAGGTGGCTAGAGAAGCCCAGAGCCCCACTGTTCTTAGGCCTACAAAAGCACTTCCGAGGAAGGGTGCTGGCTAGCAACAGCTTTCAGTGCTGGCACTTTTCATCGCTGAGCAATTGTTCGACGTTTGCAATTTCTCAGCTCGTGTCTACGAGGCGGAGGGAGAAAGTGACCGTGACGTTTGGTGTCTAGAGAAGCGCAAAGCCCCAGTGTTGCTGCGCCTGTGAAAGCGCTTCCAAGGAAGGGTGCTGGCTAGCAAGAGCTTTCAGTGCTGGCACTTTTCATCTCTGAGCAATTGCTCGACGTTTGCAATTTCTCACCTGAGCTCTCTTCAGAGTGCGCGAGAGGATGAGCAGAAGATTAGGTGGCTGGAGAAACACAGAGCCCCAGTGTTCTAAGGGCTACAAGAGCGTTTCCAAGGAAGGGTGCTGGCTAGCAGGAGCTTTCACTGCTGGCACTTTTCATCTCTGAGCAATTGCTCGACGTTTGCAATTTCTCAGCTCGTGTCTACGAGGCGGAGGGAGATAGTGACCGTGACGTTTGGTGGGTAGAGAAGCGCAAAGCCCCAGTGTTGCTGCGCCTGTGAAAGCGCTTCCAAGGAAGGGTGCTGGCTAGCAAGAGCTTTCAGTGCTGGCACTTTTCATCTCTGAGCAATTGCTCGACGTTTGCAATTTCTCAGCTTGTGTCTACGAGCCAGAGAGATAGTGACCGTGACATTTGGTGGCTAGAGAAGCGCAAAGCCCCAGTGTTGCTGTGCCTCTGAAAGCGCTTCCAAGGAAGGGTGCTGGCTAGCAACAGCTTTCAGTGCTGGCACTTTTCATCTCTGAGCAATTGCTCGACCTTTGCAATTTCCCCCTGAGCTCTCTTTAGACTGCGCGAGAGGATGAGCAGAAGATTAGGTGGCTAGAGAAGCCCAGAGCCCCAGTGTTCTTTGGCCTACAAAAGCACTTCCAAGGAAGGGTGCTGGCTAGCAACAGCTTTCAGTGCTGGCACTTTTCATCTCTGAGCAATTGCTCGACGTTTGCAATTTCTCAGCTCGTGTCTACGAGACGGAGAGAGATAGTGACCATAACGTTTGGTGGCTAGAGAAGCGCAAAGCCCCAGTGTTGCTGCGCCTGTGAAAGCGCTTCCAAGGAAGGGTGCTGGCTAGCAACAGCTTTCAGTGCTGGCACTTTTCATCTCTGAGCAATTGCTCGACGTTTGCAATTTCTCACCTGAGCTCTCTTTACAGTGCGCGAGAGGATGAGCAGAAGATTAGGTGGCTAGAGAAGCCCAGAGCCCCACTGTTCTTAGGCCTACAAAAGCGCATCCAAGGAAGGGTGCTGGCTAGCAGGAGCTTTCAGTGCTGGCACTTTTCATCTCTGAGCAATTGCTCGACATTTGCAATTTCTCAGCTCGTGTCTACGAGACGGAGACAGATAGTGACCGTGACGTTTGGTGGCTAGAGAAGCGCAAAGCCCCAGTGTTGCTGCGCCTGTGAAAGCGCTTCCAAGGAAGGGTGCTGGCTAGCAACAGCTTTCAGTGCTGGCACTTTTCATCTCTGAGCAATTGCTCGACGTTTGCAATTTCTCAGCTCAGGTCTACGAGCCAGAGAGATAGTAACCGTGACGTTTGGTGGCTACAGAAGGGCAAAGCCCCAGTGTTACTGCGCCTGTGAAAGCGCTTCCAAGGAAGGGTGCTGGCTAGCAACAGTTTTCAGTGCTGGCACTTTTCATCTCTGAGCAATTGCTCGACGTTTGCAATTTCTCACCTGAGCTTTCTTTAGAGTACGCGAGAGGATGAGCAGAAGATTAGGTGGCTAGAGAAGCCCAGAGCCCCAGTGTTCTTAGGGCTACAAGAGCGTTTCCAAGGAAGGGTGCTGGCTAGCAACAGCTTTCAGTGCTGGCACTTTTCATCTCTGAGCAATTGCTGGACGTTTGCAATTTCTCACCTGAGCTCTCTTTAGAGTGCGCGAGACGATGAGCAGAAGATTAGGTGGCTAGAGAAACACAGAGCCCCACTGTTCTTAGGCCTACAAGAGCGCTTCCAAGGAAGGGTGCTGGCTAGCAACAGCTTTCAGTGCTGGCACTTTTCATCTCTGAGCAATTGCTCGACGTTTGCAATTTCTCAGCTCGTGTCTACGAGACGGAGAGAGATAGTGACCGTGACGTTTGGTGTCTAGAGAAGCGCAAAGCCCCAGTGTTGCTGCGCCTGTGAAAGCGCTTCCAAGGAAGGGCGCTGGCTAGCAACAGCTTTCAGTGCTGGCACTTTTCATCTCTGAGCAATTGTTCGACCTTTGCAATTTCTCAGCTCGTGTCTACGAGACAGAGAGATAGTGACCGTGACGTTTGGTGGGTAGAGAAGCGCAAAGCCCCAGTGTTACTGCGTCTCTGAAAGCGCTTCCAAGGAAGGGTGCTGGCTAGCAAGAGCTTTCAGTGCTGGCACTTTTCATCTCTGAGCAATTGCTCGACGTTTGCAATTTCTCACCTGAGCTCTCTTTAGAGTGCGCGAGAGGATGAGCAGAAGATTAGGTGGCTAGAGAAGCCCAGAGCCCCACTGTTCTTAGGCCTACAAAAGCACTTCCAAGGAAGGGTGCTGTCTAGCAGGAGCTTTCAGTGCTGGCACTTTTCATCTCTGAGCAATTGCTCGACGTTTGCAATTTCTCAGCTCGTGTCTACGAGGCGGAGGGAGAAAGTGACCGTGACGTTTGGTGGCTAGAGAAGCGCAAAGCCCCAGTGTTGCTGCGCCTGTGAAAGCGCTTCCAAGGAAGGGTGCTGGCTAGCAACAGTTTTCAGTGCTGGCACTTTTCATCTCTGAGCAATTGCTCGACGTTTGCAATTTCTCACCTGAGCTCTCTTTAGAGTGCGCGAGAGGATGAGCAGAAGATTAGGTGGCTAGAGAAACACAGAGCCCCACTGTTCTTAGGCCTACAAGAGCGCTTCCAAGGAAGGGTGCTGGCTAGCAACAGCTTTCAGTGCTGGCACTTTTCATCTCTGATCAATTGCTCGACGTTTGCAATTTCTCAGCTCGTGTCTACGAGACGGAGAGAGATAGTGACCGTGACGTTTGGTGGCTAGAGAAGCGCAAAGCCCCAGTGTTGCTGCGCCTGTGAAAGCGCTTCCAAGGAAGGGTGCTGGCTAGCAACAGTTTTCAGTGCTGGCACTTTTCATCTCTGAGCAATTGCTCGACGTTTGCAATTTCTCACCTGAGCTCTCTTTAGAGTGCGCGAGAGGATGAGCAGAAGATTAGGTGGCTAGAGAAACACAGAGCCCCACTGTTCTTAGGCCTACAAAAGCACTTCCAAGGAAGGGTGCTGGCTAGCAACAGTTTTCAGTGCTGGCACTTTTCATCTCTGAGCAATTGCTCGACGTTTGCAATTTCTCAGCTCGTGTCTACGAGGCGGAGGGAGAAAGTGACCGTGACGTTTGGTGGCTAGAGAAGCGCAAAGCCCCAGTGTTGCTGCGCCTGTGAAAGCGCTTCCAAGGAAGGGTGCTGGCTAGCAAGAGCTTTCAGTGCTGGCACTTTTCATCTCTGAGCAATTGCTCGACGTTTGCAATTTCTCAGCTCGTGTCTACGAGACGGAGAGAGATAGTGACCGTGACATTTGGTGGCTAGAGAAGCGCAAAGCCGCAGTGTTGCTGTGCCTCTGAAAGCGCTTCCAAGGAAGGGTGCTGGCTAGCAACAGCTTTCAGTGCTGGCACTTTTCATCTCTGAGCAATTGCTTGACCTTTGCAATTTCCCCCTGAGCTCTCTTTAGACTGCGCGAGAGGATGAGCAGAAGATTAGGTGGCTAGAGAAGCCCAGAGCCCCAGTGTTCTTAGGCCTACAAAAGCACTTCCAAGGAAGGGTGCTGGCTAGCAACAGCTTTCAGTGCTGGCATTTTTCATCTCTGAGCAATTGCTCGACGTTTGCAATTTCTCAGCTCGTGTCTACGAGACGGAGAGAGATAGTGACCATAACGTTTGGTGGCTAGAGAAGCGCAAAGCCCCAGTGTTGCTGCGCCTGTGAAAGCGCTTCCAAGGAAGGGTGCTGGCTAGCAACAGCTTTCAGTGCTGGCACTTTTCATCTCTGAGCAATTGCTCGACGTTTGCAATTTCTCACCTGAGCTCTCTTTAGAGTGCGCGAGAGGATGAGCAGAAGATTAGGTGGCTAGAGAAGCCCAGAGCCCCACTGTTCTTAGGCCTACAAAAGCGCATCCAAGGAAGGGTGCTGGCTAGCAGGAGCTTTCAGTGCTGGCACTTTTCATCTCTGAGCAATTGCTCGACATTTGCAATTTCTCAGCTCGTGTCTACGAGACGGAGACAGATAGTGACCGTGACGTTTGGTGGCTAGAGAAGCGCAAAGCCCCAGTGTTGCTGCGCCTGTGAAAGCGCTTCCAAGGAAGGGTGCTGGCTAGCAACAGCTTTCAGTGCTGGCACTTTTCATCTCTGAGCAATTGCTCGACGTTTGCAATTTCTCAGCTCAGGTCTACGAGCCAGAGAGATAGTAACCGTGACGTTTGGTGGCTACAGAAGGGCAAAGCCCCAGTGTTACTGCGCCTGTGAAAGCGCTTCCAAGGAAGGGTGCTGGCTAGCAACAGTTTTCAGTGCTGGCACTTTTCATCTCTGAGCAATTGCTCGACCTTTGCAATTTCTCACCTGAGCTTTCTTTAGAGTACGCGAGAGGATGAGCAGAAGATTAGGTGGCTAGAGAAGCCCAGAGCCCCAGTGTTCTTAGGGCTACAAGAGCGTTTCCAAGGAAGGGTGCTGGCTAGCAACAGCTTTCAGTGCTGGCACTTTTCATCTCTGAGCAATTGCTCGACGTTTGCAATTTCTCACCTGAGCTCTCTTTAGAGTGCGCGAGAGGATGAGCAGAAGATTAGGTGGCTACAGAAACACAGAGCCCCACTGTTCTTAGGCCTACAAAAGCACTTCCAAGGAAGGGTGCTGGCTAGCAACAGCTTTCAGTGCTGGCACTTTTCATCTCTGAGCAATTGCTTGACGTTTGCAATTTCTCAGCTCGTGTCTACGAGACGGAGAGATAGTGACCGTGACGTTTGGTGGCTAGAGAAGCGCAAAGCCCCAGTGTTGCTGCGCCTGTGAAAGCGCTTCCAAGGAAGGGTGCTGGCTAGCAACAGCTTTCAGTGCTGGCACTTTTCATCTCTGAGCAATTGCTCGACGTTTGCAATTTCTCACCTGAGCTCTCTTTAGAGTGCGCGAGAGGATGAGCAGAAGATTAGGTGGCTGGAGAAACACAGAGCCCCAGTGTTCTAAGGGCTACAAGAGCGTTTCCAAGGAAGGGTGCTGGCTAGCAGGAGCTTTCAGTGCTGGCACTTTTCATCTCTGAGCAATTGCTCGACGTTTGCAATTTCTCAGCTCGTGTCTACGAGGCGGAGGGAGATAGTGACCGTGACGTTTGGTGGCTAGAGAAGCGCAAAGCCCCAGTGTTGCTGCGCCTGTGAAAGCGCTTCCAAGGAAGGGTGCTGGCTAGCAACAGCTTTCAGTGCTGGCACTTTTCATCTCTGAGCAATTGCTCGACGTTTGCAATTTCTCAGCTCGTGTCTACGAGACGGAGAGATAGTGACCGTGACGTTTGGTGGCTAGAGAAGCGCAAAGCCCCAGTGTTGCTGCGCCTGTGAAAGCGCTTCCAAGGAAGGGTGCTGGCTAGCAACAGCTTTCAGTGCTGGCACTTTTCATCTCTGAGCAATTGCTCGACCTTTGCAATTTCCCCCTGAGCTCTCTTTAGACTGCGCGAGAGGATGAGCAGAAGATTAGGTGGCTAGAGAAACACAGAGCCCCACTGTTCTTAGGCCTACAAAAGCACTTCCAAGGAAGGGTGCTGGCTAGCAACAGCTTTCAGTGCTGGCATTTTTCATCTCTGAGCAATTGCTCGACGTTTGCAATTTCTCAGCTCGTGTCTACGAGATGGAGAGAGATAGTGACCATAACGTTTGGTGGCTAGAGAAGCGCAAAGCCCCAGTGTTGCTGCGCCTGTGAAAGCGCTTCCAAGGAAGGGTGCTGGCTAGCAACAGCTTTCAGTGCTGGCACTTTTCATCTCTGAGCAATTGCTCGACGTTTGCAATTTCTCACCTGAGCTCTCTTTAGAGTGCGCGAGAGGATGAGCAGAAGATTAGGTGGCTAGAGAAGCCCAGAGCCCCACTGTTCTAAGGCCTACAAAAGCGCATCCAAGGAAGGGTGCTGGCTAGCAGGAGCTTTCAGTGCTGGCACTTTTCATCTCTGAGCAATTGCTCGACATTTGCAATTTCTCAGCTCGTGTCTACGAGACGGAGACAGATAGTGACCGTGACGTTTGGTGTCTAGAGAAGCGCAAAGCCCCAGTGTTGCTGCGCCTGTGAAAGCGCTTCCAAGGAAGGCTGCTGGCTAGCAACAGCTTTCAGTGCTGGCACTTTTCATCTCTGAGCAATTGCTCGACGTTTGCAATTTCTCAGCTCAGGTCTACGAGCCAGAGAGATAGTAACCGTGATGTTTGGTGGCTACAGAAGGGCAAAGCCCCAGTGTTACTGCGCCTGTGAAAGCGCTTCCAAGGAAGGGTGCTGGCTAGCAACAGTTTTCAGTGCTGGCACTTTTCATCTCTGAGCAATTGCTCGACCTTTGCAATTTCTCACCTGAGCTTTCTTTAGAGTACGCGAGAGGATGAGCAGAAGATTAGGTGGCTAGAGAAGCCCAGAGCCCCAGTGTTCTTAGGGCTACAAGAGCGTTTCCAAGGAAGGGTGCTGGCTAGCAACAGCTTTCAGTACTGGCACTTTTCATCTCTGAGCAATTGCTCGACGTTTGCAATTTCTCACCTGAGCTCTCTTTAGAGTGCGCGAGAGGATGAGCAGAAGATTAGGTGGCTAGAGAAACACAGAGCCCCACTGTTCTTAGGCCTACAAGAGCGTTTCCAAGGAAGGGTGCTGGCTAGCAAAAGCTTTCAGTGCTGGCACTTTTCATCTCTGATCAATTGCTCGACGTTTGCAATTTCTCAGCTCGTGTCTACGAGACGGAGAGAGATAGTGACCGTGACGTTTGGTGTCTAGAGAAGCGCAAAGCCCCAGTGTTGCTGCGCCTGTGAAAGCGCTTCCAAGGAAGGGTGCTGGCTAGCAAGAGCTTTCAGTGCTGGCACTTTTCATCTCTGAGCAATTGTTCGACCTTTGCAATTTCTCAGCTCGTGTCTACGAGACGGAGAGAGATAGTGACCGTGACGTTTGGTGCGTAGAGAAGCGCAAAGCCCCAGTGTTGCTGTGCCTGTGAAAGCGCTTCCAAGGAAGGGTGCTGGCTAGCAAGAGCTTTCAGTGCTGGCACTTTTCATCTCTGAGCAATTGCTCGACGTTTGCAATTTCTCAGCTCGTGTCTACGAGACGGAGAGATAGTGAGAGTGACATTTGGTGGCTAGAGAAGCGCAAAGCCCCAGTGTTGCTGTGCCTGTGAAAGCGCTTCCAAGGAAGGGTGCTGGCTAGCAAGAGCTTTCAGTGCTGACACTTTTCATCTCTGAGCAATTGCTGGACGTTTGCAATTTCTCACCTGAGCTCTCTTTAGAGTGCGCGAGAGGATGAGCAGAAGATTAGGTGGCTAGAGAAGCCCAGAGCCCCAGTGTTCTTAGGCCTACAAAAGCACTTCCAAGGAAGGGTGCTGGCTAGCAACAGCTTTCAGTGCTGGCACTTTTCATCGCTGAGCAATTGCTCGACGTTTGCAATTTCTCAGCTCGTGTCTACGAGACGGAAAGAGAATGACCTTGACGTTTGGTGTGTAGAGAAGCGCAAAGCCCCAGTGTTGCTGCGCCTGTGAAAGCGCTTCCAAGGAAGGGTGCTGGCTAGCAAGAGCTTTCAGTGCTGGCACTTTTCATCTCTGAGCAATTGCTCGACCTTTGCAATTTCTCACCTGAGCTCTCTTTACAGTGCGCGAGAGGATGAGCAGAAGATTAGGTGGCTAGAGAAGCCCAGAGCCCCACTGTTCTTAGGGCTACAAGAGCGTTTCCAAGGAAGGGTGCTGGCTAGCAACAGCTTTCAGTGCTGGCACTTTTCATCTCTGAGCAATTGCTTGACGTTTGCAATTTCTCAGCTCGTGTCTACGAGACGGAGAGAGATAGTGACCGTGACGTTTGGTGGGTAGAGAAGCGCAAAGCCCCAGTGTTGCTGCGCCTGTGAAAGCGCTTCCAAGGAAGGGTGCTGGCTAGCAACAGCTTTCAGTGCTGGCACTTTTCATCTCTGAGCAATTGCTCGACGTTTGCAATTTCTCACCTGAGCTCTCTTTACAGTGCGCGAGAGGATGAGCAGAAGATTAGGTGGCTGGAGAAACACAGAGCCCCAGTGTTCTAAGGGCTACAAGAGCGTTTCCAAGGAAGGGTGCTGGCTAGCAGGAGCTTTCAGTGCTGGCACTTTTCATCTCTGAGCAATTGCTCGACGTTTGCAATTTCTCAGCTCGTGTCTACGAGACGGAGAGATAGTGACCGTGACGTTTGGTGGCTAGAGAAGCGCAAAGCCCCAGTGTTGCTGCGCCTGTGAAAGCGCTTCCAAGGAAGGGTGCTGGCTAGCAACAGCTTTCAGTGCTGGCACTTTTCATCTCTGAGCAATTGCTCGACGTTTGCAATTTCTCAGCTCATGTCTACGAGATGGAGAGAGATAGTGACCGTGACGTTTGGTGGCTAGAGAAGCGCAAAGCCCCAGTGTTACTGCGCCTGTGAAAGCGCTTCCAAGGAAGGGTGCTGGCTAGCAAGAGCTTTCAGTGCTGCCACTTTTCATCTCTGAGCAATTGTTCGACCTTTGCAATTTCTCAGCTCGTGTCTACGAGACGGAGAGAGATAGTGACCGTGACGTTTGGTGGCTAGAGAAGCGCAAAGCCCCAGTGTTGCTGCGCCTGTGAAAGCGCTTCCAAGGAAGGGTGCTGGCTAGCAAGAGCTTTCAGTGCTGGCACTTTTCATCTCTGAGCAATTGCTCGACGTTTGCAATTTCTCAGCTCGTGTCTACGAGACGTAGAGATAGTGACCGTGACATTTGGTGGCTAGAGAAGCGCAAAGCCGCAGTGTTGCTGTGCCTCTGAAAGCGCTTCCAAGGAAGGGTGCTGGCTAGCAAGAGCTTTCAGTGCTGGCACTTTTCATCTCTGAGCAATTGCTCGACGTTTGCAATTTCTCAGCTCGTGTCTACGAGACGGAGAGATAGTGACCGTGACATTTGGTGGCTAGAGAAGCGCAAAGCCGCAGTGTTGCTGTGCCTCTGAAAGCGCTTCCAAGGAAGGGTGCTGGCTAGCAAGAGCTTTCAGTGCTGGCACTTTTCATCTCTGAGCAATTGCTCGACGTTTGCAATTTCCCCCTGAGCTCTCTTTAGACTGCGCGAGAGGATGAGCAGAAGATTAGGTGGCTAGAGAAGCCCAGAGCCCCAGTGTTCTTAGGCCTTCAAAAGCACTTCCAAGGAAGGGTGCTGGCTAGCAACAGCTTTCAGTGCTGGCATTTTTCATCTCTGAGCAATTGCTCGACGTTTGCAATTTCTCAGCTCGTGTCTACGAGACGGAGAGAGATAGTGACCATAACGTTTGGTGGCTAGAGAAGCGCAAAGCCCCAGTGTTGCTGCGCCTGTGAAAGCGCTTCCAAGGAAGGGTGCTGGCTAGCAACAGCTTTCAGTGCTGGCACTTTTCATCTCTGAGCAATTGCTCGACGTTTGCAATTTCTCACCTGAGCTCTCTTTAGAGTGCGCGAGAGGATGAGCAGAAGATTAGGTGGCTAGAGAAGCCCAGAGCCCCACTGTTCTAAGGCCTACAAAAGCGCATCCAAGGAAGGGTGCTGGCTAGCAGGAGCTTTCAGTGCTGGCACTTTTCATCTCTGAGCAATTGCTCGACATTTGCAATTTCTCAGCTCGTGTCTACGAGACGGAGACAGATAGTGACCGTGACGTTTGGTGTCTAGAGAAGCGCAAAGCCCCAGTGTTGCTGCGCCTGTGAAAGCGCTTCCAAGGAAGGCTGCTGGCTAGCAACAGCTTTCAGTGCTGGCACTTTTCATCTCTGAGCAATTGCTCGACGTTTGCAATTTCTCAGCTCAGGTCTACGAGCCAGAGAGATAGTAACCGTGATGTTTGGTGGCTACAGAAGGGCAAAGCCCCAGTGTTACTGCGCCTGTGAAAGCGCTTCCAAGGAAGGGTGCTGGCTAGCAACAGTTTTCAGTGCTGGCACTTTTCATCTCTGAGCAATTGCTCGACCTTTGCAATTTCTCACCTGAGCTTTCTTTAGAGTACGCGAGAGGATGAGCAGAAGATTAGGTGGCTAGAGAAGCCCAGAGCCCCACTGTTCTTAGGGCTACAAGAGCGTTTCCAAGGAAGGGTGCTGGCTAGCAACAGCTTTCAGTACTGGCACTTTTCATCTCTGAGCAATTGCTCGACGTTTGCAATTTCTCACCTGAGCTCTCTTTAGAGTGCGCGAGAGGATGAGCAGAAGATTAGGTGGCTAGAGAAACACAGAGCCCCACTGTTCTTAGGCCTACAAAAGCACTTCCAAGGAAGGGTGCTGGCTAGCAAGAGCTTTCAGTGCTGGCACTTTTCATCTCTGAGCAATTGCTCGACGTTTGCAATTTCTCAGCTCGTGTCTACGAGACGGAGAGATAGTGACCGTGACATTTGGTGGCTAGAGAAGCGCAAAGCCCCAGTGTTGCTGTGCCTCTGAAAGCGCTTCCAAGGAAGGGTGCTGGCTAGCAAGAGCTTTCAGTGCTGGCACTTTTCATCTCTGAGCAATTGCTCGACGTTTGCAATTTCCCCCTGAGCTCTCTTTAGACTGCGCGAGAGGATGAGCAGAAGATTAGGTGGCTAGAGAAGCCCAGAGCCCCAGTGTTCTTAGGCCTACAAAAGCACTTCCAAGGAAGGGTGCTGGCTAGCAACAGCTTTCAGTGCTGGCATTTTTCATCTCTGAGCAATTGCTCGACGTTTGCAATTTCTCAGCTCGTGTCTACGAGACGGAGAGAGATAGTGACCATAACGTTTGGTGGCTAGAGAAGCGCAAAGCCCCAGTGTTGCTGCGCCTGTGAAAGCGCTTCCAAGGAAGGGTGCTGGCTAGCAACAGCTTTCAGTGCTGGCACTTTTCATCTCTGAGCAATTGCTCGACCTTTGCAATTTCTCACCTGAGCTCTCTTTAGAGTGCGCGAGAGGATGAGCAGAAGATTAGGTGGCTAGAGAAGCCCAGAGCCCCAGTGTTCTTAGGCCTACAAAAGCACTTCCAAGGAAGGGTGCTGGCTAGCAACAGCTTTCAGTGCTGGCACTTTTCATCGCTGAGCAATTGTTCGACGTTTGCAATTTCTCAGCTCGTGTCTACGAGATGGAAAGAGAATGACCGTGACGTTTGGTGTGTAGAGAAGCGCAAAGCCCCAGTGTTACTGCGCCTGTGAAAGCGCTTCCAAGGAAGGGTGCTGGCTAGCAAGAGCTTTCAGTGCTGGCACTTTTCATCTCTGAGCAATTGCTCGACGTTTGCTATTTCTCACCTGAGCTCTCTTTAGAGTGCGCGACAGGATGAGCAGAAGATTAGGTGGCTAGAGAAGCCCAGAGCCCCACTGTTCTTAGGGCTACAAGAGCGTTTCCAAGGAAGGGTGCTGGCTAGCAACAGCTTTCAGTGCTGGCACTTTTCATCGCTGAGCAATTGCTCGACGTTTGCAATTTCTCAGCTCGTGTCTACGAGACAGAGAGATAGTGACCGTGACGTTTGGTGGCTAGAGAAGCGCAAAGCCCCAGTGTTGCTGCGCCTGTGAAAGCGCTTCCAAGGAAGGGTGCTGGCTAGCAAGAGCTTTCAGTGCTGGCACTTTTCATCTCTGAGCAATTGCTCGACCTTTGCAATTTCTCACCTGAGCTCTCTTTAGAGTGCGCGAGAGGATGAGCAGAAGATTAGGTGGCTAGAGAAACACAGAGCCCCACTGTTCTTAGGCCTACAAAAGCACTTCCAAGGAAGGGTGCTGGCTAGCAAGAGCTTTCAGTGCTGGCACTTTTCATCTCTGAGCAATTGCTCGACGTTTGCAATTTCTCAGCTCGTGTCTACGAGGCGGAGGGAGAAAGTGACCGTGACGTTTGGTGTGTAGAGAAGCGCAAAGCCCCAGTGTTGCTGCGCCTGTGAAAGCGCTTCCAAGGAAGGCTGCTGGCTAGCAACAGCTTTCAGTGCTGGCACTTTTCATCTCTGAGCAATTGCTCGACCTTTGCAATTTCTCAGCTCGTGTCTACGAGACGGAGAGATAGTGACCGTGACGTTTGGTGGCTAGAGAAGCGCAAAGCCCCAGTGTTGCTGCGCCTGTGAAAGCGCTTCCAAGGAAGGCTGCTGGCTAGCAACAGCTTTCAGTGCTGGCACTTTTCATCTCTGAGCAATTGTTCGACTTTTGCATTTTCTCACCTCAGCTCTCTTTAGAGTGCGCGAGAGGATGAGCAGAAGATTAGGTGGCTGGAGAAGCACAGAGCCCTTGTGTTCTAAGGGCTACAAAAGCGCTTCCAAGGAAGGGTGCTGGCTAGCAAGAGCTTTCAGTGCTGGCACTTTTCATCTCTGAGCAATTGCTCGACGTTTGCAATTTCTCAGCTCGTGTCTACGAGACGGAGAGATAGTGACCGTGACGTTTGGTGTGTAGAGAAGCGCAAAGCCCCAGTGTTACTGCGCCTGTGAAAGCGCTTCCAAGGAAGGGTGCTGGCTAGCAAGAGCTTTCAGTGCTGGCACTTTTCATCTCTGAGCAATTGCTCGACGTTTGCAATTTCTCACCTGAGCTCTCTTTAGAGTGCGCGAGAGGATGAGCAGAAGATTAGGTGGCTAGAGAAACACAGAGCCCCACTGTTCTTAGGCCTACAAAAGCGCATCCAAGGAAGGGTGCTGGCTAGCAACAGCTTTCAGTGCTGGCACTTTTCATCTCTGAGCAATTGCTCGACCTTTGCAATTTCTCAGCTCATGTCTACGAGACGGAGAGAGATAGTGACCGTGACGTTTGGTGGCTAGAGAAGCGCAAAGCCCCAGTGTTACTGCGCCTGTGAAAGCGCTTCCAAGGAAGGGTGCTGGCTAGCAAGAGCTTTCAGTGCTGGCACTTTTCATCTCTGAGCAATTGCTCGACGTTTGCAATTTCTCAGCTCGTGTCTACGAGACGGAGAGATAGTGACCGTGACATTTGGTGGCTAGAGAAGCGCAAAGCCCCAGTGTTGCTGTGCCTCTGAAAGCGCTTCCAAGGAAGGGTGCTGGCTAGCAAGAGCTTTCAGTGCTGGCACTTTTCATCTCTGAGCAATTGCTCGACCTTTGCAATTTCCCCCTGAGCTCTCTTTAGACTGCGCGAGAGGATGAGCAGAAGATTAGGTGGCTAGAGAAGCCCAGAGCCCCAGTGTTCTTAGGCCTACAAAAGCACTTCCAAGGAAGGGTGCTGGCTAGCAACAGCTTTCAGTGCTGGCATTTTTCATCTCTGAGCAATTGCTCGACGTTTGCAATTTCTCAGCTCGTGTCTACGAGACGGAGAGAGATAGTGACCGTGACGTTTGGTGGCTAGAGAAGCGCAAAGCCCCAGTGTTGCTGCGCCTGTGAAAGCGCTTCCAAGGAAGGGTGCTGGCTAGCAACAGCTTTCAGTGCTGGCACTTTTCATCTCTGAGCAATTGCTCGACGTTTGCAATTTCTCACCTGAGCTCTCTTTAGAGTGCGCGAGAGGATGAGCAGAAGATTAGGTGGCTAGAGAAGCCCAGAGCCCCAGTGTTCTTAGGGCTACAAGAGCGTTTCCAAGGAAGGGTGCTGGCTAGCAACAGCTTTCAGTGCTGGCACTTTTCATCTCTGAGCAATTGCTCGACCTTTGCAATTTCTCACCTGAGCTCTCTTTAGAGTGCGCGAGAGGATGAGCAGAAGATTAGGTGGCTAGAGAAACACAGAGCCCCACTGTTCTTAGGCCTACAAAAGCACTTCCAAGGAAGGGTGCTGGCTAGCAACAGCTTTCAGTGCTGGCACTTTTCATCTCTGATCAATTGCTCGACGTTTGCAATTTCTCAGCTCGTGTCTACGAGACGGAGAGAGATAGTGACCGTGACGTTTGGTGGCTAGAGAAGCGCAAAGCCCCAGTGTTGCTGCGCCTGTGAAAGCGCTTCCAAGGAAGGGTGCTGGCTAGCAACAACTTTCAGTGCTGGCACTTTTCATCTCTGAGCAATTGCTTGACGTTTGCAATTTCTCAGCTCGTGTCTACGAGCCAGAGAGATAGTGACCGTGACATTTGGTGGCTAGAGAAGCGCAAAGCCCCAGTGTTGCTGCGCCTGTGAAAGCGCTTCCAAGGAAGGGTGCTGGCTAGCAAGAGCTTTCAGTGCTGGCACTTTTCATCTCTGAGCAATTGCTCGACGTTTGCAATTTCTCACCTGAGCTCTCTTTAGAGTGCGCGAGAGGATGAGCAGAAGATTAGGTGGCTGGAGAAACACAGAGCCCCAGTGTTCTAAGGGCTACAAGAGCGTTTCCAAGGAAGGGTGCTGGCTAGCAACAGCTTTCAGTGCTGGCACTTTTCATCTCTGAGCAATTGCTCGACCTTTGCAATCTCTCAGCTCGTGTCTACGAGACAGAGAGATAGTGACCGTAACCTTTGGTTGGTAGAGAAGCGCAAAGCCCCAGTGTTGCTGCGCCTGTGAAAGCACTTCCAAGGAAGGGTGCTGGCTAGCAAGAGCTTTCAGTGCTGGCACTTTTCATCTCTGAGCAATTGCTCGACCTTTGCAATTTCTCACCTGAGCTCTCTTTAGAGTGCGCGAGAGGATGAGCAGAAGATTAGGTGGCTAGAGAAACACAGAGCCCCACTGTTCTTAGGCCTACAAAAGCACTTCCAAGGAAGGGTGCTGGCTAGCAACAGCTTTCAGTGCTGGCACTTTTCATCTCTGAGCAATTGCTCGACCTTTGCAATTTCTCAGCTCGTGTCTACGAGGCGGAGGGAGAAAGTGACTGTGACGTTTGGTGTGTAGAGAAGCGCAAAGCCCCAGTGTTGCTGCGCCTGTGAAAGCGCTTCCAAGGAAGGGTGCTGGCTAGCAACAGCTTTCAGTGCTGGCACTTTTCATCTCTGAGCAATTGCTCGACCTTTGCAATTTCTCACCTGAGCTCTCTTTAGAGTGCGCGAGAGGATGAGCAGAAGATTAGGTGGCTAGAGAAACACAGAGCCCCACTGTTCTTAGGCCTACAAAAGCACTTCCAAGGAAGGGTGCTGGCTAGCAACAGCTTTCAGTGCTGGCACTTTTCATCTCTGAGCAATTGCTCGACCTTTGCAATTTCTCAGCTCGTGTCTACGAGACGGAGAGATAGTGACCGTGACGTTTGGTGGCTAGAGAAGCGCAAAGCCCCAGTGTTGCTGCGCCTGTGAAAGCGCTTCCAAGGAAGGGTGCTGGCTAGCAAGAGCTTTCAGTGCTGGCACTTTTCATCTCTGAGCAATTGCTCGACGTTTGCAATTTCTCACCTCAGCTCTCTTTAGAGTGCGCGAGAGGATGAGCAGAAGATTAGGTGGCTGGAGAAGCACAGAGCCCTTGTGTTCTAAGGGCTACAAAAGCGCTTCCAAGGAAGGGTGCTGGCTAGCAAGAGCTTTCAGTGCTGGCACTTTTCATCTCTGAGCAATTGCTCGACGTTTGCAATTTCTCAGCTCGTGTCTACGAGACGGAGAGATAGTGACCGTGACGTTTGGTGGCTAGAGAAGTGCAAAGCCCCAGTGTTGCTGCGCCTGTGAAAGCGCTTCCAAGGAAGGGTGCTGGCTAGCAACAGTTTTCAGTGCTGGCACTTTTCATCTCTGAGCAATTGCTCGACCTTTGCAATTTCTCACCTGAGCTCTCTTTAGAGTGCGCGAGAGGATGAGCAGAAGATTAGGTGGCTAGAGAAACACAGAGCCCCACTGTTCTTAGGCCTACAAAAGCACTTCCAAGGAAGGGTGCTGGCTAGCAACAGCTTTCAGTGCTGGCACTTTTCATCTCTGAGCAATTGCTCGACCTTTGCAATTTCTCAGCTCGTGTCTACGAGGCGGAGGGAGAAAGTGAGTGTGACGTTTGGTGTGTAGAGAAGCGCAAAGCCCCAGTGTTGCTGCGCCTGTGAAAGCGCTTCCAAGGAAGGGTGCTGGCTAGCAACAGCTTTCAGTGCTGGCACTTTTCATCTCTGAGCAATTGCTCGACCTTTGCAATTTCTCACCTGAGCTCTCTTTAGAGTGCGCGAGAGGATGAGCAGAAGATTAGGTGGCTAGAGAAACACAGAGCCCCACTGTTCTTAGGCCTACAAAAGCACTTCCAAGGAAGGGTGCTGGCTAGCAACAGCTTTCAGTGCTGGCACTTTTCATCTCTGAGCAATTGCTCGACCTTTGCAATTTCTCAGCTCGTGTCTACGAGACGGAGAGATAGTGACCGTGACGTTTGGTGGCTAGAGAAGCGCAAAGCCCCAGTGTTGCTGCGCCTGTGAAAGCGCTTCCAAGGAAGGGTGCTGGCTAGCAAGAGCTTTCAGTGCTGGCACTTTTCATCTCTGAGCAATTGCTCGACGTTTGCAATTTCTCACCTCAGCTCTCTTTAGAGTGCGCGAGAGGATGAGCAGAAGATTAGGTGGCTGGAGAAGCACAGAGCCCTTGTGTTCTAAGGGCTACAAAAGCGCTTCCAAGGAAGGGTGCTGGCTAGCAAGAGCTTTCAGTGCTGGCACTTTTCATCTCTGAGCAATTGCTCGACGTTTGCAATTTCTCAGCTCGTGTCTACGAGACGGAGAGATAGTGACCGTGACGTTTGGTGGCTAGAGAAGTGCAAAGCCCCAGTGTTGCTGCGCCTGTGAAAGCGCTTCCAAGGAAGGGTGCTGGCTAGCAACAGTTTTCAGTGCTGGCACTTTTCATCTCTGAGCAATTGCTCGACATTTGCAATTTCTCAGCTCGTGTCTACGAGACGGAGACAGATAGTGACCGTGACGTTTGGTGTCTAGAGAAGCGCAAAGCCCCAGTGTTGCTGCGCCTGTGAAAGCGCTTCCAAGGAAGGCTGCTGGCTAGCAACAGCTTTCAGTGCTGGCACTTTTCATCTCTGAGCAATTGCTCGACGTTTGCAATTTCTCAGCTCAGGTCTACGAGCCAGAGAGATAGTAACCGTGATGTTTGGTGGCTACAGAAGGGCAAAGCCCCAGTGTTACTGCGCCTGTGAAAGCGCTTCCAAGGAAGGGTGCTGGCTAGCAACAGTTTTCAGTGCTGGCACTTTTCATCTCTGAGCAATTGCTCGACCTTTGCAATTTCTCACCTGAGCTTTCTTTAGAGTACGCGAGAGGATGAGCAGAAGATTAGGTGGCTAGAGAAGCCCAGAGCCCCACTGTTCTTAGGGCTACAAGAGCGTTTCCAAGGAAGGGTGCTGGCTAGCAACAGCTTTCAGTACTGGCACTTTTCATCTCTGAGCAATTGCTCGACGTTTGCAATTTCTCACCTGAGCTCTCTTTAGAGTGCGCGAGAGGATGAGCAGAAGATTAGGTGGCTAGAGAAACACAGAGCCCCACTGTTCTTAGGCCTACAAAAGCACTTCCAAGGAAGGGTGCTGGCTAGCAAGAGCTTTCAGTGCTGGCACTTTTCATCTCTGAGCAATTGCTCGACGTTTGCAATTTCTCAGCTCGTGTCTACGAGACGGAGAGATAGTGACCGTGACATTTGGTGGCTAGAGAAGCGCAAAGCCCCAGTGTTGCTGTGCCTCTGAAAGCGCTTCCAAGGAAGGGTGCTGGCTAGCAAGAGCTTTCAGTGCTGGCACTTTTCATCTCTGAGCAATTGCTCGACGTTTGCAATTTCCCCCTGAGCTCTCTTTAGACTGCGCGAGAGGATGAGCAGAAGATTAGGTGGCTAGAGAAGCCCAGAGCCCCAGTGTTCTTAGGCCTACAAAAGCACTTCCAAGGAAGGGTGCTGGCTAGCAACAGCTTTCAGTGCTGGCATTTTTCATCTCTGAGCAATTGCTCGACGTTTGCAATTTCTCAGCTCGTGTCTACGAGACGGAGAGAGATAGTGACCATAACGTTTGGTGGCTAGAGAAGCGCAAAGCCCCAGTGTTGCTGCGCCTGTGAAAGCGCTTCCAAGGAAGGGTGCTGGCTAGCAACAGCTTTCAGTGCTGGCACTTTTCATCTCTGAGCAATTGCTCGACCTTTGCAATTTCTCACCTGAGCTCTCTTTAGAGTGCGCGAGAGGATGAGCAGAAGATTAGGTGGCTAGAGAAGCCCAGAGCCCCAGTGTTCTTAGGCCTACAAAAGCACTTCCAAGGAAGGGTGCTGGCTAGCAACAGCTTTCAGTGCTGGCACTTTTCATCGCTGAGCAATTGTTCGACGTTTGCAATTTCTCAGCTCGTGTCTACGAGATGGAAAGAGAATGACCGTGACGTTTGGTGTGTAGAGAAGCGCAAAGCCCCAGTGTTACTGCGCCTGTGAAAGCGCTTCCAAGGAAGGGTGCTGGCTAGCAAGAGCTTTCAGTGCTGGCACTTTTCATCTCTGAGCAATTGCTCGACGTTTGCTATTTCTCACCTGAGCTCTCTTTAGAGTGCGCGACAGGATGAGCAGAAGATTAGGTGGCTAGAGAAGCCCAGAGCCCCACTGTTCTTAGGGCTACAAGAGCGTTTCCAAGGAAGGGTGCTGGCTAGCAACAGCTTTCAGTGCTGGCACTTTTCATCGCTGAGCAATTGCTCGACGTTTGCAATTTCTCAGCTCGTGTCTACGAGACAGAGAGATAGTGACCGTGACGTTTGGTGGCTAGAGAAGCGCAAAGCCCCAGTGTTGCTGCGCCTGTGAAAGCGCTTCCAAGGAAGGGTGCTGGCTAGCAAGAGCTTTCAGTGCTGGCACTTTTCATCTCTGAGCAATTGCTCGACCTTTGCAATTTCTCACCTGAGCTCTCTTTAGAGTGCGCGAGAGGATGAGCAGAAGATTAGGTGGCTAGAGAAACACAGAGCCCCACTGTTCTTAGGCCTACAAAAGCACTTCCAAGGAAGGGTGCTGGCTAGCAAGAGCTTTCAGTGCTGGCACTTTTCATCTCTGAGCAATTGCTCGACGTTTGCAATTTCTCAGCTCGTGTCTACGAGGCGGAGGGAGAAAGTGACCGTGACGTTTGGTGTGTAGAGAAGCGCAAAGCCCCAGTGTTGCTGCGCCTGTGAAAGCGCTTCCAAGGAAGGCTGCTGGCTAGCAACAGCTTTCAGTGCTGGCACTTTTCATCTCTGAGCAATTGCTCGACCTTTGCAATTTCTCAGCTCGTGTCTACGAGACGGAGAGATAGTGACCGTGACGTTTGGTGGCTAGAGAAGCGCAAAGCCCCAGTGTTGCTGCGCCTGTGAAAGCGCTTCCAAGGAAGGCTGCTGGCTAGCAACAGCTTTCAGTGCTGGCACTTTTCATCTCTGAGCAATTGTTCGACTTTTGCATTTTCTCACCTCAGCTCTCTTTAGAGTGCGCGAGAGGATGAGCAGAAGATTAGGTGGCTGGAGAAGCACAGAGCCCTTGTGTTCTAAGGGCTACAAAAGCGCTTCCAAGGAAGGGTGCTGGCTAGCAAGAGCTTTCAGTGCTGGCACTTTTCATCTCTGAGCAATTGCTCGACGTTTGCAATTTCTCAGCTCGTGTCTACGAGACGGAGAGATAGTGACCGTGACGTTTGGTGTGTAGAGAAGCGCAAAGCCCCAGTGTTACTGCGCCTGTGAAAGCGCTTCCAAGGAAGGGTGCTGGCTAGCAAGAGCTTTCAGTGCTGGCACTTTTCATCTCTGAGCAATTGCTCGACGTTTGCAATTTCTCACCTGAGCTCTCTTTAGAGTGCGCGAGAGGATGAGCAGAAGATTAGGTGGCTAGAGAAACACAGAGCCCCACTGTTCTTAGGCCTACAAAAGCGCATCCAAGGAAGGGTGCTGGCTAGCAACAGCTTTCAGTGCTGGCACTTTTCATCTCTGAGCAATTGCTCGACCTTTGCAATTTCTCAGCTCATGTCTACGAGACGGAGAGAGATAGTGACCGTGACGTTTGGTGGCTAGAGAAGCGCAAAGCCCCAGTGTTACTGCGCCTGTGAAAGCGCTTCCAAGGAAGGGTGCTGGCTAGCAAGAGCTTTCAGTGCTGGCACTTTTCATCTCTGAGCAATTGCTCGACGTTTGCAATTTCTCAGCTCGTGTCTACGAGACGGAGAGATAGTGACCGTGACATTTGGTGGCTAGAGAAGCGCAAAGCCCCAGTGTTGCTGTGCCTCTGAAAGCGCTTCCAAGGAAGGGTGCTGGCTAGCAAGAGCTTTCAGTGCTGGCACTTTTCATCTCTGAGCAATTGCTCGACCTTTGCAATTTCCCCCTGAGCTCTCTTTAGACTGCGCGAGAGGATGAGCAGAAGATTAGGTGGCTAGAGAAGCCCAGAGCCCCAGTGTTCTTAGGCCTACAAAAGCACTTCCAAGGAAGGGTGCTGGCTAGCAACAGCTTTCAGTGCTGGCATTTTTCATCTCTGAGCAATTGCTCGACGTTTGCAATTTCTCAGCTCGTGTCTACGAGACGGAGAGAGATAGTGACCGTGACGTTTGGTGGCTAGAGAAGCGCAAAGCCCCAGTGTTGCTGCGCCTGTGAAAGCGCTTCCAAGGAAGGGTGCTGGCTAGCAACAGCTTTCAGTGCTGGCACTTTTCATCTCTGAGCAATTGCTCGACCTTTGCAATTTCTCACCTGAGCTCTCTTTAGAGTGCGCGAGAGGATGAGCAGAAGATTAGGTGGCTAGAGAAGCCCAGAGCCCCAGTGTTCTTAGGGCTACAAGAGCGTTTCCAAGGAAGGGTGCTGGCTAGCAACAGCTTTCAGTGCTGGCACTTTTCATCTCTGAGCAATTGCTCGACCTTTGCAATTTCTCACCTGAGCTCTCTTTAGAGTGCGCGAGAGGATGAGCAGAAGATTAGGTGGCTAGAGAAACACAGAGCCCCACTGTTCTTAGGCCTACAAAAGCACTTCCAAGGAAGGGTGCTGGCTAGCAACAGCTTTCAGTGCTGGCACTTTTCATCTCTGATCAATTGCTCGACGTTTGCAATTTCTCAGCTCGTGTCTACGAGACGGAGAGAGATAGTGACCGTGACGTTTGGTGGCTAGAGAAGCGCAAAGCCCCAGTGTTGCTGCGCCTGTGAAAGCGCTTCCAAGGAAGGGTGCTGGCTAGCAACAGCTTTCAGTGCTGGCACTTTTCATCTCTGAGCAATTGCTTGACGTTTGCAATTTCTCAGCTCGTGTCTACGAGCCAGAGAGATAGTGACCGTGACATTTGGTGGCTAGAGAAGCGCAAAGCCCCAGTGTTGCTGCGCCTGTGAAAGCGCTTCCAAGGAAGGGTGCTGGCTAGCAAGAGCTTTCAGTGCTGGCACTTTTCATCTCTGAGCAATTGCTCGACGTTTGCAATTTCTCACCTGAGCTCTCTTTAGAGTGCGCGAGAGGATGAGCAGAAGATTAGGTGGCTGGAGAAACACAGAGCCCCAGTGTTCTAAGGGCTACAAGAGCGTTTCCAAGGAAGGGTGCTGGCTAGCAACAGCTTTCAGTGCTGGCACTTTTCATCTCTGAGCAATTGCTCGACCTTTGCAATCTCTCAGCTCGTGTCTACGAGACAGAGAGATAGTGACCGTAACCTTTGGTTGGTAGAGAAGCGCAAAGCCCCAGTGTTGCTGCGCCTGTGAAAGCACTTCCAAGGAAGGGTGCTGGCTAGCAAGAGCTTTCAGTGCTGGCACTTTTCATCTCTGAGCAATTGCTCGACCTTTGCAATTTCTCACCTGAGCTCTCTTTAGAGTGCGCGAGAGGATGAGCAGAAGATTAGGTGGCTAGAGAAACACAGAGCCCCACTGTTCTTAGGCCTACAAAAGCACTTCCAAGGAAGGGTGCTGGCTAGCAACAGCTTTCAGTGCTGGCACTTTTCATCTCTGAGCAATTGCTCGACCTTTGCAATTTCTCAGCTCGTGTCTACGAGGCGGAGGGAGAAAGTGACTGTGACGTTTGGTGTGTAGAGAAGCGCAAAGCCCCAGTGTTGCTGCGCCTGTGAAAGCGCTTCCAAGGAAGGGTGCTGGCTAGCAACAGCTTTCAGTGCTGGCACTTTTCATCTCTGAGCAATTGCTCGACCTTTGCAATTTCTCACCTGAGCTCTCTTTAGAGTGCGCGAGAGGATGAGCAGAAGATTAGGTGGCTAGAGAAACACAGAGCCCCACTGTTCTTAGGCCTACAAAAGCACTTCCAAGGAAGGGTGCTGGCTAGCAACAGCTTTCAGTGCTGGCACTTTTCATCTCTGAGCAATTGCTCGACCTTTGCAATTTCTCAGCTCGTGTCTACGAGACGGAGAGATAGTGACCGTGACGTTTGGTGGCTAGAGAAGCGCAAAGCCCCAGTGTTGCTGCGCCTGTGAAAGCGCTTCCAAGGAAGGGTGCTGGCTAGCAAGAGCTTTCAGTGCTGGCACTTTTCATCTCTGAGCAATTGCTCGACGTTTGCAATTTCTCACCTCAGCTCTCTTTAGAGTGCGCGAGAGGATGAGCAGAAGATTAGGTGGCTGGAGAAGCACAGAGCCCTTGTGTTCTAAGGGCTACAAAAGCGCTTCCAAGGAAGGGTGCTGGCTAGCAAGAGCTTTCAGTGCTGGCACTTTTCATCTCTGAGCAATTGCTCGACGTTTGCAATTTCTCAGCTCGTGTCTACGAGACGGAGAGATAGTGACCGTGACGTTTGGTGGCTAGAGAAGTGCAAAGCCCCAGTGTTGCTGCGCCTGTGAAAGCGCTTCCAAGGAAGGGTGCTGGCTAGCAACAGTTTTCAGTGCTGGCACTTTTCATCTCTGAGCAATTGCTCGACCTTTGCAATTTCTCACCTGAGCTCTCTTTCGAGTGCGCGAGAGGATGAGCAGAAGATTAGGTGGCTAGAGAAACACAGAGCCCCACTGTTCTTAGGCCTACAAAAGCGCATCCAAGGAAGGGTGCTGGCTAGCAACAGCTTTCAGTGCTGGCACTTTTCATCTCTGAGCAATTGCTCGACGTTTGCAATTTCTCAGCTCATGTCTACGAGACGGAGAGAGATAGTGACCGTGACATTTGGTGGCTAGAGAAGCGCAAAGCCCCAGTGTTACTGCGCCTGTGAAAGCGCTTCCAAGGAAGGGTGCTGGCTAGCAAGAGCTTTCAGTGCTGGCACTTTTCATCTCTGAGCAATTGTTCGACCTTTGCAATTTCTCAGCTCGTGTCTACGAGACGGAGAGAGATAGTGACCGTGACGTTTGGTGGCTAGAGAAGCGCAAAGCCCCAGTGTTGCTGCGCCTGTGAAAGCGCTTCCAAGGAAGGGTGCTGGCTAGCAAGAGCTTTCAGTGCTGGCACTTTTCATCTCTGAGCAATTGCTCGACGTTTGCAATTTCTCAGCTCGTGTCTACGAGACGGAGAGATAGTGACCGTGACATTTGGTGGCTAGAGAAGCGCAAAGCCCCAGTGTTGCTGTGCCTCTGAAAGCGCTTCCAAGGAAGGGTGCTGGCTAGCAAGAGCTTTCAGTGCTGGCACTTTTCATCTCTGAGCAATTGCTCGACCTTTGCAATTTCCCCCTGAGCTCTCTTTAGACTGCGCGAGAGGATGAGCAGAAGATTAGGTGGCTAGAGAAGCCCAGAGCCCCAGTGTTCTTAGGCCTACAAAAGCACTTCCAAGGAAGGGTGCTGGCTAGCAACAGCTTTCAGTGCTGGCATTTTTCATCTCTGAGCAATTGCTCGACGTTTGCAATCTCTCAGCTCGTGTCTACGAGACGGAGAGAGATAGTGACCATAACGTTTGGTGGCTAGAGAAGCGCAAAGCCCCAGTGTTGCTGCGCCTGTGAAAGCGCTTCCAAGGAAGGGTGCTGGCTAGCAACAGCTTTCAGTGCTGGCACTTTTCATCTCTGAGCAATTGCTCGACGTTTGCAATTTCTCACCTGAGCTCTCTTTAGAGTGCGCGACAGGATGAGCAGAAGATTAGGTGGCTAGAGAAGCCCAGAGCCCCAGTGTTCTTAGGCCTACAAAAGCGCATCCAAGGAAGGGTGATGGCTAGCAGGAGCTTTCAGTGCTGGCACTTTTCATCTCTGAGCAATTGCTCGACCTTTGCAATTTCTCAGCTCGTGTCTACGAGACGGAGAGAGATAGTGACCGTGACATTTGGTGTCTAGAGAAGCGCAAAGCCCCAGTGTTTCTGCGCCTGTGAAAGCGCTTCCAAGGAAGGCTGCTGGCTAGCAACAGCTTTCAGTGCTGGCACTTTTCATCTCTGAGCAATTGCTCGACGTTTGCAAATTCTCAGCTCAGGTCTACGAGCCAGAGAGATAGTAACCGTGATGTTTGGTGGCTAGAGAAGGGCAAAGCCCCAGTGTTACTGCGCCTGTGAAAGCGCTTCCAAGGAAGGGTGCTGGCTAGCAACAGTTTTCAGTGCTGGCACTTTTCATCTCTGAGCAATTGCTCGACCTTTGCAATTTCTCACCTGAGCTTTCTTTAGACTACGCGAGAGGATGAGCAGAAGATTAGGTGGCTAGAGAAGCCCAGAGCCCCAGTGTTCTTAGGGCTACAAGAGCGTTTCCAAGGAAGGGTGCTGGCTAGCAACAGCTTTCAGTACTGGCACTTTTCATCTCTGAGCAATTGCTCGACGTTTGCAATTTCTCACCTGAGCTCTCTTTAGACTGCGCGAGAGGATGAGCAGAAGATTAGGTGGCTAGAGAAACACAGAGCCCCAGTGTTCTTAGGCCTACAAGAGCGCTTCCAAGGAAGGGTGCTGGCTAGCAAAAGCTTTCACTGCTGGCACTTTTCATCTCTGAGCAATTGCTCGACGTTTGCAATTTCTCAGCTCGTGTCTACGAGACGGAGACAGATAGTGACCGTGACGTTTGGTGTCTAGAGAAGCGCAAAGCCCCAGTGTTGCTGCGCCTGTGAAAGCGCTTCCAAGGAAGGGTGCTGGCTAGCAAGAGCTTTCAGTGCTGGCACTTTTCATCTCTGAGCAATTGTTCGACCTTTGCAATTTCTCAGCTCGTGTCTACGAGACGGAGAGAGATAGTGACCGTGACGTTTGGTGGGTAGAGAAGCGCAAAGCCCCAGTGTTGCTGTGCCTGTGAAAGCGCTTCCAAGGAAGGGTGCTGGCTAGCAAGAGCTTTCAGTGCTGGCACTTTTCATCTCTGAGCAATTGCTCAACGTTTGCAATTTCTCAGCTCGTGTCTACGAGCCAGAGAGATAGTGAGAGTGACATTTGGTGGCTAGAGAAGCGCAAAGCCCCAGTGTTGCTGTGCCTGTGAAAGCGCTTCCAAGGAAGGGTGCTGGCTAGCAAGAGCTTTCAGTGCTGACACTTTTCATCTCTGAGCAATTGCTCGACGTTTGCAATTTCTCACCTGAGCTCTCTTTAGAGTGCGCGAGAGGATGAGCAGAAGATTAGGTGGCTAGAGAAACACAGAGCCCCACTGTTCTTAGGCCTACAAAACCGCTTCCAAGGAAGGGTGCTGGCTAGCAACAGCTTTCAGTGCTGGCACTTTTCATCTCTGATCAATTGCTCGACGTTTGCAATTTCTCAGCTCGTGTCTACGAGACGGAGAGAGATAGTGACCGTGACGTTTGGTGGCTAGAGAAGCGCAAAGCCCCACTGTTGCTGCGCCTGTGAAAGCGCTTCCAAGGAAGGGTGCTGGCTAGCAACAGCTTTCAGTGCTGGCACTTTTCATCTCTGAGCAATTGTTCGACGTTTGCAATTTCTCAGCTCGTGTCTACTAGCCAGAGAGATAGTGAGAGTGACATTTGGTGGCTAGAGAAGCGCAAAGCCCCAGTGTTGCTGTGCCTGTGAAAGCGCTTCCAAGGAAGGGTGCTGGCTAGCAAGAGCTTTCAGTGCTGACACTTTTCATCTCTGAGCAATTGCTCGACCTTTGCAATTTCTCACCTGAGCTCTCTTTAGAGTGCGCGAGAGGATGAGCAGAAGATTAGGTGGCTAGAGAAACACAGAGCCCCACTGTTCTTAGGCCTACAAAACCGCTTCCAAGGAAGGGTGCTGGCTAGCAACAGCTTTCAGTGCTGGCACTTTTCATCTCTGAGCAATTGCTCGACGTTTGCAATTTCTCAGCTCGTGTCTACGAGACGGAGAGAGATAGTGACCGTGACGTTTGGTGGCTAGAGAAGCGCAAAGCCCCAGTGTTGCTGCGCCTGTGAAAGCGCTTCCAAGGAAGGGTGCTGGCTAGCAACAGCTTTCAGTGCTGGCACTTTTCATCTCTGAGCAATTGCTCGACCTTTGCAATTTCTCAGCTCGTGTCTACGAGCCAGAGAGATAGTGACCGTGACATTTGGTGGCTAGAGAAGCGCAAAGCCCCAGTGTTGCTGCGCCTGTGAAAGCGCTTCCAAGGAAGGGTGCTGGCTAGCAAGAGCTTTCAGTGCTGACACTTTTCATCTCTGAGCAATTGCTCGACGTTTGCAATTTCTCACCTGAGCTCTCTTTAGAGTGCGCGAGAGGATGAGCAGAAGATTAGGTGGCTAGAGAAGCCCAGAGCCCCAGTGTTCTTAGGCCTACAAAAGCACTTCCAAGGAAGGGTGCTGGCTAGCAACAGCTTTCAGTGCTGGCACTTTTCATCGCTGAGCAATTGTTCGACGTTTGCAATTTCTCAGCTCGTGTCTACGAGACGGAAAGAGAATGACCGTGACGTTTGGTGTGTAGAGAAGCGCAAAGCCCCAGTGTTACTGCGCCTGTGAAAGCGCTTCCAAGGAAGGGTGCTGGCTAGCAACAGCTTTCAGTGCTGGCACTTTTCATCTCTGAGCAATTGCTCGACGTTTGCAATTTCTCACCTGAGCTCTCTTTAGAGTGCGCGAGAGGATGAGCAGAAGATTAGGTGGCTGGAGAAACACAGAGCCCCAGTGTTCTAAGGGCTACAAGAGCGTTTCCAAGGAAGGGTGCTGGCTAGCAACAGCTTTCAGTGCTGGCACTTTTCATCTCTGAGCAATTGCTCGACCTTTGCAATCTCTCAGCTCCTGTCTACGAGACAGAGAGATAGTGACCGTGACCTTTGGTTGGTAGAGAAGCGCAAAGCCCCAGTGTTGCTGCGCCTGTGAAAGCGCTTCCAAGGAAGGGTGCTGGCTAGCAAGAGCTTTCAGTGCTGGCACTTTTCCTCTCTGAGCAATTGCTCGACCTTTGCAATTTCTCACCTGAGCTCTCTTTAGAGTGCGCGAGAGGATGAGCAGAAGATTAGGTGGCTAGAGAAACACAGAGCCCCAGTGTTCTTAGGCCTACAAAAGCACTTCCAAGGAAGGGTGCTGGCTAGCAAGAGCTTTCAGTGCTGGCACTTTTCATCTCTGAGCAATTGCTCGACCTTTGCAATTTCTCACCTGAGCTCTCTTTAGAGTGCGCGAGAGGATGAGCAGAAGATTAGGTGGCTAGAGAAGCCCAGAGCCCCAGTGTTCTTAGGCCTACAAAAGCACTTCCAAGGAAGGGTGCTGGCTAGCAACAGCTTTCAGTGCTGGCACTTTTCATCTCTGAGCAATTGCTCGACCTTTGCAATTTCTCAGCTCGTGTCTACGAGACGGAGAGATAGTGACCGTGACGTTTGGTGGCTAGAGAAGCGCAAAGCCCCAGTGTTGCTGCGCCTGTGAAAGCGCTTCCAAGGAAGGGTGCTGGCTAGCAAGAGCTTTCAGTGCTGGCACTTTTCATCTCTGAGCAATTGCTCGACGTTTGCAATTTCTCACCTGAGCTCTCTTTAGAGTGCGCGAGAGGACGAGCAGAAGATTAGGTGGCTATAGAAGCCCAGAGCCCCAGTGTTCTTAGGCCTACAAAAGCACTTCCAAGGAAGGGTGCTGGCTAGCAACAGCTTTCAGTGCTGGCACTTTTCATCGCTGAGCAATTGCTCGACGTTTGCAATTTCTCAGCTCGTGTCTACGAGACGGAAAGAGAATGACCGTGACGTTTGGTGTGTAGAGAAGCGCAAAGCCCCAGTGTTACTGCGCCTGTGAAAGCGCTTCCAAGGAAGGGTGCTGGCTAGCAAGAGCTTTCAGTGCTGGCACTTTTCATCTCTGAGCAATTGCTCGACGTTTGCAATTTCTCACCTGAGCTCTCTTTAGAGTGCGCGAGAGGATGAGCAGAAGATTAGGTGGCTGGAGAAACACAGAGCCCCAGTGTTCTAAGGGCTACAAAAGCGCTTCCAAGGAAGGGTGCTGGCTAGCAAGAGCTTTCAGTGCTGGCACTTTTCATCTCTGAGCAATTGCTCGGCCTTTGCAATCTCTCAGCTCGTGTCTACGAGGCGGAGGGAGATAGTGACCGTGACGTTTGGTGGCTAGAGAAGTGCAAAGCCCCAGTGTTACTGCGCCTGTGAAAGCGCTTCCAAGGAAGGGTGCTGGCTAGCAACAGTTTTCAGTGCTGGCACTTTTCATCTCTGAGCAATTGCTCGACGTTTGCAATTTCTCACCTGAGCTCTCTTTAGAGTGCGCGAGAGGATGAGCAGAAGATTAGGTGGCTAGAGAAACACAGAGCCCCACTGTTCTTAGGCCTACAAAAGCGCATCCAAGGAAGGGTGCTGGCTAGCAACAGCTTTCAGTGCTGGCACTTTTCATCTCTGAGCAATTGCTCGACGTTTGCAATTTCTCAGCTCATGTCTACGAGACGGAGAGAGATAGTGACCGTGACGTTTGGTGGCTAGAGAAGCGCAAAGCCCCAGTGTTACTGCGCCTGTGAAAGCGCTTCCAAGGAAGGGTGCTGGCTAGCAAGAGCTTTCAGTGCTGGCACTTTTCATCTCTGAGCAATTGTTCGACCTTTGCAATTTCTCAGCTCGTGTCTACGAGACGGAGAGAGATAGTGACCGTGACGTTTGGTGGCTAGAGAAGCGCAAAGCCCCAGTGTTGCTGCGCCTGTGAAAGCGCTTCCAAGGAAGGGTGCTGGCTAGCAAGAGCTTTCAGTGCTGGCACTTTTCATCTCTGAGCAATTGCTCGACGTTTGCAATTTCTCAGCTCGTGTCTACGAGACGGAGAGATAGTGACCGTGACATTTGGTGGCTAGAGAAGCGCAAAGCCCCAGTGTTGCTGTGCCTCTGAAAGCGCTTCCAAGGAAGGGTGCTGGCTAGCAAGAGCTTTCAGTGCTGGCACTTTTCATCTCTGAGCAATTGCTCGACCTTTGCAATTTCCCCCTGAGCTCTCTTTAGACTGCGCGAGAGGATGAGCAGAAGATTAGGTGGCTAGAGAAGCCCAGAGCCCCACTGTTCTTAGGCCTACAAAAGCACTTCCAAGGAAGGGTGCTGGCTAGCAACAGCTTTCAGTGCTGGCATTTTTCATCTCTGAGCAATTGCTCGACGTTTGCAATTTCTCAGCTCGTGTCTACGAGACGGAGAGAGATAGTGACCATAACGTTTGGTGGCTAGAGAAGCGCAAAGCCCCAGTGTTGCTGCGCCTGTGAAAGCGCTTCCAAGGAAGGCTGCTGGCTAGCAAGAGCTTTCAGTGCTGGCACTTTTCATCTCTGAGCAATTGCTCGACCTTTGCAATTTCTCACCTGAGCTCTCTTCAGAGTGCGCGAGAGGATGAGCAGAAGATTAGGTGGCTAGAGAAACACAGAGCCCCACTGTTCTTAGGCCTACAAAAGCGCATCCAAGGAAGGGTGCTGGCTAGCAACAGCTTTCAGTGCTGGCACTTTTCATCTCTGAGCAATTGCTCGACGTTTGCAATTTCTCAGCTCATGTCTACGAGACGGAGAGAGATAGTGACCGTGACGTTTGGTGGCTAGAGAAGCGCAAAGCCCCAGTGTTACTGCGCCTGTGAAAGCGCTTCCAAGGAAGGGTGCTGGCTAGCAAGAGCTTTCAGTGCTGGCACTTTTCATCTCTGAGCAATTGCTCGACGTTTGCAATTTCTCAGCTCGTGTCTACGAGACGGAGAGATAGTGACCGTGACATTTGGTGGCTAGAGAAGCGCAAAGCCCCAGTGTTGCTGCGCCTGTGAAAGCGCTTCCAAGGAAGGGTGCTGGCTAGCAAGAGCTTTCAGTGCTGGCACTTTTCATCTCTGAGCAATTGCTCGACCTTTGCAATTTCCCCCTGAGCTCTCTTTAGACTGCGCGAGAGGATGAGCAGAAGATTAGGTGGCTAGAGAAGCCCAGAGCCCCAGTGTTCTTAGGCCTACAAAAGCACTTCCAAGGAAGGGTGCTGGCTAGCAACAGCTTTCAGTGCTGGCATTTTTCATCTCTGAGCAATTGTTCGACCTTTGCAATTTCTCAGCTCGTGTCTACGAGACGGAGAGAGATAGTGACCGTGACGTTTGGTGGCTAGAGAAGCGCAAAGCCCCAGTGTTGCTGTGCCTGTGAAAGCGCTTCCAAGGAAGGGTGCTGGCTAGCAACAGCTTTCAGTGCTGGCACTTTTCATCTCTGAGCAATTGCTCGACGTTTGCAATTTCTCACCTGAGCTCTCTTTAGAGTGCGCGAGAGGATGAGCAGAAGATTAGGTGGCTAGAGAAGCCCAGAGCCCCAGTGTTCTTAGGGCTACAAGAGCGTTTCCAAGGAAGGGTGCTGGCTAGCAACAGCTTTCAGTGCTGGCACTTTTCATCTCTGAGCAATTGCTCGACCTTTGCAATTTCTCACCTGAGCTCTCTTTAGAGTGCGCGAGAGGATGAGCAGAAGATTAGGTGGCTAGAGAAACACAGAGCCCCACTGTTCTTAGGCCTACAAAAGCACTTCCAAGGAAGGGTGCTGGCTAGCAACAGCTTTCAGTGCTAGCACTTTTCATCTCTGATCAATTGCTCGACGTTTGCAATTTCTCAGCTCGTGTCTACGAGACGGAGAGAGATAGTGACCGTGACGTTTGGTGGCTAGAGAAGCGCAAAGCCCCAGTGTTGCTGCGCCTGTGAAAGCGCTTCCAAGGAAGGGTGCTGGCTAGCAACAGCTTTCAGTGCTGGCACTTTTCATCTCTGAGCAATTGCTTGACGTTTGCAATTTCTCAGCTCGTGTCTACGAGCCAGAGAGATAGTGACCGTGACATTTGGTGGCTAGAGAAGCGCAAAGCCCCAGTGTTGCTGCGCCTGTGAAAGCGCTTCCAAGGAAGGGTGCTGGCTAGCAAGAGCTTTCAGTGCTGGCACTTTTCATCTCTGAGCAATTGCTCGACGTTTGCTATTTCTCACCTGAGCTCTCTTTAGAGTGCGCGAGAGGATGAGCAGAAGATTAGGTGGCTGGAGAAACACAGAGCCCCAGTGTTCTAAGGGCTACAAGAGCGTTTCCAAGGAAGGGTGCTGGCTAGCAACAGCTTTCAGTGCTGGCACTTTTCATCTCTGAGCAATTGCTCGACCTTTGCAATCTCTCAGCTCGTGTCTACGAGACAGAGAGATAGTGACCGTGACCTTGGTTGGTAGAGAAGCGCAAAGCCCCAGTGTTGCTGCGCCTGTGAAAGCACTTCCAAGGAAGGGTGCTGGCTAGCAAGAGCTTTCAGTGCTGGCACTTTTCATCTCTGAGCAATTGCTCGACCTTTGCAATTTCTCACCTGAGCTCTCTTTAGAGTGCGCGAGAGGATGAGCAGAAGATTAGGTGGCTAGAGAAACACAGAGCCCCACTGTTCTTAGGCCTACAAAAGCACTTCCAAGGAAGGGTGCTGGCTAGCAACAGCTTTCAGTGCTGGCACTTTTCATCTCTGAGCAATTGCTCGACCTTTGCAATTTCTCAGCTCGTGTCTACGAGGCGGAGGGAGAAAGTGACCGTGACGTTTGGTGTGTAGAGAAGCGCAAAGCCCCAGTGTTGCTGCGCCTGTGAAAGCGCTTCCAAGGAAGGGTGCTGGCTAGCAACAGCTTTCAGTGCTGGCACTTTTCATCTCTGAGCAATTGCTCGACCTTTGCAATTTCTCACCTGAGCTCTCTTTAGAGTGCGCGAGAGGATGAGCAGAAGATTAGGTGGCTAGAGAAACACAGAGCCCCACTGTTCTTAGGCCTACAAAAGCACTTCCAAGGAAGGGTGCTGGCTAGCAACAGCTTTCAGTGCTGGCACTTTTCATCTCTGAGCAATTGCTCGACCTTTGCAATTTCTCAGCTCGTGTCTACGAGACGGAGAGATAGTGACGGTGACCTTTGGTGGCTAGAGAAGCGCAAAGCCCCAGTGTTGCTGCGCCTGTGAAAGCGCTTCCAAGGAAGGCTGCTGGCTAGCAACAGCTTTCAGTGCTGGCACTTTTCATCTCTGAGCAATTGTTCGACTTTTGCATTTTCTCACCTCAGCTCTCTTTAGAGTGCGCGAGAGGATGAGCAGAAGATTAGGTGGCTGGAGAAGCACAGAGCCCTTGTGTTCTAAGGCCTACAAAAGCGCATCCAAGGAAGGGTGCTGGCTAGCAACAGCTTTCAGTGCTGGCACTTTTCATCTCTGAGCAATTGCTCGACGTTTGCAATTTCTCAGCTCATGTCTACGAGACGGAGAGATAGTGACCGTGACGTTTGGTGGCTAGAGAAGCGCAAAGCCCCAGTGTTGCTGTGCCTGTGAAAGCGCTTCCAAGGAAGGGTGCTGGCTAGCAAGAGCTTTCAGTGCTGGCACTTTTCATCTCTGAGCAATTGCTCGACCTTTGCAATTTCCCCCTGAGCTCTCTTTAGACTGCGCGAGAGGATGAGCAGAAGATTAGGTGGCTAGAGAAGCCCAGAGCCCCAGTGTTCTTAGGCCTACAAAAGCACTTCCAAGGAAGGGTGCTGGCTAGCAACAGCTTTCAGTGCTGGCATTTTTCATCTCTGAGCAATTGCTCGACGTTTGCAATCTCTCAGCTCGTGTCTACGAGACGGAGAGAGATAGTGACCATAACGTTTGGTGGCTAGAGAAGCGCAAAGCCCCAGTGTTGCTGCGCCTGTGAAAGCGCTTCCAAGGAAGGGTGCTGGCTAGCAAGAGCTTTCAGTGCTGGCACTTTTCATCTCTGAGCAATTGCTCGACGTTTGCAATTTCTCACCTGAGCTCTCTTTAGAGTGCGCGAGAGGATGAGCAGAAGATTAGGTGGCTAGAGAAGCCCAGAGCCCCAGTGTTCTTAGGCCTACAAAAGCGCATCCAAGGAAGGGTGCTGGCTAGCAGGAGCTTTCAGTGCTGGCACTTTTCATCTCTGAGCAATTGCTCGACATTTGCAATTTCTCAGCTCGTGTCTACGAGACGGAGAGAGATAGTGACCGTGACGTTTGGTGTCTAGAGAAGCGCAAAGCCCCAGTGTTTCTGCGCCTGTGAAAGCGCTTCCAAGGAAGGCTGCTGGCTAGCAACAGCTTTCAGTGCTGGCACTTTTCATCTCTGAGCAATTGCTCGACGTTTGCAATTTCTCAGCTCAGGTCTACGAGCCAGAGAGGTAGTAACCGTGATGTTTGGTGGCTAGAGAAGGGCAAAGCCCCAGTGTTACTGCGCCTGTGAAAGCGCTTCCAAGGAAGGGTGCTGGCTAGCAACAGTTTTCAGTGCTGGCACTTTTCATCTCTGAGCAATTGCTCGACCTTTGCAATTTCTCACCTGAGCTCTCTTTAGAGTACGCGAGAGGATGAGCAGAAGATTAGGTGGCTAGAGAAGCCCAGAGCCCCAGTGTTCTTAGGGCTACAAGAGCGTTTCCAAGGAAGGGTGCTGGCTAGCAACAGCTTTCAGTACTGGCACTTTTCATCTCTGAGCAATTGCTCGACGTTTGCAATTTCTCACCTGAGCTCTCTTTAGACTGCGCGAGAGGATGAGCAGAAGATTAGGTGGCTAGAGAAACACAGAGCCCCACTGTTCTTAGGCCTACAAGAGCGCTTCCAAGGAAGGGTGCTGGCTAGCAAGAGCTTTCAGTGCTGGCACTTTTCATCTCTGAGCAATTGTTCGACCTTTGCAATTTCTCAGCTCGTGTCTACGAGACGGAGAGAGATAGTGACCGTGACGTTTGGTGGGTAGAGAAGCGCAAAGCCCCAGTGTTGCTGTGCCTGTGAAAGCGCTTCCAAGGAAGGGTGCTGGCTAGCAAGAGCTTTCAGTGCTGGCACTTTTCATCTCTGAGCAATTGCTCAACGTTTGCAATTTCTCAGCTCGTGTCTACGAGCCAGAGAGATAGTGACCGTGACATTTGGTGGCTAGAGAAGCGCAAAGCCCCAGTGTTGCTGTGCCTGTGAAAGCGCTTCCAAGGAAGGGTGCTGGCTAGCAAGAGCTTTCAGTGCTGACACTTTTCATCTCTGAGCAATTGCTGGACGTTTGCAATTTCTCACCTGAGCTCTCTTTAGAGTGCGCGAGAGGATGAGCAGAAGATTAGGTGGCTAGAGAAGCCCAGAGCCCCAGTGTTCTTAGGCCTACAAAAGCACTTCCAAGGAAGGGTGCTGGCTAGCAACAGCTTTCATTGCTGGCACTTTTCATCGCTGAGCAATTGCTCGACGTTTGCAATTTCTCAGCTCGTGTCTACGAGACGGAAAGAGAATGACCGTGACGTTTGGTGTGTAGAGAAGCGCAAAGCCCCAGTGTTACTGCGCCTGTGAAAGCGCTTCCAAGGAAGGGTGCTGGCTAGCAAGAGCTTTCAGTGCTGGCACTTTTCATCTCTGAGCAATTGCTCGACCTTTGCAATTTCTCACCTGAGCTCTCTTTAGACTGCGCGAGAGGATGAGCAGAAGATTAGGTGGCTAGAGAAACACAGAGCCCCAGTGTTCTAAGGGCTACAAGAGCGTTTCCAAGGAAGGGTGCTGGCTAGCAACAGCTTTCAGTGCTGGCACTTTTCATCTCTGAGCAATTGCTCGACCTTTGCAATCTCTCAGCTCGTGTCTACGAGACAGAGAGATAGTGACCGTGACCTTTGGTTGGTAGAGAAGCGCAAAGCCCCAGTGTTGCTGCGCCTGTGAAAGCGCTTCCAAGGAAGGGTGCTGGCTAGCAAGAGCTTTCAGTGCTGGCACTTTTCGTCTCTGAGCAATTGCTGGACATTTGCAATTTCTCACCTGAGCTCTCTTTAGAGTGCGCGAGAGGATGAGCAGAAGATTAGGTGGCTAGAGAAACACAGAGCCCCACTGTTCTTAGGCCTACAAAAGCACTTCCAAAGAAGGGTGCTGTCTAGCAACAGCTTTCAGTGCTGGCACTTTTCATCTCTGAGCAATTGCTCGACCTTTGCAATTTCTCAGCTCGTGTCTACGAGGCGGAGGGAGAAAGTGACCGTGACCTTTGGTGGCTAGAGAAGCGCAAAGCCCCAGTGTTGCTGCGCCTGTGAAAGCGCTTCCAAGGAAGGGTGCTGGCTAGCAAGAGCTTTCAGTGCTGGCACTTTTCATCTCTGAGCAATTGTTCGACCTTTGCAATTTCTCAGCTCGTGTCTACGAGACGGAGAGAGATAGTGACCGTGACGTTTGGTGGGTAGAGAAGCGCAAAGCCCCAGTGTTGCTGTGCCTGTGAAAGCGCTTCCAAGGAAGGGTGCTGGCTAGCAAGAGCTTTCAGTGCTGGCACTTTTCATCTCTGAGCAATTGCTCGACGTTTGCAATTTCTCAGCTCGTGTCTACGAGCCAGAGAGATAGTGACCGTGACATTTGGTGGCTAGAGAAGCGCAAAGCCCCAGTGTTGCTGTGCCTGTGAAAGCGCTTCCAAGGAAGGGTGCTGGCTAGCAAGAGCTTTCAGTGCTGACACTTTTCATCTCTGAGCAATTGCTGGACGTTTGCAATTTCTCACCTGAGCTCTCTTTAGAGTGCGCGAGAGGATGAGCAGAAGATTAGGTGGCTGGAGAAGCCCAGAGCCCCAGTGTTCTTGGGCCTACAAAAGCACTTCCAAGGAAGGGTGCTGGCTAGCAACAGCTTTCAGTGCTGGCACTTTTCATCGCTGAGCAATTGCTCGACGTTTGCAATTTCTCAGCTCGTGTCTACGAGACGGAAAGAGAATGACCGTGACGTTTGGTGTGTAGAGAAGCGCAAAGCCCCAGTGTTACTGCGCCTGTGAAAGCGCTTCCAAGGAAGGGTGCTGGCTAGCAAGAGCTTTCAGTGCTGGCACTTTTCATCTCTGAGCAATTGCTCGACCTTTGCAATTTCTCACCTGAGCTCTCTTTAGAGTGCGCGAGAGGATGAGCAGAAGATTAGGTGGCTAGAGAAACACAGAGCCCCACTGTTCTTAGGCCTACAAAAGCACTTCCAAGGAAGGGTGCTGGCTAGCAACAGCTTTCAGTGCTGGCACTTTTCATCTCTGAGCAATTGCTCGACCTTTGCAATCTCTCAGCTCGTGTCTACGAGACAGAGAGATAGTGACCGTGACCTTTGGTTGGTAGAGAAGCGCAAAGCCCCAGTGTTGCTGCGCCTGTGAAAGCGCTTCCAAGGAAGGGTGCTGGCTAGCAAGAGCTTTCAGTGCTGGCACTTTTCGTCTCTGAGCAATTGCTGGACATTTGCAATTTCTCACCTGAGCTCTCTTTAGAGTGCGCGAGAGGATGAGCAGAAGATTAGGTGGCTAGAGAAACACAGAGCCCCACTGTTCTTAGGCCTACAAAAGCACTTCCAAGGAAGGGTGCTGGCTAGCAACAGCTTTCAGTGCTGGCACTTTTCATCTGTGAGCAATTGCTCGACCTTTGCAATTTCTCAGCTCGTGTCTACGAGGCGGAGGGAGAAAGTGACCGTGACGTTTGGTGGCTAGAGAAGCGCAAAGCCCCAGTGTTGCTGCGCCTGTGAAAGCGCTTCCAAGGAAGGGTGCTGGCTAGCAAGAGCTTTCAGTGCTGGCACTTTTCATCTCTGAGCAATTGCTCGACCTTTGCAATTTCTCACCTGAGCTCTCTTTAGAGTGCGCGAGAGGATGAGCAGAAGATGAGGTGGCTAGAGAAGCCCAGAGCCCCAGTGTTGTTAGGCCTACAAAAGCACTTCCAAGGAAGGGTGCTGGCTAGCAACAGCTTTCAGTGCTGGCACTTTTCATCTCTGAGCAATTGCTCGACCTTTGCAATTTCTCAGCTCGTGTCTACGAGACGGAGAGATAGTGACCGTGACGTTTGGTGGCTAGAGAAGCGCAAAGCCCCAGTGTTGCTGCGCCTGTGAAAGCGCTTCCAAGGAAGGCTGCTGGCTAGCAAGAGCTTTCAGTGCTGGCACTTTTCATCTCTGAGCAATTGCTCGACGTTTGCAATTTCTCAGCTCAGGTCTACGAGCCAGAGAGATAGTAACCGTGACATTTGGTGGCTAGAGAAGCGCAAAGCCCCAGTGTTACTGCGCCTGTGAAAGCGCTTCCAAGGAAGGGTGCTGGCTAGCAACAGCTTTCAGTGCTGGCACTTTTCATCTCTGAGCAATTGCTCGACGTTTGCAATTTCTCACCTGAGCTCTCTTTAGACTGCGCGACAGGATGAGCAGAAGATTAGGAGGCTAGAGAAACACAGAGCCCCACTGTTCTTAGGCCTACAAAAGCACTTCCAAGGAAGGGTGCTGGCTAGCAAGAGCTTTCAGTGCTGGCACTTTTCATCTCTGATCAATTGCTCGACGTTTGCAATTTCTCAGCTCGTGTCTACGAGACGGAGAGAGATAGTGACCGTGACGTTTGGTGGCTAGAGAAGCGCAAAGCCCCAGTGTTGCTGCGCCTGTGAAAGCGCTTCCAAGGAAGGGTGCTGGCTAGCAACAGCTTTCAGTGCTGGCACTTTTCATCTCTGAGCAATTGCTCGACGTTTGCAATTTCTCAGCTCGTGTCTACGAGACAGAGAGATAGTGACCGTGACATTTGGTGGCTAGAGAAGCGCAAAGCCCCAGTGTTGCTGCGCCTGTGAAAGCGCTTCCAAGGAAGGGTGCTGGCTAGCAAGAGCTTTCAGTGCTGACACTTTTCATCTCTGAGCAACTGCTCGACCTTTGCAATTTCTCACATGAGCTCTCTTTAGAGTGCGCGAGAGGATGAGCAGAAGATTAGGTGGCTAGAGAAACACAGAGCCCCACTGTTCTTAGGCCTACAAGAGCGTTTCCAAGGAAGGGTGCTGGCTAGCAACAGCTTTCAGTGCTGGCACTTTGCATCGCTGAGCAATTGCTCGACCTTTGCAATTTCTCAGCTCGTGTCTACGAGGCGGAGGGAGAAATTGACCGTGACGTTTGGTGTGTAGAGAAGCGCAAAGCCCCAGTGTTGCTGCGCCTGTGAAAGCGCTTCCAAGGAAGGCTGCTGGCTAGCAACAGCTTTCAGTGCTGGCACTTTTCATCTCTGAGCAATTGCTCGACCTTTGCAATTTCTCACCTGAGCTCTCTTTAGAGTGCGCGAGAGGATGAGCAGAAGATTAGGTGGCTGGAGAAACACAGAGACCCAGTGTTCTTAGGCCTACAAAAGCACTTCCAAGGAAGGGTGCTGGCTAGCAACAGCTTTCAGTGCTGGCACTTTTCATCTCTGAGCAATTGCTTGACGTTTGCAATTTCTCAGCTCGTGTCTACGAGACGGAGAGATAGTGACCGTGACGTTTGGTGGCTAGAGAAGCGCAAAGCCCCAGTGTTGCTGCGCCTGTGAAAGCGCTTCCAAGGAAGGCTGCTGGCTAGCAAGAGCTTTCAGTGCTGGCACTTTTCATCTCTGAGCAATTGCTCGACGTTTGCAATTTCTCACCTGAGCTCTCTTTAGAGTGCGCGAGAGGATGAGCAGAAGATTAGGTGGCTAGAGAAACACAGAGCCCCAGTGTTCTTAGGCCTACAAAAGCACTTCCAAGGAAGGGTGCTGGCTAGCAAGAGCTTTCAGTGCTGGCACTTTTCATCTCTGAGCAATTGCTCGACCTTTGCAATTTCTCACCTGAGCTCTCTTTAGACTGCGCGACAGGATGAGCACAAAATTAGGTGGCTAGAGAAGCCCAGAGCCCCAGTGTTCTTAGGGCTACAAGAGCGTTTCCAAGGAAGGGTGCTGGCTAGCAACAGCTTTCAGTGCTGGCACTTTTCATCGCTGAGCAATTGCTCGACGTTTGCAATTTCTCAGCTCGTGTCTACGAGACGGAGATATAGTGACCGTGACGTTTGGTGGGTAGAGAAGCGCAAAGCCCCAGTGTTGCTGCGCCTGTGAAAGCGCTTCCAAGGAAGGGTGCTGGCTAGCAAGAGCTTTCAGTGCTGGCACTTTTCATCTCTGAGCAATTGCTCGACGTTTGCAATTTCTCATCTCTTGTCTACGAGACGGAGAGATAGTGACCGTGACGTTTGGTGGCTAGAGAAGCGCAAAGCCCCAGTGTTGCTGCGCCTGTGAAAGCGCTTCCAAGGAAGGGTGCTGGCTAGCAAGAGCTTTCAGTGCTGGCACTTTTCATCTCTGATCAATTGCTCGAAGTTTGCAATTTCTCAGCTCGTGTCTACGAGACGGAGAGAGATAGTAACCGTGACGTTTGGTGGCTAGAGAAGCGCAAAGCCCCAGTGTTGCTGCGCCTGTGAAAGCGCTTCCAAGGAAGGGTGCTGGCTAGCAAGAGCTTTCAGTGCTGACACTTTTCATCTCTGATCAATTGCTCGACCTTTGCAATTTCTCAGCTCGTGTCTACGAGCCAGAGAGATAGTGACCGTGACATGTGGTGGGTAGAGAAGCGCAAAGCCCCAGTGTTGCTGCGCCTGTGAAAGCGCTTCCAAGGAAGGGTGCTGGCTAGCAAGAGCTTTCAGTGCTGGCACTTTTCATCTCTGAGCAATTGCTCGACCTTTGCAATTTCTCACCTGAGCTCTCTTTAGACTGCGCGACAGGATGAGCAGAAGATTAGGTGGCTAGAGAAGCCCAGAGCCCCAGTGTTCTTAGGCCTACAAAAGCACTTCCAAGGAAGGGTGCTGGCTAGCAACAGCTTTCAGTGCTGGCACTTTTCATCTCTGAGCAATTGCTCGACGTTTGCAATTTCTCAGCTCGTGTCTACGAGACGGAAAGAGAATGACCGTGACGTTTGGTGGCTAGAGAAGCGCAAAGCCCCAGTGTTACTGCGCCTGTGAAAGCGCTTCCAAGGAAGGGTGCTGGCTAGCAAGAGCTTTCAGTGCTGGCACTTTTCATCTCTGAGCAATTGCTGGACGTTTGCAATTTCTCACCTGAGCTCTCTTTAGAGTGCGCGAGAGGATGAGCAGAAGATTAGGTGGCTAGAGAAACACAGAGCCCCACTGTTCTTAGGCCTACAAAAGCACTTCCAAGGAAGGGTGCTGGCTAGCAACAGCTTTCAGTGCTGGCACTTTTCATCTCTGAGCAATTGCTGGACGTTTGCAATTTCTCACCTGAGCTCTCTTTAGAGTGCGCGAGAGGATGAGCAGAAGATTAGGTGGCTAGAGAAACACAGAGCCCCACTGTTCTTAGGCCTACAAAAGCACTTCCAAGGAAGGGTGCTGGCTAGCAACAGCTTTCAGTGCTGGCACTTTTCATCTCTGAGCAATTGCTGGACGTTTGCAATTTCTCACCTGAGCTCTCTTTAGAGTGCGCGAGAGGATGAGCAGAAGATTAGGTGGCTGGAGAAACACAGAGCCCCAGTGTTCTTAGGCCTACAAAAGCGTTTCCAAGGAAGGGTGCTGGCTAGCAGGAGCTTTCAGTGCTGGCACTTTTCATCTCCGAGCAATTGCTCGACCTTTGCAATTTCTCAGCTCGTGTCTACGAGACGGAGAGATAGTGACCATGACCTTTGGTTGGTAGAGAAGCGCAAAGCCCCAGTGTTGCTGCGCCTGTGAAAGCGCTTCCAAGGAAGGGTGCTGGCTAGCAAGAGCTTTCAGTGCTGGCACTTTTCATCTCTGAGCAATTGCTGGACGTTTGCAATTTCTCACCTGAGCTCTCTTTAGAGTGCGCGAGAGGATGAGCAGAAGATTAGGTGGCTAGAGAAACACAGAGCCCCACTGTTCTTAGGCCTACAAAAGCACTTCCAAGGAAGGGTGCTGGCTAGCAACAGCTTTCAGTGCTGGCACTTTTCATCTCTGAGCAATTGCTCGACGTTTGCAATTTCTCAGCTCGTGTCTACGAGACGGAGAGATAGTGACCGTGACGTTTGGTGGCTAGAGAAGCGCAAAGCCCCAGTGTTGCTGCGCCTGTGAAAGCGCTTCCAAGGAAGGGTGCTGGCTAGCAACAGCTTTCTGTGCTGGCACTTTTCATCTCTGAGCAATTGCTCGACGTTTGCAATTTCTCAGCTCGTGTCTACGAGACGGAGAGATAGTGACCGTGACATTTGGTGGCTAGAGAAGCGCAAAGCCCCAGTGTTGCTGCGCCTGTGAAAGCGCTTCCAAGGAAGGGTGCTGACTAGCAACAGCTTTCAGTGCTGGCACTTTTCATCTCTGAGCAATTGCTCGACGTTTGCAATTTCTCACCTGAGCTCTCTTTAGAGTGCGCGAGAGGATGAGCAGAAGATTAGGTGGCTAGAGAAACAGAGAGCCCCAGTGTTCTTAGGCCTACAAAAGCGCATCCAAGGAAGGGTGCTGGCTAGCAACAGCTTTCAGTGCTGGCACTTTTCATCTCTGAGCAATTGCTCGACCTTTGCAATTTCTCAGCTCGTGTCTACGAGACGGAGAGATAGTGACCGTGACGTTTGGTGGCTAGAGAAGCGCAAAGCCCCAGTGTTGCTGCGCCTGTGAAAGCGCTTCCAAGGAAGGGTGCTGGCTAGCAACAGCTTTCTGTGCTGGCACTTTTCATCTCTGAGCAATTGCTCGACGTTTGCAATTTCTCAGCTCGTGTCTACGAGCCAGAGAGATAGTGACCGTGACATTTGGTGGCTAGAGAAGCGCAAAGCCCCAGTGTTGCTGCGCCTGTGAAAGCGCTTCCAAGGAAGGGTGCTGACTAGCAACAGCTTTCAGTGCTGGCACTTTTCATCTCTGAGCAATTGCTCGACGTTTGCAATTTCTCACCTGAGCTCTCTTTAGAGTGCGCGAGAGGATGAGCAGAAGATTAGGTGGCTAGAGAAACAGAGAGCCCCAGTGTTCTTAGGCCTACAAAAGCGCATCCAAGGAAGGGTGCTGGCTAGCAACAGCTTTCAGTGCTGGCACTTTTCATCTCTGAGCAATTGCTCGACCTTTGCAATTTCTCAGCTCGTGTCTACAAGCCAGAGAGATAGTGACCGTGACATTTGGTGGCTAGAGAAGCGCAAAGCCCCAGTGTTACTGCGTCTCTGAAAGCGCTTCCAAGGAAGGGTGCTGGCTAGCAAGAGCTTTCAGTGCTGGCACTTTTCATCTCTGAGCAATTGCTCGACCTTTGCAATTTCTCACCTGAGCTCTCTTTAGAGTGCGCGAGAGGATGAACAGAAGATTAGGTGGCTAGAGAAGCCCAGAGCCCCAGTGTTCTTAGGCCTACAAAAGCACTTCCAAGGAAGGGTGCTGGCTAGCAACAGCTTTCAGTGCTGGCACTTTTCATCTCTGAGCAATTGCTCGACGTTTGCAATTTCTCAGCTCGTGTCTACGAGACGGAGAGATAGTGACCGTGACGTTTGGTGGCTAGAGAAGCGCAAAGCCCCAGTGTTGCTGCGCCTGTGAAAGCGCTTCCAAGGAAGGCTGCTGGCTAGCAAGAGCTTTCAGTGCTGGCACTTTTCATCTCTGAGCAATTGCTCGACCTTTGCAATTTCTCACCTGAGCTCTCTTTAGACTGCGCGACAGGATGAGCAGAAGATTAGGTGGCTAGAGAAGCCCAGAGCCCCAGTGTTCTTAGGCCTACAAAAGCACTTCCAAGGAAGGGTGCTGGCTAGCAACAGCTTTCAGTGCTGGCACTTTTCATCTCTGAGCAATTGCTCGACGTTTGCAATTTCTCAGCTCGTGTCTACGAGACGGAGAGATAGTGACCGTGACGTTTGGTGGCTAGAGAAGCGCAAAGCCCCAGTGTTGCTGCGCCTGTGAAAGCGCTTCCAAGGAAGGGTGCTGGCTAGCAAGAGCTTTCAGTGCTGGCACTTTTCATCTCTGAGCAATTGCTCGTCGTTTGCAATTTCTCACCTGACCTCTCTTTAGAGTGCGTGAGAGGATGAGCAGAAGATTAGGTGGCTAGAGAAACACAAAGCCCCAGTGTTCTTAGGCCTACAAAAGCACTTCCAAGAAAGGGTGCTGGCTAGCAACAGCTTTCAGTGCTGGCACTTTTCATCTCTGAGCAATTGCTCGACGTTTGCAATTTCTCAGCTCGTGTCTACGAGACGGAGAGAGATAGTGACCGTGACGTTTGGTGGCTAGAGAAGCGCAAAGCCCCAGTGTTGCTGCGCCTGTGAAAGCGCTTCCAAGGAAGGGTGCTGGCTAGCAAGAGCTTTCAGTGCTGGCACTTTTCATCTCTGAGCAATTGTTCGACCTTTGCAATTTCTCACCTGAGCTCTCTTTAGAGTGCGCGAGAGGATGAGCAGAAGATTAGGTGGCTAGAGAAGCCCAGAGCACCAGTGTTCTTAGGCCTACAAAAGCACTTCCAAGGAAGGGGGCTGGCTAGCAAGAGCTTTCAGTGCTGGCACTTTTCATCTCTGAGCAATTGCTCGACGTTTGCAATTTCTCAGCTCGTGTCTACGAGACGGAGAGATAGTGACCGTGACGTTTGGTGGGTAGAGAAGCGCAAAGCCCCAGTGTTGCTGCGCCTGTGAAAGCGCTTCCAAGGAAGGGTGCTGGCTAGCAACAGCTTTCAGTGCTGGCACTTTTCATCTCTGAGCAATTGCTCGACGTTTGCAATTTCTCACCTGAGCTCTCTTTAGAGTGCGCGAGAGGATGAGCAGAAGATTAGGTGGCTAGAGAAGCCCAGAGCCCCAGTGTTCTTAGGCCTACAGAAGCACTTCCAAGGAAGGGTGCTGGCTAGCAACAGCTTTCAGTGCTGGCACTTTTCATCTCTGAGCAATTGCTCGACCTTTGCAATTTCTCAGCTCGTGTCTACGAGACGGAGAGATAGTGACCGTGACGTTTGGTGGCTAGACAAGCGCAAAGCCCCAGTGTTGCTGCGCCTGTGAAAGCGCTTCCAAGGAAGGGTGCTGGCTAGCAACAGCTTTCAGTGCTGGCACTTTTCATCTCTGAGCAATTGCTCGACCTTTGCAATTTCTCACCTGAGCTCTGTTTAGAGTGCGCGAGAGGATGAGCAGAAGATTAGGTGGCTAGAGAAACACAGAGCCCCAGTGTTCTTAGGGCTACAAAAGCGCATCCAAGGAAGGGTGCTGGCTAGCAAGAGCTTTCAGTGCTGGCACTTTTCATCTCTGAGCAATTGTTCGACCTTTGCAATTTCTCACCTGAGCTCTCTTTAGACTGCGCGACAGGATGAGCAGAAGATTAGGTGGCTAGAGAAGCCCAGAGCCCCACTGTACTTAGACCTACAAAAGCACTTCCAAGGAAGGGTGCTGGCTAGCAACAGCTTTCAGTGCTGGCACTTTTCATCTCTGAGCAATTGCTCGACGTTTGCAATTTCTCAGCTCGTGTCTACGAGACGGAGAGATAGTGACCGTGACATTTGGTGGCTAGAGAAGCGCAAAGCCCCAGTGTTGCTGCGCCTGTGAAAGCGCTTCCAAGGAAGGGTGCTGGCTAGCAACAGCTTTCAGTGCTGGCACTTTTCATCTCTGAGCAATTGCTCGACGTTTGCAATTTCTCACCTGAGCTCTCTTTAGAGTGCGCGAGAGGATGAGCAGAAGATTAGGTGGCTAGAGAAGCCCAGAGCCCCAGTGTTCTTAGGCCTACAGAAGCACTTCCAAGGAAGGGTGCTGGCTAGCAACAGCTTTCAGTGCTGGCACTTTTCATCTCTGAGCAATTGCTCGACCTTTGCAATTTCTCAGCTCGTGTCTACGAGACGGAGAGATAGTGACCGTGACGTTTGGTGGCTAGACAAGCGCAAAGCCCCAGTGTTGCTGCGCCTGTGAAAGCGCTTCCAAGGAAGGGTGCTGGCTAGCAACAGCTTTCAGTGCTGGCACTTTTCATCTCTGAGCAATTGCTCGACCTTTGCAATTTCTCACCTGAGCTCTCTTTAGAGTGCGCGAGAGGATGAGCAGAAGATTACGTGGCTAGAGAAACACAGAGCCCCAGTGTTCTTAGGGCTACAAAAGCGCATCCAAGGAAGGGTGCTGGCTAGCAAGAGCTTTCAGTGCTGGCACTTTTCATCTCTGAGCAATTGTTCGACCTTTGCAATTTCTCACCTGAGCTCTCTTTAGACTGCGCGAGAGGATGAGCAGAAGATTAGGTGGCTAGAGAAGCCCAGAGCCCCACTGTACTTAGACCTACAAAAGCACTTCCAAGGAAGGGTGCTGGCTAGCAACAGCTTTCAGTGCTGGCACTTTTCATCTCTGAGCAATTGCTCGACGTTTGCTATTTCTCACCTGAGCTCTCTTTAGAGTGCGCGAGAGGATGAGCAGAAGATTAGATGGCTAGAGAAGCCCAGAGCCCCACTGTTCTTAGGCCTACAAAAGCGCATCCAAGGAAGGGTGCTGGCTAGCAACAGCTTTCAGTGCTGGCACTTTTCATCTCTGAGCAATTGCTCGACGTTTGCAATTTCTCAGCTCGTGTCTACGAGACGGAGAGATAGTGACCGTGACGTTTGGTGGCTAGAGAAGCGCAAAGCCCCAGTGTTGCTGCGCCTGTGAAAGCGCTTCCAAGGAAGGGTGCTGGCTAGCAACAGCTTTCAGTGCTGGCACTTTTCATCTCTGAGCAATTGCTCGACGTTTGCATTTTCTCACCTGAGCTCTCTTTAGAGTGCGCGAGAGGATGAGCAGAAGATTAGGTGGCTAGAGAAAAACAGAGCCCCAGTGTTCTTAGGCCTACAAAAGCACTTCCAAGGAAGGGTGCTGGCTAGCAACAGCTTTCAGTGCTGGCACTTTTCATCTCTGAGCAATTGCTCGACCTTTGCAATTTCTCAGCTCGTGTCTACGAGACGGAGAGATAGTGACCGTGACGTTTGGTGGCTAGAGAAGCGCAAAGCCCCAGTGTTGCTGCGCCTGTGAAAGCGCTTCCAAGGAAGGGTGCTGGCTAGCAACAGCTTTCAGTGCTGGCACTTTTCATCTCTGAGCAATTGCTCGACGTTTGCTATTTCTCACCTGAGCTCTCTTTAGAGTGCGCGAGAGGATGAGCAGAAGATTAGATGGCTAGAGAAGCCCAGAGCCCCACTGTTCTTAGGCCTACAAAAGCGCATCCAAGGAAGGGTGCTGGCTAGCAAGAGCTTTCAGTGCTGGCACTTTTCATCTCTGAGCAATTGCTCGACCTTTGCAATTTCTCAGCTCGTGTCTACGAGACGGAGAGATAGTGACCGTGACGTCTGGTGGCTAGACAAGCGCAAAGCCCCAGTGTTGCTGCGCCTGTGAAAGCGCTTCCAAGGAAGGGTGCTGGCTAGCAAGAGCTTTCAGTGCTGGCACTTTTCATCTCTGAGCAATTGCTCGACCTTTGCAATTTCTCACCTGAGCTCTCTTTACAGTGCGCGAGAGGATGAGCAGAAGATTAGGTGGCTAGAGAAAAACAGAGCCCCACTGTTCTTAGGCCTACAAAAGCACTTCCAAGGAAGGGTGCTGGCTAGCAACAGCTTTCAGTGCTGGCACTTTTCATCTCTGAGCAATTGCTCGACGTTTGCAATTTCTCAGCTCGTGTCTACGAGACGGAAAGAGAATGACCGTGAAGTTTGGTGGGTAGAGAAGCGCAAAGCCCCAGTGTTACTGCGCCTGTGAAAGCGCTTCCAAGGAAGGGTGCTGGCTAGCAAGAGCTTTCAGTGCTGGCACTTTTCATCTCTGAGCAATTGCTCGACCTTTGCAATTTCTCACCTGAGCTCTCTTTAGAGTGCGCGAGAGGATGAGCAGAAGATTAGGTGGCTGGAGAAACACAGAGCCCCACTGTTCTTAGGCCTACAAAAGCGTTTCCAAGGAAGGGTGCTGGCTAGCAGGAGCTTTCAGTGCTGGCACTTTTCATCTCCGAGCAATTGCTCGACCTTTGCAATTTCTCAGCTCGTGTCTACGAGACGGAGAGATAGTGACCATGACCTTTGGTTGGTAGAGAAGCGCAAAGCCCCAGTGTTGCTGCGCCTGTGAAAGCGCTTCCAAGGAAGGGTGCTGGCTAGCAAGAGCTTTCAGTGCTGGCACTTTTCATCTCTGAGCAATTGCTCGACGTTTGCAATTTCTCAGCTCGTGTCTACGAGACAGAGAGATAGTGACCGTGACATTTGGTGGCTAGAGAAGCGCAAAGCCCCAGTGTTGCTGCGCCTGTGAAAGCGCTTCCAAGGAAGGGTGCTGGCTAGCAAGAGCTTTCAGTGCTGACACTTTTCATCTCTGAGCAACTGCTCGACCTTTGCAATTTCTCACCTGAGCTCTCTTTAGAGTGCGCGAGAGGATGAGCAGAAGATTAGGTGGCTAGAGAAGCCCAGAGCCCCACTGTTCTTAGGCCTACAAGAGCGTTTCCAAGGAAGGGTGCTGGCTAGCAACAGCTTTCAGTGCTGGCACTTTTCATCGCTGAGCAATTGCTCGACCTTTGCAATTTCTCAGCTCGTGTCTACGAGGCGGAGGGAGAAAGTGACCGTGACGTTTGGTGTGTAGAGAAGCGCAAAGCCCCAGTGTTGCTGCGCCTGTGAAAGCGCTTCCAAGGAAGGCTGCTGGCTAGCAACAGCTTTCAGTGCTGGCACTTTTCATCTCTGAGCAATTGCTCGACCTTTGCAATTTCTCACCTGAGCTCTCTTTAGAGTGCGCGAGAGGATGAGCAGAAGATTAGGTGGCTAGAGAAACACAGAGACCCAGTGTTCTTAGGCCTACAAAAGCACTTCCAAGGAAGGGTGCTGGCTAGCAACAGCTTTCAGTGCTGGCACTTTTCATCTCTGAGCAATTGCTTGACGTTTGCAATTTCTCAGCTCGTGTCTACGAGACGGAGAGATAGTGACCGTGACGTTTGGTGGCTAGAGAAGCGCAAAGCCCCAGTGTTGCTGCGCCTGTGAAAGCGCTTCCAAGGAAGGCTGCTGGCTAGCAACAGCTTTCAGTGCTGGCACTTTTCATCTCTGAGCAATTGCTCGACGTTTGCAATTTCTCACCTGAGCTCTCTTTAGAGTGCGCGAGAGGATGAGCAGAATATTAGGTGGCTAGAGAAACACAGAGCCCCAGTGTTCTAAGGGCTACAAGAGCGTATCCAAGGAAGGGTGCTGGCTAGCAACAGCTTTCAGTGCTGGCACTTTTCATCTCTGAGCAATTGCTCGACGTTTGCAATTTCTCAGCTCGTGTCTACGAGACGGAGAGAGATAGTGACCGTGACGTTTGGTGGCTAGAGAAGCGCAAAGCCCCAGTGTTGCTGCGCCTGTGAAAGCGCTTCCAAGGAAGGTTGCTGGCTAGCAACAGCTTTCAGTGCTGGCACTTTTCATCTCTGAGCAATTGCTCGACGTTTGCAATTTCTCACCTGAGATCTCTTTAGAGTGCGTGAGAGGATGAGCAGAAGATTAGGTGGCTGGAGAAGCACAGAGCCCTTGTGTTCTCAGGGCTACAAAAGCGCTTCCAAGGAAGGGTGCTGGCTAGCAACAGCTTTCAGTGCTGGCACTTTTCATCTCTGAGCAATTCCTCGACGTTTGCAATTTCTCAGCTCGTGTCTACGAGATGAAGAGAGATAGTGACCGTGACGTTTGGTGGGTAGAGAAGCGCAAAGCCCCAGTGTTGCTGCGCCTGTGAAAGCGCTTCCAAGGAAGGGTGCTGGCTAGCAACAGCTTTCAGTGCTGGCACTTTTCATCTCTGAGCAATTGCTCGACGTTTGCAATTTCTCACCTGAGCTCTCTTTAGAGTGCGCGAGAGGATGAGCAGAAGATTAGGTGGCTAGAGAAACAGAGAGCCCCAGTGTTCTTAGGCCTACAAAAGCACTTCCATGGAAGGGTGCTGGCTAGCAACAGCTTTCAGTGCTGGCACTTTTCATCTCTGAGCAATTGCTCGACCTTTGCAATTTCTCACCTGAGCTCTCTTTAGACTGCGTGAGAGGATGAGCAGAAGATTAGGTGGCTAGAGAAGCCCAGAGCCCCAGTGTTCTTGGGCCTACAAAAGCGCTTCCAAGGAAGGGTGCTGGCTAGCAACAGCTTTCAGTGCTGGCACTTTTCATCTCTGAGCAATTGCTCGACGTTTGCAATTTCTCAGCTCGTGTCTACGAGACGGAGCGATAGTGACCGTGACGTTTGGTGGCTAGAGAAGCGCAAAGCCCCAGTGTTGCTGCGCCTGTGAAAGCGCTTCCAAGGAAGGGTGCTGGCTAGCAACAGCTTTCAGTGCTGGCACTTTTCATCTCTGAGCAATTGCTCGACGTTTGCTATTTCTCACCTGAGCTCTCTTTAGAGTGCGCGAGAGGATGAGCAGAAGATTAGGTGGCTAGAGAAGCCCAGAGCCCCAGTGTTCTTAGGCCTACAAAAGCACTTCCAAGGAAGGGTGCTGGCTAGCAACAGCTTTCAGTGCTGGCACTTTTCATCGCTGAGCAATTGCTCGACGGTTGCAATTTCTCAGCTCGTGTCTACGAGACGGAGAGAGATAGTGACCGTGACGTTTGGTGGGTAGAGAAGCGCAAAGCCCCAGTGTTGCTGCGCCTGTGAAAGCGCTTCCAAGGAAGGGTGCTGGCTAGCAAGAGCTTTCAGTGCTGGCACTTTTCATCTCTGAGCAATTGCTCGACCTTTGCAATTTCTCACCTGAGCTCTCTTTAGACTGCGCGACAGGATGAGCACAAAATTAGGTGGCTAGAGAAGCCCAGAGCCCCAGTGTTCTTAGGGCTACAAGAGCGTTTCCAAGGAAGGGTGCTGGCTAGCAACAGCTTTCAGTGCTGGCACTTTTCATCGCTGAGCAATTGCTCGACGTTTGCAATTTCTCAGCTCGTGTCTACGAGACGGAGATATAGTGACCGTGACGTTTGGTGGGTAGAGAAGCGCAAAGCCCCAGTGTTGCTGCGCCTGTGAAAGCGCTTCCAAGGAAGGGTGCTGGCTAGCAACAGCTTTCAGTGCTGGCACTTTTCATCTCTGAGCAATTGCTCGACGTTTGCAATTTCTCATCTCTTGTCTACGAGACGGAGAGATAGTGACCGTGACGTTTGGTGGCTAGAGAAGAGCAAAGCCCCAGTGTTGCTGCGCCTGTGAAAGCGCTTCCAAGGAAGGCTGCTGGCTAGCAACAGCTTTCAGTGCTGGCACTTTTCATCTCTGAGCAATTGCTCGAAGTTTGCAATTTCTCAGCTCGTGTCTACGAGACGGAGAGAGATAGTAACCGTGACGTTTGGTGGCTAGAGAAGCGCAAAGCCCCAGTGTTGCTGCGCCTGTGAAAGCGCTTCCAAGGAAGGTTGCTGGCTAGCAAGAGCTTTCAGTGCTGGCACTTTTCATCTCTGATCAATTGCTCGACCTTTGCAATTTCTCAGCTCGTGTCTACGAGCCAGAGAGATAGTGACCGTGACATTTGGTGGGTAGAGAAGCGCAAAGCCCCAGTGTTGCTGCGCCTGTGAAAGCGCTTCCAAGGAAGGGTGCTGGCTAGCAAGAGCTTTCAGTGCTGGCACTTTTCATCTCTGAGCAATTGCTCGACGTTTGCAATTTCTCACCTGAGCTCTCTTTAGAGTGCGCGAGAGGATGAGCAGAAGATTAGGTGGCTAGAGAAGCCCAGAGCCCCAGTGTTCTTAGGCCTACAAAAGCACTTCCAAGGAAGGGTGCTGGCTAGCAACAGCTTTCAGTGCTGGCACTTTTCATCTCTGAGCAATTGCTCGACGTTTGCAATTTCTCAGCTCGTGTCTACGAGACGGAAAGAGAATGACCGTGAAGTTTGGTGGGTAGAGAAGCGCAAAGCCCCAGTGTTACTGCGCCTGTGAAAGCGCTTCCAAGGAAGGGTGCTGGCTAGCAAGAGCTTTCAGTGCTGGCACTTTTCATCTCTGAGCAATTGCTCGACGTTTGCAATTTCTCACCTGAGCTCTCTTTAGAGTGCGCGAGAGGATGAGCAGAAGATTAGGTGGCTGGAGAAACACAGAGCCCCACTGTTCTTAGGCCTACAAAAGCGTTTCCAAGGAAGGGTGCTGGCTAGCAGGAGCTTTCAGTGCTGGCACTTTTCATCTCCGAGCAATTGCTCGACCTTTGCAATTTCTCAGCTCGTGTCTACGAGACGGAGAGATAGTGACCATGACCTTTGGTTGGTAGAGAAGCGCAAAGCCCCAGTGTTGCTGCGCCTGTGAAAGCGCTTCCAAGGAAGGCTGCTGGCTAGCAAGAGCTTTCAGTGCTGGCACTTTTCATCTCTGAGCAATTGCTGGACGTTTGCAATTTCTCACCTGAGCTCTCTTTAGAGTGCGCGAGAGGATGAGCAGAAGATTAGGTGGCTAGAGAAACACAGAGCCCCACTGTTCTTAGGCCTACAAAAGCACTTCCAAGGAAGGGTGCTGGCTAGCAACAGCTTTCAGTGCTGGCACTTTTCATCTCTGAGCAATTGCTCGACGTTTGCAATTTCTCAGCTCGTGTCTACGAGACAGAGAGATAGTGACCGTGACGTTTGGTGGCTAGAGAAGCGCAAAGCCCCAGTGTTGCTGCGCCTGTGAAAGCGCTTCCAAGGAAGGGTGCTGGCTAGCAACAGCTTTCTGTGCTGGCACTTTTCATCTCTGAGCAATTGCTCGACGTTTGCAATTTCTCAGCTCGTGTCTACGAGACGGAGAGATAGTGACCGTGACATTTGGTGGCTAGAGAAGCGCAAAGCCCCAGTGTTGCTGCGCCTGTGAAAGCGCTTCCAAGGAAGGGTGCTGACTAGCAACAGCTTTCAGTGCTGGCACTTTTCATCTCTGAGCAATTGCTCGACCTTTGCAATTTCTCACCTGAGCTCTCTTTAGAGTGCGCGAGAGGATGAGCAGAAGATTAGGTGGCTAGAGAAACAGAGAGCCCCAGTGTTCTTAGGCCTACAAAAGCGCATCCAAGGAAGGGTGCTGGCTAGCAACAGCTTTCAGTGCTGGCACTTTTCATCTCTGAGCAATTGCTCGACGTTTGCAATTTCTCAGCTCGTGTCTACGAGACGGAGAGATAGTGACCGTGACGTTTGGTGGCTAGAGAAGCGCAAAGCCCCAGTGTTGCTGCGCCTGTGAAAGCGCTTCCAAGGAAGGGTGCTGGCTAGCAACAGCTTTCTGTGCTGGCACTTTTCATCTCTGAGCAATTGCTCGACGTTTGCAATTTCTCAGCTCGTGTCTACGAGACGGAGAGATAGTGACCGTGACATTTGGTGGCTAGAGAAGCGCAAAGCCCCAGTGTTGCTGCGCCTGTGAAAGCGCTTCCAAGGAAGGGTGCTGACTAGCAACAGCTTTCAGTGCTGGCACTTTTCATCTCTGAGCAATTGCTCGACGTTTGCAATTTCTCACCTGAGCTCTCTTTAGAGTGCGCGAGAGGATGAGCAGAAGATTAGGTGGGTAGAGAAACAGAGAGCCCTAGTGTTCTTAGGCCTACAAAAGCACTTCCAAGGAAGGGTGCTGGCTAGCAACAGCTTTCAGTGCTGGCACTTTTCATCTCTGAGCAATTGCTCGACCTTTGCAATTTCTCACCTGAGCTCTCTTTAGAGTGCGCGAGAGGATGAACAGAAGATTAGGTGGCTAGAGAAGCCCAGAGCCCCAGTGTTCTTAGGCCTACAAAAGCACTTCCAAGGAAGGGTGCTGGCTAGCAACAGCTTTCAGTGCTGGCACTTTTCATCTCTGAGCAATTGCTCGACGTTTGCAATTTCTCAGCTCGTGTCTACGAGACGGAGAGATAGTGACCGTGACGTTTGGTGGCTAGAGAAGCGCAAAGCCCCAGTGTTGCTGCGCCTGTGAAAGCGCTTCCAAGGAAGGCTGCTGGCTAGCAAGAGCTTTCAGTGCTGGCACTTTTCATCTCTGAGCAATTGCTCGACCTTTGCAATTTCTCACCTGAGCTCTCTTTAGAGTGCGCGAGAGGATGAGCAGAAGATTAGGTGGCTAGAGAAGCCCAGAGCCCCAGTGTTCTTAGGCCTACAAAAGCACTTCCAAGGAAGGGTGCTGGCTAGCAACAGCTTTCAGTGCTGGCACTTTTCATCTCTGAGCAATTGTTCGACCTTTGCAATTTCTCAGCTCGTGTCTACGAGACGGAGAGATAGTGACCGTGACGTTTGGTGGCTAGAGAAGCGCAAAGCCCCAGTGTTGCTGCGCCTGTGAAAGCGCTTCCAAGGAAGGGTGCTGGCTAGCAACAGCTTTCAGTGCTGGCACTTTTCATCTCTGAGCAATTGCTCGTCGTTTGCAATTTCTCACCTGACCTCTCTTTAGAGTGCGTGAGAGGATGAGCAGAAGATTAGGTGGCTAGAGAAACACAAAGCCCCAGTGTTCTTAGGCCTACAAAAGCACTTCCAAGAAAGGGTGCTGGCTAGCAACAGCTTTCAGTGCTGGCACTTTTCATCTCTGAGCAATTGCTCGACGTTTGCAATTTCTCAGCTCGTGTCTACGAGACGGAGAGAGATAGTGACCGTGACGTTTGGTGGCTAGAGAAGCGCAAAGCCCCAGTGTTGCTGCGCCTGTGAAAGCGCTTCCAAGGAAGGGTGCTGGCTAGCAACAGCTTTCAGTGCTGGCACTTTTCATCTCTGAGCAATTGCTCGACCTTTGCAATTTCTCAGCTCGTGTCTACGAGGCGGAGGGAGATAGTGACCGTGACGTTTGGTGGCTAGAGAAGCGCAAAGCCCCAGTGTTGCTGCGCCTGTGAAAGCGCTTCCAAGGAAGGGTGCTGGCTAGCAAGAGCTTTCAGTGCTGGCACTTTTCATCTCTGAGCAATTGCTCGACCTTTGCAATTTCTCACCTGAGCTCTCTTTAGAGTGCGCGAGAGGATGAGCAGAAGATTAGGTGGCTAGAGAAGCCCAGAGCCCCAGTGTTCTTAGGCCTACAAAAGCACTTCCAAGGAAGGGGGCTGGCTAGCAAGAGCTTTCAGTGCTGGCACTTTTCATCTCTGAGCAATTGCTCGACGTTTGCAATTTCTCAGCTCGTGTCTACGAGACGGAGAGATAGTGACCGTGACGTTTGGTGGCTAGAGAAGCGCAAAGCCCCAGTGTTGCTGCGCCTGTGAAAGCGCTTCCAAGGAAGGGTGCTGGCTAGCAACAGCTTTCAGTGCTGGCACTTTTCATCTCTGAGCAATTGCTCGACGTTTGCAATTTCTCACCTGAGCTCTCTTTAGAGTGCGCGAGAGGATGAGCAGAAGATTAGGTGGCTAGAGAAGCCCAGAGCCCCAGTGTTCTTAGGCCTACAGAAGCACTTCCAAGGAAGGGTGCTGGCTAGCAACAGCTTTCAGTGCTGGCACTTTTCATCTCTGAGCAATTGCTCGACGTTTGCAATTTCTCAGCTCGTGTCTACGAGACGGAGAGATAGTGACCGTGACGTTTGGTGGCTAGAGAAGCGCAAAGCCCCAGTGTTGCTGCGCCTGTGAAAGCGCTTCCAAGGAAGGGTGCTGGCTAGCAACAGCTTTCAGTGCTGGCACTTTTCATCTCTGAGCAATTGCTCGACCTTTGCAATTTCTCACCTGAGCTCTCTTTAGAGTGCGCGAGAGGATGAGCAGAAGATTAGGTGGCTAGAGAAACACAGAGCCCCAGTGTTCTTAGGGCTACAAAAGCGCATCCAAGGAAGGGTGCTGGCTAGCAAGAGCTTTCAGTGCTGGCACTTTTCATCTCTGAGCAATTGTTCGACCTTTGCAATTTCTCACCTGAGCTCTCTTTAGACTGCGCGACAGGATGAGCAGAAGATTAGGTGGCTAGAGAAGCCCAGAGCCCCACTGTACTTAGACCTACAAAAGCACTTCCAAGGAAGGGTGCTGGCTAGCAACAGCTTTCAGTGCTGGCACTTTTCATCTCTGAGCAATTGCTCGACGTTTGCTATTTCTCACCTGAGCTCTCTTTAGAGTGCGCGAGAGGATGAGCAGAAGATTAGATGGCTAGAGAAGCCCAGAGCCCCACTGTTCTTAGGCCTACAAAAGCGCATCCAAGGAAGGGTGCTGGCTAGCAACAGCTTTCAGTGCTGGCACTTTTCATCTCTGAGCAATTGCTCGACGTTTGCAATTTCTCAGCTCGTGTCTACGAGACGGAGAGATAGTGACCGTGACATTTGGTGGCTAGAGAAGCGCAAAGCCCCAGTGTTGCTGCGCCTGTGAAAGCGCTTCCAAGGAAGGGTGCTGGCTAGCAACAGCTTTCAGTGCTGGCACTTTTCATCTCTGAGCAATTGCTCGACCTTTGCAATTTCTCACCTGAGCTCTCTTTAGAGTGCGCGAGAGGATGAGCAGAAGATTAGGTGGCTAGAGAAGCCCAGAGCCCCACTGTTCTTAGGCCTACAGAAGCACTTCCAAGGAAGGGTGCTGGCTAGCAAGAGCTTTCAGTGCTGGCACTTTTCATCTCTGAGCAATTGCTCGACCTTTGCAATTTCTCAGCTCGTGTCTACGAGACGGAGAGATAGTGACCGTGACGTTTGGTGGCTAGACAAGCGCAAAGCCCCAGTGTTGCTGCGCCTGTGAAAGCGCTTCCAAGGAAGGGTGCTGGCTAGCAACAGCTTTCAGTGCTGGCACTTTTCATCTCTGAGCAATTGCTCGACCTTTGCAATTTCTCACCTGAGCTCTCTTTAGAGTGCGCGAGAGGATGAGCAGAAGATTAGGTGGCTAGAGAAACACAGAGCCCCACTGTTCTTAGGGCTACAAAAGCGCATCCAAGGAAGGGTGCTGGCTAGCAAGAGCTTTCAGTGCTGGCACTTTTCATCTCTGAGCAACTGCTCGACCTTTGCAATTTCTCACCTGAGCTCTCTTTAGAGTGCGCGAGAGGATGAGCAGAAGATTAGGTGGCTAGAGAAGCCCAGAGCCCCACTGTTCTTAGGCCTACAAGAGCGTTTCCAAGGAAGGGTGCTGGCTAGCAACAGCTTTCAGTGCTGGCACTTTTCATCGCTGAGCAATTGCTCGACCTTTGCAATTTCTCAGCTCGTGTCTACGAGGCGGAGGGAGAAAGTGACCGTGACGTTTGGTGTGTAGAGAAGCGCAAAGCCCCAGTGTTGCTGCGCCTGTGAAAGCGCTTCCAAGGAAGGGTGCTGGCTAGCAACAGCTTTCAGTGCTGGCACTTTTCATCTCTGAGCAATTGCTCGACCTTTGCAATTTCTCACCTGAGCTCTCTTTAGAGTGCGCGAGAGGATGAGCAGAAGATTAGGTGGCTAGAGAAACACAGAGACCCAGTGTTCTTAGGCCTACAAAAGCACTTCCAAGGAAGGGTGCTGGCTAGCAACAGCTTTCAGTGCTGGCACTTTTCATCTCTGAGCAATTGCTTGACGTTTGCAATTTCTCAGCTCGTGTCTACGAGACGGAGAGATAGTGACCGTGACGTTTGGTGGCTAGAGAAGCGCAAAGCCCCAGTGTTGCTGCGCCTGTGAAAGCGCTTCCAAGGAAGGCTGCTGGCTAGCAACAGCTTTCAGTGCTGGCACTTTTCATCTCTGAGCAATTGCTCGACGTTTGCAATTTCTCACCTGAGCTCTCTTTAGAGTGCGCGAGAGGATGAGCAGAATATTAGGTGGCTAGAGAAACACAGAGCCCCAGTGTTCTAAGGGCTACAAGAGCGTATCCAAGGAAGGGTGCTGGCTAGCAACAGCTTTCAGTGCTGGCACTTTTCATCTCTGAGCAATTGCTCGACGTTTGCAATTTCTCAGCTCGTGTCTACGAGACGGAGAGAGATAGTGACCGTGACGTTTGGTGGCTAGAGAAGCGCAAAGCCCCAGTGTTGCTGCGCCTGTGAAAGCGCTTCCAAGGAAGGTTGCTGGCTAGCAACAGCTTTCAGTGCTGGCACTTTTCATCTCTGAGCAATTGCTCGACGTTTGCAATTTCTCACCTGAGATCTCTTTAGAGTGCGTGAGAGGATGAGCAGAAGATTAGGTGGCTGGAGAAGCACAGAGCCCTTGTGTTCTCAGGGCTACAAAAGCGCTTCCAAGGAAGGGTGCTGGCTAGCAACAGCTTTCAGTGCTGGCACTTTTCATCTCTGAGCAATTCCTCGACGTTTGCAATTTCTCAGCTCGTGTCTACGAGATGAAGAGAGATAGTGACCGTGACGTTTGGTGGGTAGAGAAGCGCAAAGCCCCAGTGTTGCTGCGCCTGTGAAAGCGCTTCCAAGGAAGGGTGCTGGCTAGCAACAGCTTTCAGTGCTGGCACTTTTCATCTCTGAGCAATTGCTCGACGTTTGCAATTTCTCACCTGAGCTCTCTTTAGAGTGCGCGAGAGGATGAGCAGAAGATTAGGTGGCTAGAGAAACAGAGAGCCCCAGTGTTCTTAGGCCTACAAAAGCACTTCCATGGAAGGGTGCTGGCTAGCAACAGCTTTCAGTGCTGGCACTTTTCATCTCTGAGCAATTGCTCGACCTTTGCAATTTCTCACCTGAGCTCTCTTTAGACTGCGTGAGAGGATGAGCAGAAGATTAGGTGGCTAGAGAAGCCCAGAGCCCCAGTGTTCTTGGGCCTACAAAAGCGCTTCCAAGGAAGGGTGCTGGCTAGCAACAGCTTTCAGTGCTGGCACTTTTCATCTCTGAGCAATTGCTCGACGTTTGCAATTTCTCAGCTCGTGTCTACGAGACGGAGCGATAGTGACCGTGACGTTTGGTGGCTAGAGAAGCGCAAAGCCCCAGTGTTGCTGCGCCTGTGAAAGCGCTTCCAAGGAAGGGTGCTGGCTAGCAACAGCTTTCAGTGCTGGCACTTTTCATCTCTGAGCAATTGCTCGACGTTTGCTATTTCTCACCTGAGCTCTCTTTAGAGTGCGCGAGAGGATGAGCAGAAGATTAGGTGGCTAGAGAAGCCCAGAGCCCCACTGTTCTTAGGGCTACAAGAGCGTTTCCAAGGAAGGGTGCTGGCTAGCAACAGCTTTCAGTGCTGGCACTTTTCATCGCTGAGCAATTGCTCGACGGTTGCAATTTCTCAGCTCGTGTCTACGAGACGGAGAGAGATAGTGACCGTGACGTTTGGTGGCTAGAGAAGCGCAAAGCCCCAGTGTTGCTGCGCCTGTGAAAGCGCTTCCAAGGAAGGGTGCTGGCTAGCAAGAGCTTTCAGTGCTGGCACTTTTCATCTCTGAGCAATTGCTCGACCTTTGCAATTTCTCACCTGAGCTCTCTTTAGACTGCGCGACAGGATGAGCACAAAATTAGGTGGCTAGAGAAGCCCAGAGCCCCAGTGTTCTTAGGGCTACAAGAGCGTTTCCAAGGAAGGGTGCTGGCTAGCAACAGCTTTCAGTGCTGGCACTTTTCATCGCTGAGCAATTGCTCGACGTTTGCAATTTCTCAGCTCGTGTCTACGAGACGGAGATATAGTGACCGTGACGTTTGGTGGGTAGAGAAGCGCAAAGCCCCAGTGTTGCTGCGCCTGTGAAAGCGCTTCCAAGGAAGGGTGCTGGCTAGCAAGAGCTTTCAGTGCTGGCACTTTTCATCTCTGAGCAATTGCTCGACGTTTGCAATTTCTCATCTCTTGTCTACGAGACGGAGAGATAGTGACCGTGACGTTTGGTGGCTAGAGAAGAGCAAAGCCCCAGTGTTGCTGCGCCTGTGAAAGCGCTTCCAAGGAAGGCTGCTGGCTAGCAACAGCTTTCAGTGCTGGCACTTTTCATCTCTGAGCAATTGCTCGAAGTTTGCAATTTCTCAGCTCGTGTCTACGAGACGGAGAGAGATAGTAACCGTGACGTTTGGTGGCTAGAGAAGCGCAAAGCCCCAGTGTTGCTGCGCCTGTGAAAGCGCTTCCAAGGAAGGTTGCTGGCTAGCAAGAGCTTTCAGTGCTGGCACTTTTCATCTCTGATCAATTGCTCGACCTTTGCAATTTCTCAGCTCGTGTCTACGAGACAGAGAGATAGTGACCGTGACATTTGGTGGGTAGAGAAGCGCAAAGCCCCAGTGTTGCTGCGCCTGTGAAAGCGCTTCCAAGGAAGGGTGCTGGCTAGCAAGAGCTTTCAGTGCTGGCACTTTTCATCTCTGAGCAATTGCTCGACGTTTGCAATTTCTCACCTGAGCTCTCTTTAGAGTGCGCGAGAGGATGAGCAGAAGATTAGGTGGCTAGAGAAGCCCAGAGCCCCAGTGTTCTTAGGCCTACAAAAGCACTTCCAAGGAAGGGTGCTGGCTAGCAACAGCTTTCAGTGCTGGCACTTTTCATCTCTGAGCAATTGCTCGACGTTTGCAATTTCTCAGCTCGTGTCTACGAGACGGAAAGAGAATGACCGTGAAGTTTGGTGGGTAGAGAAGCGCAAAGCCCCAGTGTTACTGCGCCTGTGAAAGCGCTTCCAAGGAAGGGTGCTGGCTAGCAAGAGCTTTCAGTGCTGGCACTTTTCATCTCTGAGCAATTGCTCGACGTTTGCAATTTCTCACCTGAGCTCTCTTTAGAGTGCGCGAGAGGATGAGCAGAAGATTAGGTGGCTGGAGAAACACAGAGCCCCACTGTTCTTAGGCCTACAAAAGCGTTTCCAAGGAAGGGTGCTGGCTAGCAGGAGCTTTCAGTGCTGGCACTTTTCATCTCCGAGCAATTGCTCGACCTTTGCAATTTCTCAGCTCGTGTCTACGAGACGGAGAGATAGTGACCATGACCTTTGGTTGGTAGAGAAGCGCAAAGCCCCAGTGTTGCTGCGCCTGTGAAAGCGCTTCCAAGGAAGGCTGCTGGCTAGCAAGAGCTTTCAGTGCTGGCACTTTTCATCTCTGAGCAATTGCTGGACGTTTGCAATTTCTCACCTGAGCTCTCTTTAGAGTGCGCGAGAGGATGAGCAGAAGATTAGGTGGCTAGAGAAACACAGAGCCCCACTGTTCTTAGGCCTACAAAAGCACTTCCAAGGAAGGGTGCTGGCTAGCAACAGCTTTCAGTGCTGGCACTTTTCATCTCTGAGCAATTGCTCGACGTTTGCAATTTCTCAGCTCGTGTCTACGAGACAGAGAGATAGTGACCGTGACGTTTGGTGGCTAGAGAAGCGCAAAGCCCCAGTGTTGCTGCGCCTGTGAAAGCGCTTCCAAGGAAGGGTGCTGGCTAGCAACAGCTTTCTGTGCTGGCACTTTTCATCTCTGAGCAATTGCTCGACGTTTGCAATTTCTCAGCTCGTGTCTACGAGACGGAGAGATAGTGACCGTGACATTTGGTGGCTAGAGAAGCGCAAAGCCCCAGTGTTGCTGCGCCTGTGAAAGCGCTTCCAAGGAAGGGTGCTGACTAGCAACAGCTTTCAGTGCTGGCACTTTTCATCTCTGAGCAATTGCTCGACCTTTGCAATTTCTCACCTGAGCTCTCTTTAGAGTGCGCGAGAGGATGAGCAGAAGATTAGGTGGCTAGAGAAACAGAGAGCCCCAGTGTTCTTAGGCCTACAAAAGCGCATCCAAGGAAGGGTGCTGGCTAGCAACAGCTTTCAGTGCTGGCACTTTTCATCTCTGAGCAATTGCTCGACATTTGCAATTTCTCAGCTCGTGTCTACGAGACGGAGAGATAGTGACCGTGACGTTTGGTGGCTAGAGAAGCGCAAAGCCCCAGTGTTGCTGCGCCTGTGAAAGCGCTTCCAAGGAAGGGTGCTGGCTAGCAACAGCTTTCTGTGCTGGCACTTTTCATCTCTGAGCAATTGCTCGACGTTTGCAATTTCTCAGCTCGTGTCTACGAGACGGAGAGATAGTGACCGTGACATTTGGTGGCTAGAGAAGCGCAAAGCCCCAGTGTTGCTGCGCCTGTGAAAGCGCTTCCAAGGAAGGGTGCTGACTAGCAACAGCTTTCAGTGCTGGCACTTTTCATCTCTGAGCAATTGCTCGACGTTTGCAATTTCTCACCTGAGCTCTCTTTAGAGTGCGCGAGAGGATGAGCAGAAGATTAGGTGGGTAGAGAAACAGAGAGCCCTAGTGTTCTTAGGCCTACAAAAGCACTTCCAAGGAAGGGTGCTGGCTAGCAACAGCTTTCAGTGCTGGCACTTTTCATCTCTGAGCAATTGCTCGACCTTTGCAATTTCTCACCTGAGCTCTCTTTAGAGTGCGCGAGAGGATGAACAGAAGATTAGGTGGCTAGAGAAGCCCAGAGCCCCAGTGTTCTTAGGCCTACAAAAGCACTTCCAAGGAAGGGTGCTGGCTAGCAACAGCTTTCAGTGCTGGCACTTTTCATCTCTGAGCAATTGTTCGACCTTTGCAATTTCTCAGCTCGTGTCTACGAGACGGAGAGATAGTGACCGTGACGTTTGGTGGCTAGAGAAGCGCAAAGCCCCAGTGTTGCTGCGCCTGTGAAAGCGCTTCCAAGGAAGGGTGCTGGCTAGCAACAGCTTTCAGTGCTGGCACTTTTCATCTCTGAGCAATTGCTCGTCGTTTGCAATTTCTCACCTGACCTCTCTTTAGAGTGCGTGAGAGGATGAGCAGAAGATTAGGTGGCTAGAGAAACACAAAGCCCCAGTGTTCTTAGGCCTACAAAAGCACTTCCAAGAAAGGGTGCTGGCTAGCAACAGCTTTCAGTGCTGGCACTTTTCATCTCTGAGCAATTGCTCGACGTTTGCAATTTCTCAGCTCGTGTCTACGAGACGGAGAGAGATAGTGACCGTGACGTTTGGTGGCTAGAGAAGCGCAAAGCCCCAGTGTTGCTGCGCCTGTGAAAGCGCTTCCAAGGAAGGGTGCTGGCTAGCAACAGCTTTCAGTGCTGGCACTTTTCATCTCTGAGCAATTGCTCGACCTTTGCAATTTCTCAGCTCGTGTCTACGAGGCGGAGGGAGATAGTGACCGTGACGTTTGGTGGCTAGAGAAGCGCAAAGCCCCAGTGTTGCTGCGCCTGTGAAAGCGCTTCCAAGGAAGGGTGCTGGCTAGCAAGAGCTTTCAGTGCTGGCACTTTTCATCTCTGAGCAATTGCTCGACCTTTGCAATTTCTCACCTGAGCTCTCTTTAGAGTGCGCGAGAGGATGAGCAGAAGATTAGGTGGCTAGAGAAGCCCAGAGCCCCAGTGTTCTTAGGCCTACAAAAGCACTTCCAAGGAAGGGGGCTGGCTAGCAAGAGCTTTCAGTGCTGGCACTTTTCATCTCTGAGCAATTGCTCGACGTTTGCAATTTCTCAGCTCGTGTCTACGAGACGGAGAGATAGTGACCGTGACGTTTGGTGGCTAGAGAAGCGCAAAGCCCCAGTGTTGCTGCGCCTGTGAAAGCGCTTCCAAGGAAGGGTGCTGGCTAGCAACAGCTTTCAGTGCTGGCACTTTTCATCTCTGAGCAATTGCTCGACGTTTGCAATTTCTCACCTGAGCTCTCTTTAGAGTGCGCGAGAGGATGAGCAGAAGATTAGGTGGCTAGAGAAACACAGAGCCCCAGTGTTCTTAGGGCTACAAAAGCGCATCCAAGGAAGGGTGCTGGCTAGCAAGAGCTTTCAGTGCTGGCACTTTTCATCTCTGAGCAATTGTTCGACCTTTGCAATTTCTCACCTGAGCTCTCTTTAGACTGCGCGACAGGATGAGCAGAAGATTAGGTGGCTAGAGAAGCCCAGAGCCCCACTGTACTTAGACCTACAAAAGCACTTCCAAGGAAGGGTGCTGGCTAGCAACAGCTTTCAGTGCTGGCACTTTTCATCTCTGAGCAATTGCTCGACGTTTGCTATTTCTCACCTGAGCTCTCTTTAGAGTGCGCGAGAGGATGAGCAGAAGATTAGGTGGCTAGAGAAGCCCAGAGCCCCAGTGTTCTTGGGCCTACAAAAGCGCTTCCAAGGAAGGGTGCTGGCTAGCAACAGCTTTCAGTGCTGGCACTTTTCATCTCTGAGCAATTGCTCGACGTTTGCAATTTCTCAGCTCGTGTCTACGAGACGGAGCGATAGTGACCGTGACGTTTGGTGGCTAGAGAAGCGCAAAGCCCCAGTGTTGCTGCGCCTGTGAAAGCGCTTCCAAGGAAGGGTGCTGGCTAGCAACAGCTTTCAGTGCTGGCACTTTTCATCTCTGAGCAATTGCTCGACGTTTGCTATTTCTCACCTGAGCTCTCTTTAGAGTGCGCGAGAGGATGAGCAGAAGATTAGGTGGCTAGAGAAGCCCAGAGCCCCACTGTTCTTAGGGCTACAAGAGCGTTTCCAAGGAAGGGTGCTGGCTAGCAACAGCTTTCAGTGCTGGCACTTTTCATCGCTGAGCAATTGCTCGACGGTTGCAATTTCTCAGCTCGTGTCTACGAGACGGAGAGAGATAGTGACCGTGACGTTTGGTGGGTAGAGAAGCGCAAAGCCCCAGTGTTGCTGCGCCTGTGAAAGCGCTTCCAAGGAAGGGTGCTGGCTAGCAAGAGCTTTCAGTGCTGGCACTTTTCATCTCTGAGCAATTGCTCGACCTTTGCAATTTCTCACCTGAGCTCTCTTTAGACTGCGCGACAGGATGAGCACAAAATTAGGTGGCTAGAGAAGCCCAGAGCCCCAGTGTTCTTAGGGCTACAAGAGCGTTTCCAAGGAAGGGTGCTGGCTAGCAACAGCTTTCAGTGCTGGCACTTTTCATCGCTGAGCAATTGCTCGACGTTTGCAATTTCTCAGCTCGTGTCTACGAGACGGAGATATAGTGACCGTGACGTTTGGTGGGTAGAGAAGCGCAAAGCCCCAGTGTTGCTGCGCCTGTGAAAGCGCTTCCAAGGAAGGGTGCTGGCTAGCAAGAGCTTTCAGTGCTGGCACTTTTCATCTCTGAGCAATTGCTCGACGTTTGCAATTTCTCATCTCTTGTCTACGAGACGGAGAGATAGTGACCGTGACGTTTGGTGGCTAGAGAAGAGCAAAGCCCCAGTGTTGCTGCGCCTGTGAAAGCGCTTCCAAGGAAGGCTGCTGGCTAGCAACAGCTTTCAGTGCTGGCACTTTTCATCTCTGAGCAATTGCTCGAAGTTTGCAATTTCTCAGCTCGTGTCTACGAGACGGAGAGAGATAGTAACCGTGACGTTTGGTGGCTAGAGAAGCGCAAAGCCCCAGTGTTGCTGCGCCTGTGAAAGCGCTTCCAAGGAAGGTTGCTGGCTAGCAAGAGCTTTCAGTGCTGGCACTTTTCATCTCTGATCAATTGCTCGACCTTTGCAATTTCTCAGCTCGTGTCTACGAGACAGAGAGATAGTGACCGTGACATTTGGTGGGTAGAGAAGCGCAAAGCCCCAGTGTTGCTGCGCCTGTGAAAGCGCTTCCAAGGAAGGGTGCTGGCTAGCAAGAGCTTTCAGTGCTGGCACTTTTCATCTCTGAGCAATTGCTCGACGTTTGCAATTTCTCACCTGAGCTCTCTTTAGAGTGCGCGAGAGGATGAGCAGAAGATTAGGTGGCTAGAGAAGCCCAGAGCCCCAGTGTTCTTAGGCCTACAAAAGCACTTCCAAGGAAGGGTGCTGGCTAGCAACAGCTTTCAGTGCTGGCACTTTTCATCTCTGAGCAATTGCTCGACGTTTGCAATTTCTCAGCTCGTGTCTACGAGACGGAAAGAGAATGACCGTGAAGTTTGGTGGGTAGAGAAGCGCAAAGCCCCAGTGTTACTGCGCCTGTGAAAGCGCTTCCAAGGAAGGGTGCTGGCTAGCAAGAGCTTTCAGTGCTGGCACTTTTCATCTCTGAGCAATTGCTCGACGTTTGCAATTTCTCACCTGAGCTCTCTTTAGAGTGCGCGAGAGGATGAGCAGAAGATTAGGTGGCTGGAGAAACACAGAGCCCCACTGTTCTTAGGCCTACAAAAGCGTTTCCAAGGAAGGGTGCTGGCTAGCAGGAGCTTTCAGTGCTGGCACTTTTCATCTCCGAGCAATTGCTCGACCTTTGCAATTTCTCAGCTCGTGTCTACGAGACGGAGAGATAGTGACCATGACCTTTGGTTGGTAGAGAAGCGCAAAGCCCCAGTGTTGCTGCGCCTGTGAAAGCGCTTCCAAGGAAGGCTGCTGGCTAGCAAGAGCTTTCAGTGCTGGCACTTTTCATCTCTGAGCAATTGCTGGACGTTTGCAATTTCTCACCTGAGCTCTCTTTAGAGTGCGCGAGAGGATGAGCAGAAGATTAGGTGGCTAGAGAAACACAGAGCCCCACTGTTCTTAGGCCTACAAAAGCACTTCCAAGGAAGGGTGCTGGCTAGCAACAGCTTTCAGTGCTGGCACTTTTCATCTCTGAGCAATTGCTCGACGTTTGCAATTTCTCAGCTCGTGTCTACGAGACAGAGAGATAGTGACCGTGACGTTTGGTGGCTAGAGAAGCGCAAAGCCCCAGTGTTGCTGCGCCTGTGAAAGCGCTTCCAAGGAAGGGTGCTGGCTAGCAACAGCTTTCTGTGCTGGCACTTTTCATCTCTGAGCAATTGCTCGACGTTTGCAATTTCTCAGCTCGTGTCTACGAGACGGAGAGATAGTGACCGTGACATTTGGTGGCTAGAGAAGCGCAAAGCCCCAGTGTTGCTGCGCCTGTGAAAGCGCTTCCAAGGAAGGGTGCTGACTAGCAACAGCTTTCAGTGCTGGCACTTTTCATCTCTGAGCAATTGCTCGACCTTTGCAATTTCTCACCTGAGCTCTCTTTAGAGTGCGCGAGAGGATGAGCAGAAGATTAGGTGGCTAGAGAAACAGAGAGCCCCAGTGTTCTTAGGCCTACAAAAGCGCATCCAAGGAAGGGTGCTGGCTAGCAACAGCTTTCAGTGCTGGCACTTTTCATCTCTGAGCAATTGCTCGACGTTTGCAATTTCTCAGCTCGTGTCTACGAGACGGAGAGATAGTGACCGTGACGTTTGGTGGCTAGAGAAGCGCAAAGCCCCAGTGTTGCTGCGCCTGTGAAAGCGCTTCCAAGGAAGGGTGCTGGCTAGCAACAGCTTTCTGTGCTGGCACTTTTCATCTCTGAGCAATTGCTCGACGTTTGCAATTTCTCAGCTCGTGTCTACGAGACGGAGAGATAGTGACCGTGACATTTGGTGGCTAGAGAAGCGCAAAGCCCCAGTGTTGCTGCGCCTGTGAAAGCGCTTCCAAGGAAGGGTGCTGACTAGCAACAGCTTTCAGTGCTGGCACTTTTCATCTCTGAGCAATTGCTCGACCTTTGCAATTTCTCACCTGAGCTCTCTTTAGAGTGCGCGAGAGGATGAGCAGAAGATTAGGTGGGTAGAGAAACAGAGAGCCCTAGTGTTCTTAGGCCTACAAAAGCACTTCCAAGGAAGGGTGCTGGCTAGCAACAGCTTTCAGTGCTGGCACTTTTCATCTCTGAGCAATTGCTCGACCTTTGCAATTTCTCACCTGAGCTCTCTTTAGAGTGCGCGAGAGGATGAACAGAAGATTAGGTGGCTAGAGAAGCCCAGAGCCCCAGTGTTCTTAGGCCTACAAAAGCACTTCCAAGGAAGGGTGCTGGCTAGCAAGAGCTTTCAGTGCTGGCACTTTTCATCTCTGAGCAATTGTTCGACCTTTGCAATTTCTCAGCTCGTGTCTACGAGACGGAGAGATAGTGACCGTGACGTTTGGTGGCTAGAGAAGCGCAAAGCCCCAGTGTTGCTGCGCCTGTGAAAGCGCTTCCAAGGAAGGGTGCTGGCTAGCAACAGCTTTCAGTGCTGGCACTTTTCATCTCTGAGCAATTGCTCGTCGTTTGCAATTTCTCACCTGACCTCTCTTTAGAGTGCGTGAGAGGATGAGCAGAAGATTAGGTGGCTAGAGAAACACAAAGCCCCAGTGTTCTTAGGCCTACAAAAGCACTTCCAAGAAAGGGTGCTGGCTAGCAACAGCTTTCAGTGCTGGCACTTTTCATCTCTGAGCAATTGCTCGACGTTTGCAATTTCTCAGCTCGTGTCTACGAGACGGAGAGAGATAGTGACCGTGACGTTTGGTGGCTAGAGAAGCGCAAAGCCCCAGTGTTGCTGCGCCTGTGAAAGCGCTTCCAAGGAAGGGTGCTGGCTAGCAACAGCTTTCAGTGCTGGCACTTTTCATCTCTGAGCAATTGCTCGACCTTTGCAATTTCTCAGCTCGTGTCTACGAGGCGGAGGGAGATAGTGACCGTGACGTTTGGTGGCTAGAGAAGCGCAAAGCCCCAGTGTTGCTGCGCCTGTGAAAGCGCTTCCAAGGAAGGGTGCTGGCTAGCAAGAGCTTTCAGTGCTGGCACTTTTCATCTCTGAGCAATTGCTCGACCTTTGCAATTTCTCACCTGAGCTCTCTTTAGAGTGCGCGAGAGGATGAGCAGAATATTAGGTGGCTAGAGAAGCCCAGAGCCCCAGTGTTCTTAGGCCTACAAAAGCACTTCCAAGGAAGGGGGCTGGCTAGCAAGAGCTTTCAGTGCTGGCACTTTTCATCTCTGAGCAATTGCTCGACGTTTGCAATTTCTCAGCTCGTGTCTACGAGACGGAGAGATAGTGACCGTGACGTTTGGTGGCTAGAGAAGCGCAAAGCCCCAGTGTTGCTGCGCCTGTGAAAGCGCTTCCAAGGAAGGGTGCTGGCTAGCAACAGCTTTCAGTGCTGGCACTTTTCATCTCTGAGCAATTGCTCGACGTTTGCAATTTCTCACCTGAGCTCTCTTTAGAGTGCGCGAGAGGATGAGCAGAAGATTAGGTGGCTAGAGAAACACAGAGCCCCAGTGTTCTTAGGGCTACAAAAGCGCATCCAAGGAAGGGTGCTGGCTAGCAAGAGCTTTCAGTGCTGGCACTTTTCATCTCTGAGCAATTGTTCGACCTTTGCAATTTCTCACCTGAGCTCTCTTTAGACTGCGCGACAGGATGAGCAGAAGATTAGGTGGCTAGAGAAGCCCAGAGCCCCACTGTACTTAGACCTACAAAAGCACTTCCAAGGAAGGGTGCTGGCTAGCAACAGCTTTCAGTGCTGGCACTTTTCATCTCTGAGCAATTGCTCGACGTTTGCTATTTCTCACCTGAGCTCTCTTTAGAGTGCGCGAGAGGATGAGCAGAAGATTAGATGGCTAGAGAAGCCCAGAGCCCCACTGTTCTTAGGCCTACAAAAGCGCATCCAAGGAAGGGTGCTGGCTAGCAACAGCTTTCAGTGCTGGCACTTTTCATCTCTGAGCAATTGCTCGACGTTTGCAATTTCTCAGCTCGTGTCTACGAGACGGAGAGATAGTGACCGTGACATTTGGTGGCTAGAGAAGCGCAAAGCCCCAGTGTTGCTGCGCCTGTGAAAGCGCTTCCAAGGAAGGGTGCTGGCTAGCAACAGCTTTCAGTGCTGGCACTTTTCATCTCTGAGCAATTGCTCGACGTTTGCAATTTCTCACCTGAGCTCTCTTTAGAGTGCGCGAGAGGATGAGCAGAAGATTAGGTGGCTAGAGAAGCCCAGAGCCCCAGTGTTCTTAGGCCTACAGAAGCACTTCCAAGGAAGGGTGCTGGCTAGCAAGAGCTTTCAGTGCTGGCACTTTTCATCTCTGAGCAATTGCTCGACCTTTGCAATTTCTCAGCTCGTGTCTACGAGACGGAGAGATAGTGACCGTGACGTTTGGTGGCTAGACAAGCGCAAAGCCCCAGTGTTGCTGCGCCTGTGAAAGCGCTTCCAAGGAAGGGTGCTGGCTAGCAACAGCTTTCAGTGCTGGCACTTTTCATCTCTGAGCAATTGCTCGACCTTTGCAATTTCTCACCTGAGCTCTCTTTAGAGTGCGCGAGAGGATGAGCAGAAGATTAGGTGGCTAGAGAAACACAGAGCCCCAGTGTTCTTAGGGCTACAAAAGCGCATCCAAGGAAGGGTGCTGGCTAGCAAGAGCTTTCAGTGCTGGCACTTTTCATCTCTGAGCAATTGTTCGACCTTTGCAATTTCTCACCTGAGCTCTCTTTAGACTGCGCGACAGGATGAGCAGAAGATTAGGTGGCTAGAGAAGCCCAGAGCCCCACTGTACTTAGACCTACAAAAGCACTTCCAAGGAAGGGTGCTGGCTAGCAACAGCTTTCAGTGCTGGCACTTTTCATCTCTGAGCAATTGCTCGACGTTTGCTATTTCTCACCTGAGCTCTCTTTAGAGTGCGCGAGAGGATGAGCAGAAGATTAGATGGCTAGAGAACCCCAGAGCCCCACTGTTCTTAGGCCTACAAAAGCGCATCCAAGGAAGGGTGCTGGCTAGCAACAGCTTTCAGTGCTGGCACTTTTCATCTCTGAGCAATTGCTCGACGTTTGCAATTTCTCAGCTCGTGTCTACGAGACGGAGAGATAGTGACCGTGACATTTGGTGGCTAGAGAAGCGCAAAGCCCCAGTGTTGCTGCGCCTGTGAAAGCGCTTCCAAGGAAGGGTGCTGGCTAGCAACAGCTTTCAGTGCTGGCACTTTTCATCTCTGAGCAATTGCTCGACGTTTGCAATTTCTCACCTGAGCTCTCTTTAGAGTGCGCGAGAGGATGAGCAGAAGATTAGGTGGCTAGAGAAAAACAGAGCCCCAGTGTTCTTAGGCCTACAAAAGCACTTCCAAGGAAGGGTGCTGGCTAGCAACAGCTTTCAGTGCTGGCACTTTTCATCTCTGAGCAATTGCTCGACCTTTGCAATTTCTCAGCTCGTGTCTACGAGACGGAGAGATAGTGACCGTGACGTTTGGTGGCTAGAGAAGCGCAAAGCCCCAGTGTTGCTGCGCCTGTGAAAGCGCTTCCAAGGAAGGGTGCTGGCTAGCAACAGCTTTCAGTGCTGGCACTTTTCATCTCTGAGCAATTGCTCGACGTTTGCTATTTCTCACCTGAGCTCTCTTTAGAGTGCGCGAGAGGATGAGCAGAAGATTAGATGGCTAGAGAAGCCCAGAGCCCCACTGTTCTTAGGCCTACAAAAGCGCATCCAAGGAAGGGTGCTGGCTAGCAAGAGCTTTCAGTGCTGGCACTTTTCATCTCTGAGCAATTGCTCGACGTTTGCAATTTCTCAGCTCGTGTCTACGAGACGGAGAGATAGTGACCGTGACGTCTGGTGGCTAGACAAGCGCAAAGCCCCAGTGTTGCTGCGCCTGTGAAAGCGCTTCCAAGGAAGGGTGCTGGCTAGCAAGAGCTTTCAGTGCTGGCACTTTTCATCTCTGAGCAATTGCTCGACCTTTGCAATTTCTCACCTGAGCTCTCTTTAGAGTGCGCGAGAGGATGAGCAGAAGATTAGGTGGCTAGAGAAACACAGAGCCCCACTGTTCTTAGGCCTACAAAAGCACTTCCAAGGAAGGGTGCTGGCTAGCAACAGCTTTCAGTGCTGGCACTTTTCATCGCTGAGCAATTGCTCGACGTTTGCAATTTCTCAGCTCGTGTCTACGAGACGGAAAGAGAATGACCGTGAAGTTTGGTGGGTAGAGAAGCGCAAAGCCCCAGTGTTACTGCGCCTGTGAAAGCGCTTCCAAGGAAGGGTGCTGGCTAGCAAGAGCTTTCAGTGCTGGCACTTTTCATCTCTGAGCAATTGCTGGACGTTTGCAATTTCTCACCTGAGCTCTCTTTACAGTGCGCGAGAGGATGAGCAGAAGATTAGGTGGCTGGAGAAACACAGAGCCCCACTGTTCTTAGGCCTACAAAAGCGTTTCCAAGGAAGGGTGCTGGCTAGCAACAGCTTTCAGTGCTGGCACTTTTCATCTCCGAGCAATTGCTCGACCTTTGCAATTTCTCAGCTCGTGTCTACGAGACGGAGAGATAGTGACCATGACCTTTGGTTGGTAGAGAAGCGCAAAGCCCCAGTGTTGCTGCGCCTGTGAAAGCGCTTCCAAGGAAGGGTGCTGGCTAGCAACAGCTTTCAGTGCTGGCACTTTTCATCTCTGAGCAATTGCTCGACGTTTGCAATTTCTCAGCTCGTGTCTACGAGACAGAGAGATAGTGACCGTGACATTTGGTGGCTAGAGAAGCGCAAAGCCCCAGTGTTGCTGCGCCTGTGAAAGCGCTTCCAAGGAAGGGTGCTGGCTAGCAAGAGCTTTCAGTGCTGACACTTTTCATCTCTGAGCAATTGCTCGACCTTTGCAATTTCTCACCTGAGCTCTCTTTAGAGTGCGCAAGAGGATGAGCAGAAGATTAGGTGGCTAGAGAAGCCCAGAGCCCCAGTGTTCTTAGGCCTACAAGAGCGTTTCCAAGGAAGGGTGCTGGCTAGCAACAGCTTTCAGTGCTGGCACTTTTCATCGCTGAGCAATTGCTCGACCTTTGCAATTTCTCAGCTCGTGTCTACGAGGCGGAGGGAGAAAGTGACCGTGACGTTTGGTGTGTAGAGAAGCGCAAAGCCCCAGTGTTGCTGCGCCTGTGAAAGCGCTTCCAAGGAAGGCTGCTGGCTAGCAACAGCTTTCAGTGCTGGCACTTTTCATCTCTGAGCAATTGCTCGACCTTTGCAATTTCTCACCTGAGCTCTCTTTAGAGTGCGCGAGAGGATGAGCAGAAGATTAGGTGGCTGGAGAAACACAGAGACCCAGTGTTCTTAGGCCTACAAAAGCACTTCCAAGGAAGGGTGCTGGCTAGCAACAGCTTTCAGTGCTGGCACTTTTCATCTCTGAGCAATTGCTTGACGTTTGCAATTTCTCAGCTCGTGTCTACGAGACGGAGAGATAGTGACCGTGACGTTTGGTGGCTAGAGAAGCGCAAAGCCCCAGTGTTGCTGCGCCTGTGAAAGCGCTTCCAAGGAAGGCTGCTGGCTAGCAACAGCTTTCAGTGCTGGCACTTTTCATCTCTGAGCAATTGCTCGACGTTTGCAATTTCTCACCTGAGCTCTCTTTAGAGTGCGCGAGAGGATGAGCAGAATATTAGGTGGCTAGAGAAACACAGAGCCCCAGTGTTCTAAGGGCTACAAGAGCGTATCCAAGGAAGGGTGCTGGCTAGCAGGAGCTTTCAGTGCTGGCACTTTTCATCTCTGAGCAATTGCTCGACGTTTGCAATCTCTCAGCTCGTGTCTACGAGACGGAGAGAGATAGTGACCGTGACGTTTGGTGGCTAGAGAAGCGCAAAGCCCCAGTGTTGCTGCGCCTGTGAAAGCGCTTCCAAGGAAGGTTGCTGGCTAGCAACAGCTTTCAGTGCTGGCACTTTTCATCTCTGAGCAATTGCTCGACGTTTGCAATTTCTCACCTGAGATCTCTTTAGAGTGCGTGAGAGGATGAGCAGAAGATTAGGTGGCTGGAGAAGCACAGAGCCCTTGTGTTCTCAGGGCTACAAAAGCGCTTCCAAGGAAGGGTGCTGGCTAGCAACAGCTTTCAGTGCTGGCACTTTTCATCTCTGAGCAATTCCTCGACGTTTGCAATTTCTCAGCTCGTGTCTACGAGATGAAGAGAGATAGTGACCGTGACGTTTGGTGGGTAGAGAAGCGCAAAGCCCCAGTGTTGCTGCGCCTGTGAAAGCGCTTCCAAGGAAGGGTGCTGGCTAGCAACAGCTTTCAGTGCTGGCACTTTTCATCTCTGAGCAATTGCTCGACGTTTGCAATTTCTCACCTGAGCTCTCTTTAGAGTGCGCGAGAGGATGAGCAGAAGATTAGGTGGCTAGAGAAACAGAGAGCCCCAGTGTTCTTAGGCCTACAAAAGCACTTCCATGGAAGGGTGCTGGCTAGCAACAGCTTTCAGTGCTGGCACTTTTCATCTCTGAGCAATTGCTCGACCTTTGCAATTTCTCACCTGAGCTCTCTTTAGACTGCGTGAGAGGATGAGCAGAAGATTAGGTGGCTAGAGAAGCCCAGAGCCCCAGTGTTCTTGGGCCTACAAAAGCGCTTCCAAGGAAGGGTGCTGGCTAGCAACAGCTTTCAGTGCTGGCACTTTTCATCTCTGAGCAATTGCTCGACGTTTGCAATTTCTCAGCTCGTGTCTACGAGACGGAGAGATAGTGACCGTGACGTTTGGTGGCTAGAGAAGCGCAAAGCCCCAGTGTTGCTGCGCCTGTGAAAGCGCTTCCAAGGAAGGGTGCTGGCTAGCAACAGTTTTCAGTGCTGGCACTTTTCATCTCTGAGCAATTGCTCGACGTTTGCAATTTCTCACCTGAGCTCTCTTTAGAGTGCGCGAGAGGATGAGCAGAATATTAGGTGGCTAGAGAAACACAGAGCCCCAGTGTTCTAAGGGCTACAAAAGCGCTTCCAAGGAAGGGTGCTGGCTAGCAACAGCTTTCAGTGCTGGCACTTTTCATCTCTGAGCAATTGCTCGACGTTTGCTATTTCTCACCTGAGCTCTCTTTAGAGTGCGCGACAGGATGAGCAGAAGATTAGGTGGCTAGAGAAGCCCAGAGCCCCACTGTTCTTAGGGCTACAAGAGCGTTTCCAAGGAAGGGTGCTGGCTAGCAACAGCTTTCAGTGCTGGCACTTTTCATCGCTGAGCAATTGCTCGACGTTTGCAATTTCTCAGCTCGTGTCTACGAGACAGAGAGATAGTGACCGTGACGTTTGGTGGGTAGAGAAGCGCAAAGCCCCAGTGTTGCTGCGCCTGTGAAAGCGCTTCCAAGGAAGGGTGCTGGCTAGCAAGAGCTTTCAGTGCTGGCACTTTTCATCTCTGAGCAATTGCTCGACCTTTGCAATTTCTCACCTGAGCTCTCTTTAGACTGCGTGACAGGATGAGCACAAAATTAGGTGGCTAGAGAAGCCCAGAGCCCCAGTGTTCTTAGGGCTACAAGAGCGTTTCCAAGGAAGGGTGCTGGCTAGCAAGAGCTTTCAGTGCTGGCACTTTTCATCGCTGAGCAATTGCTCGACGTTTGCAATTTCTCAGCTCGTGTCTACGAGACGGAGATATAGTGACCGTGACGTTTGGTGGCTAGAGAAGCGCAAAGCCCCAGTGTTGCTGCGCCTGTGAAAGCGCTTCCAAGGAAGGGTGCTGGCTAGCAAGAGCTTTCAGTGCTGGCACTTTTCATCTCTGAGCAATTGCTCGACGTTTGCAATTTCTCATCTCTTGTCTACGAGACGGAGAGATAGTGACCGTGACGTTTGGTGGCTAGAGAAGAGCAAAGCCCCAGTGTTGCTGCGCCTGTGAAAGCGCTTCCAAGGAAGGGTGCTGGCTAGCAACAGCTTTCAGTGCTGGCACTTTTCATCTCTGATCAATTGCTCGAAGTTTGCAATTTCTCAGCTCGTGTCTACGAGACGGAGAGAGATAGTAACCGTGACGTTTGGTGGCTAGAGAAGCGCAAAGCCCCAGTGTTGCTGCGCCTGTGAAAGCGCTTCCAAGGAAGGGTGCTGGCTAGCAAGAGCTTTCAGTGCTGGCACTTTTCATCTCTGATCAATTGCTCGACCTTTGCAATTTCTCAGCTCGTGTCTACGAGCCAGAGAGATAGTGACCGTGACATTTGGTGGGTAGAGAAGCGCAAAGCCCCAGTGTTGCTGCGCCTGTGAAAGCGCTTCCAAGGAAGGGTGCTGGCTAGCAACAGCTTTCAGTGCTGGCACTTTTCATCTCTGAGCAATTGCTCGACGTTTGCAATTTCTCAGCTCGTGTCTACGAGACGGAGAGATAGTGACCGTGACGTTTGGTGGCTAGAGAAGCGCAAAGCCCCAGTGTTGCTGCGCCTGTGAAAGCGCTTCCAAGGAAGGGTGCTGGCTAGCAACAGCTTTCTGTGCTGGCACTTTTCATCTCTGAGCAATTGCTCGACGTTTGCAATTTCTCAGCTCGTGTCTACGAGACGGAGAGATAGTGACCGTGACATTTGGTGGCTAGAGAAGCGCAAAGCCCCAGTGTTGCTGCGCCTGTGAAAGCGCTTCCAAGGAAGGGTGCTGACTAGCAACAGCTTTCAGTGCTGGCACTTTTCATCTCTGAGCAATTGCTGGACGTTTGCAATTTCTCACCTGAGCTCTCTTTAGAGTGCGCGAGAGGATGAGCAGAAGATTAGGTGGCTAGAGAAACAGAGAGCCCCAGTGTTCTTAGGCCTACAAAAGCGCATCCAAGGAAGGGTGCTGGCTAGCAACAGCTTTCAGTGCTGGCACTTTTCATCTCTGAGCAATTGCTCGACCTTTGCAATTTCTCAGCTCGTGTCTACAAGCCAGAGAGATAGTGACCGTGACATTTGGTGGCTAGAGAAGCGCAAAGCCCCAGTGTTACTGCGTCTCTGAAAGCGCTTCCAAGGAAGGGTGCTGGCTAGCAAGAGCTTTCAGTGCTGGCACTTTTCATCTCTGAGCAATTGCTCGACCTTTGCAATTTCTCACCTGAGCTCTCTTTAGAGTGCGCGAGAGGATGAACAGAAGATTAGGTGGCTAGAGAAGCCCAGAGCCCCAGTGTTCTTAGGCCTACAAAAGCACTTCCAAGGAAGGGTGCTGGCTAGCAACAGCTTTCAGTGCTGGCACTTTTCATCTCTGAGCAATTGCTCGACGTTTGCAATTTCTCAGCTCGTGTCTACGAGACGGAGAGATAGTGACCGTGACCTTTGGTGGCTAGAGAAGCGCAAAGCCCCAGTGTTGCTGCGCCTGTGAAAGCGCTTCCAAGGAAGGCTGCTGGCTAGCAAGAGCTTTCAGTGCTGGCACTTTTCATCTCTGAGCAATTGCTCGACCTTTGCAATTTCTCACCTGAGCTCTCTTTAGAGTGCGCGACAGGATGAGCAGAAGATTAGGTGGCTAGAGAAGCCCAGAGCCCCAGTGTTCTTAGGCCTACAAAAGCACTTCCAAGGAAGGGTGCTGGCTAGCAACAGCTTTCAGTGCTGGCACTTTTCATCTCTGAGCAATTGCTCGACGTTTGCAATTTCTCAGCTCGTGTCTACGAGACGGAGAGATAGTGACCGTGACGTTTGGTGGCTAGAGAAGCGCAAAGCCCCAGTGTTGCTGCGCCTGTGAAAGCGCTTCCAAGGAAGGCTGCTGGCTAGCAAGAGCTTTCAGTGCTGGCACTTTTCATCTCTGAGCAATTGCTCGTCGTTTGCAATTTCTCACCTGACCTCTCTTTAGAGTGCGTGAGAGGATGAGCAGAAGATTAGGTGGCTAGAGAAACACAAAGCCCCAGTGTTCTTAGGCCTACAAAAGCACTTCCAAGAAAGGGTGCTGGCTGGCAACAGCTTTCAGTGCTGGCACTTTTCATCTCTGAGCAATTGCTCGACGTTTGCAATTTCTCAGCTCGTGTCTACGAGACGGAGAGAGATAGTGACCGTGACGTTTGGTGGCTAGAGAAGCGCAAAGCCCCAGTGTTGCTGCGCCTGTGAAAGCGCTTCCAAGGAAGGGTGCTGGCTAGCAACAGCTTTCAGTGCTGGCACTTTTCATCTCTGAGCAATTGTTCGACCTTTGCAATTTCTCAGCTCGTGTCTACGAGGCGGAGAGATAGTGACCGTGACGTTTGGTGGGTAGAGAAGCGCAAAGCCCCAGTGTTACTGCGCCTGTGAAAGCGCTTCCAAGGAAGGGTGCTGGCTAGCAAGAGCTTTCAGTGCTGGCACTTTTCATCTCTGAGCAATTGCTCGACCTTTGCAATTTCTCAGCTCGTGTCTACGAGGCGGAGGGAGATAGTGACCGTGACGTTTGGTGGCTAGAGAAGCGCAAAGCCCCAGTGTTGCTGCGCCTGTGAAAGCGCTTCCAAGGAAGGGTGCTGGCTAGCAAGAGCTTTCAGTGCTGGCACTTTTCATCTCTGAGCAATTGCTCGACCTTTGCAATTTCTCACCTGAGCTCTCTTTAGAGTGCGCGAGAGGATGAGCAGAAGATTAGGTGGCTAGAGAAGCCCAGAGCCCCAGTGTTCTTAGGCCTACAGAAGCACTTCCAAGGAAGGGGGCTGGCTAGCAAGAGCTTTCAGTGCTGGCACTTTTCATCTCTGAGCAATTGCTCGACGTTTGCAATTTCTCAGCTCGTGTCTACGAGACGGAGAGATAGTGACCGTGACGTTTGGTGGCTAGAGAAGCGCAAAGCCCCAGTGTTGCTGCGCCTGTGAAAGCGCTTCCAAGGAAGGGTGCTGGCTAGCAACAGCTTTCAGTGCTGGCACTTTTCATCTCTGAGCAATTGTTCGACCTTTGCAATTTCTCACCTGAGCTCTCTTTAGACTGCGCGACAGGATGAGCAGAAGATTAGGTGGCTAGAGAAGCCCAGAGCCCCACTGTACTTAGACCTACAAAAGCACTTCCAAGGAAGGGTGCTGGCTAGCAACAGCTTTCAGTGCTGGCACTTTTCATCTCTGAGCAATTGCTCGACGTTTGCTATTTCTCACCTGAGCTCTCTTTAGAGTGCGCGAGAGGATGAGCAGAAGATTAGATGGCTAGAGAAGCCCAGAGCCCCACTGTTCTTAGGCCTACAAAAGCGCATCCAAGGAAGGGTGCTGGCTAGCAACAGCTTTCAGTGCTGGCACTTTTCATCTCTGAGCAATTGCTCGACGTTTGCAATTTCTCAGCTCGTGTCTACGAGACGGAGAGATAGTGACCGTGACATTTGGTGGCTAGAGAAGCGCAAAGCCCCAGTGTTGCTGCGCCTGTGAAAGCGCTTCCAAGGAAGGGTGCTGGCTAGCAACAGCTTTCAGTGCTGGCACTTTTCATCTCTGAGCAATTGCTCGACGTTTGCAATTTCTCACCTGAGCTCTCTTTAGAGTGCGTGAGAGGATGAGCAGAAGATTAGGTGGCTAGAGAAGCCCAGAGCCCCAGTGTTCTTAGGCCTACAGAAGCACTTCCAAGGAAGGGTGCTGGCTAGCAACAGCTTTCAGTGCTGGCACTTTTCATCTCTGAGCAATTGCTCGACCTTTGCAATTTCTCAGCTCGTGTCTACGAGACGGAGAGATAGTGACCGTGACGTTTGGTGGCTAGAGAAGCGCAAAGCCCCAGTGTTGCTGCGCCTGTGAAAGCGCTTCCAAGGAAGGGTGCTGGCTAGCAACAGCTTTCAGTGCTGGCACTTTTCATCTCTGAGCAATTGCTCGACCTTTGCAATTTCTCACCTGAGCTCTCTTTAGAGTGCGCGAGAGGATGAGCAGAAGATTAGGTGGCTAGAGAAACACAGAGCCCCAGTGTTCTTAGGGCTACAAAAGCGCATCCAAGGAAGGGTGCTGGCTAGCAAGAGCTTTCAGTGCTGGCACTTTTCATCTCTGAGCAATTGTTCGACCTTTGCAATTTCTCACCTGAGCTCTCTTTAGACTGCGCGACAGGATGAGCAGAAGATTAGGTGGCTAGAGAAGCCCAGAGCCCCACTGTACTTAGACCTACAAAAGCACTTCCAAGGAAGGGTGCTGGCTAGCAACAGCTTTCAGTGCTGGCACTTTTCATCTCTGAGCAATTGCTCGACGTTTGCTATTTCTCACCTGAGCTCTCTTTAGAGTGCGCGAGAGGATGAGCAGAAGATTAGATGGCTAGAGAAGCCCAGAGCCCCACTGTTCTTAGGCCTACAAAAGCGCATCCAAGGAAGGGTGCTGGCTAGCAAGAGCTTTCAGTGCTGGCACTTTTCATCTCTGAGCAATTGCTCGACGTTTGCAATTTCTCAGCTCGTGTCTACGAGACGGAAAGATAGTGACCGTGACGTTTGGTGGCTAGAGAAGCGCAAAGCCCCAGTGTTGCTGCGCCTGTGAAAGCGCTTCCAAGGAAGGGTGCTGGCTAGCAAGAGCTTTCAGTGCTGGCACTTTTCATCTCTGAGCAATTGCTCGACCTTTGCAATTTCTCAGCTCGTGTCTACGAGGCGGAGAGATAGTGACCGTGACGTTTGGTGGCTAGACAAGCGCAAAGCCCCAGTGTTACTGCGCCTGTGAAAGCGCTTCCAAGGAAGGGTGCTGGCTAGCAACAGCTTTCAGTGCTGGCACTTTTCATCTCTGAGCAATTGCTCGACGTTTGCAATTTCTCAGCTCGTGTCTACGAGGCGGAGGGAGATAGTGACCGTGACGTTTGGTGGCTAGAGAAGCGCAAAGCCCCAGTGTTGCTGCGCCTGTGAAAGCGCTTCCAAGGAAGGGTGCTGGCTAGCAACAGTTTTCAGTGCTGGCACTTTTCATCTCTGAGCAATTGCTCGACCTTTGCAATTTCTCACCTGAGCTCTCTTTAGAGTGCGCGAGAGGATGAGCAGAAGATTAGGTGGCTAGAGAAGCCCAGAGCCCCACTGTTCTTAGGCCTACAGAAGCACTTCTAAGCAAGGGTGCTGGCTAGCAAGAGCTTTCAGTGCTGGCACTTTTCATCTCTGAGCAATTGCTCGACGTTTGCAATTTCTCAGCTCGTGTCTACGAGACGGAGAGATAGTGACCGTGACGTTTGGTGGCTAGAGAAGCGCAAAGCCCCAGTGTTGCTGCGCCTGTGAAAGCGCTTCCAAGGAAGGGTGCTGGCTAGCAAGAGCTTTCAGTGCTGGCACTTTTCATCTCTGAGCAATTGCTCGACCTTTGCAATTTCTCAGCTCGTGTCTACGAGACAGAGAGATAGTGGCCGTGACATTTGATGGCTAGAGAAGCGCAAAGCCCCAGTGTTACTGCGCCTGTGAAAGCGCTTCCAAGGAAGGGTGCTGGCTAGCAAGAGCTTTCAGTGCTGGCACTTTTCATCTCTGAGCAATTGCTCGACCTTTGCAATTTCTCAGCTCGTGTCTACGAGACAGAGAGATAGTGGCCGTGACATTTGATGGCTAGAGAAGCGCAAAGCCCCAGTGTTACTGCGCCTGTGAAAGCGCTTCCAAAGAAGGGTGCTGGCTAGCAACAGCTTTCAGTGCTGGCACTTTTCATCGCTGAGCAATTGCTCGACCTTTGCAATTTCTCAGCTCGTGTCTACGAGACAGAGAGATAGTGGCCGTGACATTTGATGGCTAGAGAAGCGCAAAGCCCCAGTGTTACTGCGCCTGTGAAAGCGCTTCCAAAGAAGGGTGCTGGCTAGCAACAGCTTTCAGTGCTGGCACTTTTCATCTCTGAGCATTTGCTCGACGTTTGCAATTTCTCACCTGAGCTCTCTTCAGAGTGCGCGAGAGGATGAGCAGAAGATTAGGTGGCTGGAGAAACACAGAGACCCAGTGTTCTTAGGCCTACAAAAGCACTTCCAAGGAAGGGTGCTGGCTAGCAACAGCTTTCAGTGCTGGCACTTTTCATCTCTGAGCAATTGCTTGACGTTTGCAATTTCTCAGCTCGTGTCTACGAGACGGAGAGATAGTGACCGTGACGTTTGGTGGCTAGAGAAGCGCAAAGCCCCAGTGTTGCTGCGCCTGTGAAAGCGCTTCCAAGGAAGGGTGCTGGCTAGCAACAGCTTTCAGTGCTGGCACTTTTCATCTCTGAGCAATTGCTCGACGTTTGCAATTTCTCACCTGAGCTCTCTTTAGAGTGCGCGAGAGGATGAGCAGAATATTAGGTGGCTGGAGAAACACAGAGCCCCAGTGTTCTAAGGGCTACAAGAGCGTTTCCAAGGAAGGGTGCTGGCTAGCAGGAGCTTTCAGTGCTGGCACTTTTCATCTCTGAGCAATTGCTCGACGTTTGCAATTTCTCAGCTCGTGTCTACGAGACGGAGAGAGATAGTGACCGTGACGTTTGGTGGCTAGAGAAGCGCAAAGCCCCAGTGTTGCTGCGCCTGTGAAAGCGCTTCCAAGGAAGGGTGCTGGCTAGCAACAGCTTTCAGTGCTGGCACTTTTCATCTCTGAGCAATTGCTCGACGTTTGCAATTTCTCAGCTCGTGTCTACGAGACGGAGAGATAGTGACCGTGACATTTGGTGGCTAGAGAAGCGCAAAGCCCCAGTGTTGCTGCGCCTGTGAAAGCGCTTCCAAGGAAGGTTGCTGGCTAGCAACAGCTTTCAGTGCTGGCACTTTTCATCTCTGAGCAATTGCTCGACGTTTGCAATTTCTCACCTGAGCTCTCTTTAGACTGCGCGAGAGGATGAGCAGAAGATTAGGTGGCTAGAGAAGCCCAGAGCCCCAGTGTTCTTAGGCCTACAGAAGCACTTCCAAGGAAGGGTGCTGGCTAGCAACAGCTTTCAGTGCTGGCACTTTTCATCTCTGAGCAATTGCTCGACCTTTGCAATTTCTCAGCTCGTGTCTACGAGACGGAGAGATAGTGACCGTGACGTTTGGTGGCTAGACAAGCGCAAAGCCCCAGTGTTGCTGCGCCTGTGAAAGCGCTTCCAAGGAAGGGTGCTGGCTAGCAACAGCTTTCAGTGCTGGCACTTTTCATCTCTGAGCAATTGCTCGACCTTTGCAATTTCTCACCTGAGCTCTCTTTAGAGTGCGCGAGAGGATGAGCAGAAGATTAGGTGGCTAGAGAAACACAGAGCCCCAGTGTTCTTAGGGCTACAAAAGCGCATCCAAGGAAGGGTGCTGGCTAGCAAGAGCTTTCAGTGCTGGCACTTTTCATCTGTGAGCAATTGTTCGACCTTTGCAATTTCTCACCTGAGCTCTCTTTAGACTGCGCGACAGGATGAGCAGAAGATTAGGTGGCTAGAGAAGCCCAGAGCCCCACTGTACTTAGACCTACAAAAGCACTTCCAAGGAAGGGTGCTGGCTAGCAACAGCTTTCAGTGCTGGCACTTTTCATCTCTGAGCAATTGCTCGACGTTTGCTATTTCTCACCTGAGCTCTCTTTAGAGTGCGCGAGAGGATGAGCAGAAGATTAGATGGCTAGAGAAGCCCAGAGCCCCACTGTTCTTAGGCCTACAAAAGCGCATCCAAGGAAGGGTGCTGGCTAGCAACAGCTTTCAGTGCTGGCACTTTTCATCTCTGAGCAATTGCTCGACGTTTGCAATTTCTCAGCTCGTGTCTACGAGACGGAAAGATAGTGACCGTGACGTTTGGTGGCTAGAGAAGCGCAAAGCCCCAGTGTTGCTGCGCCTGTGAAAGCGCTTCCAAGGAAGGGTGCTGGCTAGCAACAGCTTTCAGTGCTGGCACTTTTCATCTCTGAGCAATTGCTCGACGTTTGCAATTTCTCACCTGAGCTCTCTTTAGAGTGCGCGAGAGGATGAGCAGAATATTAGGTGGCTAGAGAAAAACAGAGCCCCAGTGTTCTTAGGCCTACAAAAGCACTTCCAAGGAAGGGTGCTGGCTAGCAACAGCTTTCAGTGCTGGCACTTTTCATCTCTGAGCAATTGCTCGACCTTTGCAATTTCTCAGCTCGTGTCTACGAGACGGAGAGATAGTGACCGTGACGTTTGGTGGCTAGAGAAGCGCAAAGCCCCAGTGTTGCTGCGCCTGTGAAAGCGCTTCCAAGGAAGGGTGCTGGCTAGCAACAGCTTTCAGTGCTGGCACTTTTCATCTCTGAGCAATTGCTCGACCTTTGCAATTTCTCACCTGAGCTCTCTTTAGAGTGCGCGAGAGGATGAGCAGAAGATTAGGTGGCTAGAGAAACACAGAGCCCCAGTGTTCTTAGGGCTACAAAAGCGCATCCAAGGAAGGGTGCTGGCTAGCAAGAGCTTTCAGTGCTGGCACTTTTCATCTCTGAGCAATTGTTCGACCTTTGCAATTTCTCACCTGAGCTCTCTTTAGACTGCGCGACAGGATGAGCAGAAGATTAGGTGGCTAGAGAAGCCCAGAGCCCCACTGTACTTAGACCTACAAAAGCACTTCCAAGGAAGGGTGCTGGCTAGCAAGAGCTTTCAGTGCTGGCACTTTTCATCTCTGAGCAATTGCTCGACGTTTGCTATTTCTCACCTGAGCTCTCTTTAGAGTGCGCGAGAGGATGAGCAGAAGATTAGATGGCTAGAGAAGCCCAGAGCCCCACTGTTCTTAGGCCTACAAAAGCGCATCCAAGGAAGGGTGCTGGCTAGCAAGAGCTTTCAGTGCTGGCACTTTTCATCTCTGAGCAATTGCTCGACCTTTGCAATTTCTCAGCTCGTGTCTACGAGACGGAGAGATAGTGACCGTGACGTCTGGTGGCTAGACAAGCGCAAAGCCCCAGTGTTGCTGCGCCTGTGAAAGCGCTTCCAAGGAAGGGTGCTGGCTAGCAAGAGCTTTCAGTGCTGGCACTTTTCATCTCTGAGCAATTGCTCGACCTTTGCAATTTCTCACCTGAGCTCTCTTTAGAGTGCGCGAGAGGATGAGCAGAAGATTAGGTGGCTAGAGAAAAACAGAGCCCCACTGTTCTTAGGCCTACAAAAGCACTTCCAAGGAAGGGTGCTGGCTAGCAACAGCTTTCAGTGCTGGCACTTTTCATCTCTGAGCAATTGCTCGACCTTTGCAATTTCTCAGCTCGTGTCTACGAGACGGAAAGAGAATGACCGTGAAGTTTGGTGGGTAGAGAAGCGCAAAGCCCCAGTGTTACTGCGCCTGTGAAAGCGCTTCCAAGGAAGGGTGCTGGCTAGCAAGAGCTTTCAGTGCTGGCACTTTTCATCTCTGAGCAATTGCTGGACGTTTGCAATTTCTCACCTGAGCTCTCTTTAGAGTGCGCGAGAGGATGAGCAGAAGATTAGGTGGCTGGAGAAACACAGAGCCCCACTGTTCTTAGGCCTACAAAAGCGTTTCCAAGGAAGGGTGCTGGCTAGCAGGAGCTTTCAGTGCTGGCACTTTTCATCTCCGAGCAATTGCTCGACCTTTGCAATTTCTCAGCTCGTGTCTACGAGACGGAGAGATAGTGACCATGACCTTTGGTTGGTAGAGAAGCGCAAAGCCCCAGTGTTGCTGCGCCTGTGAAAGCGCTTCCAAGGAAGGGTGCTGGCTAGCAAGAGCTTTCAGTGCTGGCACTTTTCATCTCTGAGCAATTGCTGGACGTTTGCAATTTCTCACCTGAGCTCTCTTTAGAGTGCGCGAGAGGATGAGCAGAAGATTAGGTGGCTAGAGAAACACAGAGCCCCACTGTTCTTAGGCCTACAAAAGCACTTCCAAGGAAGGGTGCTGGCTAGCAACAGCTTTCAGTGCTGGCACTTTTCATCTCTGAGCAATTGCTCGACGTTTGCAGTTTCTCAGCTCGTGTCTACGAGTCGGAGAGATAGTGACCGTGACGTTTGGTGGCTAGAGAAGCGCAAAGCCCCAGTGTTGCTGCGCCTGTGAAAGCGCTTCCAAGGAAGGGTGCTGGCTAGCAACAGCTTTCTGTGCTGGCACTTTTCATCTCTGAGCAATTGCTCGACGTTTGCAATTTCTCAGCTCGTGTCTACGAGACGGAGAGATAGTGACCGTGACATTTGGTGGCTAGAGAAGCGCAAAGCCCCAGTGTTGCTGCGCCTGTGAAAGCGCTTCCAAGGAAGGGTGCTGACTAGCAACAGCTTTCAGTGCTGGCACTTTTCATCTCTGAGCAATTGCTGGACGTTTGCAATTTCTCACCTGAGCTCTCTTTAGAGTGCGCGAGAGGATGAGCAGAAGATTAGGTGGCTAGAGAAACAGAGAGCCCCAGTGTTCTTAGGCCTCCAAAAGCGCATCCAAGGAAGGGTGCTGGCTAGCAACAGCTTTCAGTGCTGGCACTTTTCATCTCTGAGCAATTGCTCGACCTTTGCAATTTCTCAGCTCGTGTCTACGAGATGGAGAGAGATAGTGACCGTGACGTTTGGTGGCTAGAGAAGCGCAAAGCCCCAGTGTTGCTGCGCCTGTGAAAGCGCTTCCAAGGAAGGGTGCTGGCTAGCAAGAGCTTTCAGTGCTGGCACTTTTCATCTCTGAGCAATTGCTCGACCTTTGCAATTTCTCAGCTCGTGTCTACGAGGCGGAGAGATAGTGACCGTGACGTTTGGTGGCTAGACAAGCGCAAAGCCCCAGTGTTACTGCGCCTGTGAAAGCGCTTCCAAGGAAGGGTGCTGGCTAGCAACAGCTTTCAGTGCTGGCACTTTTCATCTCTGAGCAATTGCTCGACGTTTGCAATTTCTCAGCTCGTGTCTACGAGGCGGAGGGAGATAGTGACCGTGACGTTTGGTGGCTAGAGAAGCGCAAAGCCCCAGTGTTGCTGCGCCTGTGAAAGCGCTTCCAAGGAAGGGTGCTGGCTAGCAACAGTTTTCAGTGCTGGCACTTTTCATCTCTGAGCAATTGCTCGACCTTTGCAATTTCTCACCTGAGCTCTCTTTAGAGTGCGCGAGAGGATGAGCAGAAGATTAGGTGGCTAGAGAAGCCCAGAGCCCCACTGTTCTTAGGCCTACAGAAGCACTTCTAAGCAAGGGTGCTGGCTAGCAAGAGCTTTCAGTGCTGGCACTTTTCATCTCTGAGCAATTGCTCGACGTTTGCAATTTCTCAGCTCGTGTCTACGAGACGGAGAGATAGTGACCGTGACGTTTGGTGGCTAGAGAAGCGCAAAGCCCCAGTGTTGCTGCGCCTGTGAAAGCGCTTCCAAGGAAGGGTGCTGGCTAGCAAGAGCTTTCAGTGCTGGCACTTTTCATCTCTGAGCAATTGCTCGACCTTTGCAATTTCTCACCTCGTGTCTACGAGACAGAGAGATAGTGGCCGTGACATTTGATGGCTAGAGAAGCGCAAAGCCCCAGTGTTACTGCGCCTGTGAAAGCGCTTCCAAGGAAGGGTGCTGGCTAGCAAGAGCTTTCAGTGCTGGCACTTTTCATCTCTGAGCAATTGCTCGACCTTTGCAATTTCTCAGCTCGTGTCTACGAGACAGAGAGATAGTGGCCGTGACATTTGATGGCTAGAGAAGCGCAAAGCCCCAGTGTTACTGCGCCTGTGAAAGCGCTTCCAAAGAAGGGTGCTGGCTAGCAACAGCTTTCAGTGCTGGCACTTTTCATCTCTGAGCAATTGCTCGACCTTTGCAATTTCTCAGCTCGTGTCTACGAGACAGAGAGATAGTGGCCGTGACATTTGATGGCTAGAGAAGCGCAAAGCCCCAGTGTTACTGCGCCTGTGAAAGCGCTTCCAAGGAAGGGTGCTGGCTAGCAACAGCTTTCAGGGCTGGCACTTTTCATCTCTGAGCATTTGCTCGACGTTTGCAATTTCTCACCTGAGCTCTCTTCAGAGTGCGCGAGAGGATGAGCAGAAGATTAGGTGGCTGGAGAAACACAGAGACCCAGTGTTCTTAGGCCTACAAAAGCACTTCCAAGGAAGGGTGCTGGCTAGCAACAGCTTTCAGTGCTGGCACTTTTCATCTCTGAGCAATTGCTTGACGTTTGCAATTTCTCAGCTCGTGTCTACGAGACGGAGAGATAGTGACCGTGACGTTTGGTGGCTAGAGAAGCGCAAAGCCCCAGTGTTGCTGCGCCTGTGAAAGCGCTTCCAAGGAAGGGTGCTGGCTAGCAAGAGCTTTCAGTGCTGGCACTTTTCATCTCTGAGCAATTGCTCGACGTTTGCAATTTCTCACCTGAGCTCTCTTTAGAGTGCGCGAGAGGATGAGCAGAATATTAGGTGGCTGGAGAAACACAGAGCCCCAGTGTTCTAAGGGCTACAAGAGCGTTTCCAAGGAAGGGTGCTGGCTAGCAGGAGCTTTCAGTGCTGGCACTTTTCATCTCTGAGCAATTGCTCGACGTTTGCAATTTCTCAGCTCGTGTCTACGAGACGGAGAGAGATAGTGACCGTGACGTTTGGTGGCTAGAGAAGCGCAAAGCCCCAGTGTTGCTGCGCCTGTGAAAGCGCTTCCAAGGAAGGGTGCTGGCTAGCAACAGCTTTCAGTGCTGGCACTTTTCATCTCTGAGCAATTGCTCGACGTTTGCAATTTCTCAGCTCGTGTCTACGAGACGGAGAGATAGTGACCGTGACATTTGGTGGCTAGAGAAGCGCAAAGCCCCAGTGTTGCTGCGCCTGTGAAAGCGCTTCCAAGGAAGGTTGCTGGCTAGCAACAGCTTTCAGTGCTGGCACTTTTCATCTCTGAGCAATTGCTCGACGTTTGCAATTTCTCACCTGAGATCTCTTTAGACTGCGTGAGAGGATGAGCAGAAGATTAGGTGGCTGGAGAAGCACAGAGCCCTTGTGTTCTTAGGGCTACAAAAGCGCTTCCAAGGAAGGGTGCTGGCTAGCAACAGCTTTCAGTGCTGGCACTTTTCACCTCTGAGCAATTCCTCGACGTTTGCAATTTCTCAGCTCGTGTCTACGAGACGGAGAGAGATAGTGACCGTGACGTTTGGTGGGTAGAGAAGCGCAAAGCCCCAGTGTTGCTGCGCCTGTGAAAGCGCTTCCAAGGAAGGGTGCTGGCTAGCAACAGCTTTCAGTGCTGGCACTTTTCATCTCTGAGCAATTGCTCGACGTTTGCAATTTCTCACCTGAGCTCTCTTTAGAGTGCGCGAGAGGATGAGCAGAAGATTAGGTGGCTAGAGAAACACAGAGCCCCAGTGTTCTTAGGCCTACAAAAGCACTTCCATGGAAGGGTGCTGGCTAGCAACAGCTTTCAGTGCTGGCACTTTTCATCTCTGAGCAATTGCTCGACGTTTGCAATTTCTCACCTGAGCTCTCTTTAGACTGCGTGAGAGGATGAGCAGAAGATGAGGTGGCTAGAGAAGCCCAGAGCCCCAGTGTTCTTCGGCCTACAAAAGCACTTCCAAGGAAGGGTGCTGGCTAGCAGGAGCTTTCACTGCTGGCACTTTTCATCTCTGAGCAATTGCTCGACGTTTGCAATTTCTCAGCTCGTGTCTACGAGACGGAGCGATAGTGACCGTGACGTTTGGTGTGTAGAGAAGCGCAAAGCCCCAGTGTTGCTGCGCCTGTGAAAGCGCTTCCAAGGAAGGGTGCTGGCTAGCAACAGTTTTCAGTGCTGGCACTTTTCATCTCTGAGCAATTGCTCGACGTTTGCAATTTCTCACCTGAGCTCTCTTTAGAGTGCGCGAGAGGATGAGCAGAATATTAGGTGGCTAGAGAAACACAGAGCCGCAGTGTTCTAAGGGCTAGAAAAGCGCTTCCAAGGAAGGGTGCTGGCTAGCAACAGCTTTCAGTGCTGGCACTTTTCATCTCTGAGCAATTGCTCGACGTTTGCTATTTCTCACCTGAGCTCTCTTTAGAGTGCGCGACAGGATGAGCAGAAGATTAGGTGGCTAGAGAAGCCCAGAGCCCCACTGTTCTTAGACCTACAAAAGCACTTCCAAGGAAGGGTGCTGGCTAGCAACAGCTTTCAGTGCTGGCACTTTTCATCGCTGAGCAATTGCTCGACGTTTGCAATTTCTCAGCTCGTGTCTACGAGACAGAGACATAGTGACCGTGACCTTTGGTGGCTAGAGAAGCGCAAAGCCCCAGTGTTGCTGCGCCTGTGAAAGCGCTTCCAAGGAAGGGTGCTGGCTAGCAAGAGCTTTCAGTGCTGGCACTTTTCATCTCTGAGCAATTGCTCGACCTTTGCAATTTCTCACCTGAGCTCTCTTTAGAGTGCGCGAGAGGATGAGCACAAAATTAGGTGGCTAGAGAAGCCCAGAGCCCCACTGTTCTTAGGGCTACAAGAGCGTTTCCAAGGAAGGGTGCTGGCTAGCAACAGCTTTCAGTGCTGGCACTTTTCATCGCTGAGCAATTGCTCGACGTTTGCAATTTCTCAGCTCGTGTCTACGAGACGGAGATATAGTGACCGTGACGTTTGGTGGGTAGAGAAGCGCAAAGCCCCAGTGTTGCTGCGCCTGTGAAAGCGCTTCCAAGGAAGGGTGCTGGCTAGCAAGAGCTTTCACTGCTAGCACTTTTCATCTCTGATCAATTGCTCGAAGTTTGCAATTTCTCAGCTCGTGTCTACGAGACGGAGAGAGATAGTGACCGTGACGTTTGGTGGCTAGAGAAGCGCAAAGCCCCAGTGTTGCTGCGCCTGTGAAAGCGCTTCCAAGGAAGGGTGCTGGCTAGCAAGAGCTTTCAGTGCTGGCACTTTTCATCTCTGAGCAATTGCTCGACCTTTGCAATTTCTCACCTGAGCTCTCTTTAGAGTGCGCGACAGGATGAGCAGAAGATTAGGTGGCTAGAGAAGCCCAAAGCCCCAGTGTTCTTAGGCCTACAAAAGCACTTCCAAGGAAGGGTGCTGGCTAGCAACAGCTTTCAGTGCTGGCACTTTTCATCTCTGAGCAATTGCTCGACGTTTGCAATTTCTCAGCTCGTGTCTACGAGACGGAAAGAGAATGACCGTGAAGTTTGGTGGGTAGAGAAGCGCAAAGCCCCAGTGTTACTGCGCCTGTGAAAGCGCTTCCAAGGAAGGGTGCTGGCTAGCAAGAGCTTTCAGTGCTGGCACTTTTCATCTCTGAGCAATTGCTCGACGTTTGCAATTTCTCACCTGAGCTCTCTTTAGAGTGCGCGAGAGGATGAGCAGAAGATTAGGTGGCTGGAGAAACACAGAGCCCCAGTGTTCTAAGGGCTACAAGAGCGTTTCCAAGGAAGGGTGCTGGCTAGCAACAGCTTTCAGTGCTGGCACTTTTCATCTCCGAGCAATTGCTCGACCTTTGCAATTTCTCAGCTCGTGTCTACGAGACGGAGAGATAGTGACCATGACCTTTGGTTGGTAGAGAAGCGCAAAGCCCCAGTGTTGCTGCGCCTGTGAAAGCGCTTCCAAGGAAGGGTGCTGGCTAGCAACAGCTTTCAGTGCTGGCACTTTTCATCTCTGAGCAATTGCTGGACGTTTGCAATTTCTCACCTGAGCTCTCTTTAGAGTGCGCGAGAGGATGAGCAGAAGATTAGGTGGCTAGAGAAACACAGAGCCCCACTGTTCTTAGGCCTACAAAAGCACTTCCAAGGAAGGGTGCTGGCTAGCAACAGCTTTCAGTGCTGGCACTTTTCATCTCTGAGCAATTGCTCGACGTTTGCAATTTCTCAGCTCGTGTCTACGAGACGGAGAGATAGTGACCGTGACGTTTGGTGGCTAGAGAAGCGCAAAGCCCCAGTGTTGCTGCGCCTGTGAAAGCGCTTCCAAGGAAGGGTGCTGGCTAGCAACAGCTTTCTGTGCTGGCACTTTTCATCTCTGAGCAATTGCTCGACGTTTGCAATTTCTCAGCTCGTGTCTACGAGACGGAGAGATAGTGACCGTGACATTTGGTGGCTAGAGAAGCGCAAAGCCCCAGTGTTGCTGCGCCTGTGAAAGCGCTTCCAAGGAAGGGTGCTGACTAGCAACAGCTTTCAGTGCTGGCACTTTTCATCTCTGAGCAATTGCTCGACCTTTGCAATTTCTCACCTCAGCTCTCTTTAGAGTGCGCGAGAGGATGAGCAGAAGATTAGGTGGCTAGAGAAACAGAGAGCCCCACTGTTCTTAGGCCTACAAAAGCGCTTCCAAGGAAGGGTGCTGGCTAGCAACAGCTTTCAGTGCTGGCACTTTTCATCTCTGAGCAATTGCTCGACGTTTGCAATTTCTCAGCTCGTGTCTACGAGACGGAGAGAGATAGTGACCGTGACGTTTGGTGGCTAGAGAAGCGCAAAGCCCCAGTGTTGCTGCGCCTGTGAAAGCGCTTCCAAGGAAGGGTGCTGGCTAGCAACAGCTTTCTGTGCTGGCACTTTTCATCTCTGAGCAATTGCTCGACGTTTGCAATTTCTCAGCTCGTGTCTACGAGACGGAGAGATAGTGACCGTGACATTTGGTGGCTAGAGAAGCGCAAAGCCCCAGTGTTGCTGCGCCTGTGAAAGCGCTTCCAAGGAAGGGTGCTGACTAGCAACAGCTTTCAGTGCTGGCACTTTTCATCTCTGAGCAATTGCTGGACGTTTGCAATTTCTCACCTGAGCTCTCTTTAGAGTGCGCGAGAGGATGAGCAGAAGATTAGGTGGCTAGAGAAACAGAGAGCCCCAGTGTTCTTAGGCCTACAAAAGCGCATCCAAGGAAGGGTGCTGGCTAGCAACAGCTTTCAGTGCTGGCACTTTTCATCGCTGAGCAATTGCTCGACCTTTGCAATTTCTCAGCTCGTGTCTACAAGCCAGAGAGATAGTGACCGTGACGTTTGGTGGCTAGAGAAGCGCAAAGCCCCAGTGTTGCTGCGCCTGTGAAAGCGCTTCCAAGGAAGGGTGCTGGCTAGCAAGAGCTTTCAGTGCTGGCACTTTTCATCTCTGAGCAATTGCTCGACGTTTGCAATTTCTCACCTGAGCTCTCTTTAGAGTGCGTGAGAGGATGAGCAGAAGATTAGGTGGCTAGAGAAACACAAAGCCCCAGTGTTCTTAGGCCTACAAAAGCACTTCCAAGAAAGGGTGCTGGCTAGCAACAGCTTTCAGTGCTGGCACTTTTCATCTCTGAGCAATTGCTCGACGTTTGCAATTTCTCAGCTCGTGTCTACGAGACGGAGAGATAGTGACCGTGACGTTTGGTGGCTAGAGAAGCGCAAAGCCCCAGTGTTGCTGCGCCTGTGAAAGCGCTTCCAAGGAAGGGTGCTGGCTAGCAACAGCTTTCAGTGCTGGCACTTTTCATCTCTGAGCAATTGCTCGACCTTTGCAATTTCTCAGCTCGTGTCTACGAGGCGGAGAGATAGTGACCGTGACGTTTGGTGGCTAGAGAAGCGCAAAGCCCCAGTGTTACTGCGCCTGTGAAAGCGCTTCCAAGGAAGGGTGCTGGCTAGCAACAGCTTTCAGTGCTGGCACTTTTCATCTCTGAGCAATTGCTCGACCTTTGCAATTTCTCAGCTCGTGTCTACGAGGCGGAGGGAGATAGTGACCGTGACGTTTGGTGGCTAGAGAAGCGCAAAGCCCCAGTGTTGCTGCGCCTGTGAAAGCGCTTCCAAGGAAGGGTGCTGGCTAGCAACAGTTTTCAGTGCTGGCACTTTTCATCTCTGAGCAATTGCTCGACCTTTGCAATTTCTCACCTGAGCTCTCTTTAGAGTGCGCGAGAGGATGAGCAGAAGATTAGGTGGCTAGAGAAGCCCAGAGCCCCAGTGTTCTTAGGCCTACAGAAGCACTTCCAAGGAAGGGTGCTGGCTAGCAAGAGCTTTCAGTGCTGGCACTTTTCATCTCTGAGCAATTGCTCGACGTTTGCAATTTCTCAGCTCGTGTCTACGAGACGGAGAGATAGTGACCGTGACGTTTGGTGGGTAGAGAAGCGCAAAGCCCCAGTGTTGCTGCGCCTGTGAAAGCGCTTCCAAGGAAGGGTGCTGGCTAGCAAGAGCTTTCAGTGCTGGCACTTTTCATCTCTGAGCAATTGCTCGACGTTTGCAATTTCTCACCTGAGCTCTCTTTAGACTGCGCGACAGGATGAGCAGAAGATTAGGTGGCTAGAGAAGCCCAGAGCCCCACTGTACTTAGACCTACAAAAGCACTTCCAAGGAAGGGTGCTGGCTAGCAACAGCTTTCAGTGCTGGCACTTTTCATCTCTGAGCAATTGCTCGACGTTTGCTATTTCTCACCTGAGCTCTCTTTAGAGTGCGCGAGAGGATGAGCAGAAGATTAGATGGCTAGAGAAGCCCAGAGCCCCACTGTTCTTAGGCCTACAAAAGCGCATCCAAGGAAGGGTGCTGGCTAGCAACAGCTTTCAGTGCTGGCACTTTTCATCTCTGAGCAATTGCTCGACGTTTGCAATTTCTCAGCTCGTGTCTACGAGACGGAGAGATAGTGACCGTGACGTTTGGTGGCTAGAGAAGCGCAAAGCCCCAGTGTTGCTGCGCCTGTGAAAGCGCTTCCAAGGAAGGGTGCTGGCTAGCAAGAGCTTTCAGTGCTGGCACTTTTCATCTCTGAGCAATTGCTCGACGTTTGCAATTTCTCACCTGAGCTCTCTTTAGAGTGCGCGAGAGGATGAGCAGAAGATTAGGTGGCTAGAGAAAAAGAGAGCCCCAGTGTTCTTAGGCCTACAAAAGCACTTCCAAGGAAGGGTGCTGGCTAGCAACAGCTTTCAGTGCTGGCACTTTTCATCTCTGAGCAATTGCTCGACCTTTGCAATTTCTCAGCTCGTGTCTACGAGACGGAGAGATAGTGACCGTGACGTTTGGTGGCTAGAGAAGCGCAAAGCCCCAGTGTTGCTGCGCCTGTGAAAGCGCTTCCAAGGAAGGGTGCTGGCTAGCAACAGCTTTCAGTGCTGGCACTTTTCATCTCTGAGCAATTGCTCGACCTTTGCAATTTCTCACCTGAGCTCTCTTTAGAGTGCGCGAGAGGATGAGCAGAAGATTAGGTGGCTAGAGAAACACAGAGCCCCAGTGTTCTTAGGGCTACAAAAGCGCATCCAAGGAAGGGTGCTGGCTAGCAAGAGCTTTCAGTGCTGGCACTTTTCATCTCTGAGCAATTGCTCGACCTTTGCAATTTCTCACCTGAGCTCTCTTTAGACTGCGCGACAGGATGAGCAGAAGATTAGGTGGCTAGAGAAGCCCAGAGCCCCACTGTACTTAGGCCTACAAAAGCACTTCCAAGGAAGGGTGCTGGCTAGCAACAGCTTTCAGTGCTGGCACTTTTCATCTCTGAGCAATTGCTCGACGTTTGCTATTTCTCACCTGAGCTCTCTTTAGAGTGCGCGAGAGGATGAGCAGAAGATTAGATGGCTAGAGAAGCCCAGAGCCCCACTGTTCTTAGGCCTACAAAAGCGCATCCAAGGAAGGGTGCTGGCTAGCAACAGCTTTCAGTGCTGGCACTTTTCATCTCTGAGCAATTGCTCGACCTTTGCAATTTCTCAGCTCGTGTCTACGAGACGGAGAGATAGTGACCGTGACGTTTGGTGGCTAGAGAAGCGCAAAGCCCCAGTGTTGCTGCGCCTGTGAAAGCGCTTCCAAGGAAGGGTGCTGGCTAGCAACAGCTTTCAGTGCTGGCACTTTTCATCTCTGAGCAATTGCTCGACGTTTGCAATTTTTCACCTGAGCTCTCTTTAGAGTGCGCGAGAGGATGAGCAGAAGATTAGGTGGCTAGAGAAAAACAGAGCCCCAGTGTTCTTAGGCCTACAAAAGCACTTCCAAGGAAGGGTGCTGGCTAGCAACAGCTTTCAGTGCTGGCACTTTTCATCTCTGAGCAATTGCTCGACCTTTGCAATTTCTCAGCTCGTGTCTACGAGACGGAGAGATAGTGACCGTGACGTTTGGTGGCTAGAGAAGCGCAAAGCCCCAGTGTTGCTGCGCCTGTGAAAGCGCTTCCAAGGAAGGGTGCTGGCTAGCAACAGCTTTCAGTGCTGGCACTTTTCATCTCTGAGCAATTGCTCGACCTTTGCAATTTCTCACCTGAGCTCTGTTTAGAGTGCGCGAGAGGATGAGCAGAAGATTAGGTGGCTAGAGAAACACAGAGCCCCAGTGTTCTTAGGCCTACAAAAGCGCATCCAAGGAAGGGTGCTGGCTAGCAAGAGCTTTCAGTGCTGGCACTTTTCATCTCTGAGCAATTGTTCGACCTTTGCAATTTCTCACCTGAGCTCTCTTTAGACTGCGCGACAGGATGAGCAGAAGATTAGGTGGCTAGAGAAGCCCAGAGCCCCACTGTACTTAGGCCTACAAAAGCACTTCCAAGGAAGGGTGCTGGCTAGCAACAGCTTTCAGTGCTGGCACTTTTCATCTCTGAGCAATTGCTCGACGTTTGCTATTTCTCACCTGAGCTCTCTTTAGAGTGCGCGAGAGGATGAGCAGAAGATTAGATGGCTAGAGAAGCCCAGAGCCCCACTGTTCTTAGGCCTACAAAAGCGCATCCAAGGAAGGGTGCTGGCTAGCAACAGCTTTCAGTGCTGGCACTTTTCATCTCTGAGCAATTGCTCGACCTTTGCAATTTCTCAGCTCGTGTCTACGAGACGGAGAGATAGTGACCGTGACGTTTGGTGGCTAGAGAAGCGCAAAGCCCCAGTGTTGCTGCGCCTGTGAAAGCGCTTCCAAGGAAGGGTGCTGGCTAGCAACAGCTTTCAGTGCTGGCACTTTTCATCTCTGAGCAATTGCTCGACGTTTGCAATTTTTCACCTGAGCTCTCTTTAGAGTGCGCGAGAGGATGAGCAGAAGATTAGGTGGCTAGAGAAAAACAGAGCCCCAGTGTTCTTAGGCCTACAAAAGCACTTCCAAGGAAGGGTGCTGGCTAGCAACAGCTTTCAGTGCTGGCACTTTTCATCTCTGAGCAATTGCTCGACCTTTGCAATTTCTCAGCTCGTGTCTACGAGACGGAGAGATAGTGACCGTGACGTTTGGTGGCTAGAGAAGCGCAAAGCCCCAGTGTTGCTGCGCCTGTGAAAGCGCTTCCAAGGAAGGGTGCTGGCTAGCAACAGCTTTCAGTGCTGGCACTTTTCATCTCTGAGCAATTGCTCGACCTTTGCAATTTCTCACCTGAGCTCTGTTTAGAGTGCGCGAGAGGATGAGCAGAAGATTAGGTGGCTAGAGAAACACAGAGCCCCAGTGTTCTTAGGGCTACAAAAGCGCATCCAAGGAAGGGTGCTGGCTAGCAAGAGCTTTCAGTGCTGGCACTTTTCATCTCTGAGCAATTGTTCGACCTTTGCAATTTCTCACCTGAGCTCTCTTTAGACTGCGTGAGAGGATGAGCAGAAGATTAGGTGGCTAGAGAAGCCCAGAGCCCCACTGTACTTAGGCCTACAAAAGCACTTCCAAGGAAGGGTGCTGGCTAGCAACAGCTTTCAGTGCTGGCACTTTTCATCTCTGAGCAATTGCTCGACGTTTGCTATTTCTCACCTGAGCTCTCTTTAGAGTGCGCGAGAGGATGAGCAGAAGATTAGATGGCTAGAGAAGCCCAGAGCCCCACTGTTCTTAGGCCTACAAAAGCGCATCCAAGGAAGGGTGCTGGCTAGCAACAGCTTTCAGTGCTGGCACTTTTCATCTCTGAGCAATTGCTCGACCTTTGCAATTTCTCAGCTCGTGTCTACGAGACGGAGAGATAGTGACCGTGACGTTTGGTGGGTAGAGAAGCGCAAAGCCCCAGTGTTGCTGCGCCTGTGAAAGCGCTTCCAAGGAAGGGTGCTGGCTAGCAACAGCTTTCTGTGCTGGCACTTTTCATCTCTGAGCAATTGCTCGACGTTTGCTATTTCTCACCTGAGCTCTCTTTAGAGTGCGCGAGAGGATGAGCAGAAGATTAGATGGCTAGAGAAGCCCAGAGCCCCACTGTTCTTAGGCCTACAAAAGCGCATCCAAGGAAGGGTGCTGGCTAGCAACAGCTTTCAGTGCTGGCACTTTTCATCTCTGAGCAATTGCTCGACCTTTGCAATTTCTCAGCTCGTGTCTACGAGACGGAGAGATAGTGACCGTGACGTTTGGTGGCTAGAGAAGCGCAAAGCCCCAGTGTTGCTGCGCCTGTGAAAGCGCTTCCAAGGAAGGGTGCTGGCTAGCAACAGCTTTCAGTGCTGGCACTTTTCATCTCTGAGCAATTGCTCGACGTTTGCAATTTCTCACCTGAGCTCTCTTTAGAGTGCGCGAGAGGATGAGCAGAAGATTAGGTGGCTAGAGAAAAACAGAGCCCCAGTGTTCTTAGGCCTACAAAAGCACTTCCAAGGAAGGGTGCTGGCTAGCAACAGCTTTCAGTGCTGGCACTTTTCATCTCTGAGCAATTGCTCGACCTTTGCAATTTCTCAGCTCGTGTCTACGAGACGGAGAGATAGTGACCGTGACGTTTGGTGGCTAGAGAAGCGCAAAGCCCCAGTGTTGCTGCGCCTGTGAAAGCGCTTCCAAGGAAGGGTGCTGGCTAGCAACAGCTTTCAGTGCTGGCACTTTTCATCTCTGAGCAATTGCTCGACCTTTGCAATTTCTCACCTGAGCTCTCTTTAGAGTGCGCGAGAGGATGAGCAGAAGATTAGGTGGCTAGAGAAACACAGAGCCCCAGTGTTCTTAGGGCTACAAAAGCGCATCCAAGGAAGGGTGCTGGCTAGCAAGAGCTTTCAGTGCTGGCACTTTTCATCTCTGAGCAATTGTTCGACCTTTGCAATTTCTCACCTGAGCTCTCTTTAGACTGCGTGAGAGGATGAGCAGAAGATTAGGTGGCTAGAGAAGCCCAGAGCCCCACTGTACTTAGGCCTACAAAAGCACTTCCAAGGAAGGGTGCTGGCTAGCAACAGCTTTCAGTGCTGGCACTTTTCATCTCTGAGCAATTGCTCGACGTTTGCTATTTCTCACCTGAGCTCTCTTTAGAGTGCGCGAGAGGATGAGCAGAAGATTAGATGGCTAGAGAAAAACAGAGCCCCACTGTTCTTAGGCCTACAAAAGCAGATCCAAGGAAGGGTGCTGGCTAGCAACAGCTTTCAGTGCTGGCACTTTTCATCTCTGAGCAATTGCTCGACCTTTGCAATTTCTCAGCTCGTGTCTACGAGACGGAGAGATAGTGACCGTGACGTTTGGTGGCTAGAGAAGCGCAAAGCCCCAGTGTTGCTGCGCCTGTGAAAGCGCTTCCAAGGAAGGGTGCTGGCTAGCAACAGCTTTCAGTGCTGGCACTTTTCATCTCTGAGCAATTGCTCGACGTTTGCAATTTCTCACCTGTGCTCTCTTTAGAGTGCGCGAGAGGATGAGCAGAAGATTAGGTGGCTAGAGAAAAACAGAGCCCCAGTGTTCTTAGGCCTACAAAAGCACTTCCAAGGAAGGGTGCTGGCTAGCAACAGCTTTCAGTGCTGGCACTTTTCATCTCTGAGCAATTGCTCGACGTTTGCAATTTCTCAGCTCGTGTCTACGAGACGGAGAGATAGTGACCGTGACGTTTGGTGGGTAGAGAAGCGCAAAGCCCCAGTGTTGCTGCGCCTGTGAAAGCGCTTCCAAGGAAGGGTGCTGGCTAGCAACAGCTTTCAGTGCTGGCACTTTTCATCTCTGAGCAATTGCTCGACCTTTGCAATTTCTCACCTGAGCTCTGTTTAGAGTGCGCGAGAGGATGAGCAGAAGATTAGGTGGCTAGAGAAACACAGAGCCCCAGTGTTCTTAGGCCTACAAAAGCGCATCCAAGGAAGGGTGCTGGCTAGCAAGAGCTTTCAGTGCTGGCACTTTTCATCTCTGAGCAATTGTTCGACCTTTGCAATTTCTCACCTGAGCTCTCTTTAGACTGCGTGAGAGGATGAGCAGAAGATTAGGTGGCTAGAGAAGCCCAGAGCCCCACTGTACTTAGGCCTACAAAAGCACTTCCAAGGAAGGGTGCTGGCTAGCAACAGCTTTCAGTGCTGGCACTTTTCATCTCTGAGCAATTGCTCGACGTTTGCAATTTCTCACCTGAGCTCTCTTTAGAGTGCGCGAGAGGATGAGCAGAAGATTAGATGGCTAGAGAAGCCCAGAGCCCCACTGTTCTTAGGCCTACAAAAGCGCATCCAAGGAAGGGTGCTGGCTAGCAACAGCTTTCAGTGCTGGCACTTTTCATCTCTGAGCAATTGCTCGACCTTTGCAATTTCTCAGCTCGTGTCTACGAGACGGAGAGATAGTGACCGTGACGTTTGGTGGCTAGAGAAGCGCAAAGCCCCAGTGTTGCTGCGCCTGTGAAAGCGCTTCCAAGGAAGGGTGCTGGCTAGCAACAGCTTTCAGTGCTGGCACTTTTCATCTCTGAGCAATTGCTCGACGTTTGCAATTTCTCACCTGTGCTCTCTTTAGAGTGCGCGAGAGGATGAGCAGAAGATTAGGTGGCTAGAGAAAAACAGAGCCCCAGTGTTCTTAGGCCTACAAAAGCACTTCCAAGGAAGGGTGCTGGCTAGCAACAGCTTTCAGTGCTGGCACTTTTCATCTCTGAGCAATTGCTCGACCTTTGCAATTTCTCAGCTCAAGTCTACGAGACGGAGAGATAGTGACCGTGACGTTTGGTGGGTAGAGAAGCGCAAAGCCCCAGTGTTGCTGCGCCTGTGAAAGCGCTTCCAAGGAAGGGTGCTGGCTAGCAGGAGCTTTCAGTGCTGGCACTTTTCATCTCTGAGCAATTGCTCGACCTTTGCAATTTCTCACCTGAGCTCTCTTTAGAGTGCGCGAGAGGATGAGCAGAAGATTAGGTGGCTAGAGAAGCCCAGAGCCCCAGTGTTCTTAGGCCTACAAAAGCGCATCCAAGGAAGGGTGCTGGCTAGCAAGAGCTTTCACTGCTGGCACTTTTCATCTCTGATCAATTGCTCGAAGTTTGCAATTTCTCAGCTCGTGTCTACGAGACGGAGAGAGATAGTGACCGTGACGTTTGGTGGCTAGAGAAGCGCAAAGCCCCAGTGTTGCTGCGCCTGTGAAAGCGCTTCCAAGGAAGGGTGCTGGCTAGCAAGAGCTTTCAGTGCTGGCACTTTTCATCTCTGATCAATTGCTCGACCTTTGCAATTTCTCAGCTCGTGTCTACGAGACGGAGAGATAGTGACCGTGACATTTGGTGGGTAGAGAAGCGCAAAGCCCCAGTGTTGCTGCGCCTGTGAAAGCGCTTCCAAGGAAGGGTGCTGGCTAGCAAGAGCTTTCAGTGCTGGCACTTTTCATCTCTGAGCAATTGCTCGACCTTTGCAATTTCTCACCTGAGCTCTCTTTAGACTGCGCGAGAGGATGAGCAGAAGATTAGGTGGCTAGAGAAGCCCAGAGCCCCACTGTTCTTAGGCCTACAAAAGCACTTCCAAGGAAGGGTGCTGGCTAGCAACAGCTTTCAGTGCTGGCACTTTTCATCTCTGAGCAATTGCTCGACGTTTGCAATTTCTCAGCTCGTGTCTACGAGACGGAAAGAGAATGACCGTGAAGTTTGGTGGGTAGAGAAGCGCAAAGCCCCAGTGTTACTGCGCCTGTGAAAGCGCTTCCAAGGAAGGGTGCTGGCTAGCAAGAGCTTTCAGTGCTGGCACTTTTCATCTCTGAGCAATTGCTGGACGTTTGCAATTTCTCACCTGAGCTCTCTTTAGAGTGCGCGAGAGGATGAGCAGAAGATTAGGTGGCTAGAGAAACACAGAGCCCCACTGTTCTTAGGGCTACAAAAGCACTTCCAAGGAAGGGTGCTGGCTAGCAACAGCTTTCAGTGCTGGCACTTTTCATCTCTGAGCAATTGCTCGACGTTTGCAATTTCTCAGCTCGTGTCTACGAGACGGAGAGATAGTGACCGTGACATTTGGTGGCTAGAGAAGCGCAAAGCCCCAGTGTTGCTGCGCCTGTGAAAGCGCTTCCAAGGAAGGGTGCTGGCTAGCAACAGCTTTCTGTGCTGGCACTTTTCATCTCTGAGCAATTGCTCGACCTTTGCAATTTCTCAGCTCGTGTCTACGAGACGGAGAGATAGTGACCGTGACATTTGGTGGCTAGAGAAGCGCAAAGCCCCAGTGTTGCTGCGCCTGTGAAAGCGCTTCCAAGGAAGGGTGCTGACTAGCAACAGCTTTCAGTGCTGGCACTTTTCATCTCTGAGCAATTGCTCGACGTTTGCAATTTCTCACCTGAGCTCTCTTTAGAGTGCGCGAGAGGATGAGCAGAAGATTAGGTGGCTAGAGAAACAGAGAGCCCCAGTGTTCTTAGGCCTACAAAAGCGCATCCAAGGAAGGGTGCTGGCTAGCAACAGCTTTCAGTGCTGGCACTTTTCATCTCTGAGCAATTGCTCGACGTTTGCAATTTCTCAGCTCGTGTCTACGAGACGGAGAGATAGTGACCGTGACGTTTGGTGGCTAGAGAAGCGCAAAGCCCCAGTGTTGCTGCGCCTGTGAAAGCGCTTCCAAGGAAGGGTGCTGGCTAGCAACAGCTTTCTGTGCTGGCACTTTTCATCTCTGAGCAATTGCTCGACGTTTGCAATTTCTCAGCTCGTGTCTACGAGACGGAGAGATAGTGACCGTGACATTTGGTGGCTAGAGAAGCGCAAAGCCCCAGTGTTGCTGCGCCTGTGAAAGCGCTTCCAAGGAAGGGTGCTGACTAGCAACAGCTTTCAGTGCTGGCACTTTTCATCTCTGAGCAATTGCTCGACGTTTGCAATTTCTCACCTGAGCTCTCTTTAGAGTGCGCGAGAGGATGAGCAGAAGATTAGGTGGCTAGAGAAACAGAGAGCCCCAGTGTTCTTAGGCCTACAAAAGCGCATCCAAGGAAGGGTGCTGGCTAGCAACAGCTTTCAGTGCTGGCACTTTTCATCTCTGAGCAATTGCTCGACCTTTGCAATTTCTCAGCTCGTGTCTACGAGACGGAGAGATAGTGACCGTGACGTTTGGTGGCTAGAGAAGCGCAAAGCCCCAGTGTTGCTGCGCCTGTGAAAGCGCTTCCAAGGAAGGCTGCTGGCTAGCAACAGCTTTCAGTGCTGGCACTTTTCATCTCTGAGCAATTGCTCGACGTTTGCAATTTCTCACCTGAGCTCTCTTTAGAGTGCGCGAGAGGATGAGCAGAAGATTAGGTGGCTAGAGAAACAGAGAGCCCCAGTGTTCTTAGGCCTACAAAAGCGCATCCAAGGAAGGGTGCTGGCTAGCAACAGCTTTCAGTGCTGGCACTTTTCATCTCTGAGCAATTGCTCGACGTTTGCAATTTCTCAGCTCGTGTCTACGAGACGGAGAGATAGTGACCGTGACGTTTGGTGGCTAGAGAAGCGCAAAGCCCCAGTGTTGCTGCGCCTGTGAAAGCGCTTCCAAGGAAGGGTGCTGGCTAGCAACAGCTTTCAGTGCTGGCACTTTTCATCTCTGAGCAATTGCTCGACGTTTGCAATTTCTCAGCTCGTGTCTACGAGACGGAGAGATAGTGACCGTGACATTTGGTGGCTAGAGAAGCGCAAAGCCCCAGTGTTGCTGCGCCTGTGAAAGCGCTTCCAAGGAAGGGTGCTGACTAGCAACAGCTTTCAGTGCTGGCACTTTTCATCTCTGAGCAATTGCTCGACGTTTGCAATTTCTCACCTGAGCTCTCTTTAGAGTGCGCGAGAGGATGAGCAGAAGATTAGGTGGCTAGAGAAACACAGAGCCCCACTGTTCTTAGGCCTACAAAAGCGCATCCAAGGAAGGGTGCTGGCTAGCAACAGCTTTCAGTGCTGGCACTTTTCATCTCTGAGCAATTGCTCGACGTTTGCAATTTCTCAGCTCGTGTCTACGAGACGGAGAGATAGTGACCGTGACGTTTGGTGGCTAGAGAAGCGCAAAGCCCCAGTGTTGCTGCGCCTGTGAAAGCGCTTCCAAGGAAGGGTGCTGGCTAGCAAGAGCTTTCAGTGCTGGCACTTTTCATCTCTGAGCAATTGCTCGACGTTTGCAATTTCTCAGCTCGTGTCTACGAGACGGAGAGATAGTGACCGTGACATTTGGTGGCTAGAGAAGCGCAAAGCCCCAGTGTTGCTGCGCCTGTGAAAGCGCTTCCAAGGAAGGGTGCTGACTAGCAACAGCTTTCAGTGCTGGCACTTTTCATCTCTGAGCAATTGCTGGACGTTTGCAATTTCTCACCTGAGCTCTCTTTAGAGTGCGCGAGAGGATGAGCAGAAGATTAGGTGGCTAGAGAAACAGAGAGCCCCAGTGTTCTTAGGCCTACAAAAGCGCATCCAAGGAAGGGTGCTGGCTAGCAACAGCTTTCAGTGCTGGCACTTTTCATCGCTGAGCAATTGCTCGACCTTTGCAATTTCTCAGCTCGTGTCTACAAGCCAGAGAGATAGTGACCGTGACATTTGGTGGCTAGAGAAGCGCAAAGCCCCAGTGTTACTGCGCCTCTGAAAGCGCTTCCAAGGAAGGGTGCTGGCTAGCAAGAGCTTTCAGTGCTGGCACTTTTCATCTCTGAGCAATTGCTCGACCTTTGCAATTTCTCACCTGAGCTCTCTTTAGAGTGCGCGAGAGGATGAGCAGAAGATTAGGTGGCTAGAGAAGCCCAGAGCCCCAGTGTTCTTAGGCCTACAAAAGCACTTCCAAGGAAGGGTGCTGGCTAGCAACAGCTTTCAGTGCTGGCACTTTTCATCTCTGAGCAATTGCTCGACGTTTGCAATTTCTCAGCTCGTGTCTACGAGACGGAGAGATAGTGACCGTGACGTTTGGTGGCTAGAGAAGCGCAAAGCCCCACTGTTGCTGCGCCTGTGAAAGCGCTTCAAAGGAAGGGTGCTGGCTAGCAACAGCTTTCAGTGCTGGCACTTTTCATCTCTGAGCAATTGCTCGAAGTTTGCAATTTCTCAGCTCGTGTCTACGAGGCGGAGAGATAGTGACCGTGACGTTTGGTGGCTAGAGAAGCGCAAAGCCCCAGTGTTACTGCGCCTGTGAAAGCGCTTCCAAGGAAGGGTGCTGGCTAGCAACAGCTTTCAGTGCTGGCACTTTTCATCTCTGAGCAATTGCTCGACCTTTGCAATTTCTCAGCTCGTGTCTACGAGGCGGAGGGAGATAGTGACCGTGACGTTTGGTGGCTAGAGAAGCGCAAAGCCCCAGTGTTGCTGCGCCTGTGAAAGCGCTTCCAAGGAAGGGTGCTGGCTAGCAACAGTTTTCAGTGCTGGCACTTTTCATCTCTGAGCAATTGCTCGACCTTTGCAATTTCTCACCTGAGCTCTCTTTAGAGTGCGCGAGAGGATGAGCAGAAGATTAGGTGGCTAGAGAAGCCCAGAGCCCCAGTGTTCTTAGGCCTACAGAAGCACTTCCAAGGAAGGGTGCTGGCTAGCAAGAGCTTTCAGTGCTGGCACTTTTCATCTCTGAGCAATTGCTCGACGTTTGCAATTTCTCAGCTCGTGTCTACGAGACGGAGAGATAGTGACTGTGACGTTTGGTGGCTAGAGAAGCGCAAAGCCCCAGTGTTGCTGCGCCTGTGAAAGCGCTTCCAAGGAAGGGTGCTGGCTAGCAAGAGCTTTCAGTGCTGGCACTTTTCATCTCTGAGCAATTGCTCGACGTTTGCAATTTCTCACCTGAGCTCTCTTTAGAGTGCGCGAGAGGATGAGCAGAAGATTAGGTGGCTAGAGAAGCCCAGAGCCCCAGTGTTCTTAGGCCTACAGAAGCACTTCCAAGGAAGGGTGCTGGCTAGCAACAGCTTTCAGTGCTGGCACTTTTCATCTCTGAGCAATTGCTCGACGTTTGCAATTTCTCAGCTCGTGTCTACGAGACGGAGAGATAGTGACCGTGACGTTTGGTGGCTAGAGAAGCGCAAAGCCCCAGTGTTGCTGCGCCTGTGAAAGCGCTTCCAAGGAAGGGTGCTGGCTAGAAACAGTTTTCAATGCTGGCACTTTTCATCTCTGAGCAATTGCTCGACCTTTGCAATTTCTCACCTGTGCTCTCTTTAGAGTGCGCGAGAGGATGAGCAGAAGATTAGGTGGCTAGAGAAACACAGAGCCCCAGTGTTCTTAGGGCTACAAAAGCGCATCCAAGGAAGGGTGCTGGCTAGCAAGAGCTTTCAGTGCTGGCACTTTTCATCTCTGAGCAATTGCTGGACGTTTGCAATTTCTCACCTGAGCTCTCTTTAGACTGCGCGACAGGATGAGCAGAAGATTAGGTGGCTAGAGAAGCCCAGAGCCCCACTGTACTTAGGCCTACAAAAGCACTTCCAAAGAAGGGTGCTGGCTAGCAACAGCTTTCAGTGCTGGCACTTTTCATCTCTGAGCAATTGCTCGACGTTTGCTATTTCTCACCTGAGCTCTCTTTAGAGTGCGCGAGAGGATGAGCAGAAGATTAGGTGGCTAGAGAAGCCCAGAGCCCCACTGTTCTTAGGCCTACAAAAGCGCATCCAAGGAAGGGTGCTGGCTAGCAACAGCTTTCAGTGCTGGCACTTTTCATCTCTGAGCAATTGCTCGACCTTTGCAATTTCTCAGCTCGTGTCTACGAGACGGTGAGATAGTGACCGTGACATTTGGTGGCTAGAGAAGCGCAAAGCCCCAGTGTTGCTGCGCCTGTGAAAGCGCTTCCAAGGAAGGGTGCTGGCTAGCAACAGCTTTCAGTGCTGGCACTTTTCATCTCTGAGCAATTGCTCGACCTTTGCAATTTCTCACCTGAGCTCTCTTTAGAGTGCGCGAGAGGATGAGCAGAAGATTAGGTGGCTAGAGAAGCCCAGAGCCCCAGTGTTCTTAGGCCTACAAAAGCACTTCCAAGGAAGGGTGCTGGCTAGCAACAGCTTTCAGTGCTGGCACTTTTCATCTCTGAGCAATTGCTCGACGTTTGCAATTTCTCAGCTCGTGTCTACGAGACGGAAAGAGAATGACCGTGAAGTTTGGTGGGTAGAGAAGCGCAAAGCCCCAGTGTTACTGCGCCTGTGAAAGCGCTTCCAAGGAAGGGTGCTGGCTAGCAACAGCTTTCAGTGCTGGCACTTTTCATCTCTGAGCAATTGCTCGACCTTTGCATTTTCTCACCTCAGCTCTCTTTAGAGTGCGCGAGAGGATGAGCAGAAGATTAGGTGGCTAGAGAAACACAGAGCCCCACTGTTCTTAGGGCTACAAGAGCGTTTCCAAGGAAGGGTGCTGGCTAGCAAGAGCTTTCAGTGCTGCAACTTTTCATCTCTGAGCAATTGCTCGACCTTTGCAATTTCTCAGCTCGTGTCTACGAGACGGAGAGATAGTGACCATGACCTTTGGTTGGTAGAGAAGCGCAAAGCCCCAGTGTTGCTGCGCCTGTGAAAGCGCTTCCAAGGAAGGGTGCTGGCTAGCAAGAGCTTTCAGTGCTGGCACTTTTCATCTCTGAGCAATTGCTCGACGTTTGCAATTTCTCACCTGAGCTCTCTTTAGAGTGCGCGAGAGGATGAGCAGAAGATTAGGTGGCTAGAGAAACACAGAGCCCCACTGTTCTTAGGCCTACAAAAGCACTTCCAAGGAAGGGTGCTGGCTAGCAACAGCTTTCAGTGCTGGCACTTTTCATCTCTGAGCAATTGCTCGACGTTTGCAATTTCTCAGCTCGTGTCTACGAGGCGGAGGGAGAAAGTGACCGTGACGTTTGGTGGCTAGAGAAGCGCAATGCCCCAGTGTTGCTGCGCCTGTGAAAGCGCTTCCAAGGAAGGCTGCTGGCTAGCAACAGCTTTCAGTGCTGGCACTTTTCATCTCTGAGCAATTGCTCGACGTTTGCATTTTCTCACCTCAGCTCTCTTTAGAGTGCGCGAGAGGATGAGCAGAAGATTAGGTGGCTAGAGAAACACAGAGCCCCACTGTTGTTAGGCCTACAAAAGCACTTCCAAGGAAGGGTGCTGGCTAGCAACAGCTTTCAGTGCTGGCACTTTTCATCTCTGAGCAATTGCTCGACCTTTGCAATTTCTCAGCTCGTGTCTACGAGACGGAGAGATAGTGACCATGACGTTTGGTGTCTAGAGAAGCGCAAAGCCCCAGTGTTGCTGCGCCTGTGAAAGCGCTTCCAAGGAAGGGTGCTGGCTAGCAACAGCTTTCAGTGCTGGCACTTTTCATCTCTGAGCAATTGCTCGACCTTTGCAATTTCTCACCTGAGCTCTCTTTAGAGTGCGCGAGAGGATGAGCAGAAGATTAGGTGGCTGGAGAAACACAGAGCCCCAGTGTTCTAAGGGCTACAAGAGCGTTTCCATGGAAGGGTGCTGTCTAGCAAGAGCTTTCAGTGCTGGCACTTTTCATCTCTGAGCAATTGCTCGACCTTTGCAATTTCTCAGCTCGTGTCTACGAGACGGAGAGATAGTGACCCTGACCTTTGGTTGGTAGAGAAGCGCAAAGCCCCAGTGTTGCTGCGCCTGTGAAAGCGCTTCCAAGGAAGGCTGCTGGCTAGCAAGAGCTTTCAGTGCTGGCACTTTTCATCTCTGAGCAATTGCTCGACCTTTGCAATTTCTCACCTGAGCTCTCTTTAGAGTGCGCGAGAGGATGAGCAGAAGATTAGGTGGCTAGAGAAGCCCAGAGCCCCACTGTTCTTAGGCCTACAAAAGCACTTCCAAGGAAGGGTGCTGGCTAGCAAGAGCTTTCAGTGCTGGCACTTTTCATCTCTGAGCAATTGCTCGACGTTTGCAATTTCTCAGCTCGTGTCTACGAGGCGGAGGGAGAAAGTGACCGTGACGTTTGGTGGGTAGAGAAGCGCAAAGCCCCAGTGTTGCTGCGCCTGTGAAAGCGCTTCCAAGGAAGGGTGCTGGCTAGCAAGAGCTTTCAGTGCTGGCACTTTTCATCTCTGAGCAATTGCTCGACGTTTGCAATTTCTCACCTGAGCTCTCTTTAGAGTGCGCGAGAGGATGAGCAGAAGATTAGGTGGCTAGAGAAACACAGAGCCCCACTGTTCTTAGGCCTACAAGAGCGCTTCCAAGGAAGGGTGCTGGCTAGCAACAGCTTTCAGTGCTGGCACTTTTCATCTCTGAGCAATTGCTCGACGTTTGCAATTTCTCAGCTCGTGTCTACGAGACGGAGAGATAGTGACCGTGACGTTTGGTGGCTAGAGAAGCGCAAAGCCCCAGTGTTGCTGTACCTGTGAAAGCGCTTCCAAGGAAGGGTGCTGGCTAGCAACAGCTTTCTGTGCTGGCACTTTTCATCTCTGAGCAATTGCTCGACGTTTGCAATTTCTCAGCTCGTGTCTACGAGACGGAGAGATAGTGACCGTGACATTTGGTGGCTAGAGAAGCGCAAAGCCCCAGTGTTGCTGCGCCTGTGAAAGCGCTTCCAAGGAAGGGTGCTGACTAGCAACAGCTTTCAGTGCTGGCACTTTTCATCTCTGAGCAATTGCTCGACGTTTGCAATTTCTCACCTGAGCTCTCTTTAGAGTGCGCGAGAGGATGAGCAGAAGATTAGGTGGCTAGAGAAACAGAGAGCCCCAGTGTTCTTAGGCCTACAAAAGCGCATCCAAGGAAGGGTGCTGGCTAGCAACAGCTTTCAGTGCTGGCACTTTTCATCTCTGAGCAATTGCTCGACCTTTGCAATTTCTCAGCTCGTGTCTACGAGATGGAGAGATAGTGACCGTGACGTTTGGTGGCTAGAGAAGCGCAAAGCCCCAGTGTTGCTGCGCCTGTGAAAGCGCTTCCAAGGAAGGGTGCTGGCTAGCAAGAGCTTTCTGTGCTGGCACTTTTCATCTCTGAGCAATTGCTCGACGTTTGCAATTTCTCAGCTCGTGTCTACGAGACGGAGAGATAGTGACCGTGACATTTGGTGGCTAGAGAAGCGCAAAGCCCCAGTGTTGCTGCGCCTGTGAAAGCGCTTCCAAGGAAGGGTGCTGACTAGCAACAGCTTTCAGTGCTGGCACTTTTCATCTCTGAGCAATTGCTCGACCTTTGCAATTTCTCACCTCAGCTCTCTTTAGAGTGCGCGAGAGGATGAGCAGAAGATTAGGTGGCTAGAGAAACAGAGAGCCCCAGTGTTCTTAGGCCTACAAAAGCGCATCCAAGGAAGGGTGCTGGCTAGCAACAGCTTTCAGTGCTGGCACTTTTCATCTCTGAGCAATTGCTCGACGTTTGCAATTTCTCAGCTCGTGTCCACGAGACGGAGAGATAGTGACCGTGACGTTTGGTGGGTAGAGAAGTGCAAAGCCCCAGTGTTGCTGCGCCTGTGAAAGCGCTTCCAAGGAAGGGTGCTGGCTAGCAACAGCTTTCAGTGCTGGCACTTTTCATCTCTGAGCAATTGCTCGACCTTTGCAATTTCTCACCTGAGCTCTCTTTAGAGTGCGCGAGAGGATGAGCAGAAGATTAGGTGGCTAGAGAAGCCCAGAGCCCCACTGTTCTTAGGCCTACAAAAGCGCATCCAAGGAAGGGTGCTGTTTAGCAAGAGCTTTCAGTGCTGGCACTTTTCATCTCTGATCAATTGCTCGACGTTTGCAATTTCTCAGCTCGTGTCTACGAGACGGAGAGAGATAGTGACCGTGACGTTTGGTGGCTAGAGAAGCCCAGAGCCCCACTGTTCTTAGGCCTACAAAAGCACTTCCAAGGAAGGGTGCTGGCTAGCAACAGCTTTCAGTGCTGGCACTTTTCATCTCTGAGCAATTGCTCGACGTTTGCAATTTCTCAGCTCGTGTCTACAAGCCAGAGAGATAGTGACCGTGACATTTGGTGGCTAGAGAAGCGCAAAGCCCCAGTGTTACTGCGCCTCTGAAAGCGCTTCCAAGGAAGGGTGCTGGCTAGCAAGAGCTTTCAGTGCTGGCACTTTTCATCTCTGAGCAATTGCTCGACGTTTGCAATTTCTCACCTGAGCTCTCTTTAGAGTGCGCGAGAGGATGAGCAGAAGATTAGGTGGCTAGAGAAGCCCAGAGCCCCAGTGTTCTTAGGCCTACAAAAGCACTTCCAAGGAAGGGTGCTGGCTAGCAACAGCTTTCAGTGCTGGCACTTTTCATCTCTGAGGAATTGCTCGACGTTTGCAATTTCTCAGCTCGTGTCCACGAGACGGAGAGATAGTGACCGTGACGTTTGGTGGGTAGAGAAGTGCAAAGCCCCAGTGTTGCTGCGCCTGTGAAAGCGCTTCCAAGGAAGGGTGCTGGCTAGCAAGAGCTTTCAGTGCTGGCACTTTTCATCTCTGAGCAATTGCTCGACCTTTGCAATTTCTCACCTGAGCTCTCTTTAGAGTGCGCGAGAGGATGAGCAGAAGATTAGGTGGCTAGAGAAGCCCAGAGCCCCAGTGTTCTTAGGCCTACAAAAGCGCATCCAAGGAAGGGTGCTGTCTAGCAAGAGCTTTCAGTGCTGGCACTTTTCATCTCTGAGCAATTGCTCGACGTTTGCAATTTCTCAGCTCGTGTCTACGAGACGGAGAGAGATAGTGACCGTGACGTTTGGTGGCTAGAGAAGCCCAGAGCCCCAGTGTTACTGCGCCTCTGAAAGCGCTTCCAAGGAAGGGTGCTGGCTAGCAAGAGCTTTCAGTGCTGGCACTTTTCATCTCTGAGCAATTGCTCGACGTTTGCAATTTCTCACCTGAGCTCTCTTTAGAGTGCGCGAGAGGATGAGCAGAAGATTAGGTGGCTAGAGAAACAGAGAGCCCCAGTGTTCTTAGGCCTACAAAAGCGCATCCAAGGAAGGGTGCTGGCTAGCAACAGCTTTCAGTGCTGGCACTTTTCATCTCTGAGCAATTGCTCGACCTTTGCAATTTCTCAGCTCGTGTCTACGAGACGGAGAGATAGTGACCGTGACGTTTGGTGGCTAGAGAAGCGCAAAGCCCCAGTGTTGCTGCGCCTGTGAAAGCGCTTCCAAGGAAGGGTGCTGGCTAGCAAGAGCTTTCTGTGCTGGCACTTTTCATCTCTGAGCAATTGCTCGACGTTTGCAATTTCTCAGCTCGTGTCTACGAGACGGAGAGATAGTGACCGTGACATTTGGTGGCTAGAGAAGCGCAAAGCCCCAGTGTTGCTGCGCCTGTGAAAGCGCTTCCAAGGAAGGGTGCTGACTAGCAACAGCTTTCAGTGCTGGCACTTTTCATCTCTGAGCAATTGCTCGACCTTTGCAATTTCTCACCTCAGCTCTCTTTAGAGTGCGCGAGAGGATGAGCAGAAGATTAGGTGGCTAGAGAAACAGAGAGCCCCAGTGTTCTTAGGCCTACAAAAGCGCATCCAAGGAAGGGTGCTGGCTAGCAACAGCTTTCAGTGCTGGCACTTTTCATCTCTGAGCAATTGCTCGACGTTTGCAATTTCTCAGCTCGTGTCCACGAGACGGAGAGATAGTGACCGTGACGTTTGGTGGGTAGAGAAGTGCAAAGCCCCAGTGTTGCTGCGCCTGTGAAAGCGCTTCCAAGGAAGGGTGCTGGCTAGCAACAGCTTTCAGTGCTGGCACTTTTCATCTCTGAGCAATTGCTCGACCTTTGCAATTTCTCACCTGAGCTCTCTTTAGAGTGCGCGAGAGGATGAGCAGAAGATTAGGTGGCTAGAGAAGCCCAGAGCCCCAGTGTTCTTAGGCCTACAAAAGCGCATCCAAGGAAGGGTGCTGTATAGCAAGAGCTTTCAGTGCTGGCACTTTTCATCTCTGAGCAATTGCTCGACGTTTGCAATTTCTCAGCTCGTGTCTACGAGACGGAGAGAGATAGTGACCGTGACGTTTGGTGGCTAGAGAAGCCCAGAGCCCCAGTGTTCTTAGGCCTACAAAAGCACTTCCAAGGAAGGGTGCTGGCTAGCAACAGCTTTCAGTGCTGGCACTTTTCATCTCTGAGCAATTGCTCGACGTTTGCAATTTCTCAGCTCGTGTCTACAAGCCAGAGAGATAGTGACCGTGACATTTGGTGGCTAGAGAAGCGCAAAGCCCCAGTGTTACTGCGCCTCTGAAAGCGCTTCCAAGGAAGGGTGCTGGCTAGCAAGAGCTTTCAGTGCTGGCACTTTTCATCTCTGAGCAATTGCTCGACCTTTGCAATTTCTCACCTGAGCTCTCTTTAGAGTGCGCGAGAGGATGAGCAGAAGATTAGGTGGCTAGAGAAGCCCAGAGCCCCAGTGTTCTTAGGCCTACAAAAGCGCATCCAAGGAAGGGTGCTGTCTAGCAAGAGCTTTCAGTGCTGGCACTTTTCATCTCTGAGCAATTGCTCGACGTTTGCAATTTCTCAGCTCGTGTCTACGAGACGGAGAGAGATAGTGACCGTGACGTTTGGTGTGTAGAGAAGCGCAAAGCCCCAGTGTTACTGCGCCTGTGAAAGCGCTTCCAAGGAAGGGTGCTGGCTAGCAAGAGCTTTCAGTGCTGGCACTTTTCATCTCTGAGCAATTGCTGGACGTTTGCAATTTCTCACCTGAGCTCTCTTTAGAGTGCGCGAGAGGATGAGCAGAAGATTAGGTGGCTAGAGAAGCCCAGAGCCCCAGTGTTCTTAGGGCTACAAGAGCGTTTCCAAGGAAGGGTGCTGGCTAGCAAGAGCTTTCAGTGCTGGCACTTTTCATCTCTGAGCAATTGCTCGACGTTTGCAATTTCTCAGCTCGTGTCTACGAGACGGAAAGAGAATGACCGTGACGTTTGGTGTCTAGAGAAGCGCAAAGCCCCAGTGATACTGCGCCTGTGAAAGTGCTTCCAAGGAAGGGTGCTGGCTAGCAACAGTTTTCAGTGCTGGCACTTTTCATCTCTGAGCAATTGCTCAACCTTTGCAATTTCTCACCTGAGCTTTCTTTAGAGTGCGCGAGAGGATGAGCAGAAGATTAGGTGGCTAGAGAAGCCCAGAGCCCCAGTGTTCTTAGGGCTACAAGAGCGTTTCCAAGGAAGGGTGCTGGCTAGCAAGAGCTTTCAGTGCTGGCACTTTTCATCTCTGAGCAATTGCTCGACGTTTGCAATTTCTCAGCTCGTGTCTACGAGACGGAGAGAGATAGTGACCGTGACGTTTGGTGGCTAGAGAAGCGCAAAGCCCCAGTGTTGCTGCGCCTGTGAAAGCGCTTCCAAGGAAGGATGCTGGCTAGCAAGAGCTTTCAGTGCTGGCACTTTTCATCTCTGAGCAATTGTTCGACGTTTGCAATTTCTCAGCTCGTGTCTACAAGCCAGAGAGATAGTGACCGTGACATTTGGTGGCTAGAGAAGCGCAAAGCCCCAGTGTTACTGCGCCTCTGAAAGCGCTTCCAAGGAAGGGTGCTGGCTAGCAAGAGCTTTCAGTGCTGGCACTTTTCATCTCTGAGCAATTGCTCGACCTTTGCAATTTCTCACCTGAGCTCTCTTTAGACTGCGCGAGAGGATGAGCAGAAGATTAGGTGGCTAGAGAAGCCCAGAGCCCCACTGTTCTTAGGCCTACAAAAGCACTTCCAAGGAAGGGTGCTGGCTAGCAACAGCTTTCAGTGCTGGCACTTTTCATCTCTGAGGAATTGCTCGACGTTTGCAATTTCTCAGCTCGTGTCTACGAGACGGAGAGATAGTGACCGTGACGTTTGGTGGGTAGAGAAGCGCAAAGCCCCAGTGTTGCTGCGCCTGTGAAAGCGCTTCCAAGGAAGGGTGCTGGCTAGCAACAGTTTTCAGTGCTGGCGCTTTTCATCTCTGAGCAATTGCTCGACGTTTGCAATTTCTCAGCTCAGGTCTACGAGACAGAGAGATAGTGGCCGTGACATTTGGTGGGTAGAGAAGCGCAAAGCCCCAGTGTTACTGCGCCTGTGAAAGCGCTTCCAAGGAAGGGTGCTGGCTAGCAACAGCTTTCAGTGCTGGCACTTTTCATCTCTGAGCAATTGCTCGACCTTTGCAATTTCTCACCTGAGCTCTCTTTAGACTGCGCGACAGGATGAGCAGAAGATTAGGTGGCTAGTGAAGCCCAGAGCCCCACTGTTCTTAGGCCTACAAGAGCGCTTCCAAGGAAGGGTGCTGGCTAGCAACAGCTTTCAGTGCTGGCACTTTTCATCTCTGAGCAATTGCTCGACGTTTGCAATTTCTCAGCTCGTGTCTACGAGACGGAGAGATAGTGACCATGACGTTTGGTGGCTAGAGAAGTGCAAAGCCCCAGTGTTGCTGCGCCTGTGAAAGCGCTTCCAAGGAAGGGTGCTGGCTAGCAAGAGCTTTCAGTGCTGGCACTTTTCATCTCCGAGCAATTGCTCGACCTTTACAATTTCTCACCTGAGCTCTCTTTAGAGTGCGCGAGAGGATGAGCAGAAGATTAGGTGGCTAGAGAAGCCCAGAGACCCAGTGTTCTTAGGCCTACAAAAGCGCATCCAAGGAAGGGTGCTGTCTAGCAAGAGCTTTCAGTGCTGGCACTTTTCATCTCTGATCAATTGCTCGACGTTTGCAATTTCTCAGCTCGTGTCTACGAGACGGAGAGAGATAGTGACCGTGACGTTTGGTGGCTAGAGAAGCCCAGAGCCCCAGTGTTCTTAGGCCTACAAAAGCACTTCCAAGGAAGGGTGCTGGCTAGCAACAGCTTTCAGTGCTGGCACTTTTCATCTCTGAGCAATTGCTCGACCTTTGCAATTTCTCAGCTCGTGTCTACAAGCCAGAGAGATAGTGACCGTGACATTTGGTGGCTAGAGAAGCGCAAAGCCCCAGTGTTACTGCGCCTCTGAAAGCGCTTCCAAGGAAGGGTGCTGGCTAGCAAGAGCTTTCAGTGCTGGCACTTTTCATCTCTGAGCAATTGCTCGACCTTTGCAATTTCTCACCTGAGCTCTCTTTAGAGTGCGCGAGAGGATGAGCAGAAGATTAGGTGGCTAGAGAAGCCCAGAGCCCCAGTGTTCTTAGGCCTACAAAAGCGCATCCAAGGAAGGGTGCTGTCTAGCAACAGCTTTCAGTGCTGGCACTTTTCATCTCTGAGCAATTGCTCGACCTTTGCAATTTCTCAGCTCGTGTCTACGAGACGGAGAGAGATAGTGACCGTGACGTTTGGTGGCTAGAGAAGCCCAGAGCCCCAGTGTTACTGCGCCTCTGAAAGCGCTTCCAAGGAAGGGTGCTGGCTAGCAAGAGCTTTCAGTGCTGGCACTTTTCATCTCTGAGCAATTGCTGGACGTTTGCAATTTCTCACCTGAGCTCTCTTTAGAGTGCGCGAGAGGATGAGCAGAAGATTAGGTGGCTAGAGAAGCCCAGAGCCCCAGTGTTCTTAGGGCTACAAGAGCGTTTCCAAGGAAGGGTGCTGGCTAGCAAGAGCTTTCAGTGCTGGCACTTTTCATCTCTGAGCAATTGCTCGACGTTTGCAATTTCTCAGCTCGTGTCTACGAGACGGAAAGAGAATGACCGTGACGTTTGGTGTCTAGAGAAGCGCAAAGCCCCAGTGATACTGCGCCTGTGAAAGTGCTTCCAAGGAAGGGTGCTGGCTAGCAACAGTTTTCAGTGCTGGCACTTTTCATCTCTGAGCAATTGCTCAACCTTTGCAATTTCTCACCTGAGCTTTCTTTAGAGTGCGCGAGAGGATGAGCAGAAGATTAGGTGGCTAGAGAAGCCCAGAGCCCCAGTGTTCTTAGGGCTACAAGAGCGTTTCCAAGGAAGGGTGCTGGCTAGCAAGAGCTTTCAGTGCTGGCACTTTTCATCTCTGAGCAATTGCTCGACGTTTGCAATTTCTCAGCTCGTGTCTACGAGACGGAGAGAGATAGTGACCGTGACGTTTGGTGGCTAGAGAAGCGCAAAGCCCCAGTGTTGCTGCGCCTGTGAAAGCGCTTCCAAGGAAGGATGCTGGCTAGCAAGAGCTTTCAGTGCTGGCACTTTTCATCTCTGAGCAATTGTTCGACGTTTGCAATTTCTCAGCTCGTGTCTACGAGACGGAGAGAGATAGTGACCGTGACATTTGGTGGGTAGAGAAGCGCAAAGCCCCAGTGTTGCTGCGCCTGTGAAAGCGCTTCCAAGGAAGGGTGCTGGCTAGCAACAGCTTTCAGTGCTGGCACTTTTCATCGCTGAGCAATTGCTCGACGTTTGCAATTTCTCAGCTCGTGTCTACGAGACGGAAAGAGAATGACCGTGACGTTTAGTGTCTAGAGAAGCGCAAAGCCCCAGTGTTACTGCGCCTGTGAAAGCGCTTCCAAGGAAGGGTGCTGGCTAGCAAGAGCTTTCAGTGCTGGCACTTTTCATCTCTGAGCAATTGCTCGACCTTTGCAATTTCTCACCTGAGCTCTCTTTAGACTGCGCGAGAGGATGAGCAGAAGATTAGGTGGCTAGAGAAGCCCAGAGGCCCACTGTTCTTAGGCCTACAAAAGCACTTCCAAGGAAGGGTGCTGGCTAGCAACAGCTTTCAGTGCTGGCACTTTTCATCTCTGAGCAATTGCTCGACGTTTGCAATTTCTCAGCTCGTGTCTACGAGACGGAGAGATAGTGACCGTGACGTTTGGTGGGTAGAGAAGCGCAAAGCCCCAGTGTTGCTGCACCTGTGAAAGCGCTTCCAAGGAAGGGTGCTGGCTAGCAACAGTTTTCAGTGCTGGCGCTTTTCATCTCTGAGCAATTGCTCGACGTTTGCAATTTCTCAGCTCAGGTCTACGAGACAGAGAGATAGTGGCCGTGACATTTGGTGGGTAGAGAAGCGCAAAGCCCCAGTGTTACTGCGCCTGTGAAAGCGCTTCCAAGGAAGGGTGCTGGCTAGCAAGAGCTTTCAGTGCTGGCACTTTTCATCTCTGAGCAATTGCTCGACCTTTGCAATTTCTCACCTGAGCTCTCTTTAGACTGCGCGACAGGATGAGCAGAAGATTAGGTGGCTAGTGAAGCCCAGAGCCCCACTGTTCTTAGGCCTACAAGAGCGCTTCCAAGGAAGGGTGCTGGCTAGCAACAGCTTTCAGTGCTGGCACTTTTCATCTCTGAGCAATTGCTCGACGTTTGCAATTTCTCAGCTCGTGTCTACGAGACGGAGAGATAGTGACCATGACGTTTGGTGGCTAGAGAAGTGCAAAGCCCCAGTGTTGCTGCGCCTGTGAAAGCGCTTCCAAGGAAGGGTGCTGGCTAGCAAGAGCTTTCAGTGCTGGCACTTTTCATCTCCGAGCAATTGCTCGACCTTTACAATTTCTCACCTGAGCTCTCTTTAGAGTGCGCGAGAGGATGAGCAGAAGATTAGGTGGCTAGAGAAGCCCAGAGCCCCAGTGTTCTTAGGCCTACAAAAGCGCATCCAAGGAAGGGTGCTGTCTAGCAAGAGCTTTCAGTGCTGGCACTTTTCATCTCTGATCAATTGCTCGACGTTTGCAATTTCTCAGCTCGTGTCTACGAGACGGAGAGAGATAGTGACCGTGACGTTTGGTGGCTAGAGAAGCCCAGAGCCCCAGTGTTCTTAGGCCTACAAAAGCACTTCCAAGGAAGGGTGCTGGCTAGCAACAGCTTTCAGTGCTGGCACTTTTCATCTCTGAGCAATTGCTCGACCTTTGCAATTTCTCAGCTCGTGTCTACAAGCCAGAGAGATAGTGACCGTGACATTTGGTGGCTAGAGAAGCGCAAAGCCCCAGTGTTACTGCGCCTCTGAAAGCGCTTCCAAGGAAGGGTGCTGGCTAGCAAGAGCTTTCAGTGCTGGCACTTTTCATCTCTGAGCAATTGCTCGACCTTTGCAATTTCTCACCTGAGCTCTCTTTAGAGTGCGCGAGAGGATGAGCAGAAGATTAGGTGGCTAGAGAAGCCCAGAGCCCCAGTGTTCTTAGGCCTACAAAAGCACTTCCAAGGAAGGGTGCTGGCTAGCAACAGTTTTCAGTGCTGGCACTTTTCATCTCTGAGCAATTGCTCGACGTTTGCAATTTCTCAGCTCGTGTCTACGAGACGGAAAGAGAATGACCGTGACGTTTGGTGGCTAGAGAAGCGCAAAGCCCCAGTGATACTGCGCCTGTGAAAGTGCTTCCAAGGAAGGGTGCTGGCTAGCAACTGTTTTCAGTGCTGGCACTTTTCATCTCTGAGCAATTGCTCGACCTTTGCAATTTCTCACCTGAGCTCTCTTTAGAGTGCGCGAGAGGATGAGCAGAAGATTAGGTGGCTAGAGAAGCCCAGAGCCCCAGTGTTCTTAGGGCTACAAGAGCGTTTCGAAGGAAGGGTGCTGGCTAGCAACAGCTTTCAGTGCTGGCACTTTTCATCTCTGAGCAATTGCTCGACCTTTGCAATTTCTCAGCTCATGTCTATGAGACGGAGAGATAGCGAACATAACGTTTGGTGGCTAGATAAGCGCAAAGCCCCAGTGTTGCTGCGCCTGTGAAAGCGCTTCCAAGGAAGGGTGCTGGCTAGCAAGAGCTTTCAGTGCTGGCACTTTTCATCTCTGAGCAATTGCTCGACGTTTGCAATTTCTCACCTGAGCTCTCTTTAGAGTGCGCGAGAGGATGAGCAGAAGATTAGGTGGCTAGAGAAACACAGAGCCCCAGTGTTCTTAGGCCTACAAAAGCGCTTCCAAGGAAGGGTGCTGGCTAGCAACAGCTTTCAGTGCTGGCACTTTTCATCTCTGATCAATTGCTCGACGTTTGCAATTTCTCAGCTCGTGTCTACGAGATCGAGAGAGATAGTGACCGTGACGTTTGGTGGCTAGAGAAGCGCAAAGCCCCAGTGTTGCTGCGCCTGTGAAAGCGCTTCCAAGGAAGGGTGCTGGCTAGCAAGAGCTTTCAGTGCTGGCACTTTTCATCTCTGAGCAATTGTTCGACCTTTGCAATTTCTCAGCTCGTGTCTACGAGACGGAGAGAGATAGTGACCGTGACATTTGGTGGGTAGAGAAGCGCAAAGCCCCAGTGTTGCTGCGCCTGTGAAAGCGCTTCCAAGGAAGGGTGCTGGCTAGCAAGAGCTTTCAGTGCTGGCACTTTTCATCTCTGAGCAATTGCTCGACCTTTGCAATTTCTCAGCTCGTGTCTACGAGACTGAGAGAGATAGTGGCCGTGACATTTGGTGGGTAGAGAAGCGCAAAGCCCCAGTGTTACTGCGCCTGTGAAAGCGCTTCCAAGGAAGGGTGCTGGCTAGCAACAGCTTTCAGTGCTGGCACTTTTCATCTCTGAGCATTTGCTCGACGTTTGCAATTTCTCACCTGAGCTCTCTTTAGACTGCGTGACAGGATGAGCAGAAGATTAGGTGGCTAGAGAAGCCCAGAGCCCCACTGTTCTTAGGCCTACAAAAGCACTTCCAAGGAAGGGTGCTGCCTAGCAAGAGCTTTCAGTGCTGGCACTTTTCATCTCTGAGCAATTGCTCGACCTTTGCAATTTCTCACCTGAGCTCTCTTTAGACTGCGTGAGAGGATGAGCAGAAGATTAGGTGGCTAGAGAAGCCCAGGGCCCCAGTGTTCTTAGGCCTACAAAAGCACTTCCAAGGAAGGGTGCTGGCTAGCAACAGCTTTCAGTGCTGGCACTTTTCATCTCTGAGCAATTGCTCGACGTTTGCAATTTCTCAGCTCGTGTCTACGAGACGGAGAGATAGTGACCGTGACGTTTGGTGGCTAGAGAAGCGCAAAGCCCCAGTGTTGCTGCGCCTGTGAAAGCGCTTCCAAGGAAGGGTGCTGGCTAGCAAGAGCTTTCAGTGCTGGCACTTTTCATCTCTGAGCAATTGCTCGACGTTTGCAATTTCTCACCTGAGCTCTCTTTAGACTGCGCGAGAGGATGAGCAGAAGATTAGGTGGCTAGAGAAGCCCAGAGCCCCAGTGTTCTTAGGCCTACAAAAGCACTTCCAAGGAAGGGTGCTGGCTAGCAACAGTTTTCAGTGCTGGCACTTTTCATCTCTGAGCAATTGCTCGACGTTTGCAATTTCTCAGCTCGTGTCTACGAGACGGAAAGAGAATGACCGTGACGTTTGGTGGCTAGAGAAGCGCAAAGCCCCAGTGATACTGCGCCTGTGAAAGTGCTTCCAAGGAAGGGTGCTGGCTAGCAACTGTTTTCAGTGCTGGCACTTTTCATCTCTGAGCAATTGCTCGACCTTTGCAATTTCTCACCTGAGCTCTCTTTAGAGTGCGCGAGAGGATGAGCAGAAGATTAGGTGGCTAGAGAAGCCCAGAGCCCCAGTGTTCTTAGGGCTACAAGAGCGTTTCGAAGGAAGGGTGCTGGCTAGCAACAGCTTTCAGTGCTGGCACTTTTCATCTCTGAGCAATTGCTCGACCTTTGCAATTTCTCAGCTCATGTCTATGAGACGGAGAGATAGCGAACATAACGTTTGGTGGCTAGATAAGCGCAAAGCCCCAGTGTTGCTGCGCCTGTGAAAGCGCTTCCAAGGAAGGGTGCTGGCTAGCAAGAGCTTTCAGTGCTGGCACTTTTCATCTCTGAGCAATTGCTCGACGTTTGCAATTTCTCACCTGAGCTCTCTTTAGAGTGCGCGAGAGGATGAGCAGAAGATTAGGTGGCTAGAGAAACACAGAGCCCCAGTGTTCTTAGGCCTACAAAAGCGCTTCCAAGGAAGGGTGCTGGCTAGCAACAGCTTTCAGTGCTGGCACTTTTCATCTCTGATCAATTGCTCGACGTTTGCAATTTCTCAGCTCGTGTCTACGAGATCGAGAGAGATAGTGACCGTGACGTTTGGTGGCTAGAGAAGCGCAAAGCCCCAGTGTTGCTGCGCCTGTGAAAGCGCTTCCAAGGAAGGGTGCTGGCTAGCAAGAGCTTTCAGTGCTGGCACTTTTCATCTCTGATCAATTGCTCGACGTTTGCAATTTCTCAGCTCGTGTCTACGAGACGGAGAGAGATAGTGACCGTGACGTTTGGTGGCTAGAGAAGCCCAGAGCCCCAGTGTTCTTAGGCCTACAAAAGCACTTCCAAGGAAGGGTGCTGGCTAGCAACAGCTTTCAGTGCTGGCACTTTTCATCTCTGAGCAATTGCTCGACCTTTGCAATTTCTCAGCTCGTGTCTACAAGCCAGAGAGATAGTGACCGTGACATTTGGTGGCTAGAGAAGCGCAAAGCCCCAGTGTTACTGCGCCTCTGAAAGCGCTTCCAAGGAAGGGTGCTGGCTAGCAAGAGCTTTCAGTGCTGGCACTTTTCATCTCTGAGCAATTGCTCGACCTTTGCAATTTCTCACCTGAGCTCTCTTTAGAGTGCGCGAGAGGATGAGCAGAAGATTAGGTGGCTAGAGAAGCCCAGAGCCCCAGTGTTCTTAGGCCTACAAAAGCACTTCCAAGGAAGGGTGCTGGCTAGCAACAGTTTTCAGTGCTGGCACTTTTCATCTCTGAGCAATTGCTCGACGTTTGCAATTTCTCAGCTCGTGTCTACGAGACGGAAAGAGAATGACCGTGACGTTTGGTGGCTAGAGAAGCGCAAAGCCCCAGTGATACTGCGCCTGTGAAAGTGCTTCCAAGGAAGGGTGCTGGCTAGCAACTGTTTTCAGTGCTGGCACTTTTCATCTCTGAGCAATTGCTCGACCTTTGCAATTTCTCACCTGAGCTCTCTTTAGAGTGCGCGAGAGGATGAGCAGAAGATTAGGTGGCTAGAGAAGCCCAGAGCCCCAGTGTTCTTAGGGCTACAAGAGCGTTTCGAAGGAAGGGTGCTGGCTAGCAACAGCTTTCAGTGCTGGCACTTTTCATCTCTGAGCAATTGCTCGACCTTTGCAATTTCTCAGCTCATGTCTATGAGACGGAGAGATAGCGAACATAACGTTTGGTGGCTAGATAAGCGCAAAGCCCCAGTGTTGCTGCGCCTGTGAAAGCGCTTCCAAGGAAGGGTGCTGGCTAGCAAGAGCTTTCAGTGCTGGCACTTTTCATCTCTGAGCAATTGCTCGACGTTTGCAATTTCTCACCTGAGCTCTCTTTAGAGTGCGCGAGAGGATGAGCAGAAGATTAGGTGGCTAGAGAAACACAGAGCCCCAGTGTTCTTAGGCCTACAAAAGCGCTTCCAAGGAAGGGTGCTGGCTAGCAACAGCTTTCAGTGCTGGCACTTTTCATCTCTGATCAATTGCTCGACGTTTGCAATTTCTCAGCTCGTGTCTACGAGATCGAGAGAGATAGTGACCGTGACGTTTGGTGGCTAGAGAAGCGCAAAGCCCCAGTGTTGCTGCGCCTGTGAAAGCGCTTCCAAGGAAGGGTGCTGGCTAGCAAGAGCTTTCAGTGCTGGCACTTTTCATCTCTGAGCAATTGTTCGACCTTTGCAATTTCTCAGCTCGTGTCTACGAGACGGAGAGAGATAGTGACCGTGACATTTGGTGGGTAGAGAAGCGCAAAGCCCCAGTGTTGCTGCGCCTGTGAAAGCGCTTCCAAGGAAGGGTGCTGGCTAGCAAGAGCTTTCAGTGCTGGCACTTTTCATCTCTGAGCAATTGCTCGACCTTTGCAATTTCTCAGCTCGTGTCTACGAGACTGAGAGAGATAGTGGCCGTGACATTTGGTGGGTAGAGAAGCGCAAAGCCCCAGTGTTACTGCGCCTGTGAAAGCGCTTCCAAGGAAGGGTGCTGGCTAGCAACAGCTTTCAGTGCTGGCACTTTTCATCTCTGAGCATTTGCTCGACGTTTGCAATTTCTCACCTGAGCTCTCTTTAGACTGCGTGACAGGATGAGCAGAAGATTAGGTGGCTAGAGAAGCCCAGAGCCCCACTGTTCTTAGGCCTACAAAAGCACTTCCAAGGAAGGGTGCTGCCTAGCAAGAGCTTTCAGTGCTGGCACTTTTCATCTCTGAGCAATTGCTCGACCTTTGCAATTTCTCACCTGAGCTCTCTTTAGACTGCGTGAGAGGATGAGCAGAAGATTAGGTGGCTAGAGAAGCCCAGAGCCCCAGTGTTCTTAGGCCTACAAAAGCACTTCCAAGGAAGGGTGCTGGCTAGCAACAGCTTTCAGTGCTGGCACTTTTCATCTCTGAGCAATTGCTCGACGTTTGCAATTTCTCAGCTCGTGTCTACGAGACGGAGAGATAGTGACCGTGACGTTTGGTGGCTAGAGAAGCGCAAAGCCCCAGTGTTGCTGCGCCTGTGAAAGCGCTTCCAAGGAAGGGTGCTGGCTAGCAAGAGCTTTCAGTGCTGGCACTTTTCATCTCTGAGCAATTGCTCGACGTTTGCAATTTCTCACCTGAGCTCTCTTTAGACTGCGCGAGAGGATGAGCAGAAGATTAGGTGGCTAGAGAAGCCCAGAGCCCCAGTGTTCTTAGGCCTACAAAAGCACTTCCAAGGAAGGGTGCTGGCTAGCAACAGTTTTCAGTGCTGGCACTTTTCATCTCTGAGCAATTGCTCGACGTTTGCAATTTCTCAGCTCGTGTCTACGAGACGGAAAGAGAATGACCGTGACGTTTGGTGGCTAGAGAAGCGCAAAGCCCCAGTGATACTGCGCCTGTGAAAGTGCTTCCAAGGAAGGGTGCTGGCTAGCAACTGTTTTCAGTGCTGGCACTTTTCATCTCTGAGCAATTGCTCGACCTTTGCAATTTCTCACCTGAGCTCTCTTTAGAGTGCGCGAGAGGATGAGCAGAAGATTAGGTGGCTAGAGAAGCCCAGAGCCCCAGTGTTCTTAGGGCTACAAGAGCGTTTCGAAGGAAGGGTGCTGGCTAGCAACAGCTTTCAGTGCTGGCACTTTTCATCTCTGAGCAATTGCTCGACCTTTGCAATTTCTCAGCTCATGTCTATGAGACGGAGAGATAGCGAACATAACGTTTGGTGGGTAGAGAAGCGCAAAGCCCCAGTGTTGCTGCGCCTGTGAAAGCGCTTCCAAGGAAGGGTGCTGGCTAGCAAGAGCTTTCAGTGCTGGCACTTTTCATCTCTGAGCAATTGCTCGACGTTTGCAATTTCTCACCTGAGCTCTCTTTAGAGTGCGCGAGAGGATGAGCAGAAGATTAGGTGGCTAGAGAAACACAGAGCCCCAGTGTTCTTAGGCCTACAAAAGCGCTTCCAAGGAAGGGTGCTGGCTAGCAACAGCTTTCAGTGCTGGCACTTTTCATCTCTGATCAATTGCTCGACGTTTGCAATTTCTCAGCTCGTGTCTACGAGATCGAGAGAGATAGTGACCGTGACGTTTGGTGGCTAGAGAAGCGCAAAGCCCCAGTGTTGCTGCGCCTGTGAAAGCGCTTCCAAGGAAGGGTGCTGGCTAGCAAGAGCTTTCAGTGCTGGCACTTTTCATCTCTGAGCAATTGTTCGACCTTTGCAATTTCTCAGCTCGTGTCTACGAGACGGAGAGAGATAGTGACCGTGACATTTGGTGGGTAGAGAAGCGCAAAGCCCCAGTGTTGCTGCGCCTGTGAAAGCGCTTCCAAGGAAGGGTGCTGGCTAGCAAGAGCTTTCAGTGCTGGCACTTTTCATCTCTGAGCAATTGCTCGACCTTTGCAATTTCTCAGCTCGTGTCTACGAGACTGAGAGAGATAGTGGCCGTGACATTTGGTGGGTAGAGAAGCGCAAAGCCCCAGTGTTACTGCGCCTGTGAAAGCGCTTCCAAGGAAGGGTGCTGGCTAGCAACAGCTTTCAGTGCTGGCACTTTTCATCTCTGAGCATTTGCTCGACGTTTGCAATTTCTCACCTGAGCTCTCTTTAGAGTGCGCGAGAGGATGAGCAGAAGATTAGGTGGCTAGAGAAGCCCAGAGCCCCACTGTTCTTAGGCCTACAAAAGCACTTCCAAGGAAGGGTGCTGCCTAGCAAGAGCTTTCAGTGCTGGCACTTTTCATCTCTGAGCAATTGCTCGACCTTTGCAATTTCTCACCTGAGCTCTCTTTAGACTGCGTGAGAGGATGAGCAGAAGATTAGGTGGCTAGAGAAGCCCAGAGCCCCAGTGTTCTTAGGCCTACAAAAGCACTTCCAAGGAAGGGTGCTGGCTAGCAACAGCTTTCAGTGCTGGCACTTTTCATCTCTGAGCAATTGCTCGACGTTTGCAATTTCTCAGCTCGTGTCTACGAGACGGAGAGATAGTGACCGTGACGTTTGGTGGCTAGAGAAGCGCAAAGCCCCAGTGTTGCTGCGCCTGTGAAAGCGCTTCCAAGGAAGGGTGCTGGCTAGCAAGAGCTTTCAGTGCTGGCACTTTTCATCTCTGAGCAATTGCTCGACCTTTGCAATTTCTCACCTGAGCTCTCTTTAGAGTGCGTGAGAGGATGAGCAGAAGATTAGGTGGTTAGAGAAGCCCAGAGCCCCAGTGTTCTTAGGCCTACAAAAGCACTTCCAAGGAAGGGTGCTGGCTAGCAACAGCTTTCAGTGCTGGCACTTTTCATCTCTGAGCAATTGCTCGACGTTTGCAATTTCTCAGCTCGTGTCTACGAGACGGAAAGAGAATGACCGTGACGTTTGGTGGCTAGAGAAGCGCAAAGCCCCAGTGTTGCTGCGCCTGTGAAAGCGCTTCCAAGGAAGGGTGCTGGCTAGCAACAGCTTTCAGTGCTGGCACTTTTCATCTCTGAGCAATTGCTCGACCTTTGCAATTTCTCACCTGAGCTCTCTTTAGACTGCGCGACAGGATGAGCAGAAGATTAGGTGGCTAGAGAAGCCCAGAGCCCGAGTGTTCTTAGGCCTACAAGAGCGCTTCCAAGGAAGGGTGCTGGCTAGCAACAGCTTTCAGTGCTGGCACTTTTCATCTCTGAGCAATTGCTCGACGTTTGCAATTTCTCAGCTCGTGTCTACGAGACGGAAAGAGAATGACCGTGACGTTTGGTGGGTAGAGAAGCGCAAAGCCCCAGTGTTGCTGCGCCTGTGAAAGCGCTTCCAAGGAAGGGTGCTGGCTAGCAACAGCTTTCAGTGCTGGCACTTTTCATCTCTGAGCAATTGCTCGACCTTTGCAATTTCTCACCTGAGCTTTCTGTAGAGTGCGCAAGAGGATGAGCAAAAGATTAGGTGGCTAGAGAAACACAGAGCTCCAGTGTTCTAAGGGCTACAAGAGCGTTTCCAAGGAAGGGTGCTGGCTAGCAAGAGCTTTCAGTGCTGGCACTTTTCATCTCTGAGCAATTGCTCGATGTTTGCAATTTCTCACCTGAGCTCTCTTTAGACTGCGCGAGAGGATGAGCAGAAGATTAGGTGGCTAGAGAAAAACAGAGCCCCAGTGTTCTTAGGCCTACAAAAGCGCATCCAAGGAAGGGTGCTGGCTAGCAAGAGCTTTCAGTGCTGGCACTTTCCATCTCTGAGCAATTGCTCGACCTTTGCAATTTCTCAGCTCGTGTCTACAAGACGGAGAGAGATAGTGACCGTGACGTTTGGTGGCTAGAGAAGCCCAGAGCCCCAGTGTTCTTAGGCCTACAAAAGCACTTCCAAGGAAGGGTGCTGGCTAGCAACAGCTTTCAGTGCTGGCACTTTTCCTCTCTGAGCAATTGCTCGACCTTTGCAATTTGTCAGCTCGTGTCTACGAGACGGAGAGATAGTGACCGTGACATTTGGTGGCTAGAGAAGCGCAAAGCCCCAGTGTTACTGCGCCTCTGAAAGCGCTTCCAAGGAAGGGTGCTGGCTAGCAACAGCTTTCAGTGCTGGCACTTTTCATCTCTGAGCAATTGCTCGACCTTTGCAATTTCTCACCTGAGCTCTCTTTAGACTGCGCGACAGGATGAGCAGAAGATTAGGTGGCTAGAGAAGCCCAGAGCCCCAGTGTTCTTAGGCCTACAAAAGCACTTCCAAGGAAGGGTGCTGGCTAGCAACAGCTTTCAGTGCTGGCACTTTTCATCTCTGAGCAATTGCTCGACGTTTGCAATTTCTCAGCTCGTGTCTACGAGACGGAAAGAGAATGACCGTGACGTTTGGTGTCTAGAGAAGCGCAAAGCCCCAGTGATACTGCGCCTGTGAAAGTGCTTCCAAGGAAGGGTGCTGGCTAGCAACAGTTTTCAGTGCTGGCACTTTTCATCTCTGAGCAATTGCTCGACCTTTGCAATTTCTCACCTGAGCTCTCTTTAGAGTGCGCGAGAGGATGAGCAGAAGATTAGGTGGCTAGAGAAGCCCAGAGCCCCAGTGTTCTTAGGGCTACAAGAGCGTTTCGAAGGAAGGGTGCTGGCTAGCAACAGCTTTCAGTGCTGGCACTTTTCATCTCTGAGCAATTGCTCGACGTTTGCAATTTCTCAGCTCATGTCTATGAGACGGAGAGATAGTGACCGTGACGTTTGGTGGCTAGATAAGCGCAAAGCCCCAGTGTTGCTGCGCCTGTGAAAGCGCTTCCAAGGAAGGGTGCTGGCTAGCAACAGCTTTCAGTGCTGGCACTTTTCATCTCTGAGCAATTGCTCGACGTTTGCAATTTCTCACCTGAGCTCTCTTTAGAGTGCGCGAGAGGATGAGCAGAAGATTAGGTGGCTAGAGAAACACAGAGCCCCACTGTTCTTAGGCCTACAAAAGCACTTCCAAGGAAGGGTGCTGCCTAGCAAGAGCTTTCAGTGCTGGCACTTTTCATCTCTGAGCAATTGCTCGACCTTTGCAATTTCTCACCTGAGCTCTCTTTAGACTGCGTGAGAGGATGAGCAGAAGATTAGGTGGCTAGAGAAGCCCAGAGCCCCAGTGTTCTTAGGCCTACAAAAGCACTTCCAAGGAAGGGTGCTGGCTAGCAACAGCTTTCAGTGCTGGCACTTTTCATCTCTGAGCAATTGCTCGACGTTTGCAATTTCTCAGCTCGTGTCTACGAGACGGAGAGATAGTGACCGTGACGTTTGGTGGCTAGAGAAGCGCAAAGCCCCAGTGTTGCTGCGCCTGTGAAAGCGCTTCCAAGGAAGGGTGCTGGCTAGCAAGAGCTTTCAGTGCTGGCACTTTTCATCTCTGAGCAATTGCTCGACCTTTGCAATTTCTCACCTGAGCTCTCTTTAGAGTGCGTGAGAGGATGAGCAGAAGATTAGGTGGCTAGAGAAGCCCAGAGCCCCAGTGTTCTTAGGCCTACAAAAGCACTTCCAAGGAAGGGTGCTGGCTAGCAACAGCTTTCAGTGCTGGCACTTTTCATCTCTGAGCAATTGCTCGACGTTTGCAATTTCTCAGCTCGTGTCTACGAGACGGAGAGATAGTGACCGTGATGTTTGGTGGCTAGAGAAGCGCAAAGCCCCAGTGTTGCTGCGCCTGTGAAAGCGCTTCCAAGGAAGGGTGCTGGCTAGCAACAGCTTTCAGTGCTGGCACTTTTCATCTCTGAGCAATTGCTCGACCTTTGCTATTTCTCACCTGAGCTCTCTTTAGAGTGCGCGAGAGGATGAGCAGAAGATTAGGTGGCTAGAGAAACACAGAGCCCCAGTGTTCTTAGGCCTACAAAAGCACTTCCAAGGAAGGGTGCTGGCTAGCAACAGCTTTCAGTGCTGGCACTTTTCATCTCTGAGCAATTGCTCGACGTTTGCAATTTCTCAGCTCGTGTCTACGAGACGGAGAGAGATAGTGACCGTGACGTTTGGTGGCTAGAGAAGCGCAAAGCCCCAGTGTTGCTGCGCCTGTGAAAGCGCTTCCAAGGAAGGGTGCTGGCTAGCAAGAGCTTTCAGTGCTGGCACTTTTCATCTCTGAGCAATTGCTCGACGTTTGCAATTTCTCAGCTCAGGTCTACGAGACAGAGAGATAGTGGCCGTGACATTTGGTGGGTAGAGAAGCGCAAAGCCCCAGTGTTACTGCGCCTGTGAAAGCGCTTCCAAGGAAGGGTGCTGGCTAGCAACAGCTTTCAGTGCTGGCACTTTTCATCTCTGAGCAATTGCTCGACCTTTGCAATTTCTCACCTGAGCTCTCTTTAGACTGCGCGACAGGATGAGCAGAAGATTAGGTGGCTAGTGAAGCCCAGAGCCCCACTGTTCTTAGGCCTACAAGAGCGCTTCCAAGGAAGGGTGCTGGCTAGCAACAGCTTTCAGTGCTGGCACTTTTCATCTCTGAGCAATTGCTCGACCTTTGCAATTTCTCAGCTCGTGTCTACGAGACGGAGAGATAGTGACCGTGACGTTTGGTGGCTAGAGAAGTGCAAAGCCCCAGTGTTGCTGCGCCTGTGAAAGCGCTTCCAAGGAAGGGTGCTGGCTAGCAAGAGCTTTCAGTGCTGGCACTTTTCATCTCTGAGCAATTGCTCGACCTTTACAATTTCTCACCTGAGCTCTCTTTAGAGTGCGCGAGAGGATGAGCAGAAGATTAGGTGGCTAGAGAAGCCCAGAGCCCCACTGTTCTTAGGCCTACAAAAGCGCATCCAAGGAAGGGTGCTGTCTAGCAAGAGCTTTCAGTGCTGGCACTTTTCATCTCTGATCAATTGCTCGACGTTTGCAATTTCTCAGCTCGTGTCTACGAGACGGAGAGAGATAGTGACCGTGACGTTTGGTGGCTAGAGAAGCCCAGAGCCCCAGTGTTCTTAGGCCTACAAAAGCACTTCCAAGGAAGGGTGCTGGCTAGCAACAGCTTTCAGTGCTGGCACTTTTCATCTCTGAGCAATTGCTCGACCTTTGCAATTTCTCAGCTCGTGTCTACAAGCCAGAGAGATAGTGACCGTGACGTTTGGTGGCTAGAGAAGCGCAAAGCCCCAGTGTTGCTGCGCCTGTGAAAGCGCTTCCAAGGAAGGGTGCTGGCTAGCAACAGCTTTCAGTGCTGGCACTTTTCATCTCTGAGCAATTGTTCGACCTTTGCAATTTCTCACCTGAGCTCTCTTTAGAGTGCGCGAGAGGATGAGCAGAAGATTAGGTGGCTAGAGAAACACAGAGCCCCAGTGTTCTTAGGCCTACAAAAGCGCTTCCAAGGAAGGGTGCTGGCTAGCAACAGCTTTCAGTGCTGGCACTTTTCATCTCTGATCAATTGCTCGACGTTTGCAATTTCTCAGCTCGTGTCTACGAGATCGAGAGAGATAGTGACCGTGACGTTTGGTGGCTAGAGAAGCGCAAAGCCCCAGTGTTGCTGCGCCTGTGAAAGCGCTTCCAAGGAAGGGTGCTGGCTAGCAAGAGCTTTCAGTGCTGGCACTTTTCATCTCTGAGCAATTGTTCGACCTTTGCAATTTCTCAGCTCGTGTCTACGAGACGGAGAGAGATAGTGACCGTGACATTTGGTGGCTAGAGAAGCGCAAAGCCCCAGTGTTGCTGCGCCTGTGAAAGCGCTTCCAAGGAAGGGTGCTGGCTAGCAAGAGCTTTCAGTGCTGGCACTTTTCATCTCTGAGCAATTGCTCGACCTTTGCAATTTCTCAGCTCGTGTCTACGAGACTGAGAGAGATAGTGGCCGTGACATTTGGTGGGTAGAGAAGCGCAAAGCCCCAGTGTTACTGCGCCTGTGAAAGCGCTTCCAAGGAAGGGTGCTGGCTAGCAACAGCTTTCAGTGCTGGCACTTTTCATCTCTGAGCATTTGCTCGACGTTTGCAATTTCTCACCTGAGCTCTCTTTAGACTGCGTGACAGGATGAGCAGAAGATTAGGTGGCTAGAGAAGCCCAGAGCCCCACTGTTCTTAGGCCTACAAAAGCACTTCCAAGGAAGGGTGCTGCCTAGCAAGAGCTTTCAGTGCTGGCACTTTTCATCTCTGAGCAATTGCTCGACCTTTGCAATTTCTCACCTGAGCTCTCTTTAGACTGCGTGAGAGGATGAGCAGAAGATTAGGTGGCTAGAGAAGCCCAGAGCCCCAGTGTTCTTAGGCCTACAAAAGCACTTCCAAGGAAGGGTGCTGGCTAGCAACAGCTTTCAGTGCTGGCACTTTTCATCTCTGAGCAATTGCTCGATGTTTGCAATTTCTCAGCTCGTGTCTACGAGACGGAGAGATAGTGACCGTGACGTTTGGTGTCTAGAGAAGCGCAAAGCCCCAGTGTTGCTGCGCCTGTGAAAGCGCTTCCAAGGAAGGGTGCTGGCTAGCAACAGCTTTCAGTGCTGGCACTTTTCATCTCTGAGCAATTGCTCGACCTTTGCAATTTCTCACCTGAGCTCTCTTTAGAGTGCGTGAGAGGATGAGCAGAAGATTAGGTGGTTAGAGAAGCCCAGAGCCCCAGTGTTCTTAGGCCTACAAAAGCACTTCCAAGGAAGGGTGCTGGCTAGCAACAGCTTTCAGTGCTGGCACTTTTCATCTCTGAGCAATTGCTCGACCTTTGCAATTTCTCAGCTCGTGTCTACGAGATGGAAAGAGAATGACCGTGACGTTTGGTGGCTAGAGAAGCGCAAAGCCCCAGTGTTGCTGCGCCTGTGAAAGCGCTTCCAAGGAAGGGTGCTGGCTAGCAACAGCTTTCAGTGCTGGCACTTTTCATCTCTGAGCAATTGCTCGACCTTTGCAATTTCTCACCTGAGCTCTCTTTAGACTGCGCGACAGGATGAGCAGAAGATTAGGTGGCTAGAGAAGCCCAGAGCCCCACTGTTCTTAGGCCTACAAGAGCGCTTCCAAGGAAGGGTGCTGGCTAGCAACAGCTTTCAGTGCTGGCACTTTTCATCTCTGAGCAATTGCTCGACGTTTGCAATTTCTCAGCTCGTGTCTACGAGACGGAAAGAGAATGACCGTGACGTTTGGTGGGTAGAGAAGCGCAAAGCCCCAGTGTTGCTGCGCCTGTGAAAGCGCTTCCAAGGAAGGGTGCTGGCTAGCAAGAGCTTTCAGTGCTGGCACTTTTCATCTCTGAGCAATTGCTCGACCTTTGCAATTTCTCACCTGAGCTTTCTGTAGAGTGCGCAAGAGGATGAGCAAAAGATTAGGTGGCTAGAGAAACACAGAGCTCCAGTGTTCTAAGGGCTACAAGAGCGTTTCCAAGGAAGGGTGCTGGCTAGCAAGAGCTTTCAGTGCTGGCACTTTTCATCTCTGAGCAATTGCTCGACGTTTGCAATTTCTCACCTGAGCTCTCTTTAGACTGCGCGAGAGGATGAGCAGAAGATTAGGTGGCTAGAGAAAAACAGAGCCCCAGTGTTCTTAGGCCTACAAAAGCGCATCCAAGGAAGGGTGCTGGCTAGCAAGAGCTTTCAGTGCTGGCACTTTCCATCTCTGAGCAATTGCTCGACCTTTGCAATTTCTCAGCTCGTTTCTATGAGACGGAGAGATAGTGACCGTGACGTTTGGTGGCTAGAGAAGCGCAAAGCCCCAGTGTTGCTGCGCCTGTGAAAGCGCTTCCAAGGAAGGGTGCTGGCTAGCAACAGTTTTCAGTGCTGGCACTTTTCATCTCTGAGCAATTGCTCGACCTTTGCAATTTCTCACCTGAGCTCTCTTTAGAGTGCGCAAGAGGATGAGCAGAAGATTAGGTGGCTAGAGAAACACAGAGCCCCACTGTTCTTAGGCCTACAAGAGCGCTTCCAAGGAAGGGTGCTGGCTAGCAACAGCTTTCAGTGCTGGCACTTTTCATCTCTGAGCAATTGCTCGACGTTTGCAATTTCTCAGCTCGTGTCTACAAGACGGAGAGAGATAGTGACCGTGACGTTTGGTGGCTAGAGAAGCGCAAAGCCCCAGTGTTGCTGCGCCTGTGAAAGCGCTTCCAAGGAAGGGTGCTGGCTAGCAAGAGCTTTCAGTGCTGGCACTTTTCATCTCTGAGCAATTGCTCGACGTTTGCAATTTCTCAGCTCGTGTCTACGAGACGGAGAGATAGTGACCGTGACGTTTGGTGGCTAGAGAAGTGCAAAGCCCCAGTGTTGCTGCGCCTGTGAAAGCGCTTCCAAGGAAGGGTGCTGGCTAGCAACAGCTTTCAGTGCTGGCACTTTTCATCTCCGAGCAATTGCTCGACCTTTACAATTTCTCACCTGAGCTCTCTTTAGAGTGCGCGAGAGGATGAGCAGAAGATTAGGTGGCTAGAGAAGCCCAGAGCCCCAGTGTTCTTAGGCCTACAAAACCGCTTCCAAGGAAGGGTGCTGGCTAGCAACAGCTTTCAGTGCTGGCACTTTTCATCTCTGATCAATTGCTCGACGTTTGCAATTTCTCAGCTCGTGTCTACAAGACGGAGAGAGATAGTGACCGTGACGTTTGGTGGCTAGAGAAGCCCAGAGCCCCAGTGTTCTTAGGCCTACAAAAGCACTTCCAAGGAAGGGTGCTGGCTAGCAACAGCTTTCAGTGCTGGCACTTTTCCTCTCTGAGCAATTGCTCGACCTTTGCAATTTGTCAGCTCGTGTCTACGAGACAGAGAGATAGTGACCGTGACATTTGGTGGCTAGAGAAGCGCAAAGCCCCAGTGTTACTGCGCCTCTGAAAGCGCTTCCAAGGAAGGGTGCTGGCTAGCAACAGCTTTCAGTGCTGGCACTTTTCATCTCTGAGCAATTGCTCGACCTTTGCAATTTCTCACCTGAGCTCTCTTTAGACTGCGCGAGAGGATGAGCAGAAGATTAGGTGGCTAGAGAAGCCCAGAGCCCCAGTGTTCTTAGGCCTACAAAAGCACTTCCAAGGAAGGGTGCTGGCTAGCAACAGCTTTCAGTGCTGGCACTTTTCATCTCTGAGCAATTGCTCGACGTTTGCAATTTCTCAGCTCGTGTCTACGAGACGGAAAGAGAATGACCGTGACGTTTGGTGTCTAGAGAAGCGCAAAGCCCCAGTGATACTGCGCCTGTGAAAGTGCTTCCAAGGAAGGGTGCTGGCTAGCAACAGTTTTCAGTGCTGGCACTTTTCATCTCTGAGCAATTGCTCGACCTTTGCAATTTCTCACCTGAGCTCTCTTTAGAGTGCGCGAGAGGATGAGCAGAAGATTAGGTGGCTAGAGAAGCCCAGAGCCCCAGTGTTCTTAGGGCTACAAGAGCGTTTCGAAGGAAGGGTGCTGGCTAGCAACAGCTTTCAGTGCTGGCACTTTTCATCTCTGAGCAATTGCTCGACCTTTGCAATTTCTCAGCTCATGTCTATGAGACGGAGAGATAGCGAACATAACGTTTGGTGGCTAGATAAGCGCAAAGCCCCAGTGTTGCTGCGCCTGTGAAAGCGCTTCCAAGGAAGGGTGCTGGCTAGCAACAGCTTTCAGTGCTGGCACTTTTCATCTCTGAGCAATTGCTCGACGTTTGCAATTTCTCACCTGAGCTCTCTTTAGAGTGCGCGAGAGGATGAGCAGAAGATTAGGTGGCTAGAGAAACACAGAGCCCCACTGTTCTTAGGCCTACAAAAGCACTTCCAAGGAAGGGTGCTGCCTAGCAAGAGCTTTCAGTGCTGGCACTTTTCATCTCTGAGCAATTGCTCGACCTTTGCAATTTCTCACCTGAGCTCTCTTTAGACTGCGTGAGAGGATGAGCAGAAGATTAGGTGGCTAGAGAAGCCCAGAGCCCCAGTGTTCTTAGGCCTACAAAAGCACTTCCAAGGAAGGGTGCTGGCTAGCAACAGCTTTCAGTGCTGGCACTTTTCATCTCTGAGCAATTGCTCGACGTTTGCAATTTCTCAGCTCGTGTCTACGAGACGGAGAGATAGTGACCGTGACGTTTGGTGGCTAGAGAAGCGCAAAGCCCCAGTGTTGCTGCGCCTGTGAAAGCGCTTCCAAGGAAGGGTGCTGGCTAGCAAGAGCTTTCAGTGCTGGCACTTTTCATCTCTGAGCAATTGCTCGACCTTTGCAATTTCTCACCTGAGCTCTCTTTAGACTGCGTGAGAGGATGAGCAGAAGATTAGGTGGCTAGAGAAGCCCAGAGCCCCAGTGTTCTTAGGCCTACAAAAGCACTTCCAAGGAAGGGTGCTGGCTAGCAACAGCTTTCAGTGCTGGCACTTTTCATCTCTGAGCAATTGCTCGACGTTTGCAATTTCTCAGCTCGTGTCTACGAGACGGAGAGATAGTGACCGTGATGTTTGGTGGCTAGAGAAGCGCAAAGCCCCAGTGTTGCTGCGCCTGTGAAAGCGCTTCCAAGGAAGGGTGCTGGCTAGCAACAGCTTTCAGTGCTGGCACTTTTCATCTCTGAGCAATTGCTCGACCTTTGCAATTTCTCACCTGAGCTCTCTTTAGAGTGCGCGAGAGGATGAGCAGAAGATTAGGTGGCTAGAGAAACACAGAGCCCCAGTGTTCTTAGGCCTACAAAAGCACTTCCAAGGAAGGGTGCTGGCTAGCAACAGCTTTCAGTGCTGGCACTTTTCATCTCTGAGCAATTGCTCGACGTTTGCAATTTCTCAGCTCGTGTCTACGAGACGGAGAGAGATAGTGACCGTGACGTTTGGTGGCTAGAGAAGCGCAAAGCCCCAGTGTTGCTGCGCCTGTGAAAGCGCTTCCAAGGAAGGGTGCTGGCTAGCAAGAGCTTTCAGTGCTGGCACTTTTCATCTCTGAGCAATTGCTCGACGTTTGCAATTTCTCAGCTCAGGTCTACGAGACAGAGAGATAGTGGCCGTGACATTTGGTGGGTAGAGAAGCGCAAAGCCCCAGTGTTACTGCGCCTGTGAAAGCGCTTCCAAGGAAGGGTGCTGGCTAGCAACAGCTTTCAGTGCTGGCACTTTTCATCTCTGAGCAATTGCTCGACCTTTGCAATTTCTCACCTGAGCTCTCTTTAGACTGCGCGACAGGATGAGCAGAAGATTAGGTGGCTAGTGAAGCCCAGAGCCCCACTGTTCTTAGGCCTACAAGAGCGCTTCCAAGGAAGGGTGCTGGCTAGCAACAGCTTTCAGTGCTGGCACTTTTCATCTCTGAGCAATTGCTCGACCTTTGCAATTTCTCAGCTCGTGTCTACGAGACGGAGAGATAGTGACCGTGACGTTTGGTGGCTAGAGAAGTGCAAAGCCCCAGTGTTGCTGCGCCTGTGAAAGCGCTTCCAAGGAAGGGTGCTGGCTAGCAAGAGCTTTCAGTGCTGGCACTTTTCATCTCCGAGCAATTGCTCGACCTTTACAATTTCTCACCTGAGCTCTCTTTAGAGTGCGCGAGAGGATGAGCAGAAGATTAGGTGGCTAGAGAAGCCCAGAGCCCCAGTGTTCTTAGGCCTACAAAAGCGCATCCAAGGAAGGGTGCTGTCTAGCAAGAGCTTTCAGTGCTGGCACTTTTCATCTCTGATCAATTGCTCGACGTTTGCAATTTCTCAGCTCGTGTCTACGAGACGGAGAGAGATAGTGACCGTGACGTTTGGTGGCTAGAGAAGCCCAGAGCCCCAGTGTTCTTAGGCCTACAAAAGCACTTCCAAGGAAGGGTGCTGGCTAGCAACAGCTTTCAGTGCTGGCACTTTTCCTCTCTGAGCAATTGCTCGACCTTTGCAATTTCTCAGCTCGTGTCTACAAGCCAGAGAGATAGTGACCGTGACGTTTGGTGGCTAGAGAAGCGCAAAGCCCCAGTGTTGCTGCGCCTGTGAAAGCGCTTCCAAGGAAGGGTGCTGGCTAGCAAGAGCTTTCAGTGCTGGCACTTTTCATCTCTGAGCAATTGTTCGACCTTTGCAATTTCTCACCTGAGCTCTCTTTAGAGTGCGCGAGAGGATGAGCAGAAGATTAGGTGGCTAGAGAAACACAGAGCCCCAGTGTTCTTAGGCCTACAAAAGCGCTTCCAAGGAAGGGTGCTGGCTAGCAACAGCTTTCAGTGCTGGCACTTTTCATCTCTGATCAATTGCTCGACGTTTGCAATTTCTCAGCTCGTGTCTACGAGATCGAGAGAGATAGTGACCGTGACGTTTGGTGGCTAGAGAAGCGCAAAGCCCCAGTGTTGCTGCGCCTGTGAAAGCGCTTCCAAGGAAGGGTGCTGGCTAGCAAGAGCTTTCAGTGCTGGCACTTTTCATCTCTGAGCAATTGTTCGACCTTTGCAATTTCTCAGCTCGTGTCTACGAGACGGAGAGAGATAGTGACCGTGACATTTGGTGGCTAGAGAAGCGCAAAGCCCCAGTGTTGCTGCGCCTGTGAAAGCGCTTCCAAGGAAGGGTGCTGGCTAGCAAGAGCTTTCAGTGCTGGCACTTTTCATCTCTGAGCAATTGCTCGACCTTTGCAATTTCTCAGCTCGTGTCTACGAGACTGAGAGAGATAGTGGCCGTGACATTTGGTGGGTAGAGAAGCGCAAAGCCCCAGTGTTACTGCGCCTGTGAAAGCGCTTCCAAGGAAGGGTGCTGGCTAGCAACAGCTTTCAGTGCTGGCACTTTTCATCTCTGAGCATTTGCTCGACGTTTGCAATTTCTCACCTGAGCTCTCTTTAGACTGCGTGACAGGATGAGCAGAAGATTAGGTGGCTAGAGAAGCCCAGAGCCCCACTGTTCTTAGGCCTACAAAAGCACTTCCAAGGAAGGGTGCTGCCTAGCAAGAGCTTTCAGTGCTGGCACTTTTCATCTCTGAGCAATTGCTCGACCTTTGCAATTTCTCACCTGAGCTCTCTTTAGACTGCGTGAGAGGATGAGCAGAAGATTAGGTGGCTAGAGAAGCCCAGAGCCCCAGTGTTCTTAGGCCTACAAAAGCACTTCCAAGGAAGGGTGCTGGCTAGCAACAGCTTTCAGTGCTGGCACTTTTCATCTCTGAGCAATTGCTCGACGTTTGCAATTTCTCAGCTCGTGTCTACGAGACGGAGAGATAGTGACCGTGACGTTTGGTGGCTAGAGAAGCGCAAAGCCCCAGTGTTGCTGCGCCTGTGAAAGCGCTTCCAAGGAAGGGTGCTGGCTAGCAACAGCTTTCAGTGCTGGCACTTTTCATCTCTGAGCAATTGCTCGACCTTTGCAATTTCTCACCTGAGCTCTCTTTAGAGTGCGTGAGAGGATGAGCAGAAGATTAGGTGGTTAGAGAAGCCCAGAGCCCCAGTGTTCTTAGGCCTACAAAAGCACTTCCAAGGAAGGGTGCTGGCTAGCAACAGCTTTCAGTGCTGGCACTTTTCATCTCTGAGCAATTGCTCGACGTTTGCAATTTCTCAGCTCGTGTCTACGAGACGGAAAGAGAATGACCGTGACGTTTGGTGGCTAGAGAAGCGCAAAGCCCCAGTGTTGCTGCGCCTGTGAAAGCGCTTCCAAGGAAGGGTGCTGGCTAGCAACAGCTTTCAGTGCTGGCACTTTTCATCTCTGAGCAATTGCTCGACCTTTGCAATTTCTCACCTGAGCTCTCTTTAGACTGCGCGACAGGATGAGCAGAAGATTAGGTGGCTAGAGAAGCCCAGAGCCCCACTGTTCTTAGGCCTACAAGAGCGCTTCCAAGGAAGGGTGCTGGCTAGCAACAGCTTTCAGTGCTGGCACTTTTCATCTCTGAGGAATTGCTCGACGTTTGCAATTTCTCAGCTCGTGTCTACGAGACGGAAAGAGAATGACCGTGACGTTTGGTGGGTAGAGAAGCGCAAAGCCCCAGTGTTGCTGCGCCTGTGAAAGCGCTTCCAAGGAAGGGTGCTGGCTAGCAAGAGCTTTCAGTGCTGGCACTTTTCATCTCTGAGCAATTGCTCGACCTTTGCAATTTCTCACCTGAGCTTTCTGTAGAGTGCGCAAGAGGATGAGCAAAAGATTAGGTGGCTAGAGAAACACAGAGCTCCAGTGTTCTAAGGGCTACAAGAGCGTTTCCAAGGAAGGGTGCTGGCTAGCAAGAGCTTTCAGTGCTGGCACTTTTCATCTCTGAGCAATTGCTCGACGTTTGCAATTTCTCACCTGAGCTCTCTTTAGAGTGCGCGAGAGGATGAGCAGAAGATTAGGTGGCTAGAGAAAAACAGAGCCCCAGTGTTCTTAGGCCTACAAAAGCGCATCCAAGGAAGGGTGCTGGCTAGCAAGAGCTTTCAGTGCTGGCACTTTCCATCTCTGAGCAATTGCTCGACCTTTGCAATTTCTCAGCTCGTGTCTATGAGACGGAGAGATAGTGACCGTGACGTTTGGTGGCTAGAGAAGCGCAAAGCCCCAGTGTTGCTGCGCCTGTGAAAGCGCTTCCAAGGAAGGGTGCTGGCTAGCAACAGTTTTCAGTGCTGGCACTTTTCATCTCTGAGCAATTGCTCGACCTTTGCAATTTCTCACCTGAGCTCTCTTTAGAGTGCGCGAGAGGATGAGCAGAAGATTAGGTGGCTAGAGAAACACAGAGCCCCACTGTTCTTAGGCCTACAAGAGCGCTTCCAAGGAAGGGTGCTGGCTAGCAACAGCTTTCAGTGCTGGCACTTTTCATCTCTGAGCAATTGCTCGACGTTTGCAATTTCTCAGCTCGTGTCTACAAGACGGAGAGAGATAGTGACCGTGACGTTTGGTGGCTAGAGAAGCGCAAAGCCCCAGTGTTGCTGCGCCTGTGAAAGCGCTTCCAAGGAAGGGTGCTGGCTAGCAAGAGCTTTCAGTGCTGGCACTTTTCATCTCTGAGCAATTGCTCGACGTTTGCAATTTCTCAGCTCGTGTCTACGAGACGGAGAGATAGTGACCGTGACGTTTGGTGGCTAGAGAAGTGCAAAGCCCCAGTGTTGCTGCGCCTGTGAAAGCGCTTCCAAGGAAGGGTGCTGGCTAGCAACAGCTTTCAGTGCTGGCACTTTTCATCTCCGAGCAATTGCTCGACCTTTACAATTTCTCACCTGAGCTCTCTTTAGAGTGCGCGAGAGGATGAGCAGAAGATTAGGTGGCTAGAGAAGCCCAGAGCCCCAGTGTTCTTAGGCCTACAAAAGCGCATCCAAGGAAGGGTGCTGTCTAGCAAGAGCTTTCAGTGCTGGCACTTTTCATCTCTGATCAATTGCTCGACGTTTGCAATTTCTCAGCTCGTGTCTACAAGACGGAGAGAGATAGTGACCGTGACGTTTGGTGGCTAGAGAAGCCCAGAGCCCCACTGTTCTTAGGCCTACAAAAGCACTTCCAAGGAAGGGTGCTGGCTAGCAACAGCTTTCAGTGCTGGCACTTTTCCTCTCTGAGCAATTGCTCGACCTTTGCAATTTGTCAGCTCGTGTCTACGAGACAGAGAGATAGTGACCGTGACATTTGGTGGCTAGAGAAGCGCAAAGCCCCAGTGTTACTGCGCCTCTGAAAGCGCTTCCAAGGAAGGGTGCTGGCTAGCAACAGCTTTCAGTGCTGGCACTTTTCATCTCTGAGCAATTGCTCGACCTTTGCAATTTCTCACCTGAGCTCTCTTTAGACTGCGCGAGAGGATGAGCAGAAGATTAGGTGGCTAGAGAAGCCCAGAGCCCCAGTGTTCTTAGGCCTACAAAAGCACTTCCAAGGAAGGGTGCTGGCTAGCAACAGCTTTCAGTGCTGGCACTTTTCATCTCTGAGCAATTGCTCGACGTTTGCAATTTCTCAGCTCGTGTCTACGAGACGGAAAGAGAATGACCGTGACGTTTGGTGTCTAGAGAAGCGCAAAGCCCCAGTGATACTGCGCCTGTGAAAGTGCTTCCAAGGAAGGGTGCTGGCTAGCAACAGTTTTCAGTGCTGGCACTTTTCATCTCTGAGCAATTGCTCGACCTTTGCAATTTCTCACCTGAGCTCTCTTTAGAGTGCGCGAGAGGATGAGCAGAAGATTAGGTGGCTAGAGAAGCCCAGAGCCCCAGTGTTCTTAGGGCTACAAGAGCGTTTCGAAGGAAGGGTGCTGGCTAGCAACAGCTTTCAGTGCTGGCACTTTTCATCTCTGAGCAATTGCTCGACCTTTGCAATTTCTCAGCTCATGTCTATGAGACGGAGAGATAGCGAACATAACGTTTGGTGGCTAGATAAGCGCAAAGCCCCAGTGTTGCTGCGCCTGTGAAAGCGCTTCCAAGGAAGGGTGCTGGCTAGCAACAGCTTTCAGTGCTGGCACTTTTCATCTCTGAGCAATTGCTCGACGTTTGCAATTTCTCACCTGAGCTCTCTTTAGAGTGCGCGAGAGGATGAGCAGAAGATTAGGTGGCTAGAGAAACACAGAGCCCCACTGTTCTTAGGCCTACAAAAGCACTTCCAAGGAAGGGTGCTGCCTAGCAAGAGCTTTCAGTGCTGGCACTTTTCATCTCTGAGCAATTGCTCGACCTTTGCAATTTCTCACCTGAGCTCTCTTTAGACTGCGTGAGAGGATGAGCAGAAGATTAGGTGGCTAGAGAAGCCCAGAGCCCCACTGTTCTTAGGCCTACAAAAGCACTTCCAAGGAAGGGTGCTGGCTAGCAACAGCTTTCAGTGCTGGCACTTTTCATCTCTGAGCAATTGCTCGACGTTTGCAATTTCTCAGCTCGTGTCTACGAGACGGAGAGATAGTGACCGTGACGTTTGGTGGCTAGAGAAGCGCAAAGCCCCAGTGTTGCTGCGCCTGTGAAAGCGCTTCCAAGGAAGGGTGCTGGCTAGCAACAGCTTTCAGTGCTGGCACTTTTCATCTCTGAGCAATTGCTCGACCTTTGCAATTTCTCACCTGAGCTCTCTTTAGAGTGCGTGAGAGGATGAGCAGAAGATTAGGTGGCTAGAGAAGCCCAGAGCCCCAGTGTTCTTAGGCCTACAAAAGCACTTCCAAGGAAGGGTGCTGGCTAGCAACAGCTTTCAGTGCTGGCACTTTTCATCTCTGAGCAATTGCTCGACGTTTGCAATTTCTCAGCTCGTGTCTACGAGACGGAGAGATAGTGACCGTGATGTTTGGTGGCTAGAGAAGCGCAAAGCCCCAGTGTTGCTGCGCCTGTGAAAGCGCTTCCAAGGAAGGGTGCTGGCTAGCAACAGCTTTCAGTGCTGGCACTTTTCATCTCTGAGCAATTGCTCGACCTTTGCAATTTCTCACCTGAGCTCTCTTTAGACTGCGCGACAGGATGAGCAGAAGATTAGGTGGCTAGAGAAGCCCAGAGCCCCACTGTTCTTAGGCCTACAAGAGCGCTTCCAAGGAAGGGTGCTGGCTAGCAACAGCTTTCAGTGCTGGCACTTTTCATCTCTGAGCAATTGCTCGACGTTTGCAATTTCTCAGCTCGTGTCTACGAGACGGAAAGAGAATGACCGTGACGTTTGGTGGGTAGAGAAGCGCAAAGCCCCAGTGTTGCTGCGCCTGTGAAAGCGCTTCCAAGGAAGGGTGCTGGCTAGCAAGAGCTTTCAGTGCTGGCACTTTTCATCTCTGAGCAATTGCTCGACCTTTGCAATTTCTCACCTGAGCTTTCTGTAGAGTGCGCAAGAGGATGAGCAAAAGATTAGGTGGCTAGAGAAACACAGAGCTCCAGTGTTCTAAGGGCTACAAGAGCGTTTCCAAGGAAGGGTGCTGGCTAGCAAGAGCTTTCAGTGCTGGCACTTTTCATCTCTGAGCAATTGCTCGACGTTTGCAATTTCTCACCTGAGCTCTCTTTAGACTGCGCGAGAGGATGAGCAGAAGATTAGGTGGCTAGAGAAAAACAGAGCCCCAGTGTTCTTAGGCCTACAAAAGCGCATCCAAGGAAGGGTGCTGGCTAGCAAGAGCTTTCAGTGCTGGCACTTTCCATCTCTGAGCAATTGCTCGACCTTTGCAATTTCTCAGCTCGTGTCTATGAGACGGAGAGATAGTGACCGTGACGTTTGGTGGCTAGAGAAGCGCAAAGCCCCAGTGTTGCTGCGCCTGTGAAAGCGCTTCCAAGGAAGGGTGCTGGCTAGCAACAGTTTTCAGTGCTGGCACTTTTCATCTCTGAGCAATTGCTCGACCTTTGCAATTTCTCACCTGAGCTCTCTTTAGAGTGCGCGAGAGGATGAGCAGAAGATTAGGTGGCTAGAGAAACACAGAGCCCCACTGTTCTTAGGCCTACAAGAGCGCTTCCAAGGAAGGGTGCTGGCTAGCAACAGCTTTCAGTGCTGGCACTTTTCATCTCTGAGCAATTGCTCGACGTTTGCAATTTCTCAGCTCGTGTCTACAAGACGGAGAGAGATAGTGACCGTGACGTTTGGTGGCTAGAGAAGCGCAAAGCCCCAGTGTTGCTGCGCCTGTGAAAGCGCTTCCAAGGAAGGGTGCTGGCTAGCAAGAGCTTTCAGTGCTGGCACTTTTCATCTCTGAGCAATTGCTCGACCTTTGCAATTTCTCAGCTCGTGTCTACGAGACGGAGAGATAGTGACCGTGACGTTTGGTGGCTAGAGAAGTGCAAAGCCCCAGTGTTGCTGCGCCTGTGAAAGCGCTTCCAAGGAAGGGTGCTGGCTAGCAACAGCTTTCAGTGCTGGCACTTTTCATCTCCGAGCAATTGCTCGACCTTTGCAATTTCTCACCTGAGCTCTCTTTAGAGTGCGCGAGAGGATGAGCAGAAGATTAGGTGGCTAGAGAAGCCCAGAGCCCCAGTGTTCTTAGGCCTACAAAAGCGCATCCAAGGAAGGGTGCTGTCTAGCAAGAGCTTTCAGTGCTGGCACTTTTCATCTCTGATCAATTGCTCGACGTTTGCAATTTCTCAGCTCGTGTCTACAAGACGGAGAGAGATAGTGACCGTGACGTTTGGTGGCTAGAGAAGCCCAGAGCCCCACTGTTCTTAGGCCTACAAAAGCACTTCCAAGGAAGGGTGCTGGCTAGCAACAGCTTTCAGTGCTGGCACTTTTCCTCTCTGAGCAATTGCTCGACCTTTGCAATTTGTCAGCTCGTGTCTACGAGACAGAGAGATAGTGACCGTGACATTTGGTGGCTAGAGAAGCGCAAAGCCCCAGTGTTACTGCGCCTCTGAAAGCGCTTCCAAGGAAGGGTGCTGCCTAGCAACAGCTTTCAGTGCTGGCACTTTTCATCTCTGAGCAATTGCTCGACCTTTGCAATTTCTCACCTGAGCTCTCTTTAGAGTGCGCGAGAGGATGAGCAGAAGATTAGGTGGCTAGAGAAGCCCAGAGCCCCAGTGTTCTTAGGCCTACAAAAGCACTTCCAAGGAAGGGTGCTGGCTAGCAACAGCTTTCAGTGCTGGCACTTTTCATCTCTGAGCAATTGCTCGACGTTTGCAATTTCTCAGCTCGTGTCTACGAGACGGAAAGAGAATGACCGTGACGTTTGGTGTCTAGAGAAGCGCAAAGCCCCAGTGATACTGCGCCTGTGAAAGCGCTTCCAAGGAAGGGTGCTGGCTAGCAACAGTTTTCAGTGCTGGCACTTTTCATCTCTGAGCAATTGCTCGACCTTTGCAATTTCTCACCTGAGCTCTCTTTAGAGTGCGCGAGAGGATGAGCAGAAGATTAGGTGGCTAGAGAAGCCCAGAGCCCCAGTGTTCTTAGGGCTACAAGAGCGTTTCGAAGGAAGGGTGCTGGCTAGCAACAGCTTTCAGTGCTGGCACTTTTCATCTCTGAGCAATTGCTCGACCTTTGCAATTTCTCAGCTCATGTCTATGAGACGGAGAGATAGCGAACATAACGTTTGGTGGCTAGATAAGCGCAAAGCCCCAGTGTTGCTGCGCCTGTGAAAGCGCTTCCAAGGAAGGGTGCTGGCTAGCAACAGCTTTCAGTGCTGGCACTTTTCATCTCTGAGCAATTGCTCGACGTTTGCAATTTCTCACCTGAGCTCTCTTTAGAGTGCGCGAGAGGATGAGCAGAAGATTAGGTGGCTAGAGAAACACAGAGCCCCACTGTTCTTAGGCCTACAAAAGCACTTCCAAGGAAGGGTGCTGCCTAGCAAGAGCTTTCAGTGCTGGCACTTTTCATCTCTGAGCAATTGCTCGACCTTTGCAATTTCTCACCTGAGCTCTCTTTAGACTGCGTGAGAGGATGAGCAGAAGATTAGGTGGCTAGAGAAGCCCAGAGCCCCAGTGTTCTTAGGCCTACAAAAGCACTTCCAAGGAAGGGTGCTGGCTAGCAACAGCTTTCAGTGCTGGCACTTTTCATCTCTGAGCAATTGCTCGACGTTTGCAATTTCTCAGCTCGTGTCTACGAGACGGAGAGATAGTGACCGTGACGTTTGGTGGCTAGAGAAGCGCAAAGCCCCAGTGTTGCTGCGCCTGTGAAAGCGCTTCCAAGGAAGGGTGCTGGCTAGCAAGAGCTTTCAGTGCTGGCACTTTTCATCTCTGAGCAATTGCTCGACCTTTGCAATTTCTCACCTGAGCTCTCTTTAGAGTGCGTGAGAGGATGAGCAGAAGATTAGGTGGCTAGAGAAGCCCAGAGCCCCAGTGTTCTTAGGCCTACAAAAGCACTTCCAAGGAAGGGTGCTGGCTAGCAACAGCTTTCAGTGCTGGCACTTTTCATCTCTGAGCAATTGCTCGACGTTTGCAATTTCTCAGCTCGTGTCTACGAGACGGAGAGATAGTGACCGTGATGTTTGGTGGCTAGAGAAGCGCAAAGCCCCAGTGTTGCTGCGCCTGTGAAAGCGCTTCCAAGGAAGGGTGCTGGCTAGCAAGAGCTTTCAGTGCTGGCACTTTTCATCTCTGAGCAATTGCTCGACCTTTGCAATTTCTCACCTGAGCTCTCTTTAGAGTGCGCGAGAGGATGAGCAGAAGATTAGGTGGCTAGAGAAACACAGAGCCCCAGTGTTCTTAGGCCTACAAAAGCACTTCCAAGGAAGGGTGCTGGCTAGCAACAGCTTTCAGTGCTGGCACTTTTCATCTCTGAGCAATTGCTCGACGTTTGCAATTTCTCAGCTCGTGTCTACGAGACGGAGAGAGATAGTGACCGTGACGTTTGGTGGCTAGAGAAGCGCAAAGCCCCAGTGTTGCTGCGCCTGTGAAAGCGCTTCCAAGGAAGGGTGCTGGCTAGCAACAGCTTTCAGTGCTGGCACTTTTCATCTCTGAGCAATTGCTCGACCTTTGCAATTTCTCACCTGAGCTTTCTGTAGAGTGCGCAAGAGGATGAGCAAAAGATTAGGTGGCTAGAGAAACACAGAGCTCCAGTGTTCTAAGGGCTACAAGAGCGTTTCCAAGGAAGGGTGCTGGCTAGCAAGAGCTTTCAGTGCTGGCACTTTTCATCTCTGAGCAATTGCTCGACGTTTGCAATTTCTCACCTGAGCTCTCTTTAGACTGCGCGAGAGGATGAGCAGAAGATTAGGTGGCTAGAGAAAAACAGAGCCCCAGTGTTCTTAGGCCTACAAAAGCGCATCCAAGGAAGGGTGCTGGCTAGCAAGAGCTTTCAGTGCTGGCACTTTCCATCTCTGAGCAATTGCTCGACCTTTGCAATTTCTCAGCTCGTGTCTATGAGACGGAGAGATAGTGACCGTGACGTTTGGTGGCTAGAGAAGCGCAAAGCCCCAGTGTTGCTGCGCCTGTGAAAGCGCTTCCAAGGAAGGGTGCTGGCTAGCAACAGTTTTCAGTGCTGGCACTTTTCATCTCTGAGCAATTGCTCGACCTTTGCAATTTCTCACCTGAGCTCTCTTTAGAGTGCGCGAGAGGATGAGCAGAAGATTAGGTGGCTAGAGAAACACAGAGCCCCACTGTTCTTAGGCCTACAAGAGCGCTTCCAAGGAAGGGTGCTGGCTAGCAACAGCTTTCAGTGCTGGCACTTTTCATCTCTGAGCAATTGCTCGACGTTTGCAATTTCTCAGCTCGTGTCTACAAGACGGAGAGAGATAGTGACCGTGACGTTTGGTGGCTAGAGAAGCGCAAAGCCCCAGTGTTGCTGCGCCTGTGAAAGCGCTTCCAAGGAAGGGTGCTGGCTAGCAAGAGCTTTCAGTGCTGGCACTTTTCATCTCTGAGCAATTGCTCGACCTTTGCAATTTCTCAGCTCGTGTCTACGAGACGGAGAGATAGTGACCGTGACGTTTGGTGGCTAGAGAAGTGCAAAGCCCCAGTGTTGCTGCGCCTGTGAAAGCGCTTCCAAGGAAGGGTGCTGGCTAGCAACAGCTTTCAGTGCTGGCACTTTTCATCTCCGAGCAATTGCTCGACCTTTACAATTTCTCACCTGAGCTCTCTTTAGAGTGCGCGAGAGGATGAGCAGAAGATTAGGTGGCTAGAGAAGCCCAGAGCCCCAGTGTTCTTAGGCCTACAAAAGCGCATCCAAGGAAGGGTGCTGGCTAGCAAGAGCTTTCAGTGCTGGCACTTTTCATCTCTGATCAATTGCTCGACGTTTGCAATTTCTCAGCTCGTGTCTACAAGACGGAGAGAGATAGTGACCGTGACGTTTGGTGGCTAGAGAAGCCCAGAGCCCCAGTGTTCTTAGGCCTACAAAAGCACTTCCAAGGAAGGGTGCTGGCTAGCAACAGCTTTCAGTGCTGGCACTTTTCCTCTCTGAGCAATTGCTCGACCTTTGCAATTTGTCAGCTCGTGTCTACGAGACAGAGAGATAGTGACCGTGACATTTGGTGGCTAGAGAAGCGCAAAGCCCCAGTGTTACTGCGCCTCTGAAAGCGCTTCCAAGGAAGGGTGCTGGCTAGCAACAGCTTTCAGTGCTGGCACTTTTCATCTCTGAGCAATTGCTCGACCTTTGCAATTTCTCACCTGAGCTCTCTTTAGAGTGCGCGAGAGGATGAGCAGAAGATTAGGTGGCTAGAGAAGCCCAGAGCCCCAGTGTTCTTAGGCCTACAAAAGCACTTCCAAGGAAGGGTGCTGGCTAGCAACAGCTTTCAGTGCTGGCACTTTTCATCTCTGAGCAATTGCTCGACGTTTGCAATTTCTCAGCTCGTGTCTACGAGACGGAAAGAGAATGACCGTGACGTTTGGTGTCTAGAGAAGCGCAAAGCCCCAGTGTTACTGCGCCTGTGAAAGTGCTTCCAAGGAAGGGTGCTGGCTAGCAACAGTTTTCAGTGCTGGCACTTTTCATCTCTGAGCAATTGCTCGACGTTTGCAATTTCTCACCTGAGCTCTCTTTAGAGTGCGCGAGAGGATGAGCAGAAGATTAGGTGGCTAGAGAAGCCCAGAGCCCCAGTGTTCTTAGGGCTACAAGAGCGTTTCGAAGGAAGGGTGCTGGCTAGCAACAGCTTTCAGTGCTGGCACTTTTCATCTCTGAGCAATTGCTCGACCTTTGCAATTTCTCAGCTCATGTCTATGAGACGGAGAGATAGCGAACATAACGTTTGGTGGCTAGATAAGCGCAAAGCCCCAGTGTTGCTGCGCCTGTGAAAGCGCTTCCAAGGAAGGGTGCTGGCTAGCAACAGCTTTCAGTGCTGGCACTTTTCATCTCTGCGCAATTGCTCGACGTTTGCAATTTCTCACCTGAGCTCTCTTTAGAGTGCGCGAGAGGATGAGCAGAAGATTAGGTGGCTAGAGAAACACAGAGCCCCACTGTTCTTAGGCCTACAAAAGCACTTCCAAGGAAGGGTGCTGCCTAGCAAGAGCTTTCAGTGCTGGCGCTTTTCATCTCTGAGCAATTGCTCGACCTTTGCAATTTCTCACCTGAGCTCTCTTTAGACTGCGTGAGAGGATGAGCAGAAGATTAGGCGGCTAGAGAAGCCCAGAGCCCCAGTGTTCTTAGGCCTACAAAAGCACTTCCAAGGAAGGGTGCTGGCTAGCAACAGCTTTCAGTGCTGGCACTTTTCATCTCTGAGCAATTGCTCGACGTTTGCAATTTCTCAGCTCGTGTCTACGAGACGGAGAGATAGTGACCGTGACGTTTGGTGGCTAGAGAAGCGCAAAGCCCCAGTGTTGCTGCGCCTGTGAAAGCGCTTCCAAGGAAGGGTGCTGGCTAGCAAGAGCTTTCAGTGCTGGCACTTTTCATCTCTGAGCAATTGCTCGACCTTTGCAATTTCTCACCTGAGCTCTCTTTAGAGTGCGTGAGAGGATGAGCAGAAGATTAGGTGGCTAGAGAAGCCCAGAGCCCCAGTGTTCTTAGGCCTACAAAAGCACTTCCAAGGAAGGGTGCTGGCTAGCAACAGCTTTCAGTGCTGGCACTTTTCATCGCTGAGCAATTGCTCGACGTTTGCAATTTCTCAGCTCGTGTCTACGAGAGGGAGAGATAGTGACCGTGATGTTTGGTGGCTAGAGAAGCGCAAAGCCCCAGTGTTGCTGCGCCTGTGAAAGCGCTTCCAAGGAAGGGTGCTGGCTAGCAACAGCTTTCAGTGCTGGCACTTTTCATCTCTGAGCAATTGCTCGACCTTTGCAATTTCTCACCTGAGCTCTCTTTAGAGTGCGCGAGAGGATGAGCAGAAGATTAGGTGGCTAGAGAAACACAGAGCCCCAGTGTTCTTAGGCCTACAAAAGCACTTCCAAGGAAGGGTGCTGGCTAGCAACAGCTTTCAGTGCTGGCACTTTTCATCTCTGAGCAATTGCTCGACGTTTGCAATTTCTCAGCTCGTGTCTACGAGACGGAGAGAGATAGTGACCGTGACGTTTGGTGTCTAGGGAAGCGCAAAGCCCCAGTGTTGCTGCGCCTGTGAAAGCGCTTCCAAGGAAGGGTGCTGGCTAGCAAGAGCTTTCAGTGCTGGCACTTTTCATCTCTGAGCAATTGCTCGACGTTTGCAATTTCTCAGCTCAGGTCTACGAGCCAGAGAGATAGTGAACGTGACATTTGGTGGCTAGAGAAGCGCAAAGCCCCAGTGTTACTGCGCCTGTGAAAGCGCTTCCAAGGAAGGGTTCTGGCTAGCAACAGTTTTCAGTGCTGGCACTTTTCATCTCTGAGCAATTGCTCGACCTTTGCAATTTCTCACCTGAGCTCTCTTTAGAGTGCGCGAGAGGATGAGCAGAAGATTAGGTGGCTAGAGAAGCCCAGAGCCCCAGTGTTCTTAGGGCTACAAGAGCGTTTCCAAGGAAGGGTGCTGGCTAGCAACAGCTTTCAGTGCTGGCACTTTTCATCTCTGAGCAATTGCTCGACGTTTGCAATTTCTCACCTGAGCTCTCTTTACAGTGCGCGAGAGGATGAGCAGAAGATTAGGTGGCTAGAGAAACACAGAGCCCCACTGTTCTTAGGCCTACAAGAGCGCTTCCAAGGAAGGGTGCTGGCTAGCAACAGCTTTCAGTGCTGGCACTTTTCATCTCTGAGCAATTGCTCGACCTTTGCAATTTCTCAGCTCGTGTCTACGAGACGGAAAGAGAATGACCGTGACGTTTGGTGGCTAGAGAAGCGCAAAGCCCCAGTGTTGCTGCGCCTGTGAAAGCGCTTCCAAGGAAGGGTGCTGGCTAGCAAGAGCTTTCAGTGCTGGCACTTTTCATCTCTGAGCAATTGCTCGACCTTTGCAATTTCTCACCTGAGCTTTCTGTAGAGTGCGCGAGAGGATGAGCAAAAGATTAGGTGGCTAGAGAAACACAGAGCTCCAGTGTTCTAAGGGCTACAAGAGCGTTTCCAAGGAAGGGTGCTGGCTAGCAAGAGCTTTCAGTGCTGGCACTTTTCATCTCTGAGCAATTGCTCGACGTTTGCAATTTCTCACCTGAGCTCTCTTTAGAGTGCGCGAGAGGATGAGCAGAAGATTAGGTGGCTAGAGAAAAACAGAGCCCCAGTGTTCTTAGGCCTACAAAAGCGCATCCAAGGAAGGGTGCTGGCTAGCAAGAGCTTTCAGTGCTGGCACTTTTCATCTCTGAGCAATTGCTCGACCTTTGCAATTTCTCAGCTCGTGTCTACGAGACGGAGAGATAGTGACCGTGACATTTGGTGGCTAGAGAAGTGCAAAGCCCCAGTGTTGCTGCGCCTGTGAAAGCGCTTCCAAGGAAGGGTGCTGGCTAGCAAGAGCTTTCAGTGCTGGCACTTTTCATCTCCGAGCAATTGCTCGACCTTTACAATTTCTCACCTGAGCTCTCTTTAGAGTGCGCGAGAGGATGAGCAGAAGATTAGGTGGCTACAGAAGCCCAGAGCCCCAGTGTTCTTAGGCCTACAAAAGCGCATCCAAGGAAGGGTGCTGTCTAGCAAGAGCTTTCAGTGCTGGCACTTTTCATCTCTGATCAATTGCTCGACGTTTGCAATTTCTCAGCTCGTGTCTACGAGACGGAGAGAGATAGTGACCGTGACGTTTGGTGGCTAGAGAAGCCCAGAGCCCCAGTGTTCTTAGGCCTACAAAAGCACTTCCAAGGAAGGCTGCTGGCTAGCAACAGCTTTCAGTGCTGGCACTTTTCCTCTCTGAGCAATTGCTCGACCTTTGCAATTTGTCAGCTCGTGTCTACGAGACGGAGAGATAGTGACCGTGACATTTGGTGGCTAGAGAAGCGCAAAGCCCCAGTGTTACTGCGCCTCTGAAAGCGCTTCCAAGGAAGGGTGCTGTCTAGCAAGAGCTTTCAGTGCTGGCACTTTTCATCTCTGAGCAATTGCTCGACGTTTGCAATTTCTCACCTGAGCTCTCTTTAGAGTGCGCGAGAGGATGAGCAGAAGATTAGGTGGCTAGAGAAGCCCAGAGCCCCACTGTTCTTAGGGCTACAAGAGCGTTTCGAAGGAAGGGTGCTGGCTAGCAACAGCTTTCAGTGCTGGCACTTTTCATCTCTGAGCAATTGCTCGACCTTTGCAATTTCTCAGCTCATGTCTATGAGACGGAGAGATAGCGAACATAACGTTTGGTGGCTAGATAAGCGCAAAGCCCCAGTGTTGCTGCGCCTGTGAAAGCGCTTCCAAGGAAGGGTGCTGGCTAGCAACAGCTTTCAGTGCTGGCACTTTTCATCTCTGAGCAATTGCTCGACGTTTGCAATTTCTCAACTGAGCTCTCTTTAGAGTGCGCGAGAGGATGAGCAGAAGATTAGGTGGCTAGAGAAACACAGAGCCCCACTGTTCTTAGGCCTACAAAAGCACTTCCAAGGAAGGGTGCTGCCTAGCAAGAGCTTTCAGTGCTGGCACTTTTCATCTCTGAGCAATTGCTCGACGTTTGCAATTTCTCAGCTCGTGTCTACGAGACGGAGAGATAGTGACCGTGACGTTTGGTGGCTAGAGAAGCGCAAAGCCCCAGTGTTGCTGCGCCTGTGAAAGCGCTTCCAAGGAAGGGTGCTGGCTAGCAAGAGCTTTCAGTGCTGGCACTTTTCATCTCTGAGCAATTGCTCGACGTTTGCAATTTCTCACCTGAGCTCTCTTTAGAGTGCGTGAGAGGATGAGCAGAAGATTAGGTGGCTAGAGAAGCCCAGAGCCCCAGTGTTCTTAGGCCTACAAAAGCACTTCCAAGGAAGGGTGCTGGCTAGCAACAGCTTTCAGTGCTGGCACTTTTCATCTCTGAGCAATTGCTCGACGTTTGCAATTTCTCAGCTCGTGTCTACGAGACGGAGAGATAGTGACCGTGATGTTTGGTGGCTAGAGAAGCGCAAAGCCCCAGTGTTGCTGCGCCTGTGAAAGCGCTTCCAAGGAAGGGTGCTGGCTAGCAAGAGCTTTCAGTGCTGGCACTTTACATCTCTGAGCAATTGCTCGACGTTTGCAATTTCTCACCTGAGCTCTCTTTAGAGTGCGCAAGAGGATGAGCAGAAGATTAGGTGGCTAGAGAAACACAGAGCCCCAGTGTTATTAGGCCTACAAAAGCACTTCCAAGGAAGGGTGCTGGCTAGCAACAGCTTTCAGTGCTGGCACTTTTCATCGCTGAGCAATTGCTCGACCTTTGCAATTTCTCAGCTCGTGTCTACGAGACGGAAAGAGAATGACCGTGACGTTTGGTGTGTAGAGAAGCGCAAAGCCCCAGTGTTACCGTGCCTGTGAAAGCGCTTCCAAGGAAGGGTGCTGGCTAGCAACAGTTTTCAGTGCTGGCACTTTTCATCTCTGAGCAATTGCTCGACCTTTGCAATTTCTCACCTGAGCTCTCTTTAGAGTGCGCGAGAGGATGAGCAGAAGATTAGGTGGCTAGAGAAACACAGAGCCCCACTGTTCTTAGGCCTACAAGAGCGCTTCCAAGGAAGGGTGCTGGCTAGCAACAGCTTTCAGTGCTGGCACTTTTCATCTCTGAGCAATTGCTCGACGTTTGCAATTTCTCAGCTCGTGTCTACAAGACGGAGAGAGATAGTGACCGTGACGTTTGGTGGCTAGAGAAGCGCAAAGCCCCAGTGTTGCTGCGCCTGTGAAAGCGCTTCCAAGGAAGGGTGCTGGCTAGCAAGAGCTTTCAGTGCTGGCACTTTTCATCTCTGAGCAATTGCTCGACCTTTGCAATTTCTCAGCTCGTGTCTACGAGACGGAGAGATAGTGACCGTGACGTTTGGTGGCTAGAGAAGTGCAAAGCCCCAGTGTTGCTGCGCCTGTGAAAGCGCTTCCAAGGAAGGGTGCTGGCTAGCAACAGCTTTCAGTGCTGGCACTTTTCATCTCCGAGCAATTGCTCGACCTTTACAATTTCTCACCTGAGCTCTCTTTAGAGTGCGCGAGAGGATGAGCAGAAGATTAGGTGGCTAGAGAAGCCCAGAGCCCCAGTGTTCTTAGGCCTACAAAAGCGCATCCAAGGAAGGGTGCTGGCTAGCAAGAGCTTTCAGTGCTGGCACTTTTCATCTCTGATCAATTGCTCGACGTTTGCAATTTCTCAGCTCGTGTCTACAAGACGGAGAGAGATAGTGACCGTGACGTTTGGTGGCTAGAGAAGCCCAGAGCCCCAGTGTTCTTAGGCCTACAAAAGCACTTCCAAGGAAGGGTGCTGGCTAGCAACAGCTTTCAGTGCTGGCACTTTTCCTCTCTGAGCAATTGCTCGACCTTTGCAATTTGTCAGCTCGTGTCTACGAGACAGAGAGATAGTGACCGTGACATTTGGTGGCTAGAGAAGCGCAAAGCCCCAGTGTTACTGCGCCTCTGAAAGCGCTTCCAAGGAAGGGTGCTGGCTAGCAACAGCTTTCAGTGCTGGCACTTTTCATCTCTGAGCAATTGCTCGACCTTTGCAATTTCTCACCTGAGCTCTCTTTAGAGTGCGCGAGAGGATGAGCAGAAGATTAGGTGGCTAGAGAAGCCCAGAGCCCCAGTGTTCTTAGGCCTACAAAAGCACTTCCAAGGAAGGGTGCTGGCTAGCAACAGCTTTCAGTGCTGGCACTTTTCATCTCTGAGCAATTGCTCGACGTTTGCAATTTCTCAGCTCGTGTCTACGAGACGGAAAGAGAATGACCGTGACGTTTGGTGTCTAGAGAAGCGCAAAGCCCCAGTGTTACTGCGCCTGTGAAAGTGCTTCCAAGGAAGGGTGCTGGCTAGCAACAGTTTTCAGTGCTGGCACTTTTCATCTCTGAGCAATTGCTCGACGTTTGCAATTTCTCACCTGAGCTCTCTTTAGAGTGCGCGAGAGGATGAGCAGAAGATTAGGTGGCTAGAGAAGCCCAGAGCCCCAGTGTTCTTAGGGCTACAAGAGCGTTTCGAAGGAAGGGTGCTGGCTAGCAACAGCTTTCAGTGCTGGCACTTTTCATCTCTGAGCAATTGCTCGACCTTTGCAATTTCTCAGCTCATGTCTATGAGACGGAGAGATAGCGAACATAACGTTTGGTGGCTAGATAAGCGCAAAGCCCCAGTGTTGCTGCGCCTGTGAAAGCGCTTCCAAGGAAGGGTGCTGGCTAGCAACAGCTTTCAGTGCTGGCACTTTTCATCTCTGCGCAATTGCTCGACGTTTGCAATTTCTCACCTGAGCTCTCTTTAGAGTGCGCGAGAGGATGAGCAGAAGATTAGGTGGCTAGAGAAACACAGAGCCCCACTGTTCTTAGGCCTACAAAAGCACTTCCAAGGAAGGGTGCTGCCTAGCAAGAGCTTTCAGTGCTGGCGCTTTTCATCTCTGAGCAATTGCTCGACCTTTGCAATTTCTCACCTGAGCTCTCTTTAGACTGCGTGAGAGGATGAGCAGAAGATTAGGCGGCTAGAGAAGCCCAGAGCCCCAGTGTTCTTAGGCCTACAAAAGCACTTCCAAGGAAGGGTGCTGGCTAGCAACAGCTTTCAGTGCTGGCACTTTTCATCTCTGAGCAATTGCTCGACGTTTGCAATTTCTCAGCTCGTGTCTACGAGACGGAGAGATAGTGACCGTGACATTTGGTGGCTAGAGAAGCGCAAAGCCCCAGTGTTGCTGCGCCTGTGAAAGCGCTTCCAAGGAAGGGTGCTGGCTAGCAAGAGCTTTCAGTGCTGGCACTTTTCATCTCTGAGCAATTGCTCGACCTTTGCAATTTCTCACCTGAGCTCTCTTTAGAGTGCGTGAGAGGATGAGCAGAAGATTAGGTGGCTAGAGAAGCCCAGAGCCCCAGTGTTCTTAGGCCTACAAAAGCACTTCCAAGGAAGGGTGCTGGCTAGCAACAGCTTTCAGTGCTGGCACTTTTCATCGCTGAGCAATTGCTCGACGTTTGCAATTTCTCAGCTCGTGTCTACGAGAGGGAGAGATAGTGACCGTGATGTTTGGTGGCTAGAGAAGCGCAAAGCCCCAGTGTTGCTGCGCCTGTGAAAGCGCTTCCAAGGAAGGGTGCTGGCTAGCAACAGCTTTCAGTGCTGGCACTTTTCATCTCTGAGCAATTGCTCGACCTTTGCAATTTCTCACCTGAGCTCTCTTTAGAGTGCGCGAGAGGATGAGCAGAAGATTAGGTGGCTAGAGAAACACAGAGCCCCAGTGTTCTTAGGCCTACAAAAGCACTTCCAAGGAAGGGTGCTGGCTAGCAACAGCTTTCAGTGCTGGCACTTTTCATCTCTGAGCAATTGCTCGACGTTTGCAATTTCTCAGCTCGTGTCTACGAGACGGAGAGAGATAGTGACCGTGACGTTTGGTGTCTAGGGAAGCGCAAAGCCCCAGTGTTGCTGCGCCTGTGAAAGCGCTTCCAAGGAAGGGTGCTGGCTAGCAAGAGCTTTCAGTGCTGGCACTTTTCATCTCTGAGCAATTGCTCGACGTTTGCAATTTCTCAGCTCAGGTCTACGAGCCAGAGAGATAGTGAACGTGACATTTGGTGGCTAGAGAAGCGCAAAGCCCCAGTGTTACTGCGCCTGTGAAAGCGCTTCCAAGGAAGGGTTCTGGCTAGCAACAGTTTTCAGTGCTGGCACTTTTCATCTCTGAGCAATTGCTCGACCTTTGCAATTTCTCACCTGAGCTCTCTTTAGAGTGCGCGAGAGGATGAGCAGAAGATTAGGTGGCTAGAGAAGCCCAGAGCCCCAGTGTTCTTAGGGCTACAAGAGCGTTTCCAAGGAAGGGTGCTGGCTAGCAACAGCTTTCAGTGCTGGCACTTTTCATCTCTGAGCAATTGCTCGACGTTTGCAATTTCTCACCTGAGCTCTCTTTACAGTGCGCGAGAGGATGAGCAGAAGATTAGGTGGCTAGAGAAACACAGAGCCCCACTGTTCTTAGGCCTACAAGAGCGCTTCCAAGGAAGGGTGCTGGCTAGCAACAGCTTTCAGTGCTGGCACTTTTCATCTCTGAGCAATTGCTCGACCTTTGCAATTTCTCAGCTCGTGTCTACGAGACGGAAAGAGAATGACCGTGACGTTTGGTGGCTAGAGAAGCGCAAAGCCCCAGTGTTGCTGCGCCTGTGAAAGCGCTTCCAAGGAAGGGTGCTGGCTAGCAAGAGCTTTCAGTGCTGGCACTTTTCATCTCTGAGCAATTGCTCGACCTTTGCAATTTCTCACCTGAGCTTTCTGTAGAGTGCGCGAGAGGATGAGCAAAAGATTAGGTGGCTAGAGAAACACAGAGCTCCAGTGTTCTAAGGGCTACAAGAGCGTTTCCAAGGAAGGGTGCTGGCTAGCAAGAGCTTTCAGTGCTGGCACTTTTCATCTCTGAGCAATTGCTCGACGTTTGCAATTTCTCACCTGAGCTCTCTTTAGAGTGCGCGAGAGGATGAGCAGAAGATTAGGTGGCTAGAGAAAAACAGAGCCCCAGTGTTCTTAGGCCTACAAAAGCGCATCCAAGGAAGGGTGCTGGCTAGCAAGAGCTTTCAGTGCTGGCACTTTTCATCTCTGAGCAATTGCTCGACCTTTGCAATTTCTCAGCTCGTGTCTACGAGACGGAGAGATAGTGACCGTGACATTTGGTGGCTAGAGAAGTGCAAAGCCCCAGTGTTGCTGCGCCTGTGAAAGCGCTTCCAAGGAAGGGTGCTGGCTAGCAAGAGCTTTCAGTGCTGGCACTTTTCATCTCCGAGCAATTGCTCGACCTTTACAATTTCTCACCTGAGCTCTCTTTAGAGTGCGCGAGAGGATGAGCAGAAGATTAGGTGGCTACAGAAGCCCAGAGCCCCAGTGTTCTTAGGCCTACAAAAGCGCATCCAAGGAAGGGTGCTGTCTAGCAAGAGCTTTCAGTGCTGGCACTTTTCATCTCTGATCAATTGCTCGACGTTTGCAATTTCTCAGCTCGTGTCTACGAGACGGAGAGAGATAGTGACCGTGACGTTTGGTGGCTAGAGAAGCCCAGAGCCCCAGTGTTCTTAGGCCTACAAAAGCACTTCCAAGGAAGGCTGCTGGCTAGCAACAGCTTTCAGTGCTGGCACTTTTCCTCTCTGAGCAATTGCTCGACCTTTGCAATTTGTCAGCTCGTGTCTACGAGACGGAGAGATAGTGACCGTGACATTTGGTGGCTAGAGAAGCGCAAAGCCCCAGTGTTACTGCGCCTCTGAAAGCGCTTCCAAGGAAGGGTGCTGTCTAGCAAGAGCTTTCAGTGCTGGCACTTTTCATCTCTGAGCAATTGCTCGACGTTTGCAATTTCTCACCTGAGCTCTCTTTAGAGTGCGCGAGAGGATGAGCAGAAGATTAGGTGGCTAGAGAAGCCCAGAGCCCCACTGTTCTTAGGGCTACAAGAGCGTTTCGAAGGAAGGGTGCTGGCTAGCAACAGCTTTCAGTGCTGGCACTTTTCATCTCTGAGCAATTGCTCGACCTTTGCAATTTCTCAGCTCATGTCTATGAGACGGAGAGATAGCGAACATAACGTTTGGTGGCTAGATAAGCGCAAAGCCCCAGTGTTGCTGCGCCTGTGAAAGCGCTTCCAAGGAAGGGTGCTGGCTAGCAACAGCTTTCAGTGCTGGCACTTTTCATCTCTGAGCAATTGCTCGACGTTTGCAATTTCTCAACTGAGCTCTCTTTAGAGTGCGCGAGAGGATGAGCAGAAGATTAGGTGGCTAGAGAAACACAGAGCCCCACTGTTCTTAGGCCTACAAAAGCACTTCCAAGGAAGGGTGCTGCCTAGCAAGAGCTTTCAGTGCTGGCACTTTTCATCTCTGAGCAATTGCTCGACGTTTGCAATTTCTCAGCTCGTGTCTACGAGACGGAGAGATAGTGACCGTGACGTTTGGTGGCTAGAGAAGCGCAAAGCCCCAGTGTTGCTGCGCCTGTGAAAGCGCTTCCAAGGAAGGGTGCTGGCTAGCAAGAGCTTTCAGTGCTGGCACTTTTCATCTCTGAGCAATTGCTCGACGTTTGCAATTTCTCACCTGAGCTCTCTTTAGAGTGCGTGAGAGGATGAGCAGAAGATTAGGTGGCTAGAGAAGCCCAGAGCCCCAGTGTTCTTAGGCCTACAAAAGCACTTCCAAGGAAGGGTGCTGGCTAGCAACAGCTTTCAGTGCTGGCACTTTTCATCTCTGAGCAATTGCTCGACGTTTGCAATTTCTCAGCTCGTGTCTACGAGACGGAGAGATAGTGACCGTGATGTTTGGTGGCTAGAGAAGCGCAAAGCCCCAGTGTTGCTGCGCCTGTGAAAGCGCTTCCAAGGAAGGGTGCTGGCTAGCAAGAGCTTTCAGTGCTGGCACTTTACATCTCTGAGCAATTGCTCGACGTTTGCAATTTCTCACCTGAGCTCTCTTTAGAGTGCGCAAGAGGATGAGCAGAAGATTAGGTGGCTAGAGAAACACAGAGCCCCAGTGTTATTAGGCCTACAAAAGCACTTCCAAGGAAGGGTGCTGGCTAGCAACAGCTTTCAGTGCTGGCACTTTTCATCGCTGAGCAATTGCTCGACCTTTGCAATTTCTCAGCTCGTGTCTACGAGACGGAAAGAGAATGACCGTGACGTTTGGTGTGTAGAGAAGCGCAAAGCCCCAGTGTTACCGTGCCTGTGAAAGCGCTTCCAAGGAAGGGTGCTGGCTAGCAACAGCTTTCAGTGCTGGCACTTTTCATCTCTGAGCAATTGCTCGACCTTTGCAATTTCTCACCTGAGCTCTCTTTAGAGTGCGCGAGAGGATGAGCAGAAGATTAGGTGGCTAGAGAAGCCCAGAGCCCCAGTGTTCTTAGGCCTACAAAAGCACTTCCAAGGAAGGGTGCTGGCTAGCAAGAGCTTTCAGTGCTGGCACTTTTCATCTCTGAGCAATTGCTCGACGTTTGCAATTTCTCAGCTCGTGTCTACGAGACGGAAAGAGAATGACCGTGACGTTTGGTGGTTAGAGAAGCGCAAAGCCCCAGTGTTACTGCGCCTGTGAAAGCGCTTCCAAGGAAGGGTGCTGGCTAGCAAAAGCTTTCAGTGCTGGCACTTTTCATCTCTGAGCAATTGCTCGACATTTGCAATTTCTCAGCTCGTGTCTACGAGACGGAGAGATAGTGACCGTGATGTTTGGTGGCTAGAGAAGCGCAAAGCCCCAGTGTTGCTGCGCCTGTGAAAGCGCTTCCAAGGAAGGCTGCTGGCTAGCAAGAGCTTTCAGTGCTGGCACTTTTCATCTCTGAGCAATTGCTCGACCTTTGCAATTTCTCACCTGAGCTCTCTTAGAGTGCGCGAGAGGATGAGCAGAAGATTAGGTGGCTAGAGAAGCCCAGAGCCCCACTGTTCTTAGGCCTACAAAAGCACTTCCAAGGAAGGGTGCTGGCTAGCAACAGCTTTCAGTGCTGGCACTTTTCATCTCTGAGCAATTGCTCGACGTTTGCAATTTCTCAGCTCGTGTCTACGAGACGGAGAGATAGTGACCGTGACGTTTGGTGGCTAGAGAAGCGCAAAGCCCCAGTGTTGCTGCGCCTGTGAAAGCGCTTCCAAGGAAGGGTGCTGGCTAGCAAGAGCTTTCAGTGCTGGCACTTTTCATCTCTGAGCAATTGCTCGACCTTTGCAATTTCTCACCTGAGCTCTCTTTAGACTGCGTGAGAGGATGAGCAGAAGATTAGGTGGCTAGAGAAGCCCAGAGCCCCAGTGTTCTTAGGCCTACAAAAGCACTTCCAAGGAAGGGTGCTGGCTAGCAACAGCTTTCAGTGCTGTCACTTTTCATCTCTGAGCAATTGCTCGACGTTTGCAATTTCTCAGCTCGTGTCTACGAGACGGAGAGATAGTGACCGTGATGTTTCGTGGCTAGAGAAGCGCAAAGCCCCAGTGTTGCTGCGCCTGTGAAAGCGCTTCCAAGGAAGGGTGCTGGCTAGCAACAGCTTTCAGTGCTGGCACTTTTCATCTCTGAGCAATTGCTCGACCTTTGCAATTTCTCACCTGAGCTCTCTTTAGACTGCGCGAGAGGATGAGCAGAAGATTAGGTGGCTAGAGAAACACAGAGCCCCAGTGTTCTTAGGCCTACAAAAGCACTTCCAAGGAAGGGTGCTGGCTAGCAACAGCTTTCAGTGCTGGCACTTTTCATCTCTGAGCAATTGCTCGACCTTTGCAATTTCTCAGCTCGTGTCTATGAGACGGAGAGATAGTGACCGTGACGTTTGGTGGCTAGAGAAGCGCAAAGCCCCAGTGTTGCTGCGCCTGTGAAAGCGCTTCCAAGGAAGGGTGCTGGCTAGCAACAGTTTTCAGTGCTGGCACTTTTCATCTCTGAGCAATTGCTCGACCTTTGCAATTTCTCACCTGAGCTCTCTTTAGAGTGCGCGAGAGGATGAGCAGAAGATTAGGTGGCTAGAGAAGCCCAGAGCCCCAGTGTTCTTAGGGCTACAAGAGCGTTTCCAAGGAAGGGTGCTGGCTAGCAACAGCTTTCAGTGCTGGCACTTTTCATCTCTGAGCAATTGCTCGACCTTTGCAATTTCTCACCTGAGCTCTCTTTACAGTGCGCGAGAGGATGAGCAGAAGATTAGGTGGCTAGAGAAACACAGAGCCCCACTGTTCTTAGGCCTACAAGAGCGTTTCCAAGGAAGGGTGCTGGCTAGCAACAGCTTTCAGTGCTGGCACTTTTCATGTCTGAGCAATTGCTCGACGTTTGCAATTTCTCAGCTCGTGTCTACGAGACGGAAAGAGAATGACCGTGACGTTTGGTGGGTAGAGAAGCGCAAAGCCCCAGTGTTGCTGCGCCTGTGAAAGCGCTTCCAAGGAAGGGTGCTGGCTAGCAAGAGCTTTCAGTGCTGGCACTTTTCATCTCTGAGCAATTGCTCGACCTTTGCAATTTCTCACCTGAGCTTTCTGTAGAGTGCGCGAGAGGATGAGCAAAAGATTAGGTGGCTAGAGAAACACAGAGCTCCAGTGTTCTAAGGGCTACAAGAGCGTTTCCAAGGAAGGGTGCTGGCTAGCAAGAGCTTTCAGTGCTGGCACTTTTCATCTCTGAGCAATTGCTCGACGTTTGCAATTTCTCACCTGAGCTCTCTTTAGACTGCGCGAGAGGATGAGCAGAAGATTAGGTGGCTAGAGAAAAACAGAGCCCCAGTGTTCTTAGGCCTACAAAAGCGCATCCAAGGAAGGGTGCTGGCTAGCAAGAGCTTTCAGTGCTGGCACTTTTCATCTCTGAGCAATTGCTCGACCTTTGCAATTTCTCAGCTCGTGTCTATGAGACGGAGAGATAGTGACCGTGACGTTTGGTGGCTAGAGAAGCGCAAAGCCCCAGTGTTGCTGCGCCTGTGAAAGCGCTTCCAAGGAAGGGTGCTGGCTAGCAACAGTTTTCAGTGCTGGCACTTTTCATCTCTGAGCAATTGCTCGACCTTTGCAATTTCTCACCTGAGCTCTGTTTAGAGTGCGCGAGAGGATGAGCAGAAGATTAGGTGGCTAGAGAAGCCCAGAGCCCCACTGTTCTTAGGCCTACAAGAGCGCTTCCAAGGAAGGGTGCTGGCTAGCAACAGCTTTCAGTGCTGGCACTTTTCATCTCTGATCAATTGCTCGACGTTTGCAATTTCTCAGCTCGTGTCTACAAGACGGAGAGAGATAGTGACCGTGACGTTTGGTGGCTAGAGAAGCGCAAAGCCCCAGTGTTGCTGCGCCTGTGAAAGCGCTTCCAAGGAAGGGTGCTGGCTAGCAAGAGCTTTCAGTGCTGGCACTTTTCATCTCTGAGCAATTGCTCGACCTTTGCAATTTCTCAGCTCGTGTCTACGAGACGGAGAGATAGTGACCGTGACGTTTGGTGGCTAGAGAAGTGCAAAGCCCCAGTGTTGCTGCGCCTGTGAAAGCGCTTCCAAGGAAGGGTGCTGGCTAGCAACAGCTTTCAGTGCTGGCACTTTTCATCTCCGAGCAATTGCTCGACCTTTACAATTTCTCACCTGAGCTCTCTTTAGAGTGCGCGAGAGGATGAGCAGAAGATTAGGTGGCTAGAGAAGCCCAGAGCCCCAGTCTTCTTAGGCCTACAAAAGCGCATCCAAGGAAGGGTGCTGGCTAGCAAGAGCTTTCAGTGCTGGCACTTTTCATCTCTGATCAATTGCTCGACGTTTGCAATTTCTCAGCTCGTGTCTACGAGACGGAGAGAGATAGTGACCGTGACGTTTGGTGGCTAGAGAAGCCCAGAGCCCCAGTGTTCTTAGGCCTACAAAAGCACTTCCAAGGAAGGGTGCTGGCTAGCAACAGCTTTCAGTGCTGGCACTTTTCCTCTCTGAGCAATTGCTCGACCTTTGCAATTTGTCAGCTCGTGTCTACGAGACGGAGAGATAGTGACCGTGACATTTGGTGGCTAGAGAAGCGCAAAGCCCCAGTGTTACTGCGCCTCTGAAAGCGCTTCCAAGGAAGGGTGCTGTCTAGCAAGAGCTTTCAGTGCTGGCACTTTTCATCTCTGAGCAATTGCTCGACGTTTGCAATTTCTCACCTGAGCTCTCTTTAGAGTGCGCGAGAGGATGAGCAGAAGGTTAGGTGGCTAGAGAAGCCCAGAGCCCCACTGTTCTTAGGGCTACAAGAGTGTTTCGAAGGAAGGGTGCTGGCTAGCAACAGCTTTCAGTGCTGGCACTTTTCATCTCTGAGCAATTGCTCGACCTTTGCAATTTCTCAGCTCATGTCTATGAGACGGAGAGATAGCGAACATAACGTTTGGTGGGTAGAGAAGCGCAAAGCCCCAGTGTTGCTGCGCCTGTGAAAGCGCTTCCAAGGAAGGGTGCTGGCTAGCAACAGCTTTCAGTGCTGGCACTTTTCATCTCTGAGCAATTGCTCGACGTTTGCAATTTCTCACCTGAGCTCTCTTTAGAGTGCGCGAGAGGATGAGCAGAAGATTAGGTGGCTAGAGAAGCCCAGAGCCCCAGTGTTCTTAGGCCTACAAAAGCACTTCCAAGGAAGGGTGCTGGCTAGCAACAGCTTTCAGTGCTGGCACTTTTCATCTCTGAGCAATTGCTCGACGTTTGCAATTTCTCACCTGAGCTCTCTTTAGACTGCGTGAGAGGATGAGCAGAAGATTAGGTGGCTAGAGAAGCCCAGAGCCCCAGTGTTCTTAGGCCTACAAAAGCACTTCCAAGGAAGGGTGCTGGCTAGCAACAGCTTTCAGTGCTGGCACTTTTCATCTCTGAGCAATTGCTCGACGTTTGCAATTTCTCAGCTCGTGTCTACGAGACGGAGAGATAGTGACCGTGACGTTTGGTGGGTAGAGAAGCGCAAAGCCCCAGTGTTGCTGCGCCTGTGAAAGCGCTTCCAAGGAAGGGTGCTGGCTAGCAAGAGCTTTCAGTGCTGGCACTTTTCATCTCTGAGCAATTGCTCGACCTTTGCAATTTCTCACCTGAGCTCTCTTTAGAGTGCGTGAGAGGATGAGCAGAAGATGAGGTGGCTAGAGAAGCCCAGAGCCCCAGTGTTCTTAGGCCTACAAAAGCACTTCCAAGGAAGGGTGCTGGCTAGCAACAGCTTTCAGTGCTGGCACTTTTCATCTCTGAGCAATTGCTCGACGTTTGCAATTTCTCAGCTCGTGTCTACGAGAGGGAGAGATAGTGACCGTGATGTTTGGTGGCTAGAGAAGCGCAAAGCCCCAGTGTTGCTGCGCCTGTGAAAGCGCTTCCAAGGAAGGGTGCTGGCTAGCAAGAGCTTTCAGTGCTGGCACTTTTCATCTCTGAGCAATTGCTCGACGTTTGCAATTTCTCACCTGAGCTCTCTTTAGAGTGCGCAAGAGGATGAGCAGAAGATTAGGTGGCTAGAGAAACACAGAGCCCCAGTGTTCTTAGGCCTACAAAAGCACTTCCAAGGAAGGGTGCTGGCTAGCAACAGCTTTCAGTGCTGGCACTTTTCATCTCTGAGCAATTGCTCGACGTTTGCAATTTCTCAGCTCGTGTCTACGAGACGGAGAGAGATAGTGACCGTGACGTTTGGTGGCTAGAGAAGCGCAAAGCCCCAGTGTTGCTGCGCCTGTGAAAGCGCTTCCAAGGAAGGGTGCTGGCTAGCAAGAGCTTTCAGTGCTGGCACTTTTCATCTCTGAGCAATTGCTCGACCTTTGCAATTTCTCAATTGAGCTCTCTTCAGAGTGCGCGAGAGGATGAGCAGAAGATTAGGTGGGTAGAGAAGCCCAGAGCCCCACTGTTCTTAGGCCTACAAAAGCGCATCCAAGGAAGGGTGCTGGCTAGCAGGAGCTTTCAGTGCTGGCACTTTTCATCTCTGAGCAATTGCTCGACATTTGCAATTTCTCAGCTCGTGTCTACGAGACGGAGAGAGATAGTGACCGTGACGTTTGGTGTCTAGAGAAGCGCAAAGCCCCAGTGTTGCTGCGCCTGTGAAAGCGCTTCCAAGGAAGGGTGCTGGCTAGCAAGAGCTTTCAGTGCTGGCACTTTTCATCTCTGAGCAATTGCTCGACCTTTGCAATTTCTCAGCTCAGGTCTACGAGCCAGAGAGATAGTGAACGTGACATTTGGTGGCTAGAGAAGCGCAAAGCCCCAGTGTTACTGCGCCTGTGAAAGCGCTTCCAAGGAAGGGTGCTGGCTAGCAACAGTTTTCAGTGCTGGCACTTTTCATCTCTGAGCAATTGCTCGACCTTTGCAATTTCTCACCTGAGCTCTCTTTAGAGTGCGCGAGAGGATGAGCAGAAGATTAGGTGGCTAGAGAAGCCCAGAGCCCCAGTGTTCTTAGGGCTACAAGAGCGTTTCCAAGGAAGGGTGCTGGCTAGCAACAGCTTTCAGTGCTGGCACTTTTCATCTCTGAGCAATTGCTCGACGTTTGCAATTTCTCACCTGAGCTCTCTTTACAGTGCGCGAGAGGATGAGCAGAAGATTAGGTGGCTAGAGAAACACAGAGCCCCAGTGTTCTTAGGCCTACAAGAGCGCATCCAAGGAAGGGTGCTGGCTAGCAACAGCTTTCAGTGCTGGCACTTTTCCTCTCTGATCAATTGCTCGACGTTTGCAATTTCTCAGCTCATGTCTATCAGACAGAGAGAGATAGTGACCGTGACGTTTGGTGGCTAGAGAAGCGCAAAGCCCCAGTGTTGCTGCGCCTGTGAAAGCGCTTCCAAGGAAGGGTGCTGGCTAGCAAGAGCTTTCAGTGCTGGCACTTTTCATCTCTGAGCAATTGTTCGACCTTTGCAATTTCTCAGCTCGTGTCTACGAGACGGAGAGAGATAGTGACCGTGACGTTTGGTGGCTAGAGAAGCGCAAAGCCCCAGTGTTGCTGCGCCTGTGAAAGCGCTTCCAAGGAAGGGTGCTGGCTAGCAAGAGCTTTCAGTGCTGGCACTTTTCATCTCTGAGCAATTGTTCAACCTTTGCAATTTCTCAGCTCGTGTCTACGAGCCAGAGAGATAGTGACCGTGACATTTGGTGGCTAGAGAAGCGCAAAGCCCCAGTGTTGCTGTGCCTGTGAAAGCGCTTCCAAGGAAGGGTGCTGGCTAGCAAGAGCTTTCAGTGCTGGCACTTTTCATCTCTGAGCAATTGCTCGACCTTTGCAATTTCTCACCTGAGCTCTCTTTAGAGTGCGTGAGAGGATGAGCAGAAGATTAGGTGGCTAGAGAAGCCCAGAGCCCCACTGTTCTTAGGCCTACAAAAGCACTTCCAAGGAAGGGTGCTGGCTAGCAAGAGCTTTCAGTGCTGGCACTTTTCATCTCTGAGCAATTGCTCGACCTTTGCAATTTCTCACCTGAGCTCTCTTTAGACTGCGTGAGAGGATGAGCAGAAGATTAGGTGGCTAGAGAAGCCCAGAGCCCCACTGTTCTTAGGGCTACAAGAGCGTTTCGAAGGAAGGGTGCTGGCTAGCAACAGCTTTCAGTGCTGGCACTTTTCATCTCTGAGCAATTGCTCGACCTTTGCAATTTCTCAGCTCGTGTCTACGAGACGGAAAGAGAATGACCGTGACGTTTGGTGTGTAGAGAAGCGCAAAGCCCCAGTGTTACCGTGCCTGTGAAAGCGCTTCCAAGGAAGGGTGCTGGCTAGCAACAGCTTTCAGTGCTGGCACTTTTCATCTCTGAGCAATTGCTCGACCTTTGCAATTTCTCACCTGAGCTCTCTTTAGAGTGCGCGAGAGGATGAGCAGAAGATGAGGTGGCTAGAGAAGCCCAGAGCCCCAGTGTTCTTAGGCCTACAAAAGCACTTCCAAGGAAGGGTGCTGGCTAGCAACAGCTTTCAGTGCTGGCACTTTTCATCTCTGAGCAATTGCTCGACGTTTGCAATTTCTCAGCTCGTGTCTACGAGACGGAAAGAGAATGACCGTGACGTTTGGTGGTTAGAGAAGCGCAAAGCCCCAGTGTTACTGCGCCTGTGAAAGCGCTTCCAAGGAAGGGTGCTGGCTAGCAAAAGCTTTCAGTGCTGGCACTTTTCATCTCTGAGCAATTGCTCGACCTTTGCAATTTCTCACCTGAGCTCTCTTAGAGTGCGCGAGAGGATGAGCAGAAGATTAGGTGGCTAGAGAAACACAGAGCCCCAGTGTTCTTAGGCCTACAAAAGCACTTCCAAGGAAGGGTGCTGGCTAGCAACAGCTTTCAGTGCTGGCACTTTTCATCTCTGAGTAATTGCTCGACGTTTGCAATTTCTCAGCTCAGGTCTACGAGCCAGAGAGATAGTGAACGTGACATTTGGTGGGTAGAGAAGCGCAAAGCCCCAGTGTTGCTGCGCCTCTGAAAGCTCTTCCAAGGAAGGGTGCTGGCTAGCAAGAGCTTTCAGTGCTGGCACTTTTCATCTCTGAGCAATTGCTCGACGTTTGCAATTTCTCACCTGAGCTCTCTTTAGAGTGCGCGAGAGGATGAGCAGAAGATTAGGTGGCTAGAGAAGCCCAGAGCCCCAGTGTTCTTAGGCCTACAAAAGCACTTCCAAGGAAGGGTGCTGGCTAGCAACAGCTTTCAGTGCTGGCACTTTTCATCTCTGAGCAATTGCTCGACGTTTGCAATTTCTCAGCTCGTGTCTACGAGACGGAAAGAGAATGACTGTGACGTTTGGTGGGTAGAGAAGTGCAAAGCCCCAGTGTTGCTGCGCCTGTGAAAGTGCTTCCAAGGAAGGGTGCTGGCTAGCAACAGCTTTCAGTGCTGGCACTTTTCATCTCTGAGCAATTGCTCGACCTTTGCAATTTCTCACCTGAGCTCTCTTTAGAGTGCGCGAGAGGATGAGCAGAAGATTAGGTGGCTAGAGAAGCCCAGAGCCCCAGTGTTCTTAGGGCTACAAGAGCGTTTCCAAGGAAGGGTGCTGGCTAGCAACAGCTTTCAGTGCTGGCACTTTTCATCTCTGAGCAATTGCTCGACGTTTGCAATTTCTCACCTGAGCTCTCTTTAGACTGCGCGAGAGGATGAGCAGAAGATTAGGTGGCTAGAGAAAAACAGAGCCCCAGTGTTCTTAGGCCTACAAAAGCGCTTCCAAGGAAGGGTGCTGGCTAGCAACAGCTTTCAGTGCTGGCACTTTTCATCTCTGAGCAATTGCTCGACCTTTGCAATTTCTCAGCTCGTGTCTATGAGACGGAGAGATAGTGACCATAACGCTTGGTGGCTAGAGAAGCGCAAAGCCCCAGTGTTGCTGCGCCTGTGAAAGCGCTTCCAAGGAAGGGTGCTGGCTAGCAAGAGCTTTCAGTGCTGGCACTTTTCATCTCTGAGCAATTGCTCGACATTTGCAATTTCTCAGCTCAGGTCTACGAGCCAGAGAGATAGTGACCGTGACATTTGGTGGCTAGAGAAGCGCAAAGCCCCAGTGTTACTGCGCCTGTGAAAGCGCTTCCAAGGAAGGGTGCTGGCTAGCAAGAGCTTTCAGTGCTGGCACTTTTCATCTCTGAGCAATTGCTCGACCTTTGCAATTTCTCAGCTCGTGTCTACGAGGCGGAGGGAGAAAGTGACCGTGACGTTTGGTGGCTAGAGAAGCGCAAAGCCCCAGTGTTGCTGCGCCTGTGAAAGCGCTTCCAAGGAAGGGTGCTGGCTAGCAAGAGCTTTCAGTGCTGGCACTTTTCATCTCTGAGCAATTGCTCGACGTTTGCAATTTCTCACCTGAGCTCTCTTCAGAGTGCGCGAGAGGATGAGCAGAAGATTAGGTGGCTAGAGAAACACAGAGCCCCAGTGTTCTTAGGCCTACAAAAGCACTTCCAAGGAAGGGTGCTGGCTAGCAACAGCTTTCAGTGCTGGCACTTTTCATCTCTGAGCAATTGCTCGACGTTTGCAATTTCTCAGCTCGTGTCTAGGAGACGGAGAGATAGTGACCATAACGTTTGGTGGATAGAGAAGCGCAAAGCCCCAGTGTTGCTGCGCCTGTGAAAGCGCTTCCAAGGAAGGGTGCTGGCTAGCAAGAGCTTTCAGTGCTGGCACTTTTCATCTCTGAGCAATTGCTCGACCTTTGCAATTTCTCACCTGAGCTCTCTTTAGAGTGCGCGAGAGGATGAGCAGAAGATTAGGTGGCTAGAGAAACACAGAGCACCAGTGTTCTTAGGCCTACAAAAGCACTTCCAAGGAAGGGTGCTGGCTAGCAACAGCTTTCAGTGCTGGCACTTTTCATCTCTGAGCAATTGCTCGACGTTTGCAATTTCTCAGCTCGTGTCTACGAGACAGAGAGATAGTGACCGTGACGTTTGGTGGCTAGAGAAGCGCAAAGCCCCAGTGTTGCTGCACCTGTGAAAGCGCTTCCAAGGAAGGGTGCTGGCTAGCAAGAGCTTTCAGTGCTGGCACTTTTCATCTCTGAGCAATTGCTCGACGTTTGCAATTTCTCAGCTCGTGTCTACGAGACGGAGAGATAGTGACCGTGACATTTGGTGGCTAGAGAAGCGCAAAGCCCCAGTGTTGCTGCGCCTGTGAAAGCGCTTCCAAGGAAGGGTGCTGGCTAGCAAGAGCTTTCAGTGCTGGCACTTTTCATCTCTGAGCAATTGCTCGACCTTTGCAATTTCTCACCTGAGCTCTCTTTAGAGTGCGTGAGAGGATGAGCAGAAGATTAGGTGGCTAGAGAAGCCCAGAGCCCCAGTGTTCTTAGGCCTACAAAAGCGCATCCAAGGAAGGGTGCTGGCTAGCAGGAGCTTTCAGTGCTGGCACTTTTCATCTCTGAGCAATTGCTCGACGTTTGCAATCTCTCAGCTCACGTCTACGAGGCGGAGGGAGATAGTGACCGTGACGTTTGGTGGGTAGAGAAGCGCAAAGCCCCAGTGTTGCTGCGCCTGTGAAAGCGCTTCCAAGGAAGGGTGCTGGCTAGCAAGAGCTTTCAGTGCTGGCACTTTTCATCTCTGAGCAATTGCTCGACCTTTGCAATTTCTCAGCTCGTGTCTACGAGACAGAGAGATAGTGGCCGTGACATTTGGTGGCTAGAGAAGCGCAAAGCCCCAGTGTTACTGCGCCTCTGAAAGCGCTTCCAAGGAAGGGTGCTGGCTAGCAACAGCTTTCAGTGCTGGCACTTTTCATCTCTGAGCAATTGCTCGACGTTTGCAATTTCTCACCTGAGCTCTCTTTAGACTGCGCGACAGGATGAGCAGAAGATTAGGTGGCTAGAGAAGCCCAGAGCCCCACTGTTGTTAGGCCTACAAAAGCACTTCCAAGGAAGGGTGCTGCCTAGCAAGAGCTTTCAGTGCTGGCACTTTTCATCTCTGAGCAATTGCTCGACGTTTGCAATTTCTCACCTGAGCTCTCTTTAGAGTGCGCGAGAGGATGAGCAGAAGATTAGGTGGCTAGAGAAGCCCAGAGCCCCAGTGTTCTTAGGGCTACAAGAGCGTTTCCAAGGAAGGGTGCTGGCTAGCAACAGCTTTCAGTGCTGGCACTTTTCATCTCTGAGCAATTGCTCGACGTTTGCAATTTCTCACCTGAGCTCTCTACGAGACGGAGAGATAGTGACCGTGACGTTTGGTGGCTAGAGAAGCGCAAAGCCCCAGTGTTGCTGCGCCTGTGAAAGCGCTTCCAAGGAAGGGTGCTGGCTAGCAAGAGCTTTCAGTGCTGGCACTTTTCATCTCTGAGCAATTGCTCGACGTTTGCAACTTCTCACCTGAGCTCTCTTTAGAGTGCGCGAGAGGATGAGCAGAAGATTAGGTGGCTAGAGAAACACAGAGCCCCAGTGTTCTTAGGCCTAAAAAAGCTCTTCCAAGGAAGGGTGCTGGCTAGCAAGAGCTTTCAGTGCTGGCACTTTTCATCTCTGAGCAATTGCTCGACCTTTGCTATTTCTCACCTGAGCTCTCTTTAGACTGCGCGAGAGGATGAGCAGAATATTAGGTGGCTAGAGAAACACAGACCACCAGTGTTCTTAGGCCTACAAAAGCACTTCCAAGGAAGGGTGCTGGCTAGCAACAGCTTTCAGTGCTGGCACTTTTCATCTCTGAGCAACTGCTCGACGTTTGCAATTTCTCAGCTCGTGTCTACGAGACGGAGAGATAGTGACCGTGACGTTTGGTGGCTAGAGAAGCGCAAAGCCCCGGTGTTGCTCTGCCTGTGAAAGCGCTTCCAAGGAAGGGTGCTGGCTAGCAAGAGCTTTCAGTGCTGGCACTTTTCATCTCTGAGCAATTGCTCGACCTTTGCAATTTCTCACCTGAGCTCTCTTTAGAGTGCGCGAGAGGATGAGCAGAAGATTACGTGGCTAGAGAAACACAGAGCCCCAGTGTTCTTAGGCGTACAAAAGCGCATCCAAGGAAGGGTGCTGGCTAGCAGGAGCTTTCAGTGCTGGCACTTTTCATCTCTGAGCAATTGCTCGACATTTGCAATTTCTCAGCTTGTGTCTACGAGACGGAGAGAGATAGTGACCGTGACGTTTGGTGGCTAGAGAAGCCCAGAGCCCCAGTGTTCTTAGGCCTACAAAAGCACTTCCAAGGAAGGGTGCTGGCTAGCAAGAGCTTTCAGTGCTGGCACTTTTCATCTCTGAGCAATTGCTCGACGTTTGCAATTTCTCAGCTCGTGTCTACGAGACGGAGAGATAGTGACCGTGACGTTTGGTGGCTAGAGAAGCGCAAAGCCCCAGTGTTGCTGCGCCTGTGAAAGCGCTTCCAAGGAAGGGTGCTGGCTAGCAACAGCTTTCAGTGCTGGCACTTTTCATCTCTGAGCAATTGCTCGACCTTTGCAATTTCTCACCTGAGCTCTCTTTAGAGTGCGCGAGAGGATGAGCAGAAGATTAGGTGGCTAGAGAAACACAGAGCCCCAGTGTTCTTAGGCCTACAAAAGCACTTCCAAGGAAGGGTGCTGGCTAGCAACAGCTTTCAGTGCTGGCACTTTTCATCTCTGAGCAATTGCTCGACGTTTGCAATTTCTCAGCTCGTGTCTACGAGACGGAGAGAGATAGTGACCGTGACGTTTGGTGGCTAGAGAAGCGCAAAGCCCCAGTGTTGCTGCGCCTGTGAAAGCGCTTCCAAGGAAGGGTGCTGGCTAGCAACAGCTTTCAGTGCTGGCACTTTTCATCTCTGAGCAATTGCTCGACGTTTGCAATTTCTCAGCTCAGGTCTACGAGCCAGAGAGATAGTGAACGTGACATTTGGTGGCTAGAGAAGCGCAAAGCCCCAGTGTTACTGCGCCTGTGAAAGCGCTTCCAAGGAAGGGTGCTGGCTAGCAACAGTTTTCAGTGCTGGCACTTTTCGTCTCTGAGCAATTGCTCGACCTTTGCAATTTCTCACCTGAGCTCTCTTTAGAGTGCGCGAGAGGATGAGCAGAAGATTAGGTGGCTAGAGAAGCCCAGAGCCCCAGTGTTCTTAGGGCTACAAGAGCGTTTCCAAGGAAGGGTGCTGGCTAGCAAGAGCTTTCAGTGCTGGCACTTTTCATCTCTGAGCAATTGCTCGACGTTTGCAATTTCTCACCTGAGCTCTCTTTACAGTGCGCGAGAGGATGAGCAGAAGATTAGGTGGCTAGAGAAACACAGAGCCCCACTGTTCTTAGGCCTACAAGAGCGCTTCCAAGGAAGGGTGCTGGCTAGCAACAGCTTTCAGTGCTGGCACTTTTCATCTCTGAGCAATTGCTCGACGTTTGCAATTTCTCAGCTCGTGTCTACGAGACGGAAAGAGAATGACCGTGACGTTTGGTGGGTAGAGAAGCGCAAAGCCCCAGTGTTGCTGCGCCTGTGAAAGCGCTTCCAAGGAAGGGTGCTGGCTAGCAAGAGCTTTCAGTGCTGGCACTTTTCATCTCTGAGCAATTGCTCGACCTTTGCAATTTCTCACCTGAGCTTTCTGTAGAGTGCGCGAGAGGATGAGCAAAAGATTAGGTGGCTAGAGAAACACAGAGCTCCAGTGTTCTAAGGGCTACAAGAGCGTTTCCAAGGAAGGGTGCTGGCTAGCAAGAGCTTTCAGTGCTGGCACTTTTCATCTCTGAGCAATTGCTCGACGTTTGCAATTTCTCACCTGAGCTCTCTTTAGACTGCGCGAGAGGATGAGCAGAAGATTAGGTGGCTAGAGAAAAACAGAGCCCCAGTGTTCTTAGGCCTACAAAAGCGCATCCAAGGAAGGGTGCTGGCTAGCAAGAGCTTTCAGTGCTGGCACTTTTCATCTCTGAGCAATTGCTCGACCTTTGCAATTTCTCAGCTCGTGTCTATGAGACGGAGAGATAGTGACCGTGACGTTTGGTGGCTAGAGAAGCGCAAAGCCCCAGTGTTGCTGCGCCTGTGAAAGCGCTTCCAAGGAAGGGTGCTGGCTAGCAACAGTTTTCAGTGCTGGCACTTTTCATCTCTGAGCAATTGCTCGACCTTTGCAATTTCTCACCTGAGCTCTCTTTAGAGTGCGCGAGAGGATGAGCAGAAGATTAGGTGGCTAGAGAAGCCCAGAGCCCCACTGTTCTTAGGCCTACAAGAGCGCTTCCAAGGAAGGGTGCTGGCTAGCAACAGCTTTCAGTGCTGGCACTTTTCATCTCTGATCAATTGCTCGACGTTTGCAATTTCTCAGCTCGTGTCTACAAGACGGAGAGAGATAGTGACCGTGACGTTTGGTGGCTAGAGAAGTGCAAAGCCCCAGTGTTGCTGCGCCTGTGAAAGCGCTTCCAAGGAAGGGTGCTGGCTAGCAACAGCTTTCAGTGCTGGCACTTTTCCTCTCCGAGCAATTGCTCGACCTTTGCAATTTCTCACCTGAGCTCTCTTTAGAGTGCGCGAGAGGATGAGCAGAAGATTAGGTGGCTAGAGAAGCCCAGAGCCCCAGTGTTCTTAGGCCTACAAAAGCGCATCCAAGGAAGGGTGCTGGCTAGCAAGAGCTTTCAGTGCTGGCACTTTTCATCTCTGATCAATTGCTCGACGTTTGCAATATCTCAGCTCGTGTCTACGAGACGGAGAGAGATAGTGACCGTGACGTTTGGTGGCTAGAGAAGCCCAGAGCCCCAGTGTTCTTAGGCCTACAAAAGCACTTCCAAGGAAGGGTGCTGGCTAGCAACAGCTTTCAGTGCTGGCACTTTTCCTCTCTGAGCAATTGCTCGACCTTTGCAATTTGTCAGCTCGTGTCTACGAGACGGAGAGATAGTGACCGTGACATTTGGTGGCTAGAGAAGCGCAAAGCCCCAGTGTTACTGCGCCTCTGAAAGCGCTTCCAAGGAAGGGTGCTGTCTAGCAAGAGCTTTCAGTGCTGGCACTTTTCATCTCTGAGCAATTGCTCGACGTTTGCAATTTCTCACCTGAGCTCTCTTTAGAGTGCGCGAGAGGATGAGCAGAAGATTAGGTGGCTAGAGAAGCCCAGAGCCCCACTGTTCTTAGGGCTACAAGAGCGTTTCGAAGGAAGGGTGCTGGCTAGCAACAGCTTTCAGTGCTGGCACTTTTCATCTCTGAGCAATTGCTCGACCTTTGCAATTTCTCAGCTCATGTCTATGAGACGGAGAGATAGCGAACATAACGTTTGGTGGGTAGAGAAGCGCAAAGCCCCAGTGTTGCTGCGCCTGTGAATGCGCTTCCAAGGAAGGGTGCTGGCTAGCAACAGCTTTCAGTGCTGGCACTTTTCATCTCTGAGCAATTGCTCGACGTTTGCAATTTCTCACCTGAGCTCTCTTTAGAGTGCGCGAGAGGATGAGCAGAAGATTAGGTGGCTAGAGAAACACAGAGCCCCACTGTTCTTAGGCCTACAAAAGCACTTCCAAGGAAGGGTGCTGCCTAGCAAGAGCTTTCAGTGCTGGCACTTTTCATCTCTGAGCAATTGCTCGACCTTTGCAATTTCTCACCTGAGCTCTCTTTAGACTGCGTGAGAGGATGAGCAGAAGATTAGGTGGCTAGAGAAGCCCAGAGCCCCAGTGTTCTTAGGCCTACAAAAGCACTTCCAAGGAAGGGTGCTGGCTAGCAACAGCTTTCAGTGCTGGCACTTTTCATCTCTGAGCAATTGCTCGACGTTTGCAATTTCTCAGCTCGTGTCTACGAGACGGAGAGATAGTGACCGTGACGTTTGGTGGCTAGAGAAGCGCAAAGCCCCAGTGTTGCTGCGCCTGTGAAAGCGCTTCCAAGGAAGGGTGCTGGCTAGCAACAGCTTTCAGTGCTGGCACTTTTCATCTCTGAGCAATTGCTCGACCTTTGCAATTTCTCACCTGAGCTCTCTTTAGAGTGCGTGAGAGGATGAGCAGAAGATTAGGTGGCTAGAGAAGCCCAGAGCCCCAGTGTTCTTAAGCCTACAAAAGCACTTCCAAGGAAGGGTGCTGGCTAGCAACAGCTTTCAGTGCTGGCACTTTTCATCTCTGAGCAATTGCTCGACGTTTGCAATTTCTCAGCTCGTGTCTACGAGACGGAGAGATAGTGACCGTGATGTTTGGTGGCTAGAGAAGCGCAAAGCCCCAGTGTTGCTGCGCCTGTGAAAGCGCTTCCAAGGAAGGGTGCTGGCTAGCAAGAGCTTTCAGTGCTGGCACTTTTCATCTCTGAGCAATTGCTCGACGTTTGCAATTTCTCACCTGAGCTCTCTTTAGAGTGCGCAAGAGGATGAGCAGAAGATTAGGTGGCTAGAGAAACACAGAGCCCCAGTGTTCTTAGGCCTACAAAAGCACTTCCAAGGAAGGGTGCTGGCTAGCAACAGCTTTCAGTGCTGGCACTTTTCATCGCTGAGCAATTGCTCGACCTTTGCAATTTCTCAGCTCGTGTCTACGAGACGGAGAGAGATAGTGACCGTGACGTTTGGTGGCTAGAGAAGCGCAAAGCCCCAGTGTTGCTGCGCCTGTGAAAGCGCTTCCAAGGAAGGGTGCTGGCTAGCAACAGCTTTCAGTGCTGGCACTTTTCATCTCTGAGCAATTGCTCGACGTTTGCAATTTCTCAATTGAGCTCTCTTCAGAGTGCGCGAGAGGATGAGCAGAAGATTAGGTGGGTAGAGAAGCCCAGAGCCCCAGTGTTCTTAGGCCTACAAAAGCGCATCCAAGGAAGGGTGCTGGCTAGCAGGAGCTTTCAGTGCTGGCACTTTTCATCTCTGAGCAATTGCTCGACATTTGCAATTTCTCAGCTCGTGTCTACGACACGGAGAGAGATAGTGACCGTGACGTTTGGTGTCTAGAGAAGCGCAAAGCCCCAGTGTTGCTGCGCCTGTGAAAGCGCTTCCAAGGAAGGGTGCTGGCTAGCAAGAGCTTTCAGTGCTGGCACTTTTCATCTCTGAGCAATTGCTCGACGTTTGCAATTTCTCAGCTCAGGTCTACGAGCCAGAGAGATAGTGAACGTGACATTTGGTGGCTAGAGAAGCGCAAAGCCCCAGTGTTACTGCGCCTGTGAAAGCGCTTCCAAGGAAGGGTGCTGGCTAGCAACAGTTTTCAGTGCTGGCACTTTTCATCTCTGAGCAATTGCTCGACCTTTGCAATTTCTCACCTGAGCTCTCTTTAGAGTGCGCGAGAGGATGAGCAGAAGATTAGGTGGCTAGAGAAGCCCAGAGCCCCAGTGTTCTTAGGGCTACAAGAGCGTTTCCAAGGAAGGGTGCTGGCTAGCAACAGCTTTCAGTGCTGGCACTTTTCATCTCTGAGCAATTGCTCGACGTTTGCAATTTCTCACCTGAGCTCTCTTTACAGTGCGCGAGAGGATGAGCAGAAGATTAGGTGGCTAGAGAAACACAGAGCCCCAGTGTTCTTAGGCCTACAAGAGCGCATCCAAGGAAGGGTGCTGGCTAGCAACAGCTTTCAGTGCTGGCACTTTTCATCTCTGATCAATTGCTCGACGTTTGCAATTTCTCAGCTCATGTCTATGAGACAGAGAGAGATAGTGACCGTGACGTTTGGTGGCTAGAGAAGCGCAAAGCCCCAGTGTTGCTGCGCCTGTGAAAGCGCTTCCAAGGAAGGGTGCTGGCTAGCAAGAGCTTTCAGTGCTGGCACTTTTCATCTCTGAGCAATTGTTCGACCTTTGCAATTTCTCAGCTCGTGTCTACGAGACGGAGAGAGATAGTGACCGTGACGTTTGGTGGGTAGAGAAGCGCAAAGCCCCAGTGTTGCTGCGCCTGTGAAAGCGCTTCCAAGGAAGGGTGCTGGCTAGCAAGAGCTTTCAGTGCTGGCACTTTTCATCTCTGAGCAATTGTTCAACCTTTGCAATTTCTCAGCTCGTGTCTACGAGCCAGAGAGATAGTGACCGTGACATTTGGTGGCTAGAGAAGCGCAAAGCCCCAGTGTTGCTGTGCCTGTGAAAGCGCTTCCAAGGAAGGGTGCTGGCTAGCAAGAGCTTTCAGTGCTGGCACTTTTCATCTCTGAGCAATTGCTCGACCTTTGCAATTTCTCACCTGAGCTCTCTTTAGAGTGCGTGAGAGGATGAGCAGAAGATTAGGTGGCTAGAGAAACACAGAGCCCCACTGTTCTTAGGCCTACAAAAGCACTTCCAAGGAAGGGTGCTGGCTAGCAACAGCTTTCAGTGCTGGCACTTTTCATCTCTGAGCAATTGCTCGACCTTTGCAATTTCTCACCTGAGCTCTCTTTAGACTGCGTGAGAGGATGAGCAGAAGATTAGGTGGCTAGAGAAGCCCAGAGCCCCAGTGTTCTTAGGGCTACAAGAGCGTTTCGAAGGAAGGGTGCTGGCTAGCAACAGCTTTCAGTGCTGGCACTTTTCATCTCTGAGCAATTGCTCGACCTTTGCAATTTCTCAGCTCGTGTCTACGAGACGGAAAGAGAATGACCGTGACATTTGGTGTGTAGAGAAGCGCAAAGCCCCAGTGTTACCGTGCCTGTGAAAGCGCTTCCAAGGAAGGGTGCTGGCTAGCAACAGCTTTCAGTGCTGGCACTTTTCATCTCTGAGCAATTGCTCGACCTTTGCAATTTCTCACCTGAGCTCTCTTTAGAGTGCGCGAGAGGATGAGCAGAAGATTAGGTGGCTAGAGAAGCCCAGAGCCCCAGTGTTCTTAGGCCTACAAAAGCACTTCCAAGGAAGGGTGCTGGCTAGCAACAGCTTTCAGTGCTGGCACTTTTCATCTCTGAGCAATTGCTCGACGTTTGCAATTTCTCAGCTCGTGTCTACGAGACGGAAAGAGAATGACCGTGACGTTTGGTGGTTAGAGAAGCGCAAAGCCCCAGTGTTACTGCGCCTGTGAAAGCGCTTCCAAGGAAGGGTGCTGGCTAGCAAAAGCTTTCAGTGCTGGCACTTTTCATCTCTGAGCAATTGCTCGACATTTGCAATTTCTCAGCTCGTGTCTACGAGACGGAGAGATAGTGACCGTGATGTTTGGTGGCTAGAGAAGCCCAGAGCCCCAGTGTTCTTAGGCCTACAAAAGCGCATCCAAGGAAGGGTGCTGGCTAGCAGGAGCTTTCAGTGCTGGCACTTTTCATCTCTGAGCAATTGCTCGACATTTGCAATTTCTCACCTGAGCTCTCTTAGAGTGCGCGAGAGGATGAGCAGAAGATTAGGTGGCTAGAGAAACACAGAGCCCCAGTGTTCTTAGGCCTACAAAAGCACTTCCAAGGAAGGGTGCTGGCTAGCAACAGCTTTCAGTGCTGGCACTTTTCATTTCTGAGTAATTGCTCGACGTTTGCAATTTCTCAGCTCAGGTCTACGAGCCAGAGAGATAGTGAACGTGACATTTGGTGGCTAGAGAAGCGCAAAGCCCCAGTGTTACTGCGCCTCTGAAAGCTCTTCCAAGGAAGGGTGCTGGCTAGCAAGAGCTTTCAGTGCTGGCACTTTTCATCTCTGAGCAATTGCTCGACGTTTGCAATTTCTCACCTGAGCTCTCTTTAGAGTGCGCGAGAGGATGAGCAGAAGATTAGGTGGCTAGAGAAGCCCAGAGCCCCAGTGTTCTTAGGCCTACAAAAGCACTTCCAAGGAAGGGTGCTGGCTAGTAACAGCTTTCAGTGCTGGCACTTTTCATCTCTGAGCAATTGCTCGACGTTTGCAATTTCTCAGCTCGTGTCTACGAGACGGAAAGAGAATGACTGTGACGTTTGGTGTCTAGAGAAGCGCAAAGCCCCAGTGTTACTGCGCCTGTGAAAGCGCTTCCAAGGAAGGGTGCTGGCTAGCAACAGCTTTCAGTGCTGGCACTTTTCATCTCTGAGCAATTGCTCGACCTTTGCAATTTCTCACCTGAGCTCTCTTTAGAGTGCGCGAGAGGATGAGCAGAAGATTAGGTGGCTAGAGAAGCCCAGAGCCCCAGTGTTCTTAGGGCTACAAGAGCGTTTCCAAGGAAGGGTGCTGGCTAGCAACAGCTTTCAGTGCTGGCACTTTTCATCTCTGAGCAATTGCTCGACCTTTACAATTTCTCACCTGAGCTCTCTTTAGAGTGCGCGAGAGGATGAGCAGAAGATTAGGTGGCTAGAGAAGCCCAGAGCCCCAGTGTTCTTAGGCCTACAAAAGCGCATCCAAGGAAGGGTGCTGGCTAGCAAGAGCTTTCAGTGCTGGCACTTTTCATCTCTGATCAATTGCTCGACGTTTGCAATTTCTCAGCTCGTGTCTACGAGACGGAGAGAGATAGTGACCGTGACGTTTGGTGGCTAGAGAAGCCCAGAGCCCCAGTGTTCTTAGGCCTACAAAAGCACTTCCAAGGAAGGGTGCTGGCTAGCAACAGCTTTCAGTGCTGGCACTTTTCCTCTCTGAGCAATTGCTCGACCTTTGCAATTTGTCAGCTCGTGTCTACGAGACGGAGAGATAGTGACCGTGACATTTGGTGGCTAGAGAAGCGCAAAGCCCCAGTGTTACTGCGCCTCTGAAAGCGCTTCCAAGGAAGGGTGCTGTCTAGCAAGAGCTTTCAGTGCTGGCACTTTTCATCTCTGAGCAATTGCTCGACGTTTGCAATTTCTCACCTGAGCTCTCTTTAGAGTGCGCGAGAGGATGAGCAGAAGATTAGGTGGCTAGAGAAGCCCAGAGCCCCACTGTTCTTAGGGCTACAAGAGCGTTTCGAAGGAAGGGTGCTGGCTAGCAACAGCTTTCAGTGCTGGCACTTTTCATCTCTGAGCAATTGCTCGACCTTTGCAATTTCTCAGCTCATGTCTATGAGACGGAGAGATAGCGAACATAACGTTTGGTGGGTAGAGAAGCGCAAAGCCCCAGTGTTGCTGCGCCTGTGAAAGCGCTTCCAAGGAAGGGTGCTGGCTAGCAACAGCTTTCAGTGCTGGCACTTTTCATCTCTGAGCAATTGCTCAACGTTTGCAATTTCTCACCTGAGCTCTCTTTAGAGTGCGCGAGAGGATGAGCAGAAGATTAGGTGGCTAGAGAAACACAGAGCCCCACTGTTCTTAGGCCTACAAAAGCACTTCCAAGGAAGGGTGCTGGCTAGCAACAGCTTTCAGTGCTGGCACTTTTCATCTCTGAGCAATTGCTCGACCTTTGCAATTTCTCACCTGAGCTCTCTTTAGACTGCGTGAGAGGATGAGCAGAAGATTAGGTGGCTAGAGAAGCCCAGAGCCCCAGTGTTCTTAGGCCTACAAAAGCACTTCCAAGGAAGGGTGCTGGCTAGCAACAGCTTTCAGTGCTGGCACTTTTCATCTCTGAGCAATTGCTCGACCTTTGCAATTTCTCAGCTCGTGTCTACGAGACGGAGAGATAGTGACCGTGACGTTTGGTGGCTAGAGAAGCGCAAAGCCCCAGTGTTGCTGCGCCTGTGAAAGCGCTTCCAAGGAAGGGTGCTGGCTAGCAAGAGCTTTCAGTGCTGGCACTTTTCATCTCTGAGCAATTGCTCGACCTTTGCAATTTCTCACCTGAGCTCTCTTTAGACTGCGTGAGAGGATGAGCAGAAGATTAGGTGGCTAGAGAAGCCCAGAGCCCCAGTGTTCTTAGGCCTACAAAAGCACTTCCAAGGAAGGGTGCTGGCTAGCAACAGCTTTCAGTGCTGGCACTTTTCATCGCTGAGCAATTGCTCGACCTTTGCAATTTCTCAGCTCGTGTCTACGAGACGGAGAGAGATAGTGACCGTGACGTTTGGTGGCTAGAGAAGCGCAAAGCCCCAGTGTTGCTGCGCCTGTGAAAGCGCTTCCAAGGAAGGGTGCTGGCTAGCAACAGCTTTCAGTGCTGGCACTTTTCATCTCTGAGCAATTGCTCGACGTTTGCAATTTCTCAATTGAGCTCTCTTCAGAGTGCGCGAGAGGATGAGCAGAAGATTAGGTGGGTAGAGAAGCCCAGAGCCCCAGTGTTCTTAGGCCTACAAAAGCGCATCCAAGGAAGGGTGCTGGCTAGCAACAGCTTTCAGTGCTGGCACTTTTCATCTCTGAGCAATTGCTCGACATTTGCAATTTCTCAGCTCGTGTCTACGAGACGGAGAGAGATAGTGACCGTGACGTTTGGTGTCTAGAGAAGCGCAAAGCCCCAGTGTTGCTGCGCCTGTGAAAGCGCTTCCAAGGAAGGGTGCTGGCTAGCAAGAGCTTTCAGTGCTGGCACTTTTCATCTCTGAGCAATTGCTCGACGTTTGCAATTTCTCAGCTCAGGTCTACGAGCCAGAGAGATAGTGAACGTGACATTTGGTGGCTAGAGAAGCGCAAAGCCCCAGTGTTACTGCGCCTGTGAAAGCGCTTCCAAGGAAGGGTGCTGGCTAGCAACAGTTTTCAGTGCTGGCACTTTTCATCTCTGAGCAATTGCTCGACCTTTGCAATTTCTCACCTGAGCTCTCTTTAGAGTGCGCGAGAGGATGAGCAGAAGATTAGGTGGCTAGAGAAGCCCAGAGCCCCAGTGTTCTTAGGGCTACAAGAGCGTTTCCAAGGAAGGGTGCTGGCTAGCAACAGCTTTCAGTGCTGGCACTTTTCATCTCTGAGCAATTGCTCGACGTTTGCAATTTCTCACCTGAGCTCTCTTTACAGTGCGCGAGAGGATGAGCAGAAGATTAGGTGGCTAGAGAAACACAGAGCCCCAGTGTTCTTAGGCCTACAAGAGCGCATCCAAGGAAGGGTGCTGGCTAGCAACAGCTTTCAGTGCTGGCACTTTTCATCTCTGATCAATTGCTCGACGTTTGCAATTTCTCAGCTCATGTCTATGAGACAGAGAGAGATAGTGACCGTGACGTTTGGTGGCTAGAGAAGCGCAAAGCCCCAGTGTTGCTGCGCCTGTGAAAGCGCTTCCAAGGAAGGGTGCTGGCTAGCAAGAGCTTTCAGTGCTGGCACTTTTCATCTCTGAGCAATTGTTTGACCTTTGCAATTTCTCAGCTCGTGTCTACGAGACGGAGAGAGATAGTGACCGTGACGTTTGGTGGGTAGAGAAGCGCAAAGCCCCAGTGTTGCTGCGCCTGTGAAAGCGCTTCCAAGGAAGGGTGCTGGCTAGGAAGAGCTTTCAGTGCTGGCACTTTTCATCTCTGAGCAATTGTTCAACCTTTGCAATTTCTCAGCTCGTGTCTACGAGCCAGAGAGATAGTGACCGTGACATTTGGTGGCTAGAGAAGCGCAAAGCCCCAGTGTTGCTGTGCCTGTGAAAGCGCTTCCAAGGAAGGGTGCTGGCTAGCAACAGCTTTCAGTGCTGGCACTTTTCATCTCTGAGCAATTGCTCGACCTTTGCAATTTCTCACCTGAGCTCTCTTTAGAGTGCGTGAGAGGATGAGCAGAAGATTAGGTGGCTAGAGAAGCCCAGAGCCCCACTGTTCTTAGGCCTACAAAAGCACTTCCAAGGAAGGGTGCTGGCTAGCAAGAGCTTTCAGTGCTGGCACTTTTCATCTCTGAGCAATTGCTCGACCTTTGCAATTTCTCACCTGAGCTCTCTTTAGACTGCGTGAGAGGATGAGCAGAAGATTAGGTGGCTAGAGAAGCCCAGAGCCCCAGTGTTCTTAGGGCTACAAAAGCGCATCCAAGGAAGGGTGCTGGCTAGCAACAGCTTTCAGTGCTGGCACTTTTCATCTCTGAGCAATTGCTCGACCTTTGCAATTTCTCAGCTCGTGTCTACGAGACGGAAAGAGAATGACCGTGACGTTTGGTGTGTAGAGAAGCGCAAAGCCCCAGTGTTACCGTGCCTGTGAAAGCGCTTCCAAGGAAGGGTGCTGGCTAGCAACAGCTTTCAGTGCTGGCACTTTTCATCTCTGAGCAATTGCTCGACCTTTGCAATTTCTCACCTGAGCTCTCTTTAGACTGCGCGAGAGGATGAGCAGAAGATTACGTGGCTAGAGAAACACAGAGCCCCAGTGTTCTTAGGCCTACAAAAGCGCTTCCAAGGAAGGGTGCTGGCTAGCAACAGCTTTCAGTGCTGGCACTTTTCATCTCTGAGCAATTGCTCGACCTTTGCAATTTCTCAGCTCGTGTCTATGAGACGGAGAGATAGTGACCGTGACGTTTGGTGGGTAGAGAAGCGCAAAGCCCCAGTGTTGCTGCGCCTGTGAAAGCGCTTCCAAGGAAGGGTGCTGGCTAGCAAGAGCTTTCAGTGCTGGCACTTTTCATCTCTGAGCAATTGCTCGACATTTGCAATTTCTCAGCTCAGGTCTACGAGCCAGAGAGATAGTGACCGTGACATTTGGTGGCTAGAGAAGCGCAAAGCCCCAGTGTTACTGCGCCTGTGAAAGCGCTTCCAAGGAAGGGTGCTGGCTAGCAACAGCTTTCAGTGCTGGCACTTTTCATCTCTGAGCAATTGCTCGACCTTTGCAATTTCTCAGCTCGTGTCTACGAGGCGGAGGGAGAAAGTGACCGTGACGTTTGGTGGCTAGAGAAGCGCAAAGCCCCAGTGTTGCTGCGCCTGTGAAAGCGCTTCCAAGGAAGGGTGCTGGCTAGCAAGAGCTTTCAGTGCTGGCACTTTTCATCTCTGAGCAATTGCTCGACGTTTGCAATTTCTCACCTGAGCTCTCTTCAGAGTGCGCGAGAGGATGAGCAGAAGATTAGGTGGCTAGAGAAACACAGAGCCCCAGTGTTCTTAGGCCTACAAAAGCACTTCCAAGGAAGGGTGCTGGCTAGCAACAGCTTTCAGTGCTGGCACTTTTCATCTCTGAGCAATTGCTCGACGTTTGCAATTTCTCAGCTCGTGTCTAGGAGACGGAGAGATAGTGACCATAACGTTTGGTGGATAGAGAAGCGCAAAGCCCCAGTGTTGCTGCGCCTGTGAAAGCGCTTCCAAGGAAGGGTGCTGGCTAGCAAGAGCTTTCAGTGCTGGCACTTTTCATCTCTGAGCAATTGCTCGACCTTTGCAATTTCTCACCTGAGCTCTCTTTAGAGTGCGCGAGAGGATGAGCAGAAGATTACGTGGCTAGAGAAACACAGAGCACCAGTGTTCTTAGGCCTACAAAAGCACTTCCAAGGAAGGGTGCTGGCTAGCAACAGCTTTCAGTGCTGGCACTTTTCATCTCTGAGCAATTGCTCGACGTTTGCAATTTCTCAGCTCAGGTCTACGAGACAGAGAGATAGTGACCGTGACGTTTGGTGGCTAGAGAAGCGCAAAGACCCAGTGTTGCTGCGCCTGTGAAAGCGCTTCCAAGGAAGGGTGCTGGCTAGCAAGAGCTTTCAGTGCTGGCACTTTTCATCTCTGAGCAATTGCTCGACGTTTGCAATTTCTCAGCTCGTGTCTACGAGACGGAGAGATAGTGACCGTGACGTTTGGTGGCTAGAGAAGCGCAAAGCCCCAGTGTTGCTGCGCCTGTGAAAGCGCTTCCAAGGAAGGGTGCTGGCTAGCAAGAGCTTTCAGTGCTGGCACTTTTCATCTCTGAGCAATTGCTCGACCTTTGCAATTTCTCACCTGAGCTCTCTTTAGAGTGCGTGAGAGGATGAGCAGAAGATTAGGTGGCTAGAGAAGCCCAGAGCCCCAGTGTTCTTAGGCCTACAAAAGCGCATCCAAGGAAGGGTGCTGGCTAGCAACAGCTTTCAGTGCTGGCACTTTTCATCTCTGAGCAATTGCTCGACGTTTGCAATCTCTCAGCTCACGTCTACGAGGCGGAGGGAGATAGTGACCGTGACGTTTGGTGGCTAGAGAAGCGCAAAGCCCCAGTGTTGCTGCGCCTGTGAAAGCGCTTCCAAGGAAGGGTGCTGGCTAGCAAGAGCTTTCAGTGCTGGCACTTTTCATCTCTGAGCAATTGCTCGACCTTTGCAATTTCTCAGCTCGTGTCTACGAGACAGAGAGATAGTGGCCGTGACATTTGGTGGCTAGAGAAGCGCAAAGCCCCAGTGTTACTGCGCCTCTGAAAGCGCTTCCAAGGAAGGGTGCTGGCTAGCAACAGCTTTCAGTGCTGGCACTTTTCATCTCTGAGCAATTGCTCGACGTTTGCAATTTCTCACCTGAGCTCTCTTTAGACTGCGCGACAGGATGAGCAGAAGATTAGGTGGCTAGAGAAGCCCAGAGCCCCACTGTTGTTAGGCCTACAAAAGCACTTCCAAGGAAGGGTGCTGCCTAGCAAGAGCTTTCAGTGCTGGCACTTTTCATCTCTGAGCAATTGCTCGACGTTTGCAATTTCTCACCTGAGCTCTCTTTAGAGTGCGCGAGAGGATGAGCAGAAGATTAGGTGGCTAGAGAAGCCCAGAGCCCCAGTGTTCTTAGGGCTACAAGAGCGTTTCCAAGGAAGGGTGCTGGCTAGCAACAGCTTTCAGTGCTGGCACTTTTCATCTCTGAGCAATTGCTCGACGTTTGCAATTTCTCACCTGAGCTCTCTACGAGACGGAGAGATAGTGACCGTGACGTTTGGTGGCTAGAGAAGCGCAAAGCCCCAGTGTTGCTGCGCCTGTGAAAGCGCTTCCAAGGAAGGGTGCTGGCTAGCAAGAGCTTTCAGTGCTGGCACTTTTCATCTCTGAGCAATTGCTCGACCTTTGCAATTTCTCACCTGAGCGCTCTTTAGAGTGCGCGAGAGGATGAGCAGAAGATTAGGTGGCTAGAGAAACACAGAGCCCCAGTGTTCTTAGGCCTACAAAAGCGCTTCCAAGGAAGGGTGCTGGCTAGCAAGAGCTTTCAGTGCTGGCACTTTTCATCTCTGAGCAATTGCTCGACCTTTGCAATTTCTCACCTGAGCTCTCTTTAGAGTGCGCGAGAGGATGAGCAGAAGATTAGGTGGCTAGAGAAACACAGAGCCCCAGTGTTCTTAGGCCTACAAAAGCACTTCCAAGGAAGGGTGCTGGCTAGCAACAGCTTTCAGTGCTGGCACTTTTCATCTCTGAGCAATTGCTCGACCTTTGCTATTTCTCACCTGAGCTCTCTTTAGACTGCGCGAGAGGATGAGCAGAATATTAGGTGGCTAGAGAAACACAGACCACCAGTGTTCTTAAGCCTACAAAAGCACTTCCAAGGAAGGGTGCTGGCTAGCAACAGCTTTCAGTGCTGGCACTTTTCATCTCTGAGCAATTGCTCGACGTTTGCAATTTCTCAGCTCGTGTCTACGAGACGGAGAGATAGTGACCGTGACGTTTGGTGGCTAGAGAAGCGCAAAGCCCCAGTGTTGCTCTGCCTGTGAAAGCGCTTCCAAGGAAGGGTGCTGGCTAGCAAGAGCTTTCAGTGCTGGCACTTTTCATCTCTGAGCAATTGCTCGACGTTTGCAATTTCTCACCTGAGCTCTCTTTACAGTGCACGAGAGGATGAGCAGAAGATTAGGTGGCTAGAGAAACACAGAGCCCCAGTGTTCTTAGGCGTACAAAAGCGCATCCAAGGAAGGGTGCTGGCTAGCAACAGCTTTCAGTGCTGGCACTTTTCATCTCTGATCAATTGCTCGACCTTTGCAATTTCTCAGCTTGTGTCTACGAGACGGAGAGAGATAGTGACCGTGACGTTTGGTGGCTAGAGAAGCCCAGAGCCCCAGTGTTCTTAGGCCTACAAAAGCACTTCCAAGGAAGGGTGCTGGCTAGCAACAGCTTTCAGTGCTGGCACTTTTCATCTCTGAGCAATTGCTCGACGTTTGCAATTTCTCAGCTCAGGTCTACGAGCCAGAGAGATAGTGAACGTGACATTTGGTGGCTAGAGAAGCGCAAAGCCCCAGTGTTACTGCGCCTCTGAAAGCGCTTCCAATGAAGGGTGCTGGCTAGCAAGAGCTTTCAGTGCTGGCACTTTTCATCTCTGAGCAATTGCTCGACGTTTGCAATTTCTCAGCTCGTGTCTACGAGACGGAAAGAGAATGACCGTGACGTTTGGTGGCTAGAGAAGCGCAAAGCCCCAGTGTTACTGCGCCTGTGAAAGCGCTTCCAAGGAAGGGTGCTGGCTAGCAACAGCTTTCAGTGCTGGCACTTTTCATCTCTGAGCAATTGCTCGACCTTTGCAATTTCTCACCTGAGCTCTCTTTAGAGTGCGCGAGAGGATGAGCAGAAGATTAGGTGGCTAGAGAAGCCCAGAGCCCCAGTGTTCTTAGGGCTACAAGAGCGTTTCCAAGGAAGGGTGCTGGCTAGCAACAGCTTTCAGTGCTGGCACTTTTCATCTCTGAGCAATTGCTCGACCTTTGCAATTTCTCACCTGAGCTCTCTTTAGACTGCGCGAGAGGATGAGCAGAAGATTAGGTGGCTAGAGAAAAACAGAGCCCCAGTGTTCTTAGGCCTACAAAAGCGCTTCCAAGGAAGGGTGCTGGCTAGCAACAGCTTTCAGTGCTGGCACTTTTCATCTCTGAGCAATTGCTCGACCTTTGCAATTTCTCAGCTCGTGTCTAGGAGACGGAGAGATAGTGACCATAACGTTTGGTGGCTAGAGAAGCGCAAAGCCCCAGTGTTGCTGCGCCTGTGAAAGCGCTTCCAAGGAAGGGTGCTGGCTAGCAACAGCTTTCAGTGCTGGCACTTTTCATCTCTGAGCAATTGCTCGACCTTTGCAATTTCTCCCCTGAGCTCTCTTTAGACTGCGCGAGAGGATGAGCAGAAGATTAGGTGGCTAGAGAAACACAGAGCCCCAGTGTTCTTAGGCCTAAAAAAGCGCTTCCAAGGAAGGGTGCTGGCTAGCAAGAGCTTTCAGTGCTGGCACTTTTCATCTCTGAGCAATTGCTCGACCTTTGCTATTTCTCACCTGAGCTCTCTTTAGAGTGCGCGAGAGGATGAGCAGAAGATTAGGTGGCTAGAGAAACACAGAGCACCAGTGTTCTTAGGCCTACGAAAGCACTTCCAAGGAAGGGTGCTGGCTAGCAACAGCTTTCAGTGCTGGCACTTTTCATCTCTGAGCAACTGCTCGACCTTTGCAATTTCTCAGCTCGTGTCTACGAGACGGAGAGATAGTGACCGTGACGTTTGGTGGCTAGAGAAGCGCAAAGCCCCGGTGTTGCTCTGCCTGTGAAAGCGCTTCCAAGGAAGGGTGCTGGCTAGCAACAGCTTTCAGTGCTGGCACTTTTCATCTCTGAGCAATTGCTCGACATTTGCAATTTCTCACCTGAGCTCTCTTTAGAGTGCACGAGAGGATGAGCAGAAGATTAGGTGGCTAGAGAAACACAGAGCCCCAGTGTTCTTAGGCGTACAAAAGCGCATCCAAGGAAGGGTGCTGGCTAGCAACAGCTTTCAGTGCTGGCACTTTTCATCTCTGATCAATTGCTCGACCTTTGCAATTTCTCAGCTTGTGTCTACGAGACGGAGAGAGATAGTGACCGTGACGTTTGGTGGCTAGAGAAGCCCAGAGCCCCAGTGTTCTTAGGCCTACAAAAGCACTTCCAAGGAAGGGTGCTGGCTAGCAACAGCTTTCAGTGCTGGCACTTTTCATCTCTGAGCAATTGCTCGACGTTTGCAATTTCTCATCTGAGCTCTCTTTAGAGTGCGCGAGAGGATGAGCAGAAGATTAGGTGGCTAGAGAAGCCCAGAGCCCCAGTGTTCTTAGGGCTACAAGAGCGTTTCCAAGGAAGGGTGCTGGCTAGCAACAGCTTTCAGTGCTGGCACTTTTCATCTCTGAGCAATTGCTCGAAGTTTGCAATTTCTCAGCTCGTGTCTACGAGACGGAGAGAGATAGTGACCGTGACGTTTGGTGGGTAGAGAAGCGCAAAGCCCCAGTGTTGCTGCGCCTGTGAAAGCGCTTCCAAGGAAGGGTGCTGGCTAGCAAGAGCTTTCAGTGCTGGCACTTTTCATCTCTGAGCAATTGTTCGACGTTTGCAATTTCTCAGCTCGTGTCTACGAGACGGAGAGAGATAGTGACCGTGACGTTTGGTGGCTAGAGAAGCGCAAAGCCCCAGTGTTGCTGCGCCTGTGAAAGCGCTTCCAAGGAAGGGTGCTGGCTAGCAAGAGCTTTCAGTGCTGGCACTTTTCATCTCTGAGCAATTGCTCGACGTTTGCAATTTCTCAGCTCGTGTCTACGAGCCAGAGAGATAGTGACCGTGACATTTGGTGGCTAGAGAAGCGCAAAGCCCCAGTGTTGCTGTGCCTGTGAAAGCGCTTCCAAGGAAGGGTGCTGGCTAGCAAGAGCTTTCAGTGCTGGCACTTTTCATCTCTGAGCAATTGCTCGACCTTTGCAATTTCTCACCTGAGCTCTCTTTAGACTGCGCGAGAGGATGAGCAGAAGATTAGGTGGCTAGAGAAGCCCAGAGCCCCAGTGTTCTTAGGGCTACAAGAGCGTTTCCAAGGAAGGGTGCTGGCTAGCAACAGCTTTCAGTGCTGGCACTTTTCATCTCTGAGCAATTCCTCAACCTTTGCAATTTCTCAGCTCGTGTCTACGAGACGGAGAGATAGTGACCGTGACGTTTGGTGGCTAGAGAAGCGCAAAGCCCCAGTGTTGCTGCGCCTGTGAAAGCGCTTCCAAGGAAGGGTGCTGGCTAGCAACAGCTTTCAGTGCTGGCACTTTTCATCTCTGAGCAATTGTTCGACCTTTGCAATTTCTCACCTCAGCTTTCTTTAAAGTGCGCGAGAGGATGAGCAGAAGATTAGGTTGCTGGAGAAAAACAGAGCCCTTGTGTTCTAAGGGCTACAAAAGCGCTTCCAAGGAAGGGTGCTGGCTAGCAAGAGCTTTCAGTGCTGGCACTTTTCATCTCTGAGCAATTGCTCGACGTTTGCAATTTCTCAGCTCGTGTCTACGAGACGGAGAGATAGTGACCGTGACGTTTGGTGGCTAGAGAAGTGCAAAGCCCCAGTGTTGCTGCGCCTGTGAAAGCGCTTCCAAGGAAGGGTGCTGGCTAGCAACAGTTTTCAGTGCTGGCACTTTTCATCTCTGAGCAATTGCTCGACGTTTGCAATTTCTCACCTGAGCTCTCTTTAGAGTGCGCGAGAGGATGAGCAGAAGATTAGGTGGCTAGAGAAACACAGAGCCCCAGTGTTCTTAGGCCTACAAAAGCGCATCCAAGGAAGGGTGCTGGCTAGCAACAGCTTTCAGTGCTGGCACTTTTCATCTCTGAGCAATTGCTCGACGTTTGCAATTTCTCAGCTCATGTCTACGAGACGGAGAGAGATAGTGACCGTGACATTTGGTGGCTAGAGAAGCGCAAAGCCCCAGTGTTGCTGCGCCTGTGAAAGCGCTTCCAAGGAAGGGTGCTGGCTAGCAAGAGCTTTCAGTGCTGGCACTTTTCATCTCTGAGCAATTGTTCGACCTTTGCAATTTCTCAGCTCGTGTCTACGAGACGGAGAGAGATAGTGACCGTGACGTTTGGTGGGTAGAGAAGCGCAAAGCCCCAGTGTTGCTGCGCCTGTGAAAGCGCTTCCAAGGAAGGCTGCTGGCTAGCAAGAGCTTTCAGTGCTGGCACTTTTCATCTCTGAGCAATTGCTCGACGTTTGCAATTTCTCAGCTCGTGTCTACGAGCCAGAGAGATAGTGACCGTGACATTTGGTGGCTAGAGAAGCGCAAAGCCCCAGTGTTGCTGTGCCTGTGAAAGCGCTTCCAAGGAAGGGTGCTGGCTAGCAAGAGCTTTCAGTGCTGGCACTTTTCATCTCTGAGCAATTGCTCGACGTTTGCAATTTCTCACCTGAGCTCTCTTTAGAGTGCGCGAGAGGATGAGCAGAAGATTAGGTGGCTAGAGAAGCCCAGAGCACCACTGTTCTTAGGCCTACAAAAGCGCATCCAAGGAAGGGTGCTGGCTAGCAGGAGCTTTCAGTGCTGGCACTTTTCATCTCTGAGCAATTGCTCGACATTTGCAATTTCTCAGCTCGTGTCTACGAGACGGAGAGAGATAGTGACCGTGACGTTTGGTGTCTAGAGAAGCGCAAAGCCCCAGTGTTGCTGCGCCTGTGAAAGCGCTTCCAAGGAAGGGTGCTGGCTAGCAACAGCTTTCAGTGCTGGCACTTTTCATCTCTGAGCAATTCCTCAACCTTTGCAATTTCTCAGCTCAGGTCTACGAGCCAGAGAGATAGTAACCGTGATGTTTGGTGGCTAGAGAAGCGCAAAGCCCCAGTGTTACTGCGCCTGTGAAAGCGCTTCCAAGGAAGGGTGCTGGCTAGCAACAGCTTTCAGTGCTGGCACTTTTCATCTCTGAGCAATTGCTCGACCTTTGCAATTTCTCACCTGAGCTCTCTTTAGAGTGCGCGAGAGGATGAGCAGAAGATTAGGTGGCTAGAGAAACACAGAGCCCCACTGTTCTTAGGCCTACAAAAGCACTTCCAAGGAAGGGTGCTGGCTAGCAACAGCTTTCAGTGCTGGCACTTTTCATCTCTGATCAATTGCTCGACGTTTGCAATTTCTCAGCTCGTGTCTACGAGACGGAGAGAGATAGTGACCGTGACGTTTGGTGGCTAGAGAAGCGCAAAGCCCCAGTGTTGCTGCGCCTGTGAAAGCGCTTCCAAGGAAGGGTGCTGGCTAGCAAGAGCTTTCAGTGCTGGCACTTTTCATCTCTGAGCAATTGCTCGACGTTTGCAATTTCTCAGCTCGTGTCTACGAGCCAGAGAGATAGTGAGAGTGACATTTGGTGGCTAGAGAAGCGCAAACCCCCAGTGTTGCTGTGCCTGTGAAAGCGCTTCCAAGGAAGGGTGCTGGCTAGCAAGAGCTTTCAGTGCTGACACTTTTCATCTCTGAGCAATTGCTGGACGTTTGCAATTTCTCACCTGAGCTCTCTTTAGAGTGCGCGAGAGGATGAGCAGAAGATTAGGTGGCTAGAGAAGCCCAGAGCCCCAGTGTTCTTAGGCCTACAAAAGCACTTCCAAGGAAGGGTGCTGGCTAGCAACAGCTTTCAGTGCTGGCACTTTTCATCGCTGAGCAATTGCTCGACGTTTGCAATTTCTCAGCTCGTGTCTACGAGATGGAAAGAGAATGACCGTGACGTTTGGTGGCTAGAGAAGCGCAAAGCCCCAGTGTTGCTGCGCCTGTGAAAGCGCTTCCAAGGAAGGGTGCTGGCTAGCAACAGCTTTCAGTGCTGGCACTTTTCATCTCTGAGCAATTGCTCGACCTTTGCAATTTCTCACCTGAGCTCTCTTTAGAGTGCGCGAGAGGATGAGCAGAAGATTAGGTGGCTGGAGAAACACAGAGCCCCAGTGTTCTAAGGGCTACAAGAGCGTTTCCAAGGAAGGGTGCTGGCTAGCAACAGCTTTCAGTGCTGGCACTTTTCATCTCTGAGCAATTGCTCGACGTTTGCAATTTCTCAGCTCGTGTCTACGAGACAGAGAGATAGTGACCGTGACCTTTGGTTGGTAGAGAAGCGCAAAGCCCCAGTGTTGCTGCGCCTGTGAAAGCGCTTCCAAGGAAGGGTGCTGGCTAGCAAGAGCTTTCAGTGCTGGCACTTTTCATCTCTGAGCAATTGCTCGACCTTTGCAATTTCTCACCTGAGCTCTCTTTAGAGTGCGCGAGAGGATGAGCAGAAGATTAGGTGGCTAGAGAAACACAGAGCCCCACTGTTCTTAGGCCTACAAAAGCACTTCCAAGGAAGGGTGCTGGCTAGCAACAGCTTTCAGTGCTGGCACTTTTCATCTCTGATCAATTGCTCGACGTTTGCAATTTCTCAGCTCGTGTCTACGAGACGGAGAGAGATAGTGACCGTGACGTTTGGTGGCTAGAGAAGCGCAAAGCCCCAGTGTTGCTGCGCCTGTGAAAGCGCTTCCAAGGAAGGGTGCTGGCTAGCAAGAGCTTTCAGTGCTGGCACTTTTCATCTCTGAGCAATTGCTCGACGTTTGCAATTTCTCAGCTCGTGTCTACGAGCCAGAGAGATAGTGAGAGTGACATTTGGTGGCTAGAGAAGCGCAAAGCCCCAGTGTTGCTGTGCCTGTGAAAGCGCTTCCAAGGAAGGGTGCTGGCTAGCAAGAGCTTTCAGTGCTGACACTTTTCATCTCTGAGCAATTGCTCGACGTTTGCAATTTCTCACCTGAGCTCTCTTTAGAGTGCGCGAGAGGATGAGCAGAAGATTAGGTGGCTAGAGAAGCCCAGAGCCCCAGTGTTCTTAGGCCTACAAAAGCACTTCCAAGGAAGGGTGCTGGCTAGCAACAGCTTTCAGTGCTGGCACTTTTCATCGCTGAGCAATTGCTCGACGTTTGCAATTTCTCAGCTCGTGTCTACGAGATGGAAAGAGAATGACCGTGACGTTTGGTGGCTAGAGAAGCGCAAAGCCCCAGTGTTGCTGCGCCTGTGAAAGCGCTTCCAAGGAAGGGTGCTGGCTAGCAACAGCTTTCAGTGCTGGCACTTTTCATCTCTGAGCAATTGCTCGACCTTTGCAATTTCTCACCTGAGCTCTCTTTAGAGTGCGCGAGAGGATGAGCAGAAGATTAGGTGGCTGGAGAAACACAGAGCCCCAGTGTTCTAAGGGCTACAAGAGCGTTTCCAAGGAAGGGTGCTGGCTAGCAACAGCTTTCAGTGCTGGCACTTTTCATCTCTGAGCAATTGCTCGACGTTTGCAATTTCTCAGCTCGTGTCTACGAGACAGAGAGATAGTGACCGTGACCTTTGGTTGGTAGAGAAGCGCAAAGCCCCAGTGTTGCTGCGCCTGTGAAAGCGCTTCCAAGGAAGGGTGCTGGCTAGCAAGAGCTTTCAGTGCTGGCACTTTTCATCTCTGAGCAATTGCTCGACCTTTGCAATTTCTCACCTGAGCTCTCTTTAGAGTGCGCGAGAGGATGAGCAGAAGATTAGGTGGCTAGAGAAACACAGAGCCCCACTGTTCTTAGGCCTACAAAAGCACTTCCAAGGAAGGGTGCTGGCTAGCAACAGCTTTCAGTGCTGGCACTTTTCATCTCTGAGCAATTGCTCGACGTTTGCAATTTCTCAGCTCGTGTCTACGAGGCGGAGGGAGAAAGTGACCATGACGTTTGGTGGCTAGAGAAGCGCAAAGCCCCAGTGTTGCTGCGCCTGTGAAAGCGCTTCCAAGGAAGGCTGCTGGCTAGCAAGAGCTTTCAGTGCTGGCACTTTTCATCTCTGAGCAATTGCTCGACCTTTGCAATTTCTCACCTGAGCTCTCTTTAGAGTGCGCGAGAGGATGAGCAGAAGATGAGGTGGCTAGAGAAGCCCAGAGCCCATGTGTTCTTAGGCCTACAAAAGCACTTCCAAGGAAGGGTGCTGGCTAGCAGGAGCTTTCAGTGCTGGCACTTTTCATCTCTGAGCAATTGCTCGACGTTTGCAATTTCTCAGCTCGTGTCTACGAGACGGAGAGATAGTGACCGTGACGTTTGGTGGGTAGAGAAGCGCAAAGCCCCAGTGTTGCTGCGCCTGTGAAAGCGCTTCCAAGGAAGGGTGCTGGCTAGCAAGAGCTTTCAGTGCTGGCACTTTTCATCTCTGAGCAATTGCTCGACGTTTGCAATTTCTCAGCTCGTGTCTACGAGACGGAGAGATAGTGACCGTGACATTTGGTGGCTAGAGAAGCGCAAAGCCCCAGTGTTACTGCGCCTGTGAAAGCGCTTCCAAGGTAGGGTGCTGGCTAGCAACAGTTTTCAGTGCTGGCACTTTTCATCTCTGAGCAATTGCTCGACCTTTGCAATTTCTCACCTGAGCTTTCTTTAGAGTGCGCGAGAGGATGAGCAGAAGATTAGGTGGCTAGAGAAGCCCAGAGCCCCAGTGTTCTTAGGGCTACAAGAGCGTTTCCAAGGAAGGGTGCTGGCTAGCAACAGCTTTCAGTGCTGGCACTTTTCATCTCTGAGCAATTGCTCGACGTTTGCAATTTCTCACCTGAGCTCTCTTTAGAGTGCGCGAGAGGATGAGCAGAAGATTAGGTGGCTAGAGAAACACAGAGCCCCACTGTTCTTAGGCCTACAAGAGCGCTTCCAAGGAAGGGTGCTGGCTAGCAACAGCTTTCAGTGCTGGCACTTTTCATCTCTGAGCAATTGCTCGACGTTTGCAATTTCTCAGCTCGTGTCTACGAGACGGAGAGAGATAGTGACCGTGACGTTTGGTGGCTAGAGAAGCGCAAAGCCCCAGTGTTGCTGCGCCTGTGAAAGCGCTTCCAAGGAAGGGTGCTGGCTAGCAAGAGCTTTCAGTGCTGGCACTTTTCATCTCTGAGCAATTGCTCCACGTTTGCAATTTCTCAGCTTGTGTCTACGAGCCAGAGAGATAGTGACCGTGACATTTGGTGGCTAGAGAAGCGCAAAGCCCCAGTGTTGCTGTGCCTGTGAAAGCGCTTCCAAGGAAGGGTGCTGGCTAGCAAGAGCTTTCAGTGCTGGCACTTTTCATCTCTGAGCAATTGCTCGACCTTTGCAATTTCTCACCTGAGCTCTCTTTAGAGTGCGCGAGAGGATGAGCAGAAGATTAGGTGGCTAGAGAAGCCCAGAGCACCAGTGTTCTTAGGCCTACAAAAGCAATTCCAAGGACGGGTGCTGGCTAGCAACAGCTTTCAGTGCTGGCACTTTTCATCTCTGAGCAATTGCTCGACGTTTGCAATTTCTCAGCTCGTGTCTACGAGACGGAAAGAGAATGACCGTGACGTTTGGTGTGTAGAGAAGCGCAAAGCCCCAGTGTTACTGCGCCTGTGAAAGCGCTTCCAAGGAAGGGTGCTGGCTAGCAAGAGCTTTCAGTGCTGGCACTTTTCATCTCTGAGCAATTGTTCGAGCTTTGCAATTTCTCAGCTCGTGTCTACGAGACGGAGAGAGATAGTGACCGTGACGTTTGGTGGCTAGAGAAGCGCAAAGCCCCAGTGTTGCTGCGCCTGTGAAAGCGCTTCCAAGGAAGGGTGCTGGCTAGCAAGAGCTTTCAGTGCTGGCACTTTTCATCTCTGAGCAATTGCTCGACGTTTGCAATTTCTCAGCTCGTGTCTACGAGCCAGAGAGATAGTGACCGTGACATTTGGTGGCTAGAGAAGCGCAAAGCCCCAGTGTTGCTGTGCCTGTGAAAGCGCTTCCAAGGAAGGGTGCTGGCTAGCAAGAGCTTTCAGTGCTGGCACTTTTCATCTCTGAGCAATTGCTCGACGTTTGCAATTTCTCACCTGAGCTCTCTTTAGAGTGCGCGAGAGGATGAGCAGAAGATGAGGTGGCTAGAGAAGCCCAGAGCCCATGTGTTCTTAGGCCTACAAAAGCGCATCCAAGGAAGGGTGCTGGCTAGCAGGAGCTTTCAGTGCTGGCACTTTTCATCTCTGAGCAATTGCTCGACATTTGCAATTTCTCAGCTCGTGTCTACGAGACGGAGAGAGATAGTGACCGTGATGTTTGGTGGCTAGAGAAGCGCAAAGCCCCAGTGTTGCTGCGCCTGTGAAAGCGCTTCCAAGGAAGGCTGCTGGCTAGCAACAGCTTTCAGTGCTGGCACTTTTCATCTCTGAGCAATTGCTCGACGTTTGCAATTTCTCACCTGAGATCTCTTTAGACTGCGTGAGAGGATGAGCAGAAGATTAGGTGGCTGGAGAAGCACAGAGCCCTTGTGTTCTCAGGGCAACAAAAGCGCTTCCAAGGAAGGGTGCTGGCTAGCAACAGCTTTCAGTGCTGGCACTTTTCACCTCTGAGCAATTGCTCGACGTTTGCAATTTCTCAGCTCGTTTCTACGAGACGGAGAGATAGTGACCGTGACGTTTGGTGGGTAGAGAAGCGCAAAGCCCCAGTGTTGCTGCGCCTGTGAAAGCGCTTCCAAGGAAGGGTGCTGGCTAGCAACAGTTTTCAGTGCTGGCACTTTTCATCTCTGAGCAATTGCTCGACCTTTGCAATTTCTCACCTGAGCTCTCTTTAGAGTGCGCGAGAGGATGAGCAGAAGATTAGGTGGCTAGAGAAACACAGAGCCCCAGTGTTCTTAGGCGTACAAAAGCGCATCCAAGGAAGGGTGCTGGCTAGCAACAGCTTTCAGTGCTGGCACTTTTCATCTCTGATCAATTGCTCGACGTTTGCAATTTCTCAGCTCAGGTCTACGAGCCAGAGAGATAGTGAACGTGACATTTGGTGGCTAGAGAAGCGCAAAGCCCCAGTGTTACTGCGCCTCTGAAAGCGCTTCCAATGAAGGGTGCTGGCTAGCAAGAGCTTTCAGTGCTGGCACTTTTCATCTCTGAGCAATTGCTCGACGTTTGCAATTTCTCAGCTCGTGTCTACGAGACGGAAAGACAATGACCGTGACGTTTGGTGGCTAGAGAAGCGCAAAGCCCCAGTGTTACTGCGCCTGTGAAAGCGCTTCCAAGGAAGGGTGCTGGCTAGCAACAGCTTTCAGTGCTGGCACTTTTCATCTCTGAGCAATTGCTCGACCTTTGCAATTTCTCACCTGAGCTCTCTTTAGAGTGCGCGAGAGGATGAGCAGAAGATTAGGTGGCTAGAGAAGCCCAGAGCCCCAGTGTTCTTAGGGCTACAAGAGCGTTTCCAAGGAAGGGTGCTGGCTAGCAACAGCTTTCAGTGCTGGCACTTTTCATCTCTGATCAATTGCTCGACCTTTGCAATTTCTCACCTGAGCTCTCTTTAGACTGCGCGAGAGGATGAGCAGAAGATTAGGTGGCTAGAGAAAAACAGAGCCCCAGTGTTCTTAGGCCTACAAAAGCGCTTCCAAGGAAGGGTGCTGGCTAGCAACAGCTTTCAGTGCTGGCACTTTTCATCTCTGAGCAATTGCTCGACCTTTGCAATTTCTCAGCTCGTGTCTAGGAGACGGAGAGATAGTGACCATAACGTTTGGTGGCTAGAGAAGCGCAAAGCCCCAGTGTTGCTGCGCCTGTGAAAGCGCTTCCAAGGAAGGGTGCTGGCTAGCAACAGCTTTCAGTGCTGGCACTTTTCATCTCTGAGCAATTGCTCGACCTTTGCAATTTCTCATCTGAGCTCTCTTTAGAGTGCGCGAGAGGATGAGCAGAAGATTAGGTGGCTAGAGAAACACAGAGCACCAGTGTTCTTAGGCCTACGAAAGCACTTCCAAGGAAGGGTGCTGGCTAGCAACAGCTTTCAGTGCTGGCACTTTTCATCTCTGAGCAACTGCTCGACCTTTGCAATTTCTCAGCTCGTGTCTACGAGACGGAGAGATAGTGACCGTGACGTTTGGTGGCTAGAGAAGCGCAAAGCCCCGGTGTTGCTCTGCCTGTGAAAGCGCTTCCAAGGAAGGGTGCTGGCTAGCAACAGCTTTCAGTGCTGGCACTTTTCATCTCTGAGCAATTGCTCGACATTTGCAATTTCTCACCTGAGCTCTCTTTACAGTGCACGAGAGGATGAGCAGAAGATTAGGTGGCTAGAGAAACACAGAGCCCCAGTGTTCTTAGGCGTACAAAAGCGCATCCAAGGAAGGGTGCTGGCTAGCAACAGCTTTCAGTGCTGGCACTTTTCATCTCTGATCAATTGCTCGACCTTTGCAATTTCTCAGCTTGTGTCTACGAGACGGAGAGAGATAGTGACCATGACGTTTGGTGGCTAGAGAAGCCCAGAGCCCCAGTGTTCTTAGGCCTACAAAAGCACTTCCAAGGAAGGGTGCTGGCTAGCAACAGCTTTCAGTGCTGGCACTTTTCATCTCTGAGCAATTGCTCGACGTTTGCAATTTCTCATCTGAGCTCTCTTTAGAGTGCGCGAGAGGATGAGCAGAAGATTAGGTGGCTAGAGAAGCCCAGAGCCCCAGTGTTCTTAGGGCTACAAGAGCGTTTCCAAGGAAGGGTGCTGGCTAGCAACAGCTTTCAGTGCTGGCACTTTTCATCTCTGAGCAATTGCTCGAAGTTTGCAATTTCTCAGCTCGTGTCTACGAGACGGAGAGAGATAGTGACCGTGACGTTTGGTGGGTAGAGAAGCGCAAAGCCCCAGTGTTGCTGCGCCTGTGAAAGCGCTTCCAAGGAAGGGTGCTGGCTAGCAAGAGCTTTCAGTGCTGGCACTTTTCATCTCTGAGCAATTGCTCGACGTTTGCAATTTCTCAGCTCGTGTCTACGAGACGGAGAGAGATAGTGACCGTGACGTTTGGTGGCTAGAGAAGCGCAAAGCCCCAGTGTTGCTGCGCCTGTGAAAGCGCTTCCAAGGAAGGGTGCTGGCTAGCAAGAGCTTTCAGTGCTGGCACTTTTCATCTCTGAGCAATTGCTCGACGTTTGCAATTTCTCAGCTCGTGTCTACGAGCCAGAGAGATAGTGACCGTGACGTTTGGTGGCTAGAGAAGTGCAAAGCCCCAGTGTTGCTGCGCCTGTGAAAGCGCTTCCAAGGAAGGGTGCTGGCTAGCAACAGTTTTCAGTGCTGGCACTTTTCATCTCTGAGCAATTGCTCGACGTTTGCAATTTCTCACCTGAGCTCTCTTTAGAGTGCGCGAGAGGATGAGCAGAAGATTAGGTGGCTAGAGAAGCCCAGAGCCCCAGTGTTCTTAGGCCTACAAAAGCGCATCCAAGGAAGGGTGCTGGCTAGCAACAGCTTTCAGTGCTGGCACTTTTCATCTCTGAGCAATTGCTCGACGTTTGCAATTTCTCAGCTCACGTCTACGAGACGGAGAGAGATAGTGACCATAACGCTTGGTGGCTAGAGAAGCGCAAAGCCCCAGTGTTGCTGCGCCTGTGAAAGCGCTTCCAAGGAAGGGTGCTGGCTAGCAAGAGCTTTCAGTGCTGGCACTTTTCATCTCTGAGCAATTGTTCGACCTTTGCAATTTCTCAGCTCGTGTCTACGAGACGGAGAGAGATAGTGACCGTGACGTTTGGTGGGTAGAGAAGCGCAAAGCCCCAGTGTTGCTGCGCCTGTGAAAGCGCTTCCAAGGAAGGGTGCTGGCTAGCAAGAGCTTTCAGTGCTGGCACTTTTCATCTCTGAGCAATTGCTCGACGTTTGCAATTTCTCAGCTCGTGTCTACGAGCCAGAGAGATAGTGACCGTGACATTTGGTGGCTAGAGAAGCGCAAAGCCCCAGTGTTGCTGTGCCTGTGAAAGCGCTTCCAAGGAAGGGTGCTGGCTAGCAAGAGCTTTCAGTGCTGGCACTTTTCATCTCTGAGCAATTGCTCGACGTTTGCAATTTCTCACCTGAGCTCTCTTTACAGTGCGCGAGAGGATGAGCAGAAGATTAGGTGGCTAGAGAAGCCCAGAGCACCACTGTTCTTAGGCCTACAAAAGCGCATCCAAGGAAGGGTGCTGGCTAGCAGGAGCTTTCAGTGCTGGCACTTTTCATCTCTGAGCAATTGCTCGACATTTGCAATTTCTCAGCTCGTGTCTACGAGACGGAGAGAGATAGTGACCGTGACGTTTGGTGTCTAGAGAAGCGCAAAGCCCCAGTGTTGCTGCGCCTGTGAAAGCGCTTCCAAGGAAGGGTGCTGGCTAGCAACAGCTTTCAGTGCTGGCACTTTTCATCTCTGAGCAATTCCTCAACCTTTGCAATTTCTCAGCTCAGGTCTACGAGCCAGAGAGATAGTAACCGTGATGTTTGGTGGCTAGAGAAGCGCAAAGCCCCAGTGTTACTGCGCCTGTGAAAGCGCTTCCAAGGAAGGGTGCTGGCTAGCAAGAGCTTTCAGTGCTGGCACTTTTCATCTCTGAGCAATTGCTCGACCTTTGCAATTTCTCACCTGAGCTCTCTTTAGAGTGCGCGAGAGGATGAGCAGAAGATTAGGTGGCTAGAGAAACACAGAGCCCCAGTGTTCTTAGGCCTACAAAAGCGCATCCAAGGAAGGGTGCTGGCTAGCAACAGCTTTCAGTGCTGGCACTTTTCATCTCTGAGCAATTGCTCGACGTTTGCAATTTCTCAGCTCATGTCTACGAGACGGAGAGAGATAGTGACCGTGACATTTGGTGGCTAGAGAAGCGCAAAGCCCCAGTGTTGCTGCGCCTGTGAAAGCGCTTCCAAGGAAGGGTGCTGGCTAGCAAGAGCTTTCAGTGCTGGCACTTTTCATCTCTGAGCAATTGTTCGACCTTTGCAATTTCTCAGCTCGTGTCTACGAGACGGAGAGAGATAGTGACCGTGACGTTTGGTGGGTAGAGAAGCGCAAAGCCCCAGTGTTGCTGCGCCTGTGAAAGCGCTTCCAAGGAAGGGTGCTGGCTAGCAAGAGCTTTCAGTGCTGGCACTTTTCATCTCTGAGCAATTGCTCGACGTTTGCAATTTCTCAGCTCGTGTCTACGAGCCAGAGAGATAGTGACCGTGACATTTGGTGGCTAGAGAAGCGCAAAGCCCCAGTGTTGCTGTGCCTGTGAAAGCGCTTCCAAGGAAGGGTGCTGGCTAGCAAGAGCTTTCAGTGCTGGCACTTTTCATCTCTGAGCAATTGCTCGACGTTTGCAATTTCTCACCTGAGCTCTCTTTACAGTGCGCGAGAGGATGAGCAGAAGATTAGGTGGCTAGAGAAGCCCAGAGCACCACTGTTCTTAGGCCTACAAAAGCGCATCCAAGGAAGGGTGCTGGCTAGCAGGAGCTTTCAGTGCTGGCACTTTTCATCTCTGAGCAATTGCTCGACATTTGCAATTTCTCAGCTCGTGTCTACGAGACGGAGAGAGATAGTGACCGTGACGTTTGGTGTCTAGAGAAGCGCAAAGCCCCAGTGTTGCTGCGCCTGTGAAAGCGCTTCCAAGGAAGGGTGCTGGCTAGCAACAGCTTTCAGTGCTGGCACTTTTCATCTCTGAGCAATTCCTCAACCTTTGCAATTTCTCAGCTCAGGTCTACGAGCCAGAGAGATAGTAACCGTGATGTTTGGTGGCTAGAGAAGCGCAAAGCCCCAGTGTTACTGCGCCTGTGAAAGCGCTTCCAAGGAAGGGTGCTGGCTAGCAAGAGCTTTCAGTGCTGGCACTTTTCATCTCTGAGCAATTGCTCGACCTTTGCAATTTCTCACCTGAGCTCTCTTTAGAGTGCGCGAGAGGATGAGCAGAAGATTAGGTGGCTAGAGAAACACAGAGCCCCAGTGTTCTTAGGCCTACAAAAGCGCTTCCAAGGAAGGGTGCTGGCTAGCAACAGCTTTCAGTGCTGGCACTTTTCATCTCTGATCAATTGCTCGACGTTTGCAATTTCTCAGCTCGTGTCTACGAGACGGAGAGAGATAGTGACCGTGACGTTTGGTGGCTAGAGAAGCGCAAAGCCCCAGTGTTGCTGCGCCTGTGAAAGCGCTTCCAAGGAAGGGTGCTGGCTAGCAAGAGCTTTCAGTGCTGGCACTTTTCATCTCTGAGCAATTGCTCGACGTTTGCAATTTCTCAGCTCGTGTCTACGAGCCAGAGAGATAGTGAGAGTGACATTTGGTGGGTAGAGAAGCGCAAACCCCCAGTGTTGCTGTGCCTGTGAAAGCGCTTCCAAGGAAGGGTGCTGGCTAGCAAGAGCTTTCAGTGCTGACACTTTTCATCTCTGAGCAATTGCTGGACGTTTGCAATTTCTCACCTGAGCTCTCTTTAGACTGCGCGAGAGGATGAGCAGAAGATTAGGTGGCTAGAGAAGCCCAGAGCCCCAGTGTTCTTAGGCCTACAAAAGCACTTCCAAGGAAGGGTGCTGGCTAGCAACAGCTTTCAGTGCTGGCACTTTTCATCGCTGAGCAATTGTTCGACGTTTGCAATTTCTCAGCTCGTGTCTACGAGACGGAAAGAGAATGACCGTGACGTTTGGTGGCTAGAGAAGCGCAAAGCCCCAGTGTTGCTGCGCCTGTGAAAGCGCTTCCAAGGAAGGGTGCTGGCTAGCAACAGCTTTCAGTGCTGGCACTTTTCATCTCTGAGCAATTGCTCGACCTTTGCAATTTCTCACCTGAGCTCTCTTTAGAGTGCGCGAGAGGATGAGCAGAAGATTAGGTGGCTGGAGAAACACAGAGCCCCAGTGTTCTAAGGGCTACAAGAGCGTTTCCAAGGAAGGGTGCTGGCTAGCAACAGCTTTCAGTGCTGGCACTTTTCATCTCTGAGCAATTGCTCGACGTTTGCAATTTCTCAGCTCGTGTCTACGAGACAGAGAGATAGTGACCGTGACCTTTGGTTGGTAGAGAAGCGCAAAGCCCCAGTGTTGCTGCGCCTGTGAAAGCGCTTCCAAGGAAGGGTGCTGGCTAGCAAGAGCTTTCAGTGCTGGCACTTTTCATCTCTGAGCAATTGCTCGACCTTTGCAATTTCTCACCTGAGCTCTCTTTAGAGTGCGCGAGAGGATGAGCAGAAGATTAGGTGGCTAGAGAAACACAGAGCCCCACTGTTCTTAGGCCTACAAAAGCACTTCCAAGGAAGGGTGCTGGCTAGCAACAGCTTTCAGTGCTGGCACTTTTCATCTCTGAGCAATTGCTCGACGTTTGCAATTTCTCAGCTCGTGTCTACGAGGCGGAGGGAGAAAGTGACCATGACGTTTGGTGGCTAGAGAAGCGCAAAGCCCCAGTGTTGCTGCGCCTGTGAAAGCGCTTCCAAGGAAGGGTGCTGGCTAGCAAGAGCTTTCAGTGCTGGCACTTTTCATCTCTGAGCAATTGCTCGACCTTTGCAATTTCTCACCTGAGCTCTCTTTAGAGTGCGCGAGAGGATGAGCAGAAGATGAGGTGGCTAGAGAAGCCCAGAGCCCATGTGTTCTTAGGCCTACAAAAGCACTTCCAAGGAAGGGTGCTGGCTAGCAACAGCTTTCAGTGCTGGCACTTTTCATCTCTGAGCAATTGCTCGACGTTTGCAATTTCTCAGCTCGTGTCTACGAGACGGAGAGATAGTGACCGTGACGTTTGGTGGGTAGAGAAGCGCAAAGCCCCAGTGTTGCTGCGCCTGTGAAAGCGCTTCCAAGGAAGGGTGCTGGCTAGCAAGAGCTTTCAGTGCTGGCACTTTTCATCTCTGAGCAATTGCTCGACGTTTGCAATTTCTCAGCTCGTGTCTACGAGACGGAGAGATAGTGACCGTGACATTTGGTGGCTAGAGAAGCGCAAAGCCCCAGTGTTACTGCGCCTGTGAAAGCGCTTCCAAGGAAGGGTGCTGGCTAGCAACAGTTTTCAGTGCTGGCACTTTTCATCTCTGAGCAATTGCTCGACCTTTGCAATTTCTCACCTGAGCTTTCTTTAGAGTGCGCGAGAGGATGAGCAGAAGATTAGGTGGCTAGAGAAGCCCAGAGCCCCAGTGTTCTTAGGGCTACAAGAGCGTTTCCAAGGAAGGGTGCTGGCTAGCAACAGCTTTCAGTGCTGGCACTTTTCATCTCTGAGCAATTGCTCGACGTTTGCAATTTCTCACCTGAGCTCTCTTTAGACTGCGCGAGAGGATGAGCAGAAGATTAGGTGGCTAGAGAAACACAGAGCCCCACTGTTCTTAGGCCTACAAGAGCGCTTCCAAGGAAGGGTGCTGGCTAGCAAGAGCTTTCAGTGCTGGCACTTTTCATCTCTGAGCAATTGCTCGACGTTTGCAATTTCTCAGCTCGTGTCTACGAGACGGAGAGAGATAGTGACCGTGACGTTTGGTGGCTAGAGAAGCGCAAAGCCCCAGTGTTGCTGCGCCTGTGAAAGCGCTTCCAAGGAAGGGTGCTGGCTAGCAAGAGCTTTCAGTGCTGGCACTTTTCATCTCTGAGCAATTGTTCGACCTTTGCAATTTCTCAGCTCGTGTCTACGAGACGGAGAGAGATAGTGACCGTGACATTTGGTGGCTAGAGAAGCGCAAAGCCCCAGTGTTGCTGCGCCTGTGAAAGCGCTTCCAAGGAAGGGTGCTGGCTAGCAAGAGCTTTCAGTGCTGGCACTTTTCATCTCTGAGCAATTGCTCGACCTTTGCAATTTCTCACCTGAGCTCTCTTTAGAGTGCGCGAGAGGATGAGCAGAAGATTAGGTGGCTAGAGAAGCCCAGAGCACCAGTGTTCTTAGGCCTACAAAAGCACTTCCAAGGACGGGTGCTGGCTAGCAACAGCTTTCAGTGCTGGCACTTTTCATCTCTGAGCAATTGCTCGACGTTTGCAATTTCTCAGCTCGTGTCTACGAGACGGAAAGAGAATGACCGTGACGTTTGGTGTGTAGAGAAGCGCAAAGCCCCAGTGTTACTGCGCCTGTGAAAGCGCTTCCAAGGAAGGGTGCTGGCTAGCAAGAGCTTTCAGTGCTGGCACTTTTCATCTCTGAGCAATTGTTCCAGCTTTGCAATTTCTCAGCTCGTGTCTACGAGACGGAGAGAGATAGTGACCGTGACGTTTGGTGGCTAGAGAAGCGCAAAGCCCCAGTGTTGCTGCGCCTGTGAAAGCGCTTCCAAGGAAGGGTGCTGGCTAGCAAGAGCTTTCAGTGCTGGCACTTTTCATCTCTGAGCAATTGCTCGACGTTTGCAATTTCTCAGCTCGTGTCTACGAGCCAGAGAGATAGTGACCGTGACATTTGGTGGCTAGAGAAGCGCAAAGCCCCAGTGTTGCTGTGCCTGTGAAAGCGCTTCCAAGGAAGGGTGCTGGCTAGCAAGAGCTTTCAGTGCTGGCACTTTTCATCTCTGAGCAATTGCTCGACGTTTGCAATTTCTCACCTGAGCTCTCTTTAGAGTGCGCGAGAGGATGAGCAGAAGATGAGGTGGCTAGAGAAGCCCAGAGCCCATGTGTTCTTAGGCCTACAAAAGCGCATCCAAGGAAGGGTGCTGGCTAGCAGGAGCTTTCAGTGCTGGCACTTTTCATCTCTGAGCAATTGCTCGACATTTGCAATTTCTCAGCTCGTGTCTACGAGACGGAGAGAGATAGTGACCGTGATGTTTGGTGGCTAGAGAAGCGCAAAGCCCCAGTGTTGCTGCGCCTGTGAAAGCGCTTCCAAGGAAGAGTGCTGGCTAGCAACAGCTTTCAGTGCTGGCACTTTTCATCTCTGAGCAATTGCTCGACGTTTGCAATTTCTCACCTGAGATCTCTTTAGACTGCGTGAGAGGATGAGCAGAAGATTAGGTGGCTGGAGAAGCACAGAGCCCTTGTGTTCTCAGGGCAACAAAAGCGCTTCCAAGGAAGGGTGCTGGCTAGCAACAGCTTTCAGTGCTGGCACTTTTCACCTCTGAGCAATTGCTCGACGTTTGCAATTTCTCAGCTCGTTTCTACGAGACGGAGAGATAGTGACCGTGACGTTTGGTGGGTAGAGAAGCGCAAAGCCCCAGTGTTGCTGCGCCTGTGAAAGCGCTTCCAAGGAAGGGTGCTGGCTAGCAAGAGCTTTCAGTGCTGGCACTTTTCATCTCTGAGCAATTGCTCGACCTTTGCAATTTCTCAGCTCGTGTCTACGAGACGGAGAGAGATAGTGACCGTGACGTTTGGTGGCTAGAGAAGCGCAAAGCCCCAGTGTTGCTGCGCCTGTGAAAGCGCTTCCAAGGAAGGGTGCTGGCTAGCAACAGCTTTCAGTGCTGGCACTTTTCATCTCTGAGCAATTGCTCGACCTTTGCAATTTGTCACCTGAGCTCTCTTTAGAGTGCGCGAGAGGATGAGCAGAAGATTAGGTGGCTAGAGAAACACAGAGCCCCAGTGTTCTTAGGCCTACAAAAGCACTTCCAAGGAAGGGTGCTGGCTAGCAACAGCTTTCAGTGCTGGCACTTTTCATCTCTGAGCAATTGCTCGACGTTTGCAATTTCTCACCTGAGCTCTCTTTAGACTGCGTGAGAGGATGAGCAGAAGATTAGGTGGCTAGAGAAGCCCAGAGCCCCAGTGTTCTTAGGCCTACAAAAGCACTTCCAAGGAAGGGTGCTGGCTGGCAACAGCTTTCAGTGCTGGCACTTTTCATCTCTGAGCAATTGCTCGACGTTTGCAATTTCTCAGCTCGTGTCTACGAGACGGAGCGATAGTGACCGTGACGTTTGGTGGCTAGAGAAGCGCAAAGCCCCAGTGTTGCTGCGCCTGTGAAAGCGCTTCCAAGGAAGGGTGCTGGCTAGCAACAGCTTTCAGTGCTGGCACTTTTCATCTCTGAGCAATTGCTCGACGTTTGCTATTTCTCACCTGAGCTCTCTTTAGAGTGCGCGACAGGATGAGCAGAAGATTAGGTGGCTAGAGAAGCCCAAAGCCCCACTGTTCTTAGGGCTACAAGAGCGTTTCCAAGGAAGGGTGCTGGCTAGCAACAGCTTTCAGTGCTGGCACTTTTCATCTCTGAGCAATTGCTCGACGTTTGCAATTTCTCACCTGAGCTCTCTACGAGACGGAGAGATAGTGACCGTGACGTTTGGTGGCTAGAGAAGCGCAAAGCCCCAGTGTTGCTGCGCCTGTGAAAGCGCTTCCAAGGAAGGGTGCTGGCTAGCAAGAGCTTTCAGTGCTGGCACTTTTCATCTCTGAGCAATTGCTCGACCTTTGCAATTTCTCACCTGAGCTCTCTTTAGAGTGCGCGAGAGGATGAGCACAAGATTAGGTGGCTAGAGAAGCCCAGAGCCCCAGTGTTCTTAGGCCTACAAAAGCGCTTCCAAGGAAGGGTGCTGGCTAGCAACAGCTTTCAGTGCTGGCACTTTTCATCTCTGAGCAATTGCTCGACGTTTGCAATTTCTCACCTGAGCTCTCTTTAGAGTGCGCGAGAGGATGAGCAGAAGATGAGGTGGCTAGAGAAGCCCAGAGCCCCAGTGTTCTTAGGCCTACAAAAGCGCTTCCAAGGAAGGGTGCTGGCTAGCAACAGCTTTCAGTGCTGGCACTTTTCATCTCTGAGCAATTGCTCGACGTTTGCAATTTCTCATCTCGTGTCTACGAGACGGAGAGATAGTGACCGTGACGTTTGGTGGCTAGAGAAGCGCAAAGCCCCAGTGTTACTGCGCCTGTGAAAGCGCTTCCAAGGAAGGGTGCTGGCTAGCAACAGCTTTCAGTGCTGGCACTTTTCATCTCTGAGCAATTGCTCGACCTTTGCAATTTCTCACCTGAGCTCTCTTTAGAGTGCGCGAGAGGATGAGCAGAAGATTAGGTGGCTAGACAAACAAAGAGCCCCAGTGTTCTTAGGCCTACAAAAGCACTTCCAAGGAAGGGTGCTGGCTAGCAACAGCTTTCAGTGCTGGCACTTTTCATCGCTGAGCAATTGCTCGACGTTTGCAATTTCTCAGCTCGTGTCTACGAGACAGAGAGATAGTGACTGTGACGTTTGGTGGGTAGAGAAGCGCAAAGCCCCAGTGTTGCTGCGCCTGTGAAAGCGCTTCCAAGGAAGGGTGCTGGCTAGCAAGAGCTTTCAGTGCTGGCACTTTTCATCTCTGAGCAATTGCTCAACCTTTGCAATTTCTCACCTGAGCTCTCTTTAGAGTGCGCGAGAGGATGAGCAGAAGATTAGGTGGCTAGAGAAGCCCAGAGCCCCACTGTTCTTAGGCCTACAAAAGCACTTCCAAGAAAGGGTGCTGGCTAGCAACAGCTTTCAGTGCTGGCACTTTTCATCTCTGAGCAATTGCTCGACGTTTGCAATTTCTCAGCTCGTGTCTACGAGGCGGAGGGAGAAAGTGACCGTGACGTTTGGTGGCTAGAGAAGCGCAAAGCCCCAGTGTTGCTGCGCCTGTGAAAGCGCTTCCAAGGAAGGGTGCTGGCTAGCAAGAGCTTTCATTGCTGGCACTTTTCATCTCTGAGCAATTGCTCGACCTTTGCAATTTCTCACCTGAGCTCTCTTTACAGTGCGCGAGAGGATGAGCAGAAGATTAGGTGGCTAGAGAAACACAGAGCCCTTGTGTTCTTAGGCCTACAAAAGCACTTCCAAGGAAGGGTGCTGGCTAGCAACAGCTTTCAGTGCTGGCACTTTTCATCGCTGAGCAATTGCTCGACCTTTGCAATTTCTCACCTGAGCTCTCTTTAGAGTGCGCGAGAGGATGAGCAGAAGATTAGGTGGCTAGAGAAACACAGAGCCCCACTGTTCTTAGGCCTACAAAAGCGCATCCAAGGAAGGGTGCTGGCTAGCAGGAGCTTTCAGTGCTGGCACTTTTCATCTCTGAGCAATTGCTCGACGTTTGCAATTTCTCAGCTCGTGTCTACGAGACGGAGAGATAGTGACCGTGACGTTTGGTGTCTAGAGAAGCGCAAAGCCCCAGTGTTGCTGCGCCTGTGAAAGCGCTTCCAAGGAAGGGTGCTGGCTAGCAACAGTTTTCAGTGTTGGCACTTTTCATCTCTGAGCAATTGCTCGACGTTTGCAATTTCTCACCTGAGCTCTCTTTAGAGTGCGCGAGAGGATGAGCAGAAGATTAGGTGGCTAGAGAAACACAGAGCCCCAGTGTTCTAAGGGCTACAAAAGCGCATCCAAGGAAGGGTGCTGGCTAGCAACAGCTTTCAGTGCTGGCACTTTTCATCTCTGAGCAATTGCTCGACGTTTGCTATTTCTCACCTGAGCTCTCTTTAGAGTGCGCGAGAGGATGAGCAGAAGATTAGGTGGCTAGACAAACAAAGAGCCCCAGTGTTCTTAGGCCTACAAAAGCACTTCCAAGGAAGGGTGCTGGCTAGCAACAGCTTTCAGTGCTGGCACTTTTCATCGCTGAGCAATTGCTCGACGTTTGCAATTTCTCAGCTCGTGTCTACGAGACAGAGAGATAGTGACCGTGACGTTTGGTGGCTAGAGAAGCGCAAAGCCCCAGTGTTGCTGCGCCTGTGAAAGCGCTTCCAAGGAAGGGTGCTGGCTAGCAAGAGCTTTCAGTGCTGGCACTTTTCATCTCTGAGCAATTGCTCGACCTTTGCAATTTCTCACCTGAGCTCTCTTTAGAGTGCGCGAGAGGATGAGCACAAGATTAGGTGGCTAGAGAAGCCCAGAGCCCCAGTGTTCTTAGGCCTACAAAAGCGCTTCCAAGGAAGGGTGCTGGCTAGCAACAGCTTTCAGTGCTGGCACTTTTCATCTCTGAGCAATTGCTCGACGTTTGCAATTTCTCACCTGAGCTCTCTTTAGAGTGCGCGAGAGGATGAGCAGAAGATGAGGTGGCTAGAGAAGCCCAGAGCCCCAGTGTTCTTAGGCCTACAAAAGCACTTCCAAGGAAGGGTGCTGGCTAGCAACAGCTTTCAGTGCTGGCACTTTTCATCTCTGAGCAATTGCTCGACGTTTGCAATTTCTCATCTCGTGTCTACGAGACGGAGAGATAGTGACCGTGACGTTTGGTGGCTAGAGAAGCGCAAAGCCCCAGTGTTACTGCGCCTGTGAAAGCGCTTCCAAGGAAGGGTGCTGGCTAGCAACAGCTTTCAGTGCTGGCACTTTTCATCTCTGAGCAATTGCTCGACCTTTGCAATTTCTCACCTGAGCTCTCTTTAGAGTGCGCGAGAGGATGAGCAGAAGATTAGGTGGCTAGACAAACAAAGAGCCCCAGTGTTCTTAGGCCTACAAAAGCACTTCCAAGGAAGGGTGCTGGCTAGCAACAGCTTTCAGTGCTGGCACTTTTCATCGCTGAGCAATTGCTCGACGTTTGCAATTTCTCAGCTCGTGTCTACGAGACAGAGAGATAGTGACTGTGACGTTTGGTGGGTAGAGAAGCGCAAAGCCCCAGTGTTGCTGCGCCTGTGAAAGCGCTTCCAAGGAAGGGTGCTGGCTAGCAAGAGCTTTCAGTGCTGGCACTTTTCATCTCTGAGCAATTGCTCAACCTTTGCAATTTCTCACCTGAGCTCTCTTTAGAGTGCGCGAGAGGATGAGCAGAAGATTAGGTGGCTAGAGAAGCCCAGAGCCCCACTGTTCTTAGGCCTACAAAAGCACTTCCAAGAAAGGGTGCTGGCTAGCAACAGCTTTCAGTGCTGGCACTTTTCATCTCTGAGCAATTGCTCGACGTTTGCAATTTCTCAGCTCGTGTCTACGAGGCGGAGGGAGAAAGTGACCGTGACGTTTGGTGGCTAGAGAAGCGCAAAGCCCCAGTGTTGCTGCGCCTGTGAAAGCGCTTCCAAGGAAGGGTGCTGGCTAGCAAGAGCTTTCATTGCTGGCACTTTTCATCTCTGAGCAATTGCTCGACCTTTGCAATTTCTCACCTGAGCTCTCTTTACAGTGCGCGAGAGGATGAGCAGAAGATTAGGTGGCTAGAGAAACACAGAGCCCTTGTGTTCTTAGGCCTACAAAAGCACTTCCAAGGAAGGGTGCTGGCTAGCAACAGCTTTCAGTGCTGGCACTTTTCATCGCTGAGCAATTGCTCGACCTTTGCAATTTCTCACCTGAGCTCTCTTTAGAGTGCGCGAGAGGATGAGCAGAAGATTAGGTGGCTAGAGAAACACAGAGCCCCACTGTTCTTAGGCCTACAAAAGCACTTCCAAGGAAGGGTGCTGGCTAGCAGGAGCTTTCAGTGCTGGCACTTTTCATCTCTGAGCAATTGCTCGACGTTTGCAATTTCTCAGCTCGTGTCTACGAGACGGAGAGATAGTGACCGTGACGTTTGGTGTCTAGAGAAGCGCAAAGCCCCAGTGTTGCTGCGCCTGTGAAAGCGCTTCCAAGGAAGGGTGCTGGCTAGCAACAGTTTTCAGTGTTGGCACTTTTCATCTCTGAGCAATTGCTCGACGTTTGCAATTTCTCACCTGAGCTCTCTTTAGAGTGCGCGAGAGGATGAGCAGAAGATTAGGTGGCTAGAGAAACACAGAGCCCCAGTGTTCTAAGGGCTACAAAAGCGCATCCAAGGAAGGGTGCTGGCTAGCAACAGCTTTCAGTGCTGGCACTTTTCATCTCTGAGCAATTGCTCGACGTTTGCTATTTCTCACCTGAGCTCTCTTTAGAGTGCGCGAGAGGATGAGCAGAAGATTAGGTGGCTAGAGAAGCCCAGAGCCCCAGTGTTCTTAGGCCTACAAAAGCACTTCCAAGGAAGGGTGCTGGCTAGCAATAGCTTTCAGTGCTGGCACTTTTCATCTCTGAGCAATTGCTCGACCTTTGCAATTTCTCAGCTCGTGTCTACGAGGCGGAGGTAGATAGTGACCGTGACTTTTGGTGGCTAGAGAAGCGCAAAGCCCCAGTGTTGCTGCGCCTGTGAAAGCGCTTCCAAGGAAGGGTGCTGGCTAGCAACAGCTTTCAGTGCTGGCACTTTTCATCTCTGAGCAATTGCTCGACCTTTGCAATTTCTCAGCTCGTGTCTACGAGACAGAGAGATAGTGACCGTGACGTTTGGTGGCTAGAGAAGTGCAAAGCCCCAGTGTTGCTGCGCCTGTGAAAGCGCTTCCAAGGAAGGGTGCTGGCTAGCAACAGTTTTCAGTGCTGGCACTTTTCATCTCTGAGCAATTGCTCGACCTTTGCAATTTCTCACCTGAGCTCTCTTTAGAGTGCGCGAGAGGATGAGCAGAAGATTAGGTGGCTAGAGAAGCCCAGAGCCCCAGTGTTCTTAGGCCTACAAAAGCGCATCCAAGGAAGGGTGCTGGCTAGCAACAGCTTTCAGTGCTGGCACTTTTCATCTCTGAGCAATTGCTCGACTTTTGCAATTTCTCAGCTCGTGTCTGCGAGACGGAGAGAGATAGTGACCGTGACGTTTGGTGGGTAGAGAAGCGCAAAGCCCCAGTGTTGCTGCGCCTGTGAAAGCACTTCCAAGGAAGGGTGCTGGCTAGCAGGAGCTTTCAGTGCTGGCACTTTTCATCTCTGAGCAATTGCTCGAAGTTTGCAATTTCTCAGCTCGTGTCTACGAGACGGAGAGATAGTGACCGTGACGTTTGGTGGCTAGAGAAGCGCAAAGCCCCAGTGTTGCTGCGCCTGTGAAAGCGCTTCCAAGGAAGGGTGCTGGCTAGCAACAGTTTTCAGTGCTGGCACTTTTCATCTCTGAGCAATTGCTCGACGTTTGCAAATTCTCACCTGAGCTCTCTTTAGAGTGCGCGACAGGATGAGCAGAAGATTAGGTGGCTAGAGAAACACAGAGCCCCAGTGTTCTTAGGCCTACAAAAGCGCATCCAAGGAAGGGTGCTGGCTAGCAAGAGCTTTCAGTGCTGGCACTTTTCATCTCTGAGCAATTGCTCGACCTTTGCAATTTCTCACCTGAGCTCTCTTTAGAGTGCGCAAGAGGATGAGCAGAAGATTAGGTGGCTAGAGAACCCCAGAGCCCCACTGTACTTAGGCCTACAAAAGCACTTCCAAGGAAGGGTGCTGGCTAGCAACAGCTTTCAGTGCTGGCACTTTTCATCTCTGAGCAATTGCTCGACGTTTGCTATTTCTCACCTGAGCTCTCTTTAGAGTGCGCGAGAGGATGAGCAGAAGATTAGGTGGCTAGAGAAGCCCAGAGCACCAGTGTTCTTAGGCCTACAAAAGCACTTCCAAGGAAGGGTGCTGGCTAGCAACAGCTTTCAGTGCTGGCACTTTTCATCTCTGAGCAATTGCTCGACCTTTGCAATTTCTCAGCTCGTGTCTACGAGGCGGAGGGAGAAAGTGACCGTGACGTTTGGTGTGTAGAGAAGCGCAAAGCCCCAGTGTTGCTGCGCCTGTGAAAGCGCTTCCAAGGAAGGCTGCTGGCTAGCAAGAGCTTTCAGTGCTGGCACTTTTCATCTCTGAGCAATTGTTCGACTTTTGCAATTTCTCACCTCAGCTTTCTTTAAAGTGCGCGAGAGGATGAGCAGAAGATTAGGTGGCTGGAGAAGCACAGAGCCCTTGTGTTCTAAGGGCTACAAAAGCGCTTCCAAGGAAGGGTGCTGGCTAGCAAGAGCTTTCAGTGCTGGCACTTTTCATCTCTGAGCAATTGCTCGACCTTTGCAATTTCTCAGCTTGTGTCTACGAGACGGAGAGATAGTGACCGTGACGTTTGGTGGCTAGAGAAGAGCAAAGCCCCAGTGTTGCTGCGCCTGTGAAAGCGCTTCCAAGGAAGAGTGCTGGCTAGCAACAGCTTTCAGTGCTGGCACTTTTCATCTCTGAGCAATTGCTCGACCTTTGCAATTTCTCACCTGAGCTCTCTTTAGACTGCGCGAGAGGATGAGCAGAAGATTAGGTGGCTAGAGAAACACAGAGCCCCAGTGTTCTTAGGCCTACAAAAGCGCATCCAAGGAAGGGTGCTGGCTAGCAGGAGCTTTCAGTGCTGGCACTTTTCATCTCTGAGCAATTGCTCGACGTTTGCAATTTCTCAGCTCGTGTCTACGAGACGGAGAGAGATAGTGACCGTGACGTTTGGTGGGTAGAGAAGCGCAAAGCCCCAGTGTTGCTGCGCCTGTGAAAGCGCTTCCAAGGAAGGCTGCTGGCTAGCAAGAGCTTTCAGTGCTGGCACTTTTCATCTCTGAGCAATTGCTCGACCTTTGCAATTTCTCAGCTCGTGTCTACGAGACAGAGAGATAGTGGCCGTGACATTTGATGGCTAGAGAAGCGCAAAGCCCCAGTGTTACTGCGCCTGTGAAAGCGCTTCCAAGGAAGGGTGCTGGCTAGCAAGAGCTTTCAGTGCTGGCACTTTTCATCTCTGAGCAATTGCTCGACCTTTGCAATTTCTCACCTGAGCTCTCTTTAGACTGCGCGACAGGATGAGCAGAAGATTAGGTGGCTAGAGAAACACAGAGCCCTTGTGTTCTTAGGCCTACAAAAGCACTTCCAAGGAAGGGTGCTGGCTAGCAGGAGCTTTCTGTGCTGGCACTTTTCATCTCTGAGCAATTGCTCGACCTTTGCAATTTCTCACCTGAGCTCTCTTTAGAGTGCGCGACAGGATGAGCAGAAGATTAGGTGGCTAGAGAAACACAGAGCCCCAGTGTTCTTAGGCCTACAAAAGCGCATCCAAGGAAGGGTGCTGGCTAGCAAGAGCTTTCAGTGCTGGCACTTTTCATCTCTGAGCAATTGCTCGACCTTTGCAATTTCTCACCTGAGCTCTCTTTAGAGTGCGCAAGAGGATGAGCAGAAGATTAGGTGGCTAGAGAACCCCAGAGCCCCACTGTACTTAGGCCTACAAAAGCACTTCCAAGGAAGGGTGCTGGCTAGCAACAGCTTTCAGTGCTGGCACTTTTCATCTCTGAGCAATTGCTCGACGTTTGCTATTTCTCACCTGAGCTCTCTTTAGAGTGCGCGAGAGGATGAGCAGAAGATTAGGTGGCTAGAGAAGCCCAGAGCACCAGTGTTCTTAGGCCTACAAAAGCACTTCCAAGGAAGGGTGCTGGCTAGCAACAGCTTTCAGTGCTGGCACTTTTCATCTCTGAGCAATTGCTCGACCTTTGCAATTTCTCAGCTCGTGTCTACGAGGCGGAGGGAGAAAGTGACCGTGACGTTTGGTGGCTAGAGAAGCGCAAAGCCCCAGTGTTGCTGCGCCTGTGAAAGCGCTTCCAAGGAAGGCTGCTGGCTAGCAAGAGCTTTCAGTGCTGGCACTTTTCATCTCTGAGCAATTGTTCGACTTTTGCAATTTCTCACCTCAGCTTTCTTTAAAGTGCGCGAGAGGATGAGCAGAAGATTAGGTGGCTGGAGAAGCACAGAGCCCTTGTGTTCTAAGGGCTACAAAAGCGCTTCCAAGGAAGGGTGCTGGCTAGCAAGAGCTTTCAGTGCTGGCACTTTTCATCTCTGAGCAATTGCTCGACCTTTGCAATTTCTCAGCTTGTGTCTACGAGACGGAGAGATAGTGACCGTGACGTTTGGTGGCTAGAGAAGCGCAAAGCCCCAGTGTTGCTGCGCCTGTGAAAGCGCTTCCAAGGAAGAGTGCTGGCTAGCAACAGCTTTCAGTGCTGGCACTTTTCATCTCTGAGCAATTGCTCGACCTTTGCAATTTCTCACCTGAGCTCTCTTTAGAGTGCGCGAGAGGATGAGCAGAAGATTAGGTGGCTAGAGAAACACAGAGCCCCAGTGTTCTTAGGCCTACAAAAGCGCATCCAAGGAAGGGTGCTGGCTAGCAACAGCTTTCAGTGCTGGCACTTTTCATCTCTGAGCAATTGCTCGACGTTTGCAATTTCTCAGCTCATGTCTACGAGACGGAGAGAGATAGTGACCGTGACGTTTGGTGGGTAGAGAAGCGCAAAGCCCCAGTGTTGCTGCGCCTGTGAAAGCGCTTCCAAGGAAGGCTGCTGGCTAGCAAGAGCTTTCAGTGCTGGCACTTTTCATCTCTGAGCAATTGCTCGACGTTTGCAATTTCTCAGCTCGTGTCTACGAGACAGAGAGATAGTGGCCGTGACATTTGATGGCTAGAGAAGCGCAAAGCCCCAGTGTTACTGCGCCTGTGAAAGCGCTTCCAAGGAAGGGTGCTGGCTAGCAAGAGCTTTCAGTGCTGGCACTTTTCATCTCTGAGCAATTGCTCGACGTTTGCAATTTCTCACCTGAGCTCTCTTTAGACTGCGCGACAGGATGAGCAGAAGATTAGGTGGCTAGAGAAACACAGAGCCCTTGTGTTCTTAGGCCTACAAAAGCACTTCCAAGGAAGGGTGCTGGCTAGCAGGAGCTTTCTGTGCTGGCACTTTTCATCTCTGAGCAATTGCTCGACCTTTGCAATTTCTCACCTGAGCTCTCTTTAGAGTGCGCGAGAGGATGAGCAGAAGATTAGGTGGCTAGAGAAGCCCAGATCCCCAGTGTTCTTAGGCCTACAAAAGCACTTCCAAGGAAGGGTGCTAGCTAGCAAGAGCTTTCAGTGCTGGCACTTTTCATCTCTGAGCAATTGCTCGACGTTTGCAATTTCTCAGCTCGTGTCTACGAGACGGAGAGATAGTGACCGTGACGTTTGGTGGCTAGAGAAGCGCAAAGCCCCAGTGTTGCTGCGCCTGTGAAAGCGCTTCCAAGGAAGGCTGCTGGCTAGCAAGAGCTTTCAGTGCTGGCACTTTTCATCTCTGAGCAATTGCTCGACCTTTGCAATTTCTCACCTGAGCTCTCTTTACAGTGCACGAGAGGATGAGCAGAAGATTAGGTGGCTTGAGAAACACAGAGCCCCAGTGTTCTTAGGCGTACAAAAGCGCATCCAAGGAAGGGTGCTGGCTAGCAACAGCTTTCAGTGCTGGCACTTTTCATCTCTGAGCAATTGCTCGACGTTTGCAATTTCTCAGCTCGTGTCTACGAGACGGAGAGAGATAGTGACCGTGACGTTTGGTGGCTAGAGAAGCCCAGAGCCCCAGTGTTCTTAGGCCTACAAAAGCGCTTCCAAGGAAGGGTGCTGACTAGCAACAGCTTTCAGTGCTGGCACTTTTCATCTCTGAGCAATTGCTCGACGTTTGCAATTTCTCACCTGAGCTCTCTTTAGACTGCGCGAGAGGATGAGCAGAAGATTAGGTGGCTATAGAAGCCCAGAGCCCCACTGTACTTAGGCCTACAAAAGCACTTCCAAGGAAGGGTGCTGGCTAGCAGGAGCTTTCAGTGCTGGCACTTTTCATCGCTGAGCAATTGCTCGACGTTTGCAATTTCTCAGCTCGTGTCTACGAGACGGAGAGATATTGACCATAACTTTTGGTGGCTAGAGAAGCGCAAAGCCCCAGTGTTGCTGCGCCTGTGAAAGCGCTTCCAAGGAAGGGTGCTGGCTAGCAACAGTTTTCAGTGCTGGCACTTTTCATCTCTGAGCAATTGCTCAACGTTTGCAATTTCTCACCTGAGCTCTCTTTAGAGTGCGCGAGAGGATGAGCAGAAGAGTAGGTGGCTAGAGAAACACAGAGCCCCACTGTTCTTAGGCCTACAAAAGCGCATCCAAGGAAGGGTGCTGGCTAGCAACAGCTTTCAGTGCTGGCACTTTTCATCTCTGATCAATTGCTCGACGTTTGCAATTTCTCAGCTCGTGTCTACGAGACGGAGAGAGATAGTGACCGTGACGTTTGGTGGCTAGAGAAGCGCAAAGCCCCAGTGTTGCTGCGCCTGTGAAAGCGCTTCCAAGGAAGGGTGCTGGCTAGCAAGAGCTTTCAGTGCTGGCACTTTTCATCTCTGAGCAATTGTTCGACCTTTGCAATTTCTCAGCTCGTGTCTACGAGACGGAGAGAGATAGTGACCGTGACGTTTGGTGGCTAGAGAAGCTCAAAGCCCCAGTGTTGCTGCGCCTGTGAAAGCGCTTCCAAGGAAGGGTGCTGGCTAGCAAGAGCTTTCAGTGCTGGCACTTTTCATCTCTGAGCAATTGCTCGACCTTTGCAATTTCTCAGCTCGTGTCTACGAGCCAGAGAGATAGTTACCGTGACATTTGGTGGCTAGAGAAGCGCAAAGCCCCAGTGTTGCTGTGCCTGTGAAAGCGCTTCCAAGGAAGGGTGCTGGCTAGCAAGAGCTTTCAGTGCTGGCACTTTTCATCTCTGAGCAATTGCTCGACGTTTGCAATTTCTCACCTGAGCTCTCTTTAGAGTGCGCGAGAGGATGAGCAGAAGATTAGGTGGCTAGAGAAGCCCAGAGCCCCAGTGTTCTTAGGCCTACAAAAGCACTTCCAAGGAAGGGTGCTGGCTAGCAACAGCTTTCAGTGCTGGCACTTTTCATCGCTGAGCAATTGCTCGACATTTGCAATTTCTCAGCTCGTGTCTACGAGACGGAGAGAGAATGACCGTGACGTTTGGTGTGTAGAGAAGCGCAAAGCCACAGTGTTGCTGCGCCTGTGAAAGCGCTTCCAAGGAAGGGTGCTGGCTAGCAAGAGCTTTCAGTGCTGGCACTTTTCATCTCTGAGCAATTGCTCGACGTTTGCAATTTCTCACCTGAGCTCTCTTTAGACTGCGCGACAGGATGAGCAGAAGATTAGGTGGCTAGAGAAAAACAGAGCCCCAGTGTTCTTAGGCCTAAAAAAGCGTTTCCAAGGAAGGGTGCTGGCTAGCAACAGCTTTCAGTGCTGGCACTTTTCATCTCTGAGCAATTGCTCGACCTTTGCAATTTCTCACCTGAGCTCTCTTTAGACTACGCGAGAGGATGAGCAGAAGATTAGGTGGCTAGAGAAGCCCAGAGCCCCAGTGTTCTTAGGGCTACAAGAGCGTTTCCAAGGAAGGGTGCTGGCTAGCAACAGTTTTCAGTGCTGACACTTTTCATCTCTGAGCAATTGCTCGACGTTTGCAATTTCTCACCTGAGCTCTCTTTAGAGTGCGCGAGAGGATGAGCAGAAGATTAGGTGGCTAGAGAAGCCCAGAGCCCATGTGTTCTTAGGCCTACAAAAGCACTTCCAAGGAAGGGTGCTGGCTAGCAACAGCTTTCAGTGCTGGCACTTTTCATCTCTGAGCAATTGCTCGACCTTTGCAATTTCTCAGCTCGTGTCTACGAGACGGAGAGATAGTGACCATGACGTTTGGTGTCTAGAGAAGCGCAAAGCCCCAGTGTTGCTGCGCCTGTGAAAGCGCTTCCAAGGAAGGGTGCTGGCTAGCAACAGCTTTCAGTGCTGGCACTTTTCATCTCTGAGCAATTGCTCGATCTTTGCAATTTCTCAGCTCGTGTCTACGAGACAGAGAGAGATAGTGACCATGACGTTTGGTGGCTAGAGAAGCGCAAAGCCCCAGTGTTGCTGCGCCTGTGAAAGCGCTTCCAAGGAAGGGTGCTGGCTAGCAAGAGCTTTCAGTGCTGGCACTTTTCATCTCTGAGCAATTGCTCGACGTTTGCAATTTCTCAGCTCAGGTCTACGAGCCAGAGAGATAGTGACCGTGAGATTTGGTGGCTAGAGAAGCGCAAAGCCCCAGTGTTACTGCGCCTGTGAAAGCGCTTCCAAGGAAGGGTGCTGGCTAGCAAGAGCTTTCAGTGCTGGCACTTTTCATCTCTGAGCAATTGCTCGACGTTTGCTATTTCTCACCTGAGCTCTCTTTAGAGTGCGCGAGAGGATGAGCAGAAGATTAGGTGGCTGGAGAAACACAGAGCCCCAGTGTTCTAAGGGCTACAAGAGCGTTTCCAAGGAAGGGTGCTGGCTAGCAACAGTTTTCAGTGCTGGCACTTTTCATCTCTGATCAATTGCTTGACGTTTGCAATTTCTCAGCTCGTGTCTACGAGGCGGAGGGAGATAGTGACCGTGACGTTTGGTGGCTAGAGAAGCGCAAAGCCCCAGTGTTGCTGCGCCTGTGAAAGCGCTTCCAAGGAAGGGTGCTGGCTAGCAACAGCTTTCAGTGCTGGCACTTTTCATCTCTGAGCAATTGCTCGACGTTTGCAATTTCTCAGCTCGTGTCTACGAGACGGAGAGATAGTGACCGTGACGTTTGGTGGCTAGAGAAGCGCAAAGCCCCAGTGTTGCTGCGCCTGTGAAAGCGCTTCCAAGGAAGGGTGCTGGCTAGCAACAGCTTTCAGTGCTGGCACTTTTCATCTCTGAGCAATTGCTCGACGTTTGCAATTTCTCACCTGAGATCTCTTTAGACTGCGTGAGAAGATGAGCAGAAGATTAGGTGGCTGGAGAAGCACAGAGCCCTTGTGTTCTCAGGGCTACAAAAGCGCTTCCAAGGAAGGGTGCTGGCTAGCAACAGCTTTCAGTGCTGGCACTTTTCATCTCTGAGCAATTGCTCGACGTTTGCAATTTCTCAGCTCGTGTCTACGAGACGGAGAGATAGTGACCGTGACGTTTGGTGGCTAGAGAAGCGCAAAGCCCCAGTGTTGCTGCGCCTGTGAAAGCGCTTCCAAGGAAGGGTGCTGGCTAGCAAGAGCTTTCAGTGCTGGCACTTTTCATCTCTGAGCAATTGCTCGACCTTTGCAATTTCTCACCTGAGCTCTCTTTAGAGTGCGCGAGAGGATGAGCAGAAGATTAGGTGGCTAGAGAAACACAGAGCCCCACTGTTCTTAGGCCTACAAAAGCGCATCCAAGGAAGGGTGCTGGCTAGCAGGAGCTTTCAGTGCTGGCACTTTTCATCTCTGAGCAATTGCTCGACTTTTGCAATTTCTCAGCTCGTGTCTACGAGACGGAGAGAGATAGTGACCGTGACGTTTGGTGGGTAGAGAAGCGCAAAGCCCCAGTGTTGCTGCGCCTGTGAAAGCGCTTCCAAGGAAGGGTGCTGGCTAGCAAGAGCTTTCAGTGCTGGCACTTTTCATCTCTGAGCAATTGCTCGACCTTTGCAATTTCTCAGCTCGTGTCTACGAGACGGAGAGAGATAGTGACCGTGACGTTTGGTGGCTAGAGAAGCGCAAAGCCCCAGTGTTGCTGCGCCTGTGAAAGCGCTTCCAAGGAAGGGTGCTGGCTAGCAACAGCTTTCAGTGCTGGCACTTTTCATCTCTGAGCAATTGCTCGACCTTTGCAATTTGTCACCTGAGCTCTCTTTAGAGTGCGCGAGAGGATGAGCAGAAGATTAGGTGGCTAGAGAAACACAGAGCCCCAGTGTTCTTAGGCCTACAAAAGCACTTCCATGGAAGGGTGCTGGCTAGCAACAGCTTTCAGTGCTGGCACTTTTCATCTCTGAGCAATTGCTCGACCTTTGCAATTTCTCACCTGAGCTCTCTTTAGACTGCGTGAGAGGATGAGCAGAAGATTAGGTGGCTAGAGAAGCCCAGAGCCCCAGTGTTCTTAGGCCTACAAAAGCACTTCCAAGGAAGGGTGCTGGCTGGCAACAGCTTTCAGTGCTGGCACTTTTCATCTCTGAGCAATTGCTCGATGTTTGCAATTTCTCAGCTCGTGTCTACGAGACGGAGCGATAGTGGCCGTGACGTTTGGTGGCTAGAGAAGCGCAAAGCCCCAGTGTTGCTGCGCCTGTGAAAGCGCTTCCAAGGAAGGGTGCTGGCTAGCAACAGTTTTCAGTGCTGGCACTTTTCATCTCTGAGCAATTGCTCGACGTTTGCAATTTCTCACCTGAGCTCTCTTTAGAGTGCGCAAGAGGATGAGCAGAAGATTAGGTGGCTAGAGAAACACAGAGCCCCAGTGTTCTAAGGGCTACAAAAGCGCATCCAAGGAAGGGTGCTGGCTAGCAACAGCTTTCAGTGCTGGCACTTTTCATCTCTGAGCAATTGCTCGACGTTTGCTATTTCTCACCTGAGCTCTCTTTAGAGTGCGCGACAGGATGAGCAGAAGATTAGGTGGCTAGAGAAGCCCAGAGCCCCACTGTTCTTAGGGCTACAAGAGCGTTTCCAAGGAAGGGTGCTGGCTAGCAACAGCTTTCAGTGCTGGCACTTTTCATCGCTGAGCAATTGCTCGACGTTTGCAATTTCTCAGCTCGTGTCTACGAGACAGAGAGATAGTGACCGTGACGTTTGGTGGGTAGAGAAGCGCAAAGCCGCAGTGTTGCTGCGCCTGTGAAAGCGCTTCCAAGGAAGGGTGCTGGCTAGCAAGAGCTTTCAGTGCTGGCACTTTTCATCTCTGAGCAATTGCTCGACCTTTGCAATTTCTCACCTGAGCTCTCTTTAGCGTGCGCGAGAGGATGAGCACAAGATTAGGTGGCTAGAGAAGCCCAGAGCCCCAGTGTTCTTAGGGCTACAAGAGCGTTTCCAAGGAAGGGTGCTGGCTAGCAACAGCTTTCAGTGCTGGCACTTTTCATCGCTGAGCAATTGCTCGACGTTTGCAATTTCTCAGCTCGTGTCTACGAGACGGAGATATAGTGACCGTGACGTTTGGTGGGTAGAGAAGCGCAAAGCCCCAGTGTTGCTGCGCCTGTGAAAGCGCTTCCAAGGAAGGGTGCTGGCTAGCAACAGCTTTCAGTGCTGGCACTTTTCATCTCTGAGCAATTGCTCGACCTTTGCAATTTCTCATCTCGTGTCTACGAGACGGAGAGATAGTGACCGTGACTTTTGGTGGCTAGAGAAGCGCAAAGCCCCAGTGTTACTGCGCCTGTGAAAGCGCTTCCAAGGAAGGGTGCTGGCTAGCAACAGCTTTCAGTGCTGGCACTTTTCATCTCTGAGCAATTGCTCGACCTTTGCAATTTCTCACCTGAGCTCTCTTTAGAGTGCGCGAGAGGATGAGCAGAATATTAGGTGGCTAGACAAACAAAGAGCCCCAGTGTTCTTAGGCCTACAAAAGCACTTCCAAGGAAGGGTGCTGGCTAGCAACAGCTTTCAGTGCTGGCACTTTTCATCGCTGAGCAATTGCTCGACGTTTGCAATTTCTCAGCTCGTGTCTACGAGACAGAGAGATAGTGACCGTGACGTTTGGTGGGTAGAGAAGCGCAAAGCCCCAGTGTTGCTGCGCCTGTGAAAGCGCTTCCAAGGAAGGGTGCTGGCTAGCAACAGCTTTCAGTGCTGGCACTTTTCATCTCTGAGCAATTGCTCAACCTTTGCAATTTCTCACCTGAGCTCTCTTTAGAGTGCGCGAGAGGATGAGCAGAAGTTTAGGTGGCTAGAGAAACACAGAGCCCCACTGTTCTTAGGCCTACAAAAGCACTTCCAAGGAAGGGTGCTGGCTAGCAACAGCTTTCAGTGCTGGCACTTTTCATCTCTGAGCAATTGCTCGACGTTTGCAATTTCTCAGCTCGTGTCTACGAGGCGGAAGGAGAAAGTGACCGTGACGTTTGGTGGCTAGAGAAGCGCAAAGCCCCAGTGTTGCTGCTCCTGTGAAAGCGCTTCCAAGGAAGGGTGCTGGCTAGCAAGAGCTTTCATTGCTGGCACTTTTCATCTCTGAGCAATTGCTCGACCTTTGCAATTTCTCACCTGAGCTCTCTTTAGAGTGCGCGAGAGGATGAGCAGAAGATTAGGTGGCTAGAGAAACACAGAGCCCTTGTGTTCTTAGGCCTACAAAAGCACTTCCAAGGAAGGGTGCTGGCTAGCAACAGTTTTCAGTGCTGGCACTTTTCATCTCTGAGCAATTGCTCGACCTTTGCAATTTCTCACCTGAGCTCTCTTTAGAGTGCGCGAGAGGATGAGCAGAAGATTAGGTGGCTAGAGAAACACAGAGCCCCAGTGTTCTTAGGCCTACAAAAGCGCATCCAAGGAAGGGTGCTGGCTAGCAGGAGCTTTCAGTGCTGGCACTTTTCATCTCTGAGCAATTGCTCGACGTTTGCAATTTCTCAGCTCGTGTCTACGAGACGGAGAGATAGTGACCGTGACGTTTGGTGGCTAGAGAAGAGCAAAGCCCCAGTGTTGCTGCGCCTGTGAAAGCGCTTCCAAGGAAGGGTGCTGGCTAGCAACAGTTTTCAGTGTTGGCACTTTTCATCTCTGAGCAATTGCTCGACGTTTGCAATTTCTCACCTGAGCTTTCTTTAGAGTGCGCGAGAGGATGAGCAGAAGATTAGGTGGCTAGAGAAACACAGAGCCCCAGTGTTCTAAGGGCTACAAAAGCGCATCCAAGGAAGGGTGCTGGCTAGCAACAGCTTTCAGTGCTGGCACTTTTCATCTCTGAGCAATTGCTCGACGTTTGCTATTTCTCACCTGAGCTCTCTTTAGAGTGCGCGAGAGGATGAGCAGAAGATTAGGTGGCTAGAGAAGCCCAGAGCCCCAGTGTTCTTAGGCCTACAAAAGCACTTCCAAGGAAGGGTGCTGGCTAGCAACAGCTTTCAGTGCTGGCACTTTTCATCTCTGAGCAATTGCTCGACGTTTGCAATTTCTCAGCTCGTGTCTACGAGGCGCAGGGAGAAAGTGACCGTGACGTTTGGTGTGTAGAGAAGCGCAAAGCCCCAGTGTTGCTGCGCCTGTGAAAGCGCTTCCAAGGAAGGGTGCTGGCTAGCAACAGCTTTCAGTGCTGGCACTTTTCATCTCTGAGCATTTGCTCGACGTTTGCAATTTCTCACCTGAGCTCTCTTCAGAGTGCGCGAGAGGATGAGCAGAAGATTAGGTGGCTAGAGAAACACAGAGCCCCAGTGTTCTTAGGCCTACAAAAGCGCTTCCAAGGAAGGGTGCTGGCTAGCAAGAGCTTTCAGTGCTGGCACTTTTCATCTCTGAGCAATTGCTCGACGTTTGCAATTTCTCAGCTCGTGTCTACGAGACGGAGAGATAGTGACCATAACGTTTGGTGGGTAGAGAAGCGCAAAGCCCCAGTGTTACTGCGCCTGTGAAAGCGCTTCCAAGGAAGGGTGCTGGCTAGCAACAGTTTTCAGTGCTGGCACTTTTCATCTCTGAGCAATTGCTCGACCTTTGCAATTTCTCACCTGAGCTCTCTTTAGAGTGCGCGAGAGGATGAGCAGAAGATTAGGTGGCTAGAGAAACACAGAGCCCCAGTGTTCTTAGGCCTACAAAAGCGCATCCAAGGAAGGGTGCTGGCTAGCAGGAGCTTTCAGTGCTGGCACTTTTCATCTCTGAGCAATTGCTCGACCTTTGCAATTTCTCAGCTCGTGTCTACGAGGCGGAGGTAGATAGTGACCGTGACTTTTGGTGGCTAGAGAAGCGCAAAGCCCCAGTGTTGCTGCGCCTGTGAAAGCGCTTCCAAGGAAGGGTGCTGGCTAGCAACAGCTTTCAGTGCTGGCACTTTTCATCTCTGAGCAATTGCTCGACCTTTGCAATTTTTCAGCTCGTGTCTACGAGACGGAGAGATAGTGACCGTGACGTTTGGTGGCTAGAGAAGTGCAAAGCCCCAGTGTTGCTGCGCCTGTGAAAGCGCTTCCAAGGAAGGGTGCTGGCTAGCAACAGTTTTCAGTGCTGGCACTTTTCATCTCTGAGCAATTGCTCGACCTTTGCAATTTCTCACCTGAGCTCTCTTTAGAGTGCGCGAGAGGATGAGCAGAAGATTAGGTGGCTAGAGAAGCCCAGAGCCCCAGTGTTCTTAGGCCTACAAAAGCGCATCCAAGGAGGGGTGCTGGCTAGCAAGAGCTTTCAGTGCTGGCACTTTTCATCTCTGAGCAATTGCTCGACTTTTGCAATTTCTCAGCTCGTGTCTGCGAGACGGAGAGAGATAGTGACCGTGACGTTTGGTGGCTAGAGAAGCGCAAAGCCCCAGTGTTGCTGCGCCTGTGAAAGCGCTTCCAAGGAAGGGTGCTGGCTAGCAGGAGCTTTCAGTGCTGGCACTTTTCATCTCTGAGCAATTGCTCGACCTTTGCAATTTCTCAGCTCGTGTCTACGAGACGGAGAGATAGTGACCGTGACGTTTGGTGGCTAGAGAAGCGCAAAGCCCCAGTGTTGCTGCGCCTGTGAAAGCGCTTCCAAGGAAGGGTGCTGGCTAGCAACAGTTTTCAGTGCTGGCACTTTTCATCTCTGAGCAATTGCTCGACGTTTGCAAATTCTCACCTGAGCTCTCTTTAGAGTGCGCGAGAGGATGAGCAGAAGATTAGGTGGCTAGAGAAACACAGAGCCCCAGTGTTCTTAGGGCTACAAAAGCGCATCCAAGGAAGGGTGCTGGCTAGCAAGAGCTTTCAGTGCTGGCACTTTTCATCTCTGAGCAATTGCTCGACCTTTGCAATTTCTCACCTGAGCTCTCTTTAGAGTGCGCAAGAGGATGAGCAGAAGATTAGGTGGCTAGAGAACCCCAGAGCCCCACTGTACTTAGGCCTACAAAAGCACTTCCAAGGAAGGGTGCTGGCTAGCAACAGCTTTCAGTGCTGGCACTTTTCATCTCTGAGCAATTGCTCGACGTTTGCTATTTCTCACCTGAGCTCTCTTTAGAGTGCGCGAGAGGATGAGCAGAAGATTAGGTGGCTAGAGAAACAGAGAGCCCCAGTGATATTAGGCCTACAAAAGCGCATCCAAGGAAGGGTGCTGGCTAGCAACAGCTTTCAGTGCTGGCACTTTTCATCTCTGAGCAATTGCTCGAAGTTTGCAATTTCTCAGCTCGTGTCTACGAGACGGAGAGATAGTGACCGTGACGTTTGGTGGCTAGAGAAGTGCAAAGCCCCAGTGTTGCTGCGCTGTGAAAGCGCTTCAAAGGAAGGGTGCTGGCTAGCAACAGTTTTCAGTGCTGGCACTTTTCATCTCTGAGCAATTGCTCGACCTTTGCAATTTCTCACCTGAGCTCTCTTTAGAGTGCGCGAGAGGATGAGCAGAAGATTAGGTGGCTGGAGAAGCACAGAGCCCTTGTGTTCTAAGGGCTACAAAAGCGCTTCCAAGGAAGGGTGCTGGCTAGCAAGAGCTTTCAGTGCTGGCACTTTTCATCTCTGAGCAATTGCTCGACCTTTGCAATTTCTCAGCTCGTGTCTATGAGACGGAGAGATAGTGACCATAACGTTTGGTGGGTAGAGAAGCGCAAAGCCCCAGTGTTGCTGCGCCTGTGAAAGCGCTTCCAAGGAAGGGTGCTGGCTAGCAAGAGCTTTCAGTGCTGGCACTTTTCATCTCTGAGCAATTGCTCGACGTTTGCAATTTCTCAGCTCAGGTCTACGAGCCAGAGAGATAGTGACCGTGACATTTGGTGGCTAGAGAAGCGCAAAGCCCCAGTGTTACTGCGCCTGTGAAAGCGCTTCCAAGGAAGGGTGCTGGCTAGCAAGAGCTTTCAGTGCTGGCACTTTTCATCTCTGAGCAATTGCTCGACCTTTGCAATTTCTCAGCTCGTGTCTACGAGACAGAGAGATAGTGACCGTGACATTTGGTGGCTAGAGAAGCGCAAAGCCCCAGTGTTGCTGCGCCTGTGAAAGCGCTTCCAAGGAAGGGTGCTGGCTAGCAACAGCTTTCAGTGATGGCACTTTTCATCGCTGAGCAATTGCTCGACGTTTGCAATTTCTCAGCTCGTGTCTACGAGACGGAGAGATAGTGACCATAACGTTTCTTGGCTAGAGAAGCGCAAAGCCCCAGTGTTGCTGCGCCTGTGAAAGCGCTTCCAAGGAAGGGTGCTGGCTAGCAAGAGCTTTCAGTGCTGGCACTTTTCATCTCTGAGCAATTGCTCGACCTTTGCAATTTCTCACCTGAGCTCTCTTTAGACTGCGCGAGAGGATGAGCAGAAGATTAGGTGGCTAGAGAAACACAGAGCCCCAGTGTTCTTAGGCCTACAAAAGCACTTCCAAGAAAGGGTGCTGGCTAGCAACAGCTTTCAGTGCTGGCACTTTTCATCTCTGAGCAATTGCTCGACTTTTGCAATCTCTCAGCTCGTGTCTACGAGGCGGAGGGAGATAGTGACCGTGACGTTTGGTGGCTAGAGAAGCGCAAAGCCCCAGTGTTGCTGCGCCTGTGAAAGCGCTTCCAAGGAAGGGTGCTGGCTAGCAACAGCTTTCAGTGCTGGCACTTTTCATCTCTGAGCAATTGCTCGACCTTTGCAATTTCTCACCTGAGCTCTCTTTAGAGTGCGCGAGAGGATGAGCAGAAGATTAGGTGGCTAGAGAAACACAGAGCCCCACTGTTCTTAGGCCTACAAAAGCACTTCCAAGGAAGGGTGCTGGCTAGCAACAGCTTTCAGTGCTGGCACTTTTCATCTCTGAGCAATTGCTCGACGTTTGCAATTTCTCAGCTCGTGTCTACGAGACGGAGAGATAGTGACCGTGACGTTTGGTGGCTAGAGAAGCGCAAAGCCCCAGTGTTGCTGCGCCTGTGAAAGCGCTTCCAAGGAAGGGTGCTGGCTAGCAACAGCTTTCAGTGCTGGCACTTTTCATCTCTGAGCAATTGCTCGACCTTTGCAATTTCTCAGCTCGTGTCTACGAGGCGGAGGGAGATAGTGACCGTGACGTTTGGTGGCTAGAGAAGCGCAAAGCCCCAGTGTTGCTGCGCCTGTGAAAGCGCTTCCAAGGAAGGGTGCTGGCTAGCAACAGCTTTCAGTGCTGGCACTTTTCATCTCTGAGCAATTGCTCGACCTTTGCAATTTCTCACCTGAGCTCTCTTTAGAGTGCGCGAGAGGATGAGCAGAAGATTAGGTGGCTAGAGAATCCCAGAGCCCCAGTGTTAGGCCTACAGAAGCACTTCCAAGGAAGGGTGCTGGCTAGCAACAGCTTTCAGTGCTGGCACTTTTCATCTCTGAGCAATTGCTCGACGTTTGCAATTTCTCAGCTCGTGTCTACGAGACGGAGAGATAGTGACCGTGACATTTGGTGGCTAGAGAAGCGCAAAGCCCCAGTGTTGCTGCGCCTGTGAAAGCGCTTCCAAGGAAGGGTGCTGGCTAGCAACAGCTTTCAGTGCTGGCACTTTTCATCTCTGAGCAATTGCTCGACGTTTGCAATTTCTCACCTGAGCTCTCTTTAGAGTGCGCGAGAGGATGAGCAGAAGATTAGGTGGCTAGAGAAACACAGAGCCCAAGTGTTCTTAGGCCTACAGAAGCACTTCCAAGGAAGGGTGCTGGCTAGCAACAGCTTTCAGTGCTGGCACTTTTCATCTCTGAGCAATTGCTCGACCTTTGCAATTTCTCAGCTCGTGTCTACGAGACGGAGAGATAGTGACCGTGACGTTTGGTGGCTAGAGAAGCGCAAAGCCCCAGTGTTGCTGCGCCTGTGAAAGCGCTTCCAAGGAAGGGTGCTGGCTAGCAACAGTTTTCAGTGCTGGCACTTTTCATCTCTGAGCAATTGCTCGACCTTTGCAATTTCTCACCTGAGCTCTCTTTAGAGTGCGCGAGAGATTGAGCAGAAGATTAGGTGGCTGGAGAAGCACAGAGCCCTTGTGTTCTAAGGGCTACAAAAGCGCTTTCAAGGAAGGGTGCTGGCTAGCAAGAGCTTTCAGTGCTGGCACTTTTCATCTCTGAGCAATTGCTCGACGTTTGCAATTTCTCACCTGAGCTCTCTTTAGAGTGCGCGAGAGGATGAGCAGAAGATTAGGTGGCTAGAGAAACACAGAGCCCCAGTGTTCTTAGGCCTACAAAAGCGCTTCCAAGGAAGGGTGCTGGCTAGCAACAGCTTTCAGTGCTGGCACTTTTCATCTCTGAGCAATTGCTCGACCTTTGCAATTTCTCAGCTCGTGTCTATGAGACGGAGAGATAGTGACCATAACGTTTGGTGGGTAGAGAAGCGCAAAGCCCCAGTGTTGCTGCGCCTGTGAAAGCGCTTCCAAGGAAGGGTGCTGGCTAGCAAGAGCTTTCAGTGCTGGCACTTTTCATCTCTGAGCAATTGCTCGACGTTTGCAATTTCTCAGCTCAGGTCTACGAGCCAGAGAGATAGTGATCGTGACATTTGGTGGCTAGAGAAGCGCAAAGCCCCAGTGTTACTGCGCCTGTGAAAGCGCTTCCAAGGAAGGGTGCTGGCTAGCAACAGCTTTCAGTGCTGGCACTTTTCATCTCTGAGCAATTGTTCGACCTTTGCAATTTCTCAGCTCGTGTCTACGAGCCAGAGAGATAGTGACCGTGACATTTGGTGGCTAGAGAAGCGCAAAGCCCCAGTGTTGCTGTGCCTGTGAAAGCGCTTCCAAGGAAGGGTGCTGGCTAGCAAGAGCTTTCAGTGCTGGCACTTTTCATCTCTGAGCAATTGCTCGACCGTTGCAATTTCTCAGCTCGTGTCTACGAGACGGAGAGATAGTGACCGTGACATTTGGTGGCTAGAGAAGCGCAAAGCCCCAGTGTTGCTGTGCTGTGAAAGCGCTTCCAAGGAAGGGTGCTGGCTAGCAAGAGCTTTCAGTGCTGGCACTTTTCATCTCTGAGCAATTGCTCGACGTTTGCAATTTCTCAGCTCGTGTCTACGAGGCGGAGGGAGAAAGTGACCGTGACGTTTGGTGTGTAGAGAAGCGCAAAGCCCCAGTGTTGCTGCGCCTGTGAAAGCGCTTCCAAGGAAGGGTGCTGGCTAGCAACAGCTTTCAGTGCTGGCACTTTTCATCTCTGAGCAATTGCTCGACCTTTGCAATTTCTCACCTGAGCTCTCTTTAGAGTGCGCGAGAGGATGAGCAGAAGATTAGGTGGCTAGAGAAACACAGAGCCCCACTGTTCTTAGGCCTACAAAAGCGCTTCCAAGGAAGGGTGCTGGCTAGCAACAGCTTTCAGTGCTGGCACTTTTCATGTCTGAGCAATTGCTCGACCTTTGCAATTTCTCAGCTCGTGTCTATGAGACGGAGAGATAGTGACCATAACGTTTGGTGGGTAGAGAAGCGCAAAGCCCCAGTGTTGCTGCGCCTGTGAAAGCGCTTCCAAGGAAGGGTGCTGGCTAGCAACAGCTTTCAGTGCTGGCACTTTTCATCTCTGAGCAATTGCTCGACTTTTGCAATTTCTCAGCTCAGGTCTACGAGCCAGAGAGATAGTGACCGTGACATTTGGTGGCTAGAGAAGCGCAAAGCCCCAGTGTTACTGCGCCTGTGAAAGCGCTTCCAAGGAAGGGTGCTGGCTAGCAAGAGCTTTCAGTGCTGGCACTTTTCATCTCTGAGCAATTGCTCGACGTTTGCAATTTCTCAGCTCGTGTCTACGAGCCAGAGAGATAGTGACCGTGACATTTGGTGGCTAGAGAAGCGCAAAGCCCCAGTGTTGCTGTTCCTGTGAAAGCGCTTCCAAGGAAGGGTGCTGGCTAGCAGGAGCTTTCAGTGCTGGCACTTTTCATCTCTGAGCAATTGCTCGACGTTTGCAATTTCTCAGCTCGTGTCTACGAGACGGAGAGATAGTGACCGTGACGTTTGGTGGCTAGAGAAGCGCAAAGTCCCAGTGTTGCTGCGCCTGTGAAAGCGCTTCCAAGGAAGGGTGCTGGCTAGCAACAGTTTTCAGTGTTGGCACTTTTCATCTCTGAGCAATTGCTCGACCTTTGCAATTTCTCACCTGAGCTCTCTTTAGAGTGCGCAAGAGGATGAGCAGAAGATTAGGTGGCTAGAGAAACACAGAGCCCCAGTGTTCTAAGGGCTACAAAAGCGCATCCAAGGAAGGGTGCTGGCTAGCAACAGCTTTCAGTGCTGGCACTTTTCATCTCTGAGCAATTGCTCGACCTTTGCAATTTCTCACCTGAGCTCTCTTTAGAGTGCGCGAGAGGATGAGCAGAAGATTAGGTGGCTAGAGAAGCCCAGAGCCCCAGTGTTCTTAGGCCTACAAAAGCACTTCCAAGGAAGGGTGCTGGCTAGCAACAGCTTTCAGTGCTGGCACTTTTCATCTCTGAGCAATTGCTCGACCTTTGCAATTTCTCAGCTCGTGTCTACGAGGCGGAGGGAGAAAGTGACCGTGACGTTTGGTGTGTAGAGAAGCGCAAAGCCCCAGTGTTGCTGCGCCTGTGAAAGCGCTTCCAAGGAAGGGTGCTGGCTAGCAACAGCTTTCAGTGCTGGCACTTTTCATCTCTGAGCATTTGCTCGACGTTTGCAATTTCTCACCTGAGCTCTCTTCAGAGTGCGCGAGAGGATGAGCAGAAGATTAGGTGGCTAGAGAAACACAGAGCCCCAGTGTTCTTAGGCCTACAAAAGCGCTTCCAAGGAAGGGTGCTGGCTAGCAAGAGCTTTCAGTGCTGGCACTTTTCATCTCTGAGCAATTGCTCGACGTTTGCAATTTCTCAGCTCGTGTCTACGAGACGGAGAGATAGTGACCGTGACGTTTGGTGGCTAGAGAAGCGCAAAGCCCCAGTGTTGCTGCGCCTGTGAAAGCGCTTCCAAGGAAGGGTGCTGGCTAGCAACAGTTTTCAGTGCTGGCACTTTTCATCTCTGAGCAATTGCTCGACCTTTGCAATTTCTCACCTGAGCTCTCTTTAGAGTGCGCGAGAGGATGAGCAGAAGATTAGGTGGCTAGAGAAACACAGAGCCCCACTGTTCTTAGGCCTACAAAAGCACTTCCAAGGAAGGGTGCTGGCTAGCAAGAGCTTTCAGTGCTGGCACTTTTCATGTCTGAGCAATTGCTCGACCTTTGCAATTTCTCAGCTCGTGTCTACGAGACGGAGAGATAGTGACCGTGACGTTTGGTGGCTAGAGAAGCGCAAAGCCCCAGTGTTGCTGCGCCTGTGAAAGCGCTTCCAAGGAAGGGTGCTGGCTAGCAAGAGCTTTCAGTGCTGGCACTTTTCATCTCTGAGCAATTGCTCGACCTTTGCAATTTCTCACCTGAGCTCTCTTTAGAGTGCGCGAGAGGATGAGCAGAAGATTAGGTGGCTAGAGAAGCCCAGAGCCCCAGTGTTCTTAGGCCTACAAAAGCACTTCCAAGAAAGGGTGCTGGCTAGCAACAGCTTTCAGTGCTGGCACTTTTCATCTCTGAGCAATTGCTCGACGTTTGCAATCTCTCAGCTCGTGTCTACGAGGCGGAGGGAGATAGTGACCGTGACGTTTGGTGGCTAGAGAAGCGCAAAGCCCCAGTGTTGCTGCGCCTGTGAAAGCGCTTCCAAGGAAGGGTGCTGGCTAGCAACAGCTTTCAGTGCTGGCACTTTTCATCTCTGAGCAATTGCTCGACCTTTGCAATTTCTCACCTGAGCTCTCTTTAGAGTGCGCGAGAGGATGAGCAGAAGATTAGGTGGCTGGAGAAGCACAGAGCCCTTGTGTTCTAAGGGCTACAAAAGCGCTTTCAAGGAAGGGTGCTGGCTAGCAAGAGCTTTCAGTGCTGGCACTTTTCATCTCTGAGCAATTGCTCGACCTTTGCAATTCTCACCTGAGCTCTCTTTAGAGTGCGCGAGAGGATGAGCAGAAGATTAGGTGGCTAGAGAAACACAGAGCCCCAGTGTTCTTAGGCCTACAAAAGCGCTTCCAAGGAAGGGTGCTGGCTAGCAACAGCTTTCAGTGCTGGCACTTTTCATCTCTGAGCAATTGCTCGACCTTTGCAATTTCTCAGCTCGTGTCTATGAGACGGAGAGATAGTGACCATAACGTTTGGTGGGTAGAGAAGCGCAAAGCCCCAGTGTTGCTGCGCCTGTGAAAGCGCTTCCAAGGAAGGGTGCTGGCTAGCAAGAGCTTTCAGTGCTGGCACTTTTCATCTCTGAGCAATTGCTCGACGTTTGCAATTTCTCAGCTCAGGTCTACGAGCCAGAGAGATAGTGACCGTGACATTTGGTGGCTAGAGAAGCGCAAAGCCCCAGTGTTACTGCGCCTGTGAAAGCGCTTCCAAGGAAGGGTGCTGGCTAGCAACAGCTTTCAGTGCTGGCACTTTTCATCTCTGAGCAATTGTTCGACCTTTGCAATTTCTCAGCTCGTGTCTACGAGCCAGAGAGATAGTGACCGTGACATTTGGTGGCTAGAGAAGCGCAAAGCCCCAGTGTTGCTGTGCCTGTGAAAGCGCTTCCAAGGAAGGGTGCTGGCTAGCAAGAGCTTTCAGTGCTGGCACTTTTCATCTCTGAGCAATTGCTCGACCTTTGCAATTTCTCAGCTCGTGTCTACGAGCCAGAGAGATAGTGACCGTGACATTTGGTGGCTAGAGAAGCGCAAAGCCCCAGTGTTGCTGTGCTGTGAAAGCGCTTCCAAGGAAGGGTGCTGGCTAGCAACAGCTTTCAGTGCTGGCACTTTTCATCTCTGAGCAATTGCTCGACCTTTGCAATTTCTCACCTGAGCTCTCTTTAGAGTGCGCGAGAGGATGAGCAGAAGATTAGGTGGCTGGAGAAGCACAGAGCCCTTGTGTTCTAAGGGCTACAAAAGCGCTTCCAAGGAAGGGTGCTGGCTAGCAAGAGCTTTCAGTGCTGGCACTTTTCATCTCTGAGCAATTGCTCGACGTTTGCAATTTCTCAGCTCGTGTGTATGAGACGGAGAGATAGTGACCATAACGTTTGGTGGGTAGAGAAGCGCAAAGCCCCAGTGTTGCTGCGCCTGTGAAAGCGCTTCCAAGGAAGGGTGCTGGCTAGCAAGAGCTTTCAGTGCTGGCACTTTTCATCTCTGAGCAATTGCTCGACGTTTGCAATTTCTCAGCTCAGGTCTACGAGCCAGAGAGATAGTGACCGTGACATTTGGTGGCTAGAGAAGCGCAAAGCCCCAGTGTTACTGCGCCTGTGAAAGCGCTTCCAAGGAAGGGTGCTGGCTAGCAAGAGCTTTCAGTGCTGGCACTTTTCATCTCTGAGCAATTGCTCGACCTTTGCAATTTCTCAGCTCGTGTCTACGAGACAGAGAGATAGTGACCGTGACATTTGGTGGCTAGAGAAGCGCAAAGCCCCAGTGTTGCTGCGCCTGTGAAAGCGCTTCCAAGGAAGGGTGCTGGCTAGCAACAGCTTTCAGTGATGGCACTTTTCATCGCTGAGCAATTGCTCGACGTTTGCAATTTCTCAGCTCGTGTCTACGAGACGGAGAGATAGTGACCGTGACGTTTGGTGGCTAGAGAAGCGCAAAGCCCCAGTGTTGCTGCGCCTGTGAAAGCGCTTCCAAGGAAGGGTGCTGGCTAGCAAGAGCTTTCAGTGCTGGCACTTTTCATCTCTGAGCAATTGCTCGACGTTTGCAATTTCTCACCTGAGCTCTCTTTAGACTGCGCGAGAGGATGAGCAGAAGATTAGGTGGCTAGAGAAACACAGAGCCCCAGTGTTCTTAGGCCTACAAAAGCACTTCCAAGAAAGGGTGCTGGCTAGCAACAGCTTTCAGTGCTGGCACTTTTCATCTCTGAGCAATTGCTCGACTTTTGCAATCTCTCAGCTCGTGTCTACGAGGCGGAGGGAGATAGTGACCGTGACGTTTGGTGGCTAGAGAAGCGCAAAGCCCCAGTGTTGCTGCGCCTGTGAAAGCGCTTCCAAGGAAGGGTGCTGGCTAGCAACAGCTTTCAGTGCTGGCACTTTTCATCTCTGAGCAATTGCTCGACCTTTGCAATTTCTCACCTGAGCTCTCTTTAGAGTGCGCGAGAGGATGAGCAGAAGATTAGGTGGCTAGAGAAACACAGAGCCCCACTGTTCTTAGGCCTACAAAAGCACTTCCAAGGAAGGGTGCTGGCTAGCAACAGCTTTCAGTGCTGGCACTTTTCATCTCTGAGCAATTGCTCGACGTTTGCAATTTCTCAGCTCGTGTCTACGAGACGGAGAGATAGTGACCGTGACGTTTGGTGGCTAGAGAAGCGCAAAGCCCCAGTGTTGCTGCGCCTGTGAAAGCGCTTCCAAGGAAGGGTGCTGGCTAGCAACAGCTTTCAGTGCTGGCACTTTTCATCTCTGAGCAATTGCTCGACCTTTGCAATTTCTCAGCTCGTGTCTACGAGGCGGAGGGAGATAGTGACCGTGACGTTTGGTGGCTAGAGAAGCGCAAAGCCCCAGTGTTGCTGCGCCTGTGAAAGCGCTTCCAAGGAAGGCTGCTGGCTAGCAACAGCTTTCAGTGCTGGCACTTTTCATCTCTGAGCAATTGCTCGACCTTTGCAATTTCTCACCTGAGCTCTCTTTAGAGTGCGCGAGAGGATGAGCAGAAGATTAGGTGGCTAGAGAATCCCAGAGCCCCAGTGTTAGGCCTACAGAAGCACTTCCAAGGAAGGGTGCTGGCTAGCAAGAGCTTTCAGTGCTGGCACTTTTCATCTCTGAGCAATTGCTCGACGTTTGCAATTTCTCAGCTCGTATCTACGAGACGGAGAGATAGTGACCGTGACATTTGGTGGCTAGAGAAGCGCAAAGCCCCAGTGTTGCTGCGCCTGTGAAAGCGCTTCCAAGGAAGGGTGCTGGCTAGCAACAGCTTTCAGTGCTGGCACTTTTCATCTCTGAGCAATTGCTCGACGTTTGCAATTTCTCACCTGAGCTCTCTTTAGAGTGCGCGAGAGGATGAGCAGAAGATTAGGTGGCTAGAGAAACACAGAGCCCAAGTGTTCTTAGGCCTACAGAAGCACTTCCAAGGAAGGGTGCTGGCTAGCAACAGCTTTCAGTGCTGGCACTTTTCATCTCTGAGCAATTGCTCGACGTTTGCAATTTCTCAGCTCGTGTCTACGAGACGGAGAGATAGTGACCGTGACGTTTGGTGGCTAGAGAAGCGCAAAGCCCCAGTGTTGCTGCGCCTGTGAAAGCGCTTCCAAGGAAGGGTGCTGGCTAGCAACAGTTTTCAGTGCTGGCACTTTTCATCTCTGAGCAATTGCTCGACCTTTGCAATTTCTCACCTGAGCTCTCTTTAGAGTGCGCGAGAGATTGAGCAGAAGATTAGGTGGCTGGAGAAGCACAGAGCCCTTGTGTTCTAAGGGCTACAAAAGCGCTTTCAAGGAAGGGTGCTGGCTAGCAAGAGCTTTCAGTGCTGGCACTTTTCATCTCTGAGCAATTGCTCGACGTTTGCAATTTCTCACCTGAGCTCTCTTTAGAGTGCGCGAGAGGATGAGCAGAAGATTAGGTGGCTAGAGAAACACAGAGCCCCAGTGTTCTTAGGCCTACAAAAGCGCTTCCAAGGAAGGGTGCTGGCTAGCAACAGCTTTCAGTGCTGGCACTTTTCATCTCTGAGCAATTGCTCGACCTTTGCAATTTCTCAGCTCGTGTCTATGAGACGGAGAGATAGTGACCATAACGTTTGGTGGGTAGAGAAGCGCAAAGCCCCAGTGTTGCTGCGCCTGTGAAAGCGCTTCCAAGGAAGGGTGCTGGCTAGCAAGAGCTTTCAGTGCTGGCACTTTTCATCTCTGAGCAATTGCTCGACGTTTGCAATTTCTCAGCTCAGGTCTACGAGCCAGAGAGATAGTGATCGTGACATTTGGTGGCTAGAGAAGCGCAAAGCCCCAGTGTTACTGCGCCTGTGAAAGCGCTTCCAAGGAAGGGTGCTGGCTAGCAACAGCTTTCAGTGCTGGCACTTTTCATCTCTGAGCAATTGTTCGACCTTTGCAATTTCTCAGCTCGTGTCTACGAGCCAGAGAGATAGTGACCGTGACATTTGGTGGCTAGAGAAGCGCAAAGCCCCAGTGTTGCTGTGCCTGTGAAAGCGCTTCCAAGGAAGGGTGCTGGCTAGCAAGAGCTTTCAGTGCTGGCACTTTTCATCTCTGAGCAATTGCTCGACCGTTGCAATTTCTCAGCTCGTGTCTACGAGACGGAGAGATAGTGACCGTGACATTTGGTGGCTAGAGAAGCGCAAAGCCCCAGTGTTGCTGTGCTGTGAAAGCGCTTCCAAGGAAGGGTGCTGGCTAGCAAGAGCTTTCAGTGCTGGCACTTTTCATCTCTGAGCAATTGCTCGACGTTTGCAATTTCTCAGCTCGTGTCTACGAGGCGGAGGGAGAAAGTGACCGTGACGTTTGGTGTGTAGAGAAGCGCAAAGCCCCAGTGTTGCTGCGCCTGTGAAAGCGCTTCCAAGGAAGGGTGCTGGCTAGCAACAGCTTTCAGTGCTGGCACTTTTCATCTCTGAGCAATTGCTCGACCTTTGCAATTTCTCACCTGAGCTCTCTTTAGAGTGCGCGAGAGGATGAGCAGAAGATTAGGTGGCTAGAGAAACACAGAGCCCCACTGTTCTTAGGCCTACAAAAGCGCTTCCAAGGAAGGGTGCTGGCTAGCAACAGCTTTCAGTGCTGGCACTTTTCATGTCTGAGCAATTGCTCGACCTTTGCAATTTCTCAGCTCGTGTCTATGAGACGGAGAGATAGTGACCATAACGTTTGGTGGGTAGAGAAGCGCAAAGCCCCAGTGTTGCTGCGCCTGTGAAAGCGCTTCCAAGGAAGGGTGCTGGCTAGCAACAGCTTTCAGTGCTGGCACTTTTCATCTCTGAGCAATTGCTCGACTTTTGCAATTTCTCAGCTCAGGTCTACGAGCCAGAGAGATAGTGACCGTGACATTTGGTGGCTAGAGAAGCGCAAAGCCCCAGTGTTACTGCGCCTGTGAAAGCGCTTCCAAGGAAGGGTGCTGGCTAGCAAGAGCTTTCAGTGCTGGCACTTTTCATCTCTGAGCAATTGCTCGACGTTTGCAATTTCTCAGCTCGTGTCTACGAGCCAGAGAGATAGTGACCGTGACATTTGGTGGCTAGAGAAGCGCAAAGCCCCAGTGTTGCTGTTCCTGTGAAAGCGCTTCCAAGGAAGGGTGCTGGCTAGCAGGAGCTTTCAGTGCTGGCACTTTTCATCTCTGAGCAATTGCTCGACGTTTGCAATTTCTCAGCTCGTGTCTACGAGACGGAGAGATAGTGACCGTGACGTTTGGTGGCTAGAGAAGCGCAAAGTCCCAGTGTTGCTGCGCCTGTGAAAGCGCTTCCAAGGAAGGGTGCTGGCTAGCAACAGTTTTCAGTGTTGGCACTTTTCATCTCTGAGCAATTGCTCGACCTTTGCAATTTCTCACCTGAGCTCTCTTTAGAGTGCGCAAGAGGATGAGCAGAAGATTAGGTGGCTAGAGAAACACAGAGCCCCAGTGTTCTAAGGGCTACAAAAGCGCATCCAAGGAAGGGTGCTGGCTAGCAACAGCTTTCAGTGCTGGCACTTTTCATCTCTGAGCAATTGCTCGACGTTTGCTATTTCTCACCTGAGCTCTCTTTAGAGTGCGCGAGAGGATGAGCAGAAGATTAGGTGGCTAGAGAAGCCCAGAGCCCCAGTGTTCTTAGGCCTACAAAAGCACTTCCAAGGAAGGGTGCTGGCTAGCAACAGCTTTCAGTGCTGGCACTTTTCATCTCTGAGCAATTGCTCGACCTTTGCAATTTCTCAGCTCGTGTCTACGAGGCGGAGGGAGAAAGTGACCGTGACGTTTGGTGTGTAGAGAAGCGCAAAGCCCCAGTGTTGCTGCGCCTGTGAAAGCGCTTCCAAGGAAGGGTGCTGGCTAGCAACAGCTTTCAGTGCTGGCACTTTTCATCTCTGAGCATTTGCTCGACGTTTGCAATTTCTCACCTGAGCTCTCTTCAGAGTGCGCGAGAGGATGAGCAGAAGATTAGGTGGCTAGAGAAACACAGAGCCCCAGTGTTCTTAGGCCTACAAAAGCGCTTCCAAGGAAGGGTGCTGGCTAGCAAGAGCTTTCAGTGCTGGCACTTTTCATCTCTGAGCAATTGCTCGACGTTTGCAATTTCTCAGCTCGTGTCTACGAGACGGAGAGATAGTGACCGTGACGTTTGGTGGCTAGAGAAGCGCAAAGCCCCAGTGTTGCTGCGCCTGTGAAAGCGCTTCCAAGGAAGGGTGCTGGCTAGCAACAGTTTTCAGTGCTGGCACTTTTCATCTCTGAGCAATTGCTCGACCTTTGCAATTTCTCACCTGAGCTCTCTTTAGAGTGCGCGAGAGGATGAGCAGAAGATTAGGTGGCTAGAGAAACACAGAGCCCCACTGTTCTTAGGCCTACAAAAGCACTTCCAAGGAAGGGTGCTGGCTAGCAAGAGCTTTCAGTGCTGGCACTTTTCATCGCTGAGCAATTGCTCGACCTTTGCAATTTCTCAGCTCGTGTCTACGAGACGGAGAGATAGTGACCGTGACGTTTGGTGGCTAGAGAAGCGCAAAGCCCCAGTGTTGCTGCGCCTGTGAAAGCGCTTCCAAGGAAGGGTGCTGGCTAGCAACAGCTTTCAGTGCTGGCACTTTTCATCTCTGAGCAATTGCTCGACCTTTGCAATTTCTCACCTGAGCTCTCTTTAGAGTGCGCGAGAGGATGAGCAGAAGATTAGGTGGCTAGAGAAGCCCAGAGCCCCAGTGTTCTTAGGCCTACAAAAGCACTTCCAAGAAAGGGTGCTGGCTAGCAACAGCTTTCAGTGCTGGCACTTTTCATCTCTGAGCAATTGCTCGACGTTTGCAATCTCTCAGCTCGTGTCTACGAGGCGGAGGGAGATAGTGACCGTGACGTTTGGTGGCTAGAGAAGCGCAAAGCCCCAGTGTTGCTGCGCCTGTGAAAGCGCTTCCAAGGAAGGGTGCTGGCTAGCAAGAGCTTTCAGTGCTGGCACTTTTCATCTCTGAGCAATTGCTCGACCTTTGCAATTTCTCACCTGAGCTCTCTTTAGAGTGCGCGAGAGGATGAGCAGAAGATTAGGTGGCTGGAGAAGCACAGAGCCCTTGTGTTCTAAGGGCTACAAAAGCGCTTTCAAGGAAGGGTGCTGGCTAGCAAGAGCTTTCAGTGCTGGCACTTTTCATCTCTGAGCAATTGCTCGACCTTTGCAATTCTCACCTGAGCTCTCTTTAGAGTGCGCGAGAGGATGAGCAGAAGATTAGGTGGCTAGAGAAACACAGAGCCCCAGTGTTCTTAGGCCTACAAAAGCGCTTCCAAGGAAGGGTGCTGGCTAGCAACAGCTTTCAGTGCTGGCACTTTTCATCTCTGAGCAATTGCTCGACCTTTGCAATTTCTCAGCTCGTGTCTATGAGACGGAGAGATAGTGACCATAACGTTTGGTGGGTAGAGAAGCGCAAAGCCCCAGTGTTGCTGCGCCTGTGAAAGCGCTTCCAAGGAAGGGTGCTGGCTAGCAAGAGCTTTCAGTGCTGGCACTTTTCATCTCTGAGCAATTGCTCGACGTTTGCAATTTCTCAGCTCAGGTCTACGAGCCAGAGAGATAGTGACCGTGACATTTGGTGGCTAGAGAAGCGCAAAGCCCCAGTGTTACTGCGCCTGTGAAAGCGCTTCCAAGGAAGGGTGCTGGCTAGCAACAGCTTTCAGTGCTGGCACTTTTCATCTCTGAGCAATTGTTCGACCTTTGCAATTTCTCAGCTCGTGTCTACGAGCCAGAGAGATAGTGACCGTGACATTTGGTGGCTAGAGAAGCGCAAAGCCCCAGTGTTGCTGTGCCTGTGAAAGCGCTTCCAAGGAAGGGTGCTGGCTAGCAAGAGCTTTCAGTGCTGGCACTTTTCATCTCTGAGCAATTGCTCGACCTTTGCAATTTCTCAGCTCGTGTCTACGAGCCAGAGAGATAGTGACCGTGACATTTGGTGGCTAGAGAAGCGCAAAGCCCCAGTGTTGCTGTGCTGTGAAAGCGCTTCCAAGGAAGGGTGCTGGCTAGCAACAGCTTTCAGTGCTGGCACTTTTCATCTCTGAGCAATTGCTCGACCTTTGCAATTTCTCACCTGAGCTCTCTTTAGAGTGCGCGAGAGGATGAGCAGAAGATTAGGTGGCTAGAGAAACACAGAGCCCCACTGTTCTTAGGCCTACAAAACCGCTTCCAAGGAAGGGTGCTGGCTAGCAACAGCTTTCAGTGCTGGCACTTTTCATCTCTGAGCAATTGCTCGACCTTTGCAATTTCTCAGCTCGTGTCTACGAGACGGAGAGATAGTGACCATAACGTTTGGTGGGTAGAGAAGCGCAAAGCCCCAGTGTTGCTGCGCCTGTGAAAGCGCTTCCAAGGAAGGGTGCTGGCTAGCAAGAGCTTTCAGTGCTGGCACTTTTCATCTCTGAGCAATTGCTCGACTTTTGCAATTTCTCAGCTCAGGTCTACGAGCCAGAGAGATAGTGACCGTGACATTTGGTGGCTAGAGAAGCGCAAAGCCCCAGTGTTACTGCGCCTGTGAAAGCGCTTCCAAGGAAGGGTGCTGGCTAGCAGGAGCTTTCAGTGCTGGCACTTTTCATCTCTGAGCAATTGCTCGACCTTTGCAATTTCTCAGCTCGTGTCTACGAGCCAGAGAGATAGTGACCGTGACATTTGGTGGCTAGAGAAGCGCAAAGCCCCAGTGTTGCTGTTCCTGTGAAAGCGCTTCCAAGGAAGGGTGCTGGCTAGCAGGAGCTTTCAGTGCTGGCACTTTTCATCTCTGAGCAATTGCTCGACGTTTGCAATTTCTCAGCTCGTGTCTACGAGACGGAGAGATAGTGACCGTGACGTTTGGTGGCTAGAGAAGCGCAAAGCCCCAGTGTTGCTGCGCCTGTGAAAGCGCTTCCAAGGAAGGGTGCTGGCTAGCAACAGTTTTCAGTGTTGGCACTTTTCATCTCTGAGCAATTGCTCGACCTTTGCAATTTCTCACCTGAGCTCTCTTTAGAGTGCGCAAGAGGATGAGCAGAAGATTAGGTGGCTAGAGAAACACAGAGCCCCAGTGTTCTAAGGGCTACAAAAGCGCATCCAAGGAAGGGTGCTGGCTAGCAACAGCTTTCAGTGCTGGCACTTTTCATCTCTGAGCAATTGTTCGACCTTTGCAATTTCTCACCTGAGCTCTCTTTAGAGTGCGCGAGAGGATGAGCAGAAGATTAGGTGGCTAGAGAAGCCCAGAGCCCCAGTGATCTTAGGCCTACAAAAGCACTTCCAAGGAAGGGTGCTGGCTAGCAACAGCTTTCAGTGCTGGCACTTTTCATCTCTGAGCAATTGCTCGACGTTTGCAATTTCTCAGCTCGTGTCTACGAGGCGGAGGGAGAAAGTGACCGTGACGTTTGGTGTGTAGAGAAGCGCAAAGCCCCAGTGTTGCTGCGCCTGTGAAAGCGCTTCCAAGGAAGGGTGCTGGCTAGCAACAGCTTTCAGTGCTGGCACTTTTCATCTCTGAGCATTTGCTCGACGTTTGCAATTTCTCACCTGAGCTCTCTTCAGAGTGCGCGAGAGGATGAGCAGAAGATTAGGTGGCTAGAGAAACACAGAGCCCCAGTGTTCTTAGGCCTACAAAAGCGCTTCCAAGGAAGGGTGCTGGCTAGCAAGAGCTTTCAGTGCTGGCACTTTTCATCTCTGAGCAATTGCTCGACGTTTGCAATTTCTCAGCTCGTGTCTACGAGACGGAGAGATAGTGACCGTGACGTTTGGTGGCTAGAGAAGCGCAAAGCCCCAGTGTTGCTGCGCCTGTGAAAGCGCTTCCAAGGAAGGGTGCTGGCTAGCAACAGTTTTCAGTGCTGGCACTTTTCATCTCTGAGCAATTGCTCGACCTTTGCAATTTCTCACCTGAGCTCTCTTTAGAGTGCGTGAGAGGATGAGCAGAAGATTAGGTGGCTAGAGAAACACAGAGCCCCAGTGTTCTTAGGCCTACAAAAGCACTTCCAAGGAAGGGTGCTGGCTAGCAAGAGCTTTCAGTGCTGGCACTTTTCATCTCTGAGCAATTGCTCGACCTTTGCAATTTCTCACCTGAGCTCTCTTTAGAGTGCGCGAGAGGATGAGCAGAAGATTAGGTGGCTAGAGAAACACAGAGCCCCAGTGTTCTTAGGCCTACAAAAGCGCATCCAAGGAAGGGTGCTGGCTAGCAACAGCTTTCAGTGCTGGCACTTTTCATCTCTGAGCAATTGCTCGACGTTTGCAATTTCTCATCTCGTGTCTACGAGACGGAGAGATAGTGACCGTGACGTTTGGTGGCTAGAGAAGCGCAAAGCCCCAGTGTTGCTGCGCCTGTGAAAGCGCTTCCAAGGAAGGGTGCTGGCTAGCAACAGCTTTCAGTGTTGGCACTTTTCATCTCTGAGCAATTGCTCGACGTTTGCAATTTCTCACCTGAGCTCTCTTTAGAGTGCGCAAGAGGATGAGCAGAAGATTAGGTGGCTAGAGAAACACAGAGCCCCAGTGTTCTAAGGGCTACAAAAGCGCATCCAAGGAAGGGTGCTGGCTAGCAACAGCTTTCAGTGCTGGCACTTTTCATCTCTGAGCAATTGCTCGACCTTTGCAATTTCTCACCTGAGCTCTCTTTAGAGTGCGCGAGAGGATGAGCAGAAGATTAGGTGGCTAGAGAAGCCCAGAGCCCCAGTGATCTTAGGCCTACAAAAGCACTTCCAAGGAAGGGTGCTGGCTAGCAACAGCTTTCAGTGCTGGCACTTTTCATCTCTGAGCAATTGCTCGACGTTTGCAATTTCTCAGCTCGTGTCTACGAGGCGGAGGGAGAAAGTGACCGTGACGTTTGGTGGCTAGAGAAGCGCAAAGCCCCAGTGTTGCTGCGCCTGTGAAAGCGCTTCCAAGGAAGGGTGCTGGCTAGCAACAGCTTTCAGTGCTGGCACTTTTCATCTCTGAGCATTTGCTCGACGTTTGCAATTTCTCACCTGAGCTCTCTTCAGAGTGCGCGAGAGGATGAGCAGAAGATTAGGTGGCTAGAGAAACACAGAGCCCCAGTGTTCTTAGGCCTACAAAAGCGCTTCCAAGGAAGGGTGCTGGCTAGCAAGAGCTTTCAGTGCTGGCACTTTTCATCTCTGAGCAATTGCTCGACGTTTGCAATTTCTCAGCTCGTGTCTACGAGACGGAGAGATAGTGACCATAACGTTTGGTGGCTAGAGAAGCGCAAAGCCCCAGTGTTGCTGCGCCTGTGAAAGCGCTTCCAAGGAAGGGTGCTGGCTAGCAACAGTTTTCAGTGCTGGCACTTTTCATCTCTGAGCAATTGCTCGACCTTTGCAATTTCTCACCTGAGCTCTCTTTAGAGTGCGCGAGAGGATGAGCAGAAGATTAGGTGGCTAGAGAAACACAGAGCCCCAGTGTTCTTAGGCCTACAAAAGCACTTCCAAGGAAGGGTGCTGGCTAGCAAGAGCTTTCAGTGCTGGCACTTTTCATCTCTGAGCAATTGCTCGACCTTTGCAATTTCTCACCTGAGCTCTCTTTAGAGTGCGCGAGAGGATGAGCAGAAGATTAGGTGGCTAGAGAAACACAGAGCCCCAGTGTTCTTAGGCCTACAAAAGCGCATCCAAGGAAGGGTGCTGGCTAGCAACAGCTTTCAGTGCTGGCACTTTTCATCTCTGAGCAATTGCTCGACGTTTGCAATTTCTCAGCTCGTGTCTACGAGACGGAGAGATAGTGACCGTGACGTTTGGTGGCTAGAGAAGCGCAAAGCCCCAGTGTTGCTGCGCCTGTGAAAGCGCTTCCAAGGAAGGGTGCTGGCTAGCAACAGCTTTCAGTGTTGGCACTTTTCATCTCTGAGCAATTGCTCGACGTTTGCAATTTCTCACCTGAGCTCTCTTTAGAGTGCGCAAGAGGATGAGCAGAAGATTAGGTGGCTAGAGAAACACAGAGCCCCAGTGTTCTAAGGGCTACAAAAGCGCATCCAAGGAAGGGTGCTGGCTAGCAACAGCTTTCAGTGCTGGCACTTTTCATCTCTGAGCAATTGCTCGACGTTTGCTATTTCTCACCTGAGCTCTCTTTAGAGTGCGCGAGAGGATGAGCAGAAGATTAGGTGGCTAGAGAAACACAGAGCCCCAGTGTTCTTAGGCCTACAAAAGCGCATCCAAGGAAGGGTGCTGGCTAGCAGGAGCTTTCAGTGCTGGCACTTTTCATCTCTGAGCAATTGCTCGACCTTTGCAATTTCTCAGCTCGTGTCTACGAGGCGGAGGGAGATAGTGACCGTGACGTTTGGTGGCTAGAGAAGCGCAAAGCCCCAGTGTTGCTGCGCCTGTGAAAGCGCTTCCAAGGAAGGGTGCTGGCTAGCAACAGCTTTCAGTGCTGGCACTTTTCATCTCTGAGCAATTGCTCGACCTTTGCAATTTCTCAGCTCGCGTCTACGAGACGGAGAGATAGTGACCATAACGTTTGGTGGGTAGAGAAGCGCAAATCCCCAGTGTTACTGCGCCTGTGAAAGCGCTTCCAAGGAAGGGTGCTGGCTAGCAACAGCTTTCAGTGCTGGCACTTTTCATCTCTGAGCAATTGCTCGACTTTTGCAATTTCTCAGCTCGTGTCTACGAGACAGAGAGATCGTGACCGTGACGTTTGGTGGCTAGAGAAGCGCAAAGCCCCAGTGTTGCTGCGCCTGTGAAAGCGCTTCCAAGGAAGGGTGCTGGCTAGCAACAGTTTTCAGTGCTGGCACTTTTCATCTCTGAGCAATTGCTCGACCTTTGCAATTTCTCACCTGAGCTCTCTTTAGAGTGCGCGAGAGGATGAGCAGAAGATTAGGTGGCTAGAGAAACACAGAGCCCTTGTGTTCTTAGGCCTACAAAAGCACTTCCAAGGAAGGGTGCTGGCTAGCAACAGTTTTCAGTGCTGGCACTTTTCATCTCTGAGCAATTGCTCGACCTTTGCAATTTCTCACCTGAGCTCTCTTTAGAGTGCGCGAGAGGATGAGCAGAAGATTAGGTGGCTAGAGAAACACAGAGCCCCACTGTTCTTAGGCCTACAAAAGCGCATCCAAGGAAGGGTGCTGGCTAGCAGGAGCTTTCAGTGCTGGCACTTTTCATCTCTGAGCAATTGCTCGACCTTTGCAATTTCTCAGCTCGTGTCTACGAGACGGAGGGAGAAAGTGACCGTGACGTTTGGTGTGTAGAGAAGCGCAAAGCCCCAGTGTTGCTGCGCCTGTGAAAGCGCTTCCAAGGAAGGGTGCTGGCTAGCAAGAGCTTTCAGTGCTGGCACTTTTCATCTCTGAGCAATTGCTCGACGTTTGCAATTTCTCACCTGAGCTCTCTTCAGAGTGCGCGAGAGGATGAGCAGAAGATTAGGTGGCTAGAGAAACACAGAGCCCCAGTGTTCTTAGGCCTACAAAAGCGCTTCCAAGGAAGGGTGCTGGCTAGCAAGAGCTTTCAGTGCTGGCACTTTTCATCTCTGAGCAATTGCTCGACGTTTGCAATTTCTCAGCTCGTGTCTACGAGACGGAGAGATAGTGACCATAACGTTTGGTGGCTAGAGAAGTGCAAAGCCCCAGTGTTACTGCGCCTGTGAAAGCGCTTCCAAGGAAGGGTGCTGGCTAGCAACAGTTTTCAGTGCTGGCACTTTTCATCTCTGAGCAATTGCTCGACCTTTGCAATTTCTCACCTGAGCTCTCTTTAGAGTGCGCGAGAGGATGAGCAGAAGATTAGGTGGCTAGAGAAACACAGAGCCCCAGTGTTCTTAGGCCTACAAAAGCGCATCCAAGGAAGGGTGCTGGCTAGCAGGAGCTTTCAGTGCTGGCACTTTTCATCTCTGAGCAATTGCTCGATGTTTGCAATTTCTCAGCTCGTGTCTACGAGGCGGAGGGAGATAGTGACCGTGACGTTTGGTGGCTAGAGAAGCGCAAAGCCCCACTGTTGCTGCGCCTGTGAAAGCGCTTCCAAGGAAGGGTGCTGGCTAGCAACAGCTTTCAGTGCTGGCACTTTTCATCTCTGAGCAATTGCTCGACCTTTGCAATTTCTCAGCTCGTGTCTACGAGACGGAGAGATAGTGACCGTGACGTTTGGTGGCTAGAGAAGCGCAAAGCCCCAGTGTTACTGCGCCTGTGAAAGCGCTTCCAAGGAAGGGTGCTGGCTAGCAACAGCTTTCAGTGCTGGCACTTTTCATCTCTGAGCAATTGCTCGACTTTTGCAATTTCTCAGCTCGTGTCTACGAGATGGAGAGATAGTGACCGTGACGTTTGGTGGGTAGAGAAGTGCAAAGCCCCAGTGTTGCTGCGCCTGTGAAAGCGCTTCCAAGGAAGGGTGCTGGCTAGCAACAGTTTTCAGTGCTGGCACTTTTCATCTCTGAGCAATTGCTCGACCTTTGCAATTTCTCACCTGAGCTCTCTTTAGAGTGCGCGAGAGGATGAGCAGAAGATTAGGTGGCTAGAGAAACAGAGAGCCCCAGTGATCTTAGGCGTACAAAAGCGCATCCAAGGAAGGGTGCTGGCTAGCAACAGCTTTCAGTGCTGGCACTTTTCATCGCTGAGCAATTGCTCGACGTTTGCAATTTCTCAGCTCGTGTCTACGAGACGGAGAGATAGTGACCGTAACGTTTGGTGGCTAGAGAAGCGCAAAGCCCCAGTGTTGCTGCGCCTGTGAAAGCACTTCCAAGGAAGGGTGCTGGCTAGCAAGAGCTTTCAGTGCTGGCACTTTTCATCTCTGAGCAATTGCTCGACTTTTGCAATTTCTCAGCTCAGGTCTACGAGCCAGAGAGATAGTGACCGTGACATTTGGTGGCTAGAGAAGCGCAAAGCCCCAGTGTTACTGCGCCTGTGAAAGCGCTTCCAAGGAAGGGTGCTGGCTAGCAGGAGCTTTCAGTGCTGGCACTTTTCATCTCTGAGCAATTGCTCGACCTTTGCAATTTCTCAGCTCGTGTCTACGAGCCAGAGAGATAGTGACCGTGACATTTGGTGGCTAGAGAAGCGCAAAGCCCCAGTGTTGCTGTGCCTGTGAAAGCGCTTCCAAGGAAGGGTGCTGGCTAGCAAGAGCTTTCAGTGCTGGCACTTTTCATCTCTGAGCAATTGCTCGACGTTTGCAATTTCTCAGCTCGTGTCTACGAGACGGAGGGAGATAGTGACCGTGACGTTTGGTGGCTAGAGAAGTGCAAAGCCCCAGTGTTGCTGCGCCTGTGAAAGCGCTTCCAAGGAAGAGTGCTGGCTAGCAAGAGCTTTCAGTGCTGGCACTTTTCATCTCTGAGCAATTGCTCGACCTTTGCAATTTCTCACCTGAGCTCTCTTTAGAGTGCGCGAGAGGATGAGCAGAAGATTAGGTGGCTAGAGAAACACAGAGCCCCACTGTTCTTAGGCCTACAAAAGCGCTTCCAAGGAAGGGTGCTGGCTAGCAACAGCTTTCAGTGCTGGCACTTTTCATGTCTGAGCAATTGCTCGACCTTTGCAATTTCTCAGCTCGTGTCTATGAGACGGAGAGATAGTGACCATAACGTTTGGTGGGTAGAGAAGCGCAAAGCCCCAGTGTTGCTGCGCCTGTGAAAGCGCTTCCAAGGAAGGGTGCTGGCTAGCAAGAGCTTTCAGTGCTGGCACTTTTCATCTCTGAGCAATTGCTCGACCTTTGCAATTTCTCAGCTCAGGTCTACGAGCCAGAGAGATAGTGACCGTGACATTTGGTGGCTAGAGAAGCGCAAAGCCCCAGTGTTACTGCGCCTCTGAAAGCGCTTCCAAGGAAGGGTGCTGGCTAGCAACAGCTTTCAGTGCTGGCACTTTTCATCTCTGAGCAATTGTTCGACCTTTGCAATTTCTCAGCTCGTGTCTACGAGCCAGAGAGATAGTGACCGTGACATTTGGTGGCTAGAGAAGCGCAAAGCCCCAGTGTTGCTGCGCCTGTGAAAGCGCATCCAAGGAAGGGTGCTGGCTAGCAACAGCTTTCAGTGCTGGCACTTTTCATCTCTGAGCAATTGCTCGACGTTTGCTATTTCTCACCTGAGCTCTCTTTAGAGTGCGCGAGAGGATGAGCAGAAGATTAGGTGGCTAGAGAAACACAGAGCCCCAGTGTTCTTAGGCCTACAAAAGCGCATCCAAGGAAGGGTGCTGGCTAGCAGGAGCTTTCAGTGCTGGCACTTTTCATCTCTGAGCAATTGCTCGACCTTTGCAATTTCTCAGCTCGTGTCTACGAGGCGGAGGGAGATAGTGACCGTGACGTTTGGTGGCTAGAGAAGCGCAAAGCCCCAGTGTTGCTGCGCCTGTGAAAGCGCTTCCAAGGAAGGGTGCTGGCTAGCAACAGCTTTCAGTGCTGGCACTTTTCATCTCTGAGCAATTGCTCGACCTTTGCAATTTCTCAGCTCGCGTCTACGAGACGGAGAGATAGTGACCATAACGTTTGGTGGGTAGAGAAGCGCAAATCCCCAGTGTTACTGCGCCTGTGAAAGCGCTTCCAAGGAAGGGTGCTGGCTAGCAACAGCTTTCAGTGCTGGCACTTTTCATCTCTGAGCAATTGCTCGACTTTTGCAATTTCTCAGCTCGTGTCTACGAGACAGAGAGATCGTGACCGTGACGTTTGGTGGCTAGAGAAGCGCAAAGCCCCAGTGTTGCTGCGCCTGTGAAAGCGCTTCCAAGGAAGGGTGCTGGCTAGCAACAGTTTTCAGTGCTGGCACTTTTCATCTCTGAGCAATTGCTCGACCTTTGCAATTTCTCACCTGAGCTCTCTTTAGAGTGCGCGAGAGGATGAGCAGAAGATTAGGTGGCTAGAGAAACACAGAGCCCTTGTGTTCTTAGGCCTACAAAAGCACTTCCAAGGAAGGGTGCTGGCTAGCAACAGTTTTCAGTGCTGGCACTTTTCATCTCTGAGCAATTGCTCGACCTTTGCAATTTCTCACCTGAGCTCTCTTTAGAGTGCGCGAGAGGATGAGCAGAAGATTAGGTGGCTAGAGAAACACAGAGCCCCACTGTTCTTAGGCCTACAAAAGCGCATCCAAGGAAGGGTGCTGGCTAGCAGGAGCTTTCAGTGCTGGCACTTTTCATCTCTGAGCAATTGCTCGACCTTTGCAATTTCTCAGCTCGTGTCTACGAGACGGAGGGAGAAAGTGACCGTGACGTTTGGTGTGTAGAGAAGCGCAAAGCCCCAGTGTTGCTGCGCCTGTGAAAGCGCTTCCAAGGAAGGGTGCTGGCTAGCAAGAGCTTTCAGTGCTGGCACTTTTCATCTCTGAGCAATTGCTCGACGTTTGCAATTTCTCACCTGAGCTCTCTTCAGAGTGCGCGAGAGGATGAGCAGAAGATTAGGTGGCTAGAGAAACACAGAGCCCCAGTGTTCTTAGGCCTACAAAAGCGCTTCCAAGGAAGGGTGCTGGCTAGCAAGAGCTTTCAGTGCTGGCACTTTTCATCTCTGAGCAATTGCTCGACGTTTGCAATTTCTCAGCTCGTGTCTACGAGACGGAGAGATAGTGACCATAACGTTTGGTGGCTAGAGAAGTGCAAAGCCCCAGTGTTACTGCGCCTGTGAAAGCGCTTCCAAGGAAGGGTGCTGGCTAGCAACAGTTTTCAGTGCTGGCACTTTTCATCTCTGAGCAATTGCTCGACCTTTGCAATTTCTCACCTGAGCTCTCTTTAGACTGCGCGAGAGGATGAGCAGAAGATTAAGTGGCTAGAGAAGCCCAGAGCCCCACTGTTCTTAGGCCTACAAAAGCACTTCCAAGGAAGGGTGCTGGCTAGCAACAGCTTTCAGTGCTGGCACTTTTCATCTCTGAGCAATTGTTCGACCTTTGCAATTTCTCAGCTCGTGTCTACGAGGCGGAGGGAGATAGTGACCGTGACGTTTGGTGGCTAGAGAAGCGCAAAGCCCCACTGTTGCTGCGCCTGTGAAAGCGCTTCCAAGGAAGGGTGCTGGCTAGCAACAGCTTTCAGTGCTGGCACTTTTCATCTCTGAGCAATTGCTCGACCTTTGCAATTTCTCAGCTCGTGTCTACGAGACGGAGAGATAGTGACCGTGACGTTTGGTGGCTAGAGAAGCGCAAAGCCCCAGTGTTACTGCGCCTGTGAAAGCGCTTCCAAGGAAGGGTGCTGGCTAGCAACAGCTTTCAGTGCTGGCACTTTTCATCTCTGAGCAATTGCTCGACTTTTGCAATTTCTCAGCTCGTGTCTACGAGATGGAGAGATAGTGACCGTGACGTTTGGTGGGTAGAGAAGTGCAAAGCCCCAGTGTTGCTGCGCCTGTGAAAGCGCTTCCAAGGAAGGGTGCTGGCTAGCAACAGTTTTCAGTGCTGGCACTTTTCATCTCTGAGCAATTGCTCGACCTTTGCAATTTCTCACCTGAGCTCTCTTTAGAGTGCGCGAGAGGATGAGCAGAAGATTAGGTGGCTAGAGAAACAGAGAGCCCCAGTGATCTTAGGCGTACAAAAGCGCATCCAAGGAAGGGTGCTGGCTAGCAACAGCTTTCAGTGCTGGCACTTTTCATCGCTGAGCAATTGCTCGACGTTTGCAATTTCTCAGCTCGTGTCTACGAGACGGAGAGATAGTGACCGTAACGTTTGGTGGCTAGAGAAGCGCAAAGCCCCAGTGTTGCTGCGCCTGTGAAAGCACTTCCAAGGAAGGGTGCTGGCTAGCAAGAGCTTTCAGTGCTGGCACTTTTCATCTCTGAGCAATTGCTCGACTTTTGCAATTTCTCAGCTCAGGTCTACGAGCCAGAGAGATAGTGACCGTGACATTTGGTGGCTAGAGAAGCGCAAAGCCCCAGTGTTACTGCGCCTGTGAAAGCGCTTCCAAGGAAGGGTGCTGGCTAGCAGGAGCTTTCAGTGCTGGCACTTTTCATCTCTGAGCAATTGCTCGACCTTTGCAATTTCTCAGCTCGTGTCTACGAGCCAGAGAGATAGTGACCGTGACATTTGGTGGCTAGAGAAGCGCAAAGCCCCAGTGTTGCTGTGCCTGTGAAAGCGCTTCCAAGGAAGGGTGCTGGCTAGCAAGAGCTTTCAGTGCTGGCACTTTTCATCTCTGAGCAATTGCTCGACGTTTGCAATTTCTCAGCTCGTGTCTACGAGACGGAGGGAGATAGTGACCGTGACGTTTGGTGGCTAGAGAAGTGCAAAGCCCCAGTGTTGCTGCGCCTGTGAAAGCGCTTCCAAGGAAGAGTGCTGGCTAGCAAGAGCTTTCAGTGCTGGCACTTTTCATCTCTGAGCAATTGCTCGACCTTTGCAATTTCTCACCTGAGCTCTCTTTAGAGTGCGCGAGAGGATGAGCAGAAGATTAGGTGGCTAGAGAAACACAGAGCCCCACTGTTCTTAGGCCTACAAAAGCGCTTCCAAGGAAGGGTGCTGGCTAGCAACAGCTTTCAGTGCTGGCACTTTTCATGTCTGAGCAATTGCTCGACCTTTGCAATTTCTCAGCTCGTGTCTATGAGACGGAGAGATAGTGACCATAACGTTTGGTGGGTAGAGAAGCGCAAAGCCCCAGTGTTGCTGCGCCTGTGAAAGCGCTTCCAAGGAAGGGTGCTGGCTAGCAAGAGCTTTCAGTGCTGGCACTTTTCATCTCTGAGCAATTGCTCGACCTTTGCAATTTCTCAGCTCAGGTCTACGAGCCAGAGAGATAGTGACCGTGACATTTGGTGGCTAGAGAAGCGCAAAGCCCCAGTGTTACTGCGCCTCTGAAAGCGCTTCCAAGGAAGGGTGCTGGCTAGCAACAGCTTTCAGTGCTGGCACTTTTCATCTCTGAGCAATTGTTCGACCTTTGCAATTTCTCAGCTCGTGTCTACGAGCCAGAGAGATAGTGACCGTGACATTTGGTGGCTAGAGAAGCGCAAAGCCCCAGTGTTGCTGCGCCTGTGAAAGCGCTTCCAAGGAAGGGTGCTGGCTAGCAGGAGCTTTCAGTGCTGGCACTTTTCATCTCTGAGCAATTGCTCGACGTTTGCAATTTCTCAGCTCGTGTCTACGAGACGGAGAGATAGTGACCGTGACGTTTGGTGGCTAGAGAAGCGCAAAGCCCCAGTGTTGCTGCGCCTGTGAAAGCGCTTCCAAGGAAGGGTGCTGGCTAGCAACAGTTTTCAGTGTTGGCACTTTTCATCTCTGAGCAATTGCTCGACGTTTGCAATTTCTCACCTGAGCTCTCTTTAGAGTGCGCAAGAGGATGAGCAGAAGATTAGGTGGCTAGAGAAACACAGAGCCCCAGTGTTCTAAGGGCTACAAAAGCGCATCCAAGGAAGGGTGCTGGCTAGCAACAGCTTTCAGTGCTGGCACTTTTCATCTCTGAGCAATTGCTCGACGTTTGCTATTTCTCACCTGAGCTCTCTTTAGAGTGCGCGAGAGGATGAGCAGAAGATTAGGTGGCTAGAGAAACACAGAGCCCCACTGTTCTTAGGCCTACAAAAGCACTTCCAAGGAAGGGTGCTGGCTAGCAACAGCTTTCAGTGCTGGCACTTTTCATCTCTGAGCAATTGCTCGACGTTTGCAATTTCTCAGCTCGTGTCTACGAGGCGGAGGGAGAAAGTGACCGTGACGTTTGGTGTGTAGAGAAGCGCAAAGCCCCAGTGTTGCTGCGCCTGTGAAAGCGCTTCCAAGGAAGGGTGCTGGCTAGCAAGAGCTTTCAGTGCTGGCACTTTTCATCTCTGAGCATTTGCTCGACGTTTGCAATTTCTCACCTGAGCTCTCTTCAGAGTGCGCGAGAGGATGAGCAGAAGATTAGGTGGCTAGAGAAACAGAGAGCCCCACTGTTCTTAGGCCTACAAAAGCGCATCCAAGGAAGGGTGCTGGCTAGCAACAGCTTTCAGTGCTGGCACTTTTCATCTCTGAGCAATTGCTCGAAGTTTGCAATTTCTCAGCTCGTGTCTACGAGACGGAGAGATAGTGACCGTGACGTTTGGTGGCTAGAGAAGTGCAAAGCCCCAGTGTTGCTGCGCCTGTGAAAGCGCTTCCAAGGAAGGGTGCTGGCTAGCAACAGTTTTCAGTGCTGGCACTTTTCATCTCTGAGCAATTGCTCGACCTTTGCAATTTCTCACCTGAGCTCTCTTTAGAGTGCGCGAGAGGATGAGCAGAAGATTAGGTGGCTGGAGAAGCACAGAGTCCTTGTGTTCTAAGGGCTACAAAAGCGCTTCCAAGGAAGGGTGCTGGCTAGCAAGAGCTTTCAGTGCTGGCACTTTTCATCTCTGAGCAATTGCTCGACGTTTGCAATTTCTCAGCTCGTGTCTATGAGACGGAGAGATAGTGACCGTGACGTTTGGTGGGTAGAGAAGCGCAAAGCCCCAGTGTTGCTGCGCCTGTGAAAGCGCTTCCAAGGAAGGGTGCTGGCTAGCAAGAGCTTTCAGTGCTGGCACTTTTCATCTCTGAGCAATTGCTCGACTTTTGCAATTTCTCAGCTCAGGTCTACGAGCCAGAGAGATAGTGACCGTGACATTTGGTGGCTAGAGAAGCGCAAAGCCCCAGTGTTACTGCGCCTGTGAAAGCGCTTCCAAGGAAGGGTGCTGGCTAGCAAGAGCTTTCAGTGCTGGCACTTTTCATCTCTGAGCAATTGTTCGACCTTTGCAATTTCTCAGCTCGTGTCTACGAGACGGAGAGATAGTGACCGTGACGTTTGGTGGCTAGAGAAGCGCAAAGCCCCAGTGTTGCTGTGCCTGTGAAAGCGCTTCCAAGGAAGGGTGCTGGCTAGCAGGAGCTTTCAGTGCTGGCACTTTTCATCGCTGAGCAATTGCTCGACCTTTGCAATTTCTCAGCTCGTGTCTACGAGACGGAGAGATAGTGACCGTGACGTTTGGTGGCTAGAGAAGCGCAAAGCCCCAGTGTTGCTGCGCCTGTGAAAGCGCTTCCAAGGAAGGCTGCTGGCTAGCAACAGCTTTCAGTGCTGGCACTTTTCATCTCTGAGCAATTGCTCGACCTTTGCAATTTCTCACCTGAGCTCTCTTTAGACTGCGCGAGAGGATGAGCAGAAGATTAGGTGGCTAGAGAAACAGAGAGCCCCAGTGATCTTAGGCGTACAAAAGCGCATCCAAGGAAGGGTGCTGGCTAGCAACAGCTTTCAGTGCTGGCACTTTTCATCTCTGAGCAATTGCTCGAAGTTTGCAATTTCTCAGCTCGTGTCTACGAGACGGAGAGATAGTGACCGTGACGTTTGGTGGCTAGAGAAGTGCAAAGCCCCAGTGTTGCTGCGCCTGTGAAAGCGCTTCCAAGGAAGGGTGCTGGCTAGCAACAGTTTTCAGTGCTGGCACTTTTCATCTCTGAGCAATTGCTCGACCTTTGCAATTTCTCACCTGAGCTCTCTTTAGAGTGCGCGAGAGGATGAGCAGAAGATTAGGTGGCTGGAGAAGCACAGAGCCCTTGTGTTCTAAGGGCTACAAAAGCGCTTCCAAGGAAGGGTGCTGGCTAGCAAGAGCTTTCAGTGCTGGCACTTTTCATCTCTGAGCAATTGCTCGACGTTTGCAATTTCTCAGCTCGTGTCTATGAGACGGAGAGATAGTGACCATAACGTTTGGTGGCTAGAGAAGCGCAAAGCCCCAGTGTTGCTGCGCCTGTGAAAGCGCTTCCAAGGAAGGGTGCTGGCTAGCAAGAGCTTTCAGTGCTGGCACTTTTCATCTCTGAGCAATTGCTCGACTTTTGCAATTTCTCAGCTCAGGTCTACGAGCCAGAGAGATAGTGACCGTGACATTTGCTGGCTAGAGAAGCGCAAAGCCCCAGTGTTACTGCGCCTGTGAAAGCGCTTCCAAGGAAGGGTGCTGGCTAGCAACAGCTTTCAGTGCTGGCACTTTTCATCTCTGAGCAATTGTTCGACCTTTGCAATTTCTCAGCTCGTGTCTACGAGCCAGAGAGATAGTGACCGTGACATTTGGTGGCTAGAGAAGCGCAAAGCCCCAGTGTTGCTGTGCCTGTGAAAGCGCTTCCAAGGAAGGGTGCTGGCTAGCAGGAGCTTTCAGTGCTGGCACTTTTCATCGCTGAGCAATTGCTCGACCTTTGCAATTTCTCAGCTCGTGTCTACGAGACGGAGAGATAGTGACCGTGACGTTTGGTGGCTAGAGAAGCGCAAAGCCCCAGTGTTGCTGCGCCTGTGAAAGCGCTTCCAAGGAAGGCTGCTGGCTAGCAACAGCTTTCAGTGCTGGCACTTTTCATCTCTGAGCAATTGCTCGACCTTTGCAATTTCTCACCTGAGCTCTCTTCAGAGTGCGCGAGAGGATGAGCAGAAGATTAGGTGGCTAGAGAAACCCAGAGCCCCAGTGTTCTTAGGCCTACAGAAGCACTTCCAAGGAAGGGTGCTGGCTAGCAACAGCTTTCAGTGCTGGCACTTTTCATCTCTGAGCAATTGCTCGACCTTTGCAATTTCTCAGCTCGTGTCTACGAGACGGAGAGATAGTGACCGTGACATTTGGTGGCTAGAGAAGCGCAAAGCCCCAGTGTTGCTGTGCCTGTGAAAGCGCTTCCAAGGAAGGGTGCTGGCTAGCAAGAGCTTTCAGTGCTGGCACTTTTCATCTCTGAGCAATTGCTCGACGTTTGCAATTTCTCAGCTCGTGTCTACGAGGCGGAGGGAGAAAGTGACCGTGACGTTTGGTGGCTAGAGAAGCGCAAAGCCCCAGTGTTGCTGCGCCTGTGAAAGCGCTTCCAAGGAAGGGTGCTGGCTAGCAAGAGCTTTCAGTGCTGGCACTTTTCATCTCTGAGCAATTGCTCGACCTTTGCAATTTCTCACCTGAGCTCTCTTTAGAGTGCGCGAGAGGATGAGCAGAAGATTAGGTGGCTAGAGAAACACAGAGCCCCAGTGTTCTAAGGGCTACAAAAGCGCTTCCAAGGAAGGGTGCTGGCTAGCAACAGCTTTCAGTGCTGGCACTTTTCATGTCTGAGCAATTGCTCGACCTTTGCAATTTCTCAGCTCGTGTCTATGAGACGGAGAGATAGTGACCATAACGTTTGGTGGGTAGAGAAGCGCAAAGCCCCAGTGTTGCTGCGCCTGTGAAAGCGCTTCCAAGGAAGGGTGCTGGCTAGCAAGAGCTTTCAGTGCTGGCACTTTTCATCTCTGAGCAATTGCTCGACCTTTGCAATTTCTCAGCTCAGGTCTACGAGCCAGAGAGATAGTGACCGTGACATTTGGTGGCTAGAGAAGCGCAAAGCCCCAGTGTTACTGCGCCTGTGAAAGCGCTTCCAAGGAAGGGTGCTGGCTAGCAAGAGCTTTCAGTGCTGGCACTTTTCATCTCTGAGCAATTGTTCGACCTTTGCAATTTCTCAGCTCGTGTCTACGAGCCAGAGAGATAGTGACCGTGACATTTGGTGGCTAGAGAAGCGCAAAGCCCCAGTGTTGCTGTTCCTGTGAAAGCGCTTCCAAGGAAGGGTGCTGGCTAGCAGGAGCTTTCAGTGCTGGCACTTTTCATCTCTGAGCAATTGCTCGACGTTTGCAATTTCTCAGCTCGTGTCTACGAGACGGAGAGATAGTGACCGTGACGTTTGGTGGCTAGAGAAGCGCAAAGCCCCAGTGTTGCTGCGCCTGTGAAAGCGCTTCCAAGGAAGGGTGCTGGCTAGCAACAGTTTTCAGTGTTGGCACTTTTCATCTCTGAGCAATTGCTCGACCTTTGCAATTTCTCACCTGAGCTCTCTTTAGAGTGCGCAAGAGGATGAGCAGAAGATTAGGTGGCTAGAGAAACACAGAGCCCCAGTGTTCTAAGGGCTACAAAAGCGCATCCAAGGAAGGGTGCTGGCTAGCAAGAGCTTTCAGTGCTGGCACTTTTCATCTCTGAGCAATTGCTCGACGTTTGCTATTTCTCACCTGAGCTCTCTTTAGAGTGCGCGAGAGGATGCGCAGAAGATTAGGTGGCTAGAGAAACACAGAGCCCCACTGTTCTTAGGCCTACAAAAGCACTTCCAAGGAAGGGTGCTGGCTAGCAACAGCTTTCAGTGCTGGCACTTTTCATCTCTGAGCAATTGCTCGACCTTTGCAATTTCTCAGCTCGTGTCTACGAGGCGGAGGGAGAAAGTGACCGTGACGTTTGGTGTGTAGAGAACTGCAAAGCCCCAGTGTTGCTGCGCCTGTGAAAGCGCTTCCAAGGAAGGGTGCTGGCTAGCAAGAGCTTTCAGTGCTGGCACTTTTCATCTCTGAGCATTTGCTCGACGTTTGCAATTTCTCACCTGAGCTCTCTTCAGAGTGCGCGAGAGGATGAGCAGAAGATTAGGTGGCTAGAGAAACACAGAGCCCCAGTGTTCTTAGGCCTACAAAAGCGCTTCCAAGGAAGGGTGCTGGCTAGCAAGAGCTTTCAGTGCTGGCACTTTTCATCTCTGAGCAATTGCTCGACGTTTGCAATTTCTCAGCTCGTGTCTACGAGACGGAGAGATAGTGACCATAACGTTTCTTGGCTAGAGAAGCGCAAAGCCCCAGTGTTGCTGCGCCTGTGAAAGCGCTTCCAAGGAAGGCTGCTGGCTAGCAACAGTTTTCAGTGCTGGCACTTTTCATCTCTGAGCAATTGCTCGACCTTTGCAATTTCTCACCTGAGCTCTCTTTAGAGTGCGCGAGAGGATGAGCAGAAGATTAGGTGGCTAGAGAAACACAGAGCCCTTGTGTTCTTAGGCCTACAAAAGCACTTCCAAGGAAGGGTGCTGGCTAGCAACAGTTTTCAGTGCTGGCACTTTTCATCTCTGAGCAATTGCTCGACCTTTGCAATTTCTCACCTGAGCTCTCTTTAGAGTGCGCGAGAGGATGAGCAGAAGATTAGGTGGCTAGAGAAACACAGAGCCCCAGTGTTCTTAGGCCTACAAAAGCGCATCCAAGGAAGGGTGCTGGCTAGCAGGAGCTTTCAGTGCTGGCACTTTTCATCTCTGAGCAATTGCTCGACGTTTGCAATTTCTCAGCTCGTGTCTACGAGACGGAGAGATAGTGACCGTGACGTTTGGTGGCTAGAGAAGCGCAAAGCCCCAGTGTTGCTGCGCCTGTGAAAGCGCTTCCAAGGAAGGGTGCTGGCTAGCAACAGTTTTCAGTGTTGGCACTTTTCATCTCTGAGCAATTGCTCGACGTTTGCAATTTCTCACCTGAGCTCTCTTTAGAGTGCGCAAGAGGATGAGCAGAAGATTAGGTGGCTAGAGAAACACAGAGCCCCAGTGTTATAAGGCCTACAAAAGCGCATCCAAGGAAGGGTGCTGGCTAGCAACAGCTTTCAGTGCTGGCACTTTTCATCTCTGAGCAATTGCTCGGCGTTTGCTATTTCTCACCTGAGCTCTCTTTAGAGTGCGCGAGAGGATGAGCAGAAGATTAGGTGGCTAGAGAAGCCCAGAGCCCCAGTGTTCTTAGGCCTACAAAAGCACTTCCAAGGAAGGGTGCTGGCTAGCAACAGCTTTCAGTGCTGGCACTTTTCATCTCTGAGCAATTGCTCGACGTTTGCAATTTCTCAGCTCGTGTCTACGAGGCGGAGGGAGAAAGTGACCGTGACGTTTGGTGTGTAGAGAAGCGCAAAGCCCCAGTGTTGCTGCGCCTGTGAAAGCGCTTCCAAGGAAGGGTGCTGGCTAGCAACAGCTTTCAGTGCTGGCACTTTTCATCTCTGAGCATTTGCTCGACGTTTGCAATTTCTCACCTGAGCTCTCTTTAGAGTGCGCGAGAGGATGAGCAGAAGATTTGGTGGCTAGAGAAACACAGAGCCCCAGTGTTCTTAGGCCTACAAAAGCGCTTCCAAGGAAGGGTGCTGGCTAGCAACAGCTTTCAGTGCTGGCACTTTTCATCTCTGAGCAATTGCTCGACGTTTGCAATTTCTCAGCTCGTGTCTACGAGACGGAGAGATAGTGACCATAACGTTTGGTGGCTAGAGAAGCGCAAAGCCCCAGTGTTGCTGCGCCTGTGAAAGCGCTTCCAAGGAAGGGTGCTGGCTAGCAACAGTTTTCAGTGCTGGCACTTTTCATCTCTGAGCAATTGCTCGACCTTTGCAATTTCTCACCTGAGCTCTCTTTAGAGTGCGCGAGAGGATGAGCAGAAGATTAGGTGGCTAGAGAAACACAGAGCCCCAGTGTTCTTAGGCCTACAAAAGCGCATCCAAGGAAGGGTGCTGGCTAGCAGGAGCTTTCAGTGCTGGCACTTTTCATCTCTGAGCAATTGCTCGACCTTTGCAATTTCTCAGCTCGGGTCTACGAGGCGGAGGGAGATAGTGACCGTGACGTTTGGTGGCTAGAGAAGCGCAAAGCCCCACTGTTGCTGCGCCTGTGAAAGCGCTTCCAAGGAAGGGTGCTGGCTAGCAACAGCTTTCAGTGCTGGCACTTTTCATCTCTGAGCAATTGCTCGACCTTTGCAATTTCTCAGCTCGTGTCTACGAGACGGAGAGATAGTGACCGTGACGTTTGGTGGCTAGAGAAGCGCAAAGCCCCAGTGTTACTGCGCCTGTGAAAGCGCTTCCAAGGAAGGGTGCTGGCTAGCAACAGCTTTCAGTGCTGGCACTTTTCATCTCTGAGCAATTGCTCGACTTTTGCAATTTCTCAGCTCGTGTCTACGAGATGGAGAGATAGTGACCGTGACGTTTGGTGGGTAGAGAAGTGCAAAGCCCCAGTGTTGCTGCGCCTGTGAAAGCGCTTCCAAGGAAGGGTGCTGGCTAGCAGGAGCTTTCAGTGCTGGCACTTTTCATCTCTGAGCAATTGCTCGACCTTTGCAATTTCTCACCTGAGCTCTCTTTAGAGTGCGCGAGAGGATGAGCAGAAGATTAGGTGGCTAGAGAAACACAGAGCCCCAGTGTTCTTAGGCCTACAAAAGCGCATCCAAGGAAGGGTGCTGGCTAGCAACAGCTTTCAGTGCTGGCACTTTTCATCTCTGAGCAATTGCTCGACTTTTGTAATTTCTCAGCTCGTGTCTGCGAGACGGAGAGACATAGTGACCGTGACGTTTGGTGGCTAGAGAAGCGCAAATCCCCAGTGTTGCTGCGCCTGTGAAAGCGCTTCCAAGGAAGGGTGCTGGCTAGCAACAGTTTTCAGTGCTGGCACTTTTCATCTCTGAGCAATTGCTCGACGTTTGCAAATTCTCACCTGAGCTCTCTTTAGAGTGCGCGAGAGGATGAGCAGAAGATTAGGTGGCTAGAGAACCCCAGAGCCCCACTGTACTTAGGCCTACAAAAGCACTTCCAAGGAAGGGTGCTGGCTAGCAACAGCTTTCAGTGCTGGCACTTTTCATCTCTGAGCAATTGCTCGACGTTTGCTATTTCTCACCTGAGCTCTCTTTAGAGTGCGCGAGAGGATGAGCAGAAGATTAGGTGGCTAGAGAAACACAGAGCCCCAGTGATCTTAGGCCTACAAAAGAGCATCCAAGGAAGGGTGCTGGCTAGCAACAGCTTTCAGTGCTGGCACTTTTCATCTCTGAGCAATTGCTCGAAGTTTGCAATTTCTCAGCTCGTGTCTACGAGACGGAGAGATAGTGACCGTGACGTTTGGTGGCTAGAGAAGTGCAAAGCCCCAGTGTTGCTGCGCCTGTGAAAGCGCTTCCAAGGAAGGGTGCTGGCTAGCAACAGCTTTCAGTGCTGGCACTTTTCATCTCTGAGCAATTGCTCGACCTTTGCAATTTCTCACCTGAGCTCTCTTTAGAGTGCGCGAGAGGATGAGCAGAAGATTAGGTGGCTGGAGAAGCACAGAGCCCATGTGTTCTAAGGGCTACAAAAGCGCTTCCAAGGAAGGGTGCTGGCTAGCAACAGCTTTCAGTGCTGGCACTTTTCATCTCTGAGCAATTGCTCGACGTTTGCAATTTCTCAGCTCAGGTCTACGAGCCAGAGAGATAGTGACCGTGACATTTGGTGGCTAGAGAAGCGCAAAGCCCCAGTGTTACTGCGCCTGTGAAAGCGCTTCCAAGGAAGGGTGCTGGCTAGCAACAGCTTTCAGTGCTGGCACTTTTCATCTCTGAGCAATTGTTCGACCTTTGCAATTTCTCAGCTCGTGTCTACGAGACAGAGAGATAGTGACCGTGACATTTGGTGGCTAGAGAAGCGCAAAGCCCCAGTGTTGCTCTGCCTGTGAAAGCGCTTCCAAGGAAGGGTGCTGGCTAGCAACAGCTTTCAGTGCTGGCACTTTTCATCTCTGAGCAATTGCTCGACCTTTGCAATTTCTCAGCTCGTGTCTACGAGACGGAGAGATAGTGACCGTGACGTTTGGTGGCTAGAGAAGCGCAAAGCCCCAGTGTTGCTGCGCCTGTGAAAGCGCTTCCAAGGAAGGGTGCTGGCTAGCAAGAGCTTTCAGTGCTGGCACTTTTCATCTCTGAGCAATTGCTCGACCTTTGCAATTTCTCACCTGAGCTCTCTTTAGAGTGCGCGAGAGGATGAGCAGAAGATTAGGTGGCTAGAGAAGCCCAGAGCCCCAGTGTTCTTAGGCCTACAAAAGCACTTCCAAGAAAGGGTGCTGGCTAGCAACAGCTTTCAGTGCTGGCACTTTTCATCTCTGAGCAATTGCTCGACGTTTGCAATTTCTCAGCTCGTGTCTACGAGGCGGAGGGAGAAAGTGACCGTGACGTTTGGTGGGTAGAGAAGCGCAAAGCCCCAGTGTTGCTGCGCCTGTGAAAGCGCTTCCAAGGAAGGGTGCTGGCTAGCAACAGTTTTCAGTGCTGGCACTTTTCATCTCTGAGCAATTGCTCGACCTTTGCAATTTCTCACCTGAGCTCTCTTTAGAGTGCGTGAGAGGATGAGCAGAAGATTAGGTGGCTAGAGAAACACAGAGCCCCAGTGTTCTTAGGGCTACAAAAGCGCATCCAAGGAAGGGTGCTGGCTAGCAAGAGCTTTCAGTGCTGGCACTTTTCATCTCTGAGCAATTGTTCGACCTTTGCAATTTCTCACCTGAGCTCTCTTTAGACTGCGCGACAGGATGAGCAGAAGATTAGGTGGCTAGAGAAACACAGAGCCCCACTGTACTTAGGCCTACAAAAGCACTTCCAAGGAAGGGTGCTGGCTAGCAACAGCTTTCAGTGCTGGCACTTTTCATCTCTGAGCAATTGCTCGACGTTTGCTATTTCTCACCTGAGCTCTCTTTAGAGTGCGCGAGAGGATGAGCAGAAGATTAGATGGCTAGAGAAGCCCAGAGCCCCAGTGTTCTTAGGCCTACAAAAGCGCTTCCAAGGAAGGGTGCTGGCTAGCAACAGCTTTCAGTGCTGGCACTTTTCATCTCTGAGCAATTGCTCGACCTTTGCAATTTCTCAGCTCGTGTCTACGAGACGGAGAGATAGTGACCGTGACGTTTGGTGGCTAGAGAAGCGCAAAGCCCCAGTGTTGCTGCGCCTGTGAAAGCGCTTCCAAGGAAGGGTGCTGGCTAGCAACAGTTTTCAGTGCTGGCACTTTTCATCTCTGAGCAATTGCTCGACATTTGCAATTTCTCACCTGAGCTCTCTTTAGAGTGCGCGAGAGGATGAGCAGAAGATTAGGTGGCTGGAGAAGCACAGAGCCCTTGTGTTCTAAGGGCTACAAAAGTGCTTCCAAGGAAGGGTGCTGGCTAGCAAGAGCTTTCAGTGCTGGCACTTTTCATCTCTGAGCAATTGCTCGACCTTTGCAATTTCTCACCTGAGCTCTCTTTAGAGTGCGCGAGAGGATGAGCAGAAGATGAGGTGGCTAGAGAAGCCCAGAGCCCCACTGTTCTTAGGCCTATAAAAGCGCTTCCAAGGAAGGGTGCTGGCTAGCAACAACTTTCAGTGCTGGCACTTTTCATCTCTGAGCAATTGCTCGACGTTTGCAATTTCTCAGCTCGTGTCTATGAGACGGAGAGATAGTGACCATAACGTTTGGTGGGTAGAGAAGCGCAAAGCCCCAGTGTTACTGCGCCTGTGAAAGCGCTTCCAAGGAAGGGTGCTGGCTAGCAAGAGCTTTCAGTGCTGGCACTTTTCATCTCTGAGCAATTGCTCGACGTTTGCAATTTCTCAGCTCGTGTCTACGAGACGGAGAGATAGTGACCGTGACATTTGGTGGCTAGAGAAGCGCAAAGCCCCAGTGTTACTGCGCCTGTGAAAGCGCTTCCAAGGAAGGGTGCTGGCTAGCAACAGCTTTCAGTGCTGGCACTTTTCATCTCTGAGCAATTGTTCGACCTTTGCAATTTCTCAGCTCGTGTCTACGAGCCAGAGAGATAGTGACCGTGACATTTGGTGGCTAGAGAAGCGCAAAGCCCCAGTGTTGCTGTGCCTGTGAAAGCGCTTCCAAGGAAGGGTGCTGGCTAGCAAGAGCTTTCAGTGCTGGCACTTTTCATCTCTGAGCAATTGCTCGACCTTTGCAATTTCTCAGCTCGTGTCTACGAGCCAGAGAGATAGTGACCGTGACATTTGGTGGCTAGAGAAGCGCAAAGCCCCAGTGTTGCTGTGCCTGTGAAAGCGCTTCCAAGGAAGGGTGCTGGCTAGCAAGAGCTTTCAGTGCTGGCACTTTTCATCTCTGAGCAATTGCTCGACGTTTGCAATTTCTCAGCTCGTGTCTACGAGACAGAGAGATAGTGACCGTGACATTTGGTGGCTAGAGAAGCGCAAAGCCCCAGTGTTGCTGCGCCTGTGAAAGCGCTTCCAAGGAAGGGTGCTGGCTAGCAAGAGCTTTCAGTGCTGGCACTTTTCATCTCTGAGCAATTGCTCGACCTTTGCAATTTCTCAGCTCAGGTCTACGAGCCAGAGAGATAGTGACCGTGACATTTGGTGGCTAGAGAAGCGCAAAGCCCCAGTGTTACTGCGCCTGTGAAAGCGCTTCCAAGGAAGGGTGCTGGCTAGCAACAGCTTTCAGTGCTGGCACTTTTCATCTCTGAGCAATTGCTCGACCTTTGCAATTTCTCAGCTCGTGTCTACGAGACGGAGAGATAGTGACCGTGACGTTTGGTGGCTAGAGAAGCGCAAAGCCCCAGTGTTGCTGCGCCTGTGAAAGCGCTTCCAAGGAAGGGTGCTGGCTAGCAAGAGCTTTCAGTGCTGGCACTTTTCATCTCTGAGCAATTGCTCGACCTTTGCAATTTCTCACCTGAGCTCTCTTCAGAGTGCGCGAGAGGATGAGCAGAAGATTAGGTGGCTAGAGAAACACAGAGCCCCACTGTTCTTAGGCCTACAAAAGCACTTCCAAGAAAGGGTGCTGGCTAGCAACAGCTTTCAGTGCTGGCACTTTTCATCTCTGAGCAATTGCTCGACGTTTGCAATTTCTCAGCTCGTGTCTACGAGGCGGAGGGAGAAAGTGACCGTGACGTTTGGTGGCTAGAGAAGCGCAAAGCCCCAGTGTTGCTGCGCCTGTGAAAGCGCTTCCAAGGAAGGGTGCTGGCTAGCAAGAGCTTTCAGTGCTGGCACTTTTCATCTCTGAGCAATTGCTCGACCTTTGCAATTTCTCACCTGAGCTCTCTTTAGAGTGCGCGAGAAGATGAGCAGAAGATTAGGTGGCTAGAGAAACACAGAGCCCCAGTGTTCTTAGGCCTACAAAAGCACTTCCAAGGAAGGGTGCTGGCTAGCAACAGCTTTCAGTGCTGGCACTTTTCATCTCTGAGCAATTGCTCGACGTTTGCAATTTCTCAGCTCGTGTCTACGAGACGGAGAGATAGTGACCGTGACGTTTGGTGGCTAGAGAAGCGCAAAGCCCCAGTGTTGCTGCGCCTGTGAAAGCGCTTCCAAGGAAGGGTGCTGGCTAGCAACAGCTTTCAGTGCTGGCACTTTTCATCTCTGAGCAATTGCTCGACCTTTGCAATTTCTCAGCTCGTGTCTACGAGACGGAGAGATAGTGACCGTGACGTTTGGTGGCTAGAGAAGCGCAAAGCCCCAGTGTTGCTGCGCCTGTGAAAGCGCTTCCAAGGAAGGGTGCTGGCTAGCAACAGCTTTCAGTGCTGGCACTTTTCATCTCTGAGCAATTGCTCGACCTTTGCAATTTCTCACCTGAGCTCTCTTTAGAGTGCGCGAGAGGATGAGCAGAAGATTAGGTGGCTAGAGAAGCCCAGAGCCCCACTGTTCTTAGGCCTACAAAAGCGCATCCAAGGAAGGGTGCTGGCTAGCAACAGCTTTCAGTGCTGGCACTTTTCATCTCTGAGCAATTGCTCGACGTTTGCAATTTCTCAGCTCGTGTCTACGAGACGGAGAGATAGTGACCGTGACGTTTGGTGGCTAGAGAAGCGCAAAGCCCCAGTGTTGCTGCGCCTGTGAAAGCGCTTCCAAGGAAGGGTGCTGGCTAGCAACAGTTTTCAGTGCTGGCACTTTTCATCTCTGAGCAATTGCTCGACCTTTGCAATTTCTCACCTGAGCTCTCTTTAGAGTGCGCGAGAGGATGAGCAGAAGATTAGGTGGCTGGAGAAGCACAGAGCCCTTGTGTTCTAAGGGCTACAAAAGCGCTTTCAAGGAAGGGTGCTGGCTAGCAAGAGCTTTCAGTGCTGGCACTTTTCATCTCTGAGCAATTGCTCGACCTTTGCAATTTCTCACCTGAGCTCTCTTTAGAGTGCGCGAGAGGATGAGCAGAAGATTAGGTGGCTAGAGAAGCCCAGAGCCCCACTGTTCTTAGGCCTACAAAAGCGCTTCCAAGGAAGGGTGCTGGCTAGCAACAGCTTTCAGTGCTGGCACTTTTCATCTCTGAGCAATTGCTCGACCTTTGCAATTTCTCAGCTCGTGTCTATGAGACGGAGAGATAGTGACCATAACGTTTGGTGGGTAGAGAAGCGCAAAGCCCCAGTGTTGCTGCGCCTGTGAAAGCGCTTCCAAGGAAGGGTGCTGGCTAGCAAGAGCTTTCAGTGCTGGCACTTTTCATCGCTGAGCAATTGCTCGACGTTTGCAATTTCTCAGCTCAGGTCTACGAGCCAGAGAGATAGTGACCGTGACATTTGGTGGCTAGAGAAGCGCAAAGCCCCAGTGTTACTGCGCCTGTGAAAGCGCTTGCAAGGAAGGGTGCTGGCTAGCAACAGCTTTCAGTGCTGGCACTTTTCATCTCTGAGCAATTGTTCGACCTTTGCAATTTCTCAGCTCAGGTCTACGAGCCAGAGAGATAGTGACCGTGACATTTGGTGGCTAGAGAAGCGCAAAGCCCCAGTGTTGCTGTGCCTGTGAAAGCGCTTCCAAGGAAGGGTGCTGGCTAGCAAGAGCTTTCAGTGCTGGCACTTTTCATCTCTGAGCAATTGCTCGACCTTTGCAATTTCTCAGCTCGTGTCTACGAGCCAGAGAGATAGTGACCGTGACATTTGGTGGCTAGAGAAGCGCAAAGCCCCAGTGTTGCTGTGCCTGTGAAAGCGCTTCCAAGGAAGGGTGCTGGCTAGCAAGAGCTTTCAGTGCTGGCACTTTTCATCTCTGAGCAATTGCTCGACGTTTGCAATTTCTCAGCTCGTGTCTACGAGGCGGAGGGAGAAAGTGACCGTGACGTTTGGTGGCTAGAGAAGCGCAAAGCCCCAGTGTTGCTGCGCCTGTGAAAGCGCTTCCAAGGAAGGGTGCTGGCTAGCAAGAGCTTTCAGTGCTGGCACTTTTCATCTCTGAGCAATTGCTCGACCTTTGCAATTTCTCACCTGAGCTCTCTTTAGAGTGCGCGAGAGGATGAGCAGAAGATTAGGTGGCTAGAGAAACACAGAGCCCCAGTGTTCTAAGGGGTACAAAAGCGCTTCCAAGGAAGGGTGCTGGCTAGCAACAGCTTTCAGTGCTGGCACTTTTCATCTCTGAGCAATTGCTCGACCTTTGCAATTTCTCAGCTCGTGTCTATGAGACGGAGAGATAGTGACCATAACGTTTGGTGGGTAGAGAAGCGCAAAGCCCCAGTGTTGCTGCGCCTGTGAAAGCGCTTCCAAGGAAGGGTGCTGGCTAGCAAGAGCTTTCAGTGCTGGCACTTTTCATCTCTGAGCAATTGCTCGACCTTTGCAATTTCTCAGCTCAGGTCTACGAGCCAGAGAGATAGTGACCGTGACATTTGGTGGCTAGAGAAGCGCAAAGCCCCAGTGTTACTGCGCCTGTGAAAGCTCTTCCAAGGAAGGGTGCTGGCTAGCAACAGCTTTCAGTGCTGGCACTTTTCATCTCTGAGCAATTGTTCGACCTTTGCAATTTCTCAGCTCGTGTCTACGAGCCAGAGAGATAGTGACCGTGACATTTGGTGGCTAGAGAAGCGCAAAGCCCCAGTGTTGCTGCGCCTGTGAAAGCGCTTCCAAGGAAGGGTGCTGGCTAGCAAGAGCTTTCAGTGCTGGCACTTTTCATCTCTGAGCAATTGTTCGACCTTTGCAATTTCTCAGCTCGTGTCTACGAGCCAGAGAGATAGTGACCGTGACATTTGGTGGCTAGAGAAGCGCAAAGCCCCAGTGTTGCTGCGCCTGTGAAAGCGCTTCCAAGGAAGGGTGCTGGCTAGCAAGAGCTTTCAGTGCTGGCACTTTTCATCTCTGAGCAATTGCTCGACGTTTGAAATTTCTCACCTGAGCTCTCTTTAGAGTGCGCGAGAAGATGAGCAGAAGATTAGGTGGCTAGAGAAACACAGAGCCCCAGTGTTCTTAGGCCTACAAAAGCACTTCCAAGGAAGGGTGCTGGCTAGCAACAGCTTTCAGTGCTGGCACTTTTCATCTCTGAGCAATTGCTCGACGTTTGCAATTTCTCAGCTCGTGTCTACGAGGCGGAGGGAGAAAGTGACCGTGACGTTTGGTGGCTAGAGAAGCGCAAAGCCCCAGTGTTGCTGCGCCTGTGAAAGCGCTTCCAAGGAAGGGTGCTGGCTAGCAACAGCTTTCAGTGCTGGCACTTTTCATCTCTGAGCAATTGCTCGACCTTTGCAATTTCTCAGCTCGTGTCTACGAGGCGGAGAGATAGTGACCGTGACGTTTGGTGGCTAGAGAAGCGCAAAGCCCCAGTGTTGCTGCGCCTGTGAAAGCGCTTCCAAGGAAGGGTGCTGGCTAGCAAGAGCTTTCAGTGCTGGCACTTTTCATCTCTGAGCAATTGCTCGACCTTTGCAATTTCTCACCTGAGCTCTCTTTAGAGTGCGCGAGAGGATGAGCAGAAGATTAGGTGGCTAGAGAAGCCCAGAGCCCCACTGTTCTTAGGCCTACAAAAGCGCATCCAAGGAAGGGTGCTGGCTAGCAGGAGCTTTCAGTGCTGGCACTTTTCATCTCTGAGCAATTGCTCGACCTTTGGAATTTCTCAGCTCGTGTCTACGAGACGGAGAGATAGTGACCGTGACGTTTGGTGGGTAGAGAAGCGCAAAGCCCCAGTGTTGCTGCGCCTGTGAAAGCGCTTCCAAGGAAGGGTGCTGGCTAGCAACAGTTTTCAGTGCTGGCACTTTTCATCTCTGAGCAATTGCTCGACCTTTGCAATTTCTCACCTGAGCTCTCTTTAGAGTGCGCGAGAGGATGAGCAGAAGATTAGGTGGCTGGAGAAGCACAGAGCCCTTGTGTTCTAAGGGCTACAAAAGCGCTTTCAAGGAAGGGTGCTGGCTAGCAAGAGCTTTCAGTGCTGGCACTTTTCATCTCTGAGCAATTGCTCGACCTTTGCAATTTCTCACCTGAGCTCTCTTTAGAGTGCGCGAGAGGATGAGCAGAAGATTAGGTGGCTAGAGAAGCCCAGAGCCCCACTGTTCTTAGGCCTACAAAAGCGCTTCCAAGGAAGGGTGCTGGCTAGCAACAGCTTTCAGTGCTGGCACTTTTCATCTCTGAGCAATTGCTCGACCTTTGCAATTTCTCAGCTCGTGTCTATGAGACGGAGAGATAGTGACCATAACGTTTGGTGGGTAGAGAAGCGCAAAGCCCCAGTGTTGCTGCGCCTGTGAAAGCGCTTCCAAGGAAGGGTGCTGGCTAGCAAGAGCTTTCAGTGCTGGCACTTTTCATCTCTGAGCAATTGCTCGACGTTTGCAATTTCTCACCTGAGCTCTCTTTAGAGTGCGCGAGAGGATGAGCACAAGATTAGGTGGCTAGAGAAGCCCAGAGCCCCAGTGTTCTTAGGGCTACAAAAGCGCATCCAAGGAAGGGTGCTGGCTAGCAACAGCTTTCAGTGCTGGCACTTTTCATCTCTGAGCAATTGCTCGACGTTTGCAATTTCTCAGCTCGTGTCTACGAGACGGAGAGATAGTGACCGTGACGTTTGGTGGCTAGAGAAGCGCAAAGCCCCAGTGTTGCTGCGCCTGTGAAAGCGCTTCCAAGGAAGGGTGCTGGCTAGCAACAGCTTTCAGTGCTGGCACTTTTCATCTCTGAGCAATTGCTCGACCTTTGCAATTTCTCACCTGAGCTCTCTTTAGAGTGCGCGAGAGGATGAGCAGAAGATTAGGTGGCTAGAGAAACACAGAGCCCCAGTGTTCTTAGGGCTACAAAAGCGCATCCAAGGAAGGGTGCTGGCTAGCAAGAGCTTTCAGTGCTGGCACTTTTCATCTCTGAGCAATTGCTCGACCTTTGCAATTTCTCACCTGAGCTCTCTTTAGACTGCGCGACAGGATGAGCAGAAGATTAGGTGGCTAGAGAAGCCCAGAGCCCCACTGTACTTAGGCCTACAAAAGCACTTCCAAGGAAGGGTGCTGGCTAGCAACAGCTTTCAGTGCTGGCACTTTTCATCTCTGAGCAATTGCTCGACGTTTGCAATTTCTCACCTGAGCTCTCTTTAGAGTGCACGAGAGGATGAGCAGAAGATTAGATGGCTAGAGAAGCCCAGAGCCCCACTGTTCTTAGGCCTACAAAAGCGCATCCAAGGAAGGGTGCTGGCTAGCAACAGCTTTCAGTGCTGGCACTTTTCATCTCTGAGCAATTGCTCGACCTTTGCAATTTCTCAGCTCGTGTCTATGAGACGGAGAGATAGTGACCATAACGTTTGGTGGCTAGAGAAGCGCAAAGCCCCAGTGTTGCTGCGCCTGTGAAAGCGCTTCCAAGGAAGGCTGCTGGCTAGCAACAGTTTTCAGTGCTGGCACTTTTCATCTCTGAGCAATTGCTCGACCTTTGCAATTTCTCACCTGAGCTCTCTTTAGAGTGCGCGAGAGGATGAGCAGAAGATTAGGTGGCTGGAGAAGCACAGAGCCCTTGTGTTCTAAGGGCTACAAAAGCGCTTCCAAGGAAGGGTGCTGGCTAGCAAGAGCTTTCAGTGCTGGCACTTTTCATCTCTGAGCAATTGCTCGACCTTTGCAATTTCTCACCTGAGCTCTCTTTAGAGTGCGCGAGAGGATGAGCAGAAGATGAGGTGGCTAGAGAAGCCCAGAGCCCCACTGTTCTTAGGCCTACAAAAGCGCTTCCAAGGAAGGGTGCTGGCTAGCAACAGCTTTCAGTGCTGGCACTTTTCATCTCTGAGCAATTGCTCGACCTTTGCAATTTCTCAGCTCGTGTCTATGAGACGGAGAGATAGTGACCATAACGTTTGGTGGGTAGAGAAGCGCAAAGCCCCAGTGTTGCTGCGCCTGTGAAAGCGCTTCCAAGGAAGGGTGCTGGCTAGCAAGAGCTTTCAGTGCTGGCACTTTTCATCTCTGAGCAATTGCTCGACGTTTGCAATTTCTCAGCTCAGGTCTACGAGCCAGAGAGATAGTGACCGTGACATTTGGTGGCTAGAGAAGCGCAAAGCCCCAGTGTTACTGCGCCTGTGAAAGCGCTTCCAAGGAAGGGTGCTGGCTAGCAACAGCTTTCAGTGCTGGCACTTTTCATCTCTGAGCAATTGTTCGACCTTTGCAATTTCTCAGCTCGTGTCTACGAGCCAGAGAGATAGTGACCGTGACATTTGGTGGCTAGAGAAGCGCAAAGCCCCAGTGTTGCTGCGCCTGTGAAAGCGCTTCCAAGGAAGGGTGCTGGCTAGCAAGAGCTTTCAGTGCTGGCACTTTTCATCTCTGAGCAATTGCTCGACCTTTGCAATTTCTCAGCTCGTGTCTACGAGCCAGAGAGATAGTGACCGTGACGTTTGGTGGCTAGAGAAGCGCAAAGCCCCAGTGTTGCTGTGCCTGTGAAAGCGCTTCCAAGGAAGGGTGCTGGCTAGCAAGAGCTTTCAGTGCTGGCACTTTTCATCTCTGAGCAATTGCTCGACGTTTGCAATTTCTCAGCTCGTGTCTACGAGGCGGAGGGAGAAAGTGACCGTGACGTTTGGTGGCTAGAGAAGCGCAAAGCCCCAGTGTTGCTGCGCCTGTGAAAGCGCTTCCAAGGAAGGGTGCTGGCTAGCAAGAGCTTTCAGTGCTGGCACTTTTCATCTCTGAGCAATTGCTCGACCTTTGCAATTTCTCACCTGAGCTCTCTTTAGAGTGCGCGAGAGGATGAGCAGAAGATTAGGTGGCTAGAGAAACACAGAGCCCCAGTGTTCTAAGGGCTACAAAAGCGCTTCCAAGGAAGGGTGCTGGCTAGCAACAGCTTTCAGTGCTGGCACTTTTCATCTCTGAGCAATTGCTCGACCTTTGCAATTTCTCAGCTCGTGTCTATGAGACGGAGAGATAGTGACCATAACGTTTGGTGGGTAGAGAAGCGCAAAGCCCCAGTGTTGCTGCGCCTGTGAAAGCGCTTCCAAGGAAGGGTGCTGGCTAGCAAGAGCTTTCAGTGCTGGCACTTTTCATCTCTGAGCAATTGCTCGACCTTTGCAATTTCTCAGCTCAGGTCTACGAGCCAGAGAGATAGTGACCGTGACATTTGGTGGCTAGAGAAGCGCAAAGCCCCAGTGTTACTGCGCCTGTGAAAGCTCTTCCAAGGAAGGGTGCTGGCTAGCAACAGCTTTCAGTGCTGGCACTTTTCATCTCTGAGCAATTGTTCGACCTTTGCAATTTCTCAGCTCATGTCTACGAGCCAGAGAGATAGTGACCGTGACATTTGGTGGCTAGAGAAGCGCAAAGCCCCAGTGTTGCTGTGCCTGTGAAAGCGCTTCCAAGGAAGGGTGCTGGCTAGCAACAGCTTTCAGTGCTGGCACTTTTCATCTCTGAGCAATTGCTCGACCTTTGCAATTTCTAAGCTCGTGTCTACGAGACGGAGAGATAGTGACCGTGACGTTTGGTGGCTAGAGAAGCGCAAAGCCCCAGTGTTGCTGCGCCTGTGAAAGCGCTTCCAAGGAAGGGTGCTGGCTAGCAAGAGCTTTCAGTGCTGGCACTTTTCATCTCTGAGCAATTGCTCGACCTTTGCAATTTCTCACCTGAGCTCTCGTTAGAGTGCGCGAGAGGATGAGCAGAAGATTAGGTGGCTAGAGAAACACAGAGCCCCAGTGTTCTTAGGCCTACAAAAGCACTTCCAAGAAAGGGTGCTGGCTAGCAACAGCTTTCAGTGCTGGCACTTTTTATCTCTGAGCAATTGCTCGACGTTTGCAATTTCTCAGCTCGTGTCTACGAGGCGGAGGGAGAAAGTGACCGTGACGTTTGGTGGCTAGAGAAGCGCAAAGCCCCAGTGTTGCTGCGCCTGTGAAAGCGCTTCCAAGGAAGGGTGCTGGCTAGCAAGAGCTTTCAGTGCTGGCACTTTTCATCTCTGAGCAATTGCTCGACCTTTGCAATTTCTCACCTGAGCTCTCTTTAGAGTGCGCGAGAAGATGAGCAGAAGATTAGGTGGCTAGAGAAACACAGAGCCCCAGTGTTCTTAGGCCTACAAAAGCACTTCCAAGGAAGGGTGCTGGCTAGCAACAGCTTTCAGTGCTGGCACTTTTCATCTCTGAGCAATTGCTCGACCTTTGCAATTTCTCAGCTCGTGTCTACGAGACGGAGAGATAGTGACCGTGACGTTTGGTGGCTAGAGAAGTGCAAAGCCCCAGTGTTGCTGCGCCTGTGAAAGCGCTTCCAAGGAAGGGTGCTGGCTAGCAACAGCTTTCAGTGCTGGCACTTTTCATCTCTGAGCAATTGCTCGACCTTTGCAATTTCTCAGCTCGTGTCTACGAGGCGGAGAGATAGTGACCGTGACGTTTGGTGGCTAGAGAAGCGCAAAGCCCCAGTGTTGCTGCGCCTGTGAAAGCGCTTCCAAGGAAGGGTGCTGGCTAGCAACAGCTTTCAGTGCTGGCACTTTTCATCTCTGAGCAATTGCTCGACCTTTGCAATTTCTCACCTGAGCTCTCTTTAGAGTGCGCGAGAGGATGAGCAGAAGATTAGGTGGCTAGAGAAGCCCAGAGCCCCACTGTTCTTAGGCCTACAAAAGCGCATCCAAGGAAGGGTGCTGGCTAGCAACAGCTTTCAGTGCTGGCACTTTTCATCTCTGAGCAATTGCTCGACCTTTGCAATTTCTCAGCTCGTGTCTATGAGACGGAGAGATAGTGACCATAACGTTTGGTGGGTAGAGAAGCGCAAAGCCCCAGTGTTGCTGCGCCTGTGAAAGCGCTTCCAAGGAAGGGTGCTGGCTAGCAAGAGCTTTCAGTGCTGGCACTTTTCATCTCTGAGCAATTGCTCGACCTTTGCAATTTCTCAGCTCGTGTCTACGAGACGGAGAGATAGTAACCGTGACATTTGGTGGCTAGAGAAGCGCAAAGCCCCAGTGTTGCTGCGCCTGTGAAAGCGCTTCCAAGGAAGGGTGCTGGCTAGCAACAGCTTTCAGTGCTGGCACTTTTCATCTCTGAGCAATTGCTCGACGTTTGCAATTTCTCAGCTCGTGTCTACGAGACGGAGAGATAGTGACCGTGACGTTTGGTGGCTAGAGAAGCGCAAAGCCCCAGTGTTACTGCGCCTGTGAAAGCGCTTCCAAGGAAGGGTGCTGGCTAGCAACAGCTTTCAGTGCTGGCACTTTTCATCTCTGAGCAATTGCTCGACCTTTGCAATTTCTCACCTGAGCTCTCTTTAGAGTGCGCGAGAGGATGAGCAGAAGATTAGGTGGCTAGAGAAGCCCAGAGCCCCACTGTTCTTAGGCCTACAAAAGCGCATCCAAGGAAGGGTGCTGGCTAGCAACAGCTTTCAGTGCTGGCACTTTTCATCTCTGAGCAATTGCTCGACCTTTGCAATTTCTCAGCTCGTGTCTACGAGACGGAGAGATAGTGACCGTGACGTTTGGTGGCTAGAGAAGCGCAAAGCCCCAGTGTTGCTGCGCCTGTGAAAGCGCTTCCAAGGAAGGGTGCTGGCTAGCAACAGTTTTCAGTGCTGGCACTTTTCATCTCTGAGCAATTGCTCGACCTTTGCAATTTCTCACCTGAGCTCTCTTTAGAGTGCGCGAGAGGATGAGCAGAAGATTAGGTGGCTGGAGAAGCACAGAGCCCTTGTGTTCTAAGGGCTACAAAAGCGCTTTCAAGGAAGGGTGCTGGCTAGCAAGAGCTTTCAGTGCTGGCACTTTTCATCTCTGAGCAATTGCTCGACCTTTGCAATTTCTCACCTGAGCTCTCTTTAGAGTGCGCGAGAGGATGAGCAGAAGATTAGGTGGCTAGAGAAGCCCAGAGCCCCACTGTTCTTAGGCCTACAAAAGCGCTTCCAAGGAAGGGTGCTGGCTAGCAACAGCTTTCAGTGCTGGCACTTTTCATCTCTGAGCAATTGCTCGACGTTTGCAATTTCTCAGCTCGTGTCTATGAGACGGAGAGATAGTGACCATAACGTTTGGTGGGTAGAGAAGCGCAAAGCCCCAGTGTTGCTGCGCCTGTGAAAGCGCTTCCAAGGAAGGGTGCTGGCTAGCAAGAGCTTTCAGTGCTGGCACTTTTCATCTCTGAGCAATTGCTCGACGTTTGCAATTTCTCAGCTCAGGTCTACGAGCCAGAGAGATAGTGACCGTGACATTTGGTGGCTAGAGAAGCGCAAAGCCCCAGTGTTACTGCGCCTGTGAAAGCGCTTCCAAGGAAGGGTGCTGGCTAGCAACAGCTTTCAGTGCTGGCACTTTTCATCTCTGAGCAATTGTTCGACCTTTGCAATTTCTCAGCTCGTGTCTACGAGCCAGAGAGATAGTGACCGTGACATTTGGTGGCTAGAGAAGCGCAAAGCCCCAGTGTTGCTGTGCCTGTGAAAGCGCTTCCAAGGAAGGGTGCTGGCTAGCAAGAGCTTTCAGTGCTGGCACTTTTCATCTCTGAGCAATTGCTCGACCTTTGCAATTTCTCAGCTCGTGTCTACGAGCCAGAGAGATAGTGACCGTGACATTTGGTGGCTAGAGAAGCGCAAAGCCCCAGTGTTGCTGTGCCTGTGAAAGCGCTTCCAAGGAAGGGTGCTGGCTAGCAAGAGCTTTCAGTGCTGGCACTTTTCATCTCTGAGCAATTGCTCGACCTTTGCAATTTCTCAGCTCGTGTCTACGAGGCGGAGGGAGAAAGTGACCGTGACGTTTGGTGGCTAGAGAAGCGCAAAGCCCCAGTGTTGCTGCGCCTGTGAAAGCGCTTCCAAGGAAGGGTGCTGGCTAGCAACAGCTTTCAGTGCTGGCACTTTTCATCTCTGAGCAATTGCTCGACCTTTGCAATTTCTCACCTGAGCTCTCTTTAGAGTGCGCGAGAGGATGAGCAGAAGATTAGGTGGCTAGAGAAACACAGAGCCCCAGTGTTCTAAGGGCTACAAAAGCGCTTCCAAGGAAGGGTGCTGGCTAGCAACAGCTTTCAGTGCTGGCACTTTTCATCTCTGAGCAATTGCTCGACCTTTGCAATTTCTCAGCTCGTGTCTACGAGCCAGAGAGATAGTGACCATAACGTTTGGTGGGTAGAGAAGCGCAAAGCCCCAGTGTTGCTGCGCCTGTGAAAGCGCTTCCAAGGAAGGGTGCTGGCTAGCAAGAGCTTTCAGTGCTGGCACTTTTCATCTCTGAGCAATTGCTCGACCTTTGCAATTTCTCAGCTCAGGTCTACGAGCCAGAGAGATAGTGACCGTGACATTTGGTGGCTAGAGAAGCGCAAAGCCCCAGTGTTACTGCGCCTGTGAAAGCTCTTCCAAGGAAGGGTGCTGGCTAGCAAGAGCTTTCAGTGCTGGCACTTTTCATCTCTGAGCAATTGCTCGACCTTTGCAATTTCTCACCTGAGCTCTCTTTAGAGTGCGCGAGAAGATGAGCAGAAGATTAGGTGGCTAGAGAAACACAGAGCCCCAGTGTTCTTAGGCCTACAAAAGCACTTCCAAGGAAGGGTGCTGGCTAGCAACAGCTTTCAGTGCTGGCACTTTTCATTGCTGAGCAATTGCTCGATGTTTGCAATTTCTCAGCTCGTGTCTACGAGACGGAGAGATAGTGACCGTGACGTTTGGTGGCTAGAGAAGCGCAAAGCCCCAGTGTTGCTGCGCCTGTGAAAGCGCTTCCAAGGAAGGGTGCTGGCTAGCAACAGATTTCAGTGCTGGCACTTTTCATCTCTGAGCAATTGCTCGACCTTTGCAATTTCTCAGCTCGTGTCTACGAGACAGAGAGATCGTGACCGTGACGTTTGGTGGCTAGAGAAGCGCAAAGCCCCAGTGTTACTGCGCCTCTGAAAGCGCTTCCAAGGAAGGGTGCTGGCTAGCAACAGCTTTCAGTGCTGGCACTTTTCATCTCTGAGCAATTGCTCGACCTTTGCAATTTCTCACCTGAGCTCTCTTTAGAGTGCGCGAGAGGATGAGCAGAAGATTAGGTGGCTAGAGAAGCCCAGAGCCCCACTGTTCTTAGGCCTACAAAAGCGCATCCAAGGAAGGGTGCTGGCTAGCAGGAGCTTTCAGTGCTGGCACTTTTCATCTCTGAGCAATTGCTCGACCTTTGCAATTTCTCAGCTCGTGTCTACGAGGCGGAGGGAGATAGTGACCGTGACGTTTGGTGGCTAGAGAAGCGCAAAGCCCCAGTGTTGCTGCGCCTGTGAAAGCGCTTCCAAGGAAGGGTGCTGGCTAGCAACAGCTTTCAGTGCTGGCACTTTTCATCTCTGAGCAATTGCTCGACCTTTGCAATTTCTCACCTGAGCTCTCTTTAGAGTGCGCGAGAGGATGAGCAGAAGATTAGGTGGCTAGAGAAGCCCAGAGCCCCAGTGTACTTAGGCCTACAGAAGCACTTCCAAGGAAGGGTGCTGGCTAGCAAGAGCTTTCAGTGCTGGCACTTTTCATCTCTGAGCAATTGCTCGACGTTTGCAATTTCTCAGCTCGTGTCTACGAGATGGAGAGATAGTGACCGTGACGTTTGGTGGCTAGAGAAGCGCAAAGCCCCAGTGTTGCTGCGCCTGTGAAAGCGCTTCCAAGGAAGGGTGCTGGCTAGCAACAGCTTTCAGTGCTGGCACTTTTCATCTCTGAGCAATTGCTCGACCTTTGCAATTTCTCACCTGAGCTCTCTTTAGAGTGCGCGAGAGGATGAGCAGAAGATTAGGTGGCTAGAGAAGCCCAGAGCCCCACTGTTCTTAGGCCTACAGAAGCACTTCCAAGGAAGGGTGCTGGCTAGCAACAGCTTTCAGTGCTGGCCCTTTTCATCTCTGAGCAATTGCTCGACGTTTGCAATTTCTCAGCTCGTGTCTACGAGACGGAGAGATAGTGACCGTGACGTTTGGTGGGTAGAGAAGCGCAAAGCCCCAGTGTTGCTGCGCCTGTGAAAGCGCTTCCAAGGAAGGGTGCTGGCTAGCAAGAGCTTTCAGTGCTGGCACTTTTCATCTCTGAGCAATTGCTCGACCTTTGCAATTTCTCACCTGAGCTCTCTTTAGAGTGCGCGAGAGGATGAGCAGAAGATTAGGTGGCTAGAGAAGCCCAGAGCCCCACTGTTCTAAGGGCTACAAAAGCGCTTCCAAGGAAGGGTGCTGGCTAGCAACAGCTTTCAGTGCTGGCACTTTTCATCTCTGAGCAATTGCTCGACCTTTGCAATTTCTCAGCTCGTGTCTATGAGACGGAGAGATAGTGACCATAACGTTTGGTGGGTAGAGAAGCGCAAAGCCCCAGTGTTGCTGCGCCTGTGAAAGCGCTTCCAAGGAAGGGTGCTGGCTAGCAAGAGCTTTCAGTGCTGGCACTTTTCATCTCTGAGCAATTGCTCGACCTTTGCAATTTCTCAGCTCAGGTCTACGAGCCAGAGAGATAGTGACCGTGACATTTGGTGGCTAGAGAAGCGCAAAGCCCCAGTGTTGCTGCGCCTGTGAAAGCGCTTCCAAGGAAGGGTGCTGGCTAGCAAGAGCTTTCAGTGCTGGCACTTTTCATCTCTGAGCAATTGTTCGACCTTTGCAATTTCTCACCTGAGCTCTCTTTAGAGTGCGCGAGAAGATGAGCAGAAGATTAGGTGGCTAGAGAAACACAGAGCCCCAGTGTTCTTAGGCCTACAAAAGCACTTCCAAGGAAGGGTGCTGGCTAGCAACAGCTTTCAGTGCTGGCACTTTTCATCGCTGAGCAATTGCTCGATGTTTGCAATTTCTCAGCTCGTGTCTACGAGACGGAGAGATAGTGACCGTGACGTTTGGTGGCTAGAGAAGCGCAAAGCCCCAGTGTTGCTGCGCCTGTGAAAGCGCTTCCAAGGAAGGGTGCTGGCTAGCAGGAGCTTTCAGTGCTGGCACTTTTCATCTCTGAGCAATTGCTCGACCTTTGCAATTTCTCAGCTCGTGTCTACGAGACAGAGAGATCGTGACCGTGACGTTTGGTGGCTAGAGAAGCGCAAAGCCCCAGTGTTACTGCGCCTGTGAAAGCGCTTCCAAGGAAGGGTGCTGGCTAGCAACAGCTTTCAGTGCTGGCACTTTTCATCTCTGAGCAATTGCTCGACCTTTGCAATTTCTCACCTGAGCTCTCTTTAGAGTGCGCGAGAGGATGAGCAGAAGATTAGGTGGCTAGAGAAGCCCAGAGCCCCACTGTTCTTAGGCCTACAGAAGCACTTCCAAGGAAGGGTGCTGGCTAGCAACAGCTTTCAGTGCTGGCCCTTTTCATCTCTGAGCAATTGCTCGACGTTTGCAATTTCTCAGCTCGTGTCTACGAGACGGAGAGATAGTGACCGTGACGTTTGGTGGGTAGAGAAGCGCAAAGCCCCAGTGTTGCTGCGCCTGTGAAAGCGCTTCCAAGGAAGGGTGCTGGCTAGCAACAGCTTTCAGTGCTGGCACTTTTCATCTCTGAGCAATTGCTCGACCTTTGCAATTTCTCACCTGAGCTCTCTTTAGAGTGCGCGAGAGGATGAGCAGAAGATTAGGTGGCTAGAGAAACACAGAGCCCCAGTGTTCTTAGGCCTACAAAAGCGCATCCAAGGAAGGGTGCTGGCTAGCAAGAGCTTTCAGTGCTGGCACTTTTCATCTCTGAGCAATTGCTCGACCTTTGCAATTTCTCACCTGAGCTCTCTTTAGACTGCGCGACAGGATGAGCAGAAGATTAGGTGGCTAGAGAAGCCCAGAGCCCCACTGTACTTAGGCCTACAAAAGCACTTCCAAGGAAGGGTGCTGGCTAGCAACAGCTTTCAGTGCTGGCACTTTTCATCTCTGAGCAATTGCTCGACGTTTGCTATTTCTCACCTGAGCTCTCTTTAGAGTGCGCGAGAGGATGAGCAGAAGATTAGGTGGCTAGAGAAACACAGAGCCCCACTGTTCTTAGGCCTACAAAAGCGCATCCAAGGAAGGGTGCTGGCTAGCAACAGCTTTCAGTGCTGGCACTTTTCATCTCTGAGCAATTGCTCGACCTTTGCAATTTCTCAGCTCGTGTCTACGAGACGGAGAGATAGTGACCGTGACGTTTGGTGGCTAGAGAAGCGCAAAGCCCCAGTGTTGCTGCGCCTGTGAAAGCGCTTCCAAGGAAGGGTGCTGGCTAGCAACAGTTTTCAGTGCTGGCACTTTTCATCTCTGAGCAATTGCTCGACCTTTGCAATTTCTCACCTGAGCTCTCTTTAGAGTGCGCGAGAGGATGAGCAGAAGATTAGGTGGCTGGAGAAACACAGAGCCCCAGTGTTCTTAGGCCTACAAAAGCGCTTCCAAGGAAGGGTGCTGGCTAGCAACAGCTTTCAGTGCTGGCACTTTTCATCTCTGAGCAATTGCTCGACCTTTGCAATTTCTCAGCTCGTGTCTATGAGACGGAGAGATAGTGACCATAACGTTTGGTGGGTAGAGAAGCGCAAAGCCCCAGTGTTGCTGCGCCTGTGAAAGCGCTTCCAAGGAAGGGTGCTGGCTAGCAAGAGCTTTCAGTGCTGGCACTTTTCATCTCTGAGCAATTGCTCGACGTTTGCAATTTCTCAGCTCAGGTCTACGAGCCAGAGAGATAGTGACCGTGACCTTTGGTGGCTAGAGAAGCGCAAAGCCCCAGTGTTACTGCGCCTGTGAAAGCGCTTCCAAGGAAGGGTGCTGGCTAGCAACAGCTTTCAGTGCTGGCACTTTTCATCTCTGAGCAATTGTTCGACCTTTGCAATTTCTCAGCTCGTGTCTACGAGCCAGAGAGATAGTGACCGTGACATTTGGTGGCTAGAGAAGCGCAAAGCCCCAGTGTTGCTGTGCCTGTGAAAGCGCTTCCAAGGAAGGGTGCTGGCTAGCAACAGCTTTCAGTGCTGGCACTTTTCATCTCTGAGCAATTGCTCGACCTTTGCAATTTCTCAGCTCGTGTCTACGAGACGGAGAGATAGTGACCGTGACGTTTGGTGGCTAGAGAAGCGCAAAGCCCCAGTGTTGCTGCGCCTGTGAAAGCGCTTCCAAGGAAGGGTGCTGGCTAGAACAGCTTTCAGTGCTGGCACTTTTCATCTCTGAGCAATTGCTCAACGTTTGCAATTTCTCACCTGAGCTCTCTTTAGAGTGCACGAGAGGATGAGCAGAAGATTAGGTGGCTAGAGAAGCCCAGAGCCCCAGTGTTCTTAGGCCTACAGAAGCACTTCCAAGGAAGGGTGCTGGCTAGCAACAGCTTTCAGTGCTGGCACTTTTCATCTCTGAGCAATTGCTCGACGTTTGCCATTTCTCAGCTCGTGTCTACGAGACGGAGAGATAGTGACCGTGACGTTTGGTGGGTAGAGAAGCGCAAAGCCCCAGTGTTGCTGCGCCTGTGAAAGCGCTTCCAAGGAAGGGTGCTGGCTAGCAACAGCTTTCAGTGCTGGCACTTTTCATCTCTGAGCAATTGCTCGACCTTTGCAATTTCTCACCTGAGCTCTCTTTAGAGTGCGCGAGAGGATGAGCAGAAGATTAGGTGGCTAGAGAAACACAGAGCCCCAGTGTTCTTAGGCCTACAAAAGCGCATCCAAGGAAGGGTGCTGGCTAGCAGGAGCTTTCAGTGCTGGCACTTTTCATCTCTGAGCAATTGCTCGACGTTTGCAATTTCTCAGCTCGTGTCTACGAGGCGGAGGGAGATAGTGACCGTGACGTTTGGTGGGTAGAGAAGCGCAAAGCCCCAGTGTTGCTGCGCCTGTGAAAGCGCTTCCAAGGAAGGGTGCTGGCTAGCAACAGCTTTCAGTGCTGGCACTTTTCATCTCTGAGCATTTGTTCGACTTTTGCAATTTCTCACCTGAGCTTTCTTTAAAGTGCGCGAGAGGATGAGCAGAAGATTAGGTGGCTGGAGAAGCACAGAGCCCTTGTGTTCTAAGGGCTACAAGAGCGCTTCCAAGGAAGGGTGCTGGCTAGCAACAGCTTTCAGTGCTGGCACTTTTCATCTCTGATCAATTGCTCGACGTTTGCAATTTCTCAGCTCGTGTCTACGAGACGGAGAGAGATAGTGACCGTGACGTTTGGTGGCTAGAGAAGTGCAAAGCCCCAGTGTTGCTGCGCCTGTGAAAGCGCTTCCAAGGAAGGCTGCTGGCTAGCAACAGTATTCAGTGCTGGCACTTTTCATCTCTGAGCAATTGCTCGACCTTTGCAATTTCTCACCTGACCTCTCTTTAGAGTGCGCGAGAGGATGAGCAGAAGATTAGGTGGCTAGAGAAACACAGAGCCCCAGTGTTCTTAGGCCTACAAAAGCGCATCCAAGGAAGGGTGCTGGCTAGCAACAGCTTTCAGTGCTGGCACTTTTCATCTCTGAGCAATTGCTCGACTTTTGCAATTTCTCAGCTCGTGTCTACGAGACGGAGAGAGATAGAGACCGTGATGTTTGGTGGGTAGAGAAGCGCAAAGCCCCAGTGTTGCTGCGCCTGTGAAAGCGCTTCCAAGGAAGGGTGCTGGCTAGCAGGAGCTTTCAGTGCTGGCACTTTTCATCTCTGAGCAATTGCTCGACCTTTGCAATTTCTCACCTGAGCTCTCTTTAGACTGCGCGACAGGATGAGCAGAAGATTAGGTGGCTAGAGAAGCCCAGAGCCCCACTGTTCTTAGGCCTACAAAAGCGCTTCCAAGGAAGGGTGCTGGCTAGCAAGAGCTTTCAGTGCTTGCACTTTTCATCTCTGAGCAATTGCTCGACCTTTGCAATTTCTCACCTGAGCTCTCTTTAGAGTGCGCGAGAGGATGAGCAGAAGATTAGGTGGCTGGAGAAGCACAGAGCCCTTGTGTTCTAAGGGCTACAAAAGCGCTTCCAAGGAAGGGTGCTGGCTATCATGAGCTTTCAGTGCTGGCACTTTTCATCTCTGAGCAATTGCTCGACCTTTGCAATTTCTCACCTGAGCTCTCTTTAGAGTGCGCGAGAGGATGAGCAGAAGATTAGGTGGCTAGAGAAACACAGAGCCCCAGTGTTCTTAGGCCTACAAAAGCGCTTCCAAGGAAGGGTGCTGGCTAGCAACAGCTTTCAGTGCTGGCACTTTTCATCTCTGAGCAATTGCTCGACCTTTGCAATTTCTCAGCTCGTGTCTATGAGACGGAGAGATAGTGACCATAACGTTTGGTGGGTAGAGAAGCGCAAAGCCCCAGTGTTGCTGCGCCTGTGAAAGCGCTTCCAAGGAAGGGTGCTGGCTAGCAAGAGCTTTCAGTGCTGGCACTTTTCATCTCTGAGCAATTGCTCGACGTTTGCAATTTCTCAGCTCAAGTCTACGAGCCAGAGAGATAGTGACCGTGACATTTGGTGGCTAGAGAAGCGCAAAGCCCCAGTGTTGCTGCGCCTGTGAAAGCGCTTCCAAGGAAGGGTGCTGGCTAGCAACAGCTTTCAGTGCTGGCACTTTTCATCTCTGAGCAATTGTTCGACCTTTGCAATTTCTCAGCTCGTGTCTACGAGCCAGAGAGATAGTGACCGTGACATTTGCTGGCTAGAGAAGCGCAAAGCCCCAGTGTTGCTGTGCCTGTGAAAGCGCTTCCAAGGAAGGGTGCTGGCTAGCAACAGCTTTCAGTGCTGGCACTTTTCATCTCTGAGCAATTGCTCGACCTTTGCAATTTCTCAGCTCGTGTCTACGAGACGGAGAGATAGTGACCGTGACGTTTGGTGGCTAGAGAAGCGCAAAGCCCCAGTGTTGCTGCGCCTGTGAAAGCGCTTCCAAGGAAGGGTGCTGGCTAGCAACAGTTTTCAGTGCTGGCACTTTTCATCTCTGAGCAATTGCTCGACCTTTGCAATTTCTCACCTGAGCTCTCTTTAGAGTGCGCGAGAGGATGAGCAGAAGATTAGGTGGCTGGAGAAGCACAGAGCCCTTGTGTTCTAAGGGCTACAAAAGCGCTTCCAAGGAAGGGTGCTGGCTAGCAACAGCTTTCAGTGCTGGCACTTTTCATCTCTGAGCAATTGCTCGACGTTTGCAATTTCTCAGCTCGTGTCTATGAGACGGAGAGATAGTGACCGTGACGTTTGGTGGCTAGAGAAGCGCAAAGCCCCAGTGTTGCTGCGCCTGTGAAAGCGCTTCCAAGGAAGGGTGCTGGCTAGCAACAGCTTTCAGTGCTGGCACTTTTCATCTCTGAGCAATTGCTCGACCTTTGCAATTTCTCACCTGAGCTCTCTTTAGAGTGCGCGAGAGGATGAGCAGAAGATTAGGTGGCTAGAGAAACCCAGAGCCCCACTGTTCTTAGGCCTACAAAAGCACTTCCAAGAAAGGGTGCTGGCTAGCAACAGCTTTCAGTGCTGGCACTTTTCATCTCTGAGCAATTGCTCGACGTTTGCTATTTCTCCCCTGAGCTCTCTTTAGAGTGCGCGAGAGGATGAGCAGAAGATTAGGTGGCCAGAGAAGCCCAGAGCACCAGTGTTCTTAGGCCTACAAAAGCGCATCCAAGGAAGGGTGCTGGCTAGCAACAGCTTTCAGTGCTGGCACTTTTCATCTCTGAGCAATTGCTCGACCTTTGCAATTTCTCAGCTCGTGTCTACGAGACGGAGAGATAGTGACCGTGACGTTTGGTGGGTAGAGAAGCGCAAAGCCCCAGTGTTGCTGCGCCTGTGAAAGCGCTTCCAAGGAAGGGTGCTGGCTAGCAAGAGCTTTCAGTGCTGGCACTTTTCATCTCTGAGCAATTGCTCGACCTTTGCAATTTCTCACCTGAGCTCTCTTTAGAGTGCGCGAGAGGATGAGCAGAAGATTAGGTGGCTGGAGAAGCACAGAGCCCTTGTGTTCTAAGGGCTACAAAAGCGCTTCCAAGGAAGGGTGCTGGCTAGCAACAGCTTTCAGTGCTGGCACTTTTCATCTCTGAGCAATTGCTCGACCTTTGCAATTTCTCACCTGAGCTCTCTTTAGAGTGCGCGAGAGGATGAGCAGAAGATTAGGTGGCTAGAGAAGCCCAGAGCCCCAGTGTTCTTAGGCCTACAGAAGCACTTCCAAGGAAGGGTGCTGGCTAGCAAGAGCTTTCAGTGCTGGCACTTTTCATCTCTGAGCAATTGCTCGACCTTTGCAATTTCTCAGCTCGTGTCTACGAGACGGAGAGATAGTGACCGTGACGTTTGGTGGCTAGAGAAGCGCAAAGCCCCAGTGTTGCTGCGCCTGTGAAAGCGCTTCCAAGGAAGGGTGCTGGCTAGCAACAGCTTTCAGTGCTGGCACTTTTCATCTCTGAGCAATTGCTCGACGTTTGCAATTTCTCACCTGAGCTCTCTTTAGAGTGCGCGAGAGGATGAGCAGAAGATTAGGTGGCTAGAGAAACACAGAGCCCCAGTGTTCTTAGGCCTACAAAAGCGCATCCAAGGAAGGGTGCTGGCTAGCAGGAGCTTTCAGTGCTGGCACTTTTCATCTCTGAGCAATTGCTCGACCTTTGCAATTTCTCACCTGAGCTCTCTTTAGACTGCGCGACAGGATGAGCAGAAGATTAGGTGGCTAGAGAAGCCCAGAGCCCCACTGTTCTTAGGCCTACAAAAGCACTTCCAAGAAAGGGTGCTGGCTAGCAACAGCTTTCAGTGCTGGCACTTTTCATCTCTGAGCAATTGCTCGACGTTTGCTATTTCTCCCCTGAGCTCTCTTTAGAGTGCGCGAGAGGATGAGCAGAAGATTAGGTGGCCAGAGAAGCCCAGAGCACCAGTGTTCTTAGGCCTACAAAAGCGCATCCAAGGAAGGGTGCTGGCTAGCAACAGCTTTCAGTGCTGGCACTTTTCATCTCTGAGCAATTGCTCGACCTTTGCAATTTCTCAGCTCGTGTCTACGAGACGGAGAGATAGTGACCGTGACGTTTGGTGGGTAGAGAAGCGCAAAGCCCCAGTGTTGCTGCGCCTGTGAAAGCGCTTCCAAGGAAGGGTGCTGGCTAGCAAGAGCTTTCAGTGCTGGCACTTTTCATCTCTGAGCAATTGCTCGACCTTTGCAATTTCTCACCTGAGCTCTCTTTAGAGTGCGCGAGAGGATGAGCAGAAGATTAGGTGGCTGGAGAAGCACAGAGCCCTTGTGTTCTAAGGGCTACAAAAGCGCTTCCAAGGAAGGGTGCTGGCTAGCAAGAGCTTTCAGTGCTGGCACTTTTCATCTCTGAGCAATTGCTCGACCTTTGCAATTTCTCACCTGAGCTCTCTTTAGAGTGCGCGAGAGGATGAGCAGAAGATTAGGTGGCTAGAGAAACACAGAGCCCCACTGTTCTTAGGCCTACAAAAGCGCTTCCAAGGAAGGGTGCTGGCTAGCAACAGCTTTCAGTGCTGGCACTTTTCATCTCTGAGCAATTGCTCGACCTTTGCAATTTCTCAGCTCGTGTCTATGAGACGGAGAGATAGTGACCGTGACGTTTGGTGGCTAGAGAAGCGCAAAGCCCCAGTGTTGCTGCGCCTGTGAAAGCGCTTCCAAGGAAGGGTGCTGGCTAGCAAGAGCTTTCAGTGCTGGCACTTTTCATCTCTGAGCAATTGCTCGACGTTTGCAATTTCTCAGCTCAGGTCTACGAGCCAGAGAGATAGTGACCGTGACGTTTGGTGGCTAGAGAAGCGCAAAGCCCCAGTGTTACTGCGCCTGTGAAAGCGCTTCCAAGGAAGGGTGCTGGCTAGCAACAGCTTTCAGTGCTGGCACTTTTCATCTCTGAGCAATTGTTCGACCTTTGCAATTTCTCAGCTCGTGTCTACGAGCCAGAGAGATAGTGACCGTGACATTTGGTGGCTAGAGAAGCGCAAAGCCCCAGTGTTGCTGTGCCTGTGAAAGCGCTTCCAAGGAAGGGTGCTGGCTAGCAACAACTTTCAGTGCTGGCACTTTTCATCTCTGAGCAATTGCTCGACCTTTGCAATTTCTGAGCTCGTGTCTACGAGGCGGAGGGAGAAAGTGACCGTGACGTTTGGTGGCTAGAGAAGCGCAAAGCCCCAGTGTTGCTGCGCCTGTGAAAGCGCTTCCAAGGAAGGGTGCTGGCTAGCAAGAGCTTTCAGTGCTGGCACTTTTCATCTCTGAGCATTTGCTCGACGTTTGCAATTTCTCACCTGAGCTCTCTTCAGAATGCGCGAGAGGATGAGCAGAAGATTAGGTGGCTACAGAAACACAGAGCCCCACTGTTCTTAGGCCTACAAAAGCACTTCCAAGGAAGGGTGCTGGCTAGCAACAGCTTTCAGTGCTGGCACTTTTCATCTCTGAGCAATTGCTCGACGTTTGCAATTTCTCAGCTCGTGTCTACGAGACGGAGAGATAGTGACCGTGACGTTTGGTGGCTAGAGAAGCGCAAAGCCCCAGTGTTGCTGCGCCTGTGAAAGCGCTTCCAAGGAAGGGTGCTGGCTAGCAAGAGCTTTCAGTGCTGGCACTTTTCATCTCTGAGCAATTGCTCGACCTTTGCAATTTCTCAGCTCGTGTCTACGAGACAGAGAGATCGTGACCGTGACGTTTGGTGGGTAGAGAAGCGCAAAGCCCCAGTGTTACTGCGCCTGTGAAAGCGCTTCCAAGGAAGGGTGCTGGCTAGCAAGAGCTTTCAGTGCTGGCACTTTTCATCTCTGAGCAATTGCTCGACCTTTGCAATTTCTCACCTGAGCTCTCTTTAGAGTGCGCGAGAGGATGAGCAGAAGATTAGGTGGCTAGAGAAGCCCAGAGCCCCACTGTACTTAGGCCTACAAAAGCACTTCCAAGGAGGGGTGCTGGCTAGCAAGAGCTTTCAGTGCTGGCACTTTTCATCTCTGAGCAATTGCTCGACCTTTGCAATTTCTCACCTGAGATCTCTTTAGACTGCGTGAGAGGATGAGCAGAAGATTAGGTGGCTAGAGAAGCCCAGAGCACCAGTGTTCTTAGGCCTACAAAAGCACTTCCAAGGAAGGGTGCTGGCTAGCAACAGCTTTCAGTGCTGGCACTTTTCATCTCTGAGCAATTGCTCGACGTTTGCTATTTCTCACCTGAGCTCTCTTTAGAGTGCGCGAGAGGATGAGCAGAAGATTAGGTGGCTAGAGAAACTCATAGCCCTTGCGTTGTAAGGGCTACAAAAGCGCATCCAAGGAAGGGTGCTGGCTAGCAAGAGCTTTCAGTGCTGGCACTTTTCATCTCTGAGCAATTGCTCGACCTTTGCAATTTCTCACCTGAGCTCTCTAGAGTGCGCGAGAGGATGAGCAGAAGATTAGGTGGCTAGAGAAACACAGAGCCCCACTGTACTTAGGCCTACAAAAGCACTTCCAAGGAAGGGTGCTGGCTAGCAACAGCTTTCAGTGCTGGCACTTTTCATCTCTGAGCAATTGCTCGACGTTTGCTATTTCTCACCTGAGCTCTCTTTAGAGTGCGCGAGAGGATGAGCAGAAGATTAGGTGGCTAGAGAAACACAGAGCCCCAGTGTTCTTAGGCCTACAAAAGCGCATCCAAGGAAGGGTGCTGGCTAGCAACAGCTTTCAGTGCTGGCACTTTTCATCTCTGAGCAATTGCTCGACGTTTGCAATTTCTCAGCTCGTGTCTACGAGACGGAGAGATAGTGACCGTGACGTTTGGTGGCTAGAGAAGCGCAAAGCCCCAGTGTTGCTGCGCCTGTGAAAGCGCTTCCAAGGAAGGGTGCTGGCTAGCAACAGCTTTCAGTGCTGGCACTTTTCATCTCTGAGCAATTGCTCGACGTTTGCAATTTCTCACCTGAGCTCTCTTTAGAGTGCGCGAGAGGATGAGCAGAAGATTAGGTGGCTGGAGAAGCACAGAGCCCTTGTGTTCTAAGGGCTACAAAAGCGCTTCCAAGGAAGGGTGCTGGCTAGCAAGAGCTTTCAGTGCTGGCACTTTTCATCTCTGAGCAATTGCTCGACCTTTGCAATTTCTCACCTGAGCTCTCTTTAGAGTGCGCGAGAGGATGAGCAGAAGATTAGGTGGCTAGAGAAACACAGAGCCCCACTGTTCTTAGGCCTACAAAAGCGCTTCCAAGGAAGGGTGCTGGCTAGCAAGAGCTTTCAGTGCTGGCACTTTTCATCTCTGAGCAATTGCTCGACGTTTGCAATTTCTCAGCTCAGGTCTACGAGCCGGAGAGATAGTGACCGTGACGTTTGGTGGGTAGAGAAGCGCAAAGCCCCAGTGTTGCTGCGCCTGTGAAAGCGCTTCCAAGGAAGGGTGCTGGCTAGCAACAGCTTTCAGTGCTGGCACTTTTCATCTCTGAGCAATTGCTCGACGTTTGCAATTTCTCAGCTCAGGTCTACGAGCCAGAGAGATAGTGACCGTGACATTTGGTGGCTAGAGAAGCGCAAAGCCCCAGTGTTACTGCGCCTGTGAAAGCGCTTCCAAGGAAGGGTGCTGGCTAGCAGGAGCTTTCGGTGCTGGCACTTTTCATCTCTGAGCAATTGCTCGACTTTTGCAATTTCTCAGCTCGTTTCTACGAGGCGGAGGGAGATAGTGACCGTGACATTTGGTGGGTAGAGAAGCGCAAAGCCCCAGTGTTGCTGCGCCTGTGAAAGCGCTTCCAAGGAAGGGTGCTGGCTAGCAGGAGCTTTCAGTGCTGGCACTTTTCATCTCTGAGCAATTGCTCGACGTTTGCAATTTCTCAGCTCGTGTCTACGAGACGGAGAGATAGTGACCATGACGTTTGGTGGCTAGAGAAGCGCAAAGCCCCAGTGTTGCGGCGCCTGTGAAAGCGCTTCCAAGGAAGGGTGCTGGCTAGCAACAGCTTTCAGTGCTGGCACTTTTCATCTCTGAGCAATTGTTCGACTTTTGCAATTTCTCACCTGAGCTTTCTTTAAAGTGCGCGAGAGGATGAGCAGAAGATTAGGTGGCTGGAGAAGCGCAGAGCCCCAGTGTTCTAAGGGCTACAAAAGCGCTTCCAAGGAAGGGTGCTGGCTAGCAACAGCTTTCAGTGCTGGCACTTTTCATCTCTGAGCAATTGCTCGACGTTTGCAATTTCTCAGCTCGTGTCTACGAGACGGAGAGATAGTGACCGTGACGTTTGGTGGGTAGAGAAGCGCAAAGCCCCAGTGTTGCTGCGCCTGTGAAAGCGCTTCCAAGGAAGGGTGCTGGCTAGCAAGAGCTTTCAGTGCTGGCACTTTTCATCTCTGAGCAATTGCTCGACCTTTGCAATTTCTCACCTGAGCTCTCTTTAGAGTGCGCGAGAGGATGAGCAGAAGATTAGGTGGCTGGAGAAGCACAGAGCCCTTGTGTTCTAAGGGCTACAAAAGCGCTTCCAAGGAAGGGTGCTGGCTAGCAACAGCTTTCAGTGCTGGCACTTTTCATCTCTGAGCAATTGCTCGACCTTTGCAATTTCTCACCTGAGCTCTCTTTAGAGTGCGCGAGAGGATGAGCAGAAGATTAGGTGGCTAGAGAAACACAGAGCCCCACTGTTCTTAGGCCTACAAAAGCGCTTCCAAGGAAGGGTGCTGGCTAGCAACAGCTTTCAGTGCTGGCACTTTTCATCTCTGAGCAATTGCTCGACCTTTGCAATTTCTCAGCTCGTGTCTATGAGACGGAGAGATAGTGACCGTGACGTTTGGTGGCTAGAGAAGCGCAAAGCCCCAGTGTTGCTGCGCCTGTGAAAGCGCTTCCAAGGAAGGGTGCTGGCTAGCAAGAGCTTTCAGTGCTGGCACTTTTCATCTCTGAGCAATTGCTCGACGTTTGCAATTTCTCAGCTCAGGTCTACGAGCCAGAGAGATAGTGACCGTGACGTTTGGTGGCTAGAGAAGCGCAAAGCCCCAGTGTTACTGCGCCTGTGAAAGCGCTTCCAAGGAAGGGTGCTGGCTAGCAACAGCTTTCAGTGCTGGCACTTTTCATCTCTGAGCAATTGTTCGACCTTTGCAATTTCTCAGCTCGTGTCTACGAGCCAGAGAGATAGTGACCGTGACATTTGGTGGCTAGAGAAGCGCAAAGCCCCAGTGTTGCTGTGCCTATGAAAGCGCTTCCAAGGAAGGGTGCTGGCTAGCAACAACTTTCAGTGCTGGCACTTTTCATCTCTGAGCAATTGCTCGACCTTTGCAATTTCTGAGCTCGTGTCTACGAGGCGGAGGGAGAAAGTGACCGTGACGTTTGGTGGCTAGAGAAGCGCAAAGCCCCAGTGTTGCTGCGCCTGTGAAAGCGCTTCCAAGGAAGGGTGCTGGCTAGCAAGAGCTTTCAGTGCTGGCACTTTTCATCTCTGAGCATTTGCTCGACGTTTGCAATTTCTCACCTGAGCTCTCTTCAGAATGCGCGAGAGGATGAGCAGAAGATTAGGTGGCTACAGAAACACAGAGCCCCACTGTTCTTAGGCCTACAAAAGCACTTCCAAGGAAGGGTGCTGGCTAGCAACAGCTTTCAGTGCTGGCACTTTTCATCTCTGAGCAATTGCTCGACGTTTGCAATTTCTCAGCTCGTGTCTACGAGACGGAGAGATAGTGACCGTGACGTTTGGTGGCTAGAGAAGCGCAAAGCCCCAGTGTTGCTGCGCCTGTGAAAGCGCTTCCAAGGAAGGGTGCTGGCTAGCAAGAGCTTTCAGTGCTGGCACTTTTCATCTCTGAGCAATTGCTCGACCTTTGCAATTTCTCAGCTCGTGTCTACGAGACAGAGAGATCGTGACCGTGACGTTTGGTGGGTAGAGAAGCGCAAAGCCCCAGTGTTACTGCGCCTGTGAAAGCGCTTCCAAGGAAGGGTGCTGGCTAGCAAGAGCTTTCAGTGCTGGCACTTTTCATCTCTGAGCAATTGCTCGACCTTTGCAATTTCTCACCTGAGCTCTCTTTAGAGTGCGCGAGAGGATGAGCAGAAGATTAGGTGGCTAGAGAAGCCCAGAGCCCCACTGTACTTAGGCCTACAAAAGCACTTCCAAGGAGGGGTGCTGGCTAGCAAGAGCTTTCAGTGCTGGCACTTTTCATCTCTGAGCAATTGCTCGACCTTTGCAATTTCTCACCTGAGATCTCTTTAGACTGCGTGAGAGGATGAGCAGAAGATTAGGTGGCTAGAGAAGCCCAGAGCACCAGTGTTCTTAGGCCTACAAAAGCACTTCCAAGGAAGGGTGCTGGCTAGCAACAGCTTTCAGTGCTGGCACTTTTCATCTCTGAGCAATTGCTCGACGTTTGCTATTTCTCACCTGAGCTCTCTTTAGAGTGCGCGAGAGGATGAGCAGAAGATTAGGTGGCTAGAGAAACTCATAGCCCTTGCGTTGTAAGGGCTACAAAAGCGCATCCAAGGAAGGGTGCTGGCTAGCAAGAGCTTTCAGTGCTGGCACTTTTCATCTCTGAGCAATTGCTCGACCTTTGCAATTTCTCACCTGAGCTCTCTAGAGTGCGCGAGAGGATGAGCAGAAGATTAGGTGGCTAGAGAAACACAGAGCCCCACTGTACTTAGGCCTACAAAAGCACTTCCAAGGAAGGGTGCTGGCTAGCAACAGCTTTCAGTGCTGGCACTTTTCATCTCTGAGCAATTGCTCGACGTTTGCTATTTCTCACCTGAGCTCTCTTTAGAGTGCGCGAGAGGATGAGCAGAAGATTAGGTGGCTAGAGAAACACAGAGCCCCAGTGTTCTTAGGCCTACAAAAGCGCATCCAAGGAAGGGTGCTGGCTAGCAACAGCTTTCAGTGCTGGCACTTTTCATCTCTGAGCAATTGCTCGACGTTTGCAATTTCTCAGCTCGTGTCTACGAGACGGAGAGATAGTGACCGTGACGTTTGGTGGCTAGAGAAGCGCAAAGCCCCAGTGTTGCTGCGCCTGTGAAAGCGCTTCCAAGGAAGGGTGCTGGCTAGCAACAGCTTTCAGTGCTGGCACTTTTCATCTCTGAGCAATTGCTCGACGTTTGCAATTTCTCACCTGAGCTCTCTTTAGAGTGCGCGAGAGGATGAGCAGAAGATTAGGTGGCTGGAGAAGCACAGAGCCCTTGTGTTCTAAGGGCTACAAAAGCGCTTCCAAGGAAGGGTGCTGGCTAGCAAGAGCTTTCAGTGCTGGCACTTTTCATCTCTGAGCAATTGCTCGACCTTTGCAATTTCTCACCTGAGCTCTCTTTAGAGTGCGCGAGAGGATGAGCAGAAGATTAGGTGGCTAGAGAAACACAGAGCCCCACTGTTCTTAGGCCTACAAAAGCGCTTCCAAGGAAGGGTGCTGGCTAGCAAGAGCTTTCAGTGCTGGCACTTTTCATCTCTGAGCAATTGCTCGACGTTTGCAATTTCTCAGCTCAGGTCTACGAGCCGGAGAGATAGTGACCGTGACGTTTGGTGGGTAGAGAAGCGCAAAGCCCCAGTGTTGCTGCGCCTGTGAAAGCGCTTCCAAGGAAGGGTGCTGGCTAGCAACAGCTTTCAGTGCTGGCACTTTTCATCTCTGAGCAATTGCTCGACGTTTGCAATTTCTCAGCTCAGGTCTACGAGCCAGAGAGATAGTGACCGTGACATTTGGTGGCTAGAGAAGCGCAAAGCCCCAGTGTTACTGCGCCTGTGAAAGCGCTTCCAAGGAAGGGTGCTGGCTAGCAGGAGCTTTCGGTGCTGGCACTTTTCATCTCTGAGCAATTGCTCGACTTTTGCAATTTCTCAGCTCGTTTCTACGAGGCGGAGGGAGATAGTGACCGTGACATTTGGTGGGTAGAGAAGCGCAAAGCCCCAGTGTTGCTGCGCCTGTGAAAGCGCTTCCAAGGAAGGGTGCTGGCTAGCAAGAGCTTTCAGTGCTGGCACTTTTCATCTCTGAGCAATTGCTCGACGTTTGCAATTTCTCAGCTCGTGTCTACGAGACGGAGAGATAGTGACCATGACGTTTGGTGGCTAGAGAAGCGCAAAGCCCCAGTGTTGCGGCGCCTGTGAAAGCGCTTCCAAGGAAGGGTGCTGGCTAGCAACAGCTTTCAGTGCTGGCACTTTTCATCTCTGAGCAATTGTTCGACTTTTGCAATTTCTCACCTGAGCTTTCTTTAAAGTGCGCGAGAGGATGAGCAGAAGATTAGGTGGCTGGAGAAGCGCAGAGCCCCAGTGTTCTAAGGGCTACAAAAGCGCTTCCAAGGAAGGGTGCTGGCTAGCAACAGCTTTCAGTGCTGGCACTTTTCATCTCTGAGCAATTGCTCGACGTTTGCAATTTCTCAGCTCGTGTCTACGAGACGGAGAGATAGTGACTGTGACGTTTGGTGGCTAGAGAAGCGCAAAGCCCCACTGTTGCTGCGCCTGTGAAAGCGCTTCCAAGGAAGGGTGCTGGCTAGCAAGAGCTTTCAGTGCTGGCACTTTTCATCTCTGAGCAATTGCTCGACGTTTGCAATTTCTCAGCTCGTGTCTACGAGCCAGAGAGATAGTGACCGTGACATTTGGTGGCTAGAGAAGCGCAAAGCCCCAGTGTTGCTGTGCCTGTGAAAGCGCTTCCAAGGAAGGGTGCTGGCTAGCAACAGCTTTCAGTGCTGGCACTTTTCATCTCTGAGCAATTGCTCGACCTTTGCAATTTCTCACCTGAGCTCTCTTTAGAGTGCGCGAGAGGATGAGCAGAAGATTAGGTGGCTAGAGAAACACAGAGCCCCAGTGTTCTTAGGCCTACAAAAGCACTTCCAAGGAAGGGTGCTGGCCAGCAACAGTTTTCAGTGATGGCACTTTTCATCTCTGAGCAATTGCTCGACGTTTGCAATTTCTCAGCTCGTGTCTACGAGACGGAGGGAGAAAGTGACCGTGACGTTTTGGTGGCTAGAGAAGCGCAAAGCCCCAGTGTTGCTGCGCCTGTGAAAGCGCTTCCAAGGAAGGGTGCTGGCTAGCAACAGCTTTCAGTGCTGGCACTTTTCATCTCTGAGCAATTGCTCGACGTTTGCAATTTCTCAGCTCGTGTCTACGAGACGGAGAGATAGTGACCGTGACGTTTGGTGCCTAGAGAAGCGCAAAGCCCCAGTGTTGCTGCGCCTGTGAAAGCGCTTCCAAGGAAGGGTGCTGGCTAGCAAGAGCTTTCAGTGCTGGCACTTTTCATCTCTGAGCAATTGCTCGACCTTTGCAATTTCTCACCTGAACTCTCTTTAGAGTGCGCGACAGGATGAGCAGAAGATTAGGTGGCTGGAGAAGCCCAGAGCCCCAGTGTTCTTAGGCCTACAAAAGCGCTTCCAAGGAAGGGTGCTGGCTAGCAACAGCTTTCAGTGCTGGCACTTTTCATCTCTGATCAATTGCTCGACTTTTGCAATTTCTCAGCTCGTGTCTACGAGACGGAGAGATAGTGACCGTGACGTTTGGTGGGTAGAGAAGCGCAAAGCCCCAGTGTTGCTGCGCCTGTGAAAGCGCTTCCAAGGAAGGGTGCTGGCTAGCAACAGCTTTCAGTGCTGGCACTTTTCATCTCTGAGCAATTGCTCGACGTTTGCAATTTCTCAGCTCGTGTCTACGAGACAGAGAGATCGTGACCGTGACGTTTGGTGGCTAGAGAAGCGCAAAGCCCCAGTGTTACTGCGCCTGTGAAAGCGCTTCCAAGGAAGGGTGCTGGCTAGCAAGAGCTTTCAGTGCTGGCACTTTTCATCTCTGAGCAATTGCTCGACCTTTGCAATTTCTCACCTGAGCTCTCTTTAGAGTGCGCGAGAGGATGAGCAGAAGATGAGGTGGCTAGAGCAGCCCAGAGCCCCACTGTACTTAGGCCTACAAAAGCACTTCCAAGGAGGGGTGCTGGCTAGCAAGAGCTTTCAGTGCTGGCACTTTTCATCTCTGAGCAATTGCTCGACCTTTGCAATTTCTCAGCTCGTGTCTACGAGACGGAGAGATAGTGACCGTGACGTTTGGTGGCTAGAGAAGCGCAAAGCCCCAGTGTTGCTGCGCCTGTGAAAGCGCTTCCAAGGAAGGGTGCTGGCTAGCAACAGCTTTCAGTGCTGGCACTTTTCATCTCTGAGCAATTGCTCGACGTTTGCAATTTCTCACCTGAGCTCTCGTTAGAGTGCGCGAGAGGATGAGCAGAAGATTAGGTGGCTAGAGAAGCCCAGAGCCCCAGTGTTCTTAGGCCTACAAAAGCACTTCCAAGGAAGGGTGCTGGCTAGCAACAGCTTTCAGTGCTGGCCCTTTTCATCTCTGAGCAATTGCTCGACGTTTGCAATTTCTCAGCTCGTGTCTACGAGACGGAGAGATAGTGACTTTGACGTTTGGTGGCTAGAGAAGCGCAAAGCCCCAGTGTTGCTGCGCCTGTGAAAGCGCTTCCAAGGAAGGGTGCTGGCTAGCAAGAGCTTTCAGTGCTGGCACTTTTCATCTCTGAGCAATTGCTCGACGTTTGCAATTTCTCAGCTCGTGTCTACGAGACGGAGAGATAGTGACCGTGACGTTTGGTGGCTAGAGAAGCGCAAAGCCCCAGTGTTGCTGCGCCTGTGAAAGCGCTTCCAAGGAAGGGTGCTGGCTAGCAACAGCTTTCAGTGCTGGCACTTTTCATCTCTGAGCAATTGCTCAACCTTTGCAATTTCTCACCTGAGCTCTCTTTAGAGTGCGCGAGAGGATGAGCAGAAGATTAGGTGGCTAGAGAAGCCCAGAGCCCCACTGTTCTTAGGCCTACAAAAGCGCATCCTAGGAAGGGTGCTGGCTAGCAGGAGCTTTCAGTGCTGGCACTTTTCATCTCTGAGCAATTGCTCGACCTTTGCAATTTCTCAGCTCGTGTCTACGAGGCGGAGGGAGATAGTGACCGTGACGTTTGGTGGCTAGAGAAGCGCAAAGCCCCAGTGTTGCTGCGCCTGTGAAAGCGCTTCCAAGGAAGGGTGCTGGCTAGCAACAGCTTTCAGTGCTGGCACTTTTCATCTCTGAGCAATTGCTCGACCTTTGCAATTTCTCACCTGAGCTCTCTTTAGACTGCGCGACAGGATGAGCAGAAGATTAGGTGGCTAGAGAAACACAGAGCCCCACTGTTCTTAGGCCTACAGAAGCACTTCCAAGGAAGGGTGCTGGCTAGCAACAGCTTTCAGTGCTGGCACTTTTCATCTCTGAGCAATTGCTCGACGTTTGCAATTTCTCAGCTCGTGTCTACGAGACGGAGAGATAGTGACCGTGACGTTTGGTGGCTAGAGAAGCGCAAAGCCCCAGTGTTGCTGCGCCTGTGAAAGCGCTTCCAAGGAAGGGTGCTGGCTAGCAACAGCTTTCAGTGCTGGCACTTTTCATCTCTGAGCAATTGCTCGACCTTTGCAATTTCTCACCTGAGCTCTCTTTAGAGTGCGCGAGAGGATGAGCAGATGATTAGGTGGCTAGAGAAACACAGAGCCCCACTGTTCTTAGGCCTACAAAAGCGCATCCAAGGAAGGGTGCTGGCTAGCAGGAGCTTTCAGTGCTGGCACTTTTCATCTCTGATCAATTGCTCGACGTTTGCAATTTCTCAGCTCGTGTCTACGAGACGGAGAGATAGTGACCGTGACGTTTGGTGGCTAGAGAAGCGCAAAGCCCCAGTGTTGCTGCGCCTGTGAAAGCGCTTCCAAGGAAGGGTGCTGGCTAGCAACAGCTTTCAGTGCTGGCACTTTTCATCTCTGAGCAATTGCTCGACCTTTGCAATTTCTCAGCTCGTGTCTACGAGACAGAGAGATAGTGACCGTGACGTTTGGTGGGTAGAGAAGCGCAAAGCCCCAGTGTTACTGCGCCTGTGAAAGCGCTTCCAAGGAAGGGTGCTGGCTAGCAAGAGCTTTCAGTGCTGGCACTTTTCATCTCTGAGCAATTGCTCGACCTTTGCAATTTCTCACCTGAGATCTCTTTAGAGTGCGCGAGAGGATGAGCAGAAGATTAGGTGGCTAGAGAAGCCCAGAGCCCCACTGTACTTAGGCCTACAAAAGCACTTCCAAGGAAGGGTGCTGGCTAGCAAGAGCTTTCAGTGCTGGCACTTTTCATCTCTGAGCAATTGCTCGACCTTTGCAATTTCTCACCTGAGATCTCTTTAGACTGCGTGAGAGGATGAGCAGAAGATTAGGTGGCTAGAGAAGCCCAGAGCACCAGTGTTCTTAGGCCTACAAAAGCACTTCCAAGGAAGGGTGCTGGCTAGCAACAGCTTTCAGTGCTGGCACTTTTCATCTCTGAGCAATTGCTCGACGTTTGCTATTTCTCACCTGAGCTCTCTTTAGAGTGCGCGAGAGGATGAGCAGAAGATTAGGTGGCTGGAGAAGCACAGAGCCCTTGTGTTCTAAGGGCTACAAAAGCGCTTCCAAGGAAGGGTGCTGGCTAGCAAGAGCTTTCAGTGCTGGCACTTTTCATCTCTGAGCAATTGCTCGACCTTTGCAATTTCTCACCTGAGCTCTCTTTAGAGTGCGCGAGAGGATGAGCAGAAGATTAGGTGGCTAGAGAAACACAGAGCCCCACTGTTCTTAGGCCTACAAAAGCGCTTCCAAGGAAGGGTGCTGGCTAGCAACAGCTTTCAGTGCTGGCACTTTTCATCTCTGAGCAATTGCTCGACCTTTGCAATTTCTCAGCTCGTGTCTATGAGACGGAGAGATAGTGACCATAACGCTTGGTGGGTAGAGAAGCGCAAAGCCCCAGTGTTGCTGCGCCTGTGAAAGCGCTTCCAAGGAAGGGTGCTGGCTAGCAAGAGCTTTCAGTGCTGGCACTTTTCATCTCTGAGCAATTGCTCGACGTTTGCAATTTCTCAGCTCAGGTCTACGAGCCAGAGAGATAGTGACCGTGACGTTTGGTGGCTAGAGAAGCGCAAAGCCCCAGTGTTACTGCGCCTGTGAAAGCGCTTCCAAGGAAGGGTGCTGGCTAGCAGGAGCTTTCGGTGCTGGCACTTTTCATCTCTGAGCAATTGCTCGACTTTTGCAATTTCTCAGCTCGTTTCTACGAGGCGGAGGGAGATAGTGACCGTGACGTTTGGTGGGTAGAGAAGCGCAAAGCCCCAGTGTTGCTGCGCCTGTGAAAGCGCTTCCAAGGAAGGGTGCTGGCTAGCAAGAGCTTTCAGTGCTGGCACTTTTCATCTCTGAGCAATTGCTCGACGTTTGCAATTTCTCAGCTCGTGTCTACGAGACGGAGAGATAGTGACCATGACGTTTGGTGGCTAGAGAAGCGCAAAGCCCCAGTGTTGCGGCGCCTGTGAAAGCGCTTCCAAGGAAGGGTGCTGGCTAGCAACAGCTTTCAGTGCTGGCACTTTTCATCTCTGAGCAATTGTTCGACTTTTGCAATTTCTCACCTGAGCTTTCTTTAAAGTGCGCGAGAGGATGAGCAGAAGATTAGGTGGCTGGAGAAGCGCAGAGCCCCAGTGTTCTAAGGGCTACAAAAGCGCTTCCAAGGAAGGGTGCTGGCTAGCAACAGCTTTCAGTGCTGGCACTTTTCATCTCTGAGCAATTGCTCGACGTTTGCAATTTCTCAGCTCGTGTCTACGAGACGGAGAGATAGTGACCGTGACGTTTGGTGGCTAGAGAAGCGCAAAGCCCCACTGTTGCTGCGCCTGTGAAAGCGCTTCCAAGGAAGGGTGCTGGCTAGCAAGAGCTTTCAGTGCTGGCACTTTTCATCTCTGAGCAATTGCTCGACGTTTGCAATTTCTCAGCTCGTGTCTACGAGCCAGAGAGATAGTGACCGTGACATTTGGTGGCTAGAGAAGCGCAAAGCCCCAGTGTTGCTGCGCCTGTGAAAGCGCTTCCAAGGAAGGGTGCTGGCTAGCAACAGCTTTCAGTGCTGGCACTTTTCATCTCTGAGCAATTGCTCGACCTTTGCAATTTCTCACCTGAGCTCTCTTTAGAGTGCGCGAGAGGATGAGCAGAAGATTAGGTGGCTAGAGAAACACAGAGCCCCAGTGTTCTTAGGCCTACAAAAGCACTTCCAAGGAAGGGTGCTGGCTAGCAACAGTTTTCAGTGCTGGCACTTTTCATCTCTGAGCAATTGCTCGACGTTTGCAATTTCTCAGCTCGTGTCTACGAGGCGGAGGGAGAAAGTGACCGTGACGTTTTGGTGGCTAGAGAAGCGCAAAGCCCCAGTGTTGCTGCGCCTGTGAAAGCGCTTCCAAGGAAGGGTGCTGGCTAGCAACAGCTTTCAGTGCTGGCACTTTTCATCTCTGAGCAATTGCTCGACGTTTGCAATTTCTCAGCTCGTGTCTACGAGACGGAGAGATAGTGACCGTGACGTTTGGTGGGTAGAGAAGCGCAAAGCCCCAGTGTTGCTGCGCCTGTGAAAGCGCTTCCAAGGAAGGGTGCTGGCTAGCAAGAGCTTTCAGTGCTGGCACTTTTCATCTCTGAGCAATTGCTCGACCTTTGCAATTTCTCACCTGAACTCTCTTTAGAGTGCGCGAGAGGATGAGCAGAAGATTAGGTGGCTGGAGAAGCACAGAGCCCCACTGTTCTTAGGCCTACAAAAGCGCTTCCAAGGAAGGGGGCTGGCTAGCAACAGCTTTCAGTGCTGGCACTTTTCATCTCTGATCAATTGCTCGACTTTTGCAATTTCTCAGCTCGTGTCTACGAGACGGAGAGATAGTGACCGTGACGTTTGGTGGGTAGAGAAGCGCAAAGCCCCAGTGTTGCTGCGCCTGTGAAAGCGCTTCCAAGGAAGGGTGCTGGCTAGCAAGAGCTTTCAGTGCTGGCACTTTTCATCTCTGAGCAATTGCTCGACGTTTGCAATTTCTCAGCTCGTGTCTACGAGACAGAGAGATCGTGACCGTGACGTTTGGTGGCTAGAGAAGCGCAAAGCCCCAGTGTTACTGCGCCTGTGAAAGCGCTTCCAAGGAAGGGTGCTGGCTAGCAAGAGCTTTCAGTGCTGGCACTTTTCATCTCTGAGCAATTGCTCGACCTTTGCAATTTCTCACCTGAGCTCTCTTTAGAGTGCGCGAGAGGATGAGCAGAAGATGAGGTGGCTAGAGAAGCCCAGAGCCCCACTGTACTTAGGCCTACAAAAGCACTTCCAAGGAGGGGTGCTGGCTAGCAAGAGCTTTCAGTGCTGGCACTTTTCATCTCTGAGCAATTGCTCGACGTTTGCAATTTCTCAGCTCGTGTCTACGAGACGGAGAGATAGTGACCGTGACGTTTGGTGGCTAGAGAAGCGCAAAGCCCCAGTGTTGCTGCGCCTGTGAAAGCGCTTCCAAGGAAGGGTGCTGGCTAGCAACAGCTTTCAGTGCTGGCACTTTTCATCTCTGAGCAATTGCTCGACGTTTGCAATTTCTCACCTGAGCTCTCGTTAGAGTGCGCGAGAGGATGAGCAGAAGATTAGGTGGCTAGAGAAGCCCAGAGCCCCACTGTACTTAGGCCTACAGAAGCACTTCCAAGGAAGGGTGCTGGCTAGCAACAGCTTTCAGTGCTGGCCCTTTTCATCTCTGAGCAATTGCTCGACGTTTGCAATTTCTCAGCTCGTGTCTACGAGACGGAGAGATAGTGACTTTGACGTTTGGTGGCTAGAGAAGCGCAAAGCCCCAGTGTTGCTGCGCCTGTGAAAGCGCTTCCAAGGAAGGGTGCTGGCTAGCAAGAGCTTTCAGTGCTGGCACTTTTCATCTCTGAGCAATTGCTCGACGTTTGCAATTTCTCAGCTCGTGTCTACGAGACGGAGAGATAGTGACCGTGACGTTTGGTGGCTAGAGAAGCGCAAAGCCCCAGTGTTGCTGCGCCTGTGAAAGCGCTTCCAAGGAAGGGTGCTGGCTAGCAACAGCTTTCAGTGCTGGCACTTTTCATCTCTGAGCAATTGCTCAACCTTTGCAATTTCTCACCTGAGCTCTCTTTAGAGTGCGCGAGAGGATGAGCAGAAGATTAGGTGGCTGGAGAAGCACAGAGCCCCAGTGTTCTTAGGCCTACAAAAGCGCTTCCAAGGAAGGGGGCTGGCTAGCAACAGCTTTCAGTGCTGGCACTTTTCATCTCTGAGCAATTGCTCGACCTTTGCAATTTCTCAGCTCGTGTCTACGAGATGGAGAGATAGTGACCGTGACGTTTGGTGGGTAGAGAAGCGCAAAGCCCCAGTGTTGCTGCGCCTGTGAAAGCGCTTCCAAGGAAGGGTGCTGGCTAGCAACAGCTTTCAGTGCTGGCACTTTTCATCTCTGAGCAATTGCTCGACGTTTGCAATTTCTCAGCTCGTGTCTACGAGACAGAGAGATCGTGACCGTGACGTTTGGTGGCTAGAGAAGCGCAAAGCCCCAGTGTTACTGCGCCTGTGAAAGCGCTTCCAAGGAAGGGTGCTGGCTAGCAAGAGCTTTCAGTGCTGGCACCTTTCATCTCTGAGCAATTGCTCGACCTTTGCAATTTCTCACCTGAGCTCTCTTTAGAGTGCGCGAGAGGATGAGCAGAAGATGAGGTGGCTAGAGAAGCCCAGAGCCCCACTGTACTTAGGCCTACAAAAGCACTTCCAAGGAGGGGTGCTGGCTAGCAAGAGCTTTCAGTGCTGGCACTTTTCATCTCTGAGCAATTGCTCGACGTTTGCAATTTCTCAGCTCGTGTCTACGAGACGGAGAGATAGTGACCGTGACGTTTGGTGGCTAGAGAAGCGCAAAGCCCCAGTGTTGCTGCGCCTGTGAAAGCGCTTCCAAGGAAGGGTGCTGGCTAGCAACAGCTTTCAGTGCTGGCACTTTTCATCTCTGAGCAATTGCTCGACGTTTGCAATTTCTCACCTGAGCTCTCGTTAGAGTGCGCGAGAGGATGAGCAGAAGATTAGGTGGCTAGAGAAGCCCAGAGCCCCACTGTACTTAGGCCTACAGAAGCGCTTCCAAGGAAGGGTGCTGGCTAGCAAGAGCTTTCAGTGCTGGCACTTTTCATCTCTGAGCAATTGCTCGACGTTTGCAATTTCTCAGCTCGTGTCTACGAGACGGAGAGATAGTGACCGTGACGTTTGGTGGCTAGAGAAGCGCAAAGCCCCAGTGTTGCTGCGCCTGTGAAAGCGCTTCCAAGGAAGGGTGCTGGCTAGCAACAGCTTTCAGTGCTGGCACTTTTCATCTCTGAGCATTTGCTCAACCTTTGCAATTTCTCACCTGAGCTCTCTTTAGAGTGCGCGAGAGGATGAGCAGAAGATTAGGTGGCTAGAGAAACACAGAGCCCCACTGTTCTTAGGCCTACAAAAGCGCATCCTAGGAAGGGTGCTGGCTAGCAGGAGCTTTCAGTGCTGGCACTTTTCATCTCTGAGCAATTGCTCGACCTTTGCAATTTCTCAGCTCGTGTCTACGAGGCGGAGGGAGATAGTGACCGTGACGTTTGGTGGCTAGAGAAGCGCAAAGCCCCAGTGTTGCTGCGCCTGTGAAAGCGCTTCCAAGGAAGGGTGCTGGCTAGCAACAGCTTTCAGTGCTGGCACTTTTCATCTCTGAGCAATTGCTCGACCTTTGCAATTTCTCACCTGAGCTCTCTTTAGACTGCGCGACAGGATGAGCAGAAGATTAGGTGGCTAGAGAAACACAGAGCCCCACTGTTCTTAGGCCTACAGAAGCACTTCCAAGGAAGGGTGCTGGCTAGCAACAGCTTTCAGTGCTGGCACTTTTCATCTCTGAGCAATTGCTCGACGTTTGCAATTTCTCAGCTCGTGTCTACGAGACGGAGAGATAGTGACCGTGACGTTTGGTGGCTAGAGAAGCGCAAAGCCCCAGTGTTGCTGCGCCTGTGAAAGCGCTTCCAAGGAAGGGTGCTGGCTAGCAAGAGCTTTCAGTGCTGGCACTTTTCATCTCTGAGCAATTGTTCGACTTTTGCAATTTCTCACCTGAGCTTTCTTTAAAGTGCGCGAGAGGATGAGCAGAAGATTAGGTGGCTGGAGAAGCACAGAGCCCCAGTGTTCTTAGGCCTACAAAAGCGCTTCCAAGGAAGGGTGCTGGCTAGCAACAGCTTTCAGTGCTGGCACTTTTCATCTCTGAGCAATTGCTCGACGTTTGCAATTTCTCAGCTCGTGTCTACGAGACGGAGAGATAGTGACCGTGACGTTTGGTGGCTAGAGAAGTGCAAAGCCCCAGTGTTACTGCGCCTGTGAAAGCGCTTCCAAGGAAGGGTGCTGGCTAGCAACAGCTTTCAGTGCTGGCACTTTTCATCTCTGAGCAATTGCTCGACCTTTGCAATTTCTCACCTGAGCTCTCTTTAGAGTGCGCGAGAGGATGAGCAGAAGATTAGGTGGATAGAGAAACACAGAGCCCCACTGTTCTTAGGCCTACAAAAGCGCATCCAAGGAAGGGTGCTGGCTAGCAGGAGCTTTCAGTGCTGGCACTTTTCATCTCTGATCAATTGCTCGACGTTTGCAATTTCTCAGCTCGTGTCTACGAGACGGAGACATAGTGACCGTGACGTTTGGTGGGTAGAGAAGCGCAAAGCCCCAGTGTTGCTGCGCCTGTGAAAGCGCTTCCAAGGAAGGGTGCTGGCTAGCAACAGCTTTCAGTGCTGGCACTTTTCATCTCTGAGCAATTGCTCGACTTTTGCAATTTCTCAGCTCGTGTCTACGAGACAGAGAGATCGTGACCGTGACGTTTGGTGGGTAGAGAAGCGCAAAGCCCCAGTGTTACTGCGCCTGTGAAAGCGCTTCCAAGGAAGGGTGCTGGCTAGCAAGAGCTTTCAGTGCTGGCACTTTTCATCTCTGAGCAATTGCTCGACGTTTGCAATTTCTCACCTGAGCTCTCTTTAGAGCGCGCGAGAGGATGAGCAGAAGATTAGGTGGCTAGAGAAGCCCAGAGCCCCACTGTACTTAGGCCTACAAAAGCACTTCCAAGGAGGGGTGCTGGCTAGCAACAGCTTTCAGTGCTGGCACTTTTCATCTCTGAGCAATTGCTCGACCTTTGCAATTTCTCACCTGAGATCTCTTTAGACTGCGTGAGAGGATGAGCAGAAGATTAGGTGGCTAGAGAAGCCCAGAGCACCAGTGTTCTTAGGCCTACAAAAGCACTTCCAAGGAAGGGTGCTGGCTAGCAACAGCTTTCAGTGCTGGCACTTTTCATCTCTGAGCAATTGCTCGACGTTTGCTATTTCTCACCTGAGCTCTCTTTAGAGTGCGCGAGAGGATGAGCAGAAGATTAGGTGGCTGGAGAAGCACAGAGCCCTTGTGTTCTAAGGGCTACAAAAGCGCTTCCAAGGAAGGGTGCTGGCTAGCAAGAGCTTTCAGTGCTGGCACTTTTCATCTCTGAGCAATTGCTCGACCTTTGCAATTTCTCACCTGAGCTCTCTTTAGAGTGCGCGAGAGGATGAGCAGAAGATTAGGTGGCTAGAGAAACACAGAGCCCCACTGTTCTTAGGCCTACAAAAGCGCTTCCAAGGAAGGGTGCTGGCTAGCAACAGCTTTCAGTGCTGGCACTTTTCATCTCTGAGCAATTGCTCGACCTTTGCAATTTCTCAGCTCGTGTCTATGAGACGGAGAGATAGTGACCATAACGCTTGGTGGGTAGAGAAGCGCAAAGCCCCAGTGTTGCTGCGCCTGTGAAAGCGCTTCCAAGGAAGGGTGCTGGCTAGCAAGAGCTTTCAGTGCTGGCACTTTTCATCTCTGAGCAATTGCTCGACGTTTGCAATTTCTCAGCTCAGGTCTACGAGCCAGAGAGATAGTGACCGTGACATTTGGTGGCTAGAGAAGCGCAAAGCCCCAGTGTTACTGCGCCTGTGAAAGCGCTTCCAAGGAAGGGTGCTGGCTAGCAGGAGCTTTCGGTGCTGGCACTTTTCATCTCTGAGCAATTGCTCGACTTTTGCAATTTCTCAGCTCGTTTCTACGAGGCGGAGGGAGATAGTGACCGTGACGTTTGGTGGGTAGAGAAGCGCAAAGCCCCAGTGTTGCTGCGCCTGTGAAAGCGCTTCCAAGGAAGGGTGCTGGCTAGCAAGAGCTTTCAGTGCTGGCACTTTTCATCTCTGAGCAATTGCTCGACGTTTGCAATTTCTCAGCTCGTGTCTACGAGACGGAGAGATAGTGACCATGACGTTTGGTGGCTAGAGAAGCGCAAAGCCCCAGTGTTGCGGCGCCTGTGAAAGCGCTTCCAAGGAAGGGTGCTGGCTAGCAACAGCTTTCAGTGCTGGCACTTTTCATCTCTGAGCAATTGTTCGACTTTTGCAATTTCTCACCTGAGCTTTCTTTAAAGTGCGCGAGAGGATGAGCAGAAGATTAGGTGGCTGGAGAAGCGCAGAGCCCCAGTGTTCTAAGGGCTACAAAAGCGCTTCCAAGGAAGGGTGCTGGCTAGCAACAGCTTTCAGTGCTGGCACTTTTCATCTCTGAGCAATTGCTCGACGTTTGCAATTTCTCAGCTCGTGTCTACGAGACGGAGAGATAGTGACCGTGACGTTTGGTGGCTAGAGAAGCGCAAAGCCCCACTGTTGCTGCGCCTGTGAAAGCGCTTCCAAGGAAGGGTGCTGGCTAGCAAGAGCTTTCAGTGCTGGCACTTTTCATCTCTGAGCAATTGCTCGACGTTTGCAATTTCTCAGCTCGTGTCTACGAGCCAGAGAGATAGTGACCGTGACATTTGGTGGCTAGAGAAGCGCAAAGCCCCAGTGTTGCTGTGCCTGTGAAAGCGCTTCCAAGGAAGGGTGCTGGCTAGCAACAGCTTTCAGTGCTGGCACTTTTCATCTCTGAGCAATTGCTCGACCTTTGCAATTTCTCACCTGAGCTCTCTTTAGAGTGCGCGAGAGGATGAGCAGAAGATTAGGTGGCTAGAGAAACACAGAGCCCCAGTGTTCTTAGGCCTACAAAAGCACTTCCAAGGAAGGGTGCTGGCTAGCAACAGTTTTCAGTGCTGGCACTTTTCATCTCTGAGCAATTGCTCGACGTTTGCAATTTCTCAGCTCGTGTCTACGAGGCGGAGGGAGAAAGTGACCGTGACGTTTTGGTGGCTAGAGAAGCGCAAAGCCCCAGTGTTGCTGCGCCTGTGAAAGCGCTTCCAAGGAAGGGTGCTGGCTAGCAACAGCTTTCAGTGCTGGCACTTTTCATCTCTGAGCAATTGCTCGACGTTTGCAATTTCTCAGCTCGTGTCTACGAGACGGAGAGATAGTGACCGTGACGTTTGGTGGCTAGAGAAGCGCAAAGCCCCAGTGTTGCTGCGCCTGTGAAAGCGCTTCCAAGGAAGGGTGCTGGCTAGCAAGAGCTTTCAGTGCTGGCACTTTTCATCTCTGAGCAATTGCTCGACCTTTGCAATTTCTCACCTGAACTCTCTTTAGAGTGCGCGAGAGGATGAGCAGAAGATTAGGTGGCTGGAGAAGCACAGAGCCCCAGTGTTCTTAGGCTTACAAAAGCGCTTCCAAGGAAGGGGGCTGGCTAGCAACAACTTTCAGTGCTGGCACTTTTCATCTCTGATCAATTGCTCGACGTTTGCAATTTCTCAGCTCGTGTCTACGAGACGGAGAGATAGTGACCGTGACGTTTGGTGGGTAGAGAAGCGCAAAGCCCCAGTGTTGCTGCGCCTGTGAAAGCGCTTCCAAGGAAGGGTGCTGGCTAGCAACAGCTTTCAGTGCTGGCACTTTTCATCTCTGAGCAATTGCTCGACGTTTGCAATTTCTCAGCTCGTGTCTACGAGACAGAGAGATCGTGACCGTGACGTTTGGTGGCTAGAGAAGCGCAAAGCCCCAGTGTTACTGCGCCTGTGAAAGCGCTTCCAAGGAAGGGTGCTGGCTAGCAAGAGCTTTCAGTGCTGGCACTTTTCATCTCTGAGCAATTGCTCGACCTTTGCAATTTCTCACCTGAGCTCTCTTTAGAGTGCGCGAGAGGATGAGCAGAAGATGAGGTGGCTAGAGAAGCCCAGAGCCCCACTGTACTTAGGCCTACAAAAGCACTTCCAAGGAGGGGTGCTGGCTAGCAAGAGCTTTCAGTGCTGGCACTTTTCATCTCTGAGCAATTGCTCGACGTTTGCAATTTCTCAGCTCGTGTCTACGAGACGGAGAGATAGTGACCGTGACGTTTGGTGGCTAGAGAAGCGCAAAGCCCCAGTGTTGCTGCGCCTGTGAAAGCGCTTCCAAGGAAGGGTGCTGGCTAGCAACAGCTTTCAGTGCTGGCACTTTTCATCTCTGAGCAATTGCTCGACGTTTGCAATTTCTCACCTGAGCTCTCGTTAGAGTGCGCGAGAGGATGAGCAGAAGATTAGGTGGCTAGAGAAGCCCAGAGCCCCACTGTACTTAGGCCTACAGAAGCACTTCCAAGGAAGGGTGCTGGCTAGCAACAGCTTTCAGTGCTGGCCCTTTTCATCTCTGAGCAATTGCTCGACGTTTGCAATTTCTCAGCTCGTGTCTACGAGACGGAGAGATAGTGACTTTGACGTTTGGTGGGTAGAGAAGCGCAAAGCCCCAGTGTTGCTGCGCCTGTGAAAGCGCTTCCAAGGAAGGGTGCTGGCTAGCAAGAGCTTTCAGTGCTGGCACTTTTCATCTCTGAGCAATTGCTCGACGTTTGCAATTTCTCAGCTCGTGTCTACGAGACGGAGAGATAGTGACCGTGACGTTTGGTGGCTAGAGAAGCGCAAAGCCCCAGTGTTGCTGCGCCTGTGAAAGCGCTTCCAAGGAAGGGTGCTGGCTAGCAAGAGCTTTCAGTGCTGGCACTTTTCATCTCTGAGCAATTGCTCAACCTTTGCAATTTCTCACCTGAGCTCTCTTTAGAGTGCGCGAGAGGATGAGCAGAAGATTAGGTGGCTGGAGAAGCACAGAGCCCCAGTGTTCTTAGGCCTACAAAAGCGCTTCCAAGGAAGGGGGCTGGCTAGCAACAGCTTTCAGTGCTGGCACTTTTCATCTCTGAGCAATTGCTCGACCTTTGCAATTTCTCAGCTCGTGTCTACGAGACGGAGAGATAGTGACCGTGACGTTTGGTGGGTAGAGAAGCGCAAAGCCCCAGTGTTGCTGCGCCTGTGAAAGCGCTTCCAAGGAAGGGTGCTGGCTAGCAAGAGCTTTCAGTGCTGGCACTTTTCATCTCTGAGCAATTGCTCGACCTTTGCAATTTCTCACCTGAGCTCTCTTTAGAGTGCGCGAGAGGATGAGCAGAAGATGAGGTGGCTAGAGAAGCCCAGAGCCCCACTGTACTTAGGCCTACAAAAGCACTTCCAAGGAGGGGTGCTGGCTAGCAAGAGCTTTCAGTGCTGGCACTTTTCATCTCTGAGCAATTGCTCGACGTTTGCAATTTCTCAGCTCGTGTCTACGAGACGGAGAGATAGTGACCGTGACGTTTGGTGGCTAGAGAAGCGCAAAGCCCCAGTGTTGCTGCGCCTGTGAAAGCGCTTCCAAGGAAGGGTGCTGGCTAGCAACAGCTTTCAGTGCTGGCACTTTTCATCTCTGAGCAATTGCTCGACCTTTGCAATTTCTCACCTGAGCTCTCTTTAGACTGCGCGACAGGATGAGCAGAAGATTAGGTGGCTAGAGAAGCCCAGAGCCCCACTGTACTTAGGCCTACAGAAGCACTTCCAAGGAAGGGTGCTGGCTAGCAACAGCTTTCAGTGCTGGCCCTTTTCATCTCTGAGCAATTGCTCGACGTTTGCAATTTCTCAGCTCGTGTCTACGAGACGGAGAGATAGTGACTTTGACGTTTGGTGGCTAGAGAAGCGCAAAGCCCCAGTGTTGCTGCGCCTGTGAAAGCGCTTCCAAGGAAGGGTGCTGGCTAGCAACAGCTTTCAGTGCTGGCACTTTTCATCTCTGAGCAATTGCTCGACGTTTGCAATTTCTCACCTGAGCTCTCTTTAGACTGCGCGACAGGATGAGCAGAAGATTAGGTGGCTAGAGAAACACAGAGCCCCACTGTTCTTAGGCCTACAGAAGCACTTCCAAGGAAGGGTGCTGGCTAGCAACAGCTTTCAGTGCTGGCACTTTTCATCTCTGAGCAATTGCTCGACGTTTGCAATTTCTCAGCTCGTGTCTACGAGACGGAGAGATAGTGACCGTGACGTTTGGTGGCTAGAGAAGCGCAAAGCCCCAGTGTTGCTGCGCCTGTGAAAGCGCTTCCAAGGAAGGGTGCTGGCTAGCAAGAGCTTTCAGTGCTGGCACTTTTCATCTCTGAGCAATTGTTCGACTTTTGCAATTTCTCACCTGAGCTTTCTTTAAAGTGCGCGAGAGGATGAGCAGAAGATTAGGTGGCTGGAGAAGCACAGAGCCCCAGTGTTCTTAGGCCTACAAAAGCGCTTCCAAGGAAGGGTGCTGGCTAGCAACAGCTTTCAGTGCTGGCACTTTTCATCTCTGAGCAATTGCTCGACCTTTGCAATTTCTCAGCTCGTGTCTACGAGACGGAGAGATAGTGACCGTGACGTTTGGTGGCTAGAGAAGTGCAAAGCCCCAGTGTTACTGCGCCTGTGAAAGCGCTTCCAAGGAAGGGTGCTGGCTAGCAACAGCTTTCAGTGCTGGCACTTTTCATCTCTGAGCAATTGCTCGACCTTTGCAATTTCTCACCTGAGCTCTCTTTAGAGTGCGCGAGAGGATGAGCAGAAGATTAGGTGGATAGAGAAACACAGAGCCCCACTGTTCTTAGGCCTACAAAAGCGCATCCAAGGAAGGGTGCTGGCTAGCAGGAGCTTTCAGTGCTGGCACTTTTCATCTCTGATCAATTGCTCGACGTTTGCAATTTCTCAGCTCGTGTCTACGAGACGGAGACATAGTGACCGTGACGTTTGGTGGGTAGAGAAGCGCAAAGCCCCAGTGTTGCTGCGCCTGTGAAAGCGCTTCCAAGGAAGGGTGCTGGCTAGCAACAGCTTTCAGTGCTGGCACTTTTCATCTCTGAGCAATTGCTCGACTTTTGCAATTTCTCAGCTCGTGTCTACGAGACAGAGAGATCGTGACCGTGACGTTTGGTGGGTAGAGAAGCGCAAAGCCCCAGTGTTACTGCGCCTGTGAAAGCGCTTCCAAGGAAGGGTGCTGGCTAGCAAGAGCTTTCAGTGCTGGCACTTTTCATCTCTGAGCAATTGCTCGACGTTTGCAATTTCTCACCTGAGCTCTCTTTAGAGCGCGCGAGAGGATGAGCAGAAGATTAGGTGGCTAGAGAAGCCCAGAGCCCCACTGTACTTAGGCCTACAAAAGCACTTCCAAGGAGGGGTGCTGGCTAGCAAGAGCTTTCAGTGCTGGCACTTTTCATCTCTGAGCAATTGCTCGACCTTTGCAATTTCTCACCTGAGATCTCTTTAGACTGCGTGAGAGGATGAGCAGAAGATTAGGTGGCTAGAGAAGCCCAGAGCACCAGTGTTCTTAGGCCTACAAAAGCACTTCCAAGGAAGGGTGCTGGCTAGCAACAGCTTTCAGTGCTGGCACTTTTCATCTCTGAGCAATTGCTCGACGTTTGCTATTTCTCACCTGAGCTCTCTTTAGAGTGCGCGACAGGATGAGCAGAAGATTAGGTGGCTAGAGAAACACATAGCCCTTGCGTTGTAAGGGCTACAAAAGCGCATCCAAGGAAGGGTGCTGGCTAGCAACAGCTTTCAGTGCTGGCACTTTTCATCTCTGAGCAATTGCTCGACGTTTGCAATTTCTCACCTGAGCTCTCTTTAGAGTGCGCGAGAGGATGAGCAGAAGATTAGGTGGCTAGAGAAACACAGAGCCCCACTGTACTTAGGCCTACAAAAGCACTTCCAAGGAAGGGTGCTGGCTAGCAACAGCTTTCAGTGCTGGCACTTTTCATCTCTGAGCAATTGCTCGATGTTTGCAATTTCTCACCTGAGCTCTCGTTAGAGTGCGCGAGAGGATGAGCAGAAGATTAGGTGGCTAGAGAAACACAGAGCCCCAGTGTTCTTAGGCCTACAAAAGCGCATCCAAGGAAGGGTGCTGGCTAGCAACAGCTTTCAGTGCTGGCACTTTTCATCTCTGAGCAATTGCTCGACCTTTGCAATTTCTCAGCTCGTGTCTACGAGACGGAGAGATAGTGACCGTGACGTTTGGTGGCTAGAGAAGCGCAAAACCCCAGTGTTGCTGCGCCTGTGAAAGCGCTTCCAAGGAAGGCTGCTGGCTAGCAAGAGCTTTCAGTGCTGGCACTTTTCATCTCTGAGCAATTGCTCGACGTTTGCAATTTCTCACCTGAGCTCTCTTTAGAGTGCGCGAGAGGATGAGCAGAAGATTAGGTGGCTGGAGAAGCACAGAGCCCTTGTGTTCTAAGGGCTACAAAAGCGCTTCCAAGGAAGGGTGCTGGCTAGCAAGAGCTTTCAGTGCTGGCACTTTTCATCTCTGAGCAATTGCTCGACCTTTGCAATTTCTCACCTGAGCTCTCTTTAGAGTGCGCGAGAGGATGAGCAGAAGATTAGGTGGCTAGAGAAACACAGAGCCCCAGTGTTCTTAGGCCTACAAAAGCGCTTCCAAGGAAGGGTGCTGGCTAGCAACAGCTTTCAGTGCTGGCACTTTTCATCTCTGAGCAATTGCTCGACCTTTGCAATTTCTCAGCTGGTCTGTACGAGACGGAGAGATAGTGACCGTGACGTTTGGTGGGTAGAGAAGCGCAAAGCCCCAGTGTTGCTGCGCCTGTGAAAGCGCTTCCAAGGAAGGGTGCTGGCTAGCAAGAGCTTTCAGTGCTGGCACTTTTCATCTCTGAGCAATTGCTCGACGTTTGCAATTTCTCAGCTCAGGTCTACGAGCCAGAGAGATAGTGACCGTGACATTTGGTGGCTAGAGAAGCGCAAAGCCCCAGTGTTACTGCGCCTGTGAAAGCGCTTCCAAGGAAGGGTGCTGGCTAGCAGGAGCTTTCGGTGCTGGCACTTTTCATCTCTGAGCAATTGCTCGACTTTTGCAATTTCTCAGCTCGTGTCTACGAGGCGGAGGGAGATAGTGACCGTGACGTTTGGTGGGTAGAGAAGCGCAAAGCCCCAGTGTTGCTGCGCCTGTGAAAGCGCTTCCAAGGAAGGGTGCTGGCTAGCAAGAGCTTTCAGTGCTGGCACTTTTCATCTCTGATCAATTGCTCGACGTTTGCAATTTCTCAGCTCGTGTCTACGAGACGGAGAGATAGTGACCATGACGTTTGGTGGCTAGAGAAGCGCAAAGCCCCAGTGTTGCGGCGCCTGTGAAAGCGCTTCCAAGGAAGGGTGCTGGCTAGCAAGAGCTTTCAGTGCTGGCACTTTTCATCTCTGAGCAATTGCTCGACGTTTGCAATTTCTCAGCTTGTGTCTACGAGCCAGAGAGATAGTGACCGTGACATTTGGTGGCTAGAGAAGCGCAAAGCCCCAGTGTTGCTGTGCCTGTGAAAGCGCTTCCAAGGAAGGGTGCTGGCTAGCAACAGCTTTCAGTGCTGGCACTTTTCATCTCTGAGCAATTGTTCGACCTTTGCAATTTCTCACCTGAGCTTTCTTTAAAGTGCGCGAGAGGATGAGCAGAAGATTAGGTGGCTAGAGAAACACAGAGCCCCAGTGTTCTTAGGCCTACAAAAGCACTTCCAAGGAAGGGTGCTGGCTAGCAACAGTTTTCAGTGATGGCACTTTTCATCTCTGAGCAATTGCTCGACGTTTGCAATTTCTCAGCTCGTGTCTACGAGGCGGAGGGAGAAAGTGACCGTGACGTTTGGTGTGTAGAGAAGCGCAAAGCCCCAGTGTTGCTGCGCCTGTGAAAGCGCTTCCAAGGAAGGGTGCTGGCTAGCAACAGCTTTCAGTGCTGGCACTTTTCATCTCTGAGCAATTGCTCGACGTTTGCAATTTCTCAGCTCGTGTCTACGAGGCGGAGAGATAGTGACCGTGACGTTTGGTGGCTAGAGAAGTGCAAAGCCCCAGTGTTGCTGCGCCTGTGAAAGCGCTTCCAAGGAAGGGTGCTGGCTAGCAACAGTTTTCAGTGCTGGCACTTTTCATCTCTGAGCAATTGCTCGACCTTTGCAATTTCTCACCTGAGCTCTCTTTAGAGTGCGCGAGAGGATGAGCAGAAGATTAGGTGGCTAGAGAAACACAGAGCCCCAGTGTTCTTAGGCCTACAAAAGCACTTCCAAGGAAGGGGGCTGGCTAGCAACAGCTTTCAGTGCTGGCACTTTTCATCTCTGAGCAATTGCTCGACGTTTGCAATTTCTCAGCTCGTGTCTACGAGACGGAGAGATAGTGACCGTGACGTTTGGTGGCTAGAGAAGCGCAAAGCCCCAGTGTTGCTGCGCCTGTGAAAGCGCTTCCAAGGAAGGCTGCTGGCTAGCAGGAGCTTTCAGTGCTGGCACTTTTCATCTCTGAGCAATTGCTCGACTTTTGCAATTTCTCAGCTCGTTTCTACGAGGCGGAGGGAGATAGTGACCGTGACGTTTGGTGGGTAGAGAAGCGCAAAGCCCCAGTGTTGCTGTGCCTGTGAAAGCGCTTCCAAGGAAGGGTGCTGGCTAGCAAGAGCTTTCAGTGCTGGCACTTTTCATCTCTGAGCAATTGCTCGACGTTTGCAATTTCTCAGCTCGTGTCTACGAGACGGAGAGATAGTGACCATGACGTTTGGTGGCTAGAGAAGCGCAAAGCCCCAGTGTTGCGGCGCCTGTGAAAGCGCTTCCAAGGAAGGGGGCTGGCTAGCAACAGCTTTCAGTGCTGGCACTTTTCATCTCTGAGCAATTGCTCGACGTTTGCAATTTCTCACCTGAGCTTTCTTTAAAGTGCGCGAGAGGATGAGCAGAAGATTAGGTGGCTGGAGAAGCACAGAGCCCCAGTGTTCTAAGGGCTACAAAAGCGCTTCCAAGGAAGGGTGCTGGCTAGCAACAGCTTTCAGTGCTGGCACTTTTCATCTCTGAGCAATTGCTCGACGTTTGCAATTTCTCAGCTCGTGTCTACGAGCCAGAGAGATAGTGACCGTGACATTTGGTGGCTAGAGAAGCGCAAAGCCCCAGTGTTGCTGCGCCTGTGAAAGCGCTTCCAAGGAAGGGTGCTGGCTAGCAACAGCTTTCAGTGCTGGCACTTTTCATCTCTGAGCAATTGCTCGACCTTTGCAATTTCTCACCTGAGCTCTCTTTAGACTGCGCGACAGGATGAGCAGAAGATTAGGTGGCTAGAGAAACACAGAGCCCCACTGTTCTTAGGCCTACAGAAGCACTTCCAAGGAAGGGTGCTGGCTAGCAACAGCTTTCAGTGCTGGCACTTTTCATCTCTGAGCAATTGCTCGACCTTTGCAATTTCTCAGCTCGTGTCTACGAGACGGAGAGATAGTGACCGTGACGTTTGGTGGCTAGAGAAGCGCAAAGCCCCAGTGTTACTGCGCCTGTGAAAGCGCTTCCAAGGAAGGGTGCTGGCTAGCAAGAGCTTTCAGTGCTGGCACTTTTCATCTCTGAGCAATTGCTCGACCTTTGCAATTTCTCACCTGAGCTCTCTTTAGAGTGCGCGAGAGGATGAGCAGAAGATTAGGTGGCTAGAGAAGCCCAGAGCCCCACTGTACTTAGGCCTACAAAAGCACTTCCAAGGAGGGGTGCTGGCTAGCAACAGCTTTCAGTGCTGGCACTTTTCATCTCTGAGCAATTGCTCGACCTTTGCAATTTCTCACCTGAGATCTCTTTAGACTGCGTGAGAGGATGAGCAGAAGATTAGGTGGCTAGAGAAGCCCAGAGCACCAGTGTTCTTAGGCCTACAAAAGCACTTCCAAGGAAGGGTGCTGGCTAGCAACAGCTTTCAGTGCTGGCACTTTTCATCTCTGAGCAATTGCTCGACGTTTGCTATTTCTCACCTGAGCTCTCTTTAGAGTGCGTGAGAGGATGAGCAGAAGATTAGGTGGCTAGAGAAACACAGAGCCCCACTGTACTTAGGCCTACAAAAGCACTTCCAAGGAAGGGTGCTGGCTAGCAACAGCTTTCAGTGCTGGCACTTTTCATCTCTGAGCAATTGCTCGACGTTTGCTATTTCTCACCTGAGCTCTCTTTAGAGTGCGCGAGAGGATGAGCAGAAGATTAGGTGGCTAGAGAAACACAGAGCCCCAGTGTTCTTAGGCCTACAAAAGCGCATCCAAGGAAGGGTGCTGGCTAGCAACAGCTTTCAGTGCTGGCACTTTTCATCTCTGAGCAATTGCTCGACGTTTGCAATTTCTCAGCTCGTGTCTACGAGACGGAGAGATAGTGACCGTGACGTTTGGTGGCTAGAGAAGCGCAAAGCCCCAGTGTTGCTGCGCCTGTGAAAGCGCTTCCAAGGAAGGCTGCTGGCTAGCAAGAGCTTTCAGTGCTGGCACTTTTCATCTCTGAGCAATTGCTCGACGTTTGCAATTTCTCACCTGAGCTCTCTTTAGAGTGCGCGAGAGGATGAGCAGAAGATTAGGTGGCTGGAGAAGGACAGAGCCCTTGTGTTCTAAGGGCTACAAAAGCGCTTCCAAGGAAGGGTGCTGGCTAGCAAGAGCTTTCAGTGCTGGCACTTTTCATCTCTGAGCAATTGCTCGACCTTTGCAATTTCTCACCTGAGCTCTCTTTAGAGTGCGCGAGAGGATGAGCAGAAGATTAGGTGGCTAGAGAAACACAGAGCCCCACTGTTCTTAGGCCTACAAAAGCGCTTCCAAGGAAGGGTGCTGGCTAGCAAGAGCTTTCAGTGCTGGCACTTTTCATCTCTGAGCAATTGCTCGACCTTTGCAATTTCTCAGCTCGTGTCTATGAGACGGAGAGATAGTGACCATAATGCTTGGTGGGTAGAGAAGCGCAAAGCCCCAGTGTTGCTGCGCCTGTGAAAGCGCTTCCAAGGAAGGGTGCTGGCTAGCAAGAGCTTTCAGTGCTGGCACTTTTCATCTCTGAGCAATTGCTCGACGTTTGCAATTTCTCAGCTCAGGTCTACGAGCCAGAGAGATAGTGACCGTGACATTTGGTGGCTAGAGAAGCGCAAAGCCCCAGTGTTACTGCGCCTGTGAAAGCGCTTCCAAGGAAGGGTGCTGGCTAGCAGGAGCTTTCGGTGCTGGCACTTTTCATCTCTGAGCAATTGCTCGACTTTTGCAATTTCTCAGCTCGTTTCTACGAGGCGGAGGGAGATAGTGACCGTGACGTTTGGTGGGTAGAGAAGCGCAAAGCCCCAGTGTTGCTGCGCCTGTGAAAGCGCTTCCAAGGAAGGGTGCTGGCTAGCAAGAGCTTTCAGTGCTGGCACTTTTCATCTCTGAGCAATTGCTCGACGTTTGCAATTTCTCAGCTCGTGTCTACGAGACGGAGAGATAGTGACCATGACGTTTGGTGGCTAGAGAAGCGCAAAGCCCCAGTGTTGCGGCGCCTGTGAAAGCGCTTCCAAGGAAGGGTGCTGGCTAGCAACAGCTTTCAGTGCTGGCACTTTTCATCTCTGAGCAATTGTTCGACTTTTGCAATTTCTCACCTGAGCTTTCTTTAAAGTGCGCGAGAGGATGAGCAGAAGATTAGGTGGCTGGAGAAGCGCAGAGCCCCAGTGTTCTAAGGGCTACAAAAGCGCTTCCAAGGAAGGGTGCTGGCTAGCAACAGCTTTCAGTGCTGGCACTTTTCATCTCTGAGCAATTGCTCGACGTTTGCAATTTCTCAGCTCGTGTCTACGAGACGGAGAGATAGTGACCGTGACGTTTGGTGGCTAGAGAAGCGCAAAGCCCCACTGTTGCTGCGCCTGTGAAAGCGCTTCCAAGGAAGGGTGCTGGCTAGCAACAGCTTTCAGTGCTGGCACTTTTCATCTCTGAGCAATTGCTCGACGTTTGCAATTTCTCAGCTCGTGTCTACGAGCCAGAGAGATAGTGACCGTGACATTTGGTGGCTAGAGAAGCGCAAAGCCCCAGTGTTGCTGTGCCTGTGAAAGCGCTTCCAAGGAAGGGTGCTGGCTAGCAACAGCTTTCAGTGCTGGCACTTTTCATCTCTGAGCAATTGCTCGACCTTTGCAATTTCTCACCTGAGCTCTCTTTAGAGTGCGCGAGAGGATGAGCAGAAGATTAGGTGGCTAGAGAAACACAGAGCCCCAGTGTTCTTAGGCCTACAAAAGCACTTCCAAGGAAGGGTGCTGGCTAGCAACAGTTTTCAGTGATGGCACTTTTCATCTCTGAGCAATTGCTCGACGTTTGCAATTTCTCAGCTCGTGTCTACGAGGCGGAGGGAGAAAGTGACCATGACGTTTGGTGGCTAGAGAAGCGCAAAGCCCCAGTGTTGCTGCGCCTGTGAAAGCGCTTCCAAGGAAGGGTGCTGGCTAGCAACAGCTTTCAGTGCTGGCACTTTTCATCTCTGAGCAATTGCTCGACGTTTGCAATTTCTCAGCTCGTGTCTACGAGGCGGAGAGATAGTGACCGTGACGTTTGGTGGCTAGAGAAGTGCAAAGCCCCAGTGTTGCTGCGCCTGTGAAAGCGCTTCCAAGGAAGGGTGCTGGCTAGCAACAGTTTTCAGTGCTGGCACTTTTCATCTCTGAGCAATTGCTCGACCTTTGCAATTTCTCACCTGAGCTCTCTTTAGAGTGCGCGAGAGGATGAGCAGAAGATTAGGTGGCTAGAGAAGCCCAGAGCCCCACTGTACTTAGGCCTACAAAAGCACTTCCAAGGAAGGGGGCTGGCTAGCAACAGCTTTCAGTGCTGGCACTTTTCATCTCTGAGCAATTGCTCGACGTTTGCAATTTCTCAGCTCGTGTCTACGAGACGGAGAGATAGTGACCGTGACGTTTGGTGGCTAGAGAAGCGCAAAGCCCCAGTGTTGCTGCGCCTGTGAAAGCGCTTCCAAGGAAGGCTGCTGGCTAGCAGGAGCTTTCAGTGCTGGCACTTTTCATCTCTGAGCAATTGCTCGACTTTTGCAATTTCTCAGCTCGTTTCTACGAGACGGAGAGATAGTGACCATGACGTTTGGTGGCTAGAGAAGCGCAAAGTCCCAGTGTTGCGGCGCCTGTGAAAGCGCTTCCAAGGAAGGGTGCTGGCTAGCAACAGCTTTCAGTGCTGGCACTTTTCATCTCTGAGCAATTGCTCGACGTTTGCAATTTCTCACCTGAGCTTTCTTTAAAGTGCGCGAGAGGATGAGCAGAAGATTAGGTGGCTGGAGAAGCACAGAGCCCCAGTGTTCTAAGGGCTACAAAAGCGCTTCCAAGGAAGGGTGCTGGCTAGCAACAGCTTTCAGTGCTGGCACTTTTCATCTCTGAGCAATTGCTCGACGTTTGCAATTTCTCAGCTCGTGTCTACGAGCCAGAGAGATAGTGACCGTGACATTTGGTGGCTAGAGAAGCGCAAAGCCCCAGTGTTGCTGCGCCTGTGAAAGCGCTTCCAAGGAAGGCTGCTGGCTAGCAACAGCTTTCAGTGCTGGCACTTTTCATCTCTGAGCAATTGCTCGACCTTTGCAATTTCTCACCTGAGCTCTCTTTAGAGTGCGTGAGAGGATGAGCAGAAGATTAGGTGGCTAGAGAAACACAGAGCCCCAGTGTTCTTAGGCCTACAAAAGCACTTCCAAGGAAGGGTGCTGGCTAGCAACAGTTTTCAGTGATGGCACTTTTCATCTCTGAGCAATTGCTCGACGTTTGCAATTTCTCAGCTCGTGTCTACGAGGCGGAGGGAGAAAGTGACCGTGACGTTTGGTGGCTAGAGAAGCGCAAAGCTCCAGTGTTGCTGCGCCTGTGAAAGCGCTTCCAAGGAAGGGTGCTGGCTAGCAACAGCTTTCAGTGCTGGCACTTTTCATCTCTGAGCAATTGCTCGACGTTTGCAATTTCTCAGCTCGTGTGTACGAGGCGGAGAGATAGTGACCGTGACGTTTGGTGGCTAGAGAAGTGCAAAGCCCCAGTGTTGCTGCGCCTGTGAAAGCGCTTCCAAGGAAGGGTGATGGCTAGCAACAGTTTTCAGTGCTGGCACTTTTCATCTCTGAGCAATTGCTCGACCTTTGCAATTTCTCACCTGAGCTCTCTTTAGAGTGCGCGAGAGGAAGAGCAGAAGATTAGGTGGCTAGAGAAACACAGAGCCCCAGTGTTCTTAGGCCTACAAAAGCGCATCCAAGGAAGGGTGCTGGCTAGCAACAGCTTTCAGTGATGGCACTTTTCATCTCTGAGCAATTGCTCGACTTTTGCAATTTCTCAGCTCGTGTCTACGAGACGGAGAGAGATAGTGACCGTGACGTTTGGTGGCTAGAGAAGCGCAAAGCCCCAGTGTTGCTGCGCCTGTGAAAGCGCTTCCAAGGAAGGGTGCTGGCTAGCAAGAGCTTGCAGTGCTGGCACTTTTCATCTCTGAGCAATTGCTCGACCTTTGCAATTTCTCAGCTCGTGTCTATGAGACGGAGAGATAGTGACCGTGACGTTTGGTGGCTAGAGAAGCGCAAAGCCCCAGTGTTGCTGCGCCTGTGAAAGCGCTTCCAAGGAAGGGTGCTGGCTAGCAACAGCTTTCAGTGCTGGCACTTTTCATCTCTGATCAATTGCTCGACCTTTGCAATTTCTCACCTGAGCTCTCTTTAGAGTGCGCGAGAGGATGAGCAGAAGATTAGGTGGCTAGAGAAGCCCAGAGCCCCACTGTTCTTAGGCCTACAAAAGCACTTCCAAGGAAGGGTGCTGGCTAGCAACAGCTTTCAGTGCTGGCACTTTTCATCTCTGAGCAATTGCTCGACGTTTGCAATTTCTCAGCTCGTGTCTACGAGACGGAGAGATAGTGACCGTGACATTTGGTGGCTAGAGAAGCACAAAGCCCCAGTGTTGCTGCGCCTGTGAAAGCGCTTCCAAGGAAGGGTGCTGGCTAGCAACAGCTTTCAGTGCTGGCACTTTTCATCTCTGAGCAATTGCTCGACGTTTGCAATTTCTCACCTGAGCTCTCTTTAGAGTGCGCGAGAGGATGAGCAGAAGATTAGGTGGCTAGAGAAACACAGAGCCCCACTGTTCTTAGGCCTACAAAAGCACTTCCAAGGAAGGGTGCTGGCTAGCAACAGCTTTCAGTGCTGGCACTTTTCATCTCTGAGCAATTGCTCGACGTTTGCAATTTCTCAGCTCGTGTCTACGAGGCGGAGGGAGATAGTGACCGTGACGTTTGGTGGCTAGAGAAGCGCAAAGCCCCAGTGTTACTGCGCCTGTGAAAGCGCTTCCAAGGAAGGGTGCTGGCTAGCAAGAGCTTTCAGTGCTGGCACTTTTCATCTCTGAGCAATTGCTCGACCTTTGCAATTTCTCACCTGAGCTCTCTTTAGACTGCGCGAGAGGATGAGCAGAAGATTAGGTGGCTAGAGAAACACAGAGCCCCACTGTTCTTAGGCCTACAAAAGCGCTTCCAAGGAAGGGGGCTGGCTAGCAACAGCTTTCAGTGCTGGCACTTTTCATCTCTGAGCAATTGCTCGACCTTTGCAATTTCTCAGCTCGTGTCTACGAGACGGAGAGATAGTGACCGTGACGTTTGGTGGGTAGAGAAGCGCAAAGCCCCAGTGTTGCTGCGCCTGTGAAAGCGCTTCCAAGGAAGGGTGCTGGCTAGCAACAGCTTTCAGTGCTGGCACTTTTCATCTCTGAGCAATTGCTCGACCTTTGCAATTTCTCAGCTCGTGTCTACGAGACAGAGAGATCGTGACCGTGACGTTTGGTGGCTAGAGAAGCGCAAAGCCCCAGTGTTACTGCGCCTGTGAAAGCGCTTCCAAGGAAGGGTGCTGGCTAGCAACAGCTTTCAGTGCTGGCACTTTTCATCTCTGAGCAATTGCTCGACCTTTGCAATTTCTCACCTGAGCTCTCTTTAGAGTGCGCGAGAGGATGAGCAGAAGATTAGGTGGCTAGAGAAACACAGAGCCCCACTGTACTTAGGCCTACAAAAGCACTTCCAAGGAGGGGTGCTGGCTAGCAAGAGCTTTCAGTGCTGGCACTTTTCATCTCTGAGCAATTGCTCGACGTTTGCAATTTCTCAGCTCGTGTCTACGAGACGGAGAGATAGTGACCGTGACGTTTGGTGGCTAGAGAAGCGCAAAGCTCCAGTGTTGCTGCGCCTGTGAAAGCGCTTCCAAGGAAGGGTGCTGGCTAGCAAGAGCTTTCAGTGCTGGCACTTTTCATCTCTGAGCAATTGTTCGAGCTTTGCAATTTCTCAGCTCGTGTCTACGAGACGGAGAGAGATAGTGACCGTGACGTTTGGTGGCTAGAGAAGCGCAAAGCCCCAGTGTTGCTGCGCCTCTGAAAGCGCTTCCAAGGAAGGGTGCTGGCTAGCAAGAGCTTTCAGTGCTGGCACTTTTCATCTCTGAGCAATTGCTCGACCTTTGCAATTTCTCACCTGAGCTCTCTTTAGAGTGCGCGAGAGGATGAGCACAAGATTAGGTGGCTAGAGAAACACAGAGCCCCACTGTTCTTAGGCCTACAAAAGCGCATCCAAGGAAGGGTGCTGGCTAGCAGGAGCTTTCAGTGCTGGCACTTTTCATCTCTGATCAATTGCTCGACTTTTGCAATTTCTCAGCTCGTGTCTACGAGACGGAGAGATAGTGACCGTGACGTTTGGTGGGTAGAGAAGCGCAAAGCCCCAGTGTTGCTGCGCCTGTGAAAGCGCTTCCAAGGAAGGGTGCTGGCTAGCAACAGCTTTCAGTGCTGGCACTTTTCATCTCTGAGCAATTGCTCGACCTTTGCAATTTCTCAGCTCGTGTCTACGAGACAGAGAGATCGTGACCGTGACGTTTGGTGGCTAGAGAAGCGCAAAGCCCCAGTGTTACTGCGCCTGTGAAAGCGCTTCCAAGGAAGGGTGCTGGCTAGCAAGAGCTTTCAGTGCTGGCACTTTTCATCTCTGAGCAATTGCTCGACGTTTGCAATTTCTCAATTGAGCTCTCTTTAGACTGCGCGAGAGGATGAGCAGAAGATTAGGTGGCTAGAGAAGCCCAGAGCCCCACTGTACTTAGGCCTACAAAAGCACTTCCAAGGAGGGGTGCTGGCTAGCAAGAGCTTTCAGTGCTGGCACTTTTCATCGCTGAGCAATTGCTCGACGTTTGCAATTTCTCAGCTCGTGTCTACGAGACGGAGAGATAGTGACCGTGACGTTTGGTGGCTAGAGAAGCGCAAAGCCCCAGTGTTGCTGCGCCTGTGAAAGCGCTTCCAAGGAAGGGTGCTGGCTAGCAACAGCTTTCAGTGCTGGCACTTTTCATCTCTGAGCATTTGCTCGACGTTTGCAATTTCTCACCTGAGCTCTCGTTAGAGTGCGCGACAGGATGAGCAGAAGATTAGGTGGCTAGAGAAGCCCAGAGCCCCAGTGTTCTTAGGCCTACAGAAGAACTTCCAAGGAAGGGTGCTGGCTAGCAACAGCTTTCAGTGCTGGCCCTTTTCATCTCTGAGCAATTGCTCGACGTTTGCAATTTCTCAGCTCGTGTCTACGAGACGGAGAGATAGTGACCGTGACGTTTGGTGGGTAGAGAAGCGCAAAGCCCCAGTGTTGCTGCGCCTGTGAAAGCGCTTCCAAGGAAGGGTGCTGGCTAGCAAGAGCTTTCAGTGCTGGCACTTTTCATCTCTGAGCAATTGCTCGACGTTTGCAATTTCTCAGCTCGTGTCTACGAGACGGAGAGATAGTGACCGTGACGTTTGGTGGCTAGAGAAGCGCAAAGCCCCAGTGTTGCTGCGCCTGTGAAAGCGCTTCCAAGGAAGGGTGCTGGCTAGCAACAGTTTTCAGTGCTGGCACTTTTCATCTCTGAGCAATTGCTCGACCTTTGCAATTTCTCACCTGAGCTCTCTTTAGAGTGCGCGAGAGGATGAGCAGAAGATTAGGTGGCTAGAGAAACACAGAGCCCCAGTGTTCTTAGGCCTACAAAAGCGCATCCAAGGAAGGGTGCTGGCTAGCAACAGCTTTCAGTGCTGGCACTTTTCATCTCTGAGCAATTGCTCGACTTTTGCAATTTCTCAGCTCGTGTCTACGAGACGGAGAGAGATAGTGACCGTGACGTTTGGTGGCTAGAGAAGCGCAAAGCCCCAGTGTTGCTGCGCCTGTGAAAGCGCTTCCAAGGAAGGGTGCTGGCTAGCAAGAGCTTGCAGTGCTGGCACTTTTCATCTCTGAGCAATTGCTCGACCTTTGCAATTTCTCAGCTCGTGTCTACGAGACGGAGAGATAGTGACCGTGACATTTGGTGGCTAGAGAAGCGCAAAGCCCCAGTGTTGCTGCGCCTGTGAAAGCGCTTCCAAGGAAGGGTGCTGGCTAGCAACAGCTTTCAGTGCTGGCACTTTTCATCTCTGAGCAATTGCTCGACCTTTGCAATTTCTCACCTGAGCTCTCTTTAGAGTGCGCGACAGGATGAGCAGAAGATTAGGTGGCTAGAGAAGCCCAGAGCCCCACTGTTCTTAGGCCTACAAAAGCACTTCCAAGGAAGGGTGCTGGCTAGCAAGAGCTTTCAGTGCTGGCACTTTTCATCTCTGAGCAATTGCTCGACGTTTGCAATTTCTCAGCTCGTGTCTACGAGACGGAGAGATAGTGACCGTGACATTTGGTGGCTAGAGAAGCGCAAAGCCCCAGTGTTGCTGCGCCTGTGAAAGCGCTTCCAAGGAAGGCTGCTGGCTAGCAACAGCTTTCAGTGCTGGCACTTTTCATCTCTGAGCAATTGCTCGACGTTTGCAATTTCTCACCTGAGCTCTCTTTAGAGTGCGCGAGAGGATGAGCAGAAGATTAGGTGGCTAGAGAAACACAGAGCCCCAGTGTTCTTAGGCCTACAAAAGCACTTCCAAGGAAGGGTGCTGGCTAGCAACAGCTTTCAGTGCTGGCACTTTTCATCTCTGAGCAATTGCTCGACGTTTGCAATTTCTCAGCTCGTGTCTACGAGGCGGAGGGAGATAGTGACCGTGACGTTTGGTGGCTAGAGAAGCGCAAAGCCCCAGTGTTACTGCGCCTGTGAAAGCGCTTCCAAGGAAGGGTGCTGGCTAGCAAGAGCTTTCAGTGCTGGCACTTTTCATCTCTGAGCAATTGCTCGACCTTTGCAATTTCTCACCTGAGCTCTCTTTAGACTGCGCGAGAGGATGAGCAGAAGATTAGGTGGCTAGAGAAACACAGAGCCCCACTGTTCTTAGGCCTACAAAAGCGCATCCAAGGAAGGGTGCTGGCTAGCAGGAGCTTTCAGTGCTGGCACTTTTCATCTCTGATCAATTGCTCGACTTTTGCAATTTCTCAGCTCGTGTCTACGAGACGGAGAGATAGTGACCGTGACGTTTGGTGGGTAGAGAAGCGCAAAGCCCCAGTGTTGCTGCGCCTGTGAAAGCGCTTCCAAGGAAGGGTGCTGGCTAGCAACAGCTTTCAGTGCTGGCACTTTTCATCTCTGAGCAATTGCTCGACCTTTGCAATTTCTCAGCTCGTGTCTACGAGACAGAGAGATCGTGACCGTGACGTTTGGTGGCTAGAGAAGCGCAAAGCCCCAGTGTTACTGCGCCTGTGAAAGCGCTTCCAAGGAAGGGTGCTGGCTAGCAAGAGCTTTCAGTGCTGGCACTTTTCATCTCTGAGCAATTGCTCGACCTTTGCAATTTCTCACCTGAGCTCTCTTTAGAGTGCGCGAGAGGATGAGCAGAAGATTAGGTGGCTAGAGAAGCCCAGAGCCCCACTGTACTTAGGCCTACAAAAGCACTTCCAAGGAGGGGTGCTGGCTAGCAAGAGCTTTCAGTGCTGGCACTTTTCATCTCTGAGCAATTGCTCGACGTTTGCAATTTCTCAGCTCGTGTCTACGAGACGGAGAGATAGTGACCGTGACGTTTGGTGGCTAGAGAAGCGCAAAGCTCCAGTGTTGCTGCGCCTGTGAAAGCGCTTCCAAGGAAGGGTGCTGGCTAGCAACAGCTTTCAGTGCTGGCACTTTTCATCTCTGAGCAATTGCTCGACGTTTGCAATTTCTCACCTGAGCTCTCGTTAGAGTGCGCGAGAGGATGAGCAGAAGATTAGGTGGCTAGAGAAGCCCAGAGCCCCAGTGTTCTTAGGCCTACAGAAGCACTTCCAAGGAAGGGTGCTGGCTAGCAACAGCTTTCAGTGCTGGCCCTTTTCATCTCTGAGCAATTGCTCGACGTTTGCAATTTCTCAGCTCGTGTCTACGAGACGGAGAGATAGTGACCGTGACGTTTGGTGGCTAGAGAAGCGCAAAGCCCCAGTGTTGCTGCGCCTGTGAAAGCTCTTCCAAGGAAGGGTGCTGGCTAGCAGGAGCTTTCAGTGCTGGCACTTTTCATCTCTGAGCAATTGCTCGACGTTTGCAATTTCTCACCTGAGCTCTCTTTAGAGTGCGCGAGAGGATGAGCAGAAGATTAGGTGGCTAGAGAAACACAGAGCCCCACTGTTCTTAGGCCTACAAAAGCGCATCCTAGGAAGGGTGCTGGCTAGCAGGAGCTTTCAGTGCTGGCACTTTTCATCTCTGAGCAATTGCTCGACCTTTGCAATTTCTCAGCTCGTGTCTACGAGGCGGAGGGAGATAGTGACCGTGACGTTTGGTGGCTAGAGAAGCGCAAAGCCCCAGTGTTGCTGCGCCTGTGAAAGCGCTTCCAAGGAAGGGTGCTGGCTAGCAAGAGCTTTCAGTGCTGGCACTTTTCATCTCTGAGCAATTGCTCGACCTTTGCAATTTCTCACCTGAGCTCTCTTTAGAGTGCGCGAGAGGATGAGCACAAGATTAGGTGGCTAGAGAAACACAGAGCCCCACTGTTCTTAGGCCTACAAAAGCGCTTCCAAGGAAGGGTGCTGGCTAGCAAGAGCTTGCAGTGCTGGCACTTTTCATCTCTGAGCAATTGCTCGACTTTTGCAATTTCTCAGCTCGTGTCTACGAGACGGAGAGATAGTGACCGTGACGTTTGGTGGCTAGAGAAGCGCAAAGCCCCAGTGTTGCTGCGCCTGTGAAAGCGCTTCCAAGGAAGGGTGCTGGCTAGCAACAGCTTTCAGTGCTGGCACTTTTCATCTCTGAGCAATTGCTCGACCTTTGCAATTTCTCAGCTCGTGTCTACGAGACAGAGAGATCGTGACCGTGACGTTTGGTGGCTAGAGAAGCGCAAAGCCCCAGTGTTACTGCGCCTGTGAAAGCGCTTCCAAGGAAGGGTGCTGGCTAGCAAGAGCTTTCAGTGCTGGCACTTTTCATCTCTGAGCAATTGCTCGACCTTTGCAATTTCTCACCTGAGCTCTCTTTAGAGTGCGCGAGAGGATGAGCAGAAGATTAGGTGGCTAGAGAAGCCCAGAGCCCCACTGTACTTAGGCCTACAAAAGCACTTCCAAGGAGGGGTGCTGGCTAGCAAGAGCTTTCAGTGCTGGCACTTTTCATCGCTGAGCAATTGCTCGACGTTTGCAATTTCTCAGCTCGTGTCTACGAGACGGAGAGATAGTGACCGTGACGTTTGGTGGCTAGAGAAGCGCAAAGCTCCAGTGTTGCTGCGCCTGTGAAAGCGCTTCCAAGGAAGGGTGCTGGCTAGCAACAGCTTTCAGTGCTGGCACTTTTCATCTCTGAGCATTTGCTCGACGTTTGCAATTTCTCACCTGAGCTCTCGTTAGAGTGCGCGACAGGATGAGCAGAAGATTAGGTGGCTAGAGAAGCCCAGAGCCCCAGTGTTCTTAGGCCTACAGAAGAACTTCCAAGGAAGGGTGCTGGCTAGCAACAGCTTTCAGTGCTGGCCCTTTTCATCTCTGAGCAATTGCTCGACGTTTGCAATTTCTCAGCTCGTGTCTACGAGACGGAGAGATAGTGACCGTGACGTTTGGTGGCTAGAGAAGCGCAAAGCCCCAGTGTTGCTGCGCCTGTGAAAGCGCTTCCAAGGAAGGGTGCTGGCTAGCAAGAGCTTGCAGTGCTGGCACTTTTCATCTCTGAGCAATTGCTCGACGTTTGCAATTTCTCAGCTCGTGTCTACGAGACGGAGAGATAGTGACCGTGACGTTTGGTGGCTAGAGAAGCGCAAAGCCCCAGTGTTGCTGCGCCTGTGAAAGCGCTTCCAAGGAAGGGTGCTGGCTAGCAAGAGCTTGCAGTGCTGGCACTTTTCATCTCTGAGCAATTGCTCGACTTTTGCAATTTCTCAGCTCGTGTCTACGAGACGGAGAGATAGTGACCGTGACGTTTGGTGGCTAGAGAAGCGCAAAGCCCCAGTGTTGCTGCGCCTGTGAAAGCGCTTCCAAGGAAGGGTGCTGGCTAGCAACAGCTTTCAGTGCTGGCACTTTTCATCTCTGAGCAATTGCTCGACGTTTGCAATTTCTCAGCTCGTGTCTACGAGGCGGAGGGAGATAGTGACCGTGACGTTTGGTGGCTAGAGAAGCGCAAAGCCCCAGTGTTACTGCGCCTGTGAAAGCGCTTCCAAGGAAGGGTGCTGGCTAGCAAGAGCTTTCAGTGCTGGCACTTTTCATCTCTGAGCAATTGCTCGACCTTTGCAATTTCTCACCTGAGCTCTCTTTAGAGTGCGCGAGAGGATGAGCAGAAGATTAGGTGGCTAGAGAAGCCCAGAGCCCCACTGTACTTAGGCCTACAAAAGCACTTCCAAGGAGGGGTGCTGGCTAGCAAGAGCTTTCAGTGCTGGCACTTTTCATCGCTGAGCAATTGCTCGACGTTTGCAATTTCTCAGCTCGTGTCTACGAGACGGAGAGATAGTGACCGTGACGTTTGGTGGCTAGAGAAGCGCAAAGCTCCAGTGTTGCTGCGCCTGTGAAAGCGCTTCCAAGGAAGGGTGCTGGCTAGCAACAGCTTTCAGTGCTGGCACTTTTCATCTCTGAGCATTTGCTCGACGTTTGCAATTTCTCACCTGAGCTCTCGTTAGAGTGCGCGACAGGATGAGCAGAAGATTAGGTGGCTAGAGAAGCCCAGAGCCCCAGTGTTCTTAGGCCTACAGAAGAACTTCCAAGGAAGGGTGCTGGCTAGCAACAGCTTTCAGTGCTGGCCCTTTTCATCTCTGAGCAATTGCTCGACGTTTGCAATTTCTCAGCTCGTGTCTACGAGACGGAGAGATAGTGACCGTGACGTTTGGTGGCTAGAGAAGCGCAAAGCCCCAGTGTTGCTGCGCCTGTGAAAGCGCTTCCAAGGAAGGGTGCTGGCTAGCAAGAGCTTGCAGTGCTGGCACTTTTCATCTCTGAGCAATTGCTCGACGTTTGCAATTTCTCAGCTCGTGTCTACGAGACGGAGAGATAGTGACCGTGACGTTTGGTGGCTAGAGAAGCGCAAAGCCCCAGTGTTGCTGCGCCTGTGAAAGCGCTTCCAAGGAAGGCTGCTGGCTAGCAACAGTTTTCAGTGCTGGCACTTTTCATCTCTGAGCAATTGCTCGACCTTTGCAATTTCTCACCTGAGCTCTCTTTAGAGTGCGCGAGAGGATGAGCAGAAGATTAGGTGGCTAGAGAAACACAGAGCCCCACTGTTCTTAGGCCTACAAAAGCGCATCCTAGGAAGGGTGCTGGCTAGCAGGAGCTTTCAGTGCTGGCACTTTTCATCTCTGAGCAATTGCTCGACCTTTGCAATTTCTCAGCTCGTGTCTACGAGGCGGAGGGAGATAGTGACCGTGACGTTTGGTGGCTAGAGAAGCGCAAAGCCCCAGTGTTGCTGCGCCTGTGAAAGCGCTTCCAAGGAAGGCTGCTGGCTAGCAACAGCTTTCAGTGCTGGCACTTTTCATCTCTGAGCAATTGCTCGACCTTTGCAATTTCTCACCTGAGCTCTCTTTAGAGTGCGCGAGAGGATGAGCAGAAGATTAGGTGGCTGGAGAAGCCCAGAGCCCCAGTGTTCTTAGGCCTACAGAAGCACTTCCAAGGAAGGGTGCTGGCTAGCAAGAGCTTTCAGTGCTGGCACTTTTCATCTCTGAGCAATTGCTCGACCTTTGCAATTTCTCAGCTCGTGTCTACGAGACAGAGAGATCGTGACCGTGACGTTTGGTGGCTAGAGAAGCGCAAAGCCCCAGTGTTACTGCGCCTGTGAAAGCGCTTCCAAGGAAGGGTGCTGGCTAGCAAGAGCTTTCAGTGCTGGCACTTTTCATCTCTGAGCAATTGCTCGACCTTTGCAATTTCTCACCTGAGCTCTCTTTAGAGTGCGCGAGAGGATGAGCAGAAGATTAGGTGGCTAGAGAAGCCCAGAGCCCCACTGTACTTAGGCCTACAAAAGCACTTCCAAGGAGGGGTGCTGGCTAGCAAGAGCTTTCAGTGCTGGCACTTTTCATCGCTGAGCAATTGCTCGACGTTTGCAATTTCTCAGCTCGTGTCTACGAGACGGAGAGATAGTGACCGTGACGTTTGGTGGCTAGAGAAGCGCAAAGCTCCAGTGTTGCTGCGCCTGTGAAAGCGCTTCCAAGGAAGGGTGCTGGCTAGCAACAGCTTTCAGTGCTGGCACTTTTCATCTCTGAGCATTTGCTCGACGTTTGCAATTTCTCACCTGAGCTCTCGTTAGAGTGCGCGACAGGATGAGCAGAAGATTAGGTGGCTAGAGAAGCCCAGAGCCCCAGTGTTCTTAGGCCTACAGAAGAACTTCCAAGGAAGGGTGCTGGCTAGCAACAGCTTTCAGTGCTGGCCCTTTTCATCTCTGAGCAATTGCTCGACCTTTGCAATTTCTCAGCTCGTGTCTACGAGACGGAGAGATAGTGACCGTGACGTTTGGTGGCTAGAGAAGCGCAAAGCCCCAGTGTTGCTGCGCCTGTGAAAGCGCTTCCAAGGAAGGGTGCTGGCTAGCAAGAGCTTGCAGTGCTGGCACTTTTCATCTCTGAGCAATTGCTCGACGTTTGCAATTTCTCAGCTCGTGTCTACGAGACGGAGAGATAGTGACCGTGACGTTTGGTGGCTAGAGAAGCGCAAAGCCCCAGTGTTGCTGCGCCTGTGAAAGCGCTTCCAAGGAAGGGTGCTGGCTAGCAAGAGCTTGCAGTGCTGGCACTTTTCATCTCTGAGCAATTGCTCGACTTTTGCAATTTCTCAGCTCGTGTCTACGAGACGGAGAGATAGTGACCGTGACGTTTGGTGGCTAGAGAAGCGCAAAGCCCCAGTGTTGCTGCGCCTGTGAAAGCGCTTCCAAGGAAGGGTGCTGGCTAGCAACAGCTTTCAGTGCTGGCACTTTTCATCTCTGAGCAATTGCTCGACCTTTGCAATTTCTCAGCTCGTGTCTACGAGACAGAGAGATCGTGACCGTGACGTTTGGTGGCTAGAGAAGCGCAAAGCCCCAGTGTTACTGCGCCTGTGAAAGCGCTTCCAAGGAAGGGTGCTGGCTAGCAAGAGCTTTCAGTGCTGGCACTTTTCATCTCTGAGCAATTGCTCGACCTTTGCAATTTCTCACCTGAGCTCTCTTTAGAGTGCGCGAGAGGATGAGCAGAAGATTAGGTGGCTAGAGAAGCCCAGAGCCCCACTGTACTTAGGCCTACAAAAGCACTTCCAAGGAGGGGTGCTGGCTAGCAAGAGCTTTCAGTGCTGGCACTTTTCATCGCTGAGCAATTGCTCGACGTTTGCAATTTCTCAGCTCGTGTCTACGAGACGGAGAGATAGTGACCGTGACGTTTGGTGGCTAGAGAAGCGCAAAGCTCCAGTGTTGCTGCGCCTGTGAAAGCGCTTCCAAGGAAGGGTGCTGGCTAGCAACAGCTTTCAGTGCTGGCACTTTTCATCTCTGAGCATTTGCTCGACGTTTGCAATTTCTCACCTGAGCTCTCGTTAGAGTGCGCGACAGGATGAGCAGAAGATTAGGTGGCTAGAGAAGCCCAGAGCCCCAGTGTTCTTAGGCCTACAGAAGAACTTCCAAGGAAGGGTGCTGGCTAGCAACAGCTTTCAGTGCTGGCCCTTTTCATCTCTGAGCAATTGCTCGACGTTTGCAATTTCTCAGCTCGTGTCTACGAGACGGAGAGATAGTGACCGTGACGTTTGGTGGCTAGAGAAGCGCAAAGCCCCAGTGTTGCTGCGCCTGTGAAAGCGCTTCCAAGGAAGGGTGCTGGCTAGCAAGAGCTTGCAGTGCTGGCACTTTTCATCTCTGAGCAATTGCTCGACGTTTGCAATTTCTCAGCTCGTGTCTACGAGACGGAGAGATAGTGACCGTGACGTTTGGTGGCTAGAGAAGCGCAAAGCCCCAGTGTTGCTGCGCCTGTGAAAGCGCTTCCAAGGAAGGCTGCTGGCTAGCAACAGTTTTCAGTGCTGGCACTTTTCATCTCTGAGCAATTGCTCGACCTTTGCAATTTCTCACCTGAGCTCTCTTTAGAGTGCGCGAGAGGATGAGCAGAAGATTAGGTGGCTAGAGAAACACAGAGCCCCACTGTTCTTAGGCCTACAAAAGCGCATCCTAGGAAGGGTGCTGGCTAGCAGGAGCTTTCAGTGCTGGCACTTTTCATCTCTGAGCAATTGCTCGACCTTTGCAATTTCTCAGCTCGTGTCTACGAGGCGGAGGGAGATAGTGACCGTGACGTTTGGTGGCTAGAGAAGCGCAAAGCCCCAGTGTTGCTGCGCCTGTGAAAGCGCTTCCAAGGAAGGCTGCTGGCTAGCAACAGCTTTCAGTGCTGGCACTTTTCATCTCTGAGCAATTGCTCGACCTTTGCAATTTCTCACCTGAGCTCTCTTTAGAGTGCGCGAGAGGATGAGCAGAAGATTAGGTGGCTAGAGAAACACAGAGCCCCACTGTTCTTAGGCCTACAGAAGCACTTCCAAGGAAGGGTGCTGGCTAGCAAGAGCTTTCAGTGCTGGCACTTTTCATCTCTGAGCAATTGCTCGACGTTTGCAATTTCTCAGCTCGTGTCTACGAGACGGAGAGATAGTGACCGTGACGTTTGGTGGCTAGAGAAGCGCAAAGCCCCAGTGTTGCTGCGCCTGTGAAAGCGCTTCCAAGGAAGGGTGCTGGCTAGCAACAGCTTTCAGTGCTGGCACTTTTCATCTCTGAGCAATTGTTCGACTTTTGCAATTTCTCACCTGAGCTTTCTTTAGAGTGCGCGAGAGGATGAGCAGAAGATTAGGTGGCTGGAGAAGCCCAGAGCCCCAGTGTTCTTAGGCCTACAAAAGCGCTTCCAAGGAAGGGTGCTGGCTAGCAACAGCTTTCAGTGCTGGCACTTTTCATCTCTGAGCAATTGCTCGACGTTTGCAATTTCTCAGCTCGTGTCTACGAGACGGAGAGATAGTGACCGTGACGTTTGGTGGCTAGAGAAGTGCAAAGCCCCAGTGTTGCTGCGCCTGTGAAAGCACTTCCAAGGAAGGGTGCTGGCTAGCAACAGTTTTCAGTGCTGGCACTTTTCATCTCTGAGCAATTGCTCGACCTTTGCAATTTCTCACCTGAGCTCTCTTTAGAGTGCGCGAGAGGATGAGCAGAAGATTAGGTGGCTAGAGAAGCCCAGAGCCCCACTGTACTTAGGCCTACAAAAGCACTTCCAAGGAGGGGTGCTGGCTAGCAACAGCTTTCAGTGCTGGCACTTTTCATCTCTGAGCAATTGCTCGACGTTTGCAATTTCTCAGCTCGTGTCTACGAGACGGAGAGATAGTGACCGTGACGTTTGGTGGCTAGAGAAGCGCAAAGCCCCAGTGTTGCTGCGCCTGTGAAAGCGCTTCCAAGGAAGGGTGCTGGCTAGCAACAGCTTTCAGTGCTGGCACTTTTCATCTCTGAGCAATTGCTCGACGTTTGCAATTTCTCACCTGAGCTCTCGTTAGAGTGCGCGAGAGGATGAGCAGAAGATTAGGTGGCTAGAGAAGCCCAGAGCCCCAGTTTCTTAGGCCTACAGAAGCACTTCCAAGGAAGGGTGCTGGCTAGCAAGAGCTTTCAGTGCTGGCCCTTTTCATCTCTGAGCAATTGCTCGACGTTTGCAATTTCTCAGCTCGTGTCTACGAGACGGAGAGATAGTGACCGTGACGTTTGGTGGCTAGAGAAGCGCAAAGCCCCAGTGTTGCTGCGCCTGTGAAAGCGCTTCCAAGGAAGGCTGCTGGCTAGCAAGAGCTTTCAGTGCTGGCACTTTTCATCTCTGAGCAATTGCTCGACGTTTGCAATTTCTCAGCTCGTGTCTACGAGACGGAGAGATAGTGACCGTGACGTTTGGTGGGTAGAGAAGCGCAAAGCCCCAGTGTTGCTGCGCCTGTGAAAGCGCTTCCAAGGAAGGCTGCTGGCTAGCAACAGTTTTCAGTGCTGGCACTTTTCATCTCTGAGCAATTGCTCGACCTTTGCAATTTCTCACCTGAGCTCTCTTTAGAGTGCGCGAGAGGATGAGCAGAAGATTAGGTGGCTAGAGAAACACAGAGCCCCACTGTTCTTAGGCCTACAAAAGCGCATCCAAGGAAGGGTGCTGGCTAGCAGGAGCTTTCAGTGCTGGCACTTTTCATCTCTGAGCAATTGCTCGACGTTTGCAATTTCTCAGCTCGTGTCTACGAGGCGGAGGGAGATAGTGACCGTGGCGTTTGGTGGCTAGAGAAGCGCAAAGCCCCAGTGTTGCTGCGCCTGTGAAAGCGCTTCCAAGGAAGGGTGCTGGCTAGCAACAGCTTTCAGTGCTGGCACTTTTCATCTCTGAGCAATTGCTCGACGTTTGCAATTTCTCACCTGAGCTCTCTTTAGAGTGCGCGAGAGGATGAGCAGAAGATTAGGTGGCTAGAGAAACACAGAGCCCCACTGTTCTTAGGCCTACAGAAGCACTTCCAAGGAAGGGTGCTGGCTAGCAACAGCTTTCAGTGCTGGCACTTTTCATCTATGAGCAATTGCTCGACGTTTGCAATTTCTCAGCTCGTGTCTACGAGACGGAGAGATAGTGACCGTGACGTTTGGTGGCTAGAGAAGCGCAAAGCCCCAGTGTTGCTGCGCCTGTGAAAGCGCTTCCAAGGAAGGGTGCTGGCTAGCAAGAGCTTTCAGTGCTGGCACTTTTCATCTCTGAGCAATTGTTCGACTTTTGCAATATCTCACCTGAGCTTTCTTTAAAGTGCGCGAGAGGATGAGCAGAAGATTAGGTGGCTGGAGAAGCACAGAGCCCCAGTGTTCTTAGGCCTACAAAAGCACTTCCAAGGAAGGGTGCTGGCTAGCAACAGCTTTCAGTGCTGGCACTTTTCATCTCTGAGCAATTGCTCGACGTTTGCAATTTCTCAGCTCGTGTCTACGAGACGGAGAGATAGTGACCGTGACGTTTGGTGGCTAGAGAAGCGCAAAGCCCCAGTGTTGCTGCGCCTGTGAAAGCGCTTCCAAGGAAGGGTGCTGGCTAGCAAGAGCTTTCAGTGCTGGCACTTTTCATCTCTGAGCAATTGCTCGACCTTTGCAATTTCTCACCTGAGCTCTCTTTAGAGTGCGTGAGAGGATGAGCAGAAGATTAGGTGGCTAGAGAAACACAGAGCCCCAGTGTTCTTAGGCCTACAAAAGCACTTCCAAGGAAGGGTGCTGGCTAGCAACAGTTTTCAGTGATGGCACTTTTCATCTCTGAGCAATTGCTCGACGTTTGCAATTTCTCAGCTCGTGTCTACGAGGCGGAGGGAGAAAGTGACCGTGACGTTTGGTGGCTAGAGAAGCGCAAAGCTCCAGTGTTGCTGCGCCTGTGAAAGCGCTTCCAAGGAAGGGTGCTGGCTAGCAACAGCTTTCAGTGCTGGCACTTTTCATCTCTGAGCAATTGCTCGACGTTTGCAATTTCTCAGCTCGTGTGTACGAGGCGGAGAGATAGTGACCGTGACGTTTGGTGGCTAGAGAAGTGCAAAGCCCCAGTGTTGCTGCGCCTGTGAAAGCGCTTCCAAGGAAGGGTGATGGCTAGCAACAGTTTTCAGTGCTGGCACTTTTCATCTCTGAGCAATTGCTCGACCTTTGCAATTTCTCACCTGAGCTCTCTTTAGAGTGCGCGAGAGGAAGAGCAGAAGATTAGGTGGCTAGAGAAACACAGAGCCCCAGTGTTCTTAGGCCTACAAAAGCGCATCCAAGGAAGGGTGCTGGCTAGCAACAGCTTTCAGTGCTGGCACTTTTCATCTCTGAGCAATTGCTCGACTTTTGCAATTTCTCAGCTCGTGTCTACGAGACGGAGAGAGAGAGTGACCGTGACGTTTGGTGGCTAGAGAAGCGCAAAGCCCCAGTGTTGCTGCGCCTGTGAAAGCGCTTCCAAGGAAGGGTGCTGGCTAGCAAGAGCTTGCAGTGCTGGCACTTTTCATCTCTGAGCAATTGCTCGACCTTTGCAATTTCTCAGCTCGTGTCTACGAGACGGAGAGATAGTGACCGTGACGTTTGGTGGCTAGAGAAGCGCAAAGCCCCAGTGTTGCTGCGCCTGTGAAAGCGCTTCCAAGGAAGGGTGCTGGCTAGCAACAGCTTTCAGTGCTGGCACTTTTCATCTCTGAGCAATTGCTCGACCTTTGCAATTTCTCACCTGAGCTCTCTTTAGAGTGCGCGACAGGATGAGCAGAAGATTAGGTGGCTAGAGAAGCCCAGAGCCCCACTGTTCTTAGGCCTACAAAAGCACTTCCAAGGAAGGGTGCTGGCTAGCAAGAGCTTTCAGTGCTGGCACTTTTCATCTCTGAGCAATTGCTCGACGTTTGCAATTTCTCAGCTCGTGTCTACGAGACGGAGAGATAGTGACCGTGACATTTGGTGGCTAGAGAAGCGCAAAGCCCCAGTGTTGCTGCGCCTGTGAAAGCGCTTCCAAGGAAGGGTGCTGGCTAGCAACAGCTTTCAGTGCTGGCACTTTTCATCTCTGAGCAATTGCTCGACGTTTGCAATTTCTCACCTGAGCTCTCTTTAGAGTGCGCGAGAGGATGAGCAGAAGATTAGGTGGCTAGAGAAACACAGAGCCCCACTGTTCTTAGGCCTACAAAAGCACTTCCAAGGAAGGGTGCTGGCTAGCAACAGCTTTCAGTGCTGGCACTTTTCATCTCTGAGCAATTGCTCGACGTTTGCAATTTCTCAGCTCGTGTCTACGAGGCGGAGGGAGATAGTGACCGTGACGTTTGGTGGCTAGAGAAGCGCAAAGCCCCAGTGTTACTGCGCCTGTGAAAGCGCTTCCAAGGAAGGGTGCTGGCTAGCAAGAGCTTTCAGTGCTGGCACTTTTCATCTCTGAGCAATTGCTCGACCTTTGCAATTTCTCACCTGAGCTCTCTTTAGACTGCGCGAGAGGATGAGCAGAAGATTAGGTGGCTAGAGAAACACAGAGCCCCACTGTTCTTAGGCCTACAAAAGCGCATCCAAGGAAGGGTGCTGGCTAGCAGGAGCTTTCAGTGCTGGCACTTTTCATCTCTGATCAATTGCTCGACTTTTGCAATTTCTCAGCTCGTGTCTACGAGACGGAGAGATAGTGACCGTGACGTTTGGTGGGTAGAGAAGCGCAAAGCCCCAGTGTTGCTGCGCCTGTGAAAGCGCTTCCAAGGAAGGGTGCTGGCTAGCAACAGCTTTCAGTGCTGGCACTTTTCATCTCTGAGCAATTGCTCGACCTTTGCAATTTCTCAGCTCGTGTCTACGAGACAGAGAGATCGTGACCGTGACGTTTGGTGGCTAGAGAAGCGCAAAGCCCCAGTGTTACTGCGCCTGTGAAAGCGCTTCCAAGGAAGGGTGCTGGCTAGCAGGAGCTTTCAGTGCTGGCACTTTTCATCTCTGAGCAATTGCTCGACCTTTGCAATTTCTCACCTGAGCTCTCTTTAGAGTGCGCGAGAGGATGAGCAGAAGATTAGGTGGCTAGAGAAGCCCAGAGCCCCACTGTACTTAGGCCTACAAAAGCACTTCCAAGGAGGGGTGCTGGCTAGCAAGAGCTTTCAGTGCTGGCACTTTTCATCTCTGAGCAATTGCTCGACGTTTGCAATTTCTCAGCTCGTGTCTACGAGACGGAGAGATAGTGACCGTGACGTTTGGTGGCTAGAGAAGCGCAAAGCTCCAGTGTTGCTGCGCCTGTGAAAGCGCTTCCAAGGAAGGGTGCTGGCTAGCAACAGCTTTCAGTGCTGGCACTTTTCATCTCTGAGCAATTGCTCGACGTTTGCAATTTCTCACCTGAGCTCTCGTTAGAGTGCGCGAGAGGATGAGCAGAAGATTAGGTGGCTAGAGAAGCCCAGAGCCCCAGTGTTCTTAGGCCTACAAAAGCACTTCCAAGGAAGGGTGCTGGCTAGCAACAGCTTTCAGTGCTGGCCCTTTTCATCTCTGAGCAATTGCTCGACGTTTGCAATTTCTCAGCTCGTGTCTACGAGACGGAGAGATAGTGACCGTGACGTTTGGTGGCTAGAGAAGCGCAAAGCCCCAGTGTTGCTGCGCCTGTGAAAGCTCTTCCAAGGAAGGGTGCTGGCTAGCAGGAGCTTTCAGTGCTGGCACTTTTCATCTCTGAGCAATTGCTCGACGTTTGCAATTTCTCACCTGAGCTCTCTTTAGAGTGCGCGAGAGGATGAGCAGAAGATTAGGTGGCTAGAGAAACACAGAGCCCCACTGTTCTTAGGCCTACAAAAGCGCATCCTAGGAAGGGTGCTGGCTAGCAGGAGCTTTCAGTGCTGGCACTTTTCATCTCTGATCAATTGCTCGACCTTTGCAATTTCTCAGCTCGTGTCTACGAGGCGGAGGGAGATAGTGACCGTGACGTTTGGTGGCTAGAGAAGCGCAAAGCCCCAGTGTTGCTGCGCCTGTGAAAGCGCTTCCAAGGAAGGGTGCTGGCTAGCAAGAGCTTTCAGTGCTGGCACTTTTCATCTCTGAGCAATTGCTCGACCTTTGCAATTTCTCACCTGAGCTCTCTTTAGAGTGCGCGAGAGGATGAGCACAAGATTAGGTGGCTAGAGAAACACAGAGCCCCACTGTTCTTAGGCCTACAAAAGCGCATCCAAGGAAGGGTGCTGGCTAGCAGGAGCTTTCACTGCTGGCACTTTTCGTCTCTGATCAATTGCTCGACTTTTGCAATTTCTCAGCTCGTGTCTACGAGACGGAGAGATAGTGACCGTGACGTTTGGTGGCTAGAGAAGCGCAAAGCCCCAGTGTTGCTGCGCCTGTGAAAGCGCTTCCAAGGAAGGGTGCTGGCTAGCAAGAGCTTTCAGTGCTGGCACTTTTCATCTCTGAGCAATTGCTCGACCTTTGCAATTTCTCAGCTCGTGTCTACGAGACAGAGAGATCGTGACCGTGACGTTTGGTGGCTAGAGAAGCGCAAAGCCCCAGTGTTACTGCGCCTGTGAAAGCGCTTCCAAGGAAGGGTGCTGGCTAGCAAGAGCTTTCAGTGCTGGCACTTTTCATCTCTGAGCAATTGCTCGACCTTTGCAATTTCTCACCTGAGCTCTCGTTAGAGTGCGCGAGAGGATGAGCAGAAGATTAGGTGGCTAGAGAAGCCCAGAGCCCCACTGTACTTAGGCCTACAAAAGCACTTCCAAGGAGGGGTGCTGGCTAGCAAGAGCTTTCAGTGCTGGCACTTTTCATCGCTGAGCAATTGCTCGACGTTTGCAATTTCTCAGCTCGTGTCTACGAGACGGAGAGATAGTGACCGTGACGTTTGGTGGCTAGAGAAGCGCAAAGCTCCAGTGTTGCTGCGCCTGTGAAAGCGCTTCCAAGGAAGGGTGCTGGCTAGCAACAGCTTTCAGTGCTGGCACTTTTCATCTCTGAGCATTTGCTCGACGTTTGCAATTTCTCACCTGAGCTCTCGTTAGAGTGCGCGACAGGATGAGCAGAAGATTAGGTGGCTAGAGAAGCCCAGAGCCCCAGTGTTCTTAGGCCTACAGAAGAACTTCCAAGGAAGGGTGCTGGCTAGCAACAGCTTTCAGTGCTGGCCCTTTTCATCTCTGAGCAATTGCTCGACGTTTGCAATTTCTCAGCTCGTGTCTACGAGACGGAGAGATAGTGACCGTGACGTTTGGTGGCTAGAGAAGCGCAAAGCCCCAGTGTTGCTGCGCCTGTGAAAGCGCTTCCAAGGAAGGGTGCTGGCTAGCAAGAGCTTTCAGTGCTGGCACTTTTCATCTCTGAGCAATTGCTCGACGTTTGCAATTTCTCAGCTCGTGTCTACGAGACGGAGAGATAGTGACCGTGACGTTTGGTGGCTAGAGAAGCGCAAAGCCCCAGTGTTGCTGCGCCTGTGAAAGCGCTTCCAAGGAAGGCTGCTGGCTAGCAACAGTTTTCAGTGCTGGCACTTTTCATCTCTGAGCAATTGCTCGACTTTTGCAATTTCTCACCTGAGCTCTCTTTAGAGTGCGCGAGAGGATGAGCAGAAGATTAGGTGGCTAGAGAAACACAGAGCCCCAGTGTTCTAAGGGCTACAAAAGCGCATCCAAGGAAGGGTGCTGGCTAGCAGGAGCTTTCAGTGCTGGCACTTTTCATCTCTGAGCAATTGCTCGACCTTTGCAATTTCTCAGCTCGTGTCTACGAGGCGGAGGGAGATAGTGACCGTGACGTTTGGTGGCTAGAGAAGCGCAAAGCCCCAGTGTTGCTGCGCCTGTGAAAGCGCTTCCAAGGAAGGCTGCTGGCTAGCAACAGCTTTCAGTGCTGGCACTTTTCATCTCTGAGCAATTGCTCGACCTTTGCAATTTCTCACCTGAGCTCTCTTTAGAGTGCGCGAGAGGATGAGCAGAAGATTAGGTGGCTAGAGAAACACAGAGCCCCAGTGTTCTTAGGCCTACAGAAGCACTTCCAAGGAAGGGTGCTGGCTAGCAACAGCTTTCAGTGCTGGCACTTTTCATCTCTGAGCAATTGCTCGACGTTTGCAATTTCTCAGCTCGTGTCTACGAGACGGAGAGATAGTGACCGTGACGTTTGGTGGCTAGAGAAGCGCAAAGCCCCACTGTTGCTGCGCCTGTGAAAGCGCTTCCAAGGAAGGGTGCTGGCTAGCAACAGCTTTCAGTGCTGGCACTTTTCATCTCTGAGCAATTGTTCGACTTTTGCAATTTCTCACCTGAGCTTTCTTTAGAGTGCGCGAGAGGATGAGCAGAAGATTAGGTGGCTGGAGAAGCCCAGAGCCCCAGTGTTCTTAGGCCTACAAAAGCGCTTCCAAGGAAGGGTGCTGGCTAGCAACAGCTTTCAGTGCTGGCACTTTTCATCTCTGAGCAATTGCTCGACGTTTGCAAGTTCTCAGCTCGTGTCTACGAGACGGAGAGATAGTGACCGTGACGTTTGGTGGCTAGAGAAGTGCAAAGCCCCAGTGTTGCTGCGCCTGTGAAAGCGCTTCCAAGGAAGGGTGCTGGCTAGCAACAGTTTTCAGTGCTGGCACTTTTCATCTCTGAGCAATTGCTCGACCTTTGCAATTTCTCACCTGAGCTCTCTTTAGAGTGCGCGAGAGGATGAGCAGAAGATTAGGTGGCTAGAGAAGCCCAGAGCCCCACTGTACTTAGGCCTACAAAAGCACTTCCAAGGAGGGGTGCTGGCTAGCAACAGCTTTCAGTGCTGGCACTTTTCATCTCTGAGCAATTGCTCGACGTTTGCAATTTCTCAGCTCGTGTCTACGAGACGGAGAGATAGTGACCGTGACGTTTGGTGGCTAGAGAAGCGCAAAGCCCCAGTGTTGCTGCGCCTGTGAAAGCGCTTCCAAGGAAGGGTGCTGGCTAGCAACAGCTTTCAGTGCTGGCACTTTTCATCTCTGAGCAATTGCTCGACGTTTGCAATTTCTCACCTGAGCTCTCGTTAGAGTGCGCGAGAGGATGAGCAGAAGATTAGGTGGCTAGAGAAGCCCAGAGCCCCACTGTTCTTAGGCCTACAGAAGCACTTCCAAGGAAGGGTGCTGGCTAGCAACAGCTTTCAGTGCTGGCCCTTTTCATCTCTGAGCAATTGCTCGACGTTTGCAATTTCTCAGCTCGTGTCTACGAGACGGAGAGATAGTGACCGTGACGTTTGGTGGCTAGAGAAGCGCAAAGCCCCAGTGTTGCTGCGCCTGTGAAAGCGCTTCCAAGGAAGGCTGCTGGCTAGCAAGAGCTTTCAGTGCTGGCACTTTTCATCTCTGAGCAATTGCTCGACGTTTGCAATTTCTCAGCTCGTGTCTACGAGACGGAGAGATAGTGACCGTGACGTTTGGTGGGTAGAGAAGCACAAAGCCCCAGTGTTGCTGCGCCTGTGAAAGCGCTTCCAAGGAAGGCTGCTGGCTAGCAACAGTTTTCAGTGCTGGCACTTTTCATCTCTGAGCAATTGCTCGACCTTTGCAATTTCTCACCTGAGCTCTCTTTAGAGTGCGCGAGAGGATGAGCAGAAGATTAGGTGGCTAGAGAAACACAGAGCCCCACTGTTCTTAGGCCTACAAAAGCGCATCCAAGGAAGGGTGCTGGCTAGCAGGAGCTTTCAGTGCTGGCACTTTTCATCTCTGAGCAATTGCTCGACCTTTGCAATTTCTCAGCTCGTGTCTACGAGGCGGAGGGAGATAGTGACCGTGGCGTTTGGTGGCTAGAGAAGCGCAAAGCCCCAGTGTTGCTGCGCCTGTGAAAGCGCTTCCAAGGAAGGGTGCTGGCTAGCAACAGCTTTCAGTGCTGGCACTTTTCATCTCTGAGCAATTGCTCGACGTTTGCAATTTCTCACCTGAGCTCTCTTTAGAGTGCGCGAGAGGATGAGCAGAAGATTAGGTGGCTAGAGAAACACAGAGCCCCACTGTTCTTAGGCCTACAGAAGCACTTCCAAGGAAGGGTGCTGGCTAGCAACAGCTTTCAGTGCTGGCACTTTTCATCTCTGAGCAATTGCTCGACGTTTGCAATTTCTCAGCTCGTGTCTACGAGACGGAGAGATAGTGACCGTGACGTTTGGTGGCTAGAGAAGCGCAAAGCCCCAGTGTTGCTGCGCCTGTGAAAGCGCTTCCAAGGAAGGGTGCTGGCTAGCAAGAGCTTTCAGTGCTGGCACTTTTCATCTCTGAGCAATTGCTCGACCTTTGCAATTTCTCAGCTCGTGTCTACGAGACAGAGAGATAGTGACCGTGACGTTTGGTGGCTAGAGAAGCGCAAAGCCCCAGTGTTACTGCGCCTGTGAAAGCGCTTCCAAGGAAGGGTGCTGGCTAGCAAGAGCTTTCAGTGCTGGCATTTTTCATCTCTGAGCAATTGCTCGACCTTTGCAATTTCTCACCTGAGATCTCTTTAGACTGCGTGAGAGGATGAGCAGAAGATTAGGTGGCTAGAGAAGCCCAGAGCCCCACTGTTCTTAGGCCTACAAAAGCACTTCCAAGGAAGGGTGCTGGCTAGCAACAGCTTTCAGTGCTGGCACTTTTCATCTCTGAGCAATTGCTCGACGTTTGCAAATTCTCACCTGAGCTCTCTTTAGAGTGCGCGACAGGATGAGCAGAAGATTAGGTGGCTAGAGAAACACAGAGCCCCAGTGTTCTTAGGGCTACAAAAGCGCATCCAAGGAAGGGTGCTGGCTAGCAAGAGCTTTCAGTGCTGGCACTTTTCATCTCTGAGCAATTGCTCGACGTTTGCAGTTTCTCACCTGAGCTCTCTTTAGAGTGCGCGAGAGGATGAGCAGAAGATTAGGTGGCTAGAGAAACACAGAGCCCCACTGTACTTAGGCCTACAAAAGCGCTTCCAAGGAAGGGTGCTGGCTAGCAACAGCTTTCAGTGCTGGCACTTTTCATCTCTGAGCAATTGCTCGACCTTTGCTATTTCTCACCTGAGCTCTCTTTAGAGTGCGCGAGAGGATGAGCAGAAGATTAGGTGGCTAGAGAAACACAGAGCCCCAGTGTTCTTAGGCCTACAAAAGCACTTCCAAGGAAGGGGGCTGGCTAGCAAGAGCTTTCAGTGCTGGCGCTTTTCATCTCTGAGCAATTGCTCGACGTTTGCAATTTCTCAGCTCGTGTCTACGAGACGGAGAGATAGTGACCGTGACGTTTGGTGGCTAGAGAAGCGCAAAGCCCCAGTGTTGCTGCGCCTGTGAAAGCGCTTCCAAGGAAGGGTGCTGGCTAGCAGGAGCTTTCAGTGCTGGCACTTTTCATCTCTGAGCAATTGCTCGACTTTTGCAATTTCTCAGCTCGTTTCAACGAGGCGGAGGGAGATAGTGACCGTGACGTTTGGTGGGTAGAGAAGCGCAAAGCCCCAGTGTTGCTGCGCCTGTGAAAGCGCTTCCAAGGAAGGGTGCTGGCTAGCAAGAGCTTTCAGTGCTGGCACTTTTCATCTCTGAGCAATTGCTCGACCTTTGCAATTTCTCAGCTCGTGTCTACGAGACGGAGAGATAGTGACCATGACGTTTGGTGGCTAGAGAAGCGCAAAGCCCCAGTGTTGCGGCGCCTGTGAAAGCGCTTCCAAGGAAGGGTGCTGGCTAGCAACAGCTTTCAGTGCTGGCACTTTTCATCTCTGAGCAATTGCTCGACGTTTGCAATTTCTCAGCTCGTGTCTACGAGACGGAGAGATAGTGACCGTGACGTTTGGTGGCTAGAGAAGCGCAAAGCCCCACTGTTGCTGCGCCTGTGAAAGCGCTTCCAAGGAAGGGTGCTGGCTAGCAACAGCTTTCAGTGCTGGCACTTTTCATCTCTGAGCAATTGCTCGACCTTTGCAATTTCTCAGCTCGTGTCTACGAGCCAGAGAGATAGTGACCGTGACATTTGGTGGCTAGAGAAGCGCAAAGCCCCAGTGTTGCTGTGCCTGTGAAAGCGCTTCCAAGGAAGGGTGCTGGCTAGCAAGAGCTTTCAGTGCTGGCACTTTTCATCTCTGAGCAATTGCTCGACGTTTGCAATTTCTCACCTGAGCTCTCTTTACAGTGCGCGAGAGGATGAGCAGAAGATTAGGTGGCTAGAGAAACACAGAGCCCCAGTGTTCTTAGGCCTACAAAAGCACTTCCAAGGAAGGGTGCTGGCTAGCAACAGTTTTCAGTGATGGCACTTTTCATCTCTGAGCAATTGCTCGACGTTTGCAATTTCTCAGCTCGTGTCTACGAGGCGGAGGGAGAAAGTGACCGTGACGTTTGGTGGCTAGAGAAGCGCAAAGCCCCAGTGTTGCTGCGCCTGTGAAAGCGCTTCCAAGGAAGGGTGCTGGCTAGCAACAGCTTTCAGTGCTGGCACTTTTCATCTCTGAGCAATTGCTCGACGTTTGCAATTTCTCAGCTCGTGTCTACGAGACGGAGAGATAGTGACCGTGACATTTGGTGGCTAGAGAAGCGCAAAGCCCCAGTGTTGCTGCGCCTGTGAAAGCGCTTCCAAGGAAGGGTGCTGGCTAGCAACAGCTTTCAGTGCTGGCACTTTTCATCTCTGAGCAATTGCTCGACGTTTGCAATTTCTCACCTGAGCTCTCTTTAGAGTGCGCGAGAGGATGAGCAGAAGATTAGGTGGCTAGAGAAACACAGAGCCCCAGTGTTCTTAGGCCTACAAAAGCACTTCCAAGGAAGGGTGCTGGCTAGCAGGAGCTTTCAGTGCTGGCACTTTTCATCTCTGAGCAATTGCTCGACGTTTGCAATTTCTCAGCTCGTGTCTACGAGGCGGAGAGATAGTGACCGTGACGTTTGGTGGCTAGAGAAGCGCAAAGCCCCAGTGTTGCTGCGCCTGTGAAAGCGCTTCCAAGGAAGGGTGCTGGCTAGCAGGAGCTTTCAGTGCTGGCACTTTTCATCTCTGAGCAATTGCTCGACGTTTGCAATTTCTCAGCTCGTGTCTACGAGGCGGAGAGATAGTGACCGTGACGTTTGGTGGCTAGAGAAGTGCAAAGCCCCAGTGTTGCTGCGCCTGTGAAAGCGCTTCCAAGGAAGGGTGCTGGCTAGCAACAGTTTTCAGTGCTGGCACTTTTCATCTCTGAGCAATTGCTCGACGTTTGCAGTTTCTCACCTGAGCTCTCTTTAGAGTGCGCGAGAGGAAGAGCAGAAGATTAGGTGGCTAGAGAAACACAGAGCCCCAGTGTTCTTAGGCCTACAAAAGCGCATCCAAGGAAGGGTGCTGGCTAGCAAGAGCTTTCAGTGCTGGCACTTTTCATCTCTGAGCAATTGCTCGACGTTTGCAATTTCTCAGCTCATGTCTACGAGACGGAGAGAGATAGTGACCGTGACGTTTGGTGGCTAGAGAAGCGCAAAGCCCCAGTGTTGCTGCGCCTGTGAAAGCGCTTCCAAGGAAGGGTGCTGGCTAGCAAGAGCTTGCAGTGCTGGCACTTTTCATCTCTGAGCAATTGCTCGACGTTTGCAATTTCTCAGCTCGTGTCTACGAGGCGGAGAGATAGTGACCGTGACGTTTGGTGGCTAGAGAAGTGCAAAGCCCCAGTGTTGCTGCGCCTGTGAAAGCGCTTCCAAGGAAGGGTGCTGGCTAGCAACAGTTTTCAGTGCTGGCACTTTTCATCTCTGAGCAATTGCTCGACCTTTGCAATTTCTCACCTGAGCTCTCTTTAGAGTGCGCGAGAGGAAGAGCAGAAGATTAGGTGGCTAGAGAAACACAGAGCCCCAGTGTTCTTAGGCCTACAAAAGCGCATCCAAGGAAGGGTGCTGGCTAGCAACAGCTTTCAGTGCTGGCACTTTTCATCTCTGAGCAATTGCTCGACTTTTGCAATTTCTCAGCTCGTGTCTACGAGACGGAGAGAGATAGTGACCGTGACGTTTGGTGGCTAGAGAAGCGCAAAGCCCCAGTGTTGCTGCGCCTGTGAAAGCGCTTCCAAGGAAGGGTGCTGGCTAGCAAGAGCTTGCAGTGCTGGCACTTTTCATCTCTGAGCAATTGCTCGACCTTTGCAATTTCTCAGCTCGTGTCTACGAGACGGAGAGATAGTGACCGTGACGTTTGGTGGGTAGAGAAGCGCAAAGCCCCAGTGTTGCTGCGCCTGTGAAAGCGCTTCCAAGGAAGGGTGCTGGCTAGCAACAGCTTTCAGTGCTGGCACTTTTCATCTCTGAGCAATTGCTCGACGTTTGCAATTTCTCACCTGAGCTTTCTTTAGACTGCGCGAGAGGATGAGCAGAAGATTAGGTGGCTAGAGAAGCCCAGAGCCCCAGTGTTCTTAGGCCTACAAAAGCACTTCCAAGGAAGGGTGCTGGCTAGCAAGAGCTTTCAGTGCTGGCACTTTTCATCTCTGAGCAATTGCTCGACGTTTGCAATTTCTCAGCTCGTGTCTACGAGGCGGAGAGATAGTGACCGTGACGTTTGGTGGCTAGAGAAGCGCAAAGCCCCAGTGTTGCTGCGCCTGTGAAAGCGCTTCCAAGGAAGGGTGCTGGCTAGCAAGAGCTTGCAGTGCTGGCACTTTTCATCTCTGAGCAATTGCTCGACGTTTGCAATTTCTCAGCTCGTGTCTACGAGGCGGAGAGATAGTGACCGTGACGTTTGGTGGCTAGAGAAGTGCAAAGCCCCAGTGTTGCTGCGCCTGTGAAAGCGCTTCCAAGGAAGGGTGCTGGCTAGCAACAGTTTTCAGTGCTGGCACTTTTCATCTCTGAGCAATTGCTCGACCTTTGCAATTTCTCACCTGAGCTCTCTTTAGAGTGCGCGAGAGGAAGAGCAGAAGATTAGGTGGCTAGAGAAACACAGAGCCCCAGTGTTCTTAGGCCTACAAAAGCGCATCCAAGGAAGGGTGCTGGCTAGCAACAGCTTTCAGTGCTGGCACTTTTCATCTCTGAGCAATTGCTCGACGTTTGCAATTTCTCAGCTCATGTCTACGAGACGGAGAGAGATAGTGACCGTGACGTTTGGTGGCTAGAGAAGCGCAAAGCCCCAGTGTTGCTGCGCCTGTGAAAGCGCTTCCAAGGAAGGGTGCTGGCTAGCAAGAGCTTGCAGTGCTGGCACTTTTCATCTCTGAGCAATTGCTCGACCTTTGCAATTTCTCAGCTCGTGTCTACGAGACGGAGAGATAGTGACCGTGACGTTTGGTGGGTAGAGAAGCGCAAAGCCCCAGTGTTGCTGCGCCTGTGAAAGCGCTTCCAAGGAAGGGTGCTGGCTAGCAAGAGCTTGCAGTGCTGGCACTTTTCATCTCTGAGCAATTGCTCGACGTTTGCAATTTCTCACCTGAGCTCTCTTTAGAGTGCGCGAGAGGATGAGCAGAAGATTAGGTGGCTAGAGAAGCCCAGAGCCCCAGTGTTCTTAGGCCTACAAAAGCACTTCCAAGGAAGGGTGCTGGCTAGCAAGAGCTTTCAGTGCTGGCACTTTTCATCTCTGAGCAATTGCTCGACGTTTGCAATTTCTCAGCTCGTGTCTACGAGACGGAGAGATAGTGACCGTGACGTTTGGTGGCTAGAGAAGCGCAAAGCCCCAGTGTTGCTGCGCCTGTGAAAGCGCTTCCAAGGAAGGGTGCTGGCTAGCAACAGCTTTCAGTGCTGGCACTTTTCATCTCTGAGCAATTGCTGGACGTTTGCAATTTCTCACCTGAGCTCTCTTTAGAGTGCGCGAGAGGATGAGCAGAAGATTAGGTGGCTAGAGAAACACAGAGCCCCAGTGTTCTTAGGCCTACAAAAGCACTTCCAAGGAAGGGTGCTGGCTAGCAACAGCTTTCAGTGCTGGCACTTTTCATCTCTGAGCAATTGCTCGACCTTTGCAATTTCTCAGCTCGTGTCTACGAGGCGGAGGGAGAAAGTGACCGTGACATTTGGTGGCTAGAGAAGCGCAAAGCCCCAGTGTTGCTGCGCCTGTGAAAGCGCTTCCAAGGAAGGGTGCTGGCTAGCAAGAGCTTTCAGTGCTGGCACTTTTCATCTCTGAGCAATTGCTCGACCTTTGCAATTTCTCACCTGAGCTCTCTTTAGAGTGCGCGAGAGGATGAGCAGAAGATTAGGTGGCTAGAGAAACACAGAGCCCCAGTGTTCTTAGGCCTACAAAAGCACTTCCAAGGAAGGGTGCTGGCTAGCAGGAGCTTTCAGTGCTGGCACTTTTCATCTCTGAGCAATTGCTCGACGTTTGCAATTTCTCAGCTCGTGTCTACGAGACGGAGAGATAGTGACCGTGACGTTTGGTGGCTAGAGAAGCGCAAAGCCCCAGTGTTGCTGCGCCTGTGAAAGCGCTTCCAAGGAAGGGTGCTGGCTAGCAACAGCTTTCAGTGCTGGCACTTTTCATCTCTGAGCAATTGCTCGACGTTTGCAATTTCTCAGCTCGTGTCTATGAGACGGAGAGATAGTGACCGTGACCTTTGGTGGCTAGAGAAGCGCAAAGCCCCAGTGTTACTGCGCCTGTGAAAGCGCTTCCAAGGAAGGGTGCTGGCTAGCAACAGCTTTCAGTGCTGGCACTTTTCATCTCTGAGCAATTGCTCGACGTTTGCAATTTCTCACCTGAGCTCTCTTTAGAGTGCGCGAGAGGATGAGCAGAAGATTAGGTGGCTAGAGAAACACAGAGCCTGTTGCCGCCGTGGGCGTGGCGACCTGGTTCAGGAACGGCACGGCGACCAACCCCAGGCCGCTCGGGCCATCAGCTCACAGACACCAATGTGGTGGACGGCAAATGGCATTTATTAGTGAGTAGAACAGCATTATATAGCTCAGGTTTCCAACGTCACTTCCGTCTGCTTACGTCATAAGCTAAACACTATTGGCTATCCGGAGAGGGGCCCTACTTTTCCGTACAGCGCGATATCTTCCGACCGCCAGACCCTAGCTACCTACATTTCCCCCCTCCCTATGAGTAATTAAATTGGCTAAAATATAACAATCTGTAAAGAATATATATATCGTCTTTATAACAATCTTAAAATATATATCACAAACTTGAATAGAAAACATAAGGCACACTAGGCAAGAGGTAACTGGGGGGTAACTAGGAGTAACAGGGTATAACTGGGGATAGCTAAAGGAAATTTTGAACAAAATATTATTAAAGCAGTGTACCAAGGATGCTACTCCTGTACCTATTCCTGCCCCTCCCATGATCATTAGAGTAGCTATTGTTAGTGCTGTAAAGGGTTGTCGTTTTGCCAGATGATGTTCTGGAGTAATCTATAAATCGTAGACAAAGTCTTCAGGATAGTAAAAGATTTTAGGGACTATAGATACCTGGATACAATATTCTGAGGAATTATCAAAGTTTTTCAACGACAAACAAGGTGTAACTCCCATGGTGGAACAAACCCACCTGGTATACAACCTCGTGGTCCCCCTGATATTGATAGATATTTATCTCGGGGAATAGGGGTCCAAGCAGAAGCGACAGTAACACAATCCCAATATGCACAATAATACTGGTTAGGATAGTTACAGTACCCTTTTCCTGGATTAGATGCGGGACGAAGGTAATAAGGCATTTTTTCCAAACAAGGTGGTGTGGTTATCATGCTGCATAGTGCGACAGCGAAGCTAGGAGGTCCTGCTGTAACATTTTCCTTAATCACGTGCTGATCCTCCCACCTGGCAAGGGTCCATTTGAATGGCTGATGGTGGTAGTAATCTGCTTCTGCCTGTCCTATAGTGACAAGCTCCAAAATCAAGATCACACAAAGGCATCGCAGCCCCCCCCTGCGGGGGCTAGTTTGCCGTTGTCTGGGTTCTGCCAGTGCGGAACTCCCGGGCTTGGACAGGACGCTTGCCAACTTGTCATCTTCTCTTGTCACCGGGGTGTACAGGTTACGGGGGCGATCGATGATCCAATCCTGTTAACAAAAACTCACAATTTTCATTAGTTTTATTCTGAAGGTCCGGTTTAATAGATTTAAGCGGACACCACTTAACTTTGCCATCTTTTCTGACAGCGGCATATCCTCGCCCTGTTAGGACTAGCCTCCACCCTTGCTCCCATTCTCCCAGCTCATTTTTAATTATAATTAACGGGCCTTCTTCTAGTGCTCGAGTGGCCCAATGTTTTTGGATGGGGCTATTCCTCTCTTCTCCCCTAGGGAACTGGTTTAGTGCTAAAAGAGCAGTCGCTAGCAGGCGTGCTTGGTCTCCCGGGGGAACGGCATTGGCAAAACCTTCTGTTTTTGCCAACACCTCTAATTTAGATTTCAGAGTTTGATTTGCTCGTTCAACTATAGCTTGTCCTGTGCTATTATATGGAATGCCATGTATCAGGGTGATGCCCCATTTCAAAGCAAATGCCTGGACTGATTTAGAAGTGAAGTTCGGGCCGTTGTCTGTTTTGATCTGATTAGGGACGCCAAGCCAGGCCATGACCGTCAACCAATGTTGGATGGTCGCTTTGGAGCTGGTTTTAAGGTGTTGTGTGGCTACGATCACTCCGCTATATGTATCTACGGTTACAGCTAGCCATGCTCGAGGTTTCAGTAACTGACAGAGCGTAAAATCCGTCTGCCACACTTCGGAGGCCTTAAGGCCTCTGGGGTTGACTCCACTGGACCACAGTGGTGCTTTCTGACAGTGGGGGCACGTGGCTACTATGTGTTTTGCGTCAGTGATTGAGACCCCGCATTTCTTTGCTAGCGCTTTAGCTCCGATGTGGAGAGACTCGTGTAGCTGACGGGCATCTCTTAGCGTCCACAGCCCTTTTGCAGCGGCGTCTGCTTTGTCGTTGCCGGTTTGGAAGAACCCTTTGATTGGGTCGTGGCTGTTGACGTGGATGACTGACACGGTGCCCTTTCGGGAGAAAAGCGCTTCTTCCAGTATGAGAGCTGCTGTGGATGTTGATACGCTGGGCCCTGACATGGCTAAGCAAAGCTTGGCCACGAACATTGAGTCGGTTACTATGTTGAGGTGTTCCGTTGGGAACAGTCCACACGCCAGTACTACGGCCATCGCTTCCAACTGCTGGACCGAAAGCGCATAATCAGTCATTTTAATGCAGTGCCATTCTCCACCCGACTGCCACACTGCCGCCGCAGTCGAGGTCGCTGAGGATGCATCTGTGAAGACTGTGGGTCCCTGTTGGGGCCGATCCATGATCTTCCGTGGGAGGTCGATATCGACGATTTTCAGCATTTGAGTCCAGGGGGGTTTCGTAGCATACCGGACTTCTCCGCCAAATCCAATGAGGGCTATGGCTAGGTGCTCTGACATCGCCACTGATTGCATTGGGAGCTGTTTGCGAAAGGGTAGGTATATCCTGGCGGGTTCGATTCCCAGATGTCTTAGGGCGAGTTTTCTGCCTTTCATAATGAGGTTACCAAGGCACTCGATTCCTGGAGAAAATGCACGTGACGGTTTTCCCAGGACTACCCATTGTATTGGTTGAGCTTTGTCAGGGGGCCCCTGGGCTAGTGCCCCTACTCCTCCCCCTTCCGTGAAATGTACATACAGATCGAGTGGTATATCTGGGTTCCATCTGGCGAGCGTGCTTGACGATACCTGTTGCTCGATAAAATTAAGAGAGTCCGTTGCTTCTGTCGTCAGAGTTTTTTGTTCCCATGGGTTCTTTCCTTTTAGAAGATCGTACAGAGGGGCCATGACTTCGGGAGGGATCAGGACAATGTTGCGGAGCCATTGTAAAGACCCCACTAACTGTTGCATATCATGGAGCGTTTTGATGTGTCGACGGATTTTTATTTGGGGAGGGGTTATGTAAGAGCTTGTGATCCCTACTCCTAAAAAGCTTACACAAGGTCCTTTTTTAATTTTCGCACTCGCGATTTCGAACCCATTTGTTTTCAGAACTTCCGAGACTGTTGACACTAGCTGGTGCACCTGACTTCCCGACGGCGCGGCGATTAAGATATCGTCCATGTATTGAATGATGGTCGCGGTCGGATCACTGCGCCGGACCGGTGTCAATACCCGATCCACCGCAATTTGGCAGATAGTAGGCGAGTTAATCATTCCTTGGGGCAGCACCTTCCACTGGAAACGTAAGTTGGGGCGTTGGCTGTTTGGAAACACAACAGAAAAAGCAAATCGCTCCTTGTCCTCGTCATGCAGAGGTATTGAGAAAAAACAGTCTTTAATGTCAAGGACAGCACAAGGTTGCCCTTCCGGTATCATAGAGTTCATGGGCAACAGCGTTTGGACGGGACCCATTGGTTGAATCCTCTTATTTACTTCACGCAGGTCGTGGAGGAGGCGGAACCCCTCGCCGGTTCGTTTGGGTATTACAAAAACTGGGGTGTTCCATGGGCTAGTGGAAGGCTCTATATGACCTCGTTGTAGTTCGCGGTCAACTATCTCGAGAAGGGCATTCATTCGAGGTTTCGACAGGGGCCACTGCTCGACCCACACTGGGTCGGACGATTTCCATGTCAGTTTAATTGGTGGAAGTGGGTGTACGGCAGTGGCCCTTACGGTAAATTTGTCACCCTGGCTTTTAATAGGGTTAGAGCGTCCCTTCCCAACAGGGGTGGGACTCCTGACATGACATATGGGAAGAGGGCAATGGTTTTCTCCCGTCCTTTTTCAGTGTGAAGCGTGATTGCTACCAATTGAGCACTCTTTCGAGCTCGGGTTAATCCCCCGACTCCGCCCACCATAGGGGCGTCTTCCAATTTCCAATGCAGGGGCCAGTTTGTCTCAGGGATAACTGTAACATCTGCTCCGGTATCAATCAAAAAGGGGACACGAATGGTGGTGCCATTTAAGGTATTGTAGAGGGAACAGATCCCCCACACCACTGGCGGATTATCACACTTTACTGCCAGGGCCACCCTGGGGTCTCGCCCCCAAGGGGTGGTCCTTGCCGTCCCCGAGGTGGGGACAGGTTCGGCTGGGTCGTCGGTTGAACCATAAAGTTGGTCGCTTCTCGAGGGGGCAGCGGGTTCGGGAGTGCTTCGCCCCATCCGGGATTGGTATAATTGGGCCGCCTCATGTCCCAAGTGGGAGAGGGCTGTGTGCGGCCCAGGTGCCCTCTCCCCCTCCCGTTTCGCCGAGTTTTAGATCTACAGTCCTTAGCAAAATGTCCTTTCTTACCACAGGCCCAACACGGTCCTCTGGGTCGGTTCTGGCGCGGGGGAAGCGCTGTTGGTGGGTCCCCCGATCGAGGGCAGTTTGCCACAATGTGGCCCGCCTGGCCACATTTGAAACATGCCATCACGTTAGCTATTGCGGTACGAACAGCCGCTTGAATCGGGGCTAGGTGCTCTTCCTTCGCGACATGCTTAATCATGTCCGCGATACTTGACCCCGCCGGTAGTGATCGCAGAATTTCTTTGGTTGTTTAATTACACTGCTGACGTAAACATTCTGCTACAACTGGGCCTTTTGCCTCCGCAGGCAGGGCCGAAGAGTCGACCGCTGCTTGGAGACGATCTACAAATTGTGTAAAGCTCTCACTTTCACTTTGTTTTATTGTGGACCATGACGATGGCTTGGCAATAACTCTAGAGGCTGTGCGGATAGCTTCTCTGGCCGCACGAGTAGTTGCCATAACTTCATGAGCCCGTAGGCCCTGGGCTTGGGCCTGGGGGGTAATCATTATGGGGTCTGTGCCCATTAACCGCTGCAGGCTGGAGCCATGCAGTGGATGATCTGCTCCAGTTACTTGGGCCAGTTGCCTTGCACAGTTGTCCTCCCATTCTTGTTTAAAAACGATCATCCCTGCTCCGTCAAAGAGCAATCTACAAGTTTGTTTTATATCGAACGGGAGCATATCGTCTCCCCCAAAGACACCATCTATGAGGGTGGAGACCATGGCAGAATTAAGCCCTTTATCCGCGATCGCCTTAACAATCGCTTGTATATCCTTAGGGTTTATTGGCGAGTGGACCCTCTGTCCCCCATCTGTCACCCGGACCGGGAACGCTAGCGTGGCCGATGGGGCCCAACCGGCGCACGCAATCTTTATTTTCCTCCAATCCGTGAGGGGGATTTCTCCTCGCGGTTCCTCTTTAATTTGAACAGGGATATTTCGGTTCTTAACTTTGTTTATTTCCGTCTCTCCTTCCTCTAAGTTTGAGTCGGTTGCGAGCCACTCGTCCCAGCTAGCGTCTGATCCGGAGTCGGAACTCGACTGACTGGTTACTTCCGGTTTCCAGTACCTTTTTGTTGGGCTCCGGCCCCGCCCGCTTCCCTTGCGGGCGGGCCGTTCCCTCCCTCTTGGCTCGCCCCTCCCTCTTGGTTCGTCTCGCCCTCTTGGTTCGCCCCGCCCTCTGCTCGGCGAGGTGTTTACCCTATAAGGGCATTTCTTCTGATTGGCTTTCCGCCCTTTGCTCACGTTCCCCTCTCCTTCCCGGTGGCGTGCGCTTGTTAGCGCTTCCTCCCTCTTCCCGCCAAGGGCATCTTCGCCCCGCCCTTCCCCTTTGTGCTCGGCGCCGTCTTGGGGCGCGTATGGCGGTGGATTAGCCCAGACTTCCCCGGACTCCGGCCTCTCTGCGGCGCCCCTGGCCTCCTCGGCCAACCCGCCCCAGAAGGATCTGGCTCGTTTCTGTCCCTCCGTAAGCGGGTCGGGGTGCGGGTCGGGGCTCGGGAATCGAGGGGACGTGCCACCCTCCTGCCGATCTCCAGGCCCAGCAAAATCGTCATCGTCTGGGGGGTGCAAAGTCCGCGTGGCTGCCCCGGCTCCCAGCCTCGGGGTGGCCAACAAACAGCTCCCCGCCGCCCTCCAAGTCTCCCCCTCCTGCATGGCCCTCTGCAGGGCTTGTACGACTTTCCCCCACGATCCAAGGTTTTTCCCACAACCCGAGGACATCGTCTCTTCGACTAACGCTTTTGTGCACTCATCCCACACTTCGGGGTGGAGAATATCCACCGGCTGGTCAATGACCCCAATTTGCAAAAGCCTCGCAACTGCGAGAATAAAATCTTTGAGTTTACAATCAATACCCCACTGCTTATGTAATTGTGATACGACCTTCACAAGGGCTTCCATCCTCCTTGTTGGTCCGGGAGCGTCCTCCCCGCCGGGCAGGTCCTGCCGCTCCGGCCGCCGTTCACCCGACTCCAGGCGAGCTTCCCGGGTTTCGGCACCACTTGTTGCCGCCGTGGGCGTGGCGACCTGGTTCAGGAACGGCACGGCGACCAACCCCAGGCCGCTCGGGCCGTCAGCTCACAGACACCAATGTGGTGGACGGCAAATGGCATTTATTAGTGAGTAGAACAGCATTATATAGCTCAGGTTTCCAACGTCACTTCCGTCTGCTTACGTCATAAGCTAAACACTATTGGCTATCCGGAGAGGGGCCCTACTTTTCCGTACAGCGCGATATCTTCCGACCGCCAGACCCTAGCTACCTACAAGAGCCCCAGTGTTCTTAGGCCTACAAAAGCGCATCCAAGGAAGGGTGCTGGCTAGCAGGAGCTTTCAGTGCTGGCACTTTTCATCTCTGAGCAATTGCTCGACGTTTGCAATTTCTCAGCTCGTGTCTACGAGACGGAGAGATAGTGACCGTGACGTTTGGTGGCTAGAGAAGCGCAAAGCCCCAGTGTTGCTGCGCCTGTGAAAGCGCTTCCAAGGAAGGGTGCTGGCTAGCAACAGCTTTCAGTGCTGGCACTTTTCATCTCTGAGCAATTGCTCGACCTTTGCAATTTCTCAGCTCGTGTGTACGAGGCGGAGAGATCGTGACCGTGACGTTTGGTGGCTAGAGAAGCGCAAAGCCCCAGTGTTACTGCGCCTGTGAAAGCGCTTCCAAGGAAGGGTGCTGGCTAGCAAGAGCTTTCAGTGCTGGCACTTTTCATCTCTGAGCAATTGCTCGACCTTTGCAATTTCTCACCTGAGCTCTCTTTAGAGTGCGCGAGAGGATGAGCAGAAGATTAGGTGGCTAGAGAAGCCCAGAGCCCCACTGTACTTAGGCCTACAAAAGCACTTCCAAGGAAGGGTGCTGGCTAGCAACAGCTTTCAGTGCTGGCACTTTTCATCTCTGAGCAATTGCTCGACGTTTGCAATTTCTCAGCTCGTGTCTACGAGACGGAGAGATAGTGACCGTGACGTTTGGTGGCTAGAGAAGCGCAAAGCCCCAGTGTTGCTGCGCCTGTGAAAGCGCTTCCAAGGAAGGGTGCTGGCTAGCAACAGCTTTCAGTGCTGGCACTTTTCATCTCTGAGCAATTGCTCGACCTTTGCAATTTCTCACCTGAGCTCTCGTTAGAGTGCGCGAGAGGATGAGCAGAAGATTAGGTGGCTAGAGAAGCCCAGAGCCCCAGTGTTCTTAGGCCTACAGAAGCACTTCCAAGGAAGGGTGCTGGCTAGCAACAGCTTTCAGTGCTGGCACTTTTCATCTCTGAGCAATTGCTCGACGTTTGCAATTTCTCAGCTCGTGTCTACGAGACGGAGAGATAGTGACCGTGACGTTTGGTGGCTAGAGAAGTGCAAAGCCCCAGTGTTACTGCGCCTGTGAAAGCGCTTCCAAGGAAGGCTGCTGGCTAGCAAGAGCTTTCAGTGCTGGCACTTTTCATCTCTGAGCAATTGCTCGACGTTTGCAATTTCTCAGCTTGTGTCTACGAGACGGAGAGATAGTGACCGTGACGTTTGGTGGCTAGAGAAGCGCAAAGCCCCAGTGTTGCTGCGCCTGTGAAAGCTCTTCCAAGGAAGGGTGCTGGCTAGCAGGAGCTTTCAGTGCTGGCACTTTTCATCTCTGAGCAATTGCTCAACCTTTGCAATTTCTCACCTGAGCTCTCTTTAGAGTGCGCGAGAGGATGAGCAGAAGATTAGGTGGCTAGAGAAACACAGAGCCCCACTGTTCTTAGGTCTACAAAAGCGCATCCTAGGAAGGGTGCTGGCTAGCAGGATCTTTCAGTGCTGGCACTTTTCATCTCTGAGCAATTGCTCGACCTTTGCAATTTCTCAGCTCGTGTCTACGAGGCGGAGGGAGATAGTGACCGTGACGTTTGGTGGCTAGAGAAGCGCAAAGCCCCAGTGTTGCTGCGCCTGTGAAAGCGCTTCCAAGGAAGGGTGCTGGCTAGCAACAGCTTTCAGTGCTGGCACTTTTCATCTCTGAGCAATTGCTCGACCTTTGCAATTTCTCACCTGAGCTCTCTTTAGACTGCGCGAGAGGATGAGCAGAAGATTAGGTGGCTAGAGAAACACAGAGCCCCACTGTTCTTAGGCCTACAGAAGCACTTCCAAGGAAGGGTGCTGGCTAGCAAGAGCTTTCAGTGCTGGCACTTTTCATCTCTGAGCAATTGTTCGACTTTTGCAATTTCTCACCTGAGCTTTCTTTAAAGTGCGCGAGAGGATGAGCAGAAGATTAGGTGGCTGGAGAAGCACAGAGCCCCAGTGTTCTTAGGCCTACAAAAGCGCTTCCAAGGAAGGGTGCTGGCTAGCAACAGCTTTCAGTGCTGGCACTTTTCATCTCTGAGCAATTGCTCGACGTTTGCAATTTCTCAGCTCGTGTCTACGAGACGGAGAGATAGTGACCGTGACGTTTGGTGGGTAGAGAAGCGCAAAGCCCCAGTGTTGCTGCGCCTGTGAAAGCGCTTCCAAGGAAGGGTGCTGGCTAGCAACAGTTTTCAGTGCTGGCACTTTTCATCTCTGAGCAATTGCTCGACCTTTGCAATTTCTCACCTGAGCTCTCTTTAGAGTGCGCGAGAGGATGAGCAGAAGATTAGGTGGCTAGAGAAACACAGAGCCCCACTGTTCTTAGGCCTACAAAAGCGCATCCAAGGAAGGGTGCTGGCTAGCAGGAGCTTTCAGTGCTGGCACTTTTCATCTCTGATCAATTGCTCGACCTTTGCAATTTCTCAGCTCATATCTACGAGACGGAGAGATAGTGACCGTGACGTTTGGTGGCTAGAGAAGCGCAAAGCCCCAGTGTTGCTGCGCCTGTGAAAGCGCTTCCAAGGAAGGGTGCTGGCTAGCAACAGCTTTCAGTGCTGGCACTTTTCATCTCTGAGCAATTGCTCGACCTTTGCAATTTCTCACCTGAGAACTCTTTAGACTGCGTGAGAGGATGAGCAGAAGATTAGGTGGCTAGAGAAGCCCAGAGCCCCACTGTTCTTAGGCCTACAAAAGCACTTCCAAGGAAGGGTGCTGGCTAGCAACAGCTTTCAGTGCTGGCACTTTTCATCTCTGAGCAATTGCTCGACGTTTGCAAATTCTCACCTGAGCTCTCTTTAGAGTGCGCAACAGGATGAGCAGAAGATTAGGTGGCTAGAGAAACACAGAGCCCTTGTGTTGTAAGGGCTACAAAAGCGCATCCAAGGAAGGGTGCTGGCTAGCAAGAGCTTTCAGTGCTGGCACTTTTCATCTCTGAGCAATTGCTCGACGTTTGCTATTTCTCACCTGAGCTCTCTTTAGAGTGCGCGAGAGGATGAGCAGAAGATTAGGTGGCTAGAGAAACACAGAGCCCCACTGTACTTAGGCCTACAAAAGCACTTCCAAGGAAGGGTGCTGGCTAGCAACAGCTTTCAGTGCTGGCACTTTTCATCTCTGAGCAATTGCTCGACGTTTGCTATTTCTCACCTGAGCTCTCTTTAGAGTGCGCGAGAGGATGAGCAGAAGATTAGGTGGCTAGAGAAACACAGAGCCCCACTGTTCTTAGGCCTACAAAAGCGCTTCCAAGGAAGGGTGCTGGCTAGCAAGAGCTTTCAGTGCTGGCACTTTTCATCTCTGAGCAATTGCTCGACGTTTGCAATTTCTCAGCTCGTGTCTACGAGACGGAGAGATAGTGACCGTGACGTTTGGTGGCTAGAGAAGCGCAAAGCCCCAGTGTTGCTGCGCCTGTGAAAGCGCTTCCAAGGAAGGGTGCTGGCTAGCAACAGCTTTCAGTGCTGGCACTTTTCATCTCTGAGCAATTGCTCGACGTTTGCAATTTCTCACCTGAGCTCTCTTTAGAGTGCGCGAGAGGATGAGCAGAAGATTAGGTGGCTGGAGAAGCACAGAGCCCTTGTGTTCTAAGGGCTACAAAAGCGCTTCCAAGGAAGGGTGCTGGCTAGCAAGAGCTTTCAGTGCTGGCACTTTTCATCTCTGAGCAATTGCTCGACGTTTGCAATTTCTCACCTGAGCTCTCTTTAGAGTGCGCGAGAGGATGAGCAGAAGATTAGGTGGCTAGAGAAACACAGAGCCCCAGTGTTCTTAGGCCTACAAAAGCGCTTCCAAGGAAGGGTGCTGGCTAGCAAGAGCTTTCAGTGCTGGCACTTTTCATCTCTGAGCAATTGCTCGACCTTTGCAATTTCTCAGCTCGTGTCTATGAGACGGAGAGATAGTGACCGTGACGCTTGGTGGGTAGAGAAGCGCAAAGCCCCAGTGTTGCTGCGCCTGTGAAAGCGCTTCCAAGGAAGGGTGCTGGCTAGCAAGAGCTTTCAGTGCTGGCACTTTTCATCTCTGAGCAATTGCTCGACATTTGCAATTTCTCAGCTCAGGTCTACGAGCCAGAGAGATAGTGACCGTGACATTTGGTGGCTAGAGAAGCGCAAAGCCCCAGTGTTACTGCGCCTGTGAAAGCGCTTCCAAGGAAGGGTGCTGGCTAGCAACAGCTTTCAGTGCTGGCACTTTTCATCTCTGAGCAATTGCTCGACGTTTGCAATTTCTCAGCTCGTGTCTACGAGGCGGAGGGAGAAAGTGACCGTGACGTTTGGTGGCTAGAGAAGCGCAAAGCCCCAGTGTTGCTGCGCCTGTGAAAGCGCTTCCAAGGAAGGGTGCTGGCTAGCAAGAGCTTTCAGTGCTGGCACTTTTCATCTCTGAGCAATTGCTCGACGTTTGCAATTTCTCACCTGAGCTCTCTTCAGAGTGCGCAAGAGGATGAGCAGAAGATTAGGTGGCTAGAGAAACACAGAGCCCCAGTGTTCTTAGGCCTACAAAAGCACTTCCAAGGAAGGGGGCTGGCTAGCAACAGCTTTCAGTGCTGGCACTTTTCATCTCTGAGCAATTGCTCGACGTTTGCAATTTCTCAGCTCGTGTCTACGAGACGGAGAGATAGTGACCGTGACGTTTGGTGGCTAGAGAAGCGCAAAGCCCCAGTGTTGCTGCGCCTGTGAAAGCGCTTCCAAGGAAGGGTGCTGGCTAGCAGGAGCTTTCAGTGCTGGCACTTTTCATCGCTGAGCAATTGCTCGACTTTTGCAATTTCTCAGCTCGTTTCTACGAGGCGGAGGGAGATAGTGACCGTGACGTTTGGTGGCTAGAGAAGCGCAAAGCCCCAGTGTTGCGGCGCCTGTGAAAGCGCTTCCAAGGAAGGGTGCTGGCTAGCAACAGCTTTCAGTGCTGGCACTTTTAATCTCTGAGCAATTGTTCGACTTTTGCAATTTCTCACCTGAGCTTTCTTTAAAGTGCGCGAGAGGATGAGCAGAAGATTAGGTGGCTGGAGAAGCACAGAGCCCCAGTGTTCTTAGGCCTACAAAAGCGCTTCCAAGGAAGGGTGCTGGCTAGCAACAGCTTTCAGTGCTGGCACTTTTCATCTCTGAGCAATTGCTCGACGTTTGCAATTTCTCAGCTCGTGTCTACGAGACGGAGAGATAGTGACCGTGACGTTTGGTGGCTAGAGAAGCGCAAAGCCCCACTGTTGCTGCGCCTGTGAAAGCGCTTCCAAGGAAGGGTGCTGGCTAGCAAGAGCTTTCAGTGCTGGCACTTTTCATCTCTGAGCAATTGCTCGACGTTTGCAATTTCTCAGCTCGTGTCTACGAGCCAGAGAGATAGTGACCGTGACATTTGGTGGCTAGAGAAGCGCAAAGCCCCAGTGTTGCTGTGCCTGTGAAAGCGCTTCCAAGGAAGGGTGCTGGCTAGCAACAGCTTTCAGTGCTGGCACTTTTCATCTCTGAGCAATTGCTCGACCTTTGCAATTTCTCACCTGAGCTCTCTTTAGAGTGCGCGAGAGGAAGAGCAGAAGATTAGGTGGCTAGAGAAACACAGAGCCCCAGTGTTCTTAGGCCTACAAAAGCGCATCCAAGGAAGGGTGCTGGCTAGCAACAGCTTTCAGTGCTGGCACTTTTCATCTCTGAGCAATTGCTCGACTTTTGCAATTTCTCAGCTCGTGTCTACGAGACGGAGAGAGATAGTGACCGTGACGTTTGGTGGCTAGAGAAGCGCAAAGCCCCAGTGTTGCTGCGCCTGTGAAAGCGCTTCCAAGGAAGGGTGCTGGCTAGCAAGAGCTTGCAGTGCTGGCACTTTTCATCTCTGAGCAATTGCTCGACGTTTGCAATTTCTCAGCTCGTGTCTACGAGACGGAGAGATAGTGACCGTGACGTTTGGTGGCTAGAGAAGCGCAAAGCCCCAGTGTTGCTGCGCCTGTGAAAGCGCTTCCAAGGAAGGGTGCTGGCTAGCAACAGCTTTCAGTGCTGGCACTTTTCATCTCTGAGCAATTGCTCGACCTTTGCAATTTCTCACCTGAACTCTCTTTAGAGTGCGCGACAGGATGAGCAGAAGATTAGGTGGCTGGAGAAGCACAGAGCCCCAGTGTTCTTAGGCCTACAAAAGCGCTTCCAAGGAAGGGTGCTGGCTAGCAACAGCTTTCAGTGCTGGCCCTTTTCATCTCTGAGCAATTGCTCGACTTTTGCAATTTCTCAGCTCGTGTCTACGAGACGGAGAGATAGTGACCGTGACGTTTGGTGGGTAGAGAAGCGCAAAGCCCCAGTGTTGCTGCGCCTGTGAAAGCGCTTCCAAGGAAGGGTGCTGGCTAGCAACAGCTTTCAGTGCTGGCACTTTTCATCTCTGAGCAATTGCTCGACCTTTGCAATTTCTCAGCTCGTGTCTACGAGACAGAGAGATCGTGACCGTGACGTTTGGTGGCTAGAGAAGCGCAAAGCCCCAGTGTTACTGCGCCTGTGAAAGCGCTTCCAAGGAAGGGTGCTGGCTAGCAAGAGCTTTCAGTGCTGGCACTTTTCATCTCTGAGCAATTGCTCGACCTTTGCAATTTCTCACCTGAGCTCTCTTTAGAGTGCGCGAGAGGATGAGCAGAAGATGAGGTGGCTAGAGAAGCCCAGAGCCCCACTGTACTTAGGCCTACAAAAGCACTTCCAAGGAGGGGTGCTGGCTAGCAAGAGCTTTCAGTGCTGGCACTTTTCATCTCTGAGCAATTGCTCGACCTTTGCAATTTCTCAGCTCGTGTCTACGAGACGGAGAGATAGTGACCGTGACGTTTGGTGGCTAGAGAAGCGCAAAGCCCCAGTGTTGCTGCGCCTGTGAAAGCGCTTCCAAGGAAGGGTGCTGGCTAGCAACAGCTTTCAGTGCTGGCACTTTTCATCTCTGAGCAATTGCTCGACCTTTGCAATTTCTCACCTGAGCTCTCTTTAGACTGCGCGAGAGGATGAGCAGAAGATTAGGTGGCTAGAGAAGCCCAGAGCCCCAGTGTTCTTAGGCCTACAGAAGCACTTCCAAGGAAGGGTGCTGGCTAGCAACAGCTTTCAGTGCTGGCCCTTTTCATCTCTGAGCAATTGCTCGACGTTTGCAATTTCTCAGCTCGTGTCTACGAGACGGAGAGATAGTGACTTTGACGTTTGGTGGCTAGAGAAGTGCAAAGCCCCAGTGTTGCTGCGCCTGTGAAAGCGCTTCCAAGGAAGGCTGCTGGCTAGCAAGAGCTTTCAGTGCTGGCACTTTTCATCTCTGAGCAATTGCTCGACGTTTGCAATTTCTCAGCTCGTGTCTACGAGACGGAGAGATAGTGACCGTGACGTTTGGTGGCTAGAGAAGCGCAAAGCCCCAGTGTTGCTGCGCCTGTGAAAGCGCTTCCAAGGAAGGCTGCTGGCTAGCAGGAGCTTTCAGTGCTGGCACTTTTCATCTCTGAGCAATTGCTCAACCTTTGCAATTTCTCACCTGAGCTCTCTTTAGAGTGCGCGAGAGGATGAGCAGAAGATTAGGTGGCTAGAGAAACACAGAGCCCCACTGTTCTTAGGCCTACAAAAGCGCATCCTAGGAAGGGTGCTGGCTAGCAGGAGCTTTCAGTGCTGGCACTTTTCATCTCTGAGCAATTGCTCGACCTTTGCAATTTCTCAGCTCGTGTCTACGAGGCGGAGGGAGATAGTGACCGTGACGTTTGGTGGCTAGAGAAGCGCAAAGCCCCAGTGTTGCTGCGCCTGTGAAAGCGCTTCCAAGGAAGGGTGCTGGCTAGCAACAGCTTTCAGTGCTGGCACTTTTCATCTCTGAGCAATTGCTCGACCTTTGCAATTTCTCACCTGAGCTCTCTTTAGACTGCGCGACAGGATGAGCAGAAGATTAGGTGGCTAGAGAAACACAGAGCCCCACTGTTCTTAGGCCTACAGAAGCACTTCCAAGGAAGGGTGCTGGCTAGCAACAGCTTTCAGTGCTGGCACTTTTCATCTCTGAGCAATTGCTCGACGTTTGCAATTTCTCAGCTCGTGTCTACGAGACGGAGAGATAGTGACCGTGACGTTTGGTGGCTAGAGAAGCGCAAAGCCCCAGTGTTGCTGCGCCTGTGAAAGCGCTTCCAAGGAAGGGTGCTGGCTAGCAACAGCTTTCAGTGCTGGCACTTTTCATCTCTGAGCAATTGCTCGACCTTTGCAATTTCTCAGCTCGTGTGTACGAGGCGGAGAGATAGTGACCGTGACGTTTGGTGGCTAGAGAAGCGCAAAGCCCCAGTGTTACTGCGCCTGTGAAAGCGCTTCCAAGGAAGGGTGCTGGCTAGCAAGAGCTTTCAGTGCTGGCACTTTTCATCTCGGAGCAATTGCTCGACCTTTGCAATTTCTCACCTGAGCTCTCTTTAGAGTGCGCGAGAGGATGAGCAGAAGATTAGGTGGCTAGAGAAGCCCAGAGCCCCACTGTACTTAGGCCTACAAAAGCACTTCCAAGGAAGGGTGCTGGCTAGCAAGAGCTTTCAGTGCTGGCACTTTTCATCTCTGAGCAATTGCTCGACGTTTGCAATTTCTCAGCTCGTGTCTACGAGACGGAGAGATAGTGACCGTGACGTTTGGTGGCTAGAGAAGCGCAAAGCCCCAGTGTTGCTGCGCCTGTGAAAGCGCTTCCAAGGAAGGGTGCTGGCTAGCAACAGCTTTCAGTGCTGGCACTTTTCATCTCTGAGCAATTGCTCAACCTTTGCAATTTCTCACCTGAGCTCTCTTTAGAGTGCGCGAGAGGATGAGCAGAAGATTAGGTGGCTAGAGAAACACAGAGCCCCACTGTTCTTAGGTCTACAAAAGCGCATCCTAGGAAGGGTGCTGGCTAGCAGGAGCTTTCAGTGCTGGCACTTTTCATCTCTGAGCAATTGCTCGACCTTTGCAATTTCTCAGCTCGTGTCTACGAGGCGGAGGGAGATAGTGACCGTGACGTTTGGTGGCTAGAGAAGCGCAAAGCCCCAGTGTTGCTGCGCCTGTGAAAGCGCTTCCAAGGAAGGGTGCTGGCTAGCAACAGCTTTCAGTGCTGGCACTTTTCATCTCTGAGCAATTGCTCGACCTTTGCAATTTCTCACCTGAGCTCTCTTTAGACTGCGCGAGAGGATGAGCAGAAGATTAGGTGGCTAGAGAAACACAGAGCCCCACTGTTCTTAGGCCTACAGAAGCACTTCCAAGGAAGGGTGCTGGCTAGCAAGAGCTTTCAGTGCTGGCACTTTTCATCTCTGAGCAATTGTTCGACTTTTGCAATTTCTCACCTGAGCTTTCTTTAAAGTGCGCGAGAGGATGAGCAGAAGATTAGGTGGCTGGAGAAGCACAGAGCCCCAGTGTTCTTAGGCCTACAAAAGCGCTTCCAAGGAAGGGTGCTGGCTAGCAACAGCTTTCAGTGCTGGCACTTTTCATCTCTGAGCAATTGCTCGACGTTTGCAATTTCTCAGCTCGTGTCTACGGGACGGAGAGATAGTGACCGTGACGTTTGGTGGCTAGAGAAGCGCAAAGCCCCTTTGTTGCTGCGCCTGTGAAAGCGCTTCCAAGGAAGGGTGCTGGCTAGCAACAGTTTTCAGTGCTGGCACTTTTCATCTCTGAGCAATTGCTCGACCTTTGCAATTTCTCACCTGAGCTCTCTTTAGAGTGCGCGAGAGGATGAGCAGAAGATTAGGTGGCTAGAGAAACACAGAGCCCCACTGTTCTTAGGCCTACAAAAGCGCATCCAAGGAAGGGTGCTGGCTAGCAGGAGCTTTCAGTGCTGGCACTTTTCATCTCTGATCAATTGCTCGACCTTTGCAATTTCTCAGCTCATATCTACGAGACGGAGAGATAGTGAGAGTGACATTTGGTGGCTAGAGAAGCGCAAAGCCCCAGTGTTGCTGCGCCTGTGAAAGCGCTTCCAAGGAAGGGTGCTGGCTAGCAACAGCTTTCAGTGCTGGCACTTTTCATCTCTGAGCAATTGCTCGACCTTTGCAATTTCTCACCTGAGAACTCTTTAGACTGCGTGAGAGGATGAGCAGAAGATTAGGTGGCTAGAGAAGCCCAGAGCCCCACTGTTCTTAGGCCTACAAAAGCACTTCCAAGGAAGGGTGCTGGCTAGCAACAGCTTTCAGTGCTGGCACTTTTCATCTCTGAGCAATTGCTCGACGTTTGCAAATTCTCACCTGAGCTCTCTTTAGAGTGCGCAACAGGATGAGCAGAAGATTAGGTGGCTAGAGAAACACAGAGCCCTTGTGTTGTAAGGGCTACAAAAGCGCATCCAAGGAAGGGTGCTGGCTAGCAAGAGCTTTCAGTGCTGGCACTTTTCATCTCTGAGCAATTGCTCGACGTTTGCAATTTCTCACCTGAGCTCTCTTTAGAGTGCGCGAGAGGATGAGCAGAAGATTAGGTGGCTAGAGAAACACAGAGCCCCACTGTACTTAGGCCTACAAAAGCACTTCCAAGGAAGGGTGCTGGCTAGCAACAGCTTTCAGTGCTGGCACTTTTCATCTCTGAGCAATTGCTCGACGTTTGCTATTTCTCACCTGAGCTCTCTTTAGAGTGCGCGAGAGGATGAGCAGAAGATTAGGTGGCTAGAGAAACACAGAGCCCCACTGTTCTTAGGCCTACAAAAGCGCTTCCAAGGAAGGGTGCTGGCTAGCAAGAGCTTTCAGTGCTGGCACTTTTCATCTCTGAGCAATTGCTCGACGTTTGCAATTTCTCAGCTCGTGTCTACGAGACGGAGAGATAGTGACCGTGACGTTTGGTGGCTAGAGAAGCGCAAAGCCCCAGTGTTGCTGCGCCTGTGAAAGCGCTTCCAAGGAAGGGTGCTGGCTAGCAAGAGCTTTCAGTGCTGGCACTTTTCATCTCTGAGCAATTGCTCGACGTTTGCAATTTCTCACCTGAGCTCTCTTTAGAGTGCGCGAGAGGATGAGCAGAAGATTAGGTGGCTGGAGAAGCACAGAGCCCTTGTGTTCTAAGGGCTACAAAAGCGCTTCCAAGGAAGGGTGCTGGCTAGCAAGAGCTTTCAGTGCTGGCACTTTTCATCTCTGAGCAATTGCTCGACGTTTGCAATTTCTCACCTGAGCTCTCTTTAGAGTGCGCGAGAGGATGAGCAGAAGATTAGGTGGCTAGAGAAACACAGAGCCCCAGTGTTCTTAGGCCTACAAAAGCGCTTCCAAGGAAGGGTGCTGGCTAGCAAGAGCTTTCAGTGCTGGCACTTTTCATCTCTGAGCAATTGCTCGACCTTTGCAATTTCTCAGCTCGTGTCTATGAGACGGAGAGATAGTGACCATAACGCTTGGTGGGTAGAGAAGCGCAAAGCCCCAGTGTTGCTGCGCCTGTGAAAGCGCTTCCAAGGAAGGGTGCTGGCTAGCAAGAGCTTTCAGTGCTGGCACTTTTCATCTCTGAGCAATTGCTCGACATTTGCAATTTCTCAGCTCAGGTCTACGAGCCAGAGAGATAGTGACCGTGACATTTGGTGGCTAGAGAAGCGCAAAGCCCCAGTGTTACTGCGCCTGTGAAAGCGCTTCCAAGGAAGGGTGCTGGCTAGCAACAGCTTTCAGTGCTGGCACTTTTCATCTCTGAGCAATTGCTCGACCTTTGCAATTTCTCAGCTCGTGTCTACGAGGCGGAGGGAGAAAGTGACCGTGACGTTTGGTGGCTAGAGAAGCGCAAAGCCCCAGTGTTGCTGCGCCTGTGAAAGCGCTTCCAAGGAAGGGTGCTGGCTAGCAAGAGCTTTCAGTGCTGGCACTTTTCATCTCTGAGCAATTGCTCGACGTTTGCAATTTCTCACCTGAGCTCTCTTCAGAGTGCGCGAGAGGATGAGCAGAAGATTAGGTGGCTAGAGAAACACAGAGCCCCAGTGTTCTTAGGCCTACAAAAGCACTTCCAAGGAAGGGGGCTGGCTAGCAACAGCTTTCAGTGCTGGCACTTTTCATCTCTGAGCAATTGCTCGACGTTTGCAATTTCTCAGCTCGTGTCTACGAGACGGAGAGATAGTGACCGTGACGTTTGGTGGCTAGAGAAGCGCAAAGCCCCAGTGTTGCTGCGCCTGTGAAAGCGCTTCCAAGGAAGGGTGCTGGCTAGCAGGAGCTTTCAGTGCTGGCACTTTTCATCGCTGAGCAATTGCTCGACTTTTGCAATTTCTCAGCTCGTTTCTACGAGGCGGAGGGAGATAGTGACCGTGACGTTTGGTGGCTAGAGAAGCGCAAAGCCCCAGTGTTGCGGCGCCTGTGAAAGCGCTTCCAAGGAAGGGTGCTGGCTAGCAAGAGCTTTCAGTGCTGGCACTTTTCATCTCTGAGCAATTGCTCGACTTTTGCAATTTCTCACCTGAGCTTTCTTTAAAGTGCGCGAGAGGATGAGCAGAAGATTAGGTGGCTGGAGAAGCACAGAGCCCCAGTGTTCTTAGGCCTACAAAAGCGCTTCCAAGGAAGGGTGCTGGCTAGCAACAGCTTTCAGTGCTGGCACTTTTCATCTCTGAGCAATTGCTCGACGTTTGCAATTTCTCAGCTCGTGTCTACGAGACGGAGAGATAGTGACCGTGACGTTTGGTGGCTAGAGAAGCGCAAAGCCCCACTGTTGCTGCGCCTGTGAAAGCGCTTCCAAGGAAGGGTGCTGGCTAGCAAGAGCTTTCAGTGCTGGCACTTTTCATCTCTGAGCAATTGCTCGACGTTTGCAATTTCTCACCTGAGCTCTCTTCAGAGTGCGCGAGAGGATGAGCAGAAGATTAGGTGGCTAGAGAAACACAGAGCCCCAGTGTTCTTAGGCCTACAAAAGCACTTCCAAGGAAGGGGGCTGGCTAGCAACAGCTTTCAGTGCTGGCACTTTTCATCTCTGAGCAATTGCTCGACGTTTGCAATTTCTCAGCTCGTGTCTACGAGACGGAGAGATAGTGACCGTGACGTTTGGTGGCTAGAGAAGCGCAAAGCCCCAGTGTTGCTGCGCCTGTGAAAGCGCTTCCAAGGAAGGGTGCTGGCTAGCAGGAGCTTTCAGTGCTGGCACTTTTCATCGCTGAGCAATTGCTCGACTTTTGCAATTTCTCAGCTCGTTTCTACGAGGCGGAGGGAGATAGTGACCGTGACGTTTGGTGGCTAGAGAAGCGCAAAGCCCCAGTGTTGCGGCGCCTGTGAAAGCGCTTCCAAGGAAGGGTGCTGGCTAGCAACAGCTTTCAGTGCTGGCACTTTTCATCTCTGAGCAATTGTTCGACTTTTGCAATTTCTCACCTGAGCTTTCTTTAAAGTGCGCGAGAGGATGAGCAGAAGATTAGGTGGCTGGAGAAGCACAGAGCCCCAGTGTTCTTAGGCCTACAAAAGCGCTTCCAAGGAAGGGTGCTGGCTAGCAACAGCTTTCAGTGCTGGCACTTTTCATCTCTGAGCAATTGCTCGACGTTTGCAATTTCTCAGCTCGTGTCTACGAGACGGAGAGATAGTGACCGTGACGTTTGGTGGCTAGAGAAGCGCAAAGCCCCACTGTTGCTGCGCCTGTGAAAGCGCTTCCAAGGAAGGGTGCTGGCTAGCAAGAGCTTTCAGTGCTGGCACTTTTCATCTCTGAGCAATTGCTCGACGTTTGCAATTTCTCAGCTCGTGTCTACGAGCCAGAGAGATAGTGACCGTGACATTTGGTGGCTAGAGAAGCGCAAAGCCCCAGTGTTGCTGTGCCTGTGAAAGCGCTTCCAAGGAAGGGTGCTGGCTAGCAACAGCTTTCAGTGCTGGCACTTTTCATCTCTGAGCAATTGCTCGACCTTTGCAATTTCTCACCTGAGCTCTCTTTAGAGTGCGCGAGAGGAAGAGCAGAAGATTAGGTGGCTAGAGAAACACAGAGCCCCAGTGTTCTTAGGCCTACAAAAGCGCATCCAAGGAAGGGTGCTGGCTAGCAACAGCTTTCAGTGCTGGCACTTTTCATCTCTGAGCAATTGCTCGACTTTTGCAATTTCTCAGCTCGTGTCTACGAGACGGAGAGAGATAGTGACCGTGACGTTTGGTGGGTAGAGAAGCGCAAAGCCCCAGTGTTGCTGCGCCTGTGAAAGCGCTTCCAAGGAAGGGTGCTGGCTAGCAAGAGCTTGCAGTGCTGGCACTTTTCATCTCTGAGCAATTGCTCGACGTTTGCAATTTCTCAGCTCGTGTCTACGAGACGGAGAGATAGTGACCGTGACGTTTGGTGGCTAGAGAAGCGCAAAGCCCCAGTGTTGCTGCGCCTGTGAAAGCGCTTCCAAGGAAGGGTGCTGGCTAGCAACAGCTTTCAGTGCTGGCACTTTTCATCTCTGAGCAATTGCTCGACCTTTGCAATTTCTCACCTGAACTCTCTTTAGAGTGCGCGACAGGATGAGCAGAAGATTAGGTGGCTGGAGAAGCACAGAGCCCCAGTGTTCTTAGGCCTACAAAAGCACTTCCAAGGAAGGGTGCTGGCTAGCAACAGCTTTCAGTGCTGGCCCTTTTCATCTCTGAGCAATTGCTCGACTTTTGCAATTTCTCAGCTCGTGTCTACGAGACAGAGAGATCGTGACCGTGACGTTTGGTGGCTAGAGAAGCGCAAAGCCCCAGTGTTACTGCGCCTGTGAAAGCGCTTCCAAGGAAGGGTGCTGGCTAGCAACAGCTTTCAGTGCTGGCACTTTTCATCTCTGAGCAATTGCTCGACCTTTGCAATTTCTCACCTGAGCTCTCTTTAGAGTGCGCGAGAGGATGAGCAGAAGATTAGGTGGCTAGAGAAGCCCAGAGCCCCACTGTACTTAGGCCTACAAAAGCACTTCCAAGGAGGGGTGCTGGCTAGCAAGAGCTTTCAGTGCTGGCACTTTTCATCTCTGAGCAATTGCTCGACGTTTGCAATTTCTCAGCTCGTGTCTACGAGACGGAGAGATAGTGACCGTGACGTTTGGTGGCTAGAGAAGCGCAAAGCCCCAGTGTTGCTGCGCCTGTGAAAGCGCTTCCAAGGAAGGGTGCTGGCTAGCAACAGCTTTCAGTGCTGGCACTTTTCATCTCTGAGCAATTGCTCGACCTTTGCAATTTCTCACCTGAGCTCTCTTTAGACTGCGCGAGAGGATGAGCAGAAGATTAGGTGGCTAGAGAAGCCCAGAGCCCCAGTGTTCTTAGGCCTACAGAAGCACTTCCAAGGAAGGGTGCTGGCTAGCAACAGCTTTCAGTGCTGGCCCTTTTCATCTCTGAGCAATTGCTCGACGTTTGCAATTTCTCAGCTCGTGTCTACGAGACGGAGAGATAGTGACTTTGACGTTTGGTGGCTAGAGAAGCGCAAAGCCCCAGTGTTGCTGCGCCTGTGAAAGCGCTTCCAAGGAAGGGTGCTGGCTAGCAACAGCTTTCAGTGCTGGCACTTTTCATCTCTGAGCAATTGCTCAACCTTTGCAATTTCTCACCTGAGCTCTCTTTAGAGTGCGCGAGAGGATGAGCAGAAGATTAGGTGGCTAGAGAAACACAGAGCCCCACTGTTCTTAGGCCTACAAAAGCGCATCCTAGGAAGGGTGCTGGCTAGCAGGAGCTTTCAGTGCTGGCACTTTTCATCTCTGAGCAATTGCTCGACGTTTGCAATTTCTCAGCTCGTGTCTACGAGGCGGAGGGAGATAGTGACCGTGACGTTTGGTGGCTAGAGAAGCGCAAAGCCCCAGTGTTGCTGCGCCTGTGAAAGCGCTTCCAAGGAAGGGTGCTGGCTAGCAACAGCTTTCAGTGCTGGCACTTTTCATCTCTGAGCAATTGCTCGACCTTTGCAATTTCTCACCTGAGCTCTCTTTAGACTGCGCGACAGGATGAGCAGAAGATTAGGTGGCTAGAGAAACACAGAGCCCCACTGTTCTTAGGCCTACAGAAGCACTTCCAAGGAAGGGTGCTGGCTAGCAACAGCTTTCAGTGCTGGCACTTTTCATCTCTGAGCAATTGCTCGACGTTTGCAATTTCTCAGCTCGTGTCTACGAGACGGAGAGATAGTGACCGTGACGTTTGGTGGGTAGAGAAGCGCAAAGCCCCAGTGTTGCTGCGCCTGTGAAAGCGCTTCCAAGGAAGGGTGCTGGCTAGCAACAGCTTTCAGTGCTGGCACTTTTCATCTCTGAGCAATTGCTCGACCTTTGCAATTTCTCACCTGAGCTTTCTTTAAAGTGCGCGAGAGGATGAGCAGAAGATTAGGTGGCTGGAGAAGCACAGAGCCCCAGTGTTCTTAGGCCTACAAAAGCGCTTCCAAGGAAGGGTGCTGGCTAGCAACAGCTTTCAGTGCTGGCCCTTTTCATCTCTGAGCAATTGCTCGACGTTTGCAATTTCTCAGCTCGTGTCTACGAGACGGAGAGATAGTGACCGTGACGTTTGGTGGCTAGAGAAGTGCAAAGCCCCAGTGTTGCTGCGCCTGTGAAAGCGCTTCCAAGGAAGGGTGCTGGCTAGCAACAGCTTTCAGTGCTGGCACTTTTCATCTCTGAGCAATTGCTCGACCTTTGCAATTTCTCAGCTCGTGTCTACGAGACAGAGAGATCGTGACCGTGACGTTTGGTGGGTAGAGAAGCGCAAAGCCCCAGTGTTACTGCGCCTGTGAAAGCGCTTCCAAGGAAGGGTGCTGGCTAGCAAGAGCTTTCAGTGCTGGCACTTTTCATCTCTGAGCAATTGCTCGACCTTTGCAATTTCTCACCTGAGCTCTCTTTAGAGTGCGCGAGAGGATGAGCAGAAGATTAGGTGGCTAGAGAAGCCCAGAGCCCCACTGTACTTAGGCCTACAAAAGCACTTCCAAGGAGGGGTGCTGGCTAGCAAGAGCTTTCAGTGCTGGCACTTTTCATCTCTGAGCAATTGCTCGACCTTTGCAATTTCTCACCTGAGATCTCTTTAGACTGCGTGAGAGGATGAGCAGAAGATTAGGTGGCTAGAGAAGCCCAGAGCCCCAGTGTTCTTAGGCCTACAAAAGCACTTCCAAGGAAGGGTGCTGGCTAGCAACAGCTTTCAGTGCTGGCACTTTTCATCTCTGAGCAGTTGCTCGACGTTTGCTATTTCTCACCTGAGCTCTCTTTAGAGTGCGCGACAGGATGAGCAGAAGATTAGGTGGCTAGAGAAACACATAGCCCTTGCGTTGTAAGGGCTACAAAAGCGCATCCAAGGAAGGGTGCTGGCTAGCAAGAGCTTTCAGTGCTGGCACTTTTCATCTCTGAGCAATTGCTCGACGTTTGCAATTTCTCACCTGAGCTCTCTTTAGAGTGCGCGAGAGGATGAGCAGAAGATTAGGTGGCTAGAGAAACACAGAGCCCCACTGTACTTAGGCCTACAGGAGCGTTTCCAAGGAAGGGTGCTGGCTAGCAACAGCTTTCAGTGCTGGCACTTTTCATCTCTGAGCAATTGCTCGACGTTTGCTATTTCTCACCTGAGCTCTCTTTAGAGTGCGCGAGAGGATGAGCAGAAGATTAGGTGGCTAGAGAAACACAGAGCCCCAGTGTTCTTAGGCCTACAAAAGCGCATCCAAGGAAGGGTGCTGGCTAGCAACAGCTTTCAGTGCTGGCACTTTTCATCTCTGAGCAATTGCTCGACGTTTGCAATTTCTCAGCTCGTGTCTACGAGACGGAGAGATAGTGACCGTGACGTTTGGTGGCTAGAGAAGCGCAAAGCCCCAGTGTTGCTGCGCCTGTGAAAGCGCTTCCAAGGAAGGGTGCTGGCTAGCAAGAGCTTTCAGTGCTGGCACTTTTCATCTCTGAGCAATTGCTCGACCTTTGCAATTTCTCACCTGAGCTTTCTTTAAAGTGCGCGAGAGGATGAGCAGAAGATTAGGTGGCTGGAGAAGCACAGAGCTCCAGTGTTCTAAGGGCTACAAAAGCGCTTCCAAGGAAGGGTGCTGGCTAGCAACAGCTTTCAGTGCTGGCACTTTTCATCTCTGAGCAATTGCTCGACGTTTGCAATTTCTCAGCTCGTGTCTACGAGATGGAGAGATAGTGACCGTGACATTTGGTGGCTAGAGAAGCGCAAAGCCCCAGTGTTGCTGCGCCTGTGAAAGCGCTTCCAAGGAAGGGTGCTGGCTAGCAACAGCTTTCAGTGCTGGCACTTTTCATCTCTGAGCAATTGCTCGACCTTTGCAATTTCTCACCTGAGCTCTCTTTAGACTGCGTGAGAGGATGAGCAGAAGATTAGGTGGCTAGAGAAACACAGAGCCCCAGTGTTCTTAGGCCTACAAAAGCACTTCCAAGGAAGGGTGCTGGCTAGCAACAGTTTTCAGTGATGGCACTTTTCATCTCTGAGCAATTGCTCGACGTTTGCAATTTCTCAGCTCGTGTCTACGAGGCGGAGGGAGAAAGTGACCGTGACGTTTGGTGGCTAGAGAAGCGCAAAGCTCCAGTGTTGCTGCGCCTGTGAAAGCGCTTCCAAGGAAGGGTGCTGGCTAGCAACAGCTTTCAGTGCTGGCACTTTTCATCTCTGAGCAATTGCTCGACGTTTGCAATTTCTCAGCTCGTGTGTACGAGGCGGAGAGATAGTGACCGTGACGTTTGGTGGCTAGAGAAGTGCAAAGCCCCAGTGTTGCTGCGCCTGTGAAAGCGCTTCCAAGGAAGGGTGCTGGCTAGCAACAGTTTTCAGTGCTGGCACTTTTCATCTCTGAGCAATTGCTCGACGTTTGCAATTTCTCACCTGAGCTCTCTTTAGAGTGTGCGAGAGGAAGAGCAGAAGATTAGGTGGCTAGAGAAACACAGAGCCCCAGTGTTCTTAGGCCTACAAAAGCGCATCCAAGGAAGGGTGCTGGCTAGCAACAGCTTTCAGTGCTGGCACTTTTCATCTCTGAGCAATTGCTCGACCTTTGCAATTTCTCAGCTCGTGTCTACGAGACGGAGAGAGAGAGTGACCGTGACGTTTGGTGGCTAGAGAAGCGCAAAGCCCCAGTGTTGCTGCGCCTGTGAAAGCGCTTCCAAGGAAGGGTGCTGGCTAGCAAGAGCTTGCAGTGCTGGCACTTTTCATCTCTGAGCAATTGCTCGACCTTTGCAATTTCTCAGCTCGTGTCTACGAGACGGAGAGATAGTGACCGTGACGTTTGGTGGCTAGAGAAGCGCAAAGCCCCAGTGTTGCTGCGCCTGTGAAAGCGCTTCCAAGGAAGGGTGCTGGCTAGCAACAGCTTTCAGTGCTGGCACTTTTCATCTCTGAGCAATTGCTCAACGTTTGCAATTTCTCACCTGAGCTCTCTTTAGAGTGCGCGACAGGATGAGCAGAAGATTAGGTGGCTAGAGAAACACAGAGCCCCACTGTTCTTAGGCCTACAAAAGCACTTCCAAGGAAGGGTGCTGGCTAGCAAGAGCTTTCAGTGCTGGCACTTTTCATCTCTGAGCAATTGCTCGACGTTTGCAATTTCTCAGCTCGTGTCTACGAGACGGAGAGATAGTGACCGTGACATTTGGTGGCTAGAGAAGCGCAAAGCCCCAGTGTTGCTGCGCCTGTGAAAGCGCTTCCAAGGAAGGGTGCTGGCTAGCAACAGCTTTCAGTGCTGGCACTTTTCATCTCTGAGCAATTGCTCGACGTTTGCAATTTCTCACCTGAGCTCTCTTTAGAGTGCGCGAGAGGATGAGCAGAAGATTAGGTGGCTAGAGAAGCCCAGAGCCCCACTGTTCTTAGGCCTACAAAAGCACTTCCAAGGAAGGGTGCTGGCTAGCAGGAGCTTTCAGTGCTGGCACTTTTCATCTCTGAGCAATTGCTCGACGTTTGCAATTTCTCAGCTCGTGTCTACGAGACGGAGAGATAGTGACCGTGACATTTGGTGGCTAGAGAAGCGCAAAGCCCCAGTGTTGCTGCGCCTGTGAAAGCGCTTCCAAGGAAGGGTGCTGGCTAGCAACAGCTTTCAGTGCTGGCACTTTTCATCTCTGAGCAATTGCTCGACCTTTGCAATTTCTCACCTGAGCTCTCTTTAGACTGCGCGAGAGGATGAGCAGAAGATTAGGTGGCTAGAGAAACACAGAGCCCCACTGTTCTTAGGCCTACAAAAGCGCATCCAAGGAAGGGTGCTGGCTAGCAGGAGCTTTCAGTGCTGGCACTTTTCATCTCTGATCAATTGCTCGACTTTTGCAATTTCTCAGCTCGTGTCTACGAGACGGAGAGATAGTGACCGTGACGTTTGGTGGGTAGAGAAGCGCAAAGCCCCAGTGTTGCTGCGCCTGTGAAAGCGCTTCCAAGGAAGGGTGCTGGCTAGCAACAGCTTTCAGTGCTGGCACTTTTCATCTCTGAGCAATTGCTCGACCTTTGCAATTTCTCAGCTCGTGTCTACGAGACAGAGAGATCGTGACCGTGACGTTTGGTGGGTAGAGAAGCGCAAAGCCCCAGTGTTGCTGCGCCTGTGAAAGCGCTTCCAAGGAAGGCTGCTGGCTAGCAACAGTTTTCAGTGCTGGCACTTTTCATCTCTGAGCAATTGCTCGACCTTTGCAATTTCTCACCTGAGCTCTCTTTAGAGTGCGCGAGAGGATGAGCAGAAGATTAGGTGGCTAGAGAAGCCCAGAGCCCCACTGTACTTAGGCCTACAAAAGCACTTCCAAGGAGGGGTGCTGGCTAGCAAGAGCTTTCAGTGCTGGCACTTTTCATCTCTGAGCAATTGCTCGACCTTTGCAATTTCTCACCTGAGCTCTCTTTAGACTGCGCGACAGGATGAGCAGAAGATTAGGTGGCTAGAGAAGCCCAGAGCCCCACTGTTCTTAGGTCTACAGAAGCACTTCCAAGGAAGGGTGCTGGCTAGCAACAGCTTTCAGTGCTGGCACTTTTCATCTCTGAGCAATTGCTCGACGTTTGCAATTTCTCAGCTCGTGTCTACGAGACGGAGAGATAGTGACCGTGACGTTTGGTGGCTAGAGAAGCGCAAAGCCCCAGTGTTGCTGCGCCTGTGAAAGCGCTTCCAAGGAAGGGTGCTGGCTAGCAACAGCTTTCAGTGCTGGCACTTTTCAACTCTGAGCAATTGTTCGACTTTTGCAATTTCTCACTTGAGCTTTCTTTAAAGTGCGCGAGAGGATGAGCAGAAGATTAGGTGGCTGGAGAAGCACAGAGCCCCAGTGTTCTTAGGCCTACAAAAGCGCTTCCAAGGAAGGGTGCTGGCTAGCAACAGCTTTCAGTGCTGGCACTTTTCATCTCTGAGCAATTGCTCGACGTTTGCAATTTCTCAGCTCGTGTCTACGAGACGGAGAGATAGTGACCGTGACGTTTGGTGGCTAGAGAAGTGCAAAGCCCCAGTGTTGCTGCGCCTGTGAAAGCGCTTCCAAGGAAGGGTGCTGGCTAGCAACAGCTTTCAGTGCTGGCACTTTTCATCTCTGAGCAATTGCTCGACGTTTGCAATTTCTCACCTGAGCTCTCTTTAGAGTGCGCGAGAGGATGAGCAGAAGATTAGGTGGCTAGAGAAACACAGAGCCCCACTGTTCTTAGGCCTACAAAAGCGCATCCAAGGAAGGGTGCTGGCTAGCAGGAGCTTTCAGTGCTGGCACTTTTCATCTCTGATCAATTGCTCGACGTTTGCAATTTCTCAGCTCGTGTCTACGAGACGGAGAGATAGTGACCGTGACGTTTGGTGGCTAGAGAAGCGCAAAGCCCCAGTGTTGCTGCGCCTGTGAAAGCGCTTCCAAGGAAGGGTGCTGGCTAGCAACAGCTTTCAGTGCTGGCACTTTTCATCTCTGAGCAATTGCTCGACATTTGCAATTTCTCAGCTCGTGTCTACGAGACAGAGAGATCGTGACCGTGACGTTTGGTGGGTAGAGAAGCGCAAAGCCCCAGTGTTACTGCGCCTGTGAAAGCGCTTCCAAGGAAGGGTGCTGGCTAGCAAGAGCTTTCAGTGCTGGCACTTTTCATCTCTGAGCAATTGCTCGACCTTTGCAATTTCTCACCTGAGCTCTCTTTAGAGTGCGCGAGAGGATGAGCAGAAGATTAGGTGGCTAGAGAAGCCCAGAGCCCCACTGTACTTAGGCCTACAAAAGCACTTCCAAGGAAGGGTGCTGGCTAGCAAGAGCTTTCAGTGCTGGCACTTTTCATCTCTGAGCAATTGCTCGACCTTTGCAATTTCTCACCTGAGCTCTCTTTAGACTGCGCGAGAGGATGAGCAGAAGATTAGGTGGCTAGAGAAGCCCAGAGCACCAGTGTTCTTAGGCCTACAAAAGCACTTCCAAGGAAGGGTGCTGGCTAGCAACAGCTTTCAGTGCTGGCACTTTTCATCTCTGAGCAATTGCTCGACGTTTGCTATTTCTCACCTGAGCTCTCTTTAGAGTGCGCGACAGGATGAGCAGAAGATTAGGTGGCTAGAGAAACACATAGCCCTTGCGTTGTAAGGGCTACAAAAGCGCATCCAAGGAAGGGTGCTGGCTAGCAAGAGCTTTCAGTGCTGGCACTTTTCATCTCTGAGCAATTGCTCGACGTTTGCAATTTCTCACCTGAGCTCTCTTTAGAGTGCGCGAGAGGATGAGCAGAAGATTAGGTGGCTAGAGAAACACAGAGCCCCACTGCACTTAGGCCTACAAAAGCGCTTCCAAGGAAGGGTGCTGGCTAGCAACAGCTTTCAGTGCTGGCACTTTTCATCTCTGAGCAATTGCTCGACGCTTGCAATTTCTCACCTGAGCTCTCTTTAGAGTGCGCGAGAGGATGAGCAGAAGATTAGGTGGCTGGAGAAGCACAGAGCCCTTGTGTTCTAAGGGCTACAAAAGCGCTTCCAAGGAAGGGTGCTGGCTAGCAAGAGCTTTCAGTGCTGGCACTTTTCATCTCTGAGCAATTGCTCGACGTTTGCAATTTCTCACCTGAGCTCTCTTTAGAGTGCGCGAGAGGATGAGCAGAAGATTAGGTGGCTAGAGAAACACAGAGCACCAGTGTTCTTAGGCCTACGAAAGCACTTCCAAGGAAGGGTGCTGGCTAGCAAGAGCTTTCAGTGCTGGCACTTTTCATCTCTGAGCAATTGCTCGACCTTTGCAATTTCTCAGCTCGTGTCTATGAGACGGAGAGATAGTGACCATAACGCTTGGTGGGTAGAGAAGCGCAAAGCCCCAGTGTTGCTGCGCCTATGAAAGCGCTTCCAAGGAAGGGTGCTGGCTAGCAAGAGCTTTCAGTGCTGGCACTTTTCATCTCTGAGCAATTGCTCGACGTTTGCAATTTCTCAGCTCAGGTCTACGAGCCAGAGAGATAGTGACCGTGACATTTGGTGGCTAGAGAAGCGCAAAGCCCAAGTGTTACTGCGCCTGTGAAAGCGCTTCCAAGGAAGGGTGCTGGCTAGCAGGAGCTTTCGGTGCTGGCACTTTTCATCTCTGAGCAATTGCTCGACGTTTGCAATTTCTCAGCTCGTTTCTACGAGGCGGAGGGAGATAGTGACCGTGACGTTTGGTGGGTAGAGAAGCGCAAAGCCCCAGTGTTGCTGTGCCTGTGAAAGCGCTTCCAAGGAAGGGTGCTGGCTAGCAAGAGCTTTCAGTGCTGGCACTTTTCATCTCTGAGCAATTGCTCGACGTTTGCAATTTCTCAGCTCGTGTCTACGAGACGGAGAGATAGTGACCATGACGTTTGGTGGCTAGAGAAGCGCAAAGCCCCAGTGTTGCGGCGCCTGTGAAAGCGCTTCCAAGGAAGGCTGCTGGCTAGCAACAGCTTTCAGTGCTGGCACTTTTCATCTCTGAGCAATTGCTCGACGTTTGCAATTTCTCACCTGAGCTTTCTTTAAAGTGCGCGAGAGGATGAGCAGAAGATTAGGTGGCTGGAGAAGCACAGAGCCCCAGTGTTCTAAGGGCTACAAAAGCGCTTCCAAGGAAGGGTGCTGGCTAGCAACAGCTTTCAGTGCTGGCACTTTTCATCTCTGAGCAATTGCTCGACATTTGCAATTTCTCAGCTCGTGTCTACGAGCCAGAGAGATAGTGACCGTGACATTTGGTGGCTAGAGAAGCGCAAAGCCCCAGTGTTGCTGCGCCTGTGAAAGCGCTTCCAAGGAAGGGTGCTGGCTAGCAACAGCTTTCAGTGCTGGCACTTTTCATCTCTGAGCAATTGCTCGACCTTTGCAATTTCTCACCTGAGCTCTCTTTAGAGTGCGTGAGAGGATGAGCAGAAGATTAGGTGGCTAGAGAAACACAGAGCCCCAGTGTTCTTAGGCCTACAAAAGCACTTCCAAGGAAGGGTGCTGGCTAGCAACAGTTTTCAGTGATGGCACTTTTCATCTCTGAGCAATTGCTCGACGTTTGCAATTTCTCAGCTCGTGTCTACGAGGCGGAGGGAGAAAGTGACCGTGACGTTTGGTGGGTAGAGAAGCGCAAAGCTCCAGTGTTGCTGCGCCTGTGAAAGCGCTTCCAAGGAAGGGTGCTGGCTAGCAACAGCTTTCAGTGCTGGCACTTTTCATCTCTGAGCAATTGCTCGACGTTTGCAATTTCTCAGCTCGTGTGTACGAGGCGGAGAGATAGTGACCGTGACGTTTGGTGGCTAGAGAAGTGCAAAGCCCCAGTGTTGCTGCGCCTGTGAAAGCGCTTCCAAGGAAGGGTGCTGGCTAGCAACAGTTTTCAGTGCTGGCACTTTTCATCTCTGAGCAATTGCTCGACGTTTGCAATTTCTCACCTGAGCTCTCTTTAGAGTGCGCGAGAGGAAGAGCAGAAGATTAGGTGGCTAGAGAAACACAGAGCCCCAGTGTTCTTAGGCCTACAAAAGCGCATCCAAGGAAGGGTGCTGGCTAGCAAGAGCTTTCAGTGCTGGCACTTTTCATCTCTGAGCAATTGCTCGACTTTTGCAATTTCTCAGCTCGTGTCTACGAGACGGAGAGAGAGAGTGACCGTGACGTTTGGTGGCTAGAGAAGCGCAAAGCCCCAGTGTTGCTGCGCCTGTGAAAGCGCTTCCAAGGAAGGGTGCTGGCTAGCAAGAGCTTGCAGTGCTGGCACTTTTCATCTCTGAGCAATTGCTCGACCTTTGCAATTTCTCAGCTCGTGTCTATGAGACGGAGAGATAGTGACCGTGACGTTTGGTGGGTAGAGAAGCGCAAAGCCCCAGTGTTGCTGCGCCTGTGAAAGCGCTTCCAAGGAAGGGTGCTGGCTAGCAACAGCTTTCAGTGCTGGCACTTTTCATCTCTGAGCAATTGCTCGACCTTTGCAATTTCTCACCTGAGCTCTCTTTAGAGTGCGCGACAGGATGAGCAGAAGATTAGGTGGCTAGAGAAGCCCAGAGCCCCACTGTTCTTAGGCCTACAAAAGCACTTCCAAGGAAGGGTGCTGGCTAGCAAGAGCTTTCAGTGCTGGCACTTTTCATCTCTGAGCAATTGCTCGACCTTTGCAATTTCTCAGCTCGTGTCTACGAGACGGAGAGATAGTGACCGTGACGTTTGGTGGCTAGAGAAGCGCAAAGCCCCAGTGTTGCTGCGCCTGTGAAAGCGCTTCCAAGGAAGGGTGCTGGCTAGCAACAGCTTTCAGTGCTGGCACTTTTCATCTCTGAGCAATTGCTCGACCTTTGCAATTTCTCACCTGAGCTCTCTTTAGAGTGCGCGAGAGGATGAGCAGAAGATTAGGTGGCTAGAGAAGCCCAGAGCCCCACTGTTCTTAGGCCTACAAAAGCACTTCCAAGGAAGGGTGCTGGCTAGCAAGAGCTTTCAGTGCTGGCACTTTTCATCTCTGAGCAATTGCTCGACCTTTGCAATTTCTCAGCTCGTGTCTACGAGACGGAGAGATAGTGACCGTGACATTTGGTGGCTAGAGAAGCGCAAAGCCCCAGTGTTGCTGCGCCTGTGAAAGCGCTTCCAAGGAAGGGTGCTGGCTAGCAACAGTTTTCAGTGCTGGCACTTTTCATCTCTGAGCAATTGCTCGACGTTTGCAATTTCTCACCTGAGCTCTCTTTAGAGTGCGCGAGAGGAAGAGCAGAAGATTAGGTGGCTAGAGAAACACAGAGCCCCAGTGTTCTTAGGCCTACAAAAGCGCATCCAAGGAAGGGTGCTGGCTAGCAACAGCTTTCAGTGCTGGCACTTTTCATCTCTGAGCAATTGCTCGACTTTTGCAATTTCTCAGCTCGTGTCTACGAGACGGAGAGAGAGAGTGACCGTGACGTTTGGTGGCTAGAGAAGCGCAAAGCCCCAGTGTTGCTGCGCCTGTGAAAGCGCTTCCAAGGAAGGGTGCTGGCTAGCAAGAGCTTGCAGTGCTGGCACTTTTCATCTCTGAGCAATTGCTCGACCTTTGCAATTTCTCAGCTCGTGTCTACGAGACGGAGAGATAGTGACCGTGACGTTTGGTGGCTAGAGAAGCGCAAAGCCCCAGTGTTGCTGCGCCTGTGAAAGCGCTTCCAAGGAAGGGTGCTGGCTAGCAACAGCTTTCAGTGCTGGCACTTTTCATCTCTGAGCAATTGCTCAACGTTTGCAATTTCTCACCTGAGCTCTCTTTAGAGTGCCCGACAGGATGAGCAGAAGATTAGGTGGCTAGAGAAACACAGAGCCCCACTGTTCTTAGGCCTACAAAAGCGCATCCAAGGAAGGGTGCTGGCTAGCAAGAGCTTTCAGTGCTGGCACTTTTCATCTCTGAGCAATTGCTCGACGTTTGCAATTTCTCAGCTCGTGTCTACGAGACGGAGAGATAGTGACCGTGACATTTGGTGGCTAGAGAAGCGCAAAGCCCCAGTGTTGCTGCGCCTGTGAAAGCGCTTCCAAGGAAGGGTGCTGGCTAGCAACAGCTTTCAGTGCTGGCACTTTTCATCTCTGAGCAATTGCTCGACGTTTGCAATTTCTCACCTGAGCTCTCTTTAGAGTGCGCGAGAGGATGAGCAGAAGATTAGGTGGCTAGAGAAGCCCAGAGCCCCACTGTTCTTAGGCCTACAAAAGCACTTCCAAGGAAGGGTGCTGGCTAGCAAGAGCTTTCAGTGCTGGCACTTTTCATCTCTGAGCAATTGCTCGACGTTTGCAATTTCTCAGCTCGTGTCTACGAGACGGAGAGATAGTGACCGTGACATTTGGTGGCTAGAGAAGCGCAAAGCCCCAGTGTTGCTGCGCCTGTGAAAGCGCTTCCAAGGAAGGGTGCTGGCTAGCAACAGCTTTCAGTGCTGGCACTTTTCATCTCTGAGCAATTGCTCGACCTTTGCAATTTCTCACCTGAGCTCTCTTTAGAGTGCGCGAGAGGATGAGCAGAAGATTAGGTGGCTAGAGAAACACAGAGCCCCAGTGTTCTTAGGCCTACAAAAGCACTTCCAAGGAAGGGTGCTGGCTAGCAACAGCTTTCAGTGCTGGCACTTTTCATCTCTGAGCAATTGCTCGACGTTTGCAATTTCTCAGCTCGTGTCTACGAGGCGGAGGGATATAGTGACCGTGACGTTTGGTGGCTAGAGAAGCGCAAAGCCCCAGTGTTACTGCGCCTGTGAAAGCGCTTCCAAGGAAGGGTGCTGGCTAGCAAGAGCTTTCAGTGCTGGCACTTTTCATCTCTGAGCAATTGCTCGACCTTTGCAATTTCTCACCTGAGCTCTCTTTAGACTGCGCGACAGGATGAGCAGAAGATTAGGTGGCTAGAGAAACACAGAGCCCCACTGTTCTTAGGCCTACAGAAGCACTTCCAAGGAAGGGTGCTGGCTAGCAACAGCTTTCAGTGCTGGCACTTTTCATCTCTGAGCAATTGCTCGACGTTTGCAATTTCTCAGCTCGTGTCTACGAGACGGAGAGATAGTGACCGTGACGTTTGGTGGCTAGAGAAGCGCAAAGCCCCAGTGTTGCTGCGCCTGTGAAAGCGCTTCCAAGGAAGGGTGCTGGCTAGCAACAGCTTTCAGTGCTGGCACTTTTCAACTCTGAGCAATTGTTCGACTTTTGCAATTTCTCACTTGAGCTTTCTTTAAAGTGCGCGAGAGGATGAGCAGAAGATTAGGTGGCTGGAGAAGCACAGAGCCCCAGTGTTCCTAGGCCTACAAAAGCGCTTCCAAGGAAGGGTGCTGGCTAGCAACAGCTTTCAGTGCTGGCACTTTTCATCTCTGAGCAATTGCTCGACGTTTGCAATTTCTCAGCTCAGGTCTACGAGCCAGAGAGATAGTGACCGTGACATTTGGTTGCTAGAGAAGCGCAAAGCCCAAGTGTTACTGCGCCTGTGAAAGCGCTTCCAAGGAAGGGTGCTGGCTAGCAGGAGCTTTCGGTGCTGGCACTTTTCATCTCTGAGCAATTGCTCGACGTTTGCAATTTCTCAGCTCGTTTCTACGAGGCGGAGGGAGATAGTGACCGTGACGTTTGGTGGGTAGAGAAGCGCAAAGCCCCAGTGTTGCTGTGCCTGTGAAAGCGCTTCCAAGGAAGGGTGCTGGCTAGCAAGAGCTTTCAGTGCTGGCACTTTTCATCTCTGAGCAATTGCTCGACGTTTGCAATTTCTCAGCTCGTGTCTACGAGACGGAGAGATAGTGACCATGACGTTTGGTGGCTAGAGAAGCGCAAAGCCCCAGTGTTGCGGCGCCTGTGAAAGCGCTTCCAAGGAAGGGTGCTGGCTAGCAAGAGCTTTCAGTGCTGGCACTTTTCATCTCTGAGCAATTGCTCGACGTTTGCAATTTCTCACCTGAGCTTTCTTTAAAGTGCGCGAGAGGATGAGCAGAAGATTAGGTGGCTGGAGAAGCACAGAGCCCCAGTGTTCTAAGGGCTACAAAAGCGCTTCCAAGGAAGGGTGCTGGCTAGCAACAGCTTTCAGTGCTGGCACTTTTCATCTCTGAGCAATTGCTCGACATTTGCAATTTCTCAGCTCGTGTCTACGAGCCAGAGAGATAGTGACCGTGACATTTGGTGGCTAGAGAAGCGCAAAGCCCCAGTGTTGCTGCGCCTGTGAAAGCGCTTCCAAGGAAGGGTGCTGGCTAGCAACAGCTTTCAGTGCTGGCACTTTTCATCTCTGAGCAATTGCTCGACCTTTGCAATTTCTCACCTGAGCTCTCTTTAGAGTGCGTGAGAGGATGAGCAGAAGATTAGGTGGCTAGAGAAACACAGAGCCCCAGTGTTCTTAGGCCTACAAAAGCACTTCCAAGGAAGGGTGCTGGCTAGCAACAGTTTTCAGTGATGGCACTTTTCATCTCTGAGCAATTGCTCGACGTTTGCAATTTCTCAGCTCGTGTCTACGAGGCGGAGGGAGAAAGTGACCGTGACGTTTGGTGGCTAGAGAAGCGCAAAGCTCCAGTGTTGCTGCGCCTGTGAAAGCGCTTCCAAGGAAGGGTGCTGGCTAGCAACAGCTTTCAGTGCTGGCACTTTTCATCTCTGAGCAATTGCTCGACGTTTGCAATTTCTCAGCTCGTGTGTACGAGGCGGAGAGATAGTGACCGTGACGTTTGGTGGCTAGAGAAGTGCAAAGCCCCAGTGTTGCTGCGCCTGTGAAAGCGCTTCCAAGGAAGGGTGCTGGCTAGCAACAGTTTTCAGTGCTGGCACTTTTCATCTCTGAGCAATTGCTCGACGTTTGCAATTTCTCACCTGAGCTCTCTTTAGAGTGCGCGAGAGGAAGAGCAGAAGATTAGGTGGCTAGAGAAACACAGAGCCCCAGTGTTCTTAGGCCTACAAAAGCGCATCCAAGGAAGGGTGCTGGCTAGCAACAGCTTTCAGTGCTGGCACTTTTCATCTCTGAGCAATTGCTCGACTTTTGCAATTTCTCAGCTCGTGTCTACGAGACGGAGAGAGAGAGTGACCGTGACGTTTGGTGGCTAGAGAAGCGCAAAGCCCCAGTGTTGCTGCGCCTGTGAAAGCGCTTCCAAGGAAGGGTGCTGGCTAGCAAGAGCTTGCAGTGCTGGCACTTTTCATCTCTGAGCAATTGCTCGACCTTTGCAATTTCTCAGCTCGTGTCTACGAGACGGAGAGATAGTGACCGTGACGTTTGGTGGCTAGAGAAGCGCAAAGCCCCAGTGTTGCTGCGCCTGTGAAAGCGCTTCCAAGGAAGGGTGCTGGCTAGCAACAGCTTTCAGTGCTGGCACTTTTCATCTCTGAGCAATTGCTCGACGTTTGCAATTTCTCACCTGAGCTCTCTTTAGAGTGCGCGACAGGATGAGCAGAAGATTAGGTGACTAGAGAAGCCCAGAGCCCCACTGTTCTTAGGCCTACAAAAGCACTTCCAAGGAAGGGTGCTGGCTAGCAAGAGCTTTCAGTGCTGGCACTTTTCATCTCTGAGCAATTGCTCGACCTTTGCAATTTCTCAGCTCGTGTCTACGAGACGGAGAGATAGTGACCGTGACATTTGGTGGCTAGAGAAGCGCAAAGCCCCAGTGTTGCTGCGCCTGTGAAAGCGCTTCCAAGGAAGGGTGCTGGCTAGCAACAGCTTTCAGTGCTGGCACTTTTCATCTCTGAGCAATTGCTCGACGTTTGCAATTTCTCACCTGAGCTCTCTTTAGAGTGCGCGAGAGGATGAGCAGAAGATTAGGTGGCTAGAGAAACACAGAGCCCCAGTGTTCTTAGGCCTACAAAAGCACTTCCAAGGAAGGGTGCTGGCTAGCAACAGCTTTCAGTGCTGGCACTTTTCATCTCTGAGCAATTGCTCGACGTTTGCAATTTCTCAGCTCGTGTCTACGAGGCGGAGGGATATAGTGACCGTGATGTTTGGTGGCTAGAGAAGCGCAAAGCCCCAGTGTTACTGCGCCTGTGAAAGCGCTTCCAAGGAAGGGTGCTGGCTAGCAAGAGCTTTCAGTGCTGGCACTTTTCATCTCTGAGCAATTGCTCGACCTTTGCAATTTCTCACCTGAGCTCTCTTTAGACTGCGCGAGAGGATGAGCAGAAGATTAGGTGGCTAGAGAAACACAGAGCCCCACTGTACTTAGGCCTACAAAAGCGCATTCAAGGAAGGGTGCTGGCTAGCAGGAGCTTTCAGTGCTGGCACTTTTCATCTCTGATCAATTGCTCGACTTTTGCAATTTCTCAGCTCGTGTCTACGAGACGGAGAGATAGTGACCATAACGTTTGGTGGCTAGAGAAGCGCAAAGCCCCAGTGTTGCTGCGCCTGTGAAAGCGCTTCCAAGGAAGGGTGCTGGCTAGCAACAGCTTTCAGTGCTGGCACTTTTCATCTCTGAGCAATTGCTCGACCTTTGCAATTTCTCAGCTCGTGTCTACGAGACAGAGAGATCGTGACCGTGACATTTGGTGGCTAGAGAAGCGCAAAGCCCCAGTGTTACTGCGCCTGTGAAAGCGCTTCCAAGGAAGGGTGCTGGCTAGCAACAGCTTTCAGTGCTGGCACTTTTCATCTCTGAGCAATTGCTCGACCTTTGCAATTTCTCACCTGAGCTCTCTTTAGAGTGCGCGAGAGGATGAGCAGAAGATTAGGTGGCTAGAGAAGCCCAGAGCCCCACTGTACTTAGGCCTACAAAAGCACTTCCAAGGAGGGGTGCTGGCTAGCAAGAGCTTTCAGTGCTGGCACTTTTCATCTCTGAGCAATTGCTCGACGTTTGCAATTTCTCAGCTCGTGTCTACGAGACGGAGAGATAGTGACCGTGACGTTTGGTGGCTAGAGAAGCGCAAAGCTCCAGTGTTGCTGCGCCTGTGAAAGCGCTTCCAAGGAAGGGTGCTGGCTAGCAACAGCTTTCAGTGCTGGCACTTTTCATCTCTGAGCAATTGCTCGACGTTTGCAATTTCTCACCTGAGCTCTCGTTAGAGTGCGCGAGAGGATGAGCAGAAGATTAGGTGGCTAGAGAAGCCCAGAGCCCCAGTGTTCTTAGGCCTACAGAAGCACTTCCAAGGAAGGGTGCTGGCTAGCAACAGCTTTCAGTGCTGGCCCTTTTCATCTCTGAGCAATTGCTCGACGTTTGCAATTTCTCAGCTCGTGTCTACGAGACGGAGAGATAGTGACCGTGACGTTTGGTGGCTAGAGAAGCGCAAAGCCCCAGTGTTGCTGCGCCTGTGAAAGCTCTTCCAAGGAAGGGTGCTGGCTAGCAGGAGCTTTCAGTGCTGGCACTTTTCATCTCTGAGCAATTGCTCAACCTTTGCAATTTCTCACCTGAGCTCTCTTTAGAGTGCGCGAGAGGATGAGCAGAAGATTAGGTGGCTAGAGAAACACAGAGCCCCACTGTTCTTAGGCCTACAAAAGCGCATCCTAGGAAGGGTGCTGGCTAGCAGGAGCTTTCAGTGCTGGCACTTTTCATCTCTGAGCAATTGCTCGACCTTTGCAATTTCTCAGCTCGTGTCTACGAGACGGAGAGATAGTGACCGTGACGTTTGGTGGCTAGAGAAGCGCAAAGCCCCAGTGTTGCTGCGCCTGTGAAAGCGCTTCCAAGGAAGGGTGCTGGCTAGCAACAGCTTTCAGTGCTGGCACTTTTCATCTCTGAGCAATTGCTCGACGTTTGCAATTTCTCACCTGAGCTCTCGTTAGAGTGCGCGAGAGGATGAGCAGAAGATTAGGTGGCTAGAGAAGCCCAGAGCCCCAGTGTTCTTAGGCCTACAGAAGCACTTCCAAGGAAGGGTGCTGGCTAGCAACAGCTTTCAGTGCTGGCCCTTTTCATCTCTGAGCAATTGCTCGACGTTTGCAATTTCTCAGCTCGTGTCTACGAGACGGAGAGATAGTGACCGTGACGTTTGGTGGCTAGAGAAGCGCAAAGCCCCAGTGTTGCTGCGCCTGTGAAAGCGCTTCCAAGGAAGGCTGCTGGCTAGCAAGAGCTTTCAGTGCTGGCACTTTTCTTCTCTGAGCAATTGCTCGACGTTTGCAATTTCTCAGCTCGTGTCTACGAGACGGAGAGATAGTGACCGTGACGTTTGGTGGCTAGAGAAGCGCAAAGCCCCAGTGTTGCTGCGCCTGTGAAAGCGCTTCCAAGGAAGGGTGCTGGCTAGCAGGAGCTTTCAGTGCTGGCACTTTTCATCTCTGAGCAATTGCTCGACCTTTGCAATTTCTCACCTGAGCTCTCTTTAGAGTGCGCGAGAGGATGAGCAGAAGATTAGGTGGCTAGAGAAACACAGAGCCCCACTGTTCTTAGGCCTACAAAAGCGCATCCAAGGAAGGGTGCTGGCTAGCAGGAGCTTTCAGTGCTGGCACTTTTCATCTCTGAGCAATTGCTCGACCTTTGCAATTTCTCAGCTCGTGTCTACGAGGCGGAGGGAGATAGTGACCGTGGCGTTTGGTGGCTAGAGAAGCGCAAAGCCCCAGTGTTGCTGCGCCTGTGAAAGCGCTTCCAAGGAAGGGTGCTGGCTAGCAACAGCTTTCAGTGCTGGCACTTTTCATCTCTGAGCAATTGCTCGACGTTTGCAATTTCTCACCTGAGCTCTCTTTAGAGTGCGCGAGAGGATGAGCAGAAGATTAGGTGGCTAGAGAAACACAGAGCCCCAGTGTTCTTAGGCCTACAGAAGCACTTCCAAGGAAGGGTGCTGGCTAGCAACAGCTTTCAGTGCTGGCACTTTTCATCTCTGAGCAATTGCTCGACGTTTGCAATTTCTCAGCTCGTGTCTACGAGACGGAGAGATAGTGACCGTGACGTTTGGTGGCTAGAGAAGCGCAAAGCCCCAGTGTTGCTGCGCCTGTGAAAGCGGTTCCAAGGAAGGGTGCTGGCTAGCAAGAGCTTTCAGTGCTGGCACTTTTCATCTCTGAGCAATTGCTCGACCTTTGCAATTTCTCAGCTCGTGTCTACGAGACAGAGAGATCGTGACCGTGACGTTTGGTGGGTAGAGAAGCGCAAAGCCCCAGTGTTACTGCGCCTGTGAAAGCGCTTCCAAGGAAGGGTGCTGGCTAGCAACAGTTTTCAGTGCTGGCACTTTTCATCTCTGAGCAATTGCTCGACCTTTGCAATTTCTCACCTGAGCTCTCTTTAGAGTGCGCGAGAGGATGAGCAGAAGATTAGGTGGCTAGAGAAGCCCAGAGCCCCACTGTACTTAGGCCTACAAAAGCACTTCCAAGGAGGGGTGCTGGCTAGCAAGAGCTTTCAGTGCTGGCACTTTTCATCTCTGAGCAATTGCTCGACCTTTGCAATTTCTCACCTGAGCTCTCTTTAGACTGCGCGAGAGGATGAGCAGAAGATTAGGTGGCTAGAGAAACACAGAGCCCCACTGTTCTTAGGCCTACAGAAGCACTTCCAAGGAAGGGTGCTGGCTAGCAACAGCTTTCAGTGCTGGCACTTTTCATCTCTGAGCAATTGCTCGACGTTTGCAATTTCTCAGCTCGTGTCTACGAGACGGAGAGATAGTGACCGTGACGTTTGGTGGCTAGAGAAGCGCAAAGCCCCAGTGTTGCTGCGCCTGTGAAAGCGCTTCCAAGGAAGGGTGCTGGCTAGCAACAGCTTTCAGTGCTGGCACTTTTCAACTCTGAGCAATTGCTCGACGTTTGCAATTTCTCAGCTCGTGTCTACGAGACGGAGAGATAGTGACCATGACGTTTGGTGGCTAGAGAAGCGCAAAGCCCCAGTGTTGCTGTGCCTGTGAAAGCGCTTCCAAGGAAGGGTGCTGGCTAGCAAGAGCTTTCAGTGCTGGCACTTTTCATCTCTGAGCAATTGCTCGACGTTTGCAATTTCTCACCTGAGCTTTCTTTAAAGTGCGCGAGAGGATGAGCAGAAGATTAGGTGGCTGGAGAAGCACAGAGCCCCAGTGTTCTAAGGGCTACAAAAGCGCTTCCAAGGAAGGGTGCTGGCTAGCAACAGCTTTCAGTGCTGGCACTTTTCATCTCTGAGCAATTGCTCGACATTTGCAATTTCTCAGCTCGTGTCTACGAGCCAGAGAGATAGTGACCGTGACATTTGGTGGCTAGAGAAGCGCAAAGCCCCAGTGTTGCTGTGCCTGTGAAAGCGCTTCCAAGGAAGGGTGCTGGCTAGCAACAGCTTTCAGTGCTGGCACTTTTCATCTCTGAGCAATTGCTCGACCTTTGCAATTTCTCACCTGAGCTCTCTTTAGAGTGCGCGAGAGGATGAGCAGAAGATTAGGTGGCTAGAGAAACACAGAGCCCCAGTGTTCTTAGGCCTACAAAAGCACTTCCAAGGAAGGGTGCTGGCTAGCAACAGTTTTCAGTGATGGCACTTTTCATCTCTGAGCAATTGCTCGACGTTTGCAATTTCTCAGCTCGTGTCTACGAGGCGGAGGGAGAAAGTGACCGTGACGTTTGGTGGCTAGAGAAGCGCAAAGCTCCAGTGTTGCTGCGCCTGTGAAAGCGCTTCCAAGGAAGGGTGCTGGCTAGCAACAGCTTTCAGTGCTGGCACTTTTCATCTCTGAGCAATTGCTCGACGTTTGCAATTTCTCAGCTCGTGTGTACGAGGCGGAGAGATAGTGACCGTGACGTTTGGTGGCTAGAGAAGTGCAAAGCCCCAGTGTTGCTGCGCCTGTGAAAGCGCTTCCAAGGAAGGGTGCTGGCTAGCAACAGTTTTCAGTGCTGGCACTTTTCATCTCTGAGCAATTGCTCGACGTTTGCAATTTCTCACCTGAGCTCTCTTTAGAGTGCGCGAGAGGAAGAGCAGAAGATTAGGTGGCTAGAGAAACACAGAGCCCCAGTGTTCTTAGGCCTACAAAAGCGCATCCAAGGAAGGGTGCTGGCTAGCAAGAGCTTTCAGTGCTGGCACTTTTCATCTCTGAGCAATTGCTCGACTTTTGCAATTTCTCAGCTCGTGTCTACGAGACGGAGAGAGAGAGTGACCGTGACGTTTGGTGGCTAGAGAAGCGCAAAGCCCCAGTGTTGCTGCGCCTGTGAAAGCGCTTCCAAGGAAGGGTGCTGGCTAGCAAGAGCTTGCAGTGCTGGCACTTTTCATCTCTGAGCAATTGCTCAACCTTTGCAATTTCTCAGCTCGTGTCTACGAGACGGAGAGATAGTGACCGTGACGTTTGGTGGCTAGAGAAGCGCAAAGCCCCAGTGTTGCTGCGCCTGTGAAAGCGCTTCCAAGGAAGGGTGCTGGCTAGCAACAGCTTTCAGTGCTGGCACTTTTCATCTCTGAGCAATTGCTCGACCTTTGCAATTTCTCACCTGAGCTCTCTTTAGAGTGCGCGACAGGATGAGCAGAAGATTAGGTGGCTAGAGAAGCCCAGAGCCCCACTGTTCTTAGGCCTACAAAAGCACTTCCAAGGAAGGGTGCTGGCTAGCAAGAGCTTTCAGTGCTGGCACTTTTCATCTCTGAGCAATTGCTCGACCTTTGCAATTTCTCAGCTCGTGTCTACGAGACGGAGAGATAGTGACCGTGACATTTGGTGGCTAGAGAAGCGCAAAGCCCCAGTGTTGCTGCGCCTGTGAAAGCGCTTCCAAGGAAGGGTGCTGGCTAGCAACAGCTTTCAGTGCTGGCACTTTTCATCTCTGAGCAATTGCTGGACGTTTGCAATTTCTCACCTGAGCTCTCTTTAGAGTGCGCGAGAGGATGAGCAGAAGATTAGGTGGCTAGAGAAACACAGAGCCCCAGTGTTCTTAGGCCTACAAAAGCACTTCCAAGGAAGGGTGCTGGCTAGCAACAGCTTTCAGTGCTGGCACTTTTCATCTCTGAGCAATTGCTCGACGTTTGCAATTTCTCAGCTCGTGTCTACGAGGCGGAGGGATATAGTGACCGTGACGTTTGGTGGCTAGAGAAGCGCAAAGCCCCAGTGTTACTGCGCCTGTGAAAGCGCTTCCAAGGAAGGATGCTGGCTAGTAAGAGCTTTCAGTGCTGGCACTTTTCATCTCTGAGCAATTGCTCGACGTTTGCAACTTCTCACCTGAGCTCTCTTTAGACTGCGCGAGAGGATGAGCAGAAGATTAGGTGGCTAGAGAAACACAGAGCCCCACTGTTCTTAGGCCTACAAAAGCGCATTCAAGGAAGGGTGCTGGCTAGCAACAGCTTTCAGTGCTGGCACTTTTCATCTCTGATCAATTGCTCGACTTTTGCAATTTCTCAGCTCGTGTCTACGAGACGGAGAGATAGTGACCGTGACGTTTGGTGGCTAGAGAAGCGCAAAGCCCCAGTGTTGCTGCGCCTGTGAAAGCGCTTCCAAGGAAGGGTGCTGGCTAGCAACAGCTTTCAGTGCTGGCACTTTTCATCTCTGAGCAATTGCTCGACCTTTGCAATTTCTCAGCTCGTGTCTACGAGACAGAGAGATCGTGACCGTGACATTTGGTGGCTAGAGAAGCGCAAAGCCCCAGTGTTGCTGCGCCTGTGAAAGCGCTTCCAAGGAAGGGTGCTGGCTAGCAACAGCTTTCAGTGCTGGCACTTTTCATCTCTGAGCAATTGCTCGACCTTTGCAATTTCTCACCTGAGCTCTCTTTAGAGTGCGTGAGAGGATGAGCAGAAGATTAGGTGGCTAGAGAAGCCCAGAGCCCCACTGTACTTAGGCCTACAAAAGCACTTCCAAGGAGGGGTGCTGGCTAGCAAGAGCTTTCAGTGCTGGCACTTTTCATCTCTGAGCAATTGCTCGACGTTTGCAATTTCTCAGCTCGTGTCTACGAGACGGAGAGATAGTGACCGTGACGTTTGGTGGCTAGAGAAGCGCAAAGCTCCAGTGTTGCTGCGCCTGTGAAAGCGCTTCCAAGGAAGGGTGCTGGCTAGCAACAGCTTTCAGTGCTGGCACTTTTCATCTCTGAGCAATTGCTCGACGTTTGCAATTTCTCACCTGAGCTCTCGTTAGAGTGCGCGAGAGGATGAGCAGAAGATTAGGTGGCTAGAGAAGCCCAGAGCCCCAGTGTTCTTAGGCCTACAGAAGCACTTCCAAGGAAGGGTGCTGGCTAGCAACAGCTTTCAGTGCTGGCCCTTTTCATCTCTGAGCAATTGCTCGACGTTTGCAATTTCTCAGCTCGTGTCTACGAGACGGAGAGATAGTGACCGTGACGTTTGGTGGCTAGAGAAGCGCAAAGCCCCAGTGTTGCTGCGCCTGTGAAAGCTCTTCCAAGGAAGGGTGCTGGCTAGCAAGAGCTTTCAGTGCTGGCACTTTTCATCTCTGAGCAATTGCTCAACCTTTGCAATTTCTCACCTGAGCTCTCTTTAGAGTGCGCGAGAGGATGAGCAGAAGATTAGGTGGCTAGAGAAACACAGAGCCCCACTGTTCTTAGGCCTACAAAAGCGCATCCTAGGAAGGGTGCTGGCTAGCAGGAGCTTTCAGTGCTGGCACTTTTCATCTCTGAGCAATTGCTCGACCTTTGCAATTTCTCAGCTCGTGTCTACGAGACGGAGAGATAGTGACCGTGACGTTTGGTGGCTAGAGAAGCGCAAAGCCCCAGTGTTGCTGCGCCTGTGAAAGCGCTTCCAAGGAAGGGTGCTGGCTAGCAACAGCTTTCAGTGCTGGCACTTTTCATCTCTGAGCAATTGCTCGACCTTTGCAATTTCTCACCTGAGCTCTCTTTAGAGTGCGCGAGAGGATGAGCAGAAGATTAGGTGGCTAGAGAAGCCCAGAGCCCCAGTGTTCTTAGGCCTACAGAAGCACTTCCAAGGAAGGGTGCTGGCTAGCAACAGCTTTCAGTGCTGGCCCTTTTCATCTCTGAGCAATTGCTCGACGTTTGCAATTTCTCAGCTCGTGTCTACGAGACGGAGAGATAGTGACCGTGACGTTTGGTGGCTAGAGAAGCGCAAAGCCCCAGTGTTGCTGCGCCTGTGAAAGCGCTTCCAAGGAAGGCTGCTGGCTAGCAAGAGCTTTCAGTGCTGGCACTTTTCATCTCTGAGCAATTGCTCGACGTTTGCAATTTCTCAGCTCGTGTCTACGAGACGGAGAGATAGTGACCGTGACGTTTGGTGGCTAGAGAAGCGCAAAGCCCCAGTGTTGCTGCGCCTGTGAAAGCGCTTCCAAGGAAGGCTGCTGGCTAGCAGGAGCTTTCAGTGCTGGCACTTTTCATCTCTGAGCAATTGCTCGACCTTTGCAATTTCTCACCTGAGCTCTCTTTAGAGTGCGCGAGAGGATGAGCAGAAGATTAGGTGGCTAGAGAAACACAGAGCCCCACTGTTCTTAGGCCTACAAAAGCGCATCCAAGGAAGGGTGCTGGCTAGCAACAGCTTTCAGTGCTGGCACTTTTCATCTCTGAGCAATTGCTCGACCTTTGCAATTTCTCAGCTCGTGTCTACGAGGCGGAGGGAGATAGTGACCGTGGCGTTTGGTGGCTAGAGAAGCGCAAAGCCCCAGTGTTGCTGCGCCTGTGAAAGCGCTTCCAAGGAAGGGTGCTGGCTAGCAACAGCTTTCAGTGCTGGCACTTTTCATCTCTGAGCAATTGCTCGACGTTTGCAATTTCTCACCTGAGCTCTCTTTAGAGTGCGCGAGAGGATGAGCAGAAGATTAGGTGGCTAGAGAAACACAGAGCCCCAGTGTTCTTAGGCCTACAGAAGCACTTCCAAGGAAGGGTGCTGGCTAGCAACAGCTTTCAGTGCTGGCACTTTTCATCTCTGAGCAATTGCTCGACGTTTGCAATTTCTCAGCTCGTGTCTACGAGACGGAGAGATAGTGACCGTGACGTTTGGTGGCTAGAGAAGCGCAAAGCCCCAGTGTTGCTGTGCCTGTGAAAGCGGTTCCAAGGAAGGGTGCTGGCTAGCAAGAGCTTTCAGTGCTGGCACTTTTCATCTCTGAGCAATTGCTCGACGTTTGCAATTTCTCAGCTCGTGTCTACGAGACGGAGAGATAGTGACCGTGACGTTTGGTGGGTAGAGAAGCGCAAAGCCCCAGTGTTACTGCGCCTGTGAAAGCGCTTCCAAGGAAGGGTGCTGGCTAGCAACAGTTTTCAGTGCTGGCACTTTTCATCTCTGAGCAATTGCTCGACCTTTGCAATTTCTCACCTGAGCTCTCTTTAGAGTGCGCGAGAGGATGAGCAGAAGATTAGGTGGCTAGAGAAGCCCAGAGCCCCACTGTACTTAGGCCTACAAAAGCACTTCCAAGGAGGGGTGCTGGCTAGCAAGAGCTTTCAGTGCTGGCACTTTTCATCTCTGAGCAATTGCTCGACCTTTGCAATTTCTCACCTGAGCTCTCTTTAGACTGCGCGACAGGATGAGCAGAAGATTAGGTGGCTAGAGAAACACAGAGCCCCACTGTTCTTAGGCCTACAGAAGCACTTCCAAGGAAGGGTGCTGGCTAGCAACAGCTTTCAGTGCTGGCACTTTTCATCTCTGAGCAATTGCTCGACGTTTGCAATTTCTCAGCTCGTGTCTACGAGACGGAGAGATAGTGACCGTGACGTTTGGTGGCTAGAGAAGCGCAAAGCCCCAGTGTTGCTGCGCCTGTGAAAGCTCTTCCAAGGAAGGGTGCTGGCTAGCAGGAGCTTTCAGTGCTGGCACTTTTCAACTCTGAGCAATTGTTCGACTTTTGCAATTTCTCACTTGAGCTTTCTTTAAAGTGCGCGAGAGGATGAGCAGAAGATTAGGTGGCTGGAGAAGCACAGAGCCCCAGTGTTCTTAGGCCTACAAAAGCGCTTCCAAGGAAGGGTGCTGGCTAGCAACAGCTTTCAGTGCTGGCACTTTTCATCTCTGAGCAATTGCTCGACGTTTGCAATTTCTCAGCTCGTGTCTACGAGACGGAGAGATAGTGACCGTGACGTTTGGTGGCTAGAGAAGTGCAAAGCCCCAGTGTTGCTGCGCCTGTGAAAGCGCTTCCAAGGAAGGGTGCTGGCTAGCAACAGCTTTCAGTGCTGGCACTTTTCATCTCTGAGCAATTGTTCGACTTTTGCAATTTCTCACCTGAGCTTCTTTTAAAGTACGCGAGAGGATGAGCAGAAGATTAGGTGGCTAGAGAAACACAGAGCCCCACTGTTCTTAGGCCTACAAAAGCGCTTCCAAGGAAGGGTGCTGGCTAGCAGGAGCTTTCAGTGCTGGCACTTTTCATCTCTGATCAATTGCTCGACGTTTGCAATTTCTCAGCTCGTGTCTACGAGACGGAGAGATAGTGACCGTGACGTTTGGTGGCTAGAGAAGCGCAAAGCCCCAGTGTTGCTGCGCCTGTGAAAGCGCTTCCAAGGAAGGGTGCTGGCTAGCAACAGCTTTCAGTGCTGGCACTTTTCATCTCTGAGCAATTGCTCGACATTTGCAATTTCTCAGCTCGTGTCTACGAGACAGAGAGATCGTGACCGTGACGTTTGGTGGCTAGAGAAGCGCAAAGCCCCAGTGTTACTGCGCCTGTGAAAGCGCTTCCAAGGAAGGGTGCTGGCTAGCAAGAGCTTTCAGTGCTGGCACTTTTCATCTCTGAGCAATTGCTCGACCTTTGCAATTTCTCACCTGAGCTCTCTTTAGAGTGCGCGAGAGGATGAGCAGAAGATTAGGTGGCTAGAGAAGCCCAGAGCCCCACTGTACTTAGGCCTACAAAAGCACTTCCAAGGAAGGGTGCTGGCTAGCAAGAGCTTTCAGTGCTGGCACTTTTCATCTCTGAGCAATTGCTCGACCTTTGCAATTTCTCACCTGAGATCTCTTTAGACTGCGTGAGAGGATGAGCAGAAGATTAGGTGGCTAGAGAAGCCCAGAGCACCAGTGTTCTTAGGCCTACAAAAGCACTTCCAAGGAAGGGTGCTGGCTAGCAACAGCTTTCAGTGCTGGCACTTTTCATCTCTGAGCAATTGCTCGACGTTTGCTATTTCTCACCTGAGCTCTCTTTAGAGTGCGCGACAGGATGAGCAGAAGATTAGGTGGCTAGAGAAACACATAGCCCTTGCGTTGTAAGGGCTACAAAAGCGCATCCAAGGAAGGGTGCTGGCTAGCAAGAGCTTTCAGTGCTGGCACTTTTCATCTCTGAGCAATTGCTCGACGTTTGCAATTTCTCACCTGAGCTCTCTTTAGAGTGCGCGAGAGGATGAGCAGAAGATTAGGTGGCTAGAGAAACACAGAGCCCCACTGCACTTAGGCCTACAAAAGCACTTCCAAGGAAGGGTGCTGGCTAGCAACAGCTTTCAGTGCTGGCACTTTTCATCTCTGAGCAATTGCTCGACGTTTGCTATTTCTCACCTGAGCTCTCTTTAGAGTGCGCGAGAGGATGAGCAGAAGATTAGGTGGCTAGAGAAACACAGAGCCCCAGTGTTCTTAGGCCTACAAAAGCGCATCCAAGGAAGGGTGCTGGCTAGCAACAGCTTTCAGTGCTGGCACTTTTCATCTCTGAGCAATTGCTCGACGTTTGCAATTTCTCAGCTCGTGTCTACGAGACGGAGAGATAGTGACCGTGACGTTTGGTGGCTAGAGAAGCGCAAAGCCCCAGTGTTGCTGCGCCTGTGAAAGCGCTTCCAAGGAAGGCTGCTGGCTAGCAAGAGCTTTCAGTGCTGGCACTTTTCATCTCTGAGCAATTGCTCGACGCTTGCAATTTCTCACCTGAGCTCTCTTTAGAGTGCGCGAGAGGATGAGCAGAAGATTAGGTGGCTGGAGAAGCACAGAGCCCTTGTGTTCTAAGGGCTACAAAAGCGCTTCCAAGGAAGGGTGCTGGCTAGCAAGAGCTTTCAGTGCTGGCACTTTTCATCTCTGAGCAATTGCTCGACGTTTGCAATTTCTCACCTGAGCTCTCTTTAGAGTGCGCGAGAGGATGAGCAGAAGATTAGGTGGCTAGAGAAACACAGAGCACCAGTGTTCTTAGGCCTACGAAAGCACTTCCAAGGAAGGGTGCTGGCTAGCAAGAGCTTTCAGTGCTGGCACTTTTCATCTCTGAGCAATTGCTCGACCTTTGCAATTTCTCAGCTCGTGTCTATGAGACGGAGAGATAGTGACCATAACGCTTGGTGGGTAGAGAAGCGCAAAGCCCCAGTGTTGCTGCGCCTGTGAAAGCGCTTCCAAGGAAGGGTGCTGGCTAGCAAGAGCTTTCAGTGCTGGCACTTTTCATCTCTGAGCAATTGCTCGACGTTTGCAATTTCTCAGCTCAGGTCTACGAGCCAGAGAGATAGTGACCGTGACATTTGGTGGCTAGAGAAGCGCAAAGCCCAAGTGTTACTGCGCCTGTGAAAGCGCTTCCAAGGAAGGGTGCTGGCTAGCAGGAGCTTTCGGTGCTGGCACTTTTCATCTCTGAGCAATTGCTCGACGTTTGCAATTTCTCAGCTCGTTTCTACGAGGCGGAGGGAGATAGTGACCGTGACGTTTGGTGGGTAGAGAAGCGCAAAGCCCCAGTGTTGCTGTGCCTGTGAAAGCGCTTCCAAGGAAGGGTGCTGGCTAGCAAGAGCTTTCAGTGCTGGCACTTTTCATCTCTGAGCAATTGCTCGACGTTTGCAATTTCTCAGCTCGTGTCTACGAGACGGAGAGATAGTGACCATGACGTTTGGTGGCTAGAGAAGCGCAAAGCCCCAGTGTTGCGGCGCCTGTGAAAGCGCTTCCAAGGAAGGGTGCTGGCTAGCAAGAGCTTTCAGTGCTGGCACTTTTCATCTCTGAGCAATTGCTCGACGTTTGCAATTTCTCACCTGAGCTTTCTTTAAAGTGCGCGAGAGGATGAGCAGAAGATTAGGTGGCTGGAGAAGCACAGAGCCCCAGTGTTCTAAGGGCTACAAAAGCGCTTCCAAGGAAGGGTGCTGGCTAGCAACAGCTTTCAGTGCTGGCACTTTTCATCTCTGAGCAATTGCTCGACATTTGCAATTTCTCAGCTCGTGTCTACGAGCCAGAGAGATAGTGACCGTGACATTTGGTGGCTAGAGAAGCGCAAAGCCCCAGTGTTGCTGCGCCTGTGAAAGCGCTTCCAAGGAAGGGTGCTGGCTAGCAACAGCTTTCAGTGCTGGCACTTTTCATCTCTGAGCAATTGCTCGACCTTTGCAATTTCTCACGTGAGCTCTCTTTAGAGTGCGTGAGAGGATGAGCAGAAGATTAGGTGGCTAGAGAAACACAGAGCCCCAGTGTTCTTAGGCCTACAAAAGCACTTCCAAGGAAGGGTGCTGGCTAGCAACAGTTTTCAGTGATGGCACTTTTCATCTCTGAGCAATTGCTCGACCTTTGCAATTTCTCAGCTCGTGTCTACGAGGCGGAGGGAGAAAGTGACCGTGACGTTTGGTGGCTAGAGAAGCGCAAAGCTCCAGTGTTGCTGCGCCTGTGAAAGCGCTTCCAAGGAAGGGTGCTGGCTAGCAACAGCTTTCAGTGCTGGCACTTTTCATCTCTGAGCAATTGCTCGACGTTTGCAATTTCTCAGCTCGTATGTACGAGGCGGAGAGATAGTGACCGTGACGTTTGGTGGCTAGAGAAGTGCAAAGCCCCAGTGTTGCTGCGCCTGTGAAAGCGCTTCCAAGGAAGGGTGCTGGCTAGCAACAGTTTTCAGTGCTGGCACTTTTCATCTCTGAGCAATTGCTCGACGTTTGCAATTTCTCACCTGAGCTCTCTTTAGAGTGCGCGAGAGGAAGAGCAGAAGATTAGGTGGCTAGAGAAACACAGAGCCCCAGTGTTCTTAGGCCTACAAAAGCGCATCCAAGGAAGGGTGCTGGCTAGCAACAGCTTTCAGTGCTGGCACTTTTCATCTCTGAGCAATTGCTCGACTTTTGCAATTTCTCAGCTCGTGTCTACGAGACGGAGAGAGAGAGTGACCGTGACGTTTGGTGGCTAGAGAAGCGCAAAGCCCCAGTGTTGCTGCGCCTGTGAAAGCGCTTCCAAGGAAGGGTGCTGGCTAGCAAGAGCTTGCAGTGCTGGCACTTTTCATCTCTGAGCAATTGCTCGACCTTTGCAATTTCTCAGCTCGTGTCTACGAGACGGAGAGATAGTGACCGTGACGTTTGGTGGCTAGAGAAGCGCAAAGCCCCAGTGTTGCTGCGCCTGTGAAAGCGGTTCCAAGGAAGGGTGCTGGCTAGCAACAGCTTTCAGTGCTGGCACTTTTCATCTCTGAGCAATTGCTCGACCTTTGCAATTTCTCACCTGAGCTCTCTTTAGAGTGCGCGACAGGATGAGCAGAAGATTAGGTGGCTAGAGAAGCCCAGAGCCCCACTGTTCTTAGGCCTACAAAAGCACTTCCAAGGAAGGGTGCTGGCTAGCAAGAGCTTTCAGTGCTGGCACTTTTCATCTCTGAGCAATTGCTCGACCTTTGCAATTTCTCAGCTCGTGTCTACGAGACGGAGAGATAGTGACCGTGACATTTGGTGGCTAGAGAAGCGCAAAGCCCCAGTGTTGCTGCGCCTGTGAAAGCGCTTCCAAGGAAGGGTGCTGGCTAGCAACAGCTTTCAGTGCTGGCACTTTTCATCTCTGAGCAATTGCTCGACGTTTGCAATTTCTCACCTGAGCTCTCTTTAGAGTGCGCGAGAGGATGAGCAGAAGATTAGGTGGCTAGAGAAACACAGAGCCCCAGTGTTCTTAGGCCTACAAAAGCACTTCCAAGGAAGGGTGCTGGCTAGCAACAGCTTTCAGTGCTGGCACTTGTCATCTCTGATCAATTGCTCGACGTTTGCAATTTCTCAGCTCGTGTCTACGAGGCGGAGGGATATAGTGACCGTGACGTTTGGTGGCTAGAGAAGCACAAAGCCCCAGTGTTACTGCGCCTGTGAAAGCGCTTCCAAGGAAGGGTGCTGGCTAGCAAGAGCTTTCAGTGCTGGCACTTTTCATCTCTGAGCAATTGCTCGACCTTTGCAATTTCTCACCTGAGCTCTCTTTAGACTGCGCGAGAGGATGAGCAGAAGATTAGGTGGCTAGAGAAACACAGAGCCCCACTGTTCTTAGGCCTACAAAAGCGCATTCAAGGAAGGGTGCTGGCTAGCAGGAGCTTTCAGTGCTGGCACTTTTCATCTCTGATCAATTGCTCGACTTTTGCAATTTCTCAGCTCGTGTCTACGAGACGGAGAGATAGTGACCGTGACGTTTGGTGGCTAGAGAAGCGCAAAGCCCCAGTGTTGCTGCGCCTGTGAAAGCGCTTCCAAGGAAGGGTGCTGGCTAGCAACAGCTTTCAGTGCTGGCACTTTTCATCTCTGAGCAATTGCTCGACCTTTGCAATTTCTCAGCTCGTGTCTACGAGACAGAGAGATCGTGACCGTGACATTTGGTGGCTAGAGAAGCGCAAAGCCCCAGTGTTACTGCGCCTGTGAAAGCGCTTCCAAGGAAGGGTGCTGGCTAGCAACAGCTTTCAGTGCTGGCACTTTTCATCTCTGAGCAATTGCTCGACCTTTGCAATTTCTCACCTGAGCTCTCTTTAGAGTGCGCGAGAGGATGAGCAGAAGATTAGGTGGCTAGAGAAGCCCAGAGCCCCACTGTACTTAGGCCTACAAAAGCACTTCCAAGGAGGGGTGCTGGCTAGCAAGAGCTTTCAGTGCTGGCACTTTTCATCTCTGAGCAATTGCTCGACGTTTGCAATTTCTCAGCTCGTGTCTACGAGACGGAGAGATAGTGACCGTGACGTTTGGTGGCTAGAGAAGCGCAAAGCTCCAGTGTTGCTGCGCCTGTGAAAGCGCTTCCAAGGAAGGGTGCTGGCTAGCAACAGCTTTCAGTGCTGGCACTTTTCATCTCTGAGCAATTGCTCGACGTTTGCAATTTCTCACCTGAGCTCTCGTTAGAGTGCGCGAGAGGATGAGCAGAAGATTAGGTGGCTAGAGAAGCCCAGAGCCCCAGTGTTCTTAGGCCTACAGAAGCACTTCCAAGGAAGGGTGCTGGCTAGCAACAGCTTTCAGTGCTGGCCCTTTTCATCTCTGAGCAATTGCTCGACGTTTGCAATTTCTCAGCTCGTGTCTACGAGACGGAGAGATAGTGACCGTGACGTTTGGTGGGTAGAGAAGCGCAAAGCCCCAGTGTTGCTGCGCCTGTGAAAGCTCTTCCAAGGAAGGGTGCTGGCTAGCAGGAGCTTTCAGTGCTGGCACTTTTCATCTCTGAGCAATTGCTCAACCTTTGCAATTTCTCACCTGAGCTCTCTTTAGAGTGCGCGAGAGGATGAGCAGAAGATTAGGTGGCTAGAGAAACACAGAGCCCCACTGTTCTTAGGCCTACAAAAGCGCATCCTAGGAAGGGTGCTGGCTAGCAGGAGCTTTCAGTGCTGGCACTTTTCATCTCTGAGCAATTGCTCGACCTTTGCAATTTCTCAGCTCGTGTCTACGAGACGGAGAGATAGTGACCGTGACGTTTGGTGGCTAGAGAAGCGCAAAGCCCCAGTGTTGCTGCGCCTGTGAAAGCGCTTCCAAGGAAGGGTGCTGGCTAGCAACAGCTTTCAGTGCTGGCACTTTTCATCTCTGAGCAATTGCTCGACGTTTGCAATTTCTCACCTGAGCTCTCGTTAGAGTGCGCGAGAGGATGAGCAGAAGATTAGGTGGCTAGAGAAGCCCAGAGCCCCAGTGTTCTTAGGCCTACAGAAGCACTTCCAAGGAAGGGTGCTGGCTAGCAACAGCTTTCAGTGCTGGCCCTTTTCATCTCTGAGCAATTGCTCGACGTTTGCAATTTCTCAGCTCGTGTCTACGAGACGGAGAGATAGTGACCGTGACGTTTGGTGGCTAGAGAAGCGCAAAGCCCCAGTGTTGCTGCGCCTGTGAAAGCGCTTCCAAGGAAGGCTGCTGGCTAGCAAGAGCTTTCAGTGCTGGCACTTTTCATCTCTGAGCAATTGCTCGACGTTTGCAATTTCTCAGCTCGTGTCTACGAGACGGAGAGATAGTGACCGTGACGTTTGGTGGCTAGAGAAGCGCAAAGCCCCAGTGTTGCTGCGCCTGTGAAAGCGCTTCCAAGGAAGGGTGCTGGCTAGCAGGAGCTTTCAGTGCTGGCACTTTTCATCTCTGAGCAATTGCTCGACCTTTGCAATTTCTCACCTGAGCTCTCTTTAGAGTGCGCGAGAGGATGAGCAGAAGATTAGGTGGCTAGAGAAACACAGAGCCCCACTGTTCTTAGGCCTACAAAAGCGCATCCAAGGAAGGGTGCTGGCTAGCAGGAGCTTTCAGTGCTGGCACTTTTCATCTCTGAGCAATTGCTCGACGTTTGCAATTTCTCAGCTCGTGTCTACGAGGCGGAGGGAGATAGTGACCGTGGCGTTTGGTGGCTAGAGAAGCGCAAAGCCCCAGTGTTGCTGCGCCTGTGAAAGCGCTTCCAAGGAAGGGTGCTGGCTAGCAACAGCTTTCAGTGCTGGCACTTTTCATCTCTGAGCAATTGCTCGACGTTTGCAATTTCTCACCTGAGCTCTCTTTAGAGTGCGCGAGAGGATGAGCAGAAGATTAGGTGGCTAGAGAAACACAGAGCCCCAGTGTTCTTAGGCCTACAGAAGCACTTCCAAGGAAGGGTGCTGGCTAGCAACAGCTTTCAGTGCTGGCACTTTTCATCTCTGAGCAATTGCTCGACGTTTGCAATTTCTCAGCTCGTGTCTACGAGACGGAGAGATAGTGACCGTGACGTTTGGTGGCTAGAGAAGCGCAAAGCCCCAGTGTTGCTGCGCCTGTGAAAGCGCTTCCAAGGAAGGGTGCTGGCTAGCAAGAGCTTTCAGTGCTGGCACTTTTCATCTCTGAGCAATTGTTCGACTTTTGCAATTTCTCACCTGAGCTTTCTTTAAAGTGCGCGAGAGGATGAGCAGAAGATTAGGTGGCTGGAGAAGCACAGAGCCCCAGTGTTCTTAGGCCTACAAAAGCGCTTCCAAGGAAGGGTGCTGGCTAGCAACAGCTTTCAGTGCTGGCACTTTTCATCTCTGAGCAATTGCTCGACCTTTGCAATTTCTCAGCTCGTGTCTACGAGACGGAGAGATAGTGACCGTGACGTTTGGTGGGTAGAGAAGCGCAAAGCCCCAGTGTTGCTGCGCCTGTGAAAGCGCTTCCAAGGAAGGCTGCTGGCTAGCAACAGTTTTCAGTGCTGGCACTTTTCATCTCTGAGCAATTGCTCGACCTTTGCAATTTCTCACCTGAGCTCTCTTTAGAGTGCGCGAGAGGATGAGCAGAAGATTAGGTGGCTAGAGAAACACAGAGCCCCACTGTTCTTAGGCCTACAAAAGCGCATCCAAGGAAGGGTGCTGGCTAGCAGGAGCTTTCAGTGCTGGCACTTTTCATCTCTGATCAATTGCTCGACTTTTTCAATTTCTCAGCTCGTGTCTACGAGACGGAGAGATAGTGACCGTGACGTTTGGTGGGTAGAGAAGCGCAAAGCCCCAGTGTTGCTGCGCCTGTGAAAGCGCTTCCAAGGAAGGGTGCTGGCTAGCAACAGCTTTCAGTGCTGGCACTTTTCATCTCTGAGCAATTGCTCGACCTTTGCAATTTCTCAGCTCGTGTCTACGAGACAGAGAGATCGTGACCGTGACGTTTGGTGGGTAGAGAAGCGCAAAGCCCCAGTGTTACTGCGCCTGTGAAAGCGCTTCCAAGGAAGGGTGCTGGCTAGCAAGAGCTTTCAGTGCTGGCACTTTTCATCTCTGAGCAATTGCTCGACCTTTGCAATTTCTCACCTGAGCTCTCTTTAGAGTGCGCGAGAGGATGAGCAGAAGATTAGGTGGCTAGAGAAGCCCAGAGCCCCACTGTACTTAGGCCTACAAAAGCACTTCCAAGGAGGGGTGCTGGCTAGCAAGAGCTTTCAGTGCTGGCACTTTTCATCTCTGAGCAATTGCTCGACCTTTGCAATTTCTCACCTGAGATCTCTTTAGACTGCGTGAGAGGATGAGCAGAAGATTAGGTGGCTAGAGAAGCCCAGAGCCCCACTGTACTTAGGCCTACAAAAGCACTTCCAAGGAAGGGTGCTGGCTAGCAACAGCTTTCAGTGCTGGCACTTTTCATCTCTGAGCAATTGCTCGACCTTTGCTATTTCTCACCTGAGCTCTCTTTAGAGTGCGCGAGAGGATGAGCAGAAGATTAGGTGGCTAGAGAAACACAGAGCCCCACTGTTCTTAGGCCTACAAAAGCACTTCCAAGGAAGGGGGCTGGCTAGCAACAGCTTTCAGTGCTGGCACTTTTCATCTCTGAGCAATTGCTCGACGTTTGCAATTTCTCAGCTCGTGTCTACGAGACGGAGAGATAGTGACCGTGACGTTTGGTGGCTAGAGAAGCGCAAAGCCCCAGTGTTGCTGCGCCTGTGAAAGCGCTTCCAAGGAAGGGTGCTGGCTAGCAACAGCTTTCAGTGCTGGCACTTTTCATCTCTGAGCAATTGCTCGACTTTTGCAATTTCTCAGCTCGTTTCAACGAGGCGGAGGGAGATAGTGACCGTGACGTTTGGTGGCTAGAGAAGCGCAAAGCCCCAGTGTTGCTGCGCCTGTGAAAGCGCTTCCAAGGAAGGGTGCTGGCTAGCAAGAGCTTTCAGTGCTGGCACTTTTCATCTCTGAGCAATTGCTCGACGTTTGCAATTTCTCAGCTCGTGTCTACGAGACGGAGAGATAGTGACCATGACGTTTGGTGGCTAGAGAAGCGCAAACCCCCGGTGTTGCGGCGCCTGTGAAAGCGCTTCCAAGGAAGGGTGCTGGCTAGCAACAGCTTTCAGTGCTGGCACTTTTCATCTCTGAGCAATTGCTCGACGTTTGCAATTTCTCAGCTCGTGTCTACGAGACGGAGAGATAGTGACCGTGACGTTTGGTGGCTAGAGAAGCGCAAAGCCCCAGTGTTGCTGCGCCTGTGAAAGCGCTTCCAAGGAAGGGTGCTGGCTAGCAACAGCTTTCAGTGCTGGCACTTTTCATCTCTGAGCAATTGCTCGACCTTTGCAATTTCTCAGCTCGTGTCTACGAGCCAGAGAGATAGTGACCGTGACATTTGGTGGCTAGAGAAGCGCAAAGCCCCAGTGTTGCTGTGCCTGTGAAAGCGCTTCCAAGGAAGGGTGCTGGCTAGCAAGAGCTTTCAGTGCTGGCACTTTTCATCTCTGAGCAATTGCTCGACGTTTGCAATTTCTCACCTGAGCTCTCTTTAGAGTGCGCGAGAAGATGAGCAGAAGATTAGGTGGCTAGAGAAACACAGAGCCCCAGTGTTCTTAGGCCTACAAAAGCACTTCCAAGGAAGGGTGCTGGCTAGCAGGAGCTTTCAGTGCTGGCACTTTTCATCTCTGAGCAATTGCTCGACGTTTGCAATTTCTCAGCTCGTGTCTACGAGGCGGAGGGAGAAAGTGACCGTGACGTTTGGTGGCTAGAGAAGCGCAAAGCCCCAGTGTTGCTGCGCCTGTGAAAGCGGTTCCAAGGAAGGGTGCTGGCTAGCAAGAGCTTTCAGTGCTGGCACTTTTCATCTCTGAGCAATTGCTCGACGTTTGCAATTTCTCACCTGAGCTTTCTTTAAAGTGCGCGAGAGGATGAGCAGAAGATTAGGTGGCTGGAGAAGCACAGAGCCCCAGTGTTCTTAGGCCTACAAAAGCGCTTCCATGGAAGGGTGCTGGCTAGCAACAGCTTTCAGTGCTGGCACTTTTCATCTCTGAGCAATTGCTCGACCTTTGCAATTTCTCAGCTCGTGTCTACGAGACGGAGAGATAGTGACCGTGACGTTTGGTGGGTAGAGAAGCGCAAAGCCCCAGTGTTGCTGCGCCTGTGAAAGCGCTTCCAAGGAAGGCTGCTGGCTAGCAACAGTTTTCAGTGCTGGCACTTTTCATCTCTGAGCAATTGCTCGACGTTTGCAATTTCTCACCTGAGCTCTCTTTAGAGTGCGCGAGAGGATGAGCAGAAGATTAGGTGGCTAGAGAAACACAGAGCCCCACTGTTCTTAGGCCTACAAAAGCGCATCCAAGGAAGGGTGCTGGCTAGCAGGAGCTTTCAGTGCTGGCACTTTTCATCTCTGATCAATTGCTCGACTTTTGCAATTTCTCAGCTTGTGTCTACGAGACGGAGAGATAGTGACCGTGACGTTTGGTGGGTAGAGAAGCGCAAAGCCCCAGTGTTGCTGCGCCTGTGAAAGCGCTTCCAAGGAAGGGTGCTGGCTAGCAAGAGCTTTCAGTGCTGGCACTTTTCATCTCTGAGCAATTGCTCGACCTTTGCAATTTCTCAGCTCGTGTCTACGAGACAGAGAGATCGTGACCGTGACGTTTGGTGGGTAGAGAAGCGCAAAGCCCCAGTGTTACTGCGCCTGTGAAAGCGCTTCCAAGGAAGGGTGCTGGCTAGCAAGAGCTTTCAGTGCTGGCACTTTTCATCTCTGAGCAATTGCTCGACCTTTGCAATTTCTCACCTGAGCTCTCTTTAGAGTGCGCGAGAGGATGAGCAGAAGATTAGGTGGCTAGAGAAGCCCAGAGCCCCACTGTACTTAGGCCTACAAAAGCACTTCCAAGGAGGGGTGCTGGCTAGCAAGAGCTTTCAGTGCTGGCACTTTTCATCTCTGAGCAATTGCTCGACCTTTGCAATTTCTCACCTGAGATCTCTTTAGACTGCGTGAGAGGATGAGCAGAAGATTAGGTGGCTAGAGAAGCCCAGAGCCCCACTGTTCTTAGGCCTACAAAAGCACTTCCAAGGAAGGGTGCTGGCTAGCAACAGCTTTCAGTGCTGGCACTTTTCATCTCTGAGCAATTGCTCGACCTTTGCAATTTCTCACCTGAGCTCTCTTTAGAGTGCGCGACAGGATGAGCAGAAGATTAGGTGGCTAGAGAAACACAGAGCCCCAGTGTTCTTAGGGCTACAAAAGCACATCCAAGGAAGGGTGCTGGCTAGCAAGAGCTTTCAGTGCTGGCACTTTTCATCTCTGAGCAATTGCTCGACGTTTGCAATTTCTCACCTGAGCTCTCTTTAGACTGCGTGAGAGGATGAGCAGAAGATTAGGTGGCTAGAGAAACACAGAGCCCCACTGTACTTAGGCCTACAAAAGCACTTCCAAGGAAGGGTGCTGGCTAGCAACAGCTTTCAGTGCTGGCACTTTTCATCTCTGAGCAATTGCTCGACCTTTGCTATTTCTCACCTGAGCTCTCTTTAGAGTGCGCGAGAGGATGAGCAGAAGATTAGGTGGCTAGAGAAACACAGAGCCCCAGTGTTCTTAGGCCTACAAAAGCACTTCCAAGGAAGGGGGCTGGCTAGCAACAGCTTTCAGTGCTGGCACTTTTCATCTCTGAGCAATTGCTCGATATTTGCAATTTCTCAGCTCGTGTCTACGAGACGGAGAGATAGTGACCGTGACGTTTGGTGGCTAGAGAAGCGCAAAGCCCCAGTGTTGCTGCGCCTGTGAAAGCGCTTCCAAGGAAGGGTGCTGGCTAGCAACAGCTTTCAGTGCTGGCACTTTTCATCTCTGAGCAATTGCTCGACTTTTGCAATTTCTCAGCTCGTTTCAACGAGGCGGAGGGAGATAGTGACCGTGACGTTTGGTGGCTAGAGAAGCGCAAAGCCCCAGTGTTGCTGCGCCTGTGAAAGCGCTTCCAAGGAAGGGTGCTGGCTAGCAAGAGCTTTCAGTGCTGGCACTTTTCATCTCTGAGCAATTGCTCGACGTTTGCAATTTCTCAGCTCGTGTCTACGAGACGGAGAGATAGTGACCATGACGTTTGGTGGCTAGAGAAGCGCAAACCCCCGGTGTTGCGGCGCCTGTGAAAGCGCTTCCAAGGAAGGGTGCTGGCTAGCAACAGCTTTCAGTGCTGGCACTTTTCATCTCTGAGCAATTGCTCGACGTTTGCAATTTCTCAGCTCGTGTCTACGAGACGGAGAGATAGTGACCGTGACGTTTGGTGGCTAGAGAAGCGCAAAGCCCCACTGTTGCTGCGCCTGTGAAAGCGCTTCCAAGGAAGGGTGCTGGCTAGCAACAGCTTTCAGTGCTGGCACTTTTCATCTCTGAGCAATTGCTCGACCTTTGCAATTTCTCAGCTCGTGTCTACGAGCCAGAGAGATAGTGACCGTGACATTTGGTGGCTAGAGAAGCGCAAAGCCCCAGTGTTGCTGTGCCTGTGAAAGCGCTTCCAAGGAAGGGTGCTGGCTAGCAAGAGCTTTCAGTGCTGGCACTTTTCATCTCTGAGCAATTGCTCGACGTTTGCAATTTCTCACCTGAGCTCTCTTTAGAGTGCGCGAGAGGATGAGCAGAAGATTAGGTGGCTAGAGAAACACAGAGCCCCAGTGTTCTTAGGCCTACAAAAGCACTTCCAAGGAAGGGTGCTGGCTAGCAACAGCTTTCAGTGCTGGCACTTTTCATCTCTGAGCAATTGCTCGACGTTTGCAATTTCTCAGCTCGTGTCTACGAGGCGGAGGGAGAAAGTGACCGTGACGTTTGGTGGCTAGAGAAGCGCAAAGCCCCAGTGTTGCTGCGCCTGTGAAAGCGCTTCCAAGGAAGGGTGCTGGCTAGCAGGAGCTTTCAGTGCTGGCACTTTTCATCTCTGAGCAATTGCTCGACGTTTGCAATTTCTCAGCTCGTGTCTACGAGACGGAGAGATAGTGACCGTGACGTTTGGTGGCTAGAGAAGTGCAAAGCCCCAGTGTTGCTGCGCCTGTGAAAGCGCTTCCAAGGAAGGGTGCTGGCTAGCAACAGTTTTCAGTGCTGGCACTTTTCATCTCTGAGCAATTGCTCGACGTTTGCAATTTCTCACCTGAGCTCTCTTTAGAGTGCGCGAGAGGAAGAGCAGAAGATTAGGTGGCTAGAGAAACACAGAGCCCCAGTGTTCTTAGGCCTACAAAAGCGCTTCCAAGGAAGGGTGCTGGCTAGCAACAGCTTTCAGTGCTGGCACTTTTCATCTCTGAGCAATTGCTCGACTTTTGCAATTTCTCAGCTCGTGTCTACGAGACGGAGAGAGATAGTGACCGTGACGTTTGGTGGCTAGAGAAGTGCAAAGCCCCAGTGTTGCTGCGCCTGTGAAAGCGCTTCCAAAGAAGGGTGCTGGCTAGCAAGAGCTTGCAGTGCTGGCACTTTTCATCTCTGAGCAATTGCTCGACCTTTGCAATTTCTCAGCTCGTGTCTACGAGACAGAGAGATAGTGACCGTGACGTTTGGTGGCTAGAGAAGCGCAAAGCCCCAGTGTTGCTGCGCCTGTGAAAGCGCTTCCAAGGAAGGGTGCTGGCTAGCAACAGCTTTCAGTGCTGGCACTTTTCATCTCTGAGCAATTGCTCGACGTTTGCAATTTCTCACCTGAGCTCTCTTTAGAGTGCGCGAGAGGATGAGCAGAAGATTAGGTGGCTAGAGAAACACAGAGCCCCAGTGTTCTTAGGCCTACAGAAGCACTTCCAAGGAAGGGTGCTGGCTAGCAACAGCTTTCAGTGCTGGCACTTTTCATCTCTGAGCAATTGCTCGACGTTTGCAATTTCTCAGCTCGTGTCTACGAGACGGAGAGATAGTGACCGTGACGTTTGGTGGCTAGAGAAGCGCAAAGCCCCAGTGTTGCTGCGCCTGTGAAAGCGGTTCCAAGGAAGGGTGCTGGCTAGCAAGAGCTTTCAGTGCTGGCACTTTTCATCTCTGAGCAATTGTTCGACTTTTGCAATTTCTCACCTGAGCTTTCTTTAAAGTGCGCGAGAGGATGAGCAGAAGATTAGGTGGCTGGAGAAGCACAGAGCCCCAGTGTTCTTAGGCCTACAAAAGCGCTTCCAAGGAAGGGTGCTGGCTAGCAACAGCTTTCAGTGCTGGCACTTTTCATCTCTGAGCAATTGCTCGACCTTTGCAATTTCTCAGCTCGTGTCTACGAGACGGAGAGATAGTGACCGTGACGTTTGGTGGGTAGAGAAGCGCAAAGCCCCAGTGTTGCTGCGCCTGTGAAAGCGCTTCCAAGGAAGGCTGCTGGCTAGCAACAGTTTTCAGTGCTGGCACTTTTCATCTCTGAGCAATTGCTCGACCTTTGCAATTTCTCACCTGAGCTCTCTTTAGAGTGCGCGAGAGGATGAGCAGAAGATTAGGTGGCTAGAGAAACACAGAGCCCCACTGTTCTTAGGCCTACAAAAGCACTTCCAAGGAAGGGGGCTGGCTAGCAACAGCTTTCAGTGCTGGCACTTTTCATCTCTGAGCAATTGCTCGATATTTGCAATTTCTCAGCTCGTGTCTACGAGACGGAGAGATAGTGACCGTGACGTTTGGTGGCTAGAGAAGCGCAAAGCCCCAGTGTTGCTGCGCCTGTGAAAGCGCTTCCAAGGAAGGGTGCTGGCTAGCAACAGCTTTCAGTGCTGGCACTTTTCATCTCTGAGCAATTGCTCGACTTTTGCAATTTCTCAGCTCGTTTCAACGAGGCGGAGGGAGATAGTGACCGTGACGTTTGGTGGCTAGAGAAGCGCAAAGCCCCAGTGTTGCTGCGCCTGTGAAAGCGCTTCCAAGGAAGGGTGCTGGCTAGCAAGAGCTTTCAGTGCTGGCACTTTTCATCTCTGAGCAATTGCTCGACGTTTGCAATTTCTCAGCTCGTGTCTACGAGACGGAGAGATAGTGACCATGACGTTTGGTGGCTAGAGAAGCGCAAACCCCCGGTGTTGCGGCGCCTGTGAAAGCGCTTCCAAGGAAGGGTGCTGGCTAGCAACAGCTTTCAGTGCTGGCACTTTTCATCTCTGAGCAATTGCTCGACGTTTGCAATTTCTCAGCTCGTGTCTACGAGACGGAGAGATAGTGACCGTGACGTTTGGTGGCTAGAGAAGCGCAAAGCCCCACTGTTGCTGCGCCTGTGAAAGCGCTTCCAAGGAAGGGTGCTGGCTAGCAACAGCTTTCAGTGCTGGCACTTTTCATCTCTGAGCAATTGCTCGACCTTTGCAATTTCTCAGCTCGTGTCTACGAGCCAGAGAGATAGTGACCGTGACATTTGGTGGCTAGAGAAGCGCAAAGCCCCAGTGTTGCTGTGCCTGTGAAAGCGCTTCCAAGGAAGGGTGCTGGCTAGCAAGAGCTTTCAGTGCTGGCACTTTTCATCTCTGAGCAATTGCTCGACGTTTGCAATTTCTCACCTGAGCTCTCTTTAGAGTGCGCGAGAGGATGAGCAGAAGATTAGGTGGCTAGAGAAACACAGAGCCCCAGTGTTCTTAGGCCTACAAAAGCACTTCCAAGGAAGGGTGCTGGCTAGCAGGAGCTTTCAGTGCTGGCACTTTTCATCTCTGAGCAATTGCTCGACGTTTGCAATTTCTCAGCTCGTGTCTACGAGGCGGAGGGAGAAAGTGACCGTGACATTTGGTGGCTAGAGAAGCGCAAAGCCCCAGTGTTGCTGCGCCTGTGAAAGCGCTTCCAAGGAAGGGTGCTGGCTAGCAGGAGCTTTCAGTGCTGGCACTTTTCATCTCTGAGCAATTGCTCGACGTTTGCAATTTCTCAGCTCGTGTCTACGAGACGGAGAGATAGTGACCGTGACGTTTGGTGGCTAGAGAAGTGCAAAGCCCCAGTGTTGCTGCGCCTGTGAAAGCGCTTCCAAGGAAGGGTGCTGGCTAGCAACAGTTTTCAGTGCTGGCACTTTTCATCTCTGAGCAATTGCTCGACGTTTGCAATTTCTCACCTGAGCTCTCTTTAGAGTGCGCGAGAGGAAGAGCAGAAGATTAGGTGGCTAGAGAAACACAGAGCCCCAGTGTTCTTAGGCCTACAAAAGCGCTTCCAAGGAAGGGTGCTGGCTAGCAACAGCTTTCAGTGCTGGCACTTTTCATCTCTGAGCAATTGCTCGACTTTTGCAATTTCTCAGCTCGTGTCTACGAGACGGAGAGAGATAGTGACCGTGACGTTTGGTGGCTAGAGAAGCGCAAAGCCCCAGTGTTGCTGCGCCTGTGAAAGCGCTTCCAAGGAAGGGTGCTGGCTAGCAAGAGCTTGCAGTGCTGGCACTTTTCATCTCTGAGCAATTGCTCGACCTTTGCAATTTCTCAGCTCGTGTCTACGAGACGGAGAGATAGTGACCGTGACGTTTGGTGGCTAGAGAAGCGCAAAGCCCCAGTGTTGCTGCGCCTGTGAAAGCGCTTCCAAGGAAGGGTGCTGGCTAGCAACAGCTTTCAGTGCTGGCACTTTTCATCTCTGAGCAATTGCTCGACCTTTGCAATTTCTCAGCTCGTGTCTACGAGCCAGAGAGATAGTGACCGTGACATTTGGTGGCTAGAGAAGCGCAAAGCCCCAGTGTTGCTGTGCCTGTGAAAGCGCTTCCAAGGAAGGGTGCTGGCTAGCAAGAGCTTTCAGTGCTGGCACTTTTCATCTCTGAGCAATTGCTCGACCTTTGCAATTTCTCACCTGAGCTCTCTTTAGACTGCGCGAGAGGATGAGCAGAAGATTAGGTGGCTAGAGAAACACAGAGCCCCAGTGTTCTTAGGCCTACAAAAGCACTTCCAAGGAAGGGTGCTGGCTAGCAGGAGCTTTCAGTGCTGGCACTTTTCATCTCTGAGCAATTGCTCGACGTTTGCAATGTCTCAGCTCGTGTCTACGAGGCGGAGGGAGAAAGTGACCGTGACATTTGGTGGCTAGAGAAGCGCAAAGCCCCAGTGTTGCTGCGCCTGTGAAAGCGCTTCCAAGGAAGGGTGCTGGCTAGCAGGAGCTTTCAGTGCTGGCACTTTTCATCTCTGAGCAATTGCTCGACGTTTGCAATTTCTCAGCTCGTGTCTACGAGACGGAGAGATAGTGACCGTGACGTTTGGTGGCTAGAGAAGTGCAAAGCCCCAGTGTTGCTGCGCCTGTGAAAGCGCTTCCAAGGAAGGGTGCTGGCTAGCAACAGTTTTCAGTGCTGGCACTTTTCATCTCTGAGCAATTGCTCGACGTTTGCAATTTCTCACCTGAGCTCTCTTTAGAGTGCGCGAGAGGAAGAGCAGAAGATTAGGTGGCTAGAGAAACACAGAGCCCCAGTGTTCTTAGGCCTACAAAAGCGCTTCCAAGGAAGGGTGCTGGCTAGCAACAGCTTTCAGTGCTGGCACTTTTCATCTCTGAGCAATTGCTCGACTTTTGCAATTTCTCAGCTCGTGTCTACGAGACGGAGAGAGATAGTGACCGTGACGTTTGGTGGCTAGAGAAGCGCAAAGCCCCAGTGTTGCTGCGCCTGTGAAAGCGCTTCCAAGGAAGGGTGCTGGCTAGCAACAGCTTTCAGTGCTGGCACTTTTCATCTCTGAGCAATTGCTCGACCTTTGCAATTTCTCACCTGAGCTCTCTTTAGAGTGCGCGAGAGGATGAGCAGAAGATTAGGTGGCTAGAGAAACACAGAGCCCCAGTGTTCTTAGGCCTACAGAAGCACTTCCAAGGAAGGGTGCTGGCTAGCAACAGCTTTCAGTGCTGGCACTTTTCATCTCTGAGCAATTGCTCGACGTTTGCAATTTCTCAGCTCGTGTCTACGAGACGGAGAGATAGTGACCGTGACGTTTGGTGGCTAGAGAAGCGCAAAGCCCCAGTGTTGCTGCACCTGTGAAAGCGGTTCCAAGGAAGGGTGCTGGCTAGCAAGAGCTTTCAGTGCTGGCACTTTTCATCTCTGAGCAATTGTTCGACTTTTGCAATTTCTCACCTGAGCTTTCTTTAAAGTGCGCGAGAGGATGAGCAGAAGATTAGGTGGCTGGAGAAGCACAGAGCCCCAGTGTTCTTAGGCCTACAAAAGCGCTTCCAAGGAAGGGTGCTGGCTAGCAGGAGCTTTCTGTGCTGGCACTTTTCATCTCTGAGCAATTGCTCGACCTTTGCAATTTCTCAGCTCGTGTCTACGAGCCGGAGAGATAGTGACCGTGACATTTGGTGGGTAGAGAAGCGCAAAGCCCCAGTGTTGCTGCGCCTGTGAAAGCGCTTCCAAGGAAGGCTGCTGGCTAGCAACAGTTTTCAGTGCTGGCACTTTTCATCTCTGAGCAATTGCTCGACCTTTGCAATTTCTCACCTGAGCTCTCTTTAGAGTGCGCGAGAGGATGAGCAGAAGATTAGGTGGCTAGAGAAACACAGAGCCCCACTGTTCTTAGGCCTACAAAAGCACTTCCAAGGAAGGGGGCTGGCTAGCAACAGCTTTCAGTGCTGGCACTTTTCATCTCTGAGCAATTGCTCGATATTTGCAATTTCTCAGCTCGTGTCTACGAGACGGAGAGATAGTGACCGTGACGTTTGGTGGCTAGAGAAGCGCAAAGCCCCAGTGTTGCTGCGCCTGTGAAAGCGCTTCCAAGGAAGGGTGCTGGCTAGCAACAGCTTTCAGTGCTGGCACTTTTCATCTCTGAGCAATTGCTCGACTTTTGCAATTTCTCAGCTCGTTTCAACGAGGCGGAGGGAGATAGTGACCGTGACGTTTGGTGGCTAGAGAAGCGCAAAGCCCCAGTGTTGCTGCGCCTGTGAAAGCGCTTCCAAGGAAGGGTGCTGGCTAGCAAGAGCTTTCAGTGCTGGCACTTTTCATCTCTGAGCAATTGCTCGACGTTTGCAATTTCTCAGCTCGTGTCTACGAGACGGAGAGATAGTGACCATGACGTTTGGTGGCTAGAGAAGCGCAAACCCCCGGTGTTGCGGCGCCTGTGAAAGCGCTTCCAAGGAAGGGTGCTGGCTAGCAACAGCTTTCAGTGCTGGCACTTTTCATCTCTGAGCAATTGCTCGACGTTTGCAATTTCTCAGCTCGTGTCTACGAGACGGAGAGATAGTGACCGTGACGTTTGGTGGCTAGAGAAGCGCAAAGCCCCACTGTTGCTGCGCCTGTGAAAGCGCTTCCAAGGAAGGGTGCTGGCTAGCAACAGCTTTCAGTGCTGGCACTTTTCATCTCTGAGCAATTGCTCGACCTTTGCAATTTCTCAGCTCGTGTCTACGAGCCAGAGAGATAGTGACCGTGACATTTGGTGGCTAGAGAAGCGCAAAGCCCCAGTGTTGCTGTGCCTGTGAAAGCGCTTCCAAGGAAGGGTGCTGGCTAGCAAGAGCTTTCAGTGCTGGCACTTTTCATCTCTGAGCAATTGCTCGACGTTTGCAATTTCTCACCTGAGCTCTCTTTAGAGTGCGCGAGAGGATGAGCAGAAGATTAGGTGGCTAGAGAAACACAGAGCCCCAGTGTTCTTAGGCCTACAAAAGCACTTCCAAGGAAGGGTGCTGGCTAGCAGGAGCTTTCAGTGCTGGCACTTTTCATCTCTGAGCAATTGCTCGACGTTTGCAATTTCTCAGCTCGTGTCTACGAGGCGGAGGGAGAAAGTGACCGTGACATTTGGTGGCTAGAGAAGCGCAAAGCCCCAGTGTTGCTGCGCCTGTGAAAGCGCTTCCAAGGAAGGGTGCTGGCTAGCAGGAGCTTTCAGTGCTGGCACTTTTCATCTCTGAGCAATTGCTCGACGTTTGCAATTTCTCAGCTCGTGTCTACGAGACGGAGAGATAGTGACCGTGACGTTTGGTGGCTAGAGAAGTGCAAAGCCCCAGTGTTGCTGCGCCTGTGAAAGCGCTTCCAAGGAAGGGTGCTGGCTAGCAACAGTTTTCAGTGCTGGCACTTTTCATCTCTGAGCAATTGCTCGACGTTTGCAATTTCTCACCTGAGCTCTCTTTAGAGTGCGCGAGAGGAAGAGCAGAAGATTAGGTGGCTAGAGAAACACAGAGCCCCAGTGTTCTTAGGCCTACAAAAGCGCTTCCAAGGAAGGGTGCTGGCTAGCAACAGCTTTCAGTGCTGGCACTTTTCATCTCTGAGCAATTGCTCGACTTTTGCAATTTCTCAGCTCGTGTCTACGAGACGGAGAGAGATAGTGACCGTGACCTTTGGTGGCTAGAGAAGCGCAAAGCCCCAGTGTTGCTGCGCCTGTGAAAGCGCTTCCAAGGAAGGGTGCTGGCTAGCAAGAGCTTGCAGTGCTGGCACTTTTCATCTCTGAGCAATTGCTCGACCTTTGCAATTTCTCAGCTCGTGTCTACGAGACGGAGAGATAGTGACCGTGACGTTTGGTGGCTAGAGAAGCGCAAAGCCCCAGTGTTGCTGCGCCTGTGAAAGCGCTTCCAAGGAAGGGTGCTGGCTAGCAACAGCTTTCAGTGCTGGCACTTTTCATCTCTGAGCAATTGCTCGACGTTTGCAATTTCTCACCTGAGCTCTCTTTAGAGTGCGCGAGAGGATGAGCAGAAGATTAGGTGGCTAGAGAAACACAGAGCCCCACTGTTCTTAGGCCTACAGAAGCACTTCCAAGGAAGGGTGCTGGCTAGCAACAGCTTTCAGTGCTGGCACTTTTCATCTCTGAGCAATTGCTCGACCTTTGCAATTTCTCAGCTCGTGTCTACGAGACGGAGAGATAGTGACCGTGACGTTTGGTGGGTAGAGAAGCGCAAAGCCCCAGTGTTGCTGCGCCTGTGAAAGCGCTTCCAAGGAAGGCTGCTGGCTAGCAACAGTTTTCAGTGCTGGCACTTTTCATCTCTGAGCAATTGCTCGACCTTTGCAATTTCTCACCTGAGCTCTCTTTAGAGTGCGCGAGAGGATGAGCAGAAGATTAGGTGGCTAGAGAAACACAGAGCCCCACTGTTCTTAGGCCTACAAAAGCGCATCCAAGGAAGGGTGCTGGCTAGCAGGAGCTTTCAGTGCTGGCACTTTTCATCTCTGATCAATTGCTCGACTTTTGCAATTTCTCAGCTCGTGTCTACGAGACGGAGAGATAGTGACCGTGACGTTTGGTGGGTAGAGAAGCGCAAAGCCCCAGTGTTGCTGCGCCTGTGAAAGCGCTTCCAAGGAAGGGTGCTGGCTAGCAACAGCTTTCAGTGCTGGCACTTTTCATCTCTGAGCAATTGCTCGACCTTTGCAATTTCTCAGCTCGTGTCTACGAGACGGAGAGATAGTGACCGTGACGTTTGGTGGGTAGAGAAGCGCAAAGCCCCAGTGTTACTGCGCCTGTGAAAGCGCTTCCAAGGAAGGGTGCTGGCTAGCAAGAGCTTTCAGTGCTGGCACTTTTCATCTCTGAGCAATTGCTCGACCTTTGCAATTTCTCACCTGAGCTCTCTTTAGAGTGCGCGAGAGGATGAGCAGAAGATTAGGTGGCTAGAGAAGCCCAGAGCCCCACTGTACTTAGGCCTACAAAAGCACTTCCAAGGAGGGGTGCTGGCTAGCAAGAGCTTTCAGTGCTGGCACTTTTCATCTCTGAGCAATTGCTCGACCTTTGCAATTTCTCACCTGAGATCTCTTTAGACTGCGTGAGAGGATGAGCAGAAGATTAGGTGGCTAGAGAAGCCCAGAGCCCCACTGTTCTTAGGCCTACAAAAGCACTTCCAAGGAAGGGTGCTGGCTAGCAACAGCTTTCAGTGCTGGCACTTTTCATCTCTGAGCAATTGCTCGACGTTTGCAATTTCTCACCTGAGCTCTCTTTAGAGTGCGCAACAGGATGAGCAGAAGATTAGGTGGCTAGAGAAACACAGAGCCCCAGTGTTCTTAGGGCTACAAAAGCGCATCCAAGGAAGGGTGCTGGCTAGCAAGAGCTTTCAGTGCTGGCACTTTTCATCTCTGAGCAATTGCTCGACGTTTGCAATTTCTCACCTGAGCTCTCTTTAGACTGCGTGAGAGGATGAGCAGAAGATTAGGTGGCTAGAGAAACACAGAGCCCCACTGTACTTAGGCCTACAAAAGCACTTCCAAGGAAGGGTGCTGGCTAGCAACAGCTTTCAGTGCTGGCACTTTTCATCTCTGAGCAATTGCTCGACCTTTGCTATTTCTCACCTGAGCTCTCTTTAGAGTGCGCGAGAGGATGAGCAGAAGATTAGGTGGCTAGAGAAACACAGAGCCCCACTGTTCTTAGGCCTACAAAAGCACTTCCAAGGAAGGGGGCTGGCTAGCAACAGCTTTCAGTGCTGGCACTTTTCATCTCTGAGCAATTGCTCGACGTTTGCAATTTCTCAGCTCGTGTCTACGAGACGGAGAGATAGTGACCGTGACGTTTGGTGGCTAGAGAAGCGCAAAGCCCCAGTGTTGCTGCGCCTGTGAAAGCGCTTCCAAGGAAGGGTGCTGGCTAGCAACAGCTTTCAGTGCTGGCACTTTTCATCTCTGAGCAATTGCTCGACTTTTGCAATTTCTCAGCTCGTGTCTACGAGGCGGAGGGAGATAGTGACCGTGACGTTTGGTGGCTAGAGAAGCGCAAAGCCCCAGTGTTGCTGCGCCTGTGAAAGCGCTTCCAAGGAAGGGTGCTGGCTAGCAAGAGCTTTCAGTGCTGGCACTTTTCATCTCTGAGCAATTGCTCGACGTTTGCAATTTCTCAGCTCGTGTCTACGAGACGGAGAGATAGTGACCATGACGTTTGGTGGCTAGAGAAGCGCAAACCCCCGGTGTTGCGGCGCCTGTGAAAGCGCTTCCAAGGAAGGGTGCTGGCTAGCAACAGCTTTCAGTGCTGGCACTTTTCATCTCTGAGCAATTGCTCGACGTTTGCAATTTCTCAGCTCGTGTCTACGAGACGGAGAGATAGTGACCGTGACGTTTGGTGGCTAGAGAAGCGCAAAGCCCCACTGTTGCTGCGCCTGTGAAAGCGCTTCCAAGGAAGGGTGCTGGCTAGCAACAGCTTTCAGTGCTGGCACTTTTCATCTCTGAGCAATTGCTCGACCTTTGCAATTTCTCAGCTCGTGTCTACGAGCCAGAGAGATAGTGACCGTGACATTTGGTGGCTAGAGAAGCGCAAAGCCCCAGTGTTGCTGTGCCTGTGAAAGCGTTTCCAAGGAAGGGTGCTGGCTAGCAAGAGCTTTCAGTGCTGGCACTTTTCATCTCTGAGCAATTGCTCGACGTTTGCAATTTCTCACCTGAGCTCTCTTTAGAGTGCGCGAGAGGATGAGCAGAAGATTAGGTGGCTAGAGAAGCCCAGAGCCCCAGTGTTCTTAGGCCTACAAAAGCACTTCCAAGGAAGGGTGCTGGCTAGCAGGAGCTTTCAGTGCTGGCACTTTTCATCTCTGAGCAATTGCTCGACGTTTGCAATTTCTCAGCTCGTGTCTACGAGACGGAGAGAGATAGTGACCGTGACGTTTGGTGGCTAGAGAAGCGCAAAGCCCCAGTGTTGCTGCGCCTGTGAAAGCGCTTCCAAGGAAGGGTGCTGGCTAGCAGGAGCTTTCAGTGCTGGCACTTTTCATCTCTGAGCAATTGCTCGACGTTTGCAATTTCTCAGCTCGTGTCTACGAGACGGAGAGATAGTGACCGTGACGTTTGGTGGCTAGAGAAGTGCAAAGCCCCAGTGTTGCTGCGCCTGTGAAAGCGCTTCCAAGGAAGGGTGCTGGCTAGCAACAGTTTTCAGTGCTGGCACTTTTCATCTCTGAGCAATTGCTCGACCTTTGCAATTTCTCACCTGAGCTCTCTTTAGAGTGCGCGAGAGGAAGAGCAGAAGATTAGGTGGCTAGAGAAACACAGAGCCCCACTGTTCTTAGGCCTACAAAAGCGCTTCCAAGGAAGGGTGCTGGCTAGCAACAGCTTTCAGTGCTGGCACTTTTCATCTCTGAGCAATTGCTCGACTTTTGCAATTTCTCAGCTCGTGTCTACGAGACGGAGAGAGATAGTGACCGTGACCTTTGGTGGCTAGAGAAGCGCAAAGCCCCAGTGTTGCTGCGCCTGTGAAAGCGCTTCCAAGGAAGGGTGCTGGCTAGCAAGAGCTTGCAGTGCTGGCACTTTTCATCTCTGAGCAATTGCTCGACCTTTGCAATTTCTCAGCTCGTGTCTACGAGACGGAGAGATAGTGACCGTGACGTTTGGTGGCTAGAGAAGCGCAAAGCCCCAGTGTTGCTGCGCCTGTGAAAGCGCTTCCAAGGAAGGGTGCTGGCTAGCAACAGCTTTCAGTGCTGGCACTTTTCATCTCTGAGCAATTGCTCGACGTTTGCAATTTCTCACCTGAGCTCTCTTTAGAGTGCGCGACAGGATGAGCAGAAGATTAGGTGGCTAGAGAAGCCCAGAGCCCCAGTGTTCTTAGGGCTACAAAAGCGCATCCAAGGAAGGGTGCTGGCTAGCAAGAGCTTTCAGTGCTGGCACTTTTCATCTCTGAGCAATTGCTCGACGTTTGCAATTTCTCAGCTCGTGTCTACGAGACGGAGAGATAGTGACCGTGACATTTGGTGGCTAGAGAAGCGCAAAGCCCCAGTGTTGCTGCGCCTGTGAAAGCGCTTCCAAGGAAGGGTGCTGGCTAGCAACAGCTTTCAGTGCTGGCACTTTTCATCTCTGAGCAATTGCTCGACGTTTGCAATTTCTCACCTGAGCTCTCTTTAGAGTGCGCGAGAGGATGAGCAGAAGATTAGGTGGCTAGAGAAACACAGAGCCCCAGTGTTCTTAGGCCTACAAAAGCACTTCCAAGGAAGGGTGCTGGCTAGCAACAGCTTTCAGTGCTGGCACTTTTCATCTCTGAGCAATTGCTCGACGTTTGCAATTTCTCAGCTCGTGTCTACGAGGCGGAGAGATAGTGACCGTGACGTTTGGTGGCTAGAGAAGCGCAAAGCCCCAGTGTTGCTGCGCCTGTGAAAGCGCTTCCAAGGAAGGGTGCTGGCTAGCAACAGCTTTCAGTGCTGGCACTTTTCATCTCTGAGCAATTGCTCGACGTTTGCAATTTCTCAGCTCGTGTCTATGAGACGGAGAGATAGTGACCGTGACCTTTGGTGGCTAGATAAGCGCAAAGCCCCAGTGTTACTGCGCCTGTGAAAGCGCTTCCAAGGAAGGGTGCTGGCTAGCAACAGTTTTCAGTGCTGGCACTTTTCATCTCTGAGCAATTGCTCGACGTTTGCAATTTCTCACCTGAGCTCTCTTTAGACTGCGCGAGAGGATGAGCAGAAGATTAGGTGGCTAGAGAAACACAGAGCCCCAGTGTTCTTAGGCCTACAAAAGCACTTCCAAGGAAGGGTGCTGGCTAGCAACAGTTTTCAGTGCTGGCACTTTTCATCTCTGAGCAATTGCTCGACGTTTGCAATTTCTCAGCTCGTGTCTACGAGGCGGAGGGAGAAAGTGACCGTGACGTTTGGTGGCTAGAGAAGCGCAAAGCCCCAGTGTTGCTGCGCCTGTGAAAGCGCTTCCAAGGAAGGGTGCTGGCTAGCAGGAGCTTTCAGTGCTGGCACTTTTCATCTCTGAGCAATTGCTCGACGTTTGCAATTTCTCAGCTCGTGTCTACGAGGCGGAGAGATAGTGACCGTGACGTTTGGTGGCTAGAGAAGTGCAAAGCCCCAGTGTTGCTGCGCCTGTGAAAGCGCTTCCAAGGAAGGGTGCTGGCTAGCAACAGTTTTCAGTGCTGGCACTTTTCATCTCTGAGCAATTGCTCGACCTTTGCAATTTCTCACCTGAGCTCTCTTTAGAGTGCGCGAGAGGAAGAGCAGAAGATTAGGTGGCTAGAGAAACACAGAGCCCCAGTGTTCTTAGGCCTACAAAAGCGCATCCAAGGAAGGGTGCTGGCTAGCAACAGCTTTCAGTGCTGGCACTTTTCATCTCTGAGCAATTGCTCGACTTTTGCAATTTCTCAGCTCGTGTCTACGAGACGGAGAGAGATAGTGACCGTGACATTTGGTGGCTAGAGAAGCGCAAAGCCCCAGTGTTGCTGCGCCTGTGAAAGCGCTTCCAAGGAAGGGTGCTGGCTAGCAAGAGCTTGCAGTGCTGGCACTTTTCATCTCTGAGCAATTGCTCGACCTTTGCAATTTCTCAGCTCGTGTCTACGAGACGGAGAGATAGTGACCGTGACGTTTGGTGGGTAGAGAAGCGCAAAGCCCCAGTGTTGCTGCGCCTGTGAAAGCGCTTCCAAGGAAGGGTGCTGGCTAGCAACAGCTTTCAGTGCTGGCACTTTTCATCTCTGAGCAATTGCTCGACGTTTGCAATTTCTCACCTGAGCTTTCTTTAGACTGCGCGAGAGGATGAGCAGAAGATTAGGTGGCTAGAGAAACACAGAGCCCCAGTGTTCTTAGGCCTACAAAAGCACTTCCAAGGAAGGGTGCTGGCTAGCAAGAGCTTTCAGTGCTGGCACTTTTCATCTCTGAGCAATTGCTCGACGTTTGCAATTTCTCAGCTCGTGTCTACGAGACGGAGAGATAGTGACCGTGACGTTTGGTGGCTAGAGAAGCGCAAAGCCCCAGTGTTGCTGCGCCTGTGAAAGCGCTTCCAAGGAAGGGTGCTGGCTAGCAACAGCTTTCAGTGCTGGCACTTTTCATCTCTGAGCAATTGCTGGACGTTTGCAATTTCTCACCTGAGCTCTCTTTAGAGTGCGCGAGAGGATGAGCAGAAGATTAGGTGGCTAGAGAAACACAGAGCCCCAGTGTTCTTAGGCCTACAAAAGCACTTCCAAGGAAGGGTGCTGGCTAGCAACAGCTTTCAGTGCTGGCACTTTTCATCTCTGAGCAATTGCTCGACCTTTGCAATTTCTCAGCTCGTGTCTACGAGGCGGAGGGAGAAAGTGACCGTGACATTTGGTGGCTAGAGAAGCGCAAAGCCCCAGTGTTGCTGCGCCTGTGAAAGCGCTTCCAAGGAAGGGTGCTGGCTAGCAAGAGCTTTCAGTGCTGGCACTTTTCATCTCTGAGCAATTGCTCGACCTTTGCAATTTCTCACCTGAGCTCTCTTTAGAGTGCGCGAGAGGATGAGCAGAAGATTAGGTGGCTAGAGAAACACAGAGCCCCAGTGTTCTTAGGCCTACAAAAGCACTTCCAAGGAAGGGTGCTGGCTAGCAGGAGCTTTCAGTGCTGGCACTTTTCATCTCTGAGCAATTGCTCGACGTTTGCAATTTCTCAGCTCGTGTCTACGAGACGGAGAGATAGTGACCGTGACGTTTGGTGGCTAGAGAAGCGCAAAGCCCCAGTGTTGCTGCGCCTGTGAAAGCGCTTCCAAGGAAGGGTGCTGGCTAGCAACAGCTTTCAGTGCTGGCACTTTTCATCTCTGAGCAATTGCTCGACGTTTGCAATTTCTCAGCTCGTGTCTATGAGACGGAGAGATAGTGACCGTGACCTTTGGTGGCTAGAGAAGCGCAAAGCCCCAGTGTTACTGCGCCTGTGAAAGCGCTTCCAAGGAAGGGTGCTGGCTAGCAACAGCTTTCAGTGCTGGCACTTTTCATCTCTGAGCAATTGCTCGACGTTTGCAATTTCTCACCTGAGCTCTCTTTAGAGTGCGCGAGAGGATGAGCAGAAGATTAGGTGGCTAGAGAAACACAGAGCCTGTTGCCGCCGTGGGCGTGGCGACCTGGTTCAGGAACGGCACGGCGACCAACCCCAGGCCGCTCGGGCCATCAGCTCACAGACACCAATGTGGTGGACGGCAAATGGCATTTATTAGTGAGTAGAACAGCATTATATAGCTCAGGTTTCCAACGTCACTTCCGTCTGCTTACGTCATAAGCTAAACACTATTGGCTATCCGGAGAGGGGCCCTACTTTTCCGTACAGCGCGATATCTTCCGACCGCCAGACCCTAGCTACCTACATTTCCCCCCTCCCTATGAGTAATTAAATTGGCTAAAATATAACAATCTGTAAAGAATATATATATCGTCTTTATAACAATCTTAAAATATATATCACAAACTTGAATAGAAAACATAAGGCACACTAGGCAAGAGGTAACTGGGGGGTAACTAGGAGTAACAGGGTATAACTGGGGATAGCTAAAGGAAATTTTGAACAAAATATTATTAAAGCAGTGTACCAAGGATGCTACTCCTGTACCTATTCCTGCCCCTCCCATGATCATTAGAGTAGCTATTGTTAGTGCTGTAAAGGGTTGTCGTTTTGCCAGATGATGTTCTGGAGTAATCTATAAATCGTAGACAAAGTCTTCAGGATAGTAAAAGATTTTAGGGACTATAGATACCTGGATACAATATTCTGAGGAATTATCAAAGTTTTTCAACGACAAACAAGGTGTAACTCCCATGGTGGAACAAACCCACCTGGTATACAACCTCGTGGTCCCCCTGATATTGATAGATATTTATCTCGGGGAATAGGGGTCCAAGCAGAAGCGACAGTAACACAATCCCAATATGCACAATAATACTGGTTAGGATAGTTACAGTACCCTTTTCCTGGATTAGATGCGGGACGAAGGTAATAAGGCATTTTTTCCAAACAAGGTGGTGTGGTTATCATGCTGCATAGTGCGACAGCGAAGCTAGGAGGTCCTGCTGTAACATTTTCCTTAATCACGTGCTGATCCTCCCACCTGGCAAGGGTCCATTTGAATGGCTGATGGTGGTAGTAATCTGCTTCTGCCTGTCCTATAGTGACAAGCTCCAAAATCAAGATCACACAAAGGCATCGCAGCCCCCCCCTGCGGGGGCTAGTTTGCCGTTGTCTGGGTTCTGCCAGTGCGGAACTCCCGGGCTTGGACAGGACGCTTGCCAACTTGTCATCTTCTCTTGTCACCGGGGTGTACAGGTTACGGGGGCGATCGATGATCCAATCCTGTTAACAAAAACTCACAATTTTCATTAGTTTTATTCTGAAGGTCCGGTTTAATAGATTTAAGCGGACACCACTTAACTTTGCCATCTTTTCTGACAGCGGCATATCCTCGCCCTGTTAGGACTAGCCTCCACCCTTGCTCCCATTCTCCCAGCTCATTTTTAATTATAATTAACGGGCCTTCTTCTAGTGCTCGAGTGGCCCAATGTTTTTGGATGGGGCTATTCCTCTCTTCTCCCCTAGGGAACTGGTTTAGTGCTAAAAGAGCAGTCGCTAGCAGGCGTGCTTGGTCTCCCGGGGGAACGGCATTGGCAAAACCTTCTGTTTTTGCCAACACCTCTAATTTAGATTTCAGAGTTTGATTTGCTCGTTCAACTATAGCTTGTCCTGTGCTATTATATGGAATGCCATGTATCAGGGTGATGCCCCATTTCAAAGCAAATGCCTGGACTGATTTAGAAGTGAAGTTCGGGCCGTTGTCTGTTTTGATCTGATTAGGGACGCCAAGCCAGGCCATGACCGTCAACCAATGTTGGATGGTCGCTTTGGAGCTGGTTTTAAGGTGTTGTGTGGCTACGATCACTCCGCTATATGTATCTACGGTTACAGCTAGCCATGCTCGAGGTTTCAGTAACTGACAGAGCGTAAAATCCGTCTGCCACACTTCGGAGGCCTTAAGGCCTCTGGGGTTGACTCCACTGGACCACAGTGGTGCTTTCTGACAGTGGGGGCACGTGGCTACTATGTGTTTTGCGTCAGTGATTGAGACCCCGCATTTCTTTGCTAGCGCTTTAGCTCCGATGTGGAGAGACTCGTGTAGCTGACGGGCATCTCTTAGCGTCCACAGCCCTTTTGCAGCGGCGTCTGCTTTGTCGTTGCCGGTTTGGAAGAACCCTTTGATTGGGTCGTGGCTGTTGACGTGGATGACTGACACGGTGCCCTTTCGGGAGAAAAGCGCTTCTTCCAGTATGAGAGCTGCTGTGGATGTTGATACGCTGGGCCCTGACATGGCTAAGCAAAGCTTGGCCACGAACATTGAGTCGGTTACTATGTTGAGGTGTTCCGTTGGGAACAGTCCACACGCCAGTACTACGGCCATCGCTTCCAACTGCTGGACCGAAAGCGCATAATCAGTCATTTTAATGCAGTGCCATTCTCCACCCGACTGCCACACTGCCGCCGCAGTCGAGGTCGCTGAGGATGCATCTGTGAAGACTGTGGGTCCCTGTTGGGGCCGATCCATGATCTTCCGTGGGAGGTCGATATCGACGATTTTCAGCATTTGAGTCCAGGGGGGTTTCGTAGCATACCGGACTTCTCCGCCAAATCCAATGAGGGCTATGGCTAGGTGCTCTGACATCGCCACTGATTGCATTGGGAGCTGTTTGCGAAAGGGTAGGTATATCCTGGCGGGTTCGATTCCCAGATGTCTTAGGGCGAGTTTTCTGCCTTTCATAATGAGGTTACCAAGGCACTCGATTCCTGGAGAAAATGCACGTGACGGTTTTCCCAGGACTACCCATTGTATTGGTTGAGCTTTGTCAGGGGGCCCCTGGGCTAGTGCCCCTACTCCTCCCCCTTCCGTGAAATGTACATACAGATCGAGTGGTATATCTGGGTTCCATCTGGCGAGCGTGCTTGACGATACCTGTTGCTCGATAAAATTAAGAGAGTCCGTTGCTTCTGTCGTCAGAGTTTTTTGTTCCCATGGGTTCTTTCCTTTTAGAAGATCGTACAGAGGGGCCATGACTTCGGGAGGGATCAGGACAATGTTGCGGAGCCATTGTAAAGACCCCACTAACTGTTGCATATCATGGAGCGTTTTGATGTGTCGACGGATTTTTATTTGGGGAGGGGTTATGTAAGAGCTTGTGATCCCTACTCCTAAAAAGCTTACACAAGGTCCTTTTTTAATTTTCGCACTCGCGATTTCGAACCCATTTGTTTTCAGAACTTCCGAGACTGTTGACACTAGCTGGTGCACCTGACTTCCCGACGGCGCGGCGATTAAGATATCGTCCATGTATTGAATGATGGTCGCGGTCGGATCACTGCGCCGGACCGGTGTCAATACCCGATCCACCGCAATTTGGCAGATAGTAGGCGAGTTAATCATTCCTTGGGGCAGCACCTTCCACTGGAAACGTAAGTTGGGGCGTTGGCTGTTTGGAAACACAACAGAAAAAGCAAATCGCTCCTTGTCCTCGTCATGCAGAGGTATTGAGAAAAAACAGTCTTTAATGTCAAGGACAGCACAAGGTTGCCCTTCCGGTATCATAGAGTTCATGGGCAACAGCGTTTGGACGGGACCCATTGGTTGAATCCTCTTATTTACTTCACGCAGGTCGTGGAGGAGGCGGAACCCCTCGCCGGTTCGTTTGGGTATTACAAAAACTGGGGTGTTCCATGGGCTAGTGGAAGGCTCTATATGACCTCGTTGTAGTTCGCGGTCAACTATCTCGAGAAGGGCATTCATTCGAGGTTTCGACAGGGGCCACTGCTCGACCCACACTGGGTCGGACGATTTCCATGTCAGTTTAATTGGTGGAAGTGGGTGTACGGCAGTGGCCCTTACGGTAAATTTGTCACCCTGGCTTTTAATAGGGTTAGAGCGTCCCTTCCCAACAGGGGTGGGACTCCTGACATGACATATGGGAAGAGGGCAATGGTTTTCTCCCGTCCTTTTTCAGTGTGAAGCGTGATTGCTACCAATTGAGCACTCTTTCGAGCTCGGGTTAATCCCCCGACTCCGCCCACCATAGGGGCGTCTTCCAATTTCCAATGCAGGGGCCAGTTTGTCTCAGGGATAACTGTAACATCTGCTCCGGTATCAATCAAAAAGGGGACACGAATGGTGGTGCCATTTAAGGTATTGTAGAGGGAACAGATCCCCCACACCACTGGCGGATTATCACACTTTACTGCCAGGGCCACCCTGGGGTCTCGCCCCCAAGGGGTGGTCCTTGCCGTCCCCGAGGTGGGGACAGGTTCGGCTGGGTCGTCGGTTGAACCATAAAGTTGGTCGCTTCTCGAGGGGGCAGCGGGTTCGGGAGTGCTTCGCCCCATCCGGGATTGGTATAATTGGGCCGCCTCATGTCCCAAGTGGGAGAGGGCTGTGTGCGGCCCAGGTGCCCTCTCCCCCTCCCGTTTCGCCGAGTTTTAGATCTACAGTCCTTAGCAAAATGTCCTTTCTTACCACAGGCCCAACACGGTCCTCTGGGTCGGTTCTGGCGCGGGGGAAGCGCTGTTGGTGGGTCCCCCGATCGAGGGCAGTTTGCCACAATGTGGCCCGCCTGGCCACATTTGAAACATGCCATCACGTTAGCTATTGCGGTACGAACAGCCGCTTGAATCGGGGCTAGGTGCTCTTCCTTCGCGACATGCTTAATCATGTCCGCGATACTTGACCCCGCCGGTAGTGATCGCAGAATTTCTTTGGTTGTTTAATTACACTGCTGACGTAAACATTCTGCTACAACTGGGCCTTTTGCCTCCGCAGGCAGGGCCGAAGAGTCGACCGCTGCTTGGAGACGATCTACAAATTGTGTAAAGCTCTCACTTTCACTTTGTTTTATTGTGGACCATGACGATGGCTTGGCAATAACTCTAGAGGCTGTGCGGATAGCTTCTCTGGCCGCACGAGTAGTTGCCATAACTTCATGAGCCCGTAGGCCCTGGGCTTGGGCCTGGGGGGTAATCATTATGGGGTCTGTGCCCATTAACCGCTGCAGGCTGGAGCCATGCAGTGGATGATCTGCTCCAGTTACTTGGGCCAGTTGCCTTGCACAGTTGTCCTCCCATTCTTGTTTAAAAACGATCATCCCTGCTCCGTCAAAGAGCAATCTACAAGTTTGTTTTATATCGAACGGGAGCATATCGTCTCCCCCAAAGACACCATCTATGAGGGTGGAGACCATGGCAGAATTAAGCCCTTTATCCGCGATCGCCTTAACAATCGCTTGTATATCCTTAGGGTTTATTGGCGAGTGGACCCTCTGTCCCCCATCTGTCACCCGGACCGGGAACGCTAGCGTGGCCGATGGGGCCCAACCGGCGCACGCAATCTTTATTTTCCTCCAATCCGTGAGGGGGATTTCTCCTCGCGGTTCCTCTTTAATTTGAACAGGGATATTTCGGTTCTTAACTTTGTTTATTTCCGTCTCTCCTTCCTCTAAGTTTGAGTCGGTTGCGAGCCACTCGTCCCAGCTAGCGTCTGATCCGGAGTCGGAACTCGACTGACTGGTTACTTCCGGTTTCCAGTACCTTTTTGTTGGGCTCCGGCCCCGCCCGCTTCCCTTGCGGGCGGGCCGTTCCCTCCCTCTTGGCTCGCCCCTCCCTCTTGGTTCGTCTCGCCCTCTTGGTTCGCCCCGCCCTCTGCTCGGCGAGGTGTTTACCCTATAAGGGCATTTCTTCTGATTGGCTTTCCGCCCTTTGCTCACGTTCCCCTCTCCTTCCCGGTGGCGTGCGCTTGTTAGCGCTTCCTCCCTCTTCCCGCCAAGGGCATCTTCGCCCCGCCCTTCCCCTTTGTGCTCGGCGCCGTCTTGGGGCGCGTATGGCGGTGGATTAGCCCAGACTTCCCCGGACTCCGGCCTCTCTGCGGCGCCCCTGGCCTCCTCGGCCAACCCGCCCCAGAAGGATCTGGCTCGTTTCTGTCCCTCCGTAAGCGGGTCGGGGTGCGGGTCGGGGCTCGGGAATCGAGGGGACGTGCCACCCTCCTGCTGATCTCCAGGCCCAGCAAAATCGTCATCGTCTGGGGGGTGCAAAGTCCGCGTGGCTGCCCCGGCTCCCAGCCTCGGGGTGGCCAACAAACAGCTCCCCGCCGCCCTCCAAGTCTCCCCCTCCTGCATGGCCCTCTGCAGGGCTTGTACGACTTTCCCCCACGATCCAAGGTTTTTCCCACAACCCGAGGACATCGTCTCCTCGACTAACGCTTTTGTGCACTCATCCCACACTTCGGGGTGGAGAATATCCACCGGCTGGTCAATGACCCCAATTTGCAAAAGCCTCGCAACTGCGAGAATAAAATCTTTGAGTTTACAATCAATACCCCACTGCTTATGTAATTGTGATACGACCTTCACAAGGGCTTCCATCCTCCTTGTTGGTCCGGGAGCGTCCTCCCCGCCGGGCAGGTCCTGCCGCTCCGGCCGCCGTTCACCCGACTCCAGGCGAGCTTCCCGGGTTTCGGCACCACTTGTTGCCGCCGTGGGCGTGGCGACCTGGTTCAGGAACGGCACGGCGACCAACCCCAGGCCGCTCGGGCCGTCAGCTCACAGACACCAATGTGGTGGACGGCAAATGGCATTTATTAGTGAGTAGAACAGCATTATATAGCTCAGGTTTCCAACGTCACTTCCGTCTGCTTACGTCATAAGCTAAACACTATTGGCTATCCGGAGAGGGGCCCTACTTTTCCATACAGCGCGATATCTTCCGACCGCCAGACCCTAGCTACCTACAAGAGCCCCAGTGTTCTTAGGCCTACAAAAGCGCATCCAAGGAAGGGTGCTGGCTAGCAGGAGCTTTCAGTGCTGGCACTTTTCATCTCTGAGCAATTGCTCGACGTTTGCAATTTCTCAGCTCGTGTCTACGAGGCGGAGGGAGATAGTGACCGTGACGTTTGGTGGCTAGAGAAGCGCAAAGCCCCAGTGTTGCTGCGCCTGTGAAAGCGCTTCCAAGGAAGGGTGCTGGCTAGCAACAGCTTTCAGTGCTGGCACTTTTCATCTCTGAGCAATTGTTCGACTTTTGCAATTTCTCACCTGAGCTTCTTTTAAAGTACGCGAGAGGATTAGCAGAAGATTAGGTGGCTAGAGAAGCCCAGAGCCCCAGTGTTCTTAGGCCTACAGAAGCGCTTCCAAGGAAGGGTGCTGGCTAGCAACAGCTTTCAGTGCTGGCACTTTTCATCTCTGAGCAATTGCTCGACCTTTGCAATTTCTCAGCTCGTGTCTACGAGACAGAGAGATAGTGACCGTGACGTTTGGTGGCTAGAGAAGCGCAAAGCCCCAGTGTTGCTGCGCCTGTGAAAGCGCTTCCAAGGAAGGGTGCTGGCTAGCAACAGCTTTCAGTGCTGGCACTTTTCATCTCTGAGCAATTGTTCGACTTTTGCAATTTCTCACCTGAGCTTCTTTTAAAGTACGCGAGAGGATTAGCAGAAGATTAGGTGGCTAGAGAAGCCCAGAGCCCCAGTGTTCTTAGGGCTACAAAAGCGCTTCCAAGGAAGGGTGCTGGCTAGCAACAGCTTTCAGTGCTGGCACTTTTCATCTCTGAGCAATTGCTCGACGTTTGCAATTTCTCAGCTCGTGTCTACGAGACGGAGAGATAGTGACCGTGACGTTTGGTGGGTAGAGAAGTGTAAAGCCCCAGTGTTGCTGCGCCTGTGAAAGCGCTTCCAAGGAAGGGTGCTGGCTAGCAACAGCTTTCAGTGCTGGCACTTTTCATCTCTGAGCAATTGCTCGACCTTTGCAATTTCTCAGCTTGTGTCTACGAGACAGAGAGATAGTGGCCGTGACATTTGGTGGCTAGAGAAGCGCAAAGCCCCAGTGTTACTGCGGCTGTGAAAGCGCTTCCAAGGAAGGCTGCTGGCTAGTAAGAGCTTTCAGTGCTGACACTTTTCATCTCTGAGCAATTGCTGGACGTTTGCAATTTCTCACCTGAGCTCTCTTTAGACTGCGCGACAGGATGAGCAGAAGATTAGGTGGCTAGAGAAGCCCAGAGCCCCACTGTACTTAGGCCTACAAAAGCACTTCCAAGGAAGGGTGCTGGCTAGCAACAGCTTTCAGTGCTGGCACTTTTCATCTCTGAGCAATTGCTCGACCTTTGCAATTTCTCACCTGAGCTCTCTTTAGAGTGCGCGAGAGGATGAGCAGAAGATTAGGTGGCTAGAGAAGCCCAGAGCCCCAGTGTTCTTAGGCCTACAAAAGCACTTCCAAGGAAGGGGGCTGGCTAGCAGGAGCTTTCAGTGCTGGCACTTTTCATCTCTGAGCAATTGCTCGACGTTTGCAATTTCTCAGCTCGTGTCTACGAGACGGAGAGATAGTGACCGTGACGTTTGGTGGGTAGAGAAGCGCAAAGCCCCAGTGTTGCTGCGCCTGTGAAAGCGCTTCCAAGGAAGGGGGCTGGCTAGCAACAGCTTTCAGTGCTGGCACTTTTCATCTCTGAGCAATTGCTCGACGTTTGCAATTTCTCAGCTCGTGTCTACGAGACGGAGAGATAGTGACCGTGACGTTTGGTGGCTAGAGAAGCGCAAAGCCCCAGTGTTACTGCGCCTGTGAAAGCGCTTCCAAGGAAGGCTGCTGGCTAGCAACAGTTTTCAGTGCTGGCACTTTTCATCTCTGAGCAATTGCTCGACCTTTGCAATTTCTCACCTGAGCTCTCTTTAGAGTGCGCGAGAGGATGAGCAGAAGATTACGTGGCTAGAGAAGCCCAGAGCCCCAGTGTTCTTAGGCCTACAAAAGCGCATCCAAGGAAGGGTGCTGGCTAGCAGGAGCTTTCAGTGCTGGCACTTTTCATCTCTGAGCAATTGCTCGACGTTTGCAATTTCTCAGCTCGTGTCTACGAGGCGGAGGGAGATAGTGACCGTGACATTTGGTGGCTAGAGAAGCGCAAAGCCCCAGTGTTGCTGCGCCTGTGAAAGCGCTTCCAAGGAAGGGGGCTGGCTAGCAACAGCTTTCAGTGCTGGCACTTTTCATCTCTGAGCAATTGCTCGACCTTTGCAATTTCTCAGCTCGTGTCTACGAGACAGAGAGATAGTGGCCGTGACATTTGGTGGCTAGAGAAGCGCAAAGCCCCAGTGTTACTGCGCCTGTGAAAGCGCTTCCAAGGAAGGGTGCTGGCTAGCAAGAGCTTTCAGTGCTGGCACTTTTCATCTCTGAGCAATTGCTCGACGTTTGCAATTTCTCACCTGAGCTCTCTTTAGACTGCACGACAGGATGAGCAGAAGATTAGGTGGCTAGAGAAGCCCAGAGCCCCAGTGTTCTTAGGCCTACAAAAGCGCTTCCAAGGAAGGGTGCTGGCTAGCAACAGCTTTCAGTGCTGGCACTTTTCATCTCTGAGCAATTGCTCGACGTTTGCAATTTCTCACCTGAGCTCTCTTTAGACTGCGCGAGAGGATGAGCAGAAGATGAGGTGGCTAGAGAAGCCCAGAGCCCCACTGTTCTTAGGCCTACAAAAGCACTTCCAAGGAAGGGTGCTGGCTAGCAACAGCTTTCAGTGCTGGCACTTTTCATCTCTGAGCAATTGCTCGACGTTTGCAATTTCTCAGCTCGTGTCTACGAGACGGAGAGATAGTGACCGTGACGTTTGGTGGCTAGAGAAGCGCAAAGCCCCAGTGTTGCTGCGCCTGTGAAAGCGCTTCCAAGGAAGGCTGCTGGCTAGCAACAGCTTTCAGTGCTGGCACTTTTCATCTCTGAGCAATTGCTCGACCTTTGCAATTTCTCACCTGAGCTCTCTTTAGACTGCGCGACAGGATGAGCAGAAGATTAGGTGGCTAGAGAAACACAGAGCCCCAGTGTTCTTAGGCCTACAAAAGCACTTCCAAGGAAGGGGGCTGGCTAGCAAGAGCTTTCAGTGCTGGCACTTTTCATCTCTGAGCAATTGCTCGACGTTTGCAATTTCTCAGCTCGTGTCTACGAGACGGAGAGATAGTGACCGTGACCTTTGGTGGGTAGAGAAGCGCAAAGCCCCAGTGTTGCTGCGCCTGTGAAAGCGCTTCCAAGGAAGGGTGCTGGCTAGCAACAGCTTTCAGTGCTGGCACTTTTCATCTCTGAGCAATTGCTCGACGTTTGCAATTTCTCAGCTCGTGTCTACGAGACGGAGAGATAGTGACCGTGACGTTTGGTGGCTAGAGAAGCGCAAAGCCCCAGTGTTACTGCGCCTGTGAAAGCGCTTCCAAGGAAGGGTGCTGGCTAGCAACAGTTTTCAGTGCTGGCACTTTTCATCTCTGAGCAATTGCTCGACGTTTGCAATTTCTCACCTGAGCTCTCTTTAGACTGCGCGAGAGGATGAGCAGAAGATTAGGTGGCTAGAGAAACACAGAGCCCCAGTGTTCTTAGGCCTACAAAAGCGCATCCAAGGAAGGGTGCTGGCTAGCAACAGCTTTCAGTGCTGGCACTTTTCATCTCTGAGCAATTGCTCGACGTTTGCAATTTCTCAGCTCGTGTCTACGAGACGGAGAGATAGTGACCGTGACGTTTGGTGGCTAGAGAAGCGCAAAGCCCCAGTGTTGCTGCGCCTGTGAAAGCGCTTCCAAGGAAGGGTGCTGGCTAGCAAGAGCTTTCAGTGCTGGCACTTTTCATCTCTGAGCAATTGCTCGACCTTTGCAATTTCTCACCTGAGCTCTCTTTAGACTGCGCGAGAGGATGAGCAGAAGGTTAGGTGGCTAGAGAAACACAGAGCCCCAGTGTTCTTAGGCCTACAAAAGCGCTTCCAAGGAAGGGTGCTGGCTAGCAAGAGCTTTCAGTGCTGGCACTTTTCATCTCTGAGCAATTGCTCGACGTTTGCAATCTCTCAGCTCGTGTCTGCGATACAGAGAGATAGTGAGCGTGACGTTTGGTGGCTAGAGAAGCGCAAAGCCCCAGTGTTGCTGCGCCTGTGAAAGCGCTTCCAAGGAAGGCTGCTGGCTAGCAACAGCTTTCAGTGCTGGCACTTTTCATCTCTGAGCAATTGTTCGACTTTTGCAATTTCTCACCTGAGCTTTCTTTAAAGTGCGCGAGAGGATGAGCAGAAGATTAGGTGGCTGGAGAAGCACAGAGCCCTTGTGTTCTAAGGGCTACAAAAGCGCTTCCAAGGAAGGGTGCTGGCTAGCAACAGCTTTCAGTGCTGGCACTTTTCATCTCTGAGCAATTGCTCGACGTTTGCAATTTCTCACCTGAGCTCTCTTTAGAGTGCGCGAGAGGATGAGCAGAAGATTAGGTGGCTAGAGAAACACAGAGCCCCAGTGTTCTTAGGCCTACAAAAGCGCATCCAAGGAAGGGTGCTGGCTAGCAAGAGCTTTCAGTGCTGGCACTTTTCATCTCTGATCAATTGCTCGACGTTTGCAATTTCTCAGCTCGTGTCTACGAGACGGAGAGAGATAGTGACCGTGACGTTTGGTGGGTAGAGAAGCGCAAAGCCCCAGTGTTGCTGCGCCTCTGAAAGCGCTTCCAAGGAAGGGTGCTGGCTAGCAACAGCTTTCAGTGCTGGCACTTTTCATCTCTGAGCAATTGCTCGACGTTTGCAATTTCTCAGCTCGTGTCTACGAGGCGGAGGGTGAAAGTGACCGTGACGTTTGGTGGCTAGAGAAGCGCAAAGCCCCAGTGTTGCTGCGCCTGTGAAAGCGCTTCCAAGGAAGGGTGCTGGCTAGCAACAGCTTTCAGTGCTGGCACTTTTCATCTCTGAGCAATTGCTCGACCTTTGCAATTTCTCACCTGAGCTCTCTTCAGAATGCGCGAGAGGATGAGCAGAAGATTACGTGGCTAGAGAAACACAGAGCCCCACTGTTCTTAGGCCTACAAAAGCACTTCCAAGGAAGGGTGCTGGCTAGCAACAGCTTTCAGTGCTGGCACTTTTCATCTCTGAGCAATTGCTCGACGTTTGCAATTTCTCAGCTCGTGTCTACGAGACGGAGAGATAGTGACCGTGACGTTTGGTGGGTAGAGAAGCGCAAAGCCCCAGTGTTGCTGCGCCTGTGAAAGCGCTTCCAAGGAAGGGTGCTGGCTAGCAACAGTTTTCAGTGCTGGCACTTTTCATCTCTGAGCAATTGCTCGACGTTTGCAATTTCTCACCTGAGCTCTCTTTAGAGTGCGCGAGAGGATGAGCAGAAGATTAGGTGGCTAGAGAAACACAGAGCCCCACTGTTCTTAGGCCTACAAAAGCGCATCCAAGGAAGGGTGCTGGCTAGCAACAGTTTTCAGTGCTGGCACTTTTCATCTCTGAGCAATTGCTCGACGTTTGCAATTTCTCACCTGAGCTCTCTTTAGAGTGCGCAAGAGGATGAGCAGAAGATTAGGTGGCTAGAGAAACACAGAGCCCCAGTGTTCTTAGGCCTACAAAAGCACTTCCAAGGAAGGGTGCTGGCTAGCAGGAGCTTTCTGTGCTGGCACTTTTCATCTCTGAGCAATTGCTCGACGTTTGCAATTTCTCACCTGAGCTCTCTTTAGAGTGCGCAAGAGGATGAGCAGAAGATTAGGTGGCTAGAGAAACACAGAGCCCCGGTGTTCTTAGGCCTACAAAAGCACTTCCAAGGAAGGGTGCTGGCTAGCAACAGCTTTCAGTGCTGGCACTTTTCATCTCTGAGCAATTGCTCGACCTTTGCAATTTCTCACCTGAGCTCTCTTTAGACTGCGCGAGAGGATGAGCAGAAGATTAGGTGGCTAGAGAAACACAGAGCCCCACTGTTCTTAGGCCTACAAAAGCGCTTCCAAGGAAGGGTGCTGGCTAGCAACAGCTTTCAGTGCTGGCACTTTTCATCGCTGAGCAATTGCTCGACCTTTGCAATTTCTCAGCTCGTGTCTACGAGACGGAAAGAGAATGACCGTGACGTTTGGTGGGTAGAGAAGCGCAAAGCCCCAGTGTTGCTGCGCCTGTGAAAGCGCTTCCAAGGAAGGCTGCTGGCTAGCAACAGTTTTCAGTGCTGGCACTTTTCATCTCTGAGCAATTGCTCGACCTTTGCAATTTCTCACCTGAGCTCTCTTTACAGTGCACGAGAGGATGAGCAGAAGACTAGGTGGCTAGAGAAACACAGAGCCCCACTGTTCTTAGGCGTACAAAAGCGCATCCAAGGACGAGTGCTGGCGAGCAAGAGCTTTCAGTGCTGGCACTTTTCATCTCTGATCAATTGCTCGACGTTTGCAATTTCTCAGCTCGTGTCTACGAGATGGAGAGAGATAGTGACCGTGACGTTTGGTGGGTAGAGAAGCGCAAAGCCCCAGTGTTACTGCGCCTGTGAAAGCGCTTCCAAGGAAGGGTGCTGGCTAGCAAGAGCTTTCAGTGCTGGCACTTTTCATCTCTGAGCAATTGCTCGACGTTTGCAATTTCTCACCTGAGCTCTCTTTAGAGTGCGCGAGAGGATGAGCAGAAGATTAGGTGGCTAGAGAAGCCCAGAGCCCCACTGTTCTTAGGCCTACAAAAGCACTTCCAAGGAAGGGTGCTGGCTAGCAACAGCTTTCAGTGCTGGCACTTTTCATCGCTGAGCAATTGCTCGACGTTTGCAATTTCTCAGCTCGTGTCTACGAGACGGAAAGAGAATGATCGTGACGTTTGGTGTCTAGAGAAGCGCAAAGCCCCAGTGTTACTGCGCCTGTGAAAGCGCTTCCAAGGAAGGGTGCTGGCTAGCAACAGCTTTCAGTGCTGGCACTTTTCATCTCTGAGCAATTGCTCGACGTTTGCAATTTCTCAGCTCAGGTCTACGAGCCAGAGAGATAGTGACCGTGACATTTGGTGGCTAGAGAAGCGCAAAGCCCCAGTGTTACTGCGCCTGTGAAAGCGCTTCCAAGGAAGGGTGCTGGCTAGCAAGAGCTTTCAGTGCTGGCACTTTTCATCTCTGAGCAATTGTTCGACCTTTGCAATTTCTCAGCTCGTGTCTACGAGACAGAGAGATAGTGACCGTGACATTTGGTGGGTAGAGAAGCGCAAAGCCCCAGTATTACTGCGCCTGTGAAAGCGCTTCCAAGGAAGGGTGCTGGCTAGCAACAGCTTTCAGTGCTGGCACTTTTCATCTCTGAGCAATTGCTCAACGTTTGCAATTTCTCACCTCAGCTCTCTTTAGAGTGCGCGAGAGGATGAGCAGAAGACTAGGTGGCTAGAGAAGCCCAGAGCCCCACTGTTCTTAGGCCTACAAAAGCACTTCCAAGGAAGGGTGCTGGCTAGCAACAGCTTTCAGTGCTGGCACTTTTCATCGCTGAGCAATTGCTCGACGTTTGCAATTTCTCAGCTCGTGTCTACGAGACGGAAAGAGAATGACCGTGACATTTGGTGTGTAGAGAAGCGCAAAGCCCCAGTGTTACTGCGCCTGTGAAAGCGCTTCCAAGGAAGGGTGCTGGCTAGCAACAGCTTTCAGTGCTGGCACTTTTCATCTCTGAGCAATTGCTCGACGTTTGCAATTTCTCACCTGAGCTCTCTTTACAGTGCACGAGAGGATGAGCAGAAGATTAGGTGGCTAGAGAAACACAGAGCCCCAGTGTTCTTAGGCGTACAAAAGCGCATCCAAGGAAGGGTGCTGGCTAGCAAGAGCTTTCAGTGCTGGCACTTTTCATCTCTGATCAATTGCTCGACGTTTGCAATTTCTCAGCTCGTGTCTACGAGACGGAGAGAGATAGTGACCGTGACGTTTGGTGGGTAGAGAAGCCCAGAGCCCCAGTGTTCTTAGGCCTACAAAAGCTCTACCAAGGAAGGGTGCTGGCTAGCAACAGCTTTCAGTGCTGGCACTTTTAATCTCTGAGCAATTGCTCGACGTTTGCAATTTCTCACCTGAGCTCTCTTTAGACTGCGCGAGAGGATGAGCAGAAGATTAGGTGGCTAGAGAAGCCCAGAGCCCCAGTGTTCTTAGGCCTACAAAAGCACTTCCAAGGAAGGGTGCTGGCTAGCAACAGCTTTCAGTGCTGGCACTTTTAATCTCTGAGCAATTGCTCGACGTTTGCAATTTCTCACCTGAGCTCTCTTTAGAGTGCGCGAGAGGATGAGCAGAAGATTAGGTGGCTAGAGAAGCCCAGAGCCCCAGTGTTCTTAGGCCTACAAAAGCGCTTCCAAGGAAGGGTGCTGGCTAGCAACAGCTTTCAGTGCTGGCACTTTTCATCTCTGAGCAATTGCTCGACGTTTGCAATTTCTCAGCTCGTGTCTACGAGACAGAGAGATAGTGACCGTGACGTTTGGTGGGTAGAGAAGCGCAAAGCCCCAGTGTTGCTGCGCCTGTGAAAGCGCTTCCAAGGAAGGGTGCTGGCTAGCAACAGTTTTCAGTGCTGGCACTTTTCATCTCTGAGCAATTGCTGGACGTTTGCAATTTCTCACCTGAGCTCTCTTTAGAGTGCACGAGAGGATGAGCAGAAGATTAGGTGGCTAGAGAAACACAGAGCCCCACTGTTCTTAGGCGTACAAAAGCGCATCCAAGGACGGGTGCTGGCTAGCAACAGCTTTCAGTGCTGGCACTTTTCATCTCTGATCAATTGCTCGACCTTTGCAAGTTCTCAGCTCGTGTCTACGAGACGGAGAGAGATAGTGACCGTGATGTTTGGTGGCTAGAGAAGCGCAAAGCCCCAGTGTTGCTACGCCTGTGAAAGCGCTTCCAAGGAAGGGTGCTGGCTAGCAACAGCTTTCAGTGCTGGCACTTTTCATCTCTGAGCAATTGCTCGACCTTTGCAATTTCTCACCTGAGCTCTCTTTAGAGTGCGCGAGAGGATGAGCAGAAGATTAGGTGGCTAGAGAAACACAGAGCCCCACTGTTCTTAGGCCTACAAAAGCACTTCCAAGGAAGGGTGCTGGCTAGCAGGAGCTTTCTGTGCTGGCACTTTTCATCTCTGAGCAATTGCTCGACGTTTGCAATTTCTCACCTGAGCTCTCTTTAGAGTGCGCAAGAGGATGAGCAGAAGATTAGGTGGCTAGAGAAACACAGAGCCCCAGTGTTCTTAGGCGTACAAAAGCGCTTCCAAGGACGGGTGCTGGCTAGCAACAGCTTTCAGTGCTGGCACTTTTCATCGCTGAGCAATTGCTCAACGTTTGCAATTTCTCAGCTCGTGTCTACGAGACGGAAAGAGAATGACCGTGACGTTTGGTGTCTAGAGAAGCGCAAAGCCCCAGTGTTACTGCGCCTGTGAAAGCGCTTCCAAGGAAGGGTGCTGGCTAGCAAGAGCTTTCAGTGCTGGCACTTTTCATCTCTGAGCAATTGCTCGACGTTTGCAATTTCTCACCTGAGCTCTCTTTAGAGTGCGCGAGAGGATGAGCAGAAGATTAGGTGGCTAGAGAAGCCCAGAGCCCCACTGTTCTTAGGCCTACAAAAGCACTTCCAAGGAAGGGTGCTGGCTAGCAACAGCTTTCAGTGCTGGCACTTTTCATCTCTGAGCAATTGCTCGACCTTTGCAATTTCTCAGCTCGTGTCTACGAGACGGAAAGAGAATGACCGTGACGTTTGGTGTCTAGAGAACCGCAAAAGCCCCAGTGTTACTGCGCCTGTGAAAGCGCTTCCAAGGAAGGGTGCTGGCTAGCAAGAGCTTTCAGTGCTGGCACTTTTCATCTCTGAGCAATTGCTCGACGTTTGCAATTTCTCACCTGAGCTCTCTTTAGAGTGCGCGAGAGGATGAGCAGAAGATTAGGTGGCTAGAGAAGCCCAGAGCCCCAGTGTTCTTAGGGCTACAAGAGCGTTTCCAAGGAAGGGTGCTGGCTAGCAACAGTTTTCAGTGCTGGCACTTTTCATCTCTGAGCAGTTGCTCGACGTTTGCAATTTCTCAGCTCGTGTCTATGAGACGGAGAGATAGTGACCATAACGTTTGGTGGGTAGAGAAGCGCAAAGCCCCAGTGTTGCTGCGCCTGTGAAAGCGCTTCCAAGGAAGGGTGCTGGCTAGCAACAGTTTTCAGTGCTGGCACTTTTCATCTCTGAGCAATTGCTCGACGTTTGCAATTTCTCACCTGAGCTCTCTTTAGAGTGCGCGAGAGGTTGAGCAGAATATTAGGTGGCTAGAGAAACACAGAGCCCCACTGTTCTTAGGCCTACAAAAGCGCATCCAAGGAAGGGTGCTGTCTAGCAAGAGCTTTCAGTGCTGGCACTTTTCATCTCTGAGCAATTGCTCGACGTTTGCAATTTCTCAGCTCGTGTCTACGAGACGGAGATAGATAGTGACTGTGACGTTTGGTGGGTAGAGAAGCGCAAAGCCCCAGTGTTGCTGCGCCTGTGAAAGCGCTTCCAAGGAAGGGTGCTGGCTAGCAAGAGCTTTCAGTGCTGGCACTTTTCATCTCTGAGCAATTGCTCGACCTTTGCAATTTCTCAGCTCGTGTCTACGAGCCAGAGAGATAGTGACCGTGACATTTGGTGGGTAGACAAGCGCAAAGCCCCAGTGTTACTGCGCCTGTGAAAGCGCTTCCAAGGAAGGGTGCTGGCTAGCAAGAGCTTTCGGTGCTGGCACTTTTCATCTCTGAGCAATTGTTCGACCTTTGCAATTTCTCAGCTCGTGTCTACGAGACGGAGAGATAGTGACCGTGACATTTGGTGGCTAGAGAAGCGCAAAGCCCCAGTATTACTGCGCCTGTGAAAGCGCTTCCAAGGAAGGGTGCTGGCTAGCAACAGCTTTCAGTGCTGGCACTTTTCATCTCTGAGCAATTGCTCAACGTTTGCAATTTCTCACCTGAGCTCTCGTTAGAGTGCGCGAGAGGATGAGCAGAAGACTAGGTGGCTAGAGAAGCCCAGAGCCCCAGTGTTCTTAGGCCTACAAAAGCACTTCCAAGGAAGGGTGCTGGCTAGCAACAGCTTTCAGTGCTGGCACTTTTCATCTCTGAGCAATTGCTCGACGTTTGCAATTTCTCAGCTCGTGTCTACGAGACGGAAAGAGAATGACCGTGACGTTTGGTGTCTAGAGAAGCGCAAAAGCCCCAGTGTTACTGCGCCTGTGAAAGCGCTTCCAAGGAAGGGTGCTGGCTAGCAACAGCTTTCAGTGCTGGCACTTTTCATCTCTGAGCAATTGCTCGACCTTTGCAATTTCTCACCTGAGCTTTCTTTAAAGTGCGCGAGAGGACGAGCAGAAGATTAGGTGGCTAGAGAAGCCCAGAGCCCCAGTGTTCTTAGGCCTACAAAAGCGCTTCCAAGGAAGGGTGCTGGCTAGCAACAGCTTTCAGTGCTGGCACTTTTCATCGCTGAGCAATTGCTCAATGTTTGCAATTTCTCAGCTCGTGTCTACGAGACGGAAAGAGAATGACCGTGACGTTTGGTGGGTAGAGAAGCGCAAAGCCCCAGTGTTGCTGCGCCTGTGAAAGCGCTTCCAAGGAAGGGTGCTGGCTAGCAACAGTTTTCAGTGCTGGCACTTTTCATCTCTGAGCAATTGCTCGACCTTTGCAATTTCTCACCTGAGCTCTCTTTACAGTGCACGAGAGGATGAGCAGAAGATTAGGTGGCTAGAGAAACACAGAGCCCCACTGTTCTTAGGCGTACAAAAGCGCATCCAAGGACGAGTGCTGGCGAGCAAGAGCTTTCAGTGCTGGCACTTTTCATCTCTGATCAATTGCTCGACGTTTGCAATTTCTCAGCTCGTGTCTACGAGATGGAGAGAGATAGTGACCGTGACGTTTGGTGGGTAGAGAAGCGCAAAGCCCCAGTGTTACTGCGCCTGTGAAAGCGCTTCCAAGGAAGGGTGCTGGCTAGCAAGAGCTTTCAGTGCTGGCACTTTTCATCTCTGAGCAATTGCTCGACGTTTGCAATTTCTCACCTGAGCTCTCTTTAGAGTGCGCGAGAGGATGAGCAGAAGATTAGGTGGCTAGAGAAGCCCAGAGCCCCACTGTTCTTAGGCCTACAAAAGCACTTCCAAGGAAGGGTGCTGGCTAGCAACAGCTTTCAGTGCTGGCACTTTTCATCGCTGAGCAATTGCTCGACGTTTGCAATTTCTCAGCTCGTGTCTACGAGACGGAAAGAGAATGATCGTGACGTTTGGTGTCTAGAGAAGCGCAAAGCCCCAGTGTTACTGCGCCTGTGAAAGCGCTTCCAAGGAAGGGTGCTGGCTAGCAACAGCTTTCAGTGCTGGCACTTTTCATCTCTGAGCAATTGCTCGACGTTTGCAATTTCTCAGCTCAGGTCTACGAGCCAGAGAGATAGTGACCGTGACATTTGGTGGCTAGAGAAGCGCAAAGCCCCAGTGTTACTGCGCCTGTGAAAGCGCTTCCAAGGAAGGGTGCTGGCTAGCAAGAGCTTTTAGTGCTGGCACTTTTCATCTCTGAGCAATTGTTCGACCTTTGCAATTTCTCAGCTCGTGTCTACGAGACAGAGAGATAGTGACCGTGACATTTGGTGGGTAGAGAAGCGCAAAGCCCCAGTATTACTGCGCCTGTGAAAGCGCTTCCAAGGAAGGGTGCTGGCTAGCAACAGCTTTCAGTGCTGGCACTTTTCATCTCTGAGCAATTGCTCAACGTTTGCAATTTCTCACCTCAGCTCTCTTTAGAGTGCGCGAGAGGATGAGCAGAAGACTAGGTGGCTAGAGAAGCCCAGAGCCCCACTGTTCTTAGGCCTACAAAAGCACTTCCAAGGAAGGGTGCTGGCTAGCAACAGCTTTCAGTGCTGGCACTTTTCATCGCTGAGCAATTGCTCGACGTTTGCAATTTCTCAGCTCGTGTCTACGAGACGGAAAGAGAATGACCGTGACATTTGGTGTGTAGAGAAGCGCAAAGCCCCAGTGTTACTGCGCCTGTGAAAGCGCTTCCAAGGAAGGGTGCTGGCTAGCAACAGCTTTCAGTGCTGGCACTTTTCATCTCTGAGCAATTGCTCGACCTTTGCAATTTCTCACCTGAGCTCTCTTTACAGTGCACGAGAGGATGAGCAGAAGATTAGGTGGCTAGAGAAACACAGAGCCCCAGTGTTCTTAGGCCTACAAAAGCGCATCCAAGGAAGGGTGCTGGCTAGCAAGAGCTTTCAGTGCTGGCACTTTTCATCTCTGATCAATTGCTCGACGTTTGCAATTTCTCAGCTCGTGTCTACGAGACGGAGAGAGATAGTGACCGTGACGTTTGGTGGGTAGAGAAGCCCAGAGCCCCAGTGTTCTTAGGCCTACAAAAGCTCTACCAAGGAAGGGTGCTGGCTAGCAAGAGCTTTCAGTGCTGGCACTTTTAATCTCTGAGCAATTGCTCGACGTTTGCAATTTCTCACCTGAGCTCTCTTTAGAGTGCGCGAGAGGATGAGCAGAAGATTAGGTGGCTAGAGAAGCCCAGAGCCCCAGTGTTCTTAGGCCTACAAAAGCACTTCCAAGGAAGGGTGCTGGCTAGCAACAGCTTTCAGTGCTGGCACTTTTAATCTCTGAGCAATTGCTCGACGTTTGCAATTTCTCACCTGAGCTCTCTTTAGAGTGCGCGAGAGGATGAGCAGAAGATTAGGTGGCTAGAGAAGCCCAGAGCCCCTGTGTTCTAAGGGCTACAAGAGCGCTTCCAAGGAAGGGTGCTGGCTAGCAACAGCTTTCAGTGCTGGCACTTTTCATCTCTGAGCAATTGTTCGACCTTTGCAATTTCTCAGCTCGTGTCTACGAGACAGAGAGATAGTGACCGTGACGTTTGGTGGGTAGAGAAGCGCAAAGCCCCAGTGTTGCTGCGCCTGTGAAAGCGCTTCCAAGGAAGGGTGCTGGCTAGCAACAGTTTTCAGTGCTGGCACTTTTCATCTCTGAGCAATTGCTCGACGTTTGCAATTTCTCACCTGAGCTCTCTTTAGAGTGCGCGAGAGGTTGAGCAGAATATTAGGTGGCTAGAGAAACACAGAGCCCCAGTGTTCTTAGGCCTACAAAAGCGCATCCAAGGAAGGGTGCTGTCTAGCAAGAGCTTTCAGTGCTGGCACTTTTCATCTCTGAGCAATTGCTCGACGTTTGCAATTTCTCAGCTCGTGTCTACGAGACGGAGATAGATAGTGACTGTGACGTTTGGTGGGTAGAGAAGCGCAAAGCCCCAGTGTTGCTGCGCCTGTGAAAGCGCTTCCAAGGAAGGGTGCTGGCTAGCAAGAGCTTTCAGTGCTGGCACTTTTCATCTCTGAGCAATTGCTCGACCTTTGCAATTTCTCAGCTCGTGTCTACGAGCCAGAGAGATAGTGACCGTGACATTTGGTGGCTAGAGAAGCGCAAAGCCCCAGTGTTACTGCGCCTGTGAAAGCGCTTCCAAGGAAGGGTGCTGGCTAGCAAGAGCTTTCGGTGCTGGCACTTTTCATCTCTGAGCAATTGTTCGACCTTTGCAATTTCTCAGCTCGTGTCTACGAGACGGAGAGATAGTGACCGTGACATTTGGTGGCTAGAGAAGCGCAAAGCCCCAGTATTACTGCGCCTGTGAAAGCGCTTCCAAGGAAGGGTGCTGGCTAGCAACAGCTTTCAGTGCTGGCACTTTTCATCTCTGAGCAATTGCTCAACGTTTGCAATTTCTCACCTGAGCTCTCGTTAGAGTGCGCGAGAGGATGAGCAGAAGACTAGGTGGCTAGAGAAGCCCAGAGCCCCACTGTTCTTAGGCCTACAAAAGCACTTCCAAGGAAGGGTGCTGGCTAGCAACAGCTTTCAGTGCTGGCACTTTTCATCGCTGAGCAATTGCTCGACGTTTGCAATTTCTCAGCTCGTGTCTACGAGACGGAAAGAGAATGACCGTGACGTTTGGTGTCTAGAGAAGCGCAAAAGCCCCAGTGTTACTGCGCCTGTGAAAGCGCTTCCAAGGAAGGGTGCTGGCTAGCAACAGCTTTCAGTGCTGGCACTTTTCATCTCTGAGCAATTGCTCGACCTTTGCAATTTCTCACCTGAGCTTTCTTTAAAGTGCGCGAGAGGACGAGCAGAAGATTAGGTGGCTAGAGAAGCCCAGAGCCCCAGTGTTCTTAGGCCTACAAAAGCGCTTCCAAGGAAGGGTGCTGGCTAGCAACAGCTTTCAGTGCTGGCACTTTTCATCGCTGAGCAATTGCTCAATGTTTGCAATTTCTCAGCTCGTGTCTACGAGACGGAAAGAGAATGACCGTGACGTTTGGTGGGTAGAGAAGCGCAAAGCCCCAGTGTTGCTGCGCCTGTGAAAGCGCTTCCAAGGAAGGGTGCTGGCTAGCAACAGTTTTCAGTGCTGGCACTTTTCATCTCTGAGCAATTGCTCGACCTTTGCAATTTCTCACCTGAGCTCTCTTTACAGTGCACGAGAGGATGAGCAGAAGATTAGGTGGCTAGAGAAACACAGAGCCCCACTGTTCTTAGGCGTACAAAAGCGCATCCAAGGACGAGTGCTGGCGAGCAAGAGCTTTCAGTGCTGGCACTTTTCATCTCTGATCAATTGCTCGACGTTTGCAATTTCTCAGCTCGTGTCTACGAGATGGAGAGAGATAGTGACCGTGACGTTTGGTGGGTAGAGAAGCGCAAAGCCCCAGTGTTACTGCGCCTGTGAAAGCGCTTCCAAGGAAGGGTGCTGGCTAGCAAGAGCTTTCAGTGCTGGCACTTTTCATCTCTGAGCAATTGCTCGACGTTTGCAATTTCTCACCTGAGCTCTCTTTAGAGTGCGCGAGAGGATGAGCAGAAGATTAGGTGGCTAGAGAAGCCCAGAGCCCCACTGTTCTTAGGCCTACAAAAGCACTTCCAAGGAAGGGTGCTGGCTAGCAACAGCTTTCAGTGCTGGCACTTTTCATCGCTGAGCAATTGCTCGACGTTTGCAATTTCTCAGCTCGTGTCTACGAGACGGAAAGAGAATGATCGTGACGTTTGGTGTCTAGAGAAGCGCAAAGCCCCAGTGTTACTGCGCCTGTGAAAGCGCTTCCAAGGAAGGGTGCTGGCTAGCAACAGCTTTCAGTGCTGGCACTTTTCATCTCTGAGCAATTGCTCGACGTTTGCAATTTCTCAGCTCAGGTCTACGAGCCAGAGAGATAGTGACCGTGACATTTGGTGGCTAGAGAAGCGCAAAGCCCCAGTGTTACTGCGCCTGTGAAAGCGCTTCCAAGGAAGGGTGCTGGCTAGCAAGAGCTTTCAGTGCTGGCACTTTTCATCTCTGAGCAATTGTTCGACCTTTGCAATTTCTCAGCTCGTGTCTACGAGACAGAGAGATAGTGACCGTGACATTTGGTGGGTAGAGAAGCGCAAAGCCCCAGTATTACTGCGCCTGTGAAAGCGCTTCCAAGGAAGGGTGCTGGCTAGCAACAGCTTTCAGTGCTGGCACTTTTCATCTCTGAGCAATTGCTCAACGTTTGCAATTTCTCACCTGATCTCTCTTTAGAGTGCGCGAGAGGATGAGCAGAAGACTAGGTGGCTAGAGAAGCCCAGAGCCCCACTGTTCTTAGGCCTACAAAAGCACTTCCAAGGAAGGGTGCTGGCTAGCAACAGCTTTCAGTGCTGGCACTTTTCATCGCTGAGCAATTGCTCGACGTTTGCAATTTCTCAGCTCGTGTCTACGAGACGGAAAGAGAATGACCGTGACATTTGGTGTGTAGAGAAGCGCAAAGCCCCAGTGTTACTGCGCCTGTGAAAGCGCTTCCAAGGAAGGGTGCTGGCTAGCAACAGCTTTCAGTGCTGGCACTTTTCATCTCTGAGCAATTGCTCGACGTTTGCAATTTCTCACCTGAGCTCTCTTTACAGTGCACGAGAGGATGAGCAGAAGATTAAGTGGCTAGAGAAACACAGAGCCCCAGTGTTCTTAGGCCTACAAAAGCGCATCCAAGGAAGGGTGCTGGCTAGCAAGAGCTTTCAGTGCTGGCACTTTTCATCTCTGATCAATTGCTCGACGTTTGCAATTTCTCAGCTCGTGTCTACGAGACGGAGAGAGATAGTGACCGTGACGTTTGGTGGGTAGAGAAGCCCAGAGCCCCAGTGTTCTTAGGCCTACAAAAGCTCTACCAAGGAAGGGTGCTGGCTAGCAAGAGCTTTCAGTGCTGGCACTTTTAATCTCTGAGCAATTGCTCGACGTTTGCAATTTCTCACCTGAGCTCTCTTTAGACTGCGCGAGAGGATGAGCAGAAGATTAGGTGGCTAGAGAAGCCCAGAGCCCCAGTGTTCTTAGGCCTACAAAAGCACTTCCAAGGAAGGGTGCTGGCTAGCAACAGCTTTCAGTGCTGGCACTTTTAATCTCTGAGCAATTGCTCGACGTTTGCAATTTCTCACCTGAGCTCTCTTTAGAGTGCGCGAGAGGATGAGCAGAAGATTAGGTGGCTAGAGAAGCCCAGAGCCCCTGTGTTCTAAGGGCTACAAGAGCGCTTCCAAGGAAGGGTGCTGGCTAGCAACAGCTTTCAGTGCTGGCACTTTTCATCTCTGAGCAATTGCTCGACGTTTGCAATTTCTCAGCTCGTGTCTACGAGACAGAGAGATAGTGACCGTGACGTTTGGTGGGTAGAGAAGCGCAAAGCCCCAGTGTTGCTGCGCCTGTGAAAGCGCTTCCAAGGAAGGGTGCTGGCTAGCAACAGTTTTCAGTGCTGGCACTTTTCATCTCTGAGCAATTGCTGGACGTTTGCAATTTCTCACCTGAGCTCTCTTTAGAGTGCACGAGAGGATGAGCAGAAGATTAGGTGGCTAGAGAAACACAGAGCCCCACTGTTCTTAGGCGTACAAAAGCGCATCCAAGGACGGGTGCTGGCTAGCAACAGCTTTCAGTGCTGGCACTTTTCATCTCTGATCAATTGCTCGACCTTTGCAATTTCTCAGCTCGTGTCTACGAGACGGAGAGAGATAGTGACCGTGATGTTTGGTGGCTAGAGAAGCGTAAAGCCCCAGTGTTGCTATGCCTGTGAAAGCGCTTCCAAGGAAGGGTGCTGGCTAGCAACAGCTTTCAGTGCTGGCACTTTTCATCTCTGAGCAATTGCTCGACCTTTGCAATTTCTCACCTGAGCTCTCTTTAGAGTGCGCGAGAGGATGAGCAGAAGATTAGGTGGCTAGAGAAACACAGAGCCCCACTGTTCTTAGGCCTACAAAAGCACTTCCAAGGAAGGGTGCTGGCTAGCAGGAGCTTTCTGTGCTGGCACTTTTCATCTCTGAGCAATTGCTCGACGTTTGCAATTTCTCACCTGAGCTCTCTTTAGAGTGCGCAAGAGGATGAGCAGAAGATTAGGTGGCTAGAGAAACACAGAGCCCCAGTGTTCTTAGGCGTACAAAAGCGCTTCCAAGGACGGGTGCTGGCTAGCAACAGCTTTCAGTGCTGGCACTTTTCATCTCTGATCAATTGCTCAACGTTTGCAATTTCTCAGCTCGTGTCTACGAGACGGAAAGAGAATGACCGTGACGTTTGGTGTCTAGAGAAGCGCAAAGCCCCAGTGTTGCTGCGCCTGTGAAAGCGCTTCCAAGGAAGGGTGCTGGCTAGCAAGAGCTTTCAGTGCTGGCACTTTTCATCTCTGAGCAATTGCTCGACCTTTGCAATTTCTCACCTGAGCTCTCTTTAGAGTGCGCGAGAGGATGAGCAGAAGATTAGGTGGCTAGAGAAGCCCAGAGCCCCACTGTTCTTAGGCCTACAAAAGCACTTCCAAGGAAGGGTGCTGGCTAGCAACAGCTTTCAGTGCTGGCACTTTTCATCGCTGAGCAATTGCTCGACGTTTGCAATTTCTCAGCTCGTGTCTACGAGACGGAAAGAGAATGACCGTGACGTTTGGTGTCTAGAGAAGCGCAAAAGCCCCAGTGTTACTGCGCCTGTGAAAGCGCTTCCAAGGAAGGGTGCTGGCTAGCAAGAGCTTTCAGTGCTGGCACTTTTCATCTCTGAGCAATTGCTCGACGTTTGCAATTTCTCACCTGAGCTCTCTTTAGAGTGCGCGAGAGGATGAGCAGAAGATTAGGTGGCTAGAGAAGCCCAGAGCCCCAGTGTTCTTAGGCCTACAAGAGCGTTTCCAAGGAAGGGTGCTGGCTAGCAACAGTTTTCAGTGCTGGCACTTTTCATCTCTGAGCAGTTGCTCGACGTTTGCAATTTCTCAGCTCGTGTCTATGAGACGGAGAGATAGTGACCATAACGTTTGGTGGGTAGAGAAGCGCAAAGCCCCAGTGTTGCTGCGCCTGTGAAAGCGCTTCCAAGGAAGGGTGCTGGCTAGCAACAGTTTTCAGTGCTGGCACTTTTCATCTCTGAGCAATTGCTCGACGTTTGCAATTTCTCACCTGAGCTCTCTTTAGAGTGCGCGAGAGGTTGAGCAGAATATTAGGTGGCTAGAGAAACACAGAGCCCCAGTGTTCTTAGGCCTACAAAAGCGCATCCAAGGAAGGGTGCTGTCTAGCAAGAGCTTTCAGTGCTGGCACTTTTCATCTCTGAGCAATTGCTCGACGTTTGCAATTTCTCAGCTCGTGTCTACGAGACGGAGATAGATAGTGACTGTGACGTTTGGTGGGTAGAGAAGCGCAAAGCCCCAGTGTTGCTGCGCCTGTGAAAGCGCTTCCAAGGAAGGGTGCTGGCTAGCAAGAGCTTTCAGTGCTGGCACTTTTCATCTCTGAGCAATTGCTCGACCTTTGCAATTTCTCAGCTCGTGTCTACGAGCCAGAGAGATAGTGACCGTGACATTTGGTGGCTAGAGAAGCGCAAAGCCCCAGTGTTACTGCGCCTGTGAAAGCGCTTCCAAGGAAGGGTGCTGGCTAGCAAGAGCTTTCAGTGCTGGCACTTTTCATCTCTGAGCAATTGTTCGACCTTTGCAATTTCTCAGCTCGTGTCTACGAGACGGAGAGATAGTGACCGTGACATTTGGTGGCTAGAGAAGCGCAAAGCCCCAGTATTACTGCGCCTGTGAAAGCGCTTCCAAGGAAGGGTGCTGGCTAGCAACAGCTTTCAGTGCTGGCACTTTTCATCTCTGAGCAATTGCTCAACGTTTGCAATTTCTCACCTGAGCTCTCGTTAGAGTGCGCGAGAGGATGAGCAGAAGACTAGGTGGCTAGAGAAGCCCAGAGCCCCACTGTTCTTAGGCCTACAAAAGCACTTCCAAGGAAGGGTGCTGGCTAGCAACAGCTTTCAGTGCTGGCACTTTTCATCGCTGAGCAATTGCTCGACGTTTGCAATTTCTCAGCTCGTGTCTACGAGACGGAAAGAGAATGACCGTGACGTTTGGTGTCTAGAGAAGCGCAAAAGCCCCAGTGTTACTGCGCCTGTGAAAGCGCTTCCAAGGAAGGGTGCTGGCTAGCAAGAGCTTTCAGTGCTGGCACTTTTCATCTCTGATCAATTGCTCGACGTTTGCAATTTCTCACCTGAGCTTTCTTTAAAGTGCGCGAGAGGACGAGCAGAAGATTAGGTGGCTAGAGAAGCCCAGAGCCCCAGTGTTCTTAGGCCTACAAGAGCGTTTCCAAGGAAGGGTGCTGGCTAGCAACAGTTTTCAGTGCTGGCACTTTTCATCTCTGAGCAGTTGCTCGACGTTTGCAATTTCTCAGCTCGTGTCTATGAGACGGAGAGATAGTGACCATAACGTTTGGTGGGTAGAGAAGCGCAAAGCCCCAGTGTTGCTGCGCCTGTGAAAGCGCTTCCAAGGAAGGGTGCTGGCTAGCAACAGTTTTCAGTGCTGGCACTTTTCATCTCTGAGCAATTGCTCGACGTTTGCAATTTCTCACCTGAGCTCTCTTTAGAGTGCGCGAGAGGTTGAGCAGAATATTAGGTGGCTAGAGAAACACAGAGCCCCAGTGTTCTTATGCCTACAAAAGCGCATCCAAGGAAGGGTGCTGTCTAGCAAGAGCTTTCAGTGCTGGCACTTTTCATCTCTGATCAATTGCTCGACGTTTGCAATTTCTCAGCTCGTGTCTACGAGACGGAGATAGATAGTGACTGTGACGTTTGGTGGGTAGAGAAGTGCAAAGCCCCAGTGTTGCTGCGCCTGTGAAAGCGCTTCCAAGGAAGGGTGCTGGCTAGCAAGAGCTTTCAGTGCTGGCACTTTTCATCTCTGAGCAATTGCTCGACCTTTGCAATTTCTCAGCTCGTGTCTACGAGCCAGAGAGATAGTGACCGTGACATTTGGTGGCTAGAGAAGCGCAAAGCCCCAGTGTTACTGCGCCTGTGAAAGCGCTTCCAAGGAAGGGTGCTGGCTAGCAAGAGCTTTCAGTGCTGGCACTTTTCATCTCTGAGCAATTGTTCGACCTTTGCAATTTCTCAGCTCGTGTCTACGAGACGGAGAGATAGTGACCGTGACATTTGGTGGCTAGAGAAGCGCAAAGCCCCAGTATTACTGCGCCTGTGAAAGCGCTTCCAAGGAAGGGTGCTGGCTAGCAACAGCTTTCAGTGCTGGCACTTTTCATCTCTGAGCAATTGCTCGACCTTTGCAATTTCTCACCTGAGCTCTCTTTACAGTGCACGAGAGGATGAGCAGAAGATTAGGTGGCTAGAGAAACACAGAGCCCCACTGTTCTTAGGCGTACAAAAGCGCATCCAAGGAAGGGTGCTGGCTAGCAACAGCTTTCAGTGCTGGCACTTTTCATCTCTGAGCAATTGCTCGACGTTTGCAATTTCTCAGCTCAGGTCTACGAGCCAGAGAGATAGTGACCGTGACATTTGGTGGCTAGAGAAGCGCAAAGCCCCAGTGTTACTGCGCCTGTGAAAGCGCTTCCAAGGAAGGGTGCTGGCTAGCAAGAGCTTTCAGTGCTGGCACTTTTCATCTCTGAGCAATTGCTCGACCTTTGCAATTTCTCACCTGAGCTCTCTTTACAGTGCGCGAGAGGATGAGCAGAAGATTAGGTGGCTAGAGAAGCCCAGAGCCCCACTGTTCTTAGGCCTACAAAAGCACTTCCAAGGAAGGGTGCTGGCTAGCAACAGCTTTCAGTGCTGGCACTTTTCATCTCTGAGCAATTGCTCGACGTTTGCAATTTCTCACCTGAGATCTCTTTAGACTGCGCGAGAGGATGAGCAGAAGATTAGGTGGCTAGAGAAGCCCAGAGCCCCACTGTTCTTAGGCCTACAAAAGCGCTTCCAAGGAAGGGTGCTGGCTAGCAACAGCTTTCAGTGCTGGCACTTTTCATCTCTGAGCAATTGCTCGACGTTTGCAATTTCTCAGCTCGTGTCTACGAGACAGAGAGATAGTGACCGTGACGTTTGGTGGGTAGAGAAGCGCAAAGCCCCAGTGTTGCTGCGCCTGTGAAAGCGCTTCCAAGGAAGGGTGCTGGCTAGCAAGAGCTTTCAGTGCTGGCACTTTTCATCTCTGAGCAATTGCTCGACGTTTGCAATTTCTCAGCTCGTGTCTACGAGCCAGAGAGATAGTGACCGTGACATTTGGTGGCTAGAGAAGCGCAAAGCCCCAGTGTTACTGCGCCTGTGAAAGCGCTTCCAAGGAAGGGTGCTGGCTAGCAACAGCTTTCAGTGCTGGCACTTTTCATCTCTGAGCAATTGTTCGACCTTTGCAATTTCTCAGCTCGTGTCTACGAGACGGAGAGATAGTGACCGTGACATTTGGTGGCTAGAGAAGCGCAAAGCCCCAGTATTACTGCGCCTGTGAAAGCGCTTCCAAGGAAGGGTGCTGGCTAGCAACAGCTTTCAGTGCTGGCACTTTTCATCTCTGAGCAATTGCTCAACGTTTGCAATTTCTCACCTGAGCTCTCGTTAGAGTGCGCGAGAGGATGAGCAGAAGATTAGGTGGCTAGAGAAGCCCAGAGCCCCACTGTTCTTAGGCCTACAAAAGCACTTCCAAGGAAGGGTGCGGGCTAGCAACAGCTTTCAGTGCTGGCACTTTTCATCGCTGAGCAATTGCTCGACGTTTGCAATTTCTCAGCTCGTGTCTACGAGACGGAAAGAGAATGACCGTGACATTTGGTGTGTACAGAAGCGCAAAGCCCCAGTGTTACTGCGCCTGTGAAAGCGCTTCCAAGGAAGGGTGCTGGCTAGCAACAGCTTTCAGTGCTGGCACTTTTCATCTCTGAGCAATTGCTCGACCTTTGCAATTTCTCACCTGAGCTCTCTTTACAGTGCACGAGAGGATGAGCAGAAGATTAGGTGGCTAGAGAAACACAGAGCCCCAGTGTTCTTAGGCGTACAAAAGCGCATCCAAGGAAGGGTGCTGGCTAGCAACAGCTTTCAGTGCTGGCACTTTTCATCTCTGAGCAATTGCTCGACGTTTGCAATTTCTCAGCTCAGGTCTACGAGCCAGAGAGATAGTGACCGTGACATTTGGTGGCTAGAGAAGCGCAAAGCCCCAGTGTTACTGCGCCTGTGAAAGCGCTTCCAAGGAAGGGTGCTGGCTAGCAACAGTTTTCAGTGCTGGCACTTTTCATCTCTGAGCAATTGTTCGACCTTTGCAATTTCTCAGCTCGTGTCTACGAGACGGAGAGATAGTGACCGTGACATTTGGTGGCTAGAGAAGCGCAAAGCCCCAGTGTTGCTGTGCCTGTGAAAGCGCTTCCAAGGAAGGGTGCTGGCTAGCAAGAGCTTTCAGTGCTGGCACTTTTCATCTCTGAGCAATTGCTCGACCTTTGCAATTTCTCACCTGAGCTTTCTTTAGAGTGCGCGAGAGGATGAGCAGAAGATTAGGTGGCTAGAGAAACACAGAGCCCCAGTGTTCTTAGGCCTACAAAAGCACTTCCAAGGAAGGGTGCTGGCTAGCAAGAGCTTTCAGTGCTGGCACTTTTCATCTCTGAGCAATTGCTCGACGTTTGCAATTTCTCACCTGAGCTTTCTTTAGACTGCGCGAGAGGATGAGCAGAAGATTAGGTGGCTAGAGAAGCCCAGAGCCCCAGTGTTCTTAGGCCTACAAAAGCGCTTCCAAGGAAGGGTGCTGGCTAGCAACAGCTTTCAGTGCTGGCACTTTTCATCTCTGAGCAATTGCTCGACGTTTGCAATTTCTCAGCTCGTGTCTACGAGACAGAGAGATAGTGACCGTGACGTTTGGTGGGTAGAGAAGCGCAAAGCCCCAGTGTTGCTGCGCCTGTGAAAGCGCTTCCAAGGAAGGGTGCTGGCTAGCAACAGTTTTCAGTGCTGGCACTTTTCATCTCTGAGCAATTGCTCGACGTTTGCAATTTCTCACCTGAGCTCTCTTTACAGTGCAAGAGAGGATGAGCAGAAGATTAGGTGGCTAGAGAAACACAGAGCCCCACTGTTCTTAGGCGTACAAAAGCGCATCCAAGGACGGGTGCTGGCTAGCAAGAGCTTTCAGTGCTGGCACTTTTCATCTCTGAGCAATTGCTCGACCTTTGCAATTTCTCAGCTCGTGTCTACGAGACGGAGAGAGATAGTGACCGTGACGTTTGGTGGGTAGAGAAGCGCAAAGCCCCAGTGTTGCTACGCCTGTGAAAGCGCTTCCAAGGAAGGGTGCTGGCTAGCAACAGCTTTCAGTGCTGGCACTTTTCATCTCTGAGCAATTGCTCGACGTTTGCAATTTCTCACCTGAGCTCTCTTTAGAGTGCGCGAGAGGATGAGCAGAAGATTAGGTGGCTAGAGAAACACAGAGCCCCACTGTTCTTAGGCCTACAAAAGCACTTCCAAGGAAGGGTGCTGGCTAGCAACAGCTTTCAGTGCTGGCACTTTTCATCTCTGATCAATTGCTCGACGTTTGCAATTTCTCACCTGAGCTCTCTTTAGACTGCGCGAGAGGATAAGCAGAAGATTAGGTGGCTAGAGAAACACAGAGCCCCAGTGTTCTTAGGCCTACAAAAGCACTTCCAAGGAAGGGTGCTGGCTAGCAACAGCTTTCAGTGCTGGCACTTTTCATCGCTGAGCAATTGCTCAACGTTTGCAATTTCTCAGCTCGTGTCTACGAGACGGAAAGAGAATGACCGTGACGTTTGGTGGGTAGAGAAGCGCAAAGCCCCAGTGTTGCTGCGCCTGTGAAAGCGCTTCCAAGGAAGGGTGCTGGCTAGCAACAGTTTTCAGTGCTGGCACTTTTCATCTCTGATCAATTGCTCGACGTTTGCAATTTCTCACCTGAGCTTTCTTTAGAGTGCGCGAGAGGATGAGCAGAAGATTAGGTGGCTAGAGAAACACAGAGCCCCAGTGTTCTTAGGCGTACAAAAGCGCATCCAAGGACGGGTGCTGGCGAGCAAGAGCTTTCAGTGCTGGCACTTTTCATCTCTGAGCAATTGCTCGACGTTTGCAATTTCTCACCTGAGCTCTCTTTAGAGTGCGCGAGAGGATGAGCAGAAGATTAGGTGGCTAGAGAAGCCCAGAGCCCCAGTGTTCTTAGGCCTACAAAAGCACTTCTAAGGAAGGGTGCTGGCTAGCAACAGCTTTCAGTGCTGGCACTTTTCATCTCTGAGCAATTGCTCGACGTTTGCAATTTCTCACCTGAGCTCTCTTTAGAGTGCGCGAGAGGATGAGCAGAAGATTAGGTGGCTAGAGAAGCCCAGAGCCCCAGTGTTCTTAGGCCTACAAAAGCGCTTCCAAGGAAGGGTGCTGGCTAGCAACAGCTTTCAGTGCTGGCACTTTTCATCTCTGAGCAATTGCTCGACGTTTGCAATTTCTCAGCTCGTGTCTACGAGACAGAGAGATAGTGACCGTGACGTTTGGTGGGTAGAGAAGCGCAAAGCCCAAGTGTTGCTGCGCCTGTGAAAGCGCTTCCAAGGAAGGGTGCTGGCTAGCAACAGCTTTCAGTGCTGGCACTTTTCATCTCTGAGCAATTGCTCGACGTTTGCAATTTCTCACCTGAGCTCTCTTTAGAGTGCGCGAGAGGATGAGCAGAAGATTAGGTGGCTAGAGAAACACAGAGCCCCAGTGTTCTTAGGCGTACAAAAGCGCTTCCAAGGACGGGTGCTGGCTAGCAACAGCTTTCAGTGCTGGCACTTTTCATCTCTGATCAATTGCTCGACGTTTGCAATTTCTCAGCTCGTGTCTACGAGACGGAGAGAGATAGTGACGGTGACGTTTGGTGGCTAGAGAAGCGCAAAGCCCCAGTGTTGCTGCGCCTGTGAAAGCGCTTCCAAGGAAGGGTGCTGGCTAGCAAGAGCTTTCAGTGCTGGCACTTTTCATCTCTGAGCAATTGCTCGACGTTTGCAATTTCTCACCTGAGCTCTCTTTAGAGTGCGCGAGAGGATGAGCAGAAGATTAGGTGGCTAGAGAAACACAGAGCCCCACTGTTCTTAGGCCTACAAAAGCGCTTCCAAGGAAGGGTGCTGGCTAGCAACAGCTTTCAGTGCTGGCACTTTTCATCTCTGATCAATTGCTCGACCTTTGCAATTTCTCAGCTCGTGTCTACGAGACAGAGAGAGATAGTGACCGTGATGTTTGGTGGGTAGAGAAGCACAAAGCCCCAGTGTTGCTGCGCCTGTGAAAGCGCTTCCAAGGAAGGGTGCTGGCTAGCAAGAGCTTTCAGTGCTGGCACTTTTCATCTCTGAGCAATTGCTCGACGTTTGCAATTTCTCACCTGAGCTTTCTTTAGAGTGCGCGAGAGGATGAGCAGAAGATTAAGTGGCTAGAGAAGCCCAGAGCCCCACTGTTCTTAGGCCTACAAAAGCACTTCCAAGGAAGGGTGCTGGCTAGCAACAGCTTTCAGTGCTGGCACTTTTCATCTCTGAGCAATTGCTCGACGTTTGCAATTTCTCACCTGAGCTCTCTTTAGAGTGCGCGAGAGGATGAGCAGAAGATTAGGTGGCTAGAGAAACACAGAGCCCCAGTGTTCTTAGGCCTACAAGAGTGTTTCCAAGGAAGGGTGCTGGCACTTTTCATCTCTGAGCAATTGCTCGATGTTTGCAATTTCTCACCTGAGCTCTCGTTAGAGTGCGCGAGAGGATGAGCAGAAGATTAGGTGGCTAGAGAAACACAGAGCCCCAGTGTTCTTAGGGCTACAAGAGCGTTTCCAAGGAAGGGTGCTGGCTAGCAACAGCTTTCAGTGCTGGCACTTTTCATCTCTGAGCAATTGCTTGATGTTTGCAATTTCTCACCTGAGCTCTCTTTAGAGTGCGCGAGAGGATGAGCAGAAGATTAGGTGGCTAGAGAAACACAGAGCCCCAGTGTTCTTAGGCCTACAGGAGCGTTTCCAAGGAAGGGTGCCGGCTACCAAGAGCTTTCAGTGCTGGCACTTTTCATCTCTGAGCAATTGCTCGACGTTTGCAATTTCTCAGCTCGTGTCTACGAGACGGAGAGATAGTGACGGTGATGTTTGGTGGCTAGAGAAGCGCAAAGCCCCAGTGTTACTGCGCCTGTGAAAGCTCTTCCAAGGAAGGGTGCTGGCTAGCAAGAGCTTTCAGTGCTGGCACTTTTCATCTCTGAGCAATTGCTCGACCTTTGCAATTTCTCACCTGAGCTCTCTTTAGAGTGCGTGAGAGGATGAGCAGAAGATTAGGTGGCTAGAGAAACACAGAGCCCCAGTGTTCTTAGGCCTACAAGAGCGTTTCCAAGGAAGGGTGCTGGCTAGCAACAGCTTTCAGTGCTGGCACTTTTCATCTCTGAGCAATTGCTCGACGTTTGCAATTTCTCACCTGAGCTCTCTTTAGAGTGCGCGAGAGGATGAGTAGAAGATTAGGTGGCTAGAGAAGCCCAGAGCCCCTGTGTTCTAAGGGCTACAAGAGCGTTTCCAAGGAAGGGTGCCGGCTAGCAAGAGCTTTCAGTGCTGGCACTTTTCATCGCTGAGCAATTGCTCGACGTTTGCAATTTCTCAGCTCGTGTCTACGAGATGGAGAGATAGTGACCGTGACGTTTGGTGGCTAGAGAAGCGCAAAGCCCCAGTGTTGCTGCGCCTGTGAAAGCTCTTCCAATGAAGGGTGCTGGCTAGCAAGAGCTTTCAGTGCTGGCACTTTTCATCTCTGAGCAATTGCTCGACCTTTGCAATTTCTCACTTGATCTCTCTTTAGAGTGCGCGAGAGGATGAGCAGAAGATTAGGTGGCTGGAGAAGCCCAGAGCCCTTGTGTTCTAAGGCCTACAAAAGCGCTTCCAAGGAAGGGTGCTGGCTAGCAACAGCTTTCAGTGCTGGCACTTCTCATCTCTGAGCAATTGCTCGACGTTTGCAATTTCTCAGCTCGTGTCTACGAGCCAGAGAGATAGTGACCATAACGTTTGGTGGGTAGAGAAGCGCAAAGCCCCAGTGTTGCTGCGCCTGTGAAAGCGCTTCCAAGGAAGGGTGCTGGCTAGCAACAGTTTTCAGTGCTGGCACTTTTCATCTCTGAGCAATTGCTCGACCTTTGCAATTTCTCAGCTCGTGTCTACGAGTCGGAGAGATAGTGACCATGACGTTTGGTGGCTAGAGAAGCGCAAAGCCCCAGTGTTACTGCGCCTGTGAAAGCTCTTCCAAGGAAGGGTGCTGGCTAGCAAGAGCTTTCAGTGCTGGCACTTTTCATCTCTGAGCAATTGCTCGTTGTTTGCAATTTCTCACCTGAGCTCTCTTTAGAGTGAGCGAGAGGATGAGCAGAAGATTAGGTGGCTAGAGAAACACAGAGCCCCAGTGTTCTTAGTCCTACAAGAGCGTTTCCAAGGAAGGGTGCTGGCTAGCAACAGCTTTCAGTGCTGGCACTTTTCATCTCTGAGCAATTGCTCGATGTTTGCAATTTCTCACCTGAGCTCTCTTTAGAGTGCACGAGAGGATGAGTAGAAGATTAGGTGGCTAGAGAAGCCCAGAGCCCCTGTATTCTAAGGGCTACAAGAGCGTTTCCAAGGAAGGGTGCCGGCTAGCAAGAGCTTTCAGTGCTGGCACTTTTCATCGCTGAGCAATTGCTCGACGTTTGCAATTTCTCAGCTTGTGTCTACGAGATGGAGAGATAGTGACCGTGACATTTGGTGGCTAGAGAAGCGCAAAGCCCCAGTGTTGCTGCGCCTGTGAAAGCTCTTCCAAGGAAGGGTGCTGGCTAGCAAGAGCTTTCAGTGCTGGCACTTTTCATCTCTGAGCAATTGTTCGACCTCTGCAATTTCTCACTTGATCTCTCTTTAGAGTGCGCGAGAGGATGAGCAGAAGATTAGGTGGCTGGAGAAGCCCAGAGCCCTTGTGTTCTAAGGGCTACAAAAGCGCTTCCAAGGAAGGGTGCTGGCTAGCAAGAGCTTTCAGTGCTGGCACTTTTCATCTCTGAGCAATTGCTCGACGTTTGCAATTTCTCAGCTCGTGTCTACGAGCCAGAGAGATAGTGACCATAACGTTTGGTGGGTAGAGAAGCGCAAAGCCCCAGTGTTGCTGCGCCTGTGAAAGCGCTTCCAAGGAAGGGTGTTGGCTAGCAACAGTTTTCAGTGCTGGCACTTTTCATCTCTGATCAATTGCTCGACGTTTGCAATTTCTCACCTGAGCTTTCCTTAGAGTGCGCAAGAGGATGAGCAGAAGATTAGGTGGCTAGAGAAACACAGAGCCCCACTGTTCTTAGGCCTACAAAAGCGCTTCCAAGGAAGGGTGCTGGCTAGCAACAGCTTTCAGTGCTGGCACTTTTCATCTCTGATCAATTGCTCGACGTTTGCAATTTCTCAGCTCGTGTCTACGAGACAGAGAGAGATAGTGACCGTGATGTTTGGTGGGTAGAGAAGCACAAAGCCCCAGTGTTGCTGCGCCTGTGAAAGCTCTTCCAATGAAGGGTGCTGGCTAGCAAGAGCTTTCAGTGCTGGCACTTTTCATCTCTGAGCAATTGTTCGACCTTTGCAATTTCTCACTTGATCTCTCTTTAGAGTGCGCGAGAGGATGAGCAGAAGATTAGGTGGCTGGAGAAGCCCAGAGCCCTTGTGTTCTAAGGGCTACAAAAGCGCTTCCAAGGAAGGGTGCTGGCTAGCAACAGCTTTCAGTGCTGGCACTTTTCATCTCTGAGCAATTGCTCGACGTTTGCAATTTCTCAGCTCGTGTCTACGAGCCAGAGAGATAGTGACCATAACGTTTGGTGGGTAGAGAAGCGCAAAGCCCCAGTGTTGCTGCGCCTGTGAAAGCGCTTCCAAGGAAGGGTGCTGGCTAGCAACAGTTTTCAGTGCTGGCACTTTTCGTCTCTGAGCAATTGCTCGACGTTTGCAATTTCTCACCTGAGCTCTCTTTAGAGTGCGCGAGAGGATGAGCAGAAGATTAGGTGGCTAGAGAAACACAGAGCCCCACTGTTCTTAGGCCTACAAGAGCGCTTCCAAGGAAGGGTGCTGGCTAGCAACAGCTTTCAGTGCTGGCACTTTTCATCTCTGATCAATTGCTCGACGTTTGCAATTTCTCAGCTCGTGTCTACGAGACAGAGAGAGATAGTGACCGTGATGTTTGGTGGGTAGAGAAGCACAAAGCCCCAGTGTTGCTGAGCCTGTGAAAGCGCTTCCAAGGAAGGGTGCTGGCTAGCAAGAGCTTTCAGTGCTGGCACTTTTCATCTCTGAGCAATTGCTCGACGTTTGCAATTTCTCACCTGAGCTTTCTTTAGAGTGCGCGAGAGGATGAGCAGAAGATTAAGTGGCTAGAGAAGCCCAGAGCCCCACTGTTCTTAGGCCTACAAAAGCACTTCCAAGGAAGGGTGCTGGCTAGCAACAGCTTTCAGTGCTGGCACTTTTCATCTCTGAGCAATTGCTCGACGTTTGCAATTTCTCACCTGAGCTCTCTTTAGACTGCGCGAGAGGATGAGCAGAAGATTAGGTGGTTAGAGAAGCCCAGAGCCCCAGTGTTCTTAGGCCTACAAAAGCGCTTCCAAGGAAGGGTGCTAGCTAGCAACAGCTTTCAGTGCTGGCACTTTTCATCTCTGAGCAATTGCTCGACCTTTGCAATTTCTCAGCTCGTGTGTACGAGTCAGAGAGATAGTGACCGTGACGTTTGGTGGCTAGAGAAGCGCAAAGCCCCAGTGTTGCTGCGCCTGTGAAAGCGCTTCCAAGGAAGGGTGCTGGCTAGCAAGAGCTTTCAGTGCTGGCACTTTTCATCTCTGAGCAATTGCTCGACGTTTGCAATTTCTCACCTGAGCTTTCTTTAGAGTGCGTGAGAGGATGAGCAGAAGATTAAGTGGCTAGAGAAGCCCAGAGCCCCACTGTTCTTAGGCCTACAAAAGCACTTCCAAGGAAGGGTGCTGGCTAGCAACAGCTTTCAGTGCTGGCACGTTTCATCTCTGAGCAATTGCTCGACCTTTGCAATTTCTCGCCTGAGCTCTCTTTAGACTGCGTGAGAGGATGAGCAGAAGATTAGGTGGCTAGAGAAGCCCAGAGCCCCAGTGTTCTTAGGCCTACAAAAGCGCTTCCAAGGAAGGGTGCTGGCTAGCAAGAGCTTTCAGTGCTGGCACTTTTCATCTCTGAGCAATTGCTCGACGTTTGCAATTTCTCAGCTCGTGTCTACGAGACAGAGAGAGATAGTGACCGTGATGTTTGGTGGCTAGAGAAGCGCAAAGCCCCAGTGTTGCTGCGCCTGTGAAAGCGCTTCCAAGGAAGGGTGCTGGCTAGCAACAGGTTTCAGTGCTGGCACTTTTCATCTCTGAGCAATTGCTCGACGTTTGCAATTTCTCACCTGAGCTCTCTTTAGAGTGCGCGAGAGGATGAGCAGAAGATTAGGTGGCTAGAGAAACACAGAGCCCCAGTGTTCTTAGGCCTACAAGAGCGTTTCCAAGGAAGGGTGCTGGCTAGCAACAGCTTTCAGTGCTGGCACTTTTCATCTCTGAGCAATTGCTCGATGTTTGCAATTTCTCACCTGAGCTCTCTTTAGACTGCGCGAGAGGATGAGCAGAACATTAGGTGGCTAGAGAAGCCCAGAGCCCCTGTGTTCTAAGGGCTACAAGAGCGTTTCCAAGGAAGGGTGCTGGCTAGCAACAGCTTTCAGTGCTGGCACTTTTCATCGCTGAGCAATTGCTCGACGTTTGCAATTTCTCAGCTCGTGTCTACGAGACGGAGAGATAGTGACCGTGACATTTGGTGGCTAGAGAAGCGCAAAGCCCCAGTGTTGCTGCGCCTGTGAAAGCTCTTCCAAGGAAGGGTGCTGGCTAGCAACAGCTTTCAGTGCTGGCACTTTTCATCTCTGAGCAATTGCTCGACCTTTGCAATTTCTCACCTGAGCTTTCTTTAGAGTGCGCGAGAGGATGAGCAGAAGATTAGGTGGCTGGAGAAGCCCAGAGCCCCTGTGTTCTAAGGGCTACAAAAGCGCTTCCAAGGAAGGCTGCTGGCTAGCAACAGCTTTCAGTGCTGGCACTTTTCATCGCTGAGCAATTGCTTGACCTTTGCAATTACTCAGCTCGTGTCTACGAGACGGAGAGATAGTGACCATAACGTTTGGTGGGTAGAGAAGCGCAAAGCCCCAGTGTTGCTGCGCCTGTGAAAGCGCTTCCAAGGAAGGGTGCTGGCTAGCAAGAGCTTTCAGTGCTGGCACTTTTCATCTCTGAGCAATTGCTCGACCTTTGCAATTTCTCACCTGAGCTCTCTTTAGAGTGCGCAAGAGGATGAGCAGAAGATTAGGTGGCTAGAGAAACACAGAGCCCCAGTGTTCTTAGGGCTACAAAAGCGCTTCCAAGGAAGGGTGCTGGCTAGCAACAGCTTTCAGTGCTGGCACTTTTCATCTCTGAGCAATTGCTCGACGTTTGCAATTTCTCACCTGAGCTCTCTTTACAGTGCAAGAGAGGATGAGCAGAAGATTAGGTGGCTAGAGAAGCCCAGAGCCCCTGTGTTCTATGGGCTACAAGAGCGTTTCCAAGGAAGGGTGCTGGCTAGCAACAGCTTTCAGTGCTGGCACTTTTCATCGCTGAGCAATTGCTCGACGTTTGCAATTTCTCAGCTCGTGTCTACGAGACGGAGAGATAGTGACCGTGACATTTGGTGGGTAGAGAAGCGCAAAGCCCCAGTGTTGCTGCGCCTGTGAAAGCTCTTCCAAGGAAGGGTGCTGGCTAGCAAGAGGTTTCAGTGCTGGCACTTTTCATCTCTGAGCAATTGTTCGACGTTTGCAATTTCTCACCTGAGCTTTCTTTAGAGTGCGCGAGAGGATGAGCAGAAGATTAGGTGGCTGGAGAAGCCCAGAGCCCTTGTGTTCTAAGGGCTACAAAAGCGCTTCCAAGGAAGGGTGCTGGCTAGCAACAGCTTTCAGTGCTGGCACTTTTCATCTCTGAGCAATTGCTCGACGTTTGCAATTTCTCAGCTCGTGTGTACGAGACGGAGAGATAGTGACCATAACGTTTGGTGGGTAGAGAAGCGCAAAGCCCCAGTGTTGCTGCGCCTGTGAAAGCGCTTCCAAGGAAGGGTGCTGGCTAGCAACAGTTTTCAGTGCTGGCACTTTTCATCTCTGAGCAATTGCTCGACGTTTGCAATTTCTCACCTGAGCTCTCTTTAGAGTGCGCAAGAGGATGAGCAGAAGATTAGGTGGCTAGAGAAACACAGAGCCCCAGTGTTCTTAGGCGTACAAAAGCGCATCCAAGGAAGGGTGCTGGCTAGCAACAGCTTTCAGTGCTGGCACTTTTCATCTCTGAGCAATTGCTCGACGTTTGCAATTTCTCAGCTCAGGTCTACGAGCCAGAGAGATAGTGACCGTGACATTTGGTGGCTAGAGAAGCGCAAAGCCCCAGTGTTACTGCGCCTGTGAAAGCGCTTCCAAGGAAGGGTGCTGGCTAGCAACAGTTTTCAGTGCTGGCACTTTTCATCTCTGAGCAATTGTTCGACCTTTGCAATTTCTCAGCTCGTGTCTACGAGACGGAGAGATAGTGACCGTGACATTTGGTGGCTAGAGAAGCGCAAAGCCCCAGTGTTGCTGTGCCTGTGAAAGCGCTTCCAAGGAAGGGTGCTGGCTAGCAAGAGCTTTCAGTGCTGGCACTTTTCATCTCTGAGCAATTGCTCGACGTTTGCAATTTCTCACCTGAGCTCTCTTTACAGTGCGCGAGAGGATGAGCAGAAGATTAGGTGGCTAGAGAAACACAGAGCCCCAGTGTTCTTAGGCCTACAAAAGCACTTCCAAGGAAGGGTGCTGGCTAGCAACAGCTTTCAGTGCTGGCACTTTTCATCTCTGAGCAATTGCTCGACGTTTGCAATTTCTCACCTGAGATCTCTTTAGACTGCGCGAGAGGATGAGCAGAAGATTAGGTGGCTAGAGAAGCCCAGAGCCCCACTGTTCTTAGGCCTACAAAAGCGCTTCCAAGGAAGGGTGCTGGCTAGCAACAGCTTTCAGTGCTGGCACTTTTCATCTCTGAGCAATTGCTCGACGTTTGCAATTTCTCAGCTCGTGTCTACGAGACAGAGAGATAGTGACCGTGACGTTTGGTGGGTAGAGAAGCGCAAAGCCCCAGTGTTGCTGCGCCTGTGAAAGCGCTTCCAAGGAAGGGTGCTGGCTAGCAAGAGCTTTCAGTGCTGGCACTTTTCATCTCTGAGCAATTGCTCGACCTTTGCAATTTCTCAGCTCGTGTCTACGAGCCAGAGAGATAGTGACCGTGACATTTGGTGGCTAGAGAAGCGCAAAGCCCCAGTGTTACTGCGCCTGTGAAAGCGCTTCCAAGGAAGGGTGCTGGCTAGCAAGAGCTTTCAGTGCTGGCACTTTTCATCTCTGAGCAATTGTTCGACCTTTGCAATTTCTCAGCTCGTGTCTACGAGACGGAGAGATAGTGACCGTGACATTTGGTGGCTAGAGAAGCGCAAAGCCCCAGTATTACTGCGCCTGTGAAAGCGCTTCCAAGGAAGGGTGCTGGCTAGCAACAGCTTTCAGTGCTGGCACTTTTCATCTCTGAGCAATTGCTCAACGTTTGCAATTTCTCACCTGAGCTCTCGTTAGAGTGCGCGAGAGGATGAGCAGAAGACTAGGTGGCTAGAGAAGCCCAGAGCCCCAGTGTTCTTAGGCCTACAAAAGCACTTCCAAGGAAGGGTGCGGGCTAGCAACAGCTTTCAGTGCTGGCACTTTTCATCGCTGAGCAATTGCTCGACGTTTGCAATTTCTCAGCTCGTGTCTACGAGACGGAAAGAGAATGACCGTGACATTTGGTGTGTACAGAACCGCAAAGCCCCAGTGTTACTGCGCCTGTGAAAGCGCTTCCAAGGAAGGGTGCTGGCTAGCAACAGCTTTCAGTGCTGGCACTTTTCATCTCTGAGCAATTGCTCGACCTTTGCAATTTCTCACCTGAGCTCTCTTTACAGTGCGCGAGAGGATGAGCAGAAGATTAGGTGGCTAGAGAAACACAGAGCCCCACTGTTCTTAGGCGTACAAAAGCGCATCCAAGGACGGGTGCTGGCTAGCAACAGCTTTCAGTGCTGGCACTTTTCATCTCTGATCAATTGCTCGACCTTTGCAATTTCTCAGCTCGTGTCTACGAGACGGAGAGAGATAGTGACCGTGACGTTTGGTGGCTAGAGAAGCGCAAAGCCCCAGTGTTGCTACGCCTGTGAAAGCGCTTCCAAGGAAGGGTGCTGGCTAGCAACAGCTTTCAGTGCTGGCACTTTTCATCTCTGAGCAATTGCTCGACGTTTGCAATTTCTCACCTGAGCTCTCTTTAGAGTGCGTGAGAGGATGAGCAGAAGATTAGGTGGCTAGAGAAACACAGAGCCCCACTGTTCTTAGGCCTACAAAAGCGCATCCAAGGAAGGGTGCTGGCTAGCAACAGCTTTCAGTGCTGGCACTTTTCATCTCTGAGCAATTGCTCGACGTTTGCAATTTCTCACCTGAGCTCTCTTTACAGTGCAAGAGAGGATGAGCAGAAGATTAGGTGGCTAGAGAAGCCCAGAGCCCCTGTGTTCTATGGGCTACAAGAGCGTTTCCAAGGAAGGGTGCTGGCTAGCAAGAGCTTTCAGTGCTGGCACTTTTCATCTCTGATCAATTGCTCGACGTTTGCAATTTCTCAGCTCGTGTCTACGAGACGGAGAGATAGTGACCGTGACATTTGGTGGGTAGAGAAGCGCAAAGCCCCAGTGTTGCTGCGCCTGTGAAAGCTCTTCCAAGGAAGGGTGCTGGCTAGCAAGAGGTTTCAGTGCTGGCACTTTTCATCTCTGAGCAATTGTTCGACGTTTGCAATTTCTCACCTGAGCTTTCTTTAGAGTGCGCGAGAGGATGAGCAGAAGATTAGGTGGCTGGAGAAGCCCAGAGCCCTTGTGTTCTAAGGGCTACAAAAGCGCTTCCAAGGAAGGGTGCTGGCTAGCAACAGCTTTCAGTGCTGGCACTTTTCATCTCTGAGCAATTGCTCGACGTTTGCAATTTCTCAGCTCGTGTGTACGAGACGGAGAGATAGTGACCATAACGTTTGGTGGGTAGAGAAGCGCAAAGCCCCAGTGTTGCTGCGCCTGTGAAAGCGCTTCCAAGGAAGGGTGCTGGCTAGCAACAGTTTTCAGTGCTGGCACTTTTCATCTCTGAGCAATTGCTCGACGTTTGCAATTTCTCACCTGAGCTCTCTTTAGAGTGCGCAAGAGGATGAGCAGAAGATTAGGTGGCTAGAGAAACACAGAGCCCCACTGTTCTAAGGGCTACAAAAGCGCTTCCAAGGAAGGGTGCTGGCTAGCAACAGCTTTCAGTGCTGGCACTTTTCATCTCTGAGCAATTGCTCGACGTTTGCAATTTCTCAGCTCAGGTCTACGAGCCAGAGAGATAGTGACCGTGACATTTGGTGGCTAGAGAAGCGCAAAGCCCCAGTGTTACTGCGCCTGTGAAAGCGCTTCCAAGGAAGGGTGCTGGCTAGCAACAGTTTTCAGTGCTGGCACTTTTCATCTCTGAGCAATTGTTCGACCTTTGCAATTTCTCAGCTCGTGTCTACGAGACGGAGAGATAGTGACCGTGACATTTGGTGGCTAGAGAAGCGCAAAGCCCCAGTGTTGCTGTGCCTGTGAAAGCGCTTCCAAGGAAGGGTGCTGGCTAGCAAGAGCTTTCAGTGCTGGCACTTTTCATCTCTGAGCAATTGCTCGACGTTTGCAATTTCTCACCTGAGCTCTCTTTACAGTGCGCGAGAGGATGAGCAGAAGATTAGGTGGCTAGAGAAACACAGAGCCCCAGTGTTCTTAGGCCTACAAAAGCACTTCCAAGGAAGGGTGCTGGCTAGCAACAGCTTTCAGTGCTGGCACTTTTCATCTCTGAGCAATTGCTCGACGTTTGCAATTTCTCACCTGAGATCTCTTTAGACTGCGCGAGAGGATGAGCAGAAGATTAGGTGGCTAGAGAAGCCCAGAGCCCCACTGTTCTTAGGCCTACAAAAGCGCTTCCAAGGAAGGGTGCTGGCTAGCAACAGCTTTCAGTGCTGGCACTTTTCATCTCTGAGCAATTGCTCGACGTTTGCAATTTCTCAGCTCGTGTCTACGAGACAGAGAGATAGTGACCATGACGTTTGGTGGGTAGAGAAGCGCAAAGCCCCAGTGTTGCTGCGCCTGTGAAAGCGCTTCCAAGGAAGGGTGCTGGCTAGCAAGAGCTTTCAGTGCTGGCACTTTTCATCTCTGAGCAATTGCTCGACCTTTGCAATTTCTCAGCTCGTGTCTACGAGCCAGAGAGATAGTGACCGTGACATTTGGTGGCTAGAGAAGCGCAAAGCCCCAGTGTTACTGCGCCTGTGAAAGCGCTTCCAAGGAAGGGTGCTGGCTAGCAAGAGCTTTCAGTGCTGGCACTTTTCATCTCTGAGCAATTGTTCGACCTTTGCAATTTCTCAGCTCGTGTCTACGAGACGGAGAGATAGTGACCGTGACATTTGGTGGCTAGAGAAGCGCAAAGCCCCAGTATTACTGCGCCTGTGAAAGCGCTTCCAAGGAAGGGTGCTGGCTAGCAACAGCTTTCAGTGCTGGCACTTTTCATCTCTGAGCAATTGCTCAACGTTTGCAATTTCTCACCTGAGCTCTCGTTAGAGTGCGCGAGAGGATGAGCAGAAGACTAGGTGGCTAGAGAAGCCCAGAGCCCCAGTGTTCTTAGGCCTACAAAAGCACTTCCAAGGAAGGGTGCGGGCTAGCAACAGCTTTCAGTGCTGGCACTTTTCATCGCTGAGCAATTGCTCGACGTTTGCAATTTCTCAGCTCGTGTCTACGAGACGGAAAGAGAATGACCGTGACATTTGGTGTGTACAGAACCGCAAAGCCCCAGTGTTACTGCGCCTGTGAAAGCGCTTCCAAGGAAGGGTGCTGGCTAGCAACAGCTTTCAGTGCTGGCACTTTTCATCTCTGAGCAATTGCTCGACCTTTGCAATTTCTCACCTGAGCTCTCTTTACAGTGCACGAGAGGATGAGCAGAAGATTAGGTGGCTAGAGAAACACAGAGCCCCACTGTTCTTAGGCGTACAAAAGCGCATCCAAGGAAGGGTGCTGGCTAGCAACAGCTTTCAGTGCTGGCACTTTTCATCTCTGAGCAATTGCTCGACGTTTGCAATTTCTCAGCTCAGGTCTACGAGCCAGAGAGATAGTGACCGTGACATTTGGTGGCTAGAGAAGCGCAAAGCCCCAGTGTTACTGCGCCTGTGAAAGCGCTTCCAAGGAAGGGTGCTGGCTAGCAACAGTTTTCAGTGCTGGCACTTTTCATCTCTGAGCAATTGTTCGACCTTTGCAATTTCTCAGCTCGTGTCTACGAGACGGAGAGATAGTGACCGTGACATTTGGTGGCTAGAGAAGCGCAAAGCCCCAGTGTTGCTGTGCCTGTGAAAGCGCTTCCAAGGAAGGGTGCTGGCTAGCAAGAGCTTTCAGTGCTGGCACTTTTCATCTCTGAGCAATTGCTCGACGTTTGCAATTTCTCACCTGAGCTCTCTTTACAGTGCGCGAGAGGATGAGCAGAAGATTAGGTGGCTAGAGAAACACAGAGCCCCAGTGTTCTTAGGCCTACAAAAGCACTTCCAAGGAAGGGTGCTGGCTAGCAACAGCTTTCAGTGCTGGCACTTTTCATCTCTGAGCAATTGCTCGACGTTTGCAATTTCTCACCTGAGATCTCTTTAGACTGCGCGAGAGGATGAGCAGAAGATTAGGTGGCTAGAGAAGCCCAGAGCCCCACTGTTCTTAGGCCTACAAAAGCGCTTCCAAGGAAGGGTGCTGGCTAGCAACAGCTTTCAGTGCTGGCACTTTTCATCTCTGAGCAATTGCTCGACGTTTGCAATTTCTCAGCTCGTGTCTACGAGACAGAGAGATAGTGACCGTGACGTTTGGTGGGTAGAGAAGCGCAAAGCCCCAGTGTTGCTGCGCCTGTGAAAGCGCTTCCAAGGAAGGGTGCTGGCTAGCAACAGTTTTCAGTGCTGGCACTTTTCATCTCTGAGCAATTGCTCGACGTTTGCAATTTCTCACCTGAGCTCTCTTTACAGTGCAAGAGAGGATGAGCAGAAGATTAGGTGGCTAGAGAAACACAGAGCCCCACTGTTCTTAGGCGTACAAAAGCGCATCCAAGGACGGGTGCTGGCTAGCAACAGCTTTCAGTGCTGGCACTTTTCATCTCTGATCAATTGCTCGACCTTTGCAATTTCTCAGCTCGTGTCTACGAGACGGAGAGAGATAGTGACCGTGACGTTTGGTGGGTAGAGAAGCGCAAAGCCCCAGTGTTGCTACGCCTGTGAAAGCGCTTCCAAGGAAGGGTGCTGGCTAGCAACAGCTTTCAGTGCTGGCACTTTTCATCTCTGAGCAATTGCTCGACGTTTGCAATTTCTCACCTGAGCTCTCTTTAGAGTGCGCGAGAGGATGAGCAGAAGATTAGGTGGCTAGAGAAACACAGAGCCCCACTGTTCTTAGGCCTACAAAAGCACTTCCAAGGAAGGGTGCTGGCTAGCAACAGCTTTCAGTGCTGGCACTTTTCATCTCTGAGCAATTGCTCGACGTTTGCAATTTCTCACCTGAGCTCTCTTTAGAGTGCGCAAGAGTATGAGCAGAAGATTAGGTGGCTAGAGAAACACAGAGCCCCACTGTTCTTAGGCCTACAAAAGCACTTCCAAGGAAGGGTGCTGGCTAGCAACAGCTTTCAGTGCTGGCACTTTTCATCTCTGATCAATTGCTCGACGTTTGCAATTTCTCAGCTCGTGTCTACGAGACGGAGAGATAGTGACGGTGACGTTTGGTGGCTAGAGAAGCGCAAAGCCGCAGTGTTGTTGCGCCTGTGAAAGCGCTTCCAAGGAAGGGTGCTGGCTAGCAACAGCTTTCAGTGCTGGCACTTTTCATCTCTGAGCAATTGCTCGACCTTTGCAATTTCTCACCTGAGCTCTCTTTAGAGTGCGCAAGAGTATGAGCAGAAGATTAGGTGGCTAGAGAAACACAGAGCCCCACTGTTCTTAGGCCTACAAAAGCACTTCCAAGGAAGGGTGCTGGCTAGCAAGAGCTTTCAGTGCTGGCACTTTTCATCTCTGATCAATTGCTCGACGTTTGCAATTTCTCAGCTCGTGTCTACGAGACAGAGAGAGATAGTGACCGTGATGTTTGGTGGGTAGAGAAGCACAAAGCCCCAGTGTTGCTGCGCCTGTGAAAGCTCTTCCAATGAAGGGTGCTGGCTAGCAAGAGCTTTCAGTGCTGGCACTTTTCATCTCTGAGCAATTGTTCGACCTTTGCAATTTCTCACTTGATCTCTCTTTAGAGTGCGCGAGAGGATGAGCAGAAGATTAGGTGGCTAGAGAAGCCCAGAGCCCCAGTGTTCTAAGGGCTACAAAAGCGCTTCCAAGGAAGGGTGCTGGCTAGCAACAGCTTTCAGTGCTGGCACTTTTCATCTCTGAGCAATTGCTCGACGTTTGCAATTTCTCAGCTCGTGTCTACGAGGCGGAGGGAGATAGTGACCGTGACGTTTGGTGGGTAGAGAAGCGCAAAGCCCCAGTGTTGCTGCGCCTGTGAAAGCGCTTCCAAGGAAGGGTGCTGGCTAGCAACAGTTTTCAGTGCTGGCACTTTTCATCTCTGAGCAATTGCTCGACGTTTGCAATTTCTCACCTGAGCTCTCTTTAGAGTGCGCGAGAGGATGAGCAGAAGATTAGGTGGCTAGAGAAACACAGAGCCCCACTGTTCTTAGGCCTACAAGAGCGCTTCCAAGGAAGGGTGCTGGCTAGCAACAGCTTTCAGTGCTGGCACTTTTCATCTCTGATCAATTGCTCGACGTTTGCAATTTCTCAGCTCGTGTCTACGAGACAGAGAGAGATAGTGACCGTGATGTTTGGTGGGTAGAGAAGCACAAAGCCCCAGTGTTGCTGAGCCTGTGAAAGCGCTTCCAAGGAAGGGTGCTGGCTAGCAAGAGCTTTCAGTGCTGGCACTTTTCATCTCTGAGCAATTGCTCGACGTTTGCAATTTCTCACCTGAGCTTTCTTTAGAGTGCGCGAGAGGATGAGCAGAAGATTAAGTGGCTAGAGAAGCCCAGAGCCCCACTGTTCTTAGGCCTACAAAAGCACTTCCAAGGAAGGGTGCTGGCTAGCAACAGCTTTCAGTGCTGGCACTTTTCATCTCTGAGCAATTGCTCGACGTTTGCAATTTCTCACCTGAGCTCTCTTTAGACTGCGTGAGAGGATGAGCAGAAGATTAGGTGGCTAGAGAAGCCCAGAGCCCCAGTGTTCTTAGGCCTACAAAAGCGCTTCCAAGGAAGGGTGCTGGCTAGCAAGAGCTTTCAGTGCTGGCACTTTTCATCTCTGAGCAATTGCTCGACGTTTGCAATTTCTCAGCTCGTGTCTACGAGACAGAGAGAGATAGTGACCGTGATGTTTGGTGGCTAGAGAAGCGCAAAGCCCCAGTGTTGCTGCGCCTGTGAAAGCGCTTCCAAGGAAGGGTGCTGGCTAGCAACAGCTTTCAGTGCTGGCACTTTTCATCTCTGAGCAATTGCTCGACTTTTGCAATTTCTCACCTGAGCTCTCTTTAGAGTGCGCGAGAGGATGAGCAGAAGTTTAAGTGGCTAGAGAAGCCCAGAGCCCCACTGTTCTTAGGCCTACAAAAGCACTTCCAAGGAAGGGTGCTGGCTAGCAACAGCTTTCAGTGCTGGCACTTTTCATCTCTGAGCAGTTGCTCGACCTTTGCAATTTCTCACCTGAGCTCTCTTTAGAGTGCGCGAGAGGATGAGCAGAAGATAAGGTGGTTAGAGAAGCCCAGAGCCCCAGTGTTCTTAGGCCTACAAAAGCGCTTCCAAGGAAGGGTGCTGGCTAGCAACAGCTTTCAGTGCTGGCACTTTTCATCTCTGAGCAATTGCTCGACCTTTGCAATTACTCAGCTCGTGTCTACGAGACGGAGAGATAGTGACCATAACGTTTGGTGGGTAGAGAAGCGCAAAGCCCCAGTGTTGCTGCGCCTGTGAAAGCGCTTCCAAGGAAGGGTGCTGGCTAGCAACAGCTTTCAGTGCTGGCACTTTTCATCTCTGAGCAATTGCTCGACCTTTGCAATTTCTCACCTGAGCTCTCTTTAGAGTGCGCAAGAGGATGAGCAGAAGATTAGGTGGCTAGAGAAACACAGAGCCCCACTGTTCTTAGGCCTACAAAAGCGCATCCAAGGAAGGGTGCTGGCTAGCAACAGCTTTCAGTGCTGGCACTTTTCATCTCTGAGCAATTGCTCGACCTTTGCAATTTCTCACCTGAGCTCTCTTTAGAGTGCGCGAGAGGATGAGCAGAAGATTAGGTGGCTAGAGAAGCCCAGAGCCCCTGTGTTCTACGGGCTACAAGAGCGTTTCCAAGGAAGGGTGCTGGCTAGCAACAGCTTTCAGTGCTGGCACTTTTCATCGCTGAGCAATTGCTCGACGTTTGCAATTTCTCAGCTCGTGTCTACGAGACGGAGAGATAGTGACCGTGACATTTGGTGGGTAGAGAAGCGCAAAGCCCCAGTGTTGCTGCGCCTGTGAAAGCTCTTCCAAGGAAGGGTGCTGGCTAGCAAGAGCTTTCAGTGCTGGCACTTTTCATCTCTGAGCAATTGTTCGACGTTTGCAATTTCTCACCTGAGCTTTCTTTAGAGTGCGCGAGAGGATGAGCAGAAGATTAGGTGGCTGGAGAAGCCCAGAGCCCTTGTGTTCTAAGGGCTACAAAAGCGCTTCCAAGGAAGGGTGCTGGCTAGCAACAGCTTTCAGTGCTGGCACTTTTCATCTCTGAGCAATTGCTCGACGTTTGCAATTTCTCAGCTCGTGTGTACGAGACGGAGAGATAGTGACCATAACGTTTGGTGGCTAGAGAAGCGCAAAGCCCCAGTGTTGCTGCGCCTGTGAAAGCGCTTCCAAGGAAGGGTGCTGGCTAGCAACAGGTTTCAGTGCTGGCACTTTTCATCTCTGAGCAATTGCTCGACGTTTGCAATTTCTCACCTGAGCTCTCTTTAGAGTGCGCAAGAGGATGAGCAGAAGATTAGGTGGCTAGAGAAACACAGAGCCCCACTGTTCTTAGGCCTACAAAAGCGCATCCAAGGAAGGGTGCTGGCTAGCAACAGCTTTCAGTGCTGGCACTTTTCATCTCTGAGCAATTGCTCGACGTTTGCAATTTCTCACCTGAGCTCTCTTTAGAGTGCGCGAGAGGATGAGCAGAAAATTAGGTGGCTAGAGAAACACAGAGCCCCACTGTTCTTAGGCCTACAAAAGCGCTTCCAAGGAAGGGTGCTGGCTAGCAACAGCTTTCAGTGCTGGCACTTTTCATCTCTGAGCAATTGCTCGACCTTTGCAATTTCTCAGCTCGTGTCTACGAGTCGGAGAGATAGTGACCATGACGTTTGGTGGCTAGAGAAGCGCAAAGCCCCAGTGTTGCTGCGCCTGTGAAAGCGCTTCCAAGGAAGGGTGCTGGCTAGCAAGAGCTTTCAGTGCTGGCACTTTTCATCTCTGAGCAATTGCTCGACGTTTGCAATTTCTCACCTGAGCTCTCTTTAGAGTGCGCGAGAGGATGAGCAGAAGATTAGGTGGCTAGAGAAGCCCAGAGCCCCAGTGTTCTTAGGCCTACAGGAGCGTTTCCAAGGAAGGGTGCTGGCTAGCAACAGCTTTCAGTGCTGGCACTTTTCATCTCTGAGCAATTGCTCGACCTTTGCAATTTCTCACCTGAGCTTTCTTTAGAGTGCGTGAGAGGATGAGCAGAAGATTAAGTGGCTAGAGAAGCCCAGAGCCCCACTGTTCTTAGGCCTACAAAAGCACTTCCAAGGAAGGGTGCTGGCTAGCAACAGCTTTCAGTGCTGGCACGTTTCATCTCTGAGCAATTGCTCGACCTTTGCAATTTCTCGCCTGAGCTCTCTTTAGACTGCGTGAGAGGATGAGCAGAAGATTAGGTGGCTAGAGAAGCCCAGAGCCCCAGTGTTCTTAGGCCTACAAAAGCGCTTCCAAGGAAGGGTGCTGGCTAGCAAGAGCTTTCAGTGCTGGCACTTTTCATCTCTGAGCAATTGCTCGACGTTTGCAATTTCTCAGCTCGTGTCTACGAGACAGAGAGAGATAGTGACCGTGATGTTTGGTGGCTAGAGAAGCGCAAAGCCCCAGTGTTGCTGCGCCTGTGAAAGCGCTTCCAAGGAAGGGTGCTGGCTAGCAACAGGTTTCAGTGCTGGCACTTTTCATCTCTGAGCAATTGCTCGACTTTTGCAATTTCTCACCTGAGCTCTCTTTAGAGTGCGCGAGAGGATGAGCAGAAGTTTAAGTGGCTAGAGAAGCCCAGAGCCCCACTGTTCTTAGGCCTACAAAAGCACTTCCAAGGAAGGGTGCTGGCTAGCAACAGCTTTCAGTGCTGGCACTTTTCATCTCTGAGCAGTTGCTCGACCTTTGCAATTTCTCACCTGAGCTCTCTTTAGAGTGCGCGAGAGGATGAGCAGAAGATTAGGTGGCTAGAGAAGCCCAGAGCCCCAGTGTTCTTAGGCCTACAAAAGCGCTTCCAAGGAAGGGTGCTGGCTAGCAACAGCTTTCAGTGCTGGCACTTTTCATCTCTGAGCAATTGCTCGACCTTTGCAATTTCTCAGCTCGTGTCTACGAGACGGAGAGATAGTGACCGTGACATTTGGTGGGTAGAGAAGCGCAAAGCCCCAGTGTTGCTGCGCCTGTGAAAGCGCTTCCAAGGAAGGGTGCTGGCTAGCAACAGCTTTCAGTGCTGGCACTTTTCATCTCTGAGCAATTGCTCGACCTTTGCAATTTCTCACCTGAGCTCTCTTTAGAGTGCGCAAGAGGATGAGCAGAAGATTAGGTGGCTAGAGAAACACAGAGCCCCACTGTTCTTAGGCCTACAAAAGCGCATCCAAGGAAGGGTGCTGGCTAGCAACAGCTTTCAGTGCTGGCACTTTTCATCTCTGAGCAATTGCTCGACCTTTGCAATTTCTCACCTGAGCTCTCTTTAGAGTGCGCGAGAGGATGAGCAGAAGATTAGGTGGCTAGAGAAGCCCAGAGCCCCTGTGTTCTACGGGCTACAAGAGCGTTTCCAAGGAAGGGTGCTGGCTAGCAACAGCTTTCAGTGCTGGCACTTTTCATCGCTGAGCAATTGCTCGACGTTTGCAATTTCTCAGCTCGTGTCTACGAGACGGAGAGATAGTGACCGTGACATTTGGTGGGTAGAGAAGCGCAAAGCCCCAGTGTTGCTGCGCCTGTGAAAGCTCTTCCAAGGAAGGGTGCTGGCTAGCAAGAGCTTTCAGTGCTGGCACTTTTCATCTCTGAGCAATTGTTCGACGTTTGCAATTTCTCACCTGAGCTTTCTTTAGAGTGCGCAAGAGTATGAGCAGAAGATTAGGTGGCTAGAGAAACACAGAGCCCCACTGTTCTTAGGCCTACAAAAGCGCATCCAAGGAAGGGTGCTGGCTAGCAACAGCTTTCAGTGCTGGCACTTTTCATCTCTGAGCAATTGCTCGACGTTTGCAATTTCTCACCTGAGCTCTCTTTAGAGTGCGCGAGAGGATGAGCAGAAAATTAGGTGGCTAGAGAAACACAGAGCCCCACTGTTCTTAGGCCTACAAAAGCGCTTCCAAGGAAGGGTGCTGGCTAGCAACAGCTTTCAGTGCTGGCACTTTTCATCTCTGAGCAATTGCTCGACCTTTGCAATTTCTCAGCTCGTGTCTACGAGTCGGAGAGATAGTGACCATGACGTTTGGTGGCTAGAGAAGCGCAAAGCCCCAGTGTTGCTGCGCCTGTGAAAGCGCTTCCAAGGAAGGGTGCTGGCTAGCAAGAGCTTTCAGTGCTGGCACTTTTCATCTCTGAGCAATTGCTCGACGTTTGCAATTTCTCACCTGAGCTCTCTTTAGAGTGCGCGAGAGGATGAGCAGAAGATTAGGTGGCTAGAGAAGCCCAGAGCCCCAGTGTTCTTAGGCCTACAGGAGCGTTTCCAAGGAAGGGTGCTGGCTAGCAACAGCTTTCAGTGCTGGCACTTTTCATCTCTGAGCAATTGCTCGATGTTTGCAATTTCTCACCTGAGCTCTCGTTAGAGTGCGCGAGAGGATGAGCAGAAGATTAGGTGGCTAGAGAAGCCCAGAGCCCCAGTGTTCTTAGGCCTACAAAAGCACTTCCAAGGAAGGGTGCTGGCTAGCAACAGCTTTCAGTGCTGGCACTTTTCATCTCTGAGCAATTGCTCGACCTTTGCAATTTCTCAGCTCGTGTCTACGAGATGGAGAGATAGTGACCGTGACGTTTGGTGGGTAGAGAAGCGCAAAGCCCCAGTGTTGCTGCGCCTGTGAAAGCGCTTCCAAGGAAGGGTGCTGGCCGGCAAGAGCTTTCAGTGCTGGCACTTTTCATCTCTGAGCAATTGCTCGACCTTTGCAATTTCTCACCTGAGCTTTCTTTAGAGTGCGCGAGAGGATGAGCAGAAGATTAAGTGGCTAGAGAAGCCCAGAGCCCCACTGTTCTTAGGCCTACAAAAGCACTTCCAAGGAAGGGTGCTGGCTAGCAACAGCTTTCAGTGCTGGCACTTTTCATCTCTGAGCAATTGCTCGACCTTTGCAATTTCTCACCTGAGCTCTCTTTAGACTGCGCGAGAGGATGAGCAGAAGATTAGGTGGCTAGAGAAAGACAGAGCCCCAGTGTTCTTAGGCCTACAAAAGCGTTTCCAAGGAAGGGTGCTGGCTAGCAACAGCTTTCAGTGCTGGCACTTTTCATCTCTGAGCAATTGCTCGACCTTTGCAATTTCTCAGCTCGTGTCTACGAGTCGGAGAGATAGTGACCATGACGCTTGGTGGCTAGAGAAGCGCAAAGCCCCAGTGTTGCTGCGCCTGTGAAAGCGCTTCCAAGGAAGGGTGCTGGCTAGCAAGAGCTTTCAGTGCTGGCACTTTTCATCTCTGAGCAATTGCTCGACGTTTGCAATTTCTCAGCTCGTGTCTACGAGACGGAGATATAGTGACCGAAACATTTGGTGGCTAGAGAAGCGCAAAGCCCCAGTGTTGCTGCGCCTGTGAAAGCTCTTCCAAGGAAGGGTGCTGGCTAGCAAGAGCTTTCAGTGCTGGCACTTTTCATCTCTGAGCAATTGTTCGACCTTTGCAATTTCTCACTTGATCTCTCTTTAGAGTGCGCGAGAGGATGAGCAGAAGATTAGGTGGCTGGAGAAGCCCAGAGCCCTTGTGTTCTAAGGGCTACAAAAGCGCTTCCAAGGAAGGGTGCTGGCTAGCAAGAGCTTTCAGTGCTGGCACTTTTCATCTCTGAGCAATTGCTCGACCTTTGCAATTTCTCAGCTCGTGTCTACGAGACGGAGAGATAGTGACCATAACGTTTGGTGGGTAGAGAAGCGCAAAGCCCCAGTGTTGCTGCGCCTGTGAAAGCGCTTCCAAGGAAGGGTGCTGGCTAGCAACAGTTTTCAGTGCTGGCACTTTTCATCTCTGAGCAATTGCTCGACCTTTGCAATTTCTCACTTGAGCTCTCTTTAGAGTGCGCAAGAGGATGAGCAGAAGATTAGGTGGCTAGAGAAACACAGAGCCCCAGTGTTCTTAGGCCTACAAAAGCGCATCCAAGGAAGGGTGCTGGCTAGCAACAGCTTTCAGTGCTGGCACTTTTCATCTCTGAGCAATTGCTCGACCTTTGCAATTTCTCACCTGAGCTCTCTTTAGACTGCGCGAGAGGATGAGCAGAAAATTAGGTGGCTAGAGAAACACAGAGCCCCACTGTTCTTAGGCCTACAAAAGCGTTTCCAAGGAAGGGTGCTGGCTAGCAACAGCTTTCAGTGCTGGCACTTTTCATCTCTGAGCAATTGCTCGACCTTTGCAATTTCTCAGCTCGTGTCTACGAGATGGAGAGATAGTGACCATGACGTTTGGTGGGTAGAGAAGCGCAAAGCCCCAGTGTTGCTGCGCCTGTGAAAGCGCTTCCAAGGAAGGGTGCTGGCTAGCAAGAGCTTTCAGTGCTGGCACTTTTCATCTCTGAGCAATTGCTCGACGTTTGCAATTTCTCACCTGAGCTCTCTTTAGAGTGCGCGAGAGGATGAGCAGAAGATTAGGTGGCTAGAGAAGCCCAGAGCCCCAGTGTTCTTAGGCCTACAAAAGCACTTCCAAGGAAGGGTGCTGGCTAGCAACAGCTTTCAGTGCTGGCACTTTTCATCTCTGAGCAATTGCTCGACGTTTGCAATTTCTCAGCTCGTGTCTACGAGACGGAGAGATAGTGACCGTGACTTTTGGTGGGTAGAGAAGCGCAAAGCCCCAGTGTTGCTGCGCCTGTGAAAGCGCTTCCAAGGAAGGGTGCTGGCCGGCAAGAGCTTTCAGTGCTGGCACTTTTCATCTCTGAGCAATTGCTCGACCTTTGCAATTTCTCACCTGAGCTTTCTTTAGAGTGCGCGAGAGGATGAGCAGAAGATTAAGTGGCTAGAGAAGCCCAGAGCCCCACTGTTCTTAGGCCTACAAAAGCACTTCCAAGGAAGGGTGCTGGCTAGCAACAGCTTTCAGTGCTGGCACTTTTCATCTCTGAGCAATTGCTCGACCTTTGCAATTTCTCACCTGAGCTCTCTTTAGACTGCGCGAGAGGATGAGCAGAAGATTAGGTGGCTAGAGAAAGACAGAGCCCCAGTGTTCTTAGGCCTACAAAAGCGTTTCCAAGGAAGGGTGCTGGCTAGCAACAGCTTTCAGTGCTGGCACTTTTCATCTCTGAGCAATTGCTCGACCTTTGCAATTTCTCAGCTCGTGTCTACGAGTCGGAGAGATAGTGACCATGACGTTTGGTGGCTAGAGAAGCGCAAAGCCCCAGTGTTGCTGCGCCTGTGAAAGCGCTTCCAAGGAAGGGTGCTGGCTAGCAACAGCTTTCAGTGCTGGCACTTTTCATCGCTGAGCAATTGCTCGACGTTTGCAATTTCTCAGCTCGTGTCTACGAGACGGAGAGATAGTGACCGTGACATTTGGTGGCTAGAGAAGCGCAAAGCCCCAGTGTTGCTGCGCCTGTGAAAGCTCTTCCAAGGAAGGGTGCTGGCTAGCAAGAGCTTTCAGTGCTGGCACTTTTCATCTCTGAGCAATTGTTCGACCTTTGCAATTTCTCACTTGATCTCTCTTTAGAGTGCGCGAGAGGATGAGCAGAAGATTAGGTGGCTGGAGAAGCCCAGAGCCCTTGTGTTCTAAGGGCTACAAAAGCGCTTCCAAGGAAGGGTGCTGGCTAGCAAGAGCTTTCAGTGCTGGCACTTTTCATCTCTGAGCAATTGCTCGACCTTTGCAATTTCTCAGCTCGTGTCTACGAGACGGAGAGATAGTGACCATAACGTTTGGTGGGTAGAGAAGCGCAAAGCCCCAGTGTTGCTGCGCCTGTGAAAGCGCTTCCAAGGAAGGGTGCTGGCTAGCAACAGCTTTCAGTGCTGGCACTTTTCATCTCTGAGCAATTGCTCGACCTTTGCAATTTCTCACTTGAGCTCTCTTTAGAGTGCGCAAGAGGATGAGCAGAAGATTAGGTGGCTAGAGAAACACAGAGCCCCAGTGTTCTTAGGCCTACAGGAGCGTTTCCAAGGAAGGGTGCTGGCTAGCAACAGCTTTCAGTGCTGGCACTTTTCATCTCTGAGCAATTGCTCGACCTTTGCAATTTCTCACCTGAGCTCTCCTTAGAGTGCGCGAGAGGATGAGCAGAAGATTAGGTGGCTAGAGAAGCCCAGAGCCCCAGTGTTCTTAGGCCTACAAAAGCACTTCCAAGGAAGGGTGCTGGCTAGCAACAGCTTTCAGTGCTGGCACTTTTCATCGCTGAGCAATTGCTCGACGTTTGCAATTTCTCAGCTCGTGTCTACGAGACGGAGAGATAGTGACCGTGACATTTGGTGGCTAGAGAAGCGCAAAGCCCCAGTGTTGCTGCGCCTGTGAAAGCTCTTCCAAGGAAGGGTGCTGGCTAGCAAGAGCTTTCAGTGCTGGCACTTTTCATCTCTGAGCAATTGTTCGACCTTTGCAATTTCTCACTTGATCTCTCTTTAGAGTGCGCGAGAGGATGAGCAGAAGATTAGGTGGCTGGAGAAGCCCAGAGCCCTTGTGTTCTAAGGGCTACAAAAGCGCTTCCAAGGAAGGGTGCTGGCTAGCAAGAGCTTTCAGTGCTGGCACTTTTCATCTCTGAGCAATTGCTCGACCTTTGCAATTTCTCAGCTCGTGTCTACGAGACGGAGAGATAGTGACCATAACGTTTGGTGGGTAGAGAAGCGCAAAGCCCCAGTGTTGCTGCGCCTGTGAAAGCGCTTCCAAGGAAGGGTGCTGGCTAGCAACAGCTTTCAGTGCTGGCACTTTTCATCTCTGAGCAATTGCTCGACCTTTGCAATTTCTCACTTGAGCTCTCTTTAGAGTGCGCAAGAGGATGAGCAGAAGATTAGGTGGCTAGAGAAACACAGAGCCCCAGTGTTCTTAGGCCTACAAAAGCGCATCCAAGGAAGGGTGCTGGCTAGCAACAGCTTTCAGTGCTGGCACTTTTCATCTCTGAGCAATTGCTCGACCTTTGCAATTTCTCACCTGAGCTCTCTTTAGACTGCGCGAGAGGATGAGCAGAAAATTAGGTGGCTAGAGAAACACAGAGCCCCACTGTTCTTAGGCCTACAAAAGCGTTTCCAAGGAAGGGTGCTGGCTAGCAACAGCTTTCAGTGCTGGCACTTTTCATCTCTGAGCAATTGCTCGACCTTTGCAATTTCTCAGCTCGTGTCTACAAGATGGAGAGATAGTGACCATGACGTTTGGTGGGTAGAGAAGCGCAAAGCCCCAGTGTTGCTGTGCCTGTGAAAGCGCTTCCAAGGAAGGGTGCTGGCTAGCAAGAGCTTTCAGTGCTGGCACTTTTCATCTCTGAGCAATTGCTCGACGTTTGCAATTTCTCACCTGAGCTCTCTTTAGAGTGCGCGAGAGGATGAGCAGAAGATTAGGTGGCTAGAGAAACACAGAGCCCCAGTGTTCTTAGGCCTACAGGAGCGTTTCCAAGGAAGGGTGCTGGCTAGCAACAGCTTTCAGTGCTGGCACTTTTCATCTCTGAGCAATTGCTCGACCTTTGCAATTTCTCACCTGAGCTCTCCTTAGAGTGCGCGAGAGGATGAGCAGAAGATTAGGTGGCTAGAGAAGCCCAGAGCCCCAGTGTTCTTAGGCCTACAAAAGCACTTCCAAGGAAGGGTGCTGGCTAGCAACAGCTTTCAGTGCTGGCACTTTTCATCGCTGAGCAATTGCTCGACGTTTGCAATTTCTCAGCTCGTGTCTACGAGACGGAGAGATAGTGACCGTGACATTTGGTGGCTAGAGAAGCGCAAAGCCCCAGTGTTGCTGCGCCTGTGAAAGCTCTTCCAAGGAAGGGTGCTGGCTAGCAAGAGCTTTCAGTGCTGGCACTTTTCATCTCTGAGCAATTGTTCGACCTTTGCAATTTCTCACTTGATCTCTCTTTAGAGTGCGCGAGAGGATGAGCAGAAGATTAGGTGGCTGGAGAAGCCCAGAGCCCTTGTGTTCTAAGGGCTACAAAAGCGCTTCCAAGGAAGGGTGCTGGCTAGCAAGAGCTTTCAGTGCTGGCACTTTTCATCTCTGAGCAATTGCTCGACCTTTGCAATTTCTCAGCTCGTGTCTACGAGACGGAGAGATAGTGACCATAACGTTTGGTGGGTAGAGAAGCGCAAAGCCCCAGTGTTGCTGCGCCTGTGAAAGCGCTTCCAAGGAAGGGTGCTGGCTAGCAACAGTTTTCAGTGCTGGCACTTTTCATCTCTGAGCAATTGCTCGACCTTTGCAATTTCTCACTTGAGCTCTCTTTAGAGTGCGCAAGAGGATGAGCAGAAGATTAGGTGGCTAGAGAAACACAGAGCCCCAGTGTTCTTAGGCCTACAAAAGCGCATCCAAGGAAGGGTGCTGGCTAGCAACAGCTTTCAGTGCTGGCACTTTTCATCTCTGAGCAATTGCTCGACCTTTGCAATTTCTCACCTGAGCTCTCTTTAGACTGCGCGAGAGGATGAGCAGAAAATTAGGTGGCTAGAGAAACACAGAGCCCCACTGTTCTTAGGCCTACAAAAGCGTTTCCAAGGAAGGGTGCTGGCTAGCAAGAGCTTTCAGTGCTGGCACTTTTCATCTCTGAGCAATTGCTCGACCTTTGCAATTTCTCAGCTCGTGTCTACGAGATGGAGAGATAGTGACCATGACGTTTGGTGGGTAGAGAAGCGCAAAGCCCCAGTGTTGCTGTGCCTGTGAAAGCGCTTCCAAGGAAGGGTGCTGGCTAGCAAGAGCTTTCAGTGCTGGCACTTTTCATCTCTGAGCAATTGCTCGACGTTTGCAATTTCTCACCTGAGCTCTCTTTAGAGTGAGCGAGAGGATGAGCAGAAGATTAGGTGGCTAGAGAAACACAGAGCCCCAGTGTTCTTAGGCCTACAGGAGCGTTTCCAAGGAAGGGTGCTGGCTAGCAACAGCTTTCAGTGCTGGCACTTTTCATCTCTGAGCAATTGCTCGACCTTTGCAATTTCTCACCTGAGCTCTCGTTAGAGTGCGCGAGAGGATGAGCAGAAGATTAGGTGGCTAGAGAAGCCCAGAGCCCCAGTGTTCTTAGGCCTACAAAAGCACTTCCAAGGAAGGGTGCTGGCTAGCAACAGCTTTCAGTGCTGGCACTTTTCATCTCTGAGCAATTGCTCGACGTTTGCAATTTCTCAGCTCGTGTCTACGAGACGGAGAGATAGTGACCGTGACGTTTGGTGGGTAGAGAAGCGCAAAGCCCCAGTGTTGCTGCGCCTGTGAAAGCGCTTCCAAGGAAGGGTGCTGGCCGGCAAGAGCTTTCAGTGCTGGCACTTTTCATCTCTGAGCAATTGCTCGACCTTTGCAATTTCTCACCTGAGCTTTCTTTAGAGTGCGCGAGAGGATGAGCAGAAGATTAAGTGGCTAGAGAAGCCCAGAGCCCCACTGTTCTTAGGCCTACAAAAGCACTTCCAAGGAAGGGTGCTGGCTAGCAACAGCTTTCAGTGCTGGCACTTTTCATCTCTGAGCAATTGCTTGACCTTTGCAATTTCTCAGCTCGTGTCTACGAGTCGGAGAGATAGTGACCATGACGTTTGGTGGGTAGAGAAGCGCAAAGCCCCAGTGTTGCTGCGCCTGTGAAAGCGCTTCCAAGGAAGGGTGCTGGCTAGCAACAGCTTTCAGTGCTGGCACTTTTCATCTCTGAGCAATTGCTCGACCTTTGCAATTTCTCACCTGAGCTCTCTTTAGAGTGAGCGAGAGGATGAGCAGAAGATTAGGTGGCTAGAGAAACACAGAGCCCCAGTGTTCTTAGGGCTACAAGAGCGCTTCCAAGGAAGGGTGCTGGCTAGCAACAGCTTTCAGTGCTGGCACTTTTCATCTCTGAGCAATTGCTCGACCTTTGCAATTTCTCAGCTCGTGTCTACAAGATGGAGAGATAGTGACCATGACGTTTGGTGGGTAGAGAAGCGCAAAGCCCCAGTGTTGCTGTGCCTGTGAAAGCGCTTCCAAGGAAGGGTGCTGGCTAGCAAGAGCTTTCAGTGCTGGCACTTTTCATCTCTGAGCAATTGCTCGACGTTTGCAATTTCTCACCTGAGCTCTCTTTAGAGTGCGCGAGAGGATGAGCAGAAGATTAGGTGGCTAGAGAAACACAGAGCCCCAGTGTTCTTAGGCCTACAGGAGCGTTTCCAAGGAAGGGTGCTGGCTAGCAACAGCTTTCAGTGCTGGCACTTTTCATCTCTGAGCAATTGCTCGACCTTTGCAATTTCTCACCTGAGCTCTCCTTAGAGTGCGCGAGAGGATGAGCAGAAGATTAGGTGGCTAGAGAAGCCCAGAGCCCCAGTGTTCTTAGGCCTACAAAAGCACTTCCAAGGAAGGGTGCTGGCTAGCAACAGCTTTCAGTGCTGGCACTTTTCATCGCTGAGCAATTGCTCGACGTTTGCAATTTCTCAGCTCGTGTCTACGAGACGGAGAGATAGTGACCGTGACATTTGGTGGCTAGAGAAGCGCAAAGCCCCAGTGTTGCTGCGCCTGTGAAAGCTCTTCCAAGGAAGGGTGCTGGCTAGCAAGAGCTTTCAGTGCTGGCACTTTTCATCTCTGAGCAATTGTTCGACCTTTGCAATTTCTCACTTGATCTCTCTTTAGAGTGCGCGAGAGGATGAGCAGAAGATTAGGTGGCTGGAGAAGCCCAGAGCCCTTGTGTTCTAAGGGCTACAAAAGCGCTTCCAAGGAAGGGTGCTGGCTAGCAAGAGCTTTCAGTGCTGGCACTTTTCATCTCTGAGCAATTGCTCGACCTTTGCAATTTCTCAGCTCGTGTCTACGAGACGGAGAGATAGTGACCATAACGTTTGGTGGGTAGAGAAGCGCAAAGCCCCAGTGTTGCTGCGCCTGTGAAAGCGCTTCCAAGGAAGGGTGCTGGCTAGCAACAGTTTTCAGTGCTGGCACTTTTCATCTCTGAGCAATTGCTCGACCTTTGCAATTTCTCACTTGAGCTCTCTTTAGAGTGCGCAAGAGGATGAGCAGAAGATTAGGTGGCTAGAGAAACACAGAGCCCCAGTGTTCTTAGGCCTACAAAAGCGCATCCAAGGAAGGGTGCTGGCTAGCAACAGCTTTCAGTGCTGGCACTTTTCATCTCTGAGCAATTGCTCGACCTTTGCAATTTCTCACCTGAGCTCTCTTTAGACTGCGCGAGAGGATGAGCAGAAAATTAGGTGGCTAGAGAAACACAGAGCCCCACTGTTCTTAGGCCTACAAAAGCGTTTCCAAGGAAGGGTGCTGGCTAGCAAGAGCTTTCAGTGCTGGCACTTTTCATCTCTGAGCAATTGCTCGACCTTTGCAATTTCTCAGCTCGTGTCTACGAGATGGAGAGATAGTGACCATGACGTTTGGTGGGTAGAGAAGCGCAAAGCCCCAGTGTTGCTGTGCCTGTGAAAGCGCTTCCAAGGAAGGGTGCTGGCTAGCAAGAGCTTTCAGTGCTGGCACTTTTCATCTCTGAGCAATTGCTCGACGTTTGCAATTTCTCACCTGAGCTCTCTTTAGAGTGAGCGAGAGGATGAGCAGAAGATTAGGTGGCTAGAGAAACACAGAGCCCCAGTGTTCTTAGGCCTACAGGAGCGTTTCCAAGGAAGGGTGCTGGCTAGCAACAGCTTTCAGTGCTGGCACTTTTCATCTCTGAGCAATTGCTCGACCTTTGCAATTTCTCACCTGAGCTCTCTTTAGAGTGCGCGAGAGGATGAGCAGAAGATTAGGTGGCTAGAGAAGCCCAGAGCCCCAGTGTTCTTAGGCCTACAAAAGCACTTCCAAGGAAGGGTGCTGGCTAGCAACAGCTTTCAGTGCTGGCACTTTTCATCTCTGAGCAATTGCTCGACGTTTGCAATTTCTCAGCTCGTGTCTACGAGACGGAGAGATAGTGACCGTGACGTTTGGTGGGTAGAGAAGCGCAAAGCCCCAGTGTTGCTGCGCCTGTGAAAGCGCTTCCAAGGAAGGGTGCTGGCCGGCAAGAGCTTTCAGTGCTGGCACTTTTCATCTCTGAGCAATTGCTCGACCTTTGCAATTTCTCACCTGAGCTTTCTTTAGAGTGCGCGAGAGGATGAGCAGAAGATTAAGTGGCTAGAGAAGCCCAGAGCCCCACTGTTCTTAGGCCTACAAAAGCACTTCCAAGGAAGGGTGCTGGCTAGCAACAGCTTTCAGTGCTGGCACTTTTCATCTCTGAGCAATTGCTTGACCTTTGCAATTTCTCAGCTCGTGTCTACGAGTCGGAGAGATAGTGACCATGACGTTTGGTGGGTAGAGAAGCGCAAAGCCCCAGTGTTGCTGCGCCTGTGAAAGCGCTTCCAAGGAAGGGTGCTGGCTAGCAACAGCTTTCAGTGCTGGCACTTTTCATCTCTGAGCAATTGCTCGACGTTTGCAATTTCTCACCTGAGCTCTCTTTAGAGTGAGCGAGAGGATGAGCAGAAGATTAGGTGGCTAGAGAAACACAGAGCCCCAGTGTTCTTAGGGCTACAAGAGCGCTTCCAAGGAAGGGTGCTGGCTAGCAATAGCTTTCAGTGCTGGCACTTTTCATCTCTGAGCAATTGCTCAACGTTTGCAATTTCTCACCTCAGCTCTCGTTAGAGTGCGTGAGAGGATGAGCAGAAGATTAGGTGGCTAGAGAAACACAGAGCCCCACTGTTCTTAGGCCTACAAGAGCGCATCCAAGGAAGGGTGCTGGCTAGCAACAGCTTTCAGTGCTGGCACTTTTCATCTCTGAGCAATTGCTCGACGTTTGCAATTTCTCAGCTCGTGTCTACGAGACAGAGAGAGATAGTGACCGTGACGTTTGGTGGCTAGAGAAGCGCAAAGCCCCAGTGTTGCTGCGCCTGTGAAAGCGCTTCCAAGGAAGGGTGCTGGCTAGCAAGAGCTTTCAGTGCTGGCACTTTTCATCTCTGAGCAATTGCTCGACGTTTGCAATTTCTCACCTGAGCTCTCTTTAGACTGCGCGAGAGGATGAGCAGAAGATTAGGTGGCTAGAGAAGCCCAGAGCCCCAGTGTTCTTAGGCCTACAAAAGCACTTCCAAGGAAGGGTGCTGGCTAGCAAGAGCTTTCAGTGCTGGCACTTTTCATCTCTGAGCAATTGCTCGACCTTTGCAATTTCTCACCTGAGCTCTCTTTAGACTGCGCGAGAAGTTGAGCAGAAGATTAGGTGGCTAGAGAAACACAGAGCCCCAGTGTTCAAACGGCTACAAAAGCGCTTCCAAGGAAGGGTGCTGGCTAGCAAGAGCTTTCAGTGCTGGCACTTTTCATCTCTGAGCAATTGCTCGACGTTTGCAATTTCTCAGGTCATGTCTACGAGACGGAGAGATAGTGACCGTGACGTTTGGTGCGTAGAGAAGCGCAAAGCCCCAGTGTTGCTGCGCCTGTGAAAGCGCTTCCAAGGAAGGGTGCTGGCTAGCAACAGCTTTCAGTGCTGGCACTTTTCATCTCTGAGCAATTGCTCGACGTTTGCAATTTCTCACCTGAGCTCTCTTTAGACTGCGCAAGAGGATGAGCAGAAGATTAGGTGGCTAGAGAAACACAGAGCCCCAGTGTTCTTAGGCCTACAAAAGCGCTTCCAAGGAAGGGTGCTGGCTAGCAAGAGCTTTCAGTGCTGGCACTTTTCATCTCTGTTCAATTGGTCGACGTTTGCAATTTCTCAGCTCGTGTCTATGAGACAGAGAGAGATAGTGACCGTGACGTTTGGTGGGTAGAGAAGCGCAAAGCCCCAGTGTTGCTGCGCCTGTGAAAGCGCTTCCAAGGAAGGGTGCTGGCTAGCAAGAGCTTTCAGTGCTGGCACTTTTCATCTCTGAGCAATTGCTCGACCTTTGCAATTTCTCACCTGAGCTTTCTTTAGAGTGCGCGAGAGGATGAGCAGAAGATTAAGTGGCTAGAGAAGCCCAGAGCCCCACTGTTCTTAGGCCTACAAAAGCACTTCCAAGGAAGGGTGCTGGCTAGCAACAGCTTTCAGTGCTGGCACTTTTCATCTCTGAGCAATTGCTCGACGTTTGCAATTTCTCACCTGAGCTCTCTTTAGAGTGCGCGAGAGGATGAGCAGAAGATTAGGTGGCTAGAGAAGCCCAGAGCCCCACTGTTCTTAGGCCTACAAAAGCGCTTCCAAGGAAGGGTGCTGGCTAGCAACAGCTTTCAGTGCTGGCACTTTTCATCTCTGAGCAATTGCTCGACCTTTGCAATTTCTCAGCTCGTGTCTACGAGACGGAGAGATAGTGACCGTGACGTTTGGTGCGTAGAGAAGCGCAAAGCCCCAGTGTTGCTGCGCCTGTGAAAGCGCTTCCAAGGAAGGGTGCTGGCTAGCAAGAGCTTTCAGTGCTGGCACTTTTCATCTCTGAGCAATTGCTCGACCTTTGCAATTTCTCACCTGAGCTCTCTTTAGAGTGCGCGAGAGGATGAGCAGAAGATTAGGTGGCTAGAGAAACAGAGAGCCCCAGTGTTCTCAGGCCTACAAAAGCACTTCCAAGGAAGGGTGCTGGCTAGCAAGAGCTTTCAGTGCTGGCACTTTTCATCTCTGAGCAATTGCTCGACCTTTGCAATTTCTCACCTGAGCTCTCTTTAGAGTGAGCGAGAGGATGAGCAGAAGATTAGGTGGCTAGAGAAACACAGAGCCCCAGTGTTCTTAGGGCTACAAGAGCGTTTCCAAGGAAGGGTGCTGGCTAGCAACAGCTTTCAGTGCTGGCACTTTTCATCTCTGAGCAATTGCTCAACGTTTGCAATTTCTCACCTCAGCTCTCGTTAGAGTGCACGAGAGGATGAGCAGAAGATTAGGTGGCTAGAGAAACACAGAGCCCCAGTGTTCTTAGGCCTACAAAAGCGCATCCAAGGAAGGGTACTGGCTGGCAAGAGCTTTCAGTGCTGGCACTTTTCATCTCTGAGCAATTGCTCGACGTTTGCAATTTCTCAGCTCGTGTCTACGAGACAGAGAGAGATAGTGACCGTGACGTTTGGTGGGTAGAGAAGCGCAAAGCCCCAGTGTTACTGCGCCTGTGAAAGCGCTTCCAAGGAAGGGTGCTGGCTAGCAAGAGCTTTCAGTGCTGGCACTTTTCATCTCTGAGCAATTGCTCGACCTTTGCAATTTCTCACCTGAGCTTTCTTTAGAGTGCGCGAGAGGATGAGCAGAAGATTAAGTGGCTAGAGAAGCCCAGAGCCGCACTGTTCTTAGGCCTACCAAAGCACTTCCAAGGAAGGGTGCTGGCTAGCAACAGCTTTCAGTGCTGGCACTTTTCATCTCTGAGCAATTGCTCGACGTTTGCAATTTCTCACCTGAGCTCTCGTTAGACTGCGCGAGAGGATGAGCAGAAGGTTAGGTGGCTAGAGAAACACAGAGCCCCACTGTTCTTAGGCGTACAAAAGCGCTTCCAAGGAAGGGTGCTGGCTAGCAACAGCTTTCAGTGCTGGCACTTTTCATCTCTGAGCAATTGCTCGACCTTTGCAATTTCTCAGCTCGTGTCTACGAGTCGGAGAGATAGTGACCGTGACGTTTGGTGGCTAGAGAAGCGCAAAGCCCCAGTGTTGCTGCGCCTGTGAAAGCGCTTCCAAGGAAGGGTGCTGGCTAGCAACAGCTTTCAGTGCTGGCACTTTTCATCTCTGAGCAATTGCTCGACCTTTGCAATTTCTCACCTGAGCTCTCTTTAGACTGCGCGAGAGGATGAGCAGAAGATTAGGTGGCTAGAGAAACACAGAGCCCCAGTGTTCTTAGGCCTACAAAAGCACTTCCAAGGAAGGGTGCTGGCTAGCAAGAGCTTTCAGTGCTGGCACTTTTCATCGCTGAGCAATTGCTCGACGTTTGCAATTTCTCAGCTCGTGTCTACGAGACGGAGAGAGATAGTGACCGTGACGTTTGGTGGGTAGAGAAGCGCAAAGCCCCAGTGTTGCTGCGCCTGTGAAAGCGCTTCCAAGGAAGGGTGCTGGCTAGCAAGAGCTTTCAGTGCTGGCACTTTTCATCTCTGAGCAATTGCTCGACCTTTGCAATTTCTCACCTGAGCTTTCTTTAGAGTGCGCGAGAGGATGAGCAGAAGATTAAGTGGCTAGAGAAGCCCAGAGCCCCACTGTTCTTAGGCCTACAAAAGCACTTCCAAGGAAGGGTGCTGGCTAGCAAGAGCTTTCAGTGCTGGCACTTTTCATCTCTGAGCAATTGCTCGACCTTTGCAATTTCTCACCTGAGCTCTCTTTAGACTGCGCGAGAGGATGAGCAGAAGATTAGGTGGCTAGAGAAACACAGAGCCCCACTGTTCTTAGGGCTACAAGAGCGTTTCCAAGGAAGGGTGCTGGCTAGCAACAGCTTTCAGTGCTGGCACTTTTCATCTCTGAGCAATTGCTCGATGTTTGCAATTTCTCAGCTCGTGTCTACGAGACGGAGAGATAGTGACCGTGACGTTTGGTGGGTAGAGAAGCGCAAAGCCCCAGTGTTGCTGCGCCTGTGAAAGCGCTTCCAAGGAAGGGTGCTGGCTAGCAACAGTTTTCAGTGCTGGCACTTTTCATCTCTGAGCAATTGCTCGACGTTTGCAATTTCTCACCTCAGCTCTCTTTAGACTGCGCGAGAGGATGAGCAGAAGATTAGGTGGCTAGAGAAGCCCAGAGCCCCAGTGTTCTTAGGCCTACAAAAGCACTTCCAAGGAAGGGTGCTGGCTAGCAACAGCTTTCAGTGCTGGCACTTTTCATCTCTGAGCAATTGCTCGACCTTTGCAATTTCTCAGCTCGTGTCTACGAGTCGGAGAGATAGTGATCGTGACGTTTGGTGGCTAGAGAAGCGCAAAGCCCCAGTGTTGCTGCGCCTGTGAAAGTGCTTCCAAGGAAGGGTGCTGGCTAGCAAGAGCTTTCAGTGCTGGCACTTTTCATCTCTGAGCAATTGCTCGACGTTTGCAATTTCTCACCTGAGCTCTCTTTAGAGTGAGCGAGAGGATGAGCAGAAGATTAGGTGGCTAGAGAAACACAGAGCCCCAGTGTTCTTAGGGCTACAAGAGCGTTTCCAAGGAAGGGTGCTGGCTAGCAACAGCTTTCAGTGCTGGCACTTTTCATCTCGGAGCAATTGCTCGACCTTTGCAATTTCTCAGCTCGTGTCTACGAGTCGGAGAGATAGTGACCATGACGTTTGGTGGCTAGAGAAGCGCAAAGCCCCAGTGTTGCTGCGCCTGTGAAAGCGCTTCCAAGGAAGGGTGCTGGCTAGCAAGAGCTTTCAGTGCTGGCACTTTTCATCTCTGAGCAATTGCTCGACGTTTGCAATTTCTCAGCTCGTGTCTACGAGTCAGAGAGATAGTGACCGTGACGTTTGGTGGGTAGAGAAGTGCAAAGCCCCAGTGTTGCTGCGCCTGTGAAAGCGCTTCCAAGGAAGGGTGCTGGCTAGCAACAGCTTTCAGTGCTGGCACTTTTCATCTCTGAGCAATTGCTCGACCTTTGCAATTTCTCACCTGAGCTCTCTTTAGACTGCGTGAGAGGATGAGCAGAAGATTAGGTGGCTAGAGAAACACAGAGCCCCACTGTTCTTAGGCCTACAAAAGCGCTTCCAAGGAAGGGTGCTGGCTAGCAACAGCTTTCAGTGCTGGCACTTTTCATCTCTGAGCAATTGCTCGACGTTTGCAATTTCTCAGCTCGTGTCTACGAGACAGAGAGAGATAGTGATCGTGACGTTTGGTGGGTAGAGAAGCGCAAAGCCCCAGTGTTGCTGCGCCTGTGAAAGCGCTTCCAAGGAAGGGTGCTGGCTAGCAACAGCTTTCAGTGCTGGCACTTTTCATCTCTGAGCAATTGCTCGACGTTTGCAATTTCTCACCTGAGCTCTCTTTAGAGTGCGTGAGAGGATGAGCAGAAGATTAGGTGGCTAGAGAAACACAGAGCCCCACTGTTCTTAGGCCTACAAAAGCGCTTCCAAGGAAGGGTGCTGGCTAGCAACAGCTTTCAGTGCTGGCACTTTTCATCTCTGAGCAATTGCTCGACGTTTGCAATTTCTCAGCTCGTGTCTACGAGTTGGAGAGATAGTGACCGTGACGTTTGGTGGGTAGAGAAGCGCAAAGCCCCAGTGTTGCTGCGCCTGTGAAAGCGCTTCCAAGGAAGGGTGCTGGCTAGCAAGAGCTTTCAGTGCTGGCACTTTTCATCTCTGAGCAATTGCTCGACCTTTGCAATTTCTCACCTGAGCTTTCTTTAGAGTGCGCGAGAGGATGAGCAGAAGATTAAGTGGCTAGAGAAGCCCAGAGCCCCACTGTTCTTAGGCCTACAAAAGCACTTCCAAGGAAGGGTGCTGGCTAGCAACAGCTTTCAGTGCTGGCACTTTTCATCTCTGAGCAATTGCTCGACGTTTGCAATTTCTCACCTGAGATCTCTTTAGACTGCGCGAGAGGATGAGCAGAAGATTAGGTGGCTAGAGAAACACAGAGCCCCACTGTTCTTAGGCGTACAAAAGCGCTTCCAAGGAAGGGTGCTGGCTAGCAACAGCTTTCAGTGCTGGCACTTTTCATCTCTGAGCAATTGCTCGACGTTTGCAATTTCTCAGCTCGTGTCTACGAGTCGGAGAGATAGTGACCGTGACGTTTGGTGGGTAGAGAAGCGCAAAGCCCCAGTGTTGCTGCGCCTGTGAAAGCGCTTCCAAGGAAGGGTGCTGGCTAGCAACAGCTTTCAGTGCTGGCACTTTTCATCTCTGAGCAATTGCTCGACCTTTGCAATTTCTCACCTGAGCTTTCTTTAGAGTGCGCGAGAGGATGAGCAGAAGATTAGGTGGCTAGAGAAACACAGAGCCCCAGTGTTCTTAGGCCTACAAAAGCACTTCCAAGGAAGGGTGCTGGCTAGCAAGAGCTTTCAGTGCTGGCACTTTTCATCGCTGAGCAATTGCTCGACGTTTGCAATTTCTCAGCTCGTGTCTACGAGACGGAGAGAGATAGTGACCGTGACGTTTGGTGGGTAGAGAAGCGCAAAGCCCCAGTGTTGCTGCGCCTGTGAAAGCGCTTCCAAGGAAGGGTGCTGGCTAGCAAGAGCTTTCAGTGCTGGCACTTTTCATCTCTGAGCAATTGCTCGACCTTTGCAATTTCTCACCTGAGCTTTCTTTAGAGTGCGCGAGAGGATGAGCAGAAGATTAAGTGGCTAGAGAAGCCCAGAGCCCCACTGTTCTTAGGCCTACAAAAGCGCTTCCAAGGAAGGGTGCTGGCTAGCAACAGCTTTCAGTGCTGGCACTTTTCATCTCTGAGCAATTGCTCGACCTTTGCAATTTCTCAGGTCATGTCTACGAGACAGAGAGATAGTGACCGTGACGTTTGGTGCGTAGAGAAGCGCAAAGCCCCAGTGTTGCTGCGCCTGTGAAAGCGCTTCCAAGGAAGGGTGCTGGCTAGCAAGAGCTTTCAGTGCTGGCACTTTTCATCTCTGAGCAATTGCTCGACCTTTGCAATTTCTCACCTGAGCTCTCTTTAGAGTGCGCAAGAGGATGAGCAGAAGATTAGGTGGCTAGAGAAACACAGAGCCCCAGTGTTCTCAGGCCTACAAAAGCGCATCCAAGGAAGGGTGCTGGCTAGCAAGAGCTTTCAGTGCTGGCACTTTTCATCTCTGAGCAATTGCTCGACCTTTGCAATTTCTTACCTGAGCTCTCTTTAGAGTGAGCGAGAGGATGAGCAGAAGATTAGGTGGCTAGAGAAACACAGAGCCCCAGTGTTCTTAGGGCTACAAGAGCGTTTCCAAGGAAGGGTGCTGGCTAGCAACAGCTTTCAGTGCTGGCACTTTTCATCTCTGAGCAATTGCTCAACGTTTGCAATTTCTCACCTCAGCTCTCGTTAGAGTGCACGAGAGGATGAGCAGAAGATTGGGTGGCTAGAGAAACACAGAGCCCCAGTGTTCTTAGGCCTACAAAAGCGCATCCAAGGAAGGGTACTGGCTGGCAAGAGCTTTCAGTGCTGGCACTTTTCATCTCTGAGCAATTGCTCGACGTTTGCAATTTCTCAGCTCGTGTCTACGAGACAGAGAGAGATAGTGACCGTGACGTTTGGTGGGTAGAGAAGCGCAAAGCCCCAGTGTTACTGCGCCTGTGAAAGCGCTTCCAAGGAAGGGTGCTGGCTAGCAACAGCTTTCAGTGCTGGCACTTTTCATCTCTGAGCAATTGCTCGACCTTTGCAATTTCTCACCTGAGCTTTCTTTAGAGTGCGCGAGAGGATGAGCAGAAGATTAAGTGGCTAGAGAAGCCCAGAGCCCCAGTGTTCTTAGGCCTACAAAAGCACTTCCAAGGAAGGGTGCTGGCTAGCAACAGCTTTCAGTGCTGGCACTTTTCATCTCTGAGCAATTGCTCGACGTTTGCAATTTCTCACCTGAGATCTCTTTAGACTGCGCGAGAGGATGAGCAGAAGGTTAGGTGGCTAGAGAAACACAGAGCCCCACTGTTCTTAGGCGTACAAAAGCGCTTCCAAGGAAGGGTGCTGGCTAGCAACAGCTTTCAGTGCTGGCACTTTTCATCTCTGAGCAATTGCTCGACGTTTGCAATTTCTCAGCTCGTGTCTACGAGTCGGAGAGATAGTGACGGTGACGTTTGGTGGCTAGAGAAGCGCAAAGCCCCAGTGTTGCTGCGCCTGTGAAAGCGCTTCCAAGGAAGGGTGCTGGCTAGCAACAGCTTTCAGTGCTGGCACTTTTCATCTCTGAGCAATTGCTCGACCTTTGCAATTTCTCACCTGAGCTCTCTTTAGACTGCGCGAGAGGATGAGCAGAAGATTAGGTGGCTAGAGAAACACAGAGCCCCAGTGTTCTTAGGCCTACAAAAGCACTTCCAAGGAAGGGTGCTGGCTAGCAAGAGCTTTCAGTGCTGGCACTTTTCATCGCTGAGCAATTGCTCGACGTTTGCAATTTCTCAGCTCGTGTCTACGAGACGGAGAGAGATAGTGACCGTGACGTTTGGTGGGTAGAGAAGCGCAAAGCCCCAGTGTTGCTGCGCCTGTGAAAGCGCTTCCAAGGAAGGGTGCTGGCTAGCAAGAGCTTTCAGTGCTGGCACTTTTCATCTCTGAGCAATTGCTCGACCTTTGCAATTTCTCACCTGAGCTTTCTTTAGAGTGCACGAGAGGATGAGCAGAAGATTAAGTGGCTAGAGAAGCCCAGAGCCCCACTGTTCTTAGGCCTACAAAAGCACTTCCAAGGAAGGGTGCTGGCTAGCAAGAGCTTTCAGTGCTGGCACTTTTCATCTCTGAGCAATTGCTCGACCTTTGCAATTTCTCACCTGAGCTCTCTTTAGACTGCGCGAGAGGATGAGCAGAAGATTAGGTGGCTAGAGAAACACAGAGCCCCACTGTTCTTAGGGCTACAAGAGCGTTTCCAAGGAAGGGTGCTGGCTAGCAACAGCTTTCAGTGCTGGCACTTTTCATCTCTGAGCAATTGCTCGATGTTTGCAATTTCTCAGCTCGTGTCTACGAGACGGAGAGATAGTGACCGTGACGTTTGGTGGGTAGAGAAGCGCAAAGCCCCAGTGTTGCTGCGCCTGTGAAAGCGCTTCCAAGGAAGGGTGCTGGCTAGCAACAGTTTTCAGTGCTGGCACTTTTCATCTCTGAGCAATTGCTCGACGTTTGCAATTTCTCACCTCAGCTCTCTTTAGACTGCGCGAGAGGATGAGCAGAAGATTAGGTGGCTAGAGAAGCCCAGAGCCCCAGTGTTCTTAGGCCTACAAAAGCACTTCCAAGGAAGGGTGCTGGCTAGCAACAGCTTTCAGTGCTGGCACTTTTCATCTCTGAGCAATTGCTCGACCTTTGCAATTTCTCAGCTCGTGTCTACGAGTCGGAGAGATAGTGACCATGACGTTTGGTGGCTAGAGAAGCGCAAAGCCCCAGTGTTGCTGCGCCTGTGAAAGTGCTTCCAAGGAAGGGTGCTGGCTAGCAAGAGCTTTCAGTGCTGGCACTTTTCATCTCTGAGCAATTGCTCGACGTTTGCAATTTCTCACCTGAGCTCTCTTTAGAGTGAGCGAGAGGATGAGCAGAAGATTAGGTGGCTAGAGAAACACAGAGCCCCAGTGTTCTTAGGGCTACAAGAGCGTTTCCAAGGAAGGGTGCTGGCTAGCAACAGCTTTCAGTGCTGGCACTTTTCATCTCGGAGCAATTGCTCGACCTTTGCAATTTCTCAGCTCGTGTCTACGAGTCGGAGAGATAGTGACCATGACGTTTGGTGGCTAGAGAAGCGCAAAGCCCCAGTGTTGCTGCGCCTGTGAAAGCGCTTCCAAGGAAGGGTGCTGGCTAGCAAGAGCTTTCAGTGCTGGCACTTTTCATCTCTGAGCAATTGCTCGACGTTTGCAATTTCTCAGCTCGTGTCTACGAGTCGGAGAGATAGTGACCGTGACGTTTGGTGGGTAGAGAAGTGCAAAGCCCCAGTGTTGCTGCGCCTGTGAAAGCGCTTCCAAGGAAGGGTGCTGGCTAGCAACAGTTTTCAGTGCTGGCACTTTTCATCTCTGAGCAATTGCTCGACGTTTGCAATTTCTCACCTGAGCTCTCTTTAGAGTGCGCAAGAGGATGAGCAGAAGATTAGGTGGCTAGAGAAACACAGAGCCCCACTGTTCTTAGGCCTACAAAAGCGCTTCCAAGGAAGGGTGCTGGCTAGCAACAGCTTTCAGTGCTGGCACTTTTCATCTCTGAGCAATTGCTCGACGTTTGCAATTTCTCAGCTCGTGTCTACGAGTTGGAGAGATAGTGACCGTGACGTTTGGTGGCTAGAGAAGTGCAAAGCCCCAGTGTTGCTGCGCCTGTGAAAGCGCTTCCAAGGAAGGGTGCTGGCTAGCAAGAGCTTTCAGTGCTGGCACTTTTCATCTCTGAGCAATTGCTCGACCTTTGCAATTTCTCACCTGAGCTTTCTTTAGAGTGCGCGAGAGGATGAGCAGAAGATTAAGTGGCTAGAGAAGCCCAGAGCCCCACTGTTCTTAGGCCTACAAAAGCACTTCCAAGGAAGGGTGCTGGCTAGCAACAGCTTTCAGTGCTGGCACTTTTCATCTCTGAGCAATTGCTCGACGTTTGCAATTTCTCACCTGAGATCTCTTTAGACTGCGCGAGAGGATGAGCAGAAGGTTAGGTGGCTAGAGAAACACAGAGCCCCACTGTTCTTAGGCGTACAAAAGCGCTTCCAAGGAAGGGTGCTGGCTAGCAACAGCTTTCAGTGCTGGCACTTTTCATCTCTGAGCAATTGCTCGACGTTTGCAATTTCTCAGCTCGTGTCTACGAGTCGGAGAGATAGTGACCGTGACGTTTGGTGGCTAGAGAAGCGCAAAGCCCCAGTGTTGCTGCGCCTGTGAAAGCGCTTCCAAGGAAGGGTGCTGGCTAGCAACAGCTTTCAGTGCTGGCACTTTTCATCTCTGAGCAATTGCTCGACCTTTGCAATTTCTCACCTGAGCTCTCTTTAGACTGCGCGAGAGGATGAGCAGAAGATTAGGTGGCTAGAGAAACACAGAGCCCCAGTGTTCTTAGGCCTACAAAAGCACTTCCAAGGAAGGGTGCTGGCTAGCAAGAGCTTTCAGTGCTGGCACTTTTCATCGCTGAGCAATTGCTCGACGTTTGCAATTTCTCAGCTCGTGTCTACGAGACGGAGAGAGATAGTGACCGTGACGTTTGGTGGGTAGAGAAGCGCAAAGCCCCAGTGTTGCTGCGCCTGTGAAAGCGCTTCCAAGGAAGTGTGCTGGCTAGCAAGAGCTTTCAGTGCTGGCACTTTTCATCTCTGAGCAATTGCTCGACCTTTGCAATTTCTCACCTGAGCTTTCTTTAGAGTGCGCGAGAGGATGAGCAGAAGATTAAGTGGCTAGAGAAGCCCAGAGCCCCACTGTTCTTAGGCCTACAAAAGCACTTCCAAGGAAGGGTGCTGGCTAGCAAGAGCTTTCAGTGCTGGCACTTTTCATCTCTGAGCAATTGCTCGACCTTTGCAATTTCTCACCTGAGCTCTCTTTAGACTGCGCGAGAGGATGAGCAGAAGATTAGGTGGCTAGAGAAACACAGAGCCCCACTGTTCTTAGGGCTACAAGAGCGTTTCCAAGGAAGGGTGCTGGCTAGCAACAGCTTTCAGTGCTGGCACTTTTCATCTCTGAGCAATTGCTCGATGTTTGCAATTTCTCAGCTCGTGTCTACGAGACGGAGATATAGTGACCGTGACGTTTGGTGGGTAGAGAAGCGCAAAGCCCCAGTGTTGCTGCGCCTGTGAAAGCGCTTCCAAGGAAGGGTGCTGGCTAGCAACAGTTTTCAGTGCTGGCACTTTTCATCTCTGAGCAATTGCTCGACGTTTGCAATTTCTCACCTCAGCTCTCTTTAGACTGCGCGAGAGGATGAGCAGAAGATGAGGTGGCTAGAGAAGCCCAGAGCCCCAGTGTTCTTAGGCCTACAAAAGCGCTTCCAAGGAAGGGTGCTGGCTAGCAACAGCTTTCAGTGCTGGCACTTTTCATCTCTGAGCAATTGCTCGACCTTTGCAATTTCTCAGCTCGTGTCTACGAGTCGGAGAGATAGTGACCATGACGTTTGGTGGCTAGAGAAGCGCAAAGCCCCAGTGTTGCTGCGCCTGTGAAAGTGCTTCCAAGGAAGGGTGCTGGCTAGCAAGAGCTTTCAGTGCTGGCACTTTTCATCTCTGAGCAATTGCTCGACGTTTGCAATTTCTCAGCTCGTGTCTACGAGTCGGAGAGATAGTGACCGTGACGTTTGGTGGGTAGAGAAGTGCAAAGCCCCAGTGTTGCTGCGCCTGTGAAAGCGCTTCCAAGGAAGGGTGCTGGCTAGCAACAGCTTTCAGTGCTGGCACTTTTCATCTCTGAGCAATTGCTCAACGTTTGCAATTTCTCACCTGAGCTCTCTTTAGAGTGCGCGAGAGGATGAGCAGAAGATTAGGTGGCTATAGAAGCCCAGAGCCCCACTGTTCTTAGGCCTACAAAAGCACTTCCAAGGAAGGGTGCTGGCTAGCAAGAGCTTTCAGTGCTGGCACTTTTCATCTCTGAGCAATTGCTCGACCTTTGCAATTTCTCACCTGAGCTCTCTTTAGACTGCGTGAGAGGATGAGCAGAAGATTAGGTGGCTAGAGAAACACAGAGCCCCACTGTTCTTAGGCCTACAAAAGCGCTTCCAAGGAAGGGTGCTGGCTAGCAACAGCTTTCAGTGCTGGCACTTTTCATCTCTGAGCAATTGCTCGACGTTTGCAATTTCTCAGCTCGTGTCTACGAGACAGAGAGAGATAGTGATCGTGACGTTTGGTGGGTAGAGAAGCGCAAAGCCCCAGTGTTGCTGCGCCTGTGAAAGCGCTTCCAAGGAAGGGTGCTGGCTAGCAACAGCTTTCAGTGCTGGCACTTTTCATCTCTGAGCAATTGCTCGATGTTTGCAATTTCTCACCTGAGCTCTCTTTAGAGTGCGTGAGAGGATGAGCAGAAGATTAGGTGGCTAGAGAAACACAGAGCCCCACTGTTCTTAGGCCTACAAAAGCGCTTCCAAGGAAGGGTGCTGGCTAGCAACAGCTTTCAGTGCTGGCACTTTTCATCTCTGAGCAATTGCTCGACGTTTGCAATTTCTCAGCTCGTGTCTACGAGTCGGAGAGATAGTGACCGTGACGTTTGGTGGCTAGAGAAGTGCAAAGCCCCAGTGTTGCTGCGCCTGTGAAAGCGCTTCCAAGGAAGGGTGCTGGCTAGCAAGAGCTTTCAGTGCTGGCACTTTTCATCTCTGAGCAATTGCTCGACCTTTGCAATTTCTCACCTGAGCTTTCTTTAGAGTGCGCGAGAGGATGAGCAGAAGATTAAGTGGCTAGAGAAGCCCAGAGCCCCACTGTTCTTAGGCCTACAAAAGCACTTCCAAGGAAGGGTGCTGGCTAGCAACAGCTTTCAGTGCTGGCACTTTTCATCTCTGAGCAATTGCTCGACGTTTGCAATTTCTCACCTGAGCTCTCTTTAGAGTGCGCGAGAGGATGAGCAGAAGATTAGGTGGCTAGAGAAGCCCAGAGCCCCAGTGTTCTTAGGCCTACAAAAGCGCTTCCAAGGAAGGGTGCTGGCTAGCAAGAGCTTTCAGTGCTGGCACTTTTCATCTCTGAGCAATTGCTCGACGTTTGCAATTTCTCACCTGAGCTCTCTTTAGAGTGCGTGAGAGGATGAGCAGAAGATTAGGTGGCTAGAGAAACACAGAGCCCCACTGTTCTTAGGCCTACAAAAGCGCTTCCAAGGAAGGGTGCTGGCTAGCAACAGCTTTCAGTGCTGGCACTTTTCATCTCTGAGCAATTGCTCGACGTTTGCAATTTCTCAGCTCGTGTCTACGAGACAAAGAGAGATAGTGACCGTGACGTTTGGTGGGTAGAGAAGCGCAAAGCCCCAGTGTTGCTGCGCCTGTGAAAGCGCTTCCAAGGAAGGGTGCTGGCTAGCAAGAGCTTTCAGTGCTGGCACTTTTCATCTCTGAGCAATTGCTCGACCTTTGCAATTTCTCACCTGAGCTCTCTTTAGAGTGCGTGAGAGGATGAGCAGAAGATTAGGTGGCTAGAGAAACACAGAGCCCCACTGTTCTTAGGCCTACAAAAGCGCTTCCAAGGAAGGGTGCTGGCTAGCAACAGCTTTCAGTGCTGGCACTTTTCATCTCTGAGCAATTGCTCGACGTTTGCAATTTCTCAGCTCGTGTCTACGAGACAGAGAGAGATAGTGACCGTGACGTTTGGTGGGTAGAGAAGCGCAAAGCCCCAGTGTTGCTGCGCCTGTGAAAGCGCTTCCAAGGAAGGGTGCTGGCTAGCAAGAGCTTTCAGTGCTGGCACTTTTCATCTCTGAGCAATTGCTCGACGTTTGCAATTTCTCACCTGAGCTCTCTTTAGAGTGCGTGAGAGGATGAGCAGAAGATTAGGTGGCTAGAGAAACACAGAGCCCCACTGTTCTTAGGCCTACAAAAGCGCTTCCAAGGAAGGGTGCTGGCTAGCAACAGCTTTCAGTGCTGGCACTTTTCATCTCTGAGCAATTGCTCGACGTTTGCAATTTCTCAGCTCGTGTCTACGAGACAGAGAGAGATAGTGACCGTGACGTTTGGTGGGTAGAGAAGCGCAAAGCCCCAGTGTTGCTGCGCCTGTGAAAGCGCTTCCAAGGAAGGGTGCTGGCTAGCAAGAGCTTTCAGTGCTGGCACTTTTCATCTCTGAGCAATTGCTCGACGTTTGCAATTTCTCACCTGAGCTTTCTTTAGAGTGCGCGAGAGGATGAGCAGAAGATTAGGTGGCTAGAGAAACACAGAGCCCCAGTGTTCTTAGGCCTACAAAAGCACTTCCAAGGAAGGGTGCTGGCTAGCAAGAGCTTTCAGTGCTGGCACTTTTCATCTCTGAGCAATTGCTCGACCTTTGCAATTTCTCACCTGAGCTCTCTTTAGACTGCGCGAGAGGATGAGCAGAAGATTAGGTGGCTAGAGAAACACAGAGCCCCACTGTTCTTAGGCCTACAAAAGCATTTCCAAGGAAGGGTGCTGGCTAGCAAGAGCTTTCAGTGCTGGCACTTTTCATCTCTGATCAATTGCTCGACGTTTGCAATTTCTCAGCTCGTGTCTACGACACAGAGATAGATAGTGACCGTGACGTTTGGTGGGTAGAGAAGCGCAAAGCCCGAGTGTTGCTGCGCCTGTGAAAGCGCTTCCAAGGAAGGGTGCTGGCTAGCAAGAGCTTTCAGTGCTGGCACTTTTCATCTCTGAGCAATTGCTCGACCTTTGCAATTTCTCACCTGAGCTCTCTTTAGAGTGCGCGAGAGGATGAGCAGAAGATTAAGTGGCTACAGAAACACAGAGCCCCAGTGTTCTTAGGCCTACAAAAGCACTTCCAAGGAAGGGTGCTGGCTAGCAACAGCTTTCAGTGCTGGCACTTTTCATCTCTGAGCAATTGCTCGACCTTTGCAATTTCTCAGCTCGTGTCTACGAGTCGGAGAGATAGTGACCATGACGTTTGGTGGCTAGAGAAGCGCAAAGCCCCAGTGTTGCTGCGCCTGTGAAAGTGCTTCCAAGGAAGGGTGCTGGCTAGCAAGAGCTTTCAGTGCTGGCACTTTTCATCTCTGAGCAATTGCTCGACGTTTGCAATTTCTCACCTGAGCTCTCTTTAGAGTGTGCGAGAGGATGAGCAGAAGATTAGGTGGCTAGAGAAACACAGAGCCCCAGTGTTCTTAGGGCTACAAGAGCGTTTCCAAGGAAGGGTGCTGGCTAGCAACAGCTTTCAGTGCTGGCACTTTTCATCTCTGAGCAATTGCTCGACCTTTGCAATTTCTCAGCTCGTGTCTACGAGGCGGAGAGATAGTGACCATGACGTTTGGTGGCTAGAGAAGCGCAAAGCCCCAGTGTTGCTGCGCCTGTGAAAGCGCTTCCAAGGAAGGGTGCTGGCTAGCAAGAGCTTTCAGTGCTGGCACTTTTCATCTCTGAGCAATTGCTCGACGTTTGCAATTTCTCAGCTCGTGTCTACGAGACGGAGAGATAGTGACCGTGACGTTTGGTGGGTAGAGAAGCGCAAAGCCCCAGTGTTGCTGCGCCTGTGAAAGCGCTTCCAAGGAAGGGTGCTGGCTAGCAAGAGCTTTCAGTGCTGGCACTTTTCATCTCTGAGCAATTGCTCGACGTTTGCAATTTCTCACCTGAGCTTTCTTTAGAGTGCGCGAGAGGATGAGCAGAAGATTAGGTGGCTAGAGAAGCCCAGAGCCCCACTGTTCTTAGGCCTACAAAAGCACTTCCAAGGAAGGGTGCTGGCTAGCAACAGCTTTCAGTGCTGGCACTTTTCATCTCTGAGCAATTGCTCGACCTTTGCAATTTCTCACCTGAGCTCTCTCTAGACTGCGTGAGAGGATGAGCAGAAGATTAGGTGGCTAGAGAAACACAGAGCCCCAGTGTTCTTAGGCCTACAAAAGCGCTTCCAAGGAAGGGTGCTGGCTAGCAACAGCTTTCAGTGCTGGCACTTTTCATCTCTGAGCAATTGCTCGATGTTTGCAATTTCTCAGCTCGTGTCTACGAGAGAGAGAGAGATAGTGATCGTGACGTTTGGTGGGTAGAGAAGCGCAAAGCCCCAGTGTTGCTGCGCCTGTGAAAGCTCTTCCAAGGAAGGGTGCTGGCTAGCAAGAGCTTTCAGTGCTGGCACTTTTCATCTCTGAGCAATTGCTCGACCTTTGCAATTTCTCACCTGAGCTCTCTTTAGAGTGAGCGAGAGGATGAGCAGAAGATTAGGTGGCTAGAGAAACACAGAGCCCCAGTGTTCTTAGGCCTACAAAAGCGCATCCAAGGAAGGGTGCTGGCTAGCAACAGCTTTCAGTGCTGGCACTTTTCATCTCTGAGCAATTGCTCGACCTTTGCAATTTCTCACCTGAGCTCTCTTTAGAGTGCGCGAGAGGATGAGCAGAAGATTAGGTGGCTAGAGAAACACAGAGCCCCAGTGTTCTTAGGCCTACAAAAGCGCATCCAAGGAAGGGTGCTGGCTAGCAAGAGCTTTCAGTGCTGGCACTTTTCATCTCTGAGCAATTGCTCGACCTTTGCAATTTCTCAGCTCGTGTCTACGAGACGGAGAGAGATAGTGACCGTGACGTTTGGTGGGTAGAGAAGCGCAAAGCCCCAGTGTTGCTGCGCCTGTGAAAGCGCTTCCAAGGAAGGGTGCTGGCTAGCAACAGCTTTCAGTGCTGGCACTTTTCATCTCTGAGCAATTGCTCGACCTTTGCAATTTCTCACCTGAGCTCTCTTTAGAGTGCGCGAGAGGATGAGCAGAAGATTAAGTGGCTAGAGAAGCCCAGAGCCCCAGTGTTCTTAGGCCTACAAAAGCACTTCCAAGGAAGGGTGCTGGCTAGCAACAGCTTTCAGTGCTGGCACTTTTCATCTCTGAGCAATTGCTCGACCTTTGCAATTTCTCAGCTCGTGTCTACGAGTCGGAGAGATAGTGACCGTGACGTTTGGTGGCTAGAGAAGCGCAAAGCCCCAGTGTTGCTGTGCCTGTGAAAGCGCTTCCAAGGAAGGGTGCTGGCTAGCAAGAGCTTTCAGTGCTGGCACTTTTCATCTCTGAGCAATTGCTCGACGTTTGCAATTTCTCACCTGAGCTCTCTTTAGAGTGCGCGAGAGGATGAGCAGAAGATTAGGTGGCTAGAGAAGCCCAGAGCCCCAGTGTTCTTAGGCCTACAAAAGCGCTTCCAAGGAAGGGTGCTGGCTAGCAACAGCTTTCTGTGCTGGCACTTTTCATCTCTGAGCAATTGCTCGACCTTTGCAATTTCTCACCTGAGCTCTCTTTAGAGTGCGTGAGAGGATGAGCAGAAGATTAGGTGGCTAGAGAAACACAGAGCCCCACTGTTCTTAGGCCTACAAAAGCGCTTCCAAGGAAGGGTGCTGGCTAGCAACAGCTTTCAGTGCTGGCACTTTTCATCTCTGAGCAATTGCTCGACGTTTGCAATTTCTCAGCTCGTGTCTACGAGACAGAGAGAGATAGTGACCGTGACGTTTGGTGGGTAGAGAAGCGCAAAGCCCCAGTGTTGCTGCGCCTGTGAAAGCGCTTCCAAGGAAGGGTGCTGGCTAGCAAGAGCTTTCAGTGCTGGCACTTTTCATCTCTGAGCAATTGCTCGACGTTTGCAATTTCTCACCTGAGCTCTCTTTAGAGTGCGTGAGAGGATGAGCAGAAGATTAGGTGGCTAGAGAAACACAGAGCCCCAGTGTTCTTAGGCCTACAAAAGCGCATCCAAGGAAGGGTGCTGGCTAGCAACAGCTTTCAGTGCTGGCACTTTTCATCTCTGAGCAATTGCTCGACGTTTGCAATTTCTCAGCTCGTGTCTACGAGACAGAGAGAGATAGTGACCGTGACGTTTGGTGGGTAGAGAAGCGCAAAGCCCCAGTGTTGCTGCGCCTGTGAAAGCGCTTCCAAGGAAGGGTGCTGGCTAGCAAGAGCTTTCAGTGCTGGCACTTTTCATCTCTGAGCAATTGCTCGACGTTTGCAATTTCTCACCTGAGCTCTCTTTAGAGTGCGTGAGAGGATGAGCAGAAGATTAGGTGGCTAGAGAAACACAGAGCCCCACTGTTCTTAGGCCTACAAAAGCGCTTCCAAGGAAGGGTGCTGGCTAGCAACAGCTTTCAGTGCTGGCACTTTTCATCTCTGAGCAATTGCTCGACGTTTGCAATTTCTCAGCTCGTGTCTACGAGACAGAGAGAGATAGTGACCGTGACGTTTGGTGGGTAGAGAAGCGCAAAGCCCCAGTGTTGCTGCGCCTGTGAAAGCGCTTCCAAGGAAGGGTGCTGGCTAGCAAGAGCTTTCAGTGCTGGCACTTTTCATCTCTGAGCAATTGCTCGACGTTTGCAATTTCTCACCTGAGCTTTCTTTAGAGTGCGCGAGAGGATGAGCAGAAGATTAGGTGGCTAGAGAAACACAGAGCCCCAGTGTTCTTAGGCCTACAAAAGCACTTCCAAGGAAGGGTGCTGGCTAGCAAGAGCTTTCAGTGCTGGCACTTTTCATCTCTGAGCAATTGCTCGACCTTTGCAATTTCTCACCTGAGCTCTCTTTAGACTGCGCGAGAGGATGAGCAGAAGATTAGGTGGCTAGAGAAACACAGAGCCCCACTGTTCTTAGGCCTACAAAAGCATTTCCAAGGAAGGGTGCTGGCTAGCAAGAGCTTTCAGTGCTGGCACTTTTCATCTCTGATCAATTGCTCGACGTTTGCAATTTCTCAGCTCGTGTCTACGACACAGAGATAGATAGTGACCGTGACGTTTGGTGGGTAGAGAAGCGCAAAGCCCGAGTGTTGCTGCGCCTGTGAAAGCGCTTCCAAGGAAGGGTGCTGGCTAGCAAGAGCTTTCAGTGCTGGCACTTTTCATCTCTGAGCAATTGCTCGACCTTTGCAATTTCTCACCTGAGCTCTCTTTAGAGTGCGCGAGAGGATGAGCAGAAGATTAAGTGGCTAGAGAAACACAGAGCCCCAGTGTTCTTAGGCCTACAAAAGCACTTCCAAGGAAGGGTGCTGGCTAGCAACAGCTTTCAGTGCTGGCACTTTTCATCTCTGAGCAATTGCTCGACCTTTGCAATTTCTCAGCTCGTGTCTACGAGTCGGAGAGATAGTGACCATGACGTTTGGTGGCTAGAGAAGCGCAAAGCCCCAGTGTTGCTGCGCCTGTGAAAGTGCTTCCAAGGAAGGGTGCTGGCTAGCAAGAGCTTTCAGTGCTGGCACTTTTCATCTCTGAGCAATTGCTCGACGTTTGCAATTTCTCACCTGAGCTCTCTTTAGAGTGTGCGAGAGGATGAGCAGAAGATTAGGTGGCTAGAGAAACACAGAGCCCCAGTGTTCTTAGGGCTACAAGAGCGTTTCCAAGGAAGGGTGCTGGCTAGCAACAGCTTTCAGTGCTGGCACTTTTCATCTCTGAGCAATTGCTCGACGTTTGCAATTTCTCAGCTCGTGTCTACGAGACAGAGAGAGATAGTGACCGTGACGTTTGGTGGGTAGAGAAGCGCAAAGCCCCAGTGTTGCTGCGCCTGTGAAAGCGCTTCCAAGGAAGGGTGCTGGCTAGCAAGAGCTTTCAGTGCTGGCACTTTTCATCTCTGAGCAATTGCTCGACCTTTGCAATTTCTCACCTGAGCTTTCTTTAGAGTGCGCGAGAGGATGAGCAGAAGATTAGGTGGCTAGAGAAACACAGAGCCCCAGTGTTCTTAGGCCTACAAAAGCACTTCCAAGGAAGGGTGCTGGCTAGCAAGAGCTTTCAGTGCTGGCACTTTTCATCTCTGAGCAATTGCTCGACCTTTGCAATTTCTCACCTGAGCTCTCTTTAGACTGCGCGAGAGGATGAGCAGAAGATTAGGTGGCTAGAGAAACACAGAGCCCCACTGTTCTTAGGCCTACAAAAGCATTTCCAAGGAAGGGTGCTGGCTAGCAAGAGCTTTCAGTGCTGGCACTTTTCATCTCTGATCAATTGCTCGACGTTTGCAATTTCTCAGCTCGTGTCTACGACACAGAGATAGATAGTGACCGTGACGTTTGGTGGGTAGAGAAGCGCAAAGCCCGAGTGTTGCTGCGCCTGTGAAAGCGCTTCCAAGGAAGGGTGCTGGCTAGCAAGAGCTTTCAGTGCTGGCACTTTTCATCTCTGAGCAATTGCTCGACCTTTGCAATTTCTCACCTGAGCTCTCTTTAGAGTGCGCGAGAGGATGAGCAGAAGATTAAGTGGCTAGAGAAACACAGAGCCCCAGTGTTCTTAGGCCTACAAAAGCACTTCCAAGGAAGGGTGCTGGCTAGCAACAGCTTTCAGTGCTGGCACTTTTCATCTCTGAGCAATTGCTCGACCTTTGCAATTTCTCAGCTCGTGTCTACGAGTCGGAGAGATAGTGACCATGACGTTTGGTGGCTAGAGAAGCGCAAAGCCCCAGTGTTGCTGCGCCTGTGAAAGTGCTTCCAAGGAAGGGTGCTGGCTAGCAAGAGCTTTCAGTGCTGGCACTTTTCATCTCTGAGCAATTGCTCGACGTTTGCAATTTCTCACCTGAGCTCTCTTTAGAGTGTGCGAGAGGATGAGCAGAAGATTAGGTGGCTAGAGAAACACAGAGCCCCAGTGTTCTTAGGGCTACAAGAGCGTTTCCAAGGAAGGGTGCTGGCTAGCAACAGCTTTCAGTGCTGGCACTTTTCATCTCTGAGCAATTGCTCGACCTTTGCAATTTCTCAGCTCGTGTCTACGAGTCGGAGAGATAGTGACCATGACGTTTGGTGGCTAGAGAAGCGCAAAGCCCCAGTGTTGCTGCGCCTGTGAAAGCGCTTCCAAGGAAGGGTGCTGGCTAGCAAGAGCTTTCAGTGCTGGCACTTTTCATCTCTGAGCAATTGCTCGACGTTTGCAATTTCTCAGCTCGTGTCTACGAGACGGAGAGATAGTGACCGTGACGTTTGGTGGGTAGAGAAGCGCAAAGCCCCAGTGTTGCTGCGCCTGTGAAAGCGCTTCCAAGGAAGGGTGCTGGCTAGCAAGAGCTTTCAGTGCTGGCACTTTTCATCTCTGAGCAATTGCTCGACGTTTGCAATTTCTCACCTGAGCTTTCTTTAGAGTGCGCGAGAGGATGAGCAGAAGATTAGGTGGCTAGAGAAGCCCAGAGCCCCACTGTTCTTAGGCCTACAAAAGCACTTCCAAGGAAGGGTGCTGGCTAGCAACAGCTTTCAGTGCTGGCACTTTTCATCTCTGAGCAATTGCTCGACCTTTGCAATTTCTCACCTGAGCTCTCTCTAGACTGCGTGAGAGGATGAGCAGAAGATTAGGTGGCTAGAGAAACACAGAGCCCCAGTGTTCTTAGGCCTACAAAAGCGCTTCCAAGGAAGGGTGCTGGCTAGCAACAGCTTTCAGTGCTGGCACTTTTCATCTCTGAGCAATTGCTCGATGTTTGCAATTTCTCAGCTCGTGTCTACGAGAGAGAGAGAGATAGTGATCGTGACGTTTGGTGGGTAGAGAAGCGCAAAGCCCCAGTGTTGCTGCGCCTGTGAAAGCTCTTCCAAGGAAGGGTGCTGGCTAGCAAGAGCTTTCAGTGCTGGCACTTTTCATCTCTGAGCAATTGCTCGACCTTTGCAATTTCTCACCTGAGCTCTCTTTAGAGTGAGCGAGAGGATGAGCAGAAGATTAGGTGGCTAGAGAAACACAGAGCCCCAGTGTTCTTAGGCCTACAAAAGCGCATCCAAGGAAGGGTGCTGGCTAGCAACAGCTTTCAGTGCTGGCACTTTTCATCTCTGAGCAATTGCTCAACGTTTGCAATTTCTCACCTGAGCTCTCTTTAGAGTGCGCGAGAGGATGAGCAGAAGGTTAGGTGGCTAGAGAAACACAGAGCCCCACTGTTCTTAGGCGTACAAAAGCGCTTCCAAGGAAGGGTGCTGGCTAGCAAGAGCTTTCAGTGCTGGCACTTTTCATCTCTGAGCAATTGCTCGACCTTTGCAATTTCTCAGCTCGTGTCTACGAGACGGAGAGAGATAGTGACCGTGACGTTTGGTGGGTAGAGAAGCGCAAAGCCCGAGTGTTGCTGCGCCTGTGAAAGCGCTTCCAAGGAAGGGTGCTGGCTAGCAACAGCTTTCAGTGCTGGCACTTTTCATCTCTGAGCAATTGCTCGACCTTTGCAATTTCTCACCTGAGCTCTCTTTAGAGTGCGCGAGAGGATGAGCAGAAGATTAAGTGGCTAGAGAAGCCCAGAGCCCCAGTGTTCTTAGGCCTACAAAAGCACTTCCAAGGAAGGGTGCTGGCTAGCAACAGCTTTCAGTGCTGGCACTTTTCATCTCTGAGCAATTGCTCGACCTTTGCAATTTCTCAGCTCGTGTCTACGAGTCGGAGAGATAGTGACCGTGACGTTTGGTGGCTAGAGAAGCGCAAAGCCCCAGTGTTGCTGTGCCTGTGAAAGCGCTTCCAAGGAAGGGTGCTGGCTAGCAAGAGCTTTCAGTGCTGGCACTTTTCATCTCTGAGCAATTGCTCGACCTTTGCAATTTCTCACCTGAGCTTTCTTTAGAGTGCGCGAGAGGATGAGCAGAAGATTAGGTGGCTAGAGAAGCCCAGAGCCCCACTGTTCTTAGGCCTACAAAAGCACTTCCAAGGAAGGGTGCTGGCTAGCAACAGCTTTCAGTGCTGGCACTTTTCATCTCTGAGCAATTGCTCGACCTTTGCAATTTCTCACCTGAGCTCTCTTTAGAGTGCGCGAGAGGATGAGCAGAAGATTAGGTGGCTAGAGAAACACAGAGCCCCAGTGTTCTTAGGCCTACAAAAGCACTTCCAAGGAAGGGTGCTGGCTAGCAACAGCTTTCAGTGCTGGCACTTTTCATCGCTGAGCAATTGCTCGACCTTTGCAATTTCTCAGCTCGTGTCTACGAGACGGAGAGAGATAGTGACCGTGACGTTTGGTGGGTAGAGAAGCGCAAAGCCCCAGTGTTGCTGCGCCTGTGAAAGCGCTTCCAAGGAAGGGTGCTGGCTAGCAAGAGCTTTCAGTGCTGGCACTTTTCATCTCTGAGCAATTGCTCGACGTTTGCAATTTCTCACCTGAGCTCTCTTTAGACTGCGCGAGAGGATGAGCAGAAGATTAGGTGGCTAGAGAAACACAGAGCCCCACTGTTCTTAGGGCTACAAGAGCGTTTCCAAGGAAGGGTGCTGGCTAGCAACAGCTTTCAGTGCTGGCACTTTTCATCTCTGAGCAATTGCTCGATGTTTGCAATTTCTCAGCTCGTGTCTACGAGTCGGAGAGATAGTGACCGTGACGTTTGGTGGGTAGAGAAGCGCAAAGCCCCAGTGTTGCTGCGCCTGTGAAAGCGCTTCCAAGGAAGGGTGCTGGCTAGCAACAGCTTTCAGTGCTGGCACTTTTCATCTCTGAGCAATTGCTCGACCTTTGCAATTTCTCACCTGAGCTCTCTTTAGAGTGTGCGAGAGGATGAGCAGAAGATTAGGTGGCTAGAGAAACACAGAGCCCCACTGTTCTTAGGCCTACAAAAGCGCTTCCAAGGAAGGGTGCTGGCTAGCAACAGCTTTCAGTGCTGGCACTTTTCATCTCTGAGCAATTGCTCGACCTTTGCAATTTCTCAGCTCGTGTCTACGAGTCGGAGAGATAGTGACCGTGACGTTTGGTGGCTAGAGAAGCGCAAAGCCCCAGTGTTGCTGCGCCTGTGAAAGTGCTTCCAAGGAAGGGTGCTGGCTAGCAAGAGCTTTCAGTGCTGGCACTTTTCATCTCTGAGCAATTGCTCGACGTTTGCAATTTCTCACCTGAGCTTTCTTTAGAGTGCGCGAGAGGATGAGCAGAAGATTAGGTGGGTAGAGAAACACAGAGCCCCAGTGTTCTTAGGCCTACAAAAGCACTTCCAAGGAAGGGTGCTGGCTAGCAACAGCTTTCAGTGCTGGCACTTTTCATCTCTGAGCAATTGCTCGACGTTTGCAATTTCTCACCTGAGCTCTCTTTAGACTGCGTGAGAGGATGAGCAGAAGATTAGGTGGCTAGAGAAACACAGAGCCCCACTGTTCTTAGGCCTAAAAAAGCATTTCCAAGGAAGGGTGCTGGCTAGCAAGAGCTTTCAGTGCTGGCACTTTTCATCTCTGAGCAATTGCTCGACCTTTGCAATCTCTCAGCTCGTGTCTACGACACAGAGAGAGATAGTGACCGTGACGTTTGGTGGGTAGAGAAGCGCAAAGCCCCAGTGTTGCTGCGCCTGTGAAAGCGCTTCCAAGGAAGGGTGCTGGCTAGCAAGAGCTTTCAGTGCTGGCACTTTTCATCTCTGAGCAATTGCTCGACGTTTGCAATTTCTCACCTGAGCTCTCTTTAGAGTGCGCGAGAGGATGAGCAGAAGATTAAGTGGCTAGAGAAGCCCAGAGCCCCAGTGTTCTTAGGCCTACAAAAGCGCTTCCAAGGAAGGGTGCTGGCTAGCAACAGCTTTCAGTGCTGGCACTTTTCATCTCTGAGCAATTGCTCGACCTTTGCAATTTCTCAGCTCGTGTCTACGAGACGGAGAGAGATAGTGACCGTGACGTTTGGTGGGTAGAGAAGCACAAAGCCCCAGTGTTGCTGCGCCTGTGAAAGCGCTTCCAAGGAAGGGTGCTGGCTAGCAAGAGCTTTCAGTGCTGGCACTTTTCATCTCTGAGCAATTGCTCGACCTTTGCAATTTCTCACCTGAGCTTTCTTTAGAGTGCGCGAGAGGATGAGCAGAAGATTAGGTGGCTAGAGAAGCCCAGAGCCCCAGTGTTCTTAGGCCTACAAAAGCGCTTCCAAGGAAGGGTGCTGGCTAGCAACAGCTTTCAGTGCTGGCACTTTTCATCTCTGAGCAATTGCTCGACCTTTGCAATTTCTCACCTGAGCTCTCTTTAGAGTGCGCGAGAGGATGAGCAGAAGATTAGGTGGCTAGAGAAACACAGAGCCCCACTGTTCTTAGGCCTACAAAAGCGCTTCCAAGGAAGGGTGCTGGCTAGCAACAGCTTTCAGTGCTGGCACTTTTCATCTCTGAGCAATTGCTCGACGTTTGCAATTTCTCAGCTCGTGTCTACGAGACGGAGAGATAGTGACCGTGACGTTTGGTGGGTAGAAAAGCGCAAAGCCCCAGTGTTGCTGCGCCTGTGAAAGCGCTTCCAAGGAAGGGTGCTGGCTAGCAAGAGCTTTCAGTGCTGGCACTTTTCATCTCTGAGCAATTGCTCGACGTTTGCAATTTCTCACCTGAGCTTTCTTTAGAGTGCGCGAGAGGATGAGCAGAAGATTAGGTGGCTAGAGAAGCCCAGAGCCCCAGTGTTCTTAGGCCTACAAAAGCACTTCCAAGGAAGGGTGCTGGCTAGCAACAGCTTTCAGTGCTGGCACTTTTCATCTCTGAGCAATTGCTCGACCTTTGCAATTTCTCAGCTCGTGTCTACGAGTCGGAGAGATAGTGACCGTGACGTTTGGTGGCTAGAGAAGCGCAAAGCCCCAGTGTTGCTGCGCCTGTGAAAGCGCTTCCAAGGAAGGGTGCTGGCTAGCAACAGCTTTCAGTGCTGGCACTTTTCATCTCTGAGCAATTGCTCGACGTTTGCAATTTCTCACCTGAGCTCTCTTTAGACTGCGTGAGAGGATGAGCAGAAGATTAGGTGGCTAGAGAAGCCCAGAGCCCCACTGTTCTTAGGCCTACAAAAGCACTTCCAAGGAAGGGTGCTGGCTAGCAACAGCTTTCAGTGCTGGCACTTTTCATCTCTGAGCAATTGCTCGACGTTTGCAATTTCTCAGCTCGTGTCTACGAGACAGAGAGAGATAGTGATCGTGACGTTTGGTGGGTAGAGAAGCGCAAAGCCCCAGTGTTGCTGCGCCTGTGAAAGCGCTTCCAAGGAAGGGTGCTGGCTAGCAAGAGCTTTCAGTGCTGGCACTTTTCATCTCTGAGCAATTGCTCGACCTTTGCAATTTCTCACCTGAGCTCTCTTTAGAGTGAGCGAGAGGATGAGCAGAAGATTAGGTGGCTAGAGAAACACAGAGCCCCAGTGTTCTTAGGCCTACAAAAGCACTTCCAAGGAAGGGTGCTGGCTAGCAAGAGCTTTCAGTGCTGGCACTTTTCATCTCTGAGCAATTGCTCGACGTTTGCAATTTCTCACCTGAGCTCTCTTTAGACTGCGCGAGAGGATGAGCAGAAGATTAGGTGGCTAGAGAAACACAGAGCCCCACTGTTCTTAGGGCTACAAGAGCGTTTCCAAGGAAGGGTGCTGGCTAGCAACAGCTTTCAGTGCTGGCACTTTTCATCTCTGAGCAATTGCTCGATGTTTGCAATTTCTCAGCTCGTGTCTACGAGACGGAGAGAGATAGTGACCGTGACGTTTGGTGGCTAGAGAAGCGCAAAGCCCCAGTGTTGCTGCGCCTGTGAAAGCGCTTCCAAGGAAGGGTGCTGGCTAGCAAGAGCTTTCAGTGCTGGCACTTTTCATCTCTGAGCAATTGCTCGACGTTTGCAATTTCTCACCTGAGCTCTCTTTAGACTGCGCGAGAGGATGAGCAGAAGATTAGGTGGCTAGAGAAGCCCAGAGCCCCACTGTTCTTAGGCCTACAAAAGCGCTTCCAAGGAAGGGTGCTGGCTAGCAAGAGCTTTCTGTGCTGGCACTTTTCATCTCTGAGCAATTGCTCGACCTTTGCAATTTCTCAGCTCGTGTCTACGAGTCGGAGAGATAGTGACCGTGACGTTTGGTGGCTAGAGAAGCGCAAAGCCCAGTGTTGCTGCGCCTGTGAAAGTGCTTCCAAGGAAGGGTGCTGGCTAGCAAGAGCTTTCAGTGCTGGCACTTTTCATCTCTGAGCAATTGCTCGACGTTTGCAATTTCTCACCTGAGCTTTCTTTAGAGTGCGCGAGAGGATGAGCAGAAGATTAGGTGGGTAGAGAAACACAGAGCCCCAGTGTTCTTAGGCCTACAAAAGCACTTCCAAGGAAGGGTGCTGGCTAGCAACAGCTTTCAGTGCTGGCACTTTTCATCTCTGAGCAATTGCTCGACCTTTGCAATTTCTCACCTGAGCTTTCTTTAGAGTGCGTGAGAGGATGAGCAGAAGATTAGGTGGCTAGAGAAACACAGAGCCCCACTGTTCTTAGGCCTACAAAAGCATTTCCAAGGAAGGGTGCTGGCTAGCAAGAGCTTTCAGTGCTGGCACTTTTCATCTCTGATCAATTGCTCGACGTTTGCAATTTCTCAGCTCGTGTCTACGAGTCGGAGAGATAGTGACCATGACGTTTGGTGGCTAGAGAAGCGCAAAGCCCCAGTGTTGCTGCGCCTGTGAAAGCGCTTCCAAGGAAGGGTGCTGGCTAGCAAGAGCTTTCAGTGCTGGCACTTTTCATCTCTGAGCAATTGCTCGACGTTTGCAATTTCTCACCTGAGCTCTCTTTAGAGTGCGCGAGAGGATGAGCAGAAGATTAAGTGGCTAGAGAAGCCCAGAGCCCCAGTGTTCTTAGGCCTACAAAAGCACTTCCAAGGAAGGGTGCTGGCTAGCAACAGCTTTCAGTGCTGGCACTTTTCATCTCTGAGGAATTGCTCGACCTTTGCAATTTCTCAGCTCGTGTCTACGAGTCGGAGAGATAGTGACCGTGACGTTTGGTGGCTAGAGAAGCGCAAAGCCCCAGTGTTGCTGCGCCTGTGAAAGCGCTTCCAAGGAAGGGTGCTGGCTAGCAAGAGCTTTCAGTGCTGGCACTTTTCATCTCTGAGCAATTGCTCGACGTTTGCAATTTCTCACCTGAGCTTTCTTTAGAGTGCGCGAGAGGATGAGCAGAAGATTAGGTGGCTAGAGAAGCCCAGAGCCCCACTGTTCTTAGGCCTACAAAAGCACTTCCAAGGAAGGGTGCTGGCTAGCAACAGCTTTCAGTGCTGGCACTTTTCATCTCTGAGCAATTGCTCGACCTTTGCAATTTCTCACCTGAGCTCTCTTTAGACTGCGCGAGAGGATGAGCAGAAGATTAGGTGGCTAGAGAAGCCCAGAGCCCCAGTGTTCTTAGGCCTACAAAAGCGCTTCCAAGGAAGGGTGCTGGCTAGCAACAGCTTTCTGTGCTGGCACTTTTCATCTCTGAGCAATTGCTCGACCTTTGCAATTTCTCAGCTCGTGTCTACGAGTCGGAGAGATAGTGACCGTGACGTTTGGTGGCTAGAGAAGCGCAAAGCCCCAGTGTTGCTGCGCCTGTGAAAGTGCTTCCAAGGAAGGGTGCTGGCTAGCAAGAGCTTTCAGTGCTGGCACTTTTCATCTCTGAGCAATTGCTCGACCTTTGCAATTTCTCACCTGAGCTCTCTTTAGAGTGAGCGAGAGGATGAGCAGAAGATTAGGTGGCTAGAGAAACACAGAGCCCCAGTGTTCTTAGGCCTACAAAAGCACTTCCAAGGAAGGGTGCTGGCTAGCAAGAGCTTTCAGTGCTGGCACTTTTCATCTCTGAGCAATTGCTCGACGTTTGCAATTTCTCACCTGATCTCTCTTTAGACTGCGCGAGAGGATGAGCAGAAGATTAGGTGGCTAGAGAAACACAGAGCCCCACTGTTCTTAGGGCTACAAGAGCGTTTCCAAGGAAGGGTGCTGGCTAGCAACAGCTTTCAGTGCTGGCACTTTTCATCTCTGAGCAATTGCTCGATGTTTGCAATTTCTCAGCTCGTGTCTACGAGACGGAGAGAGATAGTGACCGTGACGTTTGGTGGCTAGAGAAGCGCAAAGCCCCAGTGTTGCTGTGCCTGTGAAAGCGCTTCCAAGGAAGGGTGCTGGCTAGCAAGAGCTTTCAGTGCTGGCACTTTTCATCTCTGAGCAATTGCTCGACGTTTGCAATTTCTCACCTGAGCTCTCTTTAGACTGCGCGAGAGGATGAGCAGAAGATTAGGTGGCTAGAGAAGCCCAGAGCCCCACTGTTCTTAGGCCTACAAAAGCGCTTCCAAGGAAGGGTGCTGGCTAGCAAGAGCTTTCTGTGCTGGCACTTTTCATCTCTGAGCAATTGCTCGACCTTTGCAATTTCTCAGCTCGTGTCTACGAGTCGGAGAGATAGTGACCGTGACGTTTGGTGGCTAGAGAAGCGCAAAGCCCAGTGTTGCTGCGCCTGTGAAAGTGCTTCCAAGGAAGGGTGCTGGCTAGCAAGAGCTTTCAGTGCTGGCACTTTTCATCTCTGAGCAATTGCTCGACCTTTGCAATTTCTCACCTGAGCTTTCTTTAGAGTGTGCGAGAGGATGAGCAGAAGATTAGGTGGGTAGAGAAACACAGAGCCCCACTGTTCTTAGGCCTACAAAAGCACTTCCAAGGAAGGGTGCTGGCTAGCAACAGCTTTCAGTGCTGGCACTTTTCATCTCTGAGCAATTGCTCGACCTTTGCAATTTCTCACCTGAGCTTTCTTTAGAGTGCGCGAGAGGATGAGCAGAAGATTAGGTGGCTAGAGAAACACAGAGCCCCACTGTTCTTAGGCCTACAAAAGCATTTCCAAGGAAGGGTGCTGGCTAGCAAGAGCTTTCAGTGCTGGCACTTTTCATCTCTGATCAATTGCTCGACGTTTGCAATTTCTCAGCTCGTGTCTACGAGTCGGAGAGATAGTGACCATGACGTTTGGTGGCTAGAGAAGCGCAAAGCCCCAGTGTTGCTGCGCCTGTGAAAGCGCTTCCAAGGAAGGGTGCTGGCTAGCAAGAGCTTTCAGTGCTGGCACTTTTCATCTCTGAGCAATTGCTCGACGTTTGCAATTTCTCACCTGAGCTCTCTTTAGAGTGCGCGAGAGGATGAGCAGAAGATTAAGTGGCTGGAGAAGCCCAGAGCCCTTGTGTTCTAAGGCCTACAAAAGCGCTTCCAAGGAAGGGTGCTGGCTAGCAACAGCTTTCAGTGCTGGCACTTTTCATCTCTGAGGAATTGCTCGACCTTTGCAATTTCTCAGCTCGTGTCTACGAGTCGGAGAGATAGTGACCGTGACGTTTGGTGGGTAGAGAAGCGCAAAGCCCCAGTGTTGCTGCGCCTGTGAAAGCGCTTCCAAGGAAGTGTGCTGGCTAGCAAGAGCTTTCAGTGCTGGCACTTTTCATCTCTGAGCAATTGCTCGACGTTTGCAATTTCTCACCTGAGCTTTCTTTAGAGTGCGCGAGAGGATGAGCAGAAGATTAGGTGGCTAGAGAAGCCCAGAGCCCCACTGTTCTTAGGCCTACAAAAGCACTTCCAAGGAAGGGTGCTGGCTAGCAACAGCTTTCAGTGCTGGCACTTTTCATCTCTGAGCAATTGCTCGACCTTTGCAATTTCTCACCTGAGCTCTCTTTAGACTGCGCGAGAGGATGAGCAGAAGATTAGGTGGCTAGAGAAGCCCAGAGCCCCAGTGTTCTTAGGCCTACAAAAGCGCTTCCAAGGAAGGGTGCTGGCTAGCAACAGCTTTCTGTGCTGGCACTTTTCATCTCTGAGCAATTGCTCGACCTTTGCAATTTCTCAGCTCGTGTCTACGAGTCGGAGAGATAGTGACCGTGACGTTTGGTGGGTAGAGAAGCGCAAAGCCCCAGTGTTGCTGCGCCTGTGAAAGTGCTTCCAAGGAAGGGTGCTGGCTAGCAAGAGCTTTCAGTGCTGGCACTTTTCATCTCTGAGCAATTGCTCGACGTTTGCAATTTCTCACCTGAGCTTTCTTTAGACTGCGCGAGAGGATGAGCAGAAGATTAGGTGGCTAGAGAAACACAGAGCCCCAGTGTTCTTAGGCCTACAAAAGCACTTCCAAGGAAGGGTGCTGGCTAGCAACAGCTTTCAGTGCTGGCACTTTTCATCTCTGAGCAATTGCTCGACGTTTGCAATTTCTCACCTGAGCTCTCTTTAGACTGCGCGAGAGGATGAGCAGAAGATTAGGTGGCTAGAGAAACACAGAGCCCCAGTGTTCTTAGGCCTACAAAAGCATTTCCAAGGAAGGGTGCTGGCTAGCAAGAGCTTTCAGTGCTGGCACTTTTCATCTCTGATCAATTGCTCGACGTTTGCAATTTCTCAGCTCGTGTCTACGACACAGAGATAGATAGTGACCGTGACGTTTGGTGGGTAGAGAAGCGCAAAGCCCGAGTGTTGCTGCGCCTGTGAAAGCGCTTCCAAGGAAGGGTGCTGGCTAGCAAGAGCTTTCAGTGCTGGCACTTTTCATCTCTGAGCAATTGCTCGACGTTTGCAATTTCTCACCTGAGCTCTCTTTAGACTGCGCGAGAGGATGAGCAGAAGATTAGGTGGCTAGAGAAACACAGAGCCCCACTGTTCTTAGGGCTACAAGAGCGTTTCCAAGGAAGGGTGCTGGCTAGCAACAGCTTTCAGTGCTGGCACTTTTCATCTCTGAGCAATTGCTCGATGTTTGCAATTTCTCAGCTCGTGTCTACGAGACGGAGAGAGATAGTGACCGTGACGTTTGGTGGCTAGAGAAGCGCAAAGCCCCAGTGTTGCTGCGCCTGTGAAAGCGCTTCCAAGGAAGGGTGCTGGCTAGCAAGAGCTTTCAGTGCTGGCACTTTTCATCTCTGAGCAATTGCTCGACGTTTGCAATTTCTCACCTGAGCTCTCTTTAGACTGCGCGAGAGGATGAGCAGAAGATTAGGTGGCTAGAGAAGCCCAGAGCCCCAGTGTTCTTAGGCCTACAAAAGCGCTTCCAAGGAAGGGTGCTGGCTAGCAAGAGCTTTCTGTGCTGGCACTTTTCATCTCTGAGCAATTGCTCGACCTTTGCAATTTCTCAGCTCGTGTCTACGAGTCGGAGAGATAGTGACCGTGACGTTTGGTGTGTAGAGAAGCGCAAAGCCCAGTGTTGCTGCGCCTGTGAAAGTGCTTCCAAGGAAGGGTGCTGGCTAGCAAGAGCTTTCAGTGCTGGCACTTTTCATCTCTGAGCAATTGCTCGACGTTTGCAATTTCTCACCTGAGCTTTCTTTAGAGTGCGCGAGAGGATGAGCAGAAGATTAGGTGGGTAGAGAAACACAGAGCCCCACTGTTCTTAGGCCTACAAAAGCACTTCCAAGGAAGGGTGCTGGCTAGCAACAGCTTTCAGTGCTGGCACTTTTCATCTCTGAGCAATTGCTCGACCTTTGCAATTTCTCACCTGAGCTTTCTTTAGAGTGCGTGAGAGGATGAGCAGAAGATTAGGTGGCTAGAGAAACACAGAGCCCCACTGTTCTTAGGCCTACAAAAGCATTTCCAAGGAAGGGTGCTGGCTAGCAAGAGCTTTCAGTGCTGGCACTTTTCATCTCTGATCAATTGCTCGACGTTTGCAATTTCTCAGCTCGTGTCTACGAGTCGGAGAGATAGTGACCATGACGTTTGGTGGCTAGAGAAGCGCAAAGCCCCAGTGTTGCTGCGCCTGTGAAAGCGCTTCCAAGGAAGGGTGCTGGCTAGCAACAGCTTTCAGTGCTGGCACTTTTCATCTCTGAGCAATTGCTCGACCTTTGCAATTTCTCACCTGAGCTCTCTTTAGAGTGCGCGAGAGGATGAGCAGAAGATTAAGTGGCTAGAGAAGCCCAGAGCCCCAGTGTTCTTAGGCCTACAAAAGCGCTTCCAAGGAAGGGTGCTGGCTAGCAACAGCTTTCAGTGCTGGCACTTTTCATCTCTGAGGAATTGCTCGACCTTTGCAATCTCTCAGCTCGTGTCTACGAGTCGGAGAGATAGTGACCGTGACGTTTGGTGGCTAGAGAAGCGCAAAGCCCCAGTGTTGCTGCGCCTGTGAAAGCGCTTCCAAGGAAGTGTGCTGGCTAGCAAGAGCTTTCAGTGCTGGCACTTTTCATCTCTGAGCAATTGCTCGACGTTTGCAATTTCTCACCTGAGCTTTCTTTAGAGTGCGCGAGAGGATGAGCAGAAGATTAGGTGGCTAGAGAAGCCCAGAGCCCCAGTGTTCTTAGGCCTACAAAAGCGCTTCCAAGGAAGGGTGCTGGCTAGCAAGAGCTTTCTGTGCTGGCACTTTTCATCTCTGAGCAATTGCTCGACCTTTGCAATTTCTCAGCTCGTGTCTACGAGTCGGAGAGATAGTGACCGTGACGTTTGGTGGCTAGAGAAGCGCAAAGCCCAGTGTTGCTGCGCCTGTGAAAGTGCTTCCAAGGAAGGGTGCTGGCTAGCAAGAGCTTTCAGTGCTGGCACTTTTCATCTCTGAGCAATTGCTCGACGTTTGCAATTTCTCACCTGAGCTTTCTTTAGAGTGCGCGAGAGGATGAGCAGAAGATTAGGTGGGTAGAGAAACACAGAGCCCCACTGTTCTTAGGCCTACAAAAGCACTTCCAAGGAAGGGTGCTGGCTAGCAACAGCTTTCAGTGCTGGCACTTTTCATCTCTGAGCAATTGCTCGACCTTTGCAATTTCTCACCTGAGCTTTCTTTAGAGTGCGTGAGAGGATGAGCAGAAGATTAGGTGGCTAGAGAAACACAGAGCCCCACTGTTCTTAGGCCTACAAAAGCATTTCCAAGGAAGGGTGCTGGCTAGCAAGAGCTTTCAGTGCTGGCACTTTTCATCTCTGATCAATTGCTCGACGTTTGCAATTTCTCACCTGAGCTCTCTTTAGAGTGCGCGAGAGGATGAGCAGAAGATTAAGTGGCTAGAGAAGCCCAGAGCCCCAGTGTTCTTAGGCCTACAAAAGCGCATTCAAGGAAGGGTGCTGGCTAGCAACAGCTTTCAGTGCTGGCACTTTTCATCTCTGAGGAATTGCTCGACCTTTGCAATTTCTCAGCTCGTGTCTACGAGTCGGAGAGATAGTGACCGTGACGTTTGGTGGCTAGAGAAGCGCAAAGCCCCAGTGTTGCTGCGCCTGTGAAAGCGCTTCCAAGGAAGTGTGCTGGCTAGCAAGAGCTTTCAGTGCTGGCACTTTTCATCTCTGAGCAATTGCTCGACGTTTGCAATTTCTCACCTGAGCTTTCTTTAGAGTGCGCGAGAGGATGAGCAGAAGATTAGGTGGCTAGAGAAGCCCAGAGCCCCACTGTTCTTAGGCCTACAAAAGCACTTCCAAGGAAGGGTGCTGGCTAGCAACAGCTTTCAGTGCTGGCACTTTTCATCTCTGAGCAATTGCTCGACCTTTGCAATTTCTCACCTGAGCTCTCTTTAGACTGCGCGAGAGGATGAGCAGAAGATTAGGTGGCTAGAGAAGCCCAGAGCCCCAGTGTTCTTAGGCCTACAAAAGCGCTTCCAAGGAAGGGTGCTGGCTAGCAACAGCTTTCTGTGCTGGCACTTTTCATCTCTGAGCAATTGCTCGACCTTTGCAATTTCTCAGCTCGTGTCTACGAGTCGGAGAGATAGTGACCGTGACGTTTGGTGGGTAGAGAAGCGCAAAGCCCCAGTGTTGCTGCGCCTGTGAAAGTGCTTCCAAGGAAGGGTGCTGGCTAGCAAGAGCTTTCAGTGCTGGCACTTTTCATCTCTGAGCAATTGCTCGACGTTTGCAATTTCTCACCTGAGCTTTCTTTAGACTGCGCGAGAGGATGAGCAGAAGATTAGGTGGCTAGAGAAACACAGAGCCCCAGTGTTCTTAGGCCTACAAAAGCACTTCCAAGGAAGGGTGCTGGCTAGCAAGAGCTTTCAGTGCTGGCACTTTTCATCTCTGAGCAATTGCTCGACGTTTGCAATTTCTCACCTGAGCTCTCTTTAGACTGCGCGAGAGGATGAGCAGAAGATTAGGTGGCTAGAGAAACACAGAGCCCCAGTGTTCTTAGGCCTACAAAAGCATTTCCAAGGAAGGGTGCTGGCTAGCAAGAGCTTTCAGTGCTGGCACTTTTCATCTCTGATCAATTGCTCGACGTTTGCAATTTCTCAGCTCGTGTCTACGACACAGAGATAGATAGTGACCGTGACGTTTGGTGGGTAGAGAAGCGCAAAGCCCGAGTGTTGCTGCGCCTGTGAAAGCGCTTCCAAGGAAGGGTGCTGGCTAGCAAGAGCTTTCAGTGCTGGCACTTTTCATCTCTGAGCAATTGCTCGACGTTTGCAATTTCTCACCTGAGCTCTCTTTAGACTGCGCGAGAGGATGAGCAGAAGATTAGGTGGCTAGAGAAACACAGAGCCCCACTGTTCTTAGGGCTACAAGAGCGTTTCCAAGGAAGGGTGCTGGCTAGCAACAGCTTTCAGTGCTGGCACTTTTCATCTCTGAGCAATTGCTCGATGTTTGCAATTTCTCAGCTCGTGTCTACGAGACGGAGAGAGATAGTGACCGTGACGTTTGGTGGCTAGAGAAGCGCAAAGCCCCAGTGTTGCTGCGCCTGTGAAAGCGCTTCCAAGGAAGGGTGCTGGCTAGCAAGAGCTTTCAGTGCTGGCACTTTTCATCTCTGAGCAATTGCTCGACGTTTGCAATTTCTCACCTGAGCTCTCTTTAGACTGCGCGAGAGGATGAGCAGAAGATTAGGTGGCTAGAGAAGCCCAGAGCCCCAGTGTTCTTAGGCCTACAAAAGCGCTTCCAAGGAAGGGTGCTGGCTAGCAATAGCTTTCAGTGCTGGCACTTTTCATCTCTGAGCAATTGCTCGACCTTTGCAATTTCTCAGCTCGTGTCTACGAGTCGGAGAGATAGTGACCGTGACGTTTGGTGGCTAGAGAAGCGCAAAGCCCAGTGTTGCTGCGCCTGTGAAAGTGCTTCCAAGGAAGGGTGCTGGCTAGCAAGAGCTTTCAGTGCTGGCACTTTTCATCTCTGAGCAATTGCTCGACGTTTGCAATTTCTCACCTGAGCTTTCTTTAGAGTGCGCGAGAGGATGAGCAGAAGATTAGGTGGGTAGAGAAACACAGAGCCCCACTGTTCTTAGGCCTACAAAAGCACTTCCAAGGAAGGGTGCTGGCTAGCAACAGCTTTCAGTGCTGGCACTTTTCATCTCTGAGCAATTGCTCGACCTTTGCAATTTCTCACCTGAGCTTTCTTTAGAGTGCGTGAGAGGATGAGCAGAAGATTAGGTGGCTAGAGAAACACAGAGCCCCACTGTTCTTAGGCCTACAAAAGCACTTCCAAGGAAGGGTGCTGGCTAGCAAGAGCTTTCAGTGCTGGCACTTTTCATCTCTGATCAATTGCTCGACGTTTGCAATTTCTCAGCTCGTGTCTACGAGTCGGAGAGATAGTGACCATGACGTTTGGTGGCTAGAGAAGGGCAAAGCCCCAGTGTTGCTGCGCCTGTGAAAGCGCTTCCAAGGAAGGGTGCTGCCTAGCAAGAGCTTTCAGTGCTGGCACTTTTCATCTCTGAGCAATTGCTCGACGTTTGCAATTTCTCACCTGAGCTCTCTTTAGAGTGCGCGAGAGGATGAGCAGAAGATTAAGTGGCTAGAGAAGCCCAGAGCCCCAGTGTTCTTAGGCCTACAAAAGCGCTTCCAAGGAAGGGTGCTGGCTAGCAACAGCTTTCAGTGCTGGCACTTTTCATCTCTGAGCAATTGCTCGACCTTTGCAATTTCTCAGCTCGTGTCTACGAGTCGGAGAGATAGTGACCGTGACGTTTGGTGGCTAGAGAAGCGCAAAGCCCCAGTGTTGCTGCGCCTGTGAAAGCGCTTCCAAGGAAGTGTGCTGGCTAGCAAGAGCTTTCAGTGCTGGCACTTTTCATCTCTGAGCAATTGCTCGACGTTTGCAATTTCTCACCTGAGCTTTCTTTAGAGTGCGCGAGAGGATGAGCAGAAGATTAGGTGGCTAGAGAAGCCCAGAGCCCCACTGTTCTTAGGCCTACAAAAGCACTTCCAAGGAAGGGTGCTGGCTAGCAACAGCTTTCAGTGCTGGCACTTTTCATCTCTGAGCAATTGCTCGACCTTTGCAATTTCTCACCTGATCTCTCTTTAGACTGCGCGAGAGGATGAGCAGAAGATTAGGTGGCTAGAGAAGCCCAGAGCCCCAGTGTTCTTAGGCCTACAAAAGCGCTTCCAAGGAAGGGTGCTGGCTAGCAACAGCTTTCTGTGCTGGCACTTTTCATCTCTGAGCAATTGCTCGACCTTTGCAATTTCTCAGCTCGTGTCTACGAGTCGGAGAGATAGTGACCGTGACGTTTGGTGGGTAGAGAAGCGCAAAGCCCCAGTGTTGCTGCGCCTGTGAAAGTGCTTCCAAGGAAGGGTGCTGGCTAGCAAGAGCTTTCAGTGCTGGCACTTTTCATCTCTGAGCAATTGCTCGACGTTTGCAATTTCTCACCTGAGCTTTCTTTAGACTGCGCGAGAGGATGAGCAGAAGATTAGGTGGCTAGAGAAACACAGAGCCCCAGTGTTCTTAGGCCTACAAAAGCACTTCCAAGGAAGGGTGCTGGCTAGCAAGAGCTTTCAGTGCTGGCACTTTTCATCTCTGAGCAATTGCTCGACGTTTGCAATTTCTCACCTGAGCTCTCTTTAGACTGCGCGAGAGGATGAGCAGAAGATTAGGTGGCTAGAGAAACACAGAGCCCCAGTGTTCTTAGGCCTACAAAAGCATTTCCAAGGAAGGGTGCTGGCTAGCAAGAGCTTTCAGTGCTGGCACTTTTCATCTCTGATCAATTGCTCGACGTTTGCAATTTCTCAGCTCGTGTCTACGACACAGAGATAGATAGTGACCGTGACGTTTGGTGGGAAGAGAAGCGCAAAGCCCGAGTGTTGCTGCGCCTGTGAAAGCGCTTCCAAGGAAGGGTGCTGGCTAGCAAGAGCTTTCAGTGCTGGCACTTTTCATCTCTGAGCAATTGCTCGACCTTTGCAATTTCTCACCTGAGCTTTCTTTAGAGTGCGCGAGAGGATGAGCAGAAGATTAGGTGGCTAGAGAAACACAGAGCCCCAGTGTTCTTAGGCCTACAAAAGCACTTCCAAGGAAGGGTGCTGGCTAGCAACAGCTTTCAGTGCTGGCACTTTTCATCTCTGAGCAATTGCTCGACCTTTGCAATTTCTCAGCTCGTGTCTACGAGTCGGAGAGATAGTGACCATGACGTTTGGTGGCTAGAGAAGCGCAAAGCCCCAGTGTTGCTGCGCCTGTGAAAGTGCTTCCAAGGAAGGGTGCTGGCTAGCAAGAGCTTTCAGTGCTGGCACTTTTCATCTCTGAGCAATTGCTCGACGTTTGCAATTTCTCACCTGAGCTCTCTTTAGAGTGAGCGAGAGGATGAGCAGAAGATTAGGTGGCTAGAGAAACACAGAGCCCCAGTGTTCTTAGGGCTACAAGAGCGTTTCCAAGGAAGGGTGCTGGCTAGCAACAGCTTTCAGTGCTGGCACTTTTCATCTCTGAGCAATTGCTCGACCTTTGCAATTTCTCAGCTCGTGTCTACGAGTCGGAGAGATAGCGACCATGACGTTTGGTGGCTAGAGAAGCGCAAAGCCCCAGTGTTGCTGCGCCTGTGAAAGCGCTTCCAAGGAAGGGTGCTGGCTAGCAACAGCTTTCAGTGCTGGCACTTTTCATCTCTGAGCAATTGCTCGACGTTTGCAATTTCTCAGCTCGTGTGTACGAGGCGGAGAGATAGTGACCGTGACGTTTGGTGGGTAGAGAAGTGCAAAGCCCCAGTGTTGCTGCGCCTGTGAAAGCGCTTCCAAGGAAGGGTGCTGGCTAGCAAGAGCTTTCAGTGCTGGCACTTTTCATCTCTGAGCAATTGCTCGACGTTTGCAATTTCTCACCTGAGCTTTCTTTAGAGTGCGCGAGAGGATGAGCAGAAGATTAGGTGGCTAGAGAAGCCCAGAGCCCCACTGTTCTTAGGCCTACAAAAGCACTTCCAAGGAAGGGTGCTGGCTAGCAACAGCTTTCAGTGCTGGCACTTTTCATCTCTGAGCAATTGCTCGACCTTTGCAATTTCTCACCTGAGCTCTCTTTAGACTGCGTGAGAGGATGAGCAGAAGATTAGGTGGCTAGAGAAACACAGAGCCCCAGTGTTCTTAGGCCTACAAAAGCGCTTCCAAGGAAGGGTGCTGGCTAGCAACAGCTTTCAGTGCTGGCACTTTTCATCTCTGAGCAATTGCTCGACCTTTGCAATTTCTCAGCTCGTGTCTACGAGACAGAGAGAGATAGTGATCGTGACGTTTGGTGGCTAGAGAAGCGCAAAGCCCCAGTGTTGCTGCGCCTGTGAAAGCGCTTCCAAGGAAGGGTGCTGGCTAGCAAGAGCTTTCAGTGCTGGCACTTTTCATCTCTGAGCAATTGCTCGACCTTTGCAATTTCTCACCTGAGCTCTCTTTAGACTGCGCGAGAGGATGAGCAGAAGATTAGGTGGCTAGAGAAACACAGAGCCCCAGTGTTCTTAGGCCTACAAAAGCACTTCCAAGGAAGGGTGCTGGCTAGCAACAGCTTTCAGTGCTGGCACTTTTCATCTCTGAGCAATTGCTCAACGTTTGCAATTTCTCACCTGAGCTCTCTTTAGAGTGCGCGAGAGGATGAGCAGAAGATTAGGTGGCTAGAGAAACACAGAGCCCCAGTGTTCTTAGGCCTACAAAAGCGCATCCAAGGAAGGGTGCTGGCTAGCAAGAGCTTTCAGTGCTGGCACTTTTCATCTCTGAGCAATTGCTCGACCTTTGCAATTTCTCAGCTCGTGTCTACGAGACAGAGAGAGATAGTGACCGTGACTTTTGGTGGCTAGAGAAGCGCAAAGCCCGAGTGTTGCTGCGCCTGTGAAAGCGCTTCCAAGGAAGGGTGCTGGCTAGCAACAGCTTTCAGTGCTGGCACTTTTCATCTCTGAGCAATTGCTCGACCTTTGCAATTTCTCACCTGAGCTTTCTTTAGAGTGCGCGAGAGGATGAGCAGAAGATTAAGTGGCTAGAGAAGCCCAGAGCCCCAGTGTTCTTAGGCCTACAAAAGCACTTCCAAGGAAGGGTGCTGGCTAGCAAGAGCTTTCAGTGCTGGCACTTTTCATCTCTGAGCAATTGCTCGACGTTTGCAATTTCTCACCTGAGCTTTCTTTAGAGTGCGCGAGAGGATGAGCAGAAGATTAGGTGGCTAGAGAAACACAGAGCCCCACTGTTCTTAGGCCTACAAAAGCGCTTCCAAGGAAGGGTGCTGGCTAGCAAGAGCTTTCAGTGCTGGCACTTTTCATCTCTGAGCAATTGCTCGACCTTTGCAATTTCTCAGCTCGTGTCTACGAGTCGGAGAGATAGTGACCGTGACGTTTGGTGGCTAGAGAAGCGCAAAGCCCCAGTGTTGCTGCGCCTGTGAAAGTGCTTCCAAGGAAGGGTGCTGGCTAGCAACAGCTTTCAGTGCTGGCACTTTTCATCTCTGAGCAATTGCTCGACGTTTGCAATTTCTCACCTGAGCTTTCTTTAGAGTGCGCGAGAGGATGAGCAGAAGATTAGGTGGCTAGAGAAACACAGAGCCCCAGTGTTCTTAGGCCTACAAAAGCACTTCCAAGGAAGGGTGCTGGCTAGCAACAGCTTTCAGTGCTGGCACTTTTCATCTCTGAGCAATTGCTCGACCTTTGCAATTTCTCACCTGAGCTCTCTTTAGACTGCGCGAGAGGATGAGCAGAAGATTAGGTGGCTAGAGAAACACAGAGCCCCACTGTTCTTAGGCCTACAGAAGCACTTCCAAGGAAGGGTGCTGGCTAGCAACAGCTTTCAGTGCTGGCACTTTTCATCTCTGATCAATTGCTCGACGTTTGCAATTTCTCACCTGAGCTCTCTTTAGAGTGCGCGAGAGGATGAGCAGAAGATTAGGTGACTAGAGAAGCCCAGAGCCCCAGTGTTCTTAGGCCTACAAAAGCGATTCCAAGGAAGGGTGCTGGCTAGCAACAGCTTTCAGTGCTGGCACTTTTCATCTCTGAGCAATTGCTCGACCTTTGCAATTTCTCAGCTCGTGTCTACGAGATGGAGAGAGATAGTGACCGTGACGTTTGGTGGCTAGAGAAGCGCAAAGCCCCAGTGTTGCTGCGCCTGTGAAAGCGCTTCCAAGGAAGGGTGCTGGCTAGCAAGAGCTTTCAGTGCTGGCACTTTTCATCTCTGAGCAATTGCTCGACGTTTGCAATTTCTCACCTGAGCTCTCTTTAGAGTGCGCGAGAGGATGAGCAGAAGATTAGGTGACTAGAGAAGCCCAGAGCCCCAGTGTTCTTAGGCCTACAAAAGCGATTCCAAGGAAGGGTGCTGGCTAGCAACAGCTTTCAGTGCTGGCACTTTTCATCTCTGAGCAATTGCTCGACCTTTGCAATTTCTCAGCTCGTGTCTACGAGACGGAGAGAGATAGTGACCGTGACGTTTGGTGGGTAGAGAAGCGCAAAGCCCCAGTGTTGCTGCGCCTGTGAAAGCGCTTCCAAGGAAGGGTGCTGGCTAGCAACAGCTTTCAGTGCTGGCACTTTTCATCTCTGAGCAATTGCTCGACCTTTGCAATTTCTCACCTGAGCTTTCTTTAGAGTGCGCGAGAGGATGAGCAGAAGATTAGGTGGCTAGAGAAGCCCAGAGCCCCAGTGTTCTTAGGCCTACAAAAGCGCTTCCAAGGAAGGGTGCTGGCTAGCAACAGCTTTCAGTGCTGGCACTTTTCATCTCTGAGCAATTGCTCGACCTTTGCAATTTCTCACCTGAGCTCTCTTTAGAGTGCGCGAGAGGATGAGCAGAAGATTAGGTGGCTAGAGAAACACAGAGCCCCAGTGTTCTTAGGCCTACAAAAGCGCTTCCAAGGAAGGGTGCTGGCTAGCAACAGCTTTCAGTGCTGGCACTTTTCATCTCTGAGCAATTGCTCGACCTTTGCAATTTCTCAGCTTGTGTCTACGAGACGGAGAGATAGTGACCGTGACGTTTGGTGCGTAGAGAAGCGCAAAGCCCCAGTGTTGCTGCGCCTGTGAAAGCGCTTCCAAGGAAGGCTGCTGGCTAGCAAGAGCTTTCAGTGCTGGCACTTTTCATCTCTGAGCAATTGCTCGACGTTTGCAATTTCTCACCTGAGCTTTCTTTAGAGTGCGCGAGAGGATGAGCAGAAGATTAGGTGGCTAGAGAAGCCCAGAGCCCTTGTGTTCTTAGGCCTACAAAAGCACTTCCAAGGAAGGGTGCTGGCTAGCAACAGCTTTCAGTGCTGGCACTTTTCATCTCTGAGCAATTGCTCGACCTTTGCAATTTCTCAGCTCGTGTCTACGAGTCGGAGAGATAGTGACCATGACGTTTGGTGGCTAGAGAAGCGCAAAGCCCCAGTGTTGCTGCGCCTGTGAAAGCGCTTCCAAGGAAGGGTGCTGGCTAGCAAGAGCTTTCAGTGCTGGCACTTTTCATCTCTGAGCAATTGCTCGACGTTTGCAATTTCTCACCTGAGCTCTGTTTAGAGTGAGCGAGAGGATGAGCAGAAGATTAGGTGGCTAGAGAAAGACAGAGCCCCAGTGTTCTTAGGGCTACAAGAGCGTTTCCAAGGAAGGGTGCTGGCTAGCAATAGCTTTCAGTGCTGGCACTTTTCATCTCTGAGCAATTGCTCAACGTTTGCAACTTCTCACCTGAGCTCTCTTTAGACTGCGCGAGAGGATGAGCAGAAGATTAGGTGGCTAGAGAAACACAGAGCCCCACTGTTCTTAGGGCTACAAGAGCGTTTCCAAGGAAGGGTGCTGGCTAGCAACAGCTTTCAGTGCTGGCACTTTTCATCTCTGAGCAATTGCTCGACCTTTGCAATTTCTCAGCTCGTGTCTACGAGACAGAGAGAGATAGTGACCGTAACGTTTGGTGGGTAGAGAAGCGCAAAGCCCCAGTGTTGCTGCGCCTGTGAAAGCGCTTCCAAGGAAGGGTGCTGGCTAGCAAGAGCTTTCAGTGCTGGCACTTTTCATCTCTGAGCAATTGCTCGACCTTTGCAATTTCTCACCTGAGCTCTCTTTAGACTGCGCGAGAGGATGAGCAGAAGATTAGGTGGCTAGAGAAGCCCAGAGCCCCACTGTTCTTAGGCCTACAAAAGCACTTCCAAGGAAGGGTGCTGGCTAGCAACAGCTTTCAGTGCTGGCACTTTTCATCTCTGAGCAATTGCTCGACGTTTGCAATTTCTCACCTGAGCTCTCTTTAGACTGCGTGAGAGGATGAGCAGAAGATTAGGTGGCTAGAGAAACACAGAGCCCCACTGTTCTTAGGCCTACAAAAGCGCATCCAAGGAAGGGTGCTGGCTAGCAAGAGCTTTCAGTGCTGGCACTTTTCATCTCTGAGCAATTGCTCGACGTTTGCAATTTCTCAGCTCGTGTCTACGAGACAGAGAGAGATAGTGACCGTGACGTTTGGTGGGTAGAGAAGCGCAAAGCCCCAGTGTTGCTGCGCCTGTGAAAGCGCTTCCAAGGAAGGGTGCTGGCTAGCAAGAGCTTTCAGTGCTGGCACTTTTCATCTCTGAGCAATTGCTCGACCTTTGCAATTTCTCACCTGAGCTTTCTTTAGAGTGCGCGAGAGGATGAGCAGAAGATTAAGTGGCTAGAGAAGCCCAGAGCCCCACTGTTCTTAGGCCTACAAAAGCACTTCCAAGGAAGGGTGCTGGCTAGCAACAGCTTTCAGTGCTGGCACTTTTCATCTCTGAGCAATTGCTCGACGTTTGCAATTTCTCACCTGAGCTCTCTTTAGACTGCGCGAGAGGATGAGCAGAAGATTAGGTGGCTAGAGAAACACAGAGCCCCAGTGTTCTTAGGCCTACAAAAGCGCTTCCAAGGAAGGGTGCTGGCTAGCAACAGCTTTCAGTGCTGGCACTTTTCATCTCTGAGCAATTGCTCGACGTTTGCAATTTCTCAGCTCGTGTCTACGAGACGGAGAGATAGTGACCGTGACGTTTGGTGGGTAGAGAAGCGCAAAGCCCCAGTGTTGCTGCGCCTGTGAAAGCGCTTCCAAGGAAGGGTGCTGGCTAGCAAGAGCTTTCAGTGCTGGCACTTTTCATCTCTGAGCAATTGCTCGACCTTTGCAATTTCTCACCTGAGCTCTCTTTAGACTGCGCGAGAGGATGAGCAGAAGATTAGGTGGCTAGAGAAGCCCAGAGCCCCAGTGTTCTTAGGCCTACAAAAGCACTTCCAAGGAAGGGTGCTGGCTAGCAACAGCTTTCAGTGCTGGCACTTTTCATCTCTGAGCAATTGCTCGACCTTTGCAATTTCTCACCTGAGCTCTCCTTAGACTGCGTGAGAGGATGAGCAGAAGATTAGGTGGCTAGAGAAACACAGAGCCCCAGTGTTCTTAGGCCTACAAAAGCACTTCCAAGGAAGGGTGCTGGCTAGCAACAGCTTTCAGTGCTGGCACTTTTCATCTCTGAGCAATTGCTCGACGTTTGCAATTTCTCAGCTCGTGTCTACGAGACGGAGAGAGATAGTGACCGTGACGTTTGGTGGGTAGAGAAGCGCAAAGCCCCAGTGTTGCTGCGCCTGTGAAAGCGCTTCCAAGGAAGGGTGCTGGCTAGCAAGAGCTTTCAGTGCTGGCACTTTTCATCTCTGAGCAATTGCTCGACGTTTGCAATTTCTCACCTGAGCTCTCTTTAGACTGCGCGAGAGGATGAGCAGAAGATTAAGTGGCTAGAGAAGCCCAGAGCCCCAGTGTTCTTAGGCCTACAAAAGCACTTCCAAGGAAGGGTGCTGGCTAGCAAGAGCTTTCAGTGCTGGCACTTTTCATCTCTGAGCAATTGCTCGACCTTTGCAATTTCTCACCTGAGCTCTCTTTAGACTGCGCGAGAGGATGAGCAGAAGATTAGGTGGCTAGAGAAACACAGAGCCCCACTGTTCTTAGGGCTACAAGAGCGTTTCCAAGGAAGGGTGCTGGCTAGCAACAGCTTTCAGTGCTGGCACTTTTCATCTCTGAGCAATTGCTCGATGTTTGCAATTTCTCAGCTCGTGTCTACGAGACGGAGAGATAGTGACCGTGACGTTTGGTGGCTAGAGAAGCGCAAAGCCCCAGTGTTGCTGCGCCTGTGAAAGCGCTTCCAAGGAAGGGTGCTGGCTAGCAAGAGCTTTCAGTGCTGGCACTTTTCATCTCTGAGCAATTGCTCGACTTTTGCAATTTCTCACCTGAGCTCTCTTTAGACTGCGCGAGAGGATGAGCAGAAGATTAGGTGGCTAGAGAAACACAGAGCCCCACTGTTCTTAGGCCTACAAAAGCGCTTCCAAGGAAGGGTGCTGGCTAGCAACAGCTTTCTGTGCTGGCACTTTTCATCTCTGAGCAATTGCTCGACCTTTGCAATTTCTCAGCTCGTGTCTACGAGTCGGAGAGATAGTGACCGTGACGTTTGGTGGCTAGAGAAGCGCAAAGCCCCAGTGTTGCTGCGCCTGTGAAAGTGCTTCCAAGGAAGGGTGCTGGCTAGCAAGAGCTTTCAGTGCTGGCACTTTTCATCTCTGAGCAATTGCTCGATGTTTGCAATTTCTCACCTGAGCTTTCTTTAGAGTGCGCGAGAGGATGAGCAGAAGATTAGGTGGCTAGAGAAGCCCAGAGCCCCAGTGTTCTTAGGCCTACAAAAGCACTTCCAAGGAAGGGTGCTGGCTAGCAACAGCTTTCAGTGCTGGCACTTTTCATCTCTGAGCAATTGCTCGACCTTTGCAATTTCTCACCTGAGCTTTCTTTAGAGTGCGTGAGAGGATGAGCAGAAGATTAGGTGGCTAGAGAAACACAGAGCCCCAGTGTTCTTAGGCCTACAAAAGCATTTCCAAGGAAGGGTGCTGGCTAGCAAGAGCTTTCAGTGCTGGCACTTTTCATCTCTGATCAATTGCTCGACGTTTGCAATTTCTCAGCTCGTGTCTACGAGTCGGAGAGATAGTGACCATGACGTTTGGTGGCTAGAGAAGCGCAAAGCCCCAGTGTTGCTGCGCCTGTGAAAGCGCTTCCAAGGAAGGGTGCTGGCTAGCAAGAGCTTTCAGTGCTGGCACTTTTCATCTCTGAGCAATTGCTCGACGTTTGCAATTTCTCACCTGAGCTCTCTTTAGAGTGCGCGAGAGGATGAGCAGAAGATTAAGTGGCTAGAGAAGCCCAGAGCCGCAGTGTTCTTAGGCGTACAAAAGCGCTTCCAAGGAAGGGTGCTGGCTAGCAACAGCTTTCAGTGCTGGCACTTTTCATCTCTGAGCAATTGCTCGACCTTTGCAATTTCTCAGCTCGTGTCTACGAGACGGAGAGAGATAGTGACCGTGACCTTTGGTGGGTAGAGAAGCGCAAAGCCCCAGTGTTGCTGCGCCTGTGAAAGCGCTTCCAAGGAAGGGTGCTGGCTAGCAAGAGCTTTCAGTGCTGGCACTTTTCATCTCTGAGCAATTGCTCGACCTTTGCAATTTCTCACCTGAGCTTTCTTTAGAGTGCGCGAGAGGATGAGCAGAAGATTAGGTGGCTAGAGAAGCCCAGAGCCCCAGTGTTCTTAGGCCTACAAAAGCGCTTCCAAGGAAGGGTGCTGGCTAGCAACAGCTTTCAGTGCTGGCACTTTTCATCTCTGAGCAATTGCTCGACCTTTGCAATTTCTCACCTGAGCTCTCTTTAGAGTGCGCGAGAGGATGAGCAGAAGATTAGGTGGCTAGAGAAACACAGAGCCCCACTGTTCTTAGGCCTACAAAAGCGCTTCTAAGGAAGGGTGCTGTCTAGCAACAGCTTTCAGTGCTGGCACTTTTCATCTCTGAGCAATTGCTCGACGTTTGCAATTTCTCAGCTCGTGTCTACGAGACGGAGAGATAGTGACCGTGACGTTTGGTGCGTAGAGAAGCGCAAAGCCCCAGTGTTGCTGCGCCTGTGAAAGCGCTTCCAAGGAAGGGTGCTGGCTAGCAAGAGCTTTCAGTGCTGGCACTTTTCATCTCTGAGCAATTGCTCGACGTTTGATATTTCTCACCTGAGCTCTCTTTAGAGTGAGCGAGAGGATGAGCAGAAGATTAGGTGGCTAGAGAAACACAGAGCCCCACTGTTCTTAGGCCTACAAAAGCACTTCCAAGGAAGGGTGCTGGCTAGCAACAGCTTTCAGTGCTGGCACTTTTCATCTCTGATCAATTGCTCGACGTTTGCAATTTCTCAGCTCGTGTCTACGAGACAGAGAGAGATAGTGACCCTGACGTTTGGTGGGTAGAGAAGCGCAAAGCCCCAGTGTTGCTGCGCCTGTGAAAGCGCTTCCAAGGAAGGGTGCTGGCTAGCAACAGTTTTCAGTGCTGGCACTTTTCATCTCTGAGCAATTGCTCGACGTTTGCAATTTCTCACCTGAGCTCTCTTTAGAGTGCGCAAGAGGATGAGCAGAAGATTAGGTGGCTAGAGAAACACAGAGCCCCAGTGTTCTTAGGCCTACAAAAGCGCTTCCAAGGAAGGGTGCTGGCTAGCAACAGCTTTCAGTGCTGGCACTTTTCATCTCTGATCAATTGCTCGACGTTTGCAATTTCTCAGCTCGTGTCTACGAGACAGAGAGAGATAGTGACCGTGACGTTTGGTGGCTAGAGAAGCGCAAAGCCCCAGTGTTGCTGCGCCTGTGAAAGCGCTTCCAAGGAAGGGTGCTGGCCGGCAAGAGCTTTCAGTGCTGGCACTTTTCATCTCTGAGCAATTGCTCGACCTTTGCAATTTCTCACCTGAGCTTTCTTTAGAGTGCGCGAGAGGATGAGCAGAAGATTAAGTGGCTAGAGAAGCCCAGAGCCCCACTGTTCTTAGGCCTACAAAAGCACTTCCAAGGAAGGGTGCTGGCTAGCAACAGCTTTCAGTGCTGGCACTTTTCATCTCTGAGCAATTGCTCGACCTTTGCAATTTCTCACCTGAGCTTTCTTTAGAGTGCGCGAGAGGATGAGCAGAAGATTAAGTGGCTAGAGAAGCCCAGAGCCCCACTGTTCTTAGGCCTACAAAAGCACTTCCAAGGAAGGGTGCTGGCTAGCAACAGCTTTCAGTGCTGGCACTTTTCATCTCTGAGCAATTGCTCGACCTTTGCAATTTCTCACCTGAGCTCTCTTTAGAGTGCGCGAGAGGATGAGCAGAAGATTAGGTGGTTAGAGAAACCCAGAGCCCCACTGTTCTTAGGCCTACAAAAGCGCTTCCAAGGGAGGGTGCTAGCTAGCAACAGCTTTCAGTGCTGGCACTTTTCATCTCTGAGCAATTGCTCGACCTTTGCAATTTCTCAGCTCGTGTCTACGAGTCGGAGAGATAGTGACCGTGACGTTTGGTGGCTAGAGAAGCGCAAAGCCCCAGTGTTGCTGCGCCTGTGAAAGCGCTTCCAAGGAAGGGTGCTGGCTAGCAAGAGCTTTCAGTGCTGGCACTTTTCATCTCTGAGCAATTGCTCGACGTTTGCAATTTCTCACCTGAGCTTTCTTTAGAGTGCGCGAGAGGATGAGCAGAAGATTAAGTGGCTAGAGAAGCCCAGAGCCCCAGTGTTCTTAGGCCTACAAAAGCACTTCCAAGGAAGGGTGCTGGCTAGCAACAGCTTTCAGTGCTGGCACTTTTCATCTCTGAGCAATTGCTCGACGTTTGCAATTTCTCACCTGAGCTCTCTTTAGACTGCGCGAGAGGATGAGCAGAAGATTAGGTGGCTAGAGAAACACAGGGCCCCACTGTTCTTAGGGCTACAAGAGCGTTTCCAAGGAAGGGTGCTGGCTAGCAACAGCTTTCAGTGCTGGCACTTTTCATCTCTGAGCAATTGCTCGATGTTTGCAATTTCTCAGCTCGTGTCTACGAGACGGAGAGATAGTGACCGTGACGTTTGGTGGCTAGAGAAGCGCAAAGCCCCAGTGTTGCTGCGCCTGTGAAAGTGCTTCCAAGGAAGGGTGCTGGCTAGCAAGAGCTTTCAGTGCTGGCACTTTTCATCTCTGAGCAATTGCTCGACCTTTGCAATTTCTCACCTGAGCTCTCAGTAGACTGCGCGAGAGGATGAGCAGAAGATTAGGTGGCTAGAGAAACACAGAGCCCCAGTGTTCTTAGGCCTACAAAAGCACTTCCAAGGAAGGGTGCTGGCTAGCAACAGCTTTCAGTGCTGGCACTTTTCATCTCTGAGCAATTGCTCGACGTTTGCAATTTCTCACCTGAGCTCTCTTTAGACTGCGCGAGAGGATGAGCAGAAGATTAGGTGGCTAGAGAAACACAGAGCCCCACTGTTCTTAGGCCTACAAAAGCGCATCCAAGGAAGGGTGCTGGCTAGCAAGAGCTTTCAGTGCTGGCACTTTTCATCTCTGAGCAATAGCTCGACCTTTGCAATTTCTCAGCTCGTGTCTACGACACAGAGAGATAGTGACCGTGACGTTTGGTGGGTAGAGAAGCGCAAAGCCCCAGTGTTGCTGCGCCTGTGAAAGCGCTTCCAAGGAAGGGTGCTGGCTAGCAACAGCTTTCAGTGCTGGCACTTTTCATCTCTGAGCAATTGCTCGACCTTTGCAATTTCTCACCTGAGCTCTCTTTAGACTGCGCGAGAGGATGAGCAGAAGATTAGGTGGCTAGAGAAACACAGAGCCCCACTGTTCTTAGGCCTACAAGAGCGCATCCAAGGAAGGGTGCTGGCTAGCAAGAGCTTTCAGTGCTGGCACTTTTCATCTCTGAGCAATTGCTCGACGTTTGCAATCTCTCAGCTCGTGTCTACGAGACGGAGACATAGTGACCGTGACATTTGGTGGCTAGAGAAGCGCAAAGCCCCAGTGTTACTGCGCCTGTGAAAGCGCTTCCAAGGAAGGGTGCTGGCTAGCAAGAGCTTTCAGTGCTGGCACTTTTCATCTCTGAGCAATTGCTCGACTTTTGCAATTTCTCAGCTCGTGTCTATGAGACAGAGAGAGATAGTGACCGTGACGTTTGATGGGTAGAGAAGCGCAAAGCCCCAGTGTTGCTGCGCCTGTGAAAGCGCTTCCAAGGAAGGGTGCTGGCTAGCAAGAGCTTTCAGTGCTGGCACTTTTCATCTCTGAGCAATTGCTCGACCTTTGCAATTTCTCACCTGAGCTTTCTTTAGAGTGCGCGAGAGGATGAGCAGAAGATTAGGTGGCTAGAGAAGCCCAGAGCCCCACTGTTCTTAGGCCTACAAAAGCACTTCCAAGGAAGGGTGCTGGCTAGCAAGAGCTTTCAGTGCTGGCACTTTTCATCTCTGAGCAATTGCTCGACCTTTGCAATTTCTCACCTGAGCTCTCTTTAGACTGCGCGAGAGGATGAGCAGAAGATTAGGTGGCTAGAGAAACACAGAGCCCCACTGTTCTTAGGCCTACAATAGCGCATCCAAGGAAGGGTGCTGGCTAGCAACAGCTTTCAGTGCTGGCACTTTTCATCTCTGAGCAATTGCTCGACCTTTGCAATTTCTCAGCTCGTGTCTACGAGTCGGAGAGATAGTGACCGTGACGTTTGGTGGGTAGAGAAGCGCAAAGCCCCAGTGTTGCTGCGCCTGTGAAAGCGCTTCCAAGGAAGGGTGCTGGCTAGCAAGAGCTTTCAGTGCTGGCACTTTTCATCTCTGAGCAATTGCTCGACGTTTGCAATTTCTCACCTGAGCTCTCAGTAGACTGCGCGAGAGGATGAGCAGAAGATTAGGTGGCTAGAGAAACACAGAGCCCCAGTGTTCTTAGGCCTACAAAAGCACTTCCAAGGAAGGGTGCTGGCTAGCAACAGCTTTCAGTGCTGGCACTTTTCATCTCTGAGCAATTGCTCGACCTTTGCAATTTCTCACCTGAGCTCTCTTTAGAGTGCGCGAGAGGATGAGCAGAAGATTAGGTGGCTAGAGAAACACAGAGCCCCACTGTTCTTAGGCCTACAAAAGCGCATCCAAGGAAGGGTGCTGGCTAGCAACAGCTTTCAGTGCTGGCACTTTTCATCTCTGATCAATTGCTCGACGTTTGCAATTTCTCAGCTCGTGTCTACGAGACAGAGAGAGATAGTGATCGTGACGTTTGGTGGGTAGAGAAGCGCAAAGCCCCAGTGTTGCTGCGCCTGTGAAAGCGCTTCCAAGGAAGGGTGCTGGCTAGCAAGAGCTTTCAGTGCTGGCACTTTTCATCTCTGAGCAATTGCTCAACGTTTGCAATTTCTCACCTGAGCTTTCTTTAGAGTGCGCGAGAGGATGAGCAGAAGATTAGGTGGCTAGAGAAGCCCAGAGCCCCAGTGTTCTTAGGGCTACAAGAGCGTTTCCAAGGAAGGGTGCTGGCTAGCAAGAGCTTTCAGTGCTGGCACTTTTCATCTCTGAGCAATTGCTCGATGTTTGCAATTTCTCAGCTCGTGTCTACGAGACGGAGAGACAGTGACCATGACGTTTGGTGGGTAGAGAAGCGCAAAGCCCCAGTGTTGCTGCGCCTGTGAAAGCGCTTCCAAGGAAGGGTGCTGGCTAGCAACAGTTTTCAGTGCTGGCACTTTTCATCTCTGAGCAATTGCTCGACGTTTGCAATTTCTCACCTGAGCTCTCTTTAGACTGCGCGAGAGGATGAGCAGAAGATTAGGTGGCTAGAGAAACACAGAGCCCCACTGTTCTTAGGCCTACAAAAGCGCTTCCAAGGAAGGGTGCTGGCTAGCAACAGCTTTCTGTGCTGGCACTTTTCATCTCTGATCAATTGCTCGACGTTTGCAATTTCTCAGCTCGTGTCTACGAGCCAGAGAGATAGTGACCGTGACGTTTGGTGGCTAGAGAAGCGCAAAGCCCCAGTGTTGCTGCGCCTGTGAAAGTGCTTCCAAGGAAGGGTGCTGGCTAACAAGAGCTTTCAGTGCTGGCACTTTTCATCTCTGAGCAATTGCTCGACGTTTGCAATTTCTCACCTGAGCTTTCTTTAGAGTGCGCGAGAGGATGAGCAGAAGATTAGGTGGCTAGAGAAACACAGAGCCCCAGTGTTCTTAGGCCTACAAAAGCACTTCCAAGGAAGGGTGCTGGCTAGCAACAGCTTTCAGTGCTGGCACTTTTCATCTCTGAGCAATTGCTCGACCTTTGCAATTTCTCACCTGATCTCTCTTTAGACTGCGTGAGAGGATGAGCAGAAGATTAGGTGGCTAGAGAAACACAGAGCCCCAGTGTTCTTAGGCCTACAAAAGCGCTTCCAAGGAAGGGTGCTGGCTAGCAAGAGCTTTCAATGCTGGCACTTTTCATCTCTGATCAATTGCTCGACGTTTGCAATTTCTCAGCTCGTGTCTACGAGACAGAGAGAGATAGTGACCGTGACGTTTGGTGGTTAGAGAAGCGCAAAGCCCCAGTGTTGCTGCGCCTGTGAAAGCGCTTCCAAGGAAGGGTGCTGGCTAGCAAGAGCTTTCAGTGCTGGCACTTTTCATCTCTGAGCAATTGCTCGACGTTTGCAATTTCTCACCTGAGCTCTCTTTAGAGTGCGCGAGAGGATGAGCAGAAGATTAAGTGGCTAGAGAAGCCCAGAGCCCCACTGTTCTGAGGCCTACAAAAGCGCTTCCAAGGAAGGGTGCTGGCTAGCAACAGCTTTCAGTGCTGGCACTTTTCATCTCTGATCAATTGCTCGACCTTTGCAATTTCTCAGCTCGTGTCTACGAGACGGAGAGAGATAGTGACCGTGACCTTTGGTGGGTAGAGAAGCGCAAAGCCCCAGTGTTGCTGCGCCTGTGAAAGCGCTTCCAAGGAAGGGTGCTGGCTAGCAAGAGCTTTCAGTGCTGGCACTTTTCATCTCTGAGCAATTGCTCGACCTTTGCAATTTCTCACCTGAGCTTTCTTTAGAGTGCGCGAGAGGATGAGCAGAAGATTAAGTGGCTAGAGAAGCCCAGAGCCCCAGTGTTCTTAGGGCTACAAAAGCGCTTCCAAGGAAGGGTGCTGGCTAGCAACAGCTTTCAGTGCTGGCACTTTTCATCTCTGAGCAATTGCTCGACCTTTGCAATTTCTCACCTGAGCTCTCGTTAGACTGCGCGAGAGGATGAGCAGAAGATTATGTGGCTAGAGAAACACAGAGCCCCACTGTTCTTAGGCCTACAAAAGCACTTCCAAGGAAGGGTGCTGGCTAGCAACAGTTTTCAGTGCTGGCACTTTTCATCTCTGAGCAATTGCTCGACCTTTGCAATTTCTCACCTGAGCTCTCTTTAGAGTGCGCGAGAGGATGAGCAGAAGATGAGGTGGCTAGAGAAACACAGAGCCCCACTGTTCTAAGGGCTACAAAAGCGCTTCCAAGGAAGGGTGCTGGCTAGCAAGAGCTTTCAGTGCTGGCACTTTTCATCTCTGAGCAATTGCTCGACCTTTGCAATTTCTCAGCTCGTGTCTACGAGACGGAGAGATAGTGACCGTGAAGTTTGGTGGGTAGAGAAGCGCAAAGCCCCAGTGTTGCTGCGCCTGTGAAAGCGCTTCCAAGGAAGGGTGCTGGCTAGCAACAGTTTTCAGTGCTGGCACTTTTCATCTCTGAGCAATTGCTCGACGTTTGCAATTTCTCCCCTGAGCTCTCTTTAGAGTGCGCGAGAGGATGAGCAGAAGATTAGGTGGCTAGAGAAACACAGAGCCCCAGTGTTCTTAGGCCTACAGGAGCATTTCCAAGGAAGGGTGCTGGCTAGCAACAGCTTTCAGTGCTGGCACTTTTCATCTCTGAGCAATTGCTCGATGTTTGCAATTTCTCACCTGAGCTCTCGTTAGAGTGCGCGAGAGGATGAGCAGAAGATTAGGTGGCTAGAGAAGCCCAGAGCCCCACTGTTCTTAGGCCTACAAAAGCACTTCCAAGGAAGGGTGCTGGCTAGCAACAGCTTTCAGTGCTGGCACTTTTCATCTCTGAGCAATTGCTCGACGTTTGCAATTTCTCAGCTCGTGTCTACGAGATGGAGAGATAGTGACCGTGACGTTTGGTGGCTAGAGAAGCGCAAAGCCCCAGTGTTGCTGCGCCTGTGAAAGCGCTTCCAAGGAAGGGTGCTGGCCGGCAAGAGCTTTCAGTGCTGGCACTTTTCATCTCTGAGCAATTGCTCGACCTTTGCAATTTCTCACCTGAGCTTTCTTTAGAGTGCGCGAGAGGATGAGCAGAAGATTAAGTGGCTAGAGAAGCCCAGAGCCCCACTGTTCTTAGGCCTACAAAAGCACTTCCAAGGAAGGGTGCTGGCTAGCAACAGCTTTCAGTGCTGGCACTTTTCATCTCTGAGCAATTGCTCGACCTTTGCAATTTCTCACCTGAGCTCTCTTTAGACTGCGCGAGAGGATGAGCAGAAGATTAGGTGGCTAGAGAAGCCCAGAGCCCCTGTGTTCTAAGGGCTACAAGAGCGTTTCCAAGGAAGGGTGCCGGCTAGCAAGAGGTTTCAGTGCTGGCACTTTTCATCGCTGAGCAATTGCTCGACGTTTGCAATTTCTCAGCTCGTGTCTACGAGACGGAGATATAGTGACCGTGACATTTGGTGGCTAGAGAAGCGCAAAGCCCCAGTGTTGCTGCGCCTGTGAAAGCTCTTCCAAGGAAGGGTGCTGGCTAGCAAGAGCTTTCAGTGCTGGCACTTTTCATCTCTGAGCAATTGTTCGACCTTTGCAATTTCTCACTTGATCTCTCTTTAGAGTGCGCGAGAGGATGAGCAGAAGATTAGGTGGCTGGAGAAGCCCAGAGCCCTTGTGTTCTAAGGGCTACAAAAGCGCTTCCAAGGAAGGGTGCTGGCTAGCAACAGCTTTCAGTGCTGGCACTTTTCATCTCTGAGCAATTGCTCGACGTTTGCAATTTCTCAGCTCGTGTCTACGAGACGGAGAGATAGTGACCGTGACGTTTGGTGGCTAGAGAAGCGCAAAGCCCCAGTGTTGCTGCGCCTGTGAAAGTGCTTCCAAGGAAGGGTGCTGGCTAGCAACAGTTTTCAGTGCTGGCACTTTTCATCTCTGAGCAATTGCTCGACCTTTGCAATTTCTCACCTGAGCTCTCTTTAGACTGCGCGAGAGGATGAGCAGAAGATTAGGTGGCTAGAGAAACACAGAGCCCCACTGTTCTTAGGCCTACAAAAGCGCTTCCAAGGAAGGGTGCTGGCTAGCAACAGCTTTCTGTGCTGGCACTTTTCATCTCTGATCAATTGCTCGACGTTTGCAATTTCTCAGCTCGTGTCTACGAGTCGGAGAGATAGTGACCGTGACGTTTGGTGGCTAGAGAAGCGCAAAGCCCCAGTGTTGCTGTGCCTGTGAAAGTGCTTCCAAGGAAGGGTGCTGGCTAACAAGAGCTTTCAGTGCTGGCACTTTTCATCTCTGAGCAATTGCTCGACGTTTGCAATTTCTCACCTGAGCTCTCTTTAGACTGCGTGAGAGGATGAGCAGAAGATTAGGTGGCTAGAGAAACACAGAGCCCCAGTGTTCTTAGGCCTACAAAAGCACTTCCAAGGAAGGGTGCTGGCTAGCAAGAGCTTTCAGTGCTGGCACTTTTCATCTCTGAGCAATTGCTCGACGTTTGCAATTTCTCACCTGAGCTCTCTTTAGACTGCGTGAGAGGATGAGCAGAAGATTAGGTGTCTAGAGAAACACAGAGCCCCACTGTTCTTAGGCCTACAAAAGCGCATCCAAGGAAGGGTGCTGGCTAGCAAGAGCTTTCAGTGCTGGCACTTTTCATCTCTGAGCAATTGCTCGACGTTTGCAATTTCTCAGCTCGTGTCTACGACACAGAGAGAGATAGTGTCCGTGACGTTTGGTGGGTAGAGAAGCGCAAAGCCCCAGTGTTGCTGCGCCTGTGAAAGCGCTTCCAAGGAAGGGTGCTGGCTAGCAAGAGCTTTCAGTGCTGGCACTTTTCATCTCTGAGCAATTGCTCGACGTTTGCAATTTCTCACCTGAGCTCTCTTTAGAGTGCGCGAGAGGATGAGCAGAAGATTAAGTGGCTAGAGAAGCCCAGAGCCCCACTGTTCTGAGGCCTACAAAAGCGCATCCAAGGAAGGGTGCTGGCTAGCAACAGCTTTCAGTGCTGGCACTTTTCATCTCTGAGCAATTGCTCGACCTTTGCAATTTCTCAGCTCGTGTCTACGAGACGGAGAGAGATAGTGACCGTGACGTTTGGTGGGTAGAGAAGCGCAAAGCCCCAGTGTTGCTGCGCCTGTGAAAGCGCTTCCAAGGAAGGGTGCTGGCTAGCAAGAGCTTTCAGTGCTGGCACTTTTCATCTCTGAGCAATTGCTCGACCTTTGCAATTTCTCACCTGAGCTTTCTTTAGAGTGCGCGAGAGGATGAGCAGAAGATTAGGTGGCTAGAGAAGCCCAGAGCCCCAGTGTTCTTAGGCCTACAAAAGCGCTTCCAAGGAAGGGTGCTGGCTAGCAACAGCTTTCAGTGCTGGCACTTTTCATCTCTGAGCAATTGCTCGACCTTTGCAATTTCTCACCTGAGCTCTCTTTAGACTGCGCGAGAGGATGAGCAGAAGATGAGGTGGCTAGAGAAACACAGAGCCCCACTGTTCTAAGGGCTACAAAAGCGCTTCCAAGGAAGGGTGCTGGCTAGCAAGAGCTTTCAGTGCTGGCACTTTTCATCTCTGAGCAATTGCTCGACCTTTGCAATTTCTCAGCTCGTGTCTACGAGTCAGAGAGATAGTGACCGTGACGTTTGGTGGGTAGAGAAGCGCAAAGCCCCAGTGTTGCTGCGCCTGTGAAAGCGCTTCCAAGGAAGGGTGCTGGCTAGCAAGAGCTTTCAGTGCTGGCACTTTTCATCTCTGAGCAATTGCTCGACCTTTGCAATTTCTCACCTGAGCTCTCTTTAGACTGCGCGAGAGGATGAGCAGAAGATTAAGTGGCTAGAGAAGCCCAGAGCCCCACTGTTCTTAGGCCTACAAAAGCACTTCCAAGGAAGGGTGCTGGCTAGCAACAGCTTTCAGTGCTGGCACTTTTCATCTCTGAGCAATTGTTCGACCTTTGCAATTTCTCACCTGATCTCTCTTTAGACTGCGCGAGAGGATGAGGAGAAGATTAGGTGGCTAGAGAAACACAGAGCCCCAGTGTTCTTAGGCCTACAGGAGCGTTTCCAAGGAAGGGTGCTGGCTAGCAACAGCTTTCAGTGCTGGCACTTTTCATCTCTGAGCAATTGCTCAACGTTTGCAATTTCTCACCTGAGCTCTCTTTAGAGTGCGCGAGAGGATGAGCAGAAGATTAGGTGGCTAGAGAAGCCCAGAGCCCCACTGTTCTTAGGCCTACAAAAGCGCATCCAAGGAAGGGTGCTGGCTAGCAACAGCTTTCAGTGCTGGCACTTTTCATCTCTGAGCAATTGCTCGACGTTTGCAATTTCTCAGCTCGTGTCTACGAGATGGAGAGATAGTGACCGTGACGTTTGGTGGCTAGAGAAGCGCAAAGCCCCAGTGTTGCTGCGCCTGTGAAAGCGCTTCCAAGGAAGGGTGCTGGCCGGCAAGAGCTTTCAGTGCTGGCACTTTTCATCTCTGAGCAATTGCTCGACCTTTGCAATTTCTCACCTGAGCTTTCTTTAGAGTGCGCGAGAGGATGAGCAGAAGATTAAGTGGCTAGAGAAGCCCAGAGCCCCAGTGTTCTTAGGCCTACAAAAGCACTTCCAAGGAAGGGTGCTGGCTAGCAACAGCTTTCAGTGCTGGCACTTTTCATCTCTGAGCAATTGCTCGACGTTTGCAATTTCTCAGCTCGTGTCTACGAGATGGAGAGATAGTGACCGTGACGTTTGGTGGCTAGAGAAGCGCAAAGCCCCAGTGTTGCTGCGCCTGTGAAAGCGCTTCCAAGGAAGGGTGCTGGCCGGCAAGAGCTTTCAGTGCTGGCACTTTTCATCTCTGAGCAATTGCTCGACCTTTGCAATTTCTCACCTGAGCTTTCTTTAGAGTGCGCGAGAGGATGAGCAGAAGATTAAGTGGCTAGAGAAGCCCAGAGCCCCACTGTTCTTAGGCCTACAAAAGCACTTCCAAGGAAGGGTGCTGGCTAGCAACAGCTTTCAGTGCTGGCACTTTTCATCTCTGAGCAATTGCTCGACCTTTGCAATTTCTCACCTGAGCTCTCTTTAGACTGCGCGAGAGGATGAGCAGAAGATTAGGTGGCTAGAGAAACACAGAGCCCCACTGTTCTTAGGCCTACAAAAGCGCTTCCAAGGAAGGGTGCTGGCTAGCAACAGCTTTCAGTGCTGGCACTTTTCATCTCTGATCAATTGCTCGACGTTTGCAATTTCTCAGCTCGTGTCTACGAGTCGGAGAGATAGTGACCGTGACGTTTGGTGGCTAGAGAAGCGCAAAGCCCCAGTGTTGCTGTGCCTGTGAAAGTGCTTCCAAGGAAGGGTGCTGGCTAACAAGAGCTTTCAGTGCTGGCACTTTTCATCTCTGAGCAATTGCTCGACGTTTGCAATTTCTCACCTGAGCTCTCTTTAGACTGCGTGAGAGGATGAGCAGAAGATTAGGTGGCTAGAGAAACACAGAGCCCCACTGTTCTTAGGCCTACAAAAGCACTTCCAAGGAAGGGTGCTGGCTAGCAAGAGCTTTCAGTGCTGGCACTTTTCATCTCTGAGCAATTGCTCGACGTTTGCAATTTCTCACCTGAGCTCTCTTTAGACTGCGTGAGAGGATGAGCAGAAGATTAGGTGGCTAGAGAAACACAGAGCCCCACTGTTCTTAGGCCTACAAAAGCGCATCCAAGGAAGGGTGCTGGCTAGCAAGAGCTTTCAGTGCTGGCACTTTTCATCTCTGAGCAATTGCTCGACGTTTGCAATTTCTCAGCTCGTGTCTACGACACAGAGAGAGATAGTGTCCGTGACGTTTGGTGGCTAGAGAAGCGCAAAGCCCCAGTGTTGCTGCGCCTGTGAAAGCGCTTCCAAGGAAGGGTGCTGGCTAGCAAGAGCTTTCAGTGCTGGCACTTTTCATCTCTGAGCAATTGCTCGACGTTTGCAATTTCTCACCTGAGCTCTCTTTAGAGTGCGCGAGAGGATGAGCAGAAGATTAAGTGGCTAGAGAAGCCCAGAGCCCCACTGTTCTGAGGCCTACAAAAGCGCTTCCAAGGAAGGGTGCTGGCTAGCAACAGCTTTCAGTGCTGGCACTTTTCATCTCTGAGCAATTGCTCGACCTTTGCAATTTCTCAGCTCGTGTCTACGAGACGGAGAGAGATAGTGACCGTGACGTTTGGTGGGTAGAGAAGCGCAAAGCCCCAGTGTTGCTGCGCCTGTGAAAGCGCTTCCAAGGAAGGGTGCTGGCTAGCAAGAGCTTTCAGTGCTGGCACTTTTCATCTCTGAGCAATTGCTCGACCTTTGCAATTTCTCACCTGAGCTTTCTTTAGAGTGCGCGAGAGGATGAGCAGAAGATTAGGTGGCTAGAGAAGCCCAGAGCCCCAGTGTTCTTAGGCCTACAAAAGCGCTTCCAAGGAAGGGTGCTGGCTAGCAACAGCTTTCAGTGCTGGCACTTTTCATCTCTGAGCAATTGCTCGACGTTTGCAATTTCTCACCTGATCTCTCTTTAGACTGCGCGAGAGGATGAGCAGAAGATGAGGTGGCTAGAGAAACACAGAGCCCCACTGTTCTAAGGGCTACAAGAGCGCTTCCAAGGAAGGGTGCTGGCTAGCAAGAGCTTTCAGTGCTGGCACTTTTCATCTCTGAGCAATTGCTCGACCTTTGCAATTTCTCAGCTCGTGTCTACGAGTCAGAGAGATAGTGACCGTGACGTTTGGTGGGTAGAGAAGCGCAAAGCCCCAGTGTTGCTGCGCCTGTGAAAGCGCTTCCAAGGAAGGGTGCTGGCTAGCAAGAGCTTTCAGTGCTGGCACTTTTCATCTCTGAGCAATTGCTCGACCTTTGCAATTTCTCACCTGAGCTCTCTTTAGACTGCGCGAGAGGATGAGCAGAAGATTAAGTGGCTAGAGAAGCCCAGAGCCCCACTGTTCTTAGGCCTACAAAAGCACTTCCAAGGAAGGGTGCTGGCTAGCAACAGCTTTCAGTGCTGGCACTTTTCATCTCTGAGCAATTGTTCGACCTTTGCAATTTCTCACCTGATCTCTCTTTAGACTGCGCGAGAGGATGAGGAGAAGATTAGGTGGCTAGAGAAACACAGAGCCCCAGTGTTCTTAGGCCTACAGGAGCGTTTCCAAGGAAGGGTGCTGGCTAGCAACAGCTTTCAGTGCTGGCACTTTTCATCTCTGAGCAATTGCTCAACGTTTGCAATTTCTCACCTGAGCTCTCTTTAGAGTGCGCGAGAGGATGAGCAGAAGATTAGGTGGCTAGAGAAGCCCAGAGCCCCACTGTTCTTAGGCCTACAAAAGCGCATCCAAGGAAGGGTGCTGGCTAGCAACAGCTTTCAGTGCTGGCACTTTTCATCTCTGATCAATTGCTCGACGTTTGCAATTTCTCAGCTCGTGTCTACGAGATGGAGAGATAGTGACCGTGACGTTTGGTGGCTAGAGAAGCGCAAAGCCCCAGTGTTGCTGCGCCTGTGAAAGCGCTTCCAAGGAAGGGTGCTGGCCGGCAAGAGCTTTCAGTGCTGGCACTTTTCATCTCTGAGCAATTGCTCGACCTTTGCAATTTCTCACCTGAGCTTTCTTTAGAGTGCGCGAGAGGATGAGCAGAAGATTAAGTGGCTAGAGAAGCCCAGAGCCCCACTGTTCTTAGGCCTACAAAAGCACTTCCAAGGAAGGGTGCTGGCTAGCAACAGCTTTCAGTGCTGGCACTTTTCATCTCTGAGCAATTGCTCGACCTTTGCAATTTCTCACCTGAGCTCTCTTTAGACTGCGCGAGAGGATGAGCAGAAGATTAGGTGGCTAGAGAAACACAGAGCCCCACTGTTCTTAGGTCTACAAAAGCGTTACCAAGGAAGGGTGCTGGCTAGCAAGAGCTTTCAGTGCTGGCACTTTTCATCTCTGAGCAATTGCTCGACCTTTGCAATTTCTCAGCTCGTGTCTACGAGACGGAGAGATAGTGACCGTGACGTTTGGTGGCTAGAGAAGCGCAAAGCCCCAGTGTTGCTGCGCCTGTGAAAGCGCTTCCAAGGAAGGGTGCTGGCTAGCAACAGCTTTCAGTGCTGGCACTTTTCATCTCTGAGCAATTGCTCGACGTTTGATATTTCTCACCTGAGCTCTCTTTAGACTGCGCGAGAGGATGAGCAGAAGATTAGGTGGCTAGAGAAACACAGAGCCCCACTGTTCTTAGGCCTACAAAAGCGCTTCCAAGGAAGGGTGCTGGCTAGCAACAGCTTTCTGTGCTGGCACTTTTCATCTCTGATCAATTGCTCGACCTTTGCAATTTCTCAGCTCGTGTCTACGAGTCGGAGAGATAGTGACCGTGACGTTTGGTGGCTAGAGAAGCGCAAAGCCCCAGTGTTGCTGCGCCTGTGAAAGTGCTTCCAAGGAAGGGTGCTGGCTAACAAGAGCTTTCAGTGCTGGCACTTTTCATCTCTGAGCAATTGCTCGACGTTTGCAATTTCTCACCTGAGCTTTCTTTAGAGTGCGCGAGAGGATGAGCAGAAGATTAGGTGGCTAGAGAAACACAGAGCCCCAGTGTTCTTAGGCCTACAAAAGCACTTCCAAGGAAGGGTGCTGGCTAGCAACAGCTTTCAGTGCTGGCACTTTTCATCTCTGATCAATTGCTCGACGTTTGCAATTTCTCAGCTCGTGTCTACGACACAGAGAGAGATAGTGTCCGTGACGTTTGGTGGGTAGAGAAGCGCAAAGCCCCAGTGTTGCTGCGCCTGTGAAAGCGCTTCCAAGGAAGGGTGCTGGCTAGCAAGAGCTTTCAGTGCTGGCACTTTTCATCTCTGAGCAATTGCTCGACGTTTGCAATTTCTCACCTGAGCTCTCTTTAGACTGCGCGAGAGGATGAGCAGAAGATTAAGTGGCTAGAGAAGCCCAGAGCCCCACTGTTCTGAGGCCTACAAAAGCGCTTCCAAGGAAGGGTGCTGGCTAGCAAGAGCTTTCAGTGCTGGCACTTTTCATCTCTGAGCAATTGCTCGACCTTTGCAATTTCTCACCTGAGCTTTCTTTAGAGTGCGCGAGAGGATGAGCAGAAGATTAGGTGGCTAGAGAAGCCCAGAGCCCCAGTGTTCTTAGGCCTACAAAAGCGCTTCCAAGGAAGGGTGCTGGCTAGCAACAGCTTTCAGTGCTGGCACTTTTCATCTCTGAGCAATTGCTCGACCTTTGCAATTTCTCACCTGAGCTCTCTTTAGAGTGCGCGAGAGGATGAGCAGAAGATTAGGTGGCTAGAGAAACACAGAGCCCCAGTGTTTTAGGCCTACAAAAGCGCTTCCAAGGAAGGGTGCTGGCTAGCAAGAGCTTTCAGTGCTGGCACTTTTCATCTCTGAGCAATTGCTCGACCTTTGCAATTTCTCAGCTCGTGTCTACGAGTCAGAGAGATAGTGACCGTGACGTTTGGTGGCTAGAGAAGCGCAAAGCCCCAGTGTTGCTGCGCCTGTGAAAGCGCTTCCAAGGAAGGGTGCTGGCTAACAAGAGCTTTCAGTGCTGGCACTTTTCATCTCTGAGCAATTGCTCGACCTTTGCAATTTCTCACCTGAGCTCTCTTTAGACTGCGTGAGAGGATGAGCAGAAGATTAAGTGGCTAGAGAAGCCCAGAGCCCCACTGTTCTTAGGCCTACAAAAGCACTTCCAAGGAAGGGTGCTGGCTAGCAAGAGCTTTCAGTGCTGGCACTTTTCATCTCTGAGCAATTGTTCGACCTTTGCAATTTCTCACCTGATCTCTCTTTAGACTGCGCGAGAGGATGAGCAGAAGATTAGGTGGCTAGAGAAACACAGAGCCCCAGTGTTCTTAGGCCTACAAAAGCACTTCCAAGGAAGGGTGCTGGCTAGCAAGAGCTTTCAGTGCTGGCACTTTTCATCTCTGAGCAATTGCTCGACTTTGCAATTTCTCAGCTCGTGTCTACGAGACGGAGAGATAGTGACCATGACGTTTGGTGGCTAGAGAAGCGCAAAGCCCCAGTGTTGCTGCGCCTGTGAAAGCGCTTCCAAGGAAGGGTGCTGGCTAGCAACAGTTTTCAGTGCTGGCACTTTTCATCTCTGAGCAATTGCTCGACGTTTGCAATTTCTCCCCTGAGCTCTCTTTAGAGTGCGCGAGAGGATGAGCAGAAGATTAGGTGGCTAGAGAAACACAGAGCCCCAGTGTTCTTAGGCCTACAGGAGCGTTTCCAAGGAAGGGTGCTGGCTAGCAAGAGCTTTCAGTGCTGGCACTTTTCATCTCTGAGCAATTGCTCGACCTTTGCAATTTCTCACCTGAGCTCTCTTTAGAGTGCGCGAGAGGATGAGCAGAAGATTAGGTGGCTAGAGAAGCCCAGAGCCCCACTGTTCTTAGGCCTACAAAAGCACTTCCAAGGAAGGGTGCTGGCTAGCAACAGCTTTCAGTGCTGGCACTTTTCATCTCTGAGCAATTGCTCGACGTTTGCAATTTCTCAGCTCGTGTCTACGAGATGGAGAGATAGTGACCGTGACGTTTGGTGGCTAGAGAAGCGCAAAGCCCCAGTGTTGCTGCGCCTGTGAAAGCGCTTCCAAGGAAGGGTGCTGGCCGGCAACAGCTTTCAGTGCTGGCACTTTTCATCTCTGAGCAATTGCTCGACGTTTGCAATTTCTCACCTGAGCTTTCTTTAGAGTGCGCGAGAGGATGAGCAGAAGATTAAGTGGCTAGAGAAGCCCAGAGCCCCACTGTTCTTAGGCCTACAAAAGCACTTCCAAGGAAGGGTGCTGGCTAGCAACAGCTTTCAGTGCTGGCACTTTTCATCTCTGAGCAATTGCTCGACCTTTGCAATTTCTCACCTGAGCTCTCTTTAGACTGCGCGAGAGGATGAGCAGAAGATTAGGTGGCTAGAGAAACACAGAGCCCCACTGTTCTTAGGTCTACAAAAGCGTTACCAAGGAAGGGTGCTGGCTAGCAAGAGCTTTCAGTGCTGGCACTTTTCATCTCTGAGCAATTGCTCGACCTTTGCAATTTCTCAGCTCGTGTCTACGAGTCGGAGAGATAGTGACCATGACGTTTGGTGGCTAGAGAAGCGCAAAGCCCCAGTGTTGCTGCGCCTGTGAAAGCGCTTCCAAGGAAGGGTGCTGGCTAGCAACAGCTTTCAGTGCTGGCACTTTTCATCTCTGAGCAATTGCTCGACGTTTGCAATTTCTCACCTGAGCTCTCGTTAGAGTGCGCGAGAGGATGAGCAGAAGATTAGGTGGCTAGAGAAGCCCAGAGCCCCTGTGTTCTAAGGGCTACAAGAGCGTTTCCAAGGAAGGGTGCCGGCTAGCAAGAGGTTTCAGTGCTGGCACTTTTCATCGCTGAGCAATTGCTCGACGTTTGCAATTTCTCAGCTCGTGTCTACGAGACGGAGAGATAGTGACCGTGACATTTGGTGGCTAGAGAAGCGCAAAGCCCCAGTGTTGCTGCGCCTGTGAAAGCTCTTCCAAGGAAGGGTGCTGGCTAGCAAGAGCTTTCAGTGCTGGCACTTTTCATCTCTGAGCAATTGTTCGACCTTTGCAATTTCTCACTTGATCTCTCTTTAGAGTGCGCGAGAGGATGAGCAGAAGATTAGGTGGCTAGAGAAACACAGAGCCCCAGTGTTCTAAGGGCTACAAAAGCGCTTCCAAGGAAGGGTGCTGGCTAGCAACAGCTTTCAGTGCTGGCACTTTTCATCTCTGAGCAATTGCTCGACCTTTGCAATTTCTCAGCTCGTGTCTACGAGACGGAGAGATAGTGACCGTGACGTTTGGTGGCTAGAGAAGCGCAAAGCCCCAGTGTTGCTGCGCCTGTGAAAGCGCTTCCAAGGAAGGGTGCTGGCTAGCAACAGTTTTCAGTGCTGGCACTTTTCATCTCTGAGCAATTGCTCGACGTTTGCAATTTCTCCCCTGAGCTCTCTTTAGACTGCGCGAGAGGATGAGCAGAAGATTAGGTGGCTAGAGAAACACAGAGCCCCACTGTTCTTAGGCCTACAAAAGCGCTTCCAAGGAAGGGTGCTGGCTAGCAACAGCTTTCAGTGCTGGCACTTTTCATCTCTGATCAATTGCTCGACCTTTGCAATTTCTCAGCTCGTGTCTACGAGACGGAGAGATAGTGACCATGACGTTTGGTGGCTAGAGAAGCGCAAAGCCCCAGTGTTGCTGCGCCTGTGAAAGCGCTTCCAAGGAAGGGTGCTGGCTAGCAACAGCTTTCAGTGCTGGCACTTTTCATCTCTGAGCAATTGCTCGATGTTTGCAATTTCTCACCTGAGCTCTCTTTAGAGTGCGCGAGAGGATGAGCAGAAGATTAGGTGGCTAGAGAAGCCCAGAGCCCCACTGTTCTTAGGCCTACAAAAGCACTTCCAAGGAAGGGTGCTGGCTAGCAACAGCTTTCAGTGCTGGCACTTTTCATCTCTGAGCAATTGCTCGACGTTTGCAATTTCTCAGCTCGTGTCTACGAGATGGAGAGATAGTGACCGTGACGTTTGGTGGCTAGAGAAGCGCAAAGCCCCAGTGTTGCTGCGCCTGTGAAAGCGCTTCCAAGGAAGGGTGCTGGCCGGCAAGAGCTTTCAGTGCTGGCACTTTTCATCTCTGAGCAATTGCTCGACCTTTGCAATTTCTCACCTGAGCTCTCTTTAGACTGCGCGAGAGGATGAGCAGAAGATTAGGTGGCTAGAGAAACACAGAGCCCCACTGTTCTTAGGTCTACAAAAGCGTTACCAAGGAAGGGTGCTGGCTAGCAAGAGCTTTCAGTGCTGGCACTTTTCATCTCTGAGCAATTGCTCGACCTTTGCAATTTCTCAGCTCGTGTCTACGAGTCGGAGAGATAGTGACCATGACGTTTGGTGGCTAGAGAAGCGCAAAGCCCCAGTGTTGCTGCGCCTGTGAAAGCGCTTCCAAGGAAGGGTGCTGGCTAGCAACAGCTTTCAGTGCTGGCACTTTTCATCTCTGAGCAATTGCTCGACGTTTGCAATTTCTCACCTGAGCTCTCGTTAGAGTGCGCGAGAGGATGAGCAGAAGATTAGGTGGCTAGAGAAGCCCAGAGCCCCTGTGTTCTAAGGGCTACAAGAGCGTTTCCAAGGAAGGGTGCCGGCTAGCAAGAGGTTTCAGTGCTGGCACTTTTCATCGCTGAGCAATTGCTCGACGTTTGCAATTTCTCAGCTCGTGTCTACGAGACGGAGAGATAGTGACCGTGACATTTGGTGGCTAGAGAAGCGCAAAGCCCCAGTGTTGCTGCGCCTGTGAAAGCTCTTCCAAGGAAGGGTGCTGGCTAGCAAGAGCTTTCAGTGCTGGCACTTTTCATCTCTGAGCAATTGTTCGACCTTTGCAATTTCTCACTTGATCTCTCTTTAGAGTGCGCGAGAGGATGAGCAGAAGATTAGGTGGCTGGAGAAGCCCAGAGCCCTTGTGTTCTAAGGGCTACAAAAGCGCTTCCAAGGATGGGTGCTGGCTAGCAACAGCTTTCAGTGCTGGCACTTTTCATCTCTGAGCAATTGCTCGACCTTTGCAATTTCTCAGCTCGTGTCTACGAGACGGAGAGATAGTGACCGTGACGTTTGGTGGCTAGAGAAGCGCAAAGCCCCAGTGTTGCTGCGCCTGTGAAAGCGCTTCCAAGGAAGGGTGCTGGCTAGCAACAGTTTTCAGTGCTGGCACTTTTCATCTCTGAGCAATTGCTCGACCTTTGCAATTTCTCACCTGAGCTCTCTTTAGAGTGAGCGAGAGGATGAGCAGAAGATTAGGTGGCTAGAGAAACACAGAGCCCCACTGTTCTTAGGCCTACAAAAGCGCTTCCAAGGAAGGGTGCTGGCTAGCAACAGCTTTCTGTGCTGGCACTTTTCATCTCTGATCAATTGCTCGACGTTTGCAATTTCTCAGCTCGTGTCTACGAGTCGGAGAGATAGTGACCGTGACGTTTGGTGGCTAGAGAAGCGCAAAGCCCCAGTGTTGCTGCGCCTGTGAAAGTGCTTCCAAGGAAGGGTGCTGGCTAACAAGAGCTTTCAGTGCTGGCACTTTTCATCTCTGAGCAATTGCTCGACGTTTGCAATTTCTCACCTGAGCTTTCTTTAGAGTGCGCGAGAGGATGAGCAGAAGATTAGGTGGCTAGAGAAACACAGAGCCCCAGTGTTCTTAGGCCTACAAAAGCACTTCCAAGGAAGGGTGCTGGCTAGCAACAGCTTTCAGTGCTGGCACTTTTCATCTCTGAGCAATTGCTCGACGTTTGCAATTTCTCACCTGAGCTCTCTTTAGACTGCGTGAGAGGATGAGCAGAAGATTAGGTGGCTAGAGAAACACAGAGCCCCACTGTTCTTAGGCCTAAAAAAGCGCATCCAAGGAAGGGTGCTGGCTAGCAAGAGCTTTCAGTGCTGGCACTTTTCATCTCTGATCAATTGCTCGACGTTTGCAATTTCTCAGCTCGTGTCTACGACACAGAGAGAGATAGTGTCCGTGACGTTTGGTGGGTAGAGAAGCGCAAAGCCCCAGTGTTGCTGCGCCTGTGAAAGCGCTTCCAAGGAAGGGTGCTGGCTAGCAAGAGCTTTCAGTGCTGGCACTTTTCATCTCTGAGCAATTGCTCGACGTTTGCAATTTCTCACCTGAGCTCTCTTTAGAGTGCGCGAGAGGATGAGCAGAAGATTAAGTGGCTAGAGAAGCCCAGAGCCCCACTGTTCTGAGGCCTACAAAAGCGCTTCCAAGGAAGGGTGCTGGCTAGCAACAGCTTTCAGTGCTGGCACTTTTCATCTCTGAGCAATTGCTCGACCTTTGCAATTTCTCAGCTCGTGTCTACGAGACGGAGAGAGATAGTGACCGTGACGTTTGGTGGGTAGAGAAGCGCAAAGCCCCAGTGTTGCTGCGCCTGTGAAAGCGCTTCCAAGGAAGGGTGCTGGCTAGCAAGAGCTTTCAGTGCTGGCACTTTTCATCTCTGAGCAATTGCTCGACCTTTGCAATTTCTCACCTGAGCTTTCTTTAGAGTGCGCGAGAGGATGAGCAGAAGATTAGGTGGCTAGAGAAGCCCAGAGCCCCAGTGTTCTTAGGCCTACAAAAGCGCTTCCAAGGAAGGGTGCTGGCTAGCAACAGCTTTCAGTGCTGGCACTTTTCATCTCTGAGCAATTGCTCGACCTTTGCAATTTCTCACCTGAGCTCTCTTTAGAGTGCGCGAGAGGATGAGCAGAAGATGAGGTGGCTAGAGAAACACAGAGCCCCAGTGTTCTTAGGCCTACAAAAGCGCTTCCAAGGAAGGGTGCTGGCTAGCAAGAGCTTTCAGTGCTGGCACTTTTCATCTCTGAGCAATTGCTCGACCTTTGCAATTTCTCAGCTCGTGTCTACGAGTCAGAGAGATAGTGACCGTGACGTTTGGTGGCTAGAGAAGCGCAAAGCCCCAGTGTTGCTGCGCCTGTGAAAGCGCTTCCAAGGAAGGGTGCTGGCTAGCAAGAGCTTTCAGTGCTGGCACTTTTCATCTCTGAGCAATTGTTCGACCTTTGCAATTTCTCACTTGATCTCTCTTTAGAGTGCGCGAGAGGATGAGCAGAAGATTAGGTGGCTGGAGAAACACAGAGCCCCAGTGTTCTAAGGGCTACAAAAGCGCTTCCAAGGAAGGGTGCTGGCTAGCAACAGCTTTCAGTGCTGGCACTTTTCATCTCTGAGCAATTGCTCGACCTTTGCAATTTCTCAGCTCGTGTCTACGAGACGGAGAGATAGTGACCGTGACGTTTGGTGGCTAGAGAAGCGCAAAGCCCCAGTGTTGCTGCGCCTGTGAAAGCGCTTCCAAGGAAGGGTGCTGGCTAGCAACAGTTTTCAGTGCTGGCACTTTTCATCTCTGAGCAATTGCTCGACGTTTGCAATTTCTCACCTGAGCTCTCTTTAGACTGCGCGAGAGGATGAGCAGAAGATTAGGTGGCTAGAGAAACACAGAGCCCCACTGTTCTTAGGCCTACAAAAGCGCTTCCAAGGAAGGGTGCTGGCTAGCAACAGCTTTCAGTGCTGGCACTTTTCATCTCTGATCAATTGCTCGACGTTTGCAATTTCTCAGCTCGTGTCTACGAGTCGGAGAGATAGTGACCGTGACGTTTGGTGGCTAGAGAAGCGCAAAGCCCCAGTGTTGCTGCGCCTGTGAAAGCGCTTCCAAGGAAGGGTGCTGGCTAGCAAGAGCTTTCAGTGCTGGCACTTTTCATCTCTGAGCAATTGCTCGACCTTTGCAATTTCTCACCTGAGCTTTCTTTAGAGTGCGCGAGAGGATGAGCAGAAGATTAGGTGGCTAGAGAAGCCCAGAGCCCCAGTGTTCTTAGGCCTACAAAAGCGCTTCCAAGGAAGGGTGCTGGCTAGCAACAGCTTTCAGTGCTGGCACTTTTCATCTCTGAGCAATTGCTCGACCTTTGCAATTTCTCACCTGAGCTCTCTTTAGAGTGCGCGAGAGGATGAGCAGAAGATTAGGTGGCTAGAGAAACACAGAGCCCCAGTGTTCTTAGGCCTACAAAAGCGCTTCCAAGGAAGGGTGCTGGCTAGCAAGAGCTTTCAGTGCTGGCACTTTTCATCTCTGAGCAATTGTTCGACCTTTGCAATTTCTCACCTGATCTCTCTTTAGAGTGCGCGAGAGGATGAGCAGAAGATTAGGTGGCTAGAGAAACACAGAGCCCCAGTGTTCTTAGGCCTACAAAAGCACTTCCAAGGAAGGGTGCTGGCTAGCAAGAGCTTTCAGTGCTGGCACTTTTCATCTCTGAGCAATTGCTCGACCTTTGCAATTTCTCAGCTCGTGTCTACGAGACGGAGAGATAGTGACCATGACGTTTGGTGGCTAGAGAAGCGCAAAGCCCCAGTGTTGCTGCGCCTGTGAAAGCGCTTCCAAGGAAGGGTGCTGGCTAGCAACAGTTTTCAGTGCTGGCACTTTTCATCTCTGAGCAATTGCTCGACGTTTGCAATTTCTCCCCTGAGCTCTCTTTAGAGTGCGCGAGAGGATGAGCAGAAGATTAGGTGGCTAGAGAAACACAGAGCCCCAGTGTTCTTAGGCCTACAGGAGCGTTTCCAAGGAAGGGTGCTGGCTAGCAACAGCTTTCAGTGCTGGCACTTTTCATCTCTGAGCAATTGCTCGATGTTTGCAATTTCTCACCTGAGCTCTCTTTAGAGTGCGCGAGAGGATGAGCAGAAGATTAGGTGGCTAGAGAAGCCCAGAGCCCCACTGTTCTTAGGCCTACAAAAGCACTTCCAAGGAAGGGTGCTGGCTAGCAACAGCTTTCAGTGCTGGCACTTTTCATCTCTGAGCAATTGCTTGACGTTTGCAATTTCTCAGCTCGTGTCTACGAGATGGAGAGATAGTGACCGTGACGTTTGGTGGCTAGAGAAGCGCAAAGCCCCAGTGTTGCTGCGCCTGTGAAAGCGCTTCCAAGGAAGGGTGCTGGCCGGCAAGAGCTTTCAGTGCTGGCACTTTTCATCTCTGAGCAATTGCTCGACCTTTGCAATTTCTCACCTGAGCTTTCTTTAGAGTGCGCGAGAGGATGAGCAGAAGATTAAGTGGCTAGAGAAGCCCAGAGCCCCACTGTTCTTAGGCCTACAAAAGCACTTCCAAGGAAGGGTGCTGGCTAGCAAGAGCTTTCAGTGCTGGCACTTTTCATCTCTGAGCAATTGCTCGACCTTTGCAATTTCTCACCTGAGCTCTCTTTAGACTGCGCGAGAGGATGAGCAGAAGATTAGGTGGCTAGAGAAACACAGAGCCCCACTGTTCTTAGGTCTACAAAAGCGTTACCAAGGAAGGGTGCTGGCTAGCAAGAGCTTTCAGTGCTGGCACTTTTCATCTCTGAGCAATTGCTCGACCTTTGCAATTTCTCAGCTCGTGTCTACGAGTCGGAGAGATAGTTACCATGACGTTTGGTGGCTAGAGAAGCGCAAAGCCCCAGTGTTGCTGCGCCTGTGAAAGCGCTTCCAAGGAAGGGTGCTGGCTAGCAAGAGCTTTCAGTGCTGGCACTTTTCATCTCTGAGCAATTGCTCGACGTTTGCAATTTCTCACCTGAGCTCTCGTTAGAGTGCGCGAGAGGATGAGCAGAAGATTAGGTGGCTAGAGAAGCCCAGAGCCCCTGTGTTCTAAGGGCTACAAGAGCGTTTCCAAGGAAGGGTGCCGGCTAGCAAGAGGTTTCAGTGCTGGCACTTTTCATCGCTGAGCAATTGCTCGACGTTTGCAATTTCTCAGCTCGTGTCTACGAGACGGAGAGATAGTGACCGTGACATTTGGTGGCTAGAGAAGCGCAAAGCCCCAGTGTTGCTGCGCCTGTGAAAGCTCTTCCAAGGAAGGGTGCTGGCTAGCAAGAGCTTTCAGTGCTGGCACTTTTCATCTCTGAGCAATTGTTCGACCTTTGCAATTTCTCACTTGATCTCTCTTTAGAGTGCGCGAGAGGATGAGCAGAAGATTAGGTGGCTGGAGAAGCCCAGAGCCCTTGTGTTCTAAGGGCTACAAAAGCGCTTCCAAGGAAGGGTGCTGGCTAGCAACAGCTTTCAGTGCTGGCACTTTTCATCTCTGAGCAATTGCTCGACCTTTGCAATTTCTCAGCTCGTGTCTACGAGACGGAGAGATAGTGACCGTGACGTTTGGTGGCTAGAGAAGCGCAAAGCCCCAGTGTTGCTGCGCCTGTGAAAGCGCTTCCAAGGAAGGGTGCTGGCTAGCAACAGTTTTCAGTGCTGGCACTTTTCATCTCTGAGCAATTGCTCGACGTTTGCAATTTCTCACCTGAGCTCTCTTTAGAGTGAGCGAGAGGATGAGCAGAAGATTAGGTGGCTAGAGAAACACAGAGCCCCACTGTTCTTAGGCCTACAAAAGCGCTTCCAAGGAAGGGTGCTGGCTAGCAACAGCTTTCTGTGCTGGCACTTTTCATCTCTGATCAATTGCTCGACGTTTGCAATTTCTCAGCTCGTGTCTACGAGTCGGAGAGATAGTGACCGTGACGTTTGGTGGCTAGAGAAGCGCAAAGCCCCAGTGTTGCTGCGCCTGTGAAAGTGCTTCCAAGGAAGGGTGCTGGCTAACAAGAGCTTTCAGTGCTGGCACTTTTCATCTCTGAGCAATTGCTCGACGTTTGCAATTTCTCACCTGAGCTTTCTTTAGAGTGCGCGAGAGGATGAGCAGAAGATTAGGTGGCTAGAGAAACACAGAGCCCCAGTGTTCTTAGGCCTACAAAAGCACTTCCAAGGAAGGGTGCTGGCTAGCAACAGCTTTCAGTGCTGGCACTTTTCATCTCTGAGCAATTGCTCGACGTTTGCAATTTCTCACCTGAGCTCTCTTTAGACTGCGTGAGAGGATGAGCAGAAGATTAGGTGGCTAGAGAAACACAGAGCCCCACTGTTCTTAGGCCTAAAAAAGCGCATCCAAGGAAGGGTGCTGACTAGCAAGAGCTTTCAGTGCTGGCACTTTTCATCTCTGATCAATTGCTCGACGTTTGCAATTTCTCAGCTCGTGTCTACGACACAGAGAGAGATAGTGTCCGTGACGTTTGGTGGGTAGAGAAGCGCAAAGCCCCAGTGTTGCTGCGCCTGTGAAAGCGCTTCCAAGGAAGGGTGCTGGCTAGCAAGAGCTTTCAGTGCTGGCACTTTTCATCTCTGAGCAATTGCTCGACGTTTGCAATTTCTCACCTGAGCTCTCTTTAGAGTGCGCGAGAGGATGAGCAGAAGATTAAGTGGCTAGAGAAGCCCAGAGCCCCACTGTTCTGAGGCCTACAAAAGCGCTTCCAAGGAAGGGTGCTGGCTAGCAACAGCTTTCAGTGCTGGCACTTTTCATCTCTGAGCAATTGCTCGACCTTTGCAATTTCTCAGCTCGTGTCTACGAGACGGAGAGAGATAGTGACCGTGACGTTTGGTGGCTAGAGAAGCGCAAAGCCCCAGTGTTGCTGCGCCTGTGAAAGCGCTTCCAAGGAAGGGTGCTGGCTAGCAAGAGCTTTCAGTGCTGGCACTTTTCATCTCTGAGCAATTGCTCGACCTTTGCAATTTCTCACCTGAGCTTTCTTTAGAGTGCGCGAGAGGATGAGCAGAAGATTAGGTGGCTAGAGAAGCCCAGAGCCCCAGTGTTCTTAGGCCTACAAAAGCGCTTCCAAGGAAGGGTGCTGGCTAGCAACAGCTTTCAGTGCTGGCACTTTTCATCTCTGAGCAATTGCTCGACCTTTGCAATTTCTCACCTGAGCTCTCTTTAGAGTGCGCGAGAGGATGAGCAGAAGATGAGGTGGCTAGAGAAACACAGAGCCCCAGTGTTCTAAGGGCTACAAAAGCGCTTCCAAGGAAGGGTGCTGGCTAGCAAGAGCTTTCAGTGCTGGCACTTTTCATCTCTGAGCAATTGCTCGACCTTTGCAATTTCTCAGCTCGTGTCTACGAGTCAGAGAGATAGTGACCGTGACGTTTGGTGGCTAGAGAAGCGCAAAGCCCCAGTGTTGCTGCGCCTGTGAAAGCGCTTCCAAGGAAGGGTGCTGGCTAGCAAGAGCTTTCAGTGCTGGCACTTTTCATCTCTGAGCAATTGCTCGACCTTTGCAATTTCTCACCTGAGCTCTCTTTAGACTGCGCGAGAGGATGAGCAGAAGATTAAGTGGCTAGAGAAGCCCAGAGCCCCACTGTTCTTAGGCCTACAAAAGCACTTCCAAGGAAGGGTGCTGGCTAGCAACAGCTTTCAGTGCTGGCACTTTTCATCTCTGAGCAATTGTTCGACCTTTGCAATTTCTCACCTGATCTCTCTTTAGACTGCGCGAGAGGATGAGCAGAAGATTAGGTGGCTAGAGAAACACAGAGCCCCAGTGTTCTTAGGCCTACAGGAGCGTTTCCAAGGAAGGGTGCTGGCTAGCAACAGCTTTCAGTGCTGGCACTTTTCATCTCTGAGCAATTGCTCAACGTTTGCAATTTCTCACCTGAGCTCTCTTTAGAGTGCGCGAGAGGATGAGCAGAAGATTAGGTGGCTAGAGAAGCCCAGAGCCCCACTGTTCTTAGGCCTACAAAAGCGCATCCAAGGAAGGGTGCTGGCTAGCAACAGCTTTCAGTGCTGGCACTTTTCATCTCTGAGCAATTGCTCGACGTTTGCAATTTCTCAGCTCGTGTCTACGAGATGGAGAGATAGTGACCGTGACGTTTGGTGGCTAGAGAAGCGCAAAGCCCCAGTGTTGCTGCGCCTGTGAAAGCGCTTCCAAGGAAGGGTGCTGGCTAGCAAGAGCTTTCAGTGCTGGCACTTTTCATCTCTGAGCAATTGCTCGACTTTTGCAATTTCTCACCTGAGCTTTCTTTAGAGTGCGCGAGAGGATGAGCAGAAGATTAAGTGGCTAGAGAAGCCCAGAGCCCCACTGTTCTTAGGCCTACAAAAGCACTTCCAAGGAAGGGTGCTGGCTAGCAACAGCTTTCAGTGCTGGCACTTTTCATCTCTGAGCAATTGCTCGACCTTTGCAATTTCTCACCTGAGCTCTCTTTAGACTGCGCGAGAGGATGAGCAGAAGATTAGGTGGCTAGAGAAACACAGAGCCCCACTGTTCTTAGGTCTACAAAAGCGTTACCAAGGAAGGGTGCTGGCTAGCAACAGCTTTCAGTGCTGGCACTTTTCATCTCTGAGCAATTGCTCGACCTTTGCAATTTCTCAGCTCGTGTCTACGAGTCGGAGAGATAGTGACCATGACGTTTGGTGGGTAGAGAAGCGCAAAGCCCCAGTGTTGCTGCACCTGTGAAAGCGCTTCCAAGGAAGGGTGCTGGCTAGCAACAGCTTTCAGTGCTGGCACTTTTCATCTCTGAGCAATTGCTCGACCTTTGCAATTTCTCACCTGAGCTCTCGTTAGAGTGCGCGAGAGGATGAGCAGAAGATTAGGTGGCTAGAGAAGCCCAGAGCCCCTGTGTTCTAAGGGCTACAAGAGCGTTTCCAAGGAAGGGTGCCGGCTAGCAAGAGGTTTCAGTGCTGGCACTTTTCATCGCTGAGCAATTGCTCGACGTTTGCAATTTCTCAGCTCGTGTCTACGAGACGGAGAGATAGTGACCGTGACATTTGGTGGCTAGAGAAGCGCAAAGCCCCAGTGTTGCTGCGCCTGTGAAAGCTCTTCCAAGGAAGGGTGCTGGCTAGCAAGAGCTTTCAGTGCTGGCACTTTTCATCTCTGAGCAATTGTTCGACCTTTGCAATTTCTCACTTGATCTCTCTTTAGAGTGCGCGAGAGGATGAGCAGAAGATTAGGTGGCTGGAGAAGCCCAGAGCCCTTGTGTTCTAAGGGCTACAAAAGCGCTTCCAAGGAAGGGTGCTGGCTAGCAACAGCTTTCAGTGCTGGCACTTTTCATCTCTGAGCAATTGCTCGACCTTTGCAATTTCTCAGCTCGTGTCTACGAGATGGAGAGATAGTGACCGTGACGTTTGGTGGCTAGAGAAGCGCAAAGCCCCAGTGTTGCTGCGCCTGTGAAAGCGCTTCCAAGGAAGGGTGCTGGCTAGCAACAGTTTTCAGTGCTGGCACTTTTCATCTCTGAGCAATTGCTCGACGTTTGCAATTTCTCACCTGAGCTCTCTTTAGAGTGAGCGAGAGGATGAGCAGAAGATTAGGTGGCTAGAGAAACACAGAGCCCCACTGTTCTTAGGCCTACAAAAGCGCTTCCAAGGAAGGGTGCTGGCTAGCAACAGCTTTCTGTGCTGGCACTTTTCATCTCTGATCAATTGCTCGACCTTTGCAATTTCTCAGCTCGTGTCTACGAGTCGGAGAGATAGTGACCGTGACGTTTGGTGGCTAGAGAAGCGCAAAGCCCCAGTGTTGCTGCGCCTGTGAAAGTGCTTCCAAGGAAGGGTGCTGGCTAACAAGAGCTTTCAGTGCTGGCACTTTTCATCTCTGAGCAATTGCTCGACGTTTGCAATTTCTCACCTGAGCTTTCTTTAGAGTGCGCGAGAGGATGAGCAGAAGATTAGGTGGCTAGAGAAACACAGAGCCCCAGTGTTCTTAGGCCTACAAAAGCACTTCCAAGGAAGGGTGCTGGCTAGCAACAGCTTTCAGTGCTGGCACTTTTCATCTCTGAGCAATTGCTCGACGTTTGCAATTTCTCACCTGAGCTCTCTTTAGACTGCGCGAGAGGATGAGCAGAAGATTAGGTGGCTAGAGAAACACAGAGCCCCACTGTTCTTAGGCCTAAAAAAGCGCATCCAAGGAAGGGTGCTGGCTAGCAAGAGCTTTCAGTGCTGGCACTTTTCATCTCTGATCAATTGCTCGACGTTTGCAATTTCTCAGCTCGTGTCTACGACACAGAGAGAGATAGTGTCCGTGACGTTTGGTGGGTAGAGAAGCGCAAAGCCCCAGTGTTGCTGCGCCTGTGAAAGCGCTTCCAAGGAAGGGTGCTGGCTAGCAAGAGCTTTCAGTGCTGGCACTTTTCATCTCTGAGCAATTGCTCGACGTTTGCAATTTCTCACCTGAGCTCTCTTTAGAGTGCGCGAGAGGATGAGCAGAAGATTAAGTGGCTAGAGAAGCCCAGAGCCCCACTGTTCTGAGGCCTACAAAAGCACTTCCAAGGAAGGGTGCTGGCTAGCAACAGCTTTCAGTGCTGGCACTTTTCATCTCTGAGCAATTGCTCGACCTTTGCAATTTCTCAGCTCGTGTCTACGAGACGGAGAGAGATAGTGACCGTGACGTTTGGTGGCTAGAGAAGCGCAAAGCCCCAGTGTTGCTGCGCCTGTGAAAGCGCTTCCAAGGAAGGGTGCTGGCTAGCAAGAGCTTTCAGTGCTGGCACTTTTCATCTCTGAGCAATTGCTCGACCTTTGCAATTTCTCACCTGAGCTTTCTTTAGAGTGCGCGAGAGGATGAGCAGAAGATGAGGTGGCTAGAGAAGCCCAGAGCCCCAGTGTTCTTAGGCCTACAAAAGCGCTTCCAAGGAAGGGTGCTGGCTAGCAACAGCTTTCAGTGCTGGCACTTTTCATCTCTGAGCAATTGCTCGACCTTTGCAATTTCTCACCTGAGCTCTCTTTAGACTGCGCGAGAGGATGAGCAGAAGATTAGGTGGCTAGAGAAACACAGAGCCCCACTGTTCTAAGGGCTACAAAAGCGCATCCAAGGAAGGGTGCTGGCTAGCAAGAGCTTTCAGTGCTGGCACTTTTCATCTCTGAGCAATTGCTCGACCTTTGCAATTTCTCAGCTCGTGTCTACGAGTCAGAGAGATAGTGACCGTGACGTTTGGTGGCTAGAGAAGCGCAAAGCCCCAGTGTTGCTGCGCCTGTGAAAGCGCTTCCAAGGAAGGGTGCTGGCTAGCAAGAGCTTTCAGTGCTGGCACTTTTCATCTCTGAGCAATTGCTCGACCTTTGCAATTTCTCACCTGAGCTCTCTTTAGACTGCGCGAGAGGATGAGCAGAAGATTAAGTGGCTAGAGAAGCCCAGAGCCCCACTGTTCTTAGGCCTACAAAAGCACTTCCAAGGAAGGGTGCTGGCTAGCAACAGCTTTCAGTGCTGGCACTTTTCATCTCTGAGCAATTGTTCGACCTTTGCAATTTCTCACCTGATCTCTCTTTAGACTGCGCGAGAGGATGAGCAGAAGATTAGGTGGCTAGAGAAACACAGAGCCCCAGTGTTCTTAGGCCTACAGGAGCGTTTCCAAGGAAGGGTGCTGGCTAGCAACAGCTTTCAGTGCTGGCACTTTTCATCTCTGAGCAATTGCTCAACGTTTGCAATTTCTCACCTGAGCTCTCTTTAGAGTGCGCGAGAGGATGAGCAGAAGATTAGGTGGCTAGAGAAGCCCAGAGCCCCACTGTTCTTAGGCCTACAAAAGCGCATCCAAGGAAGGGTGCTGGCTAGCAACAGCTTTCAGTGCTGGCACTTTTCATCTCTGAGCAATTGCTCGACGTTTGCAATTTCTCAGCTCGTGTCTACGAGATGGAGAGATAGTGACCGTGACGTTTGGTGGCTAGAGAAGCGCAAAGCCCCAGTGTTGCTGCGCCTGTGAAAGCGCTTCCAAGGAAGGGTGCTGGCTAGCAAGAGCTTTCAGTGCTGGCACTTTTCATCTCTGAGCAATTGCTCGACTTTTGCAATTTCTCACCTGAGCTTTCTTTAGAGTGCGCGAGAGGATGAGCAGAAGATTAAGTGGCTAGAGAAGCCCAGAGCCCCACTGTTCTTAGGCCTACAAAAGCACTTCCAAGGAAGGGTGCTGGCTAGCAACAGCTTTCAGTGCTGGCACTTTTCATCTCTGAGCAATTGCTCGACCTTTGCAATTTCTCACCTGAGCTCTCTTTAGACTGCGCGAGAGGATGAGCAGAAGATTAGGTGGCTAGAGAAACACAGAGCCCCACTGTTCTTAGGCCTACAAAAGCGCATCCAAGGAAGGGTGCTGGCTAGCAAGAGCTTTCAGTGCTGGCACTTTTCATCTCTGAGCAATTGCTCGACCTTTGCAATTTCTCAGCTCGTGTCTACGAGTCGGAGAGATAGTGACCATGACGTTTGGTGGCTAGAGAAGCGCAAAGCCCCAGTGTTGCTGCACCTGTGAAAGCGCTTCCAAGGAAGGGTGCTGGCTAGCAACAGCTTTCAGTGCTGGCACTTTTCATCTCTGAGCAATTGTTCGACCTTTGCAATTTCTCACTTGATCTCTCTTTAGAGTGCGCGAGAGGATGAGCAGAAGATTAGGTGGCTGGAGAAGCCCAGAGCCCTTGTGTTCTAAGGGCTACAAAAGCGCTTCCAAGGAAGGGTGCTGGCTAGCAACAGCTTTCAGTGCTGGCACTTTTCATCTCTGAGCAATTGCTCGACGTTTGCAATTTCTCAGCTCGTGTCTACGAGACGGAGAGATAGTGACCGTGACGTTTGGTGGCTAGAGAAGCGCAAAGCCCCAGTGTTGCTGCGCCTGTGAAAGCGCTTCCAAGGAAGGGTGCTGGCTAGCAACAGTTTTCAGTGCTGGCACTTTTCATCTCTGAGCAATTGCTCGACGTTTGCAATTTCTCACCTGAGCTCTCTTTAGAGTGCGCGAGAGGATGAGCAGAAGATTAAGTGGCTAGAGAAGCCCAGAGCCCCACTGTTCTGAGGCCTACAAAAGCGCTTCCAAGGAAGGGTGCTGGCTAGCAACAGCTTTCAGTGCTGGCACTTTTCATCTCTGAGCAATTGCTCGACCTTTGCAATTTCTCAGCTCGTGTCTACGAGACGGAGAGAGATAGTGACCGTGACGTTTGGTGGCTAGAGAAGCGCAAAGCCCCAGTGTTGCTGCGCCTGTGAAAGCGCTTCCAAGGAAGGGTGCTGGCTAGCAAGAGCTTTCAGTGCTGGCACTTTTCATCTCTGAGCAATTGCTCGACCTTTGCAATTTCTCACCTGAGCTTTCTTTAGACTGCGCGAGAGGATGAGCAGAAGATTAGGTGGCTAGAGAAGCCCAGAGCCCCAGTGTTCTTAGGCCTACAAAAGCGCTTCCAAGGAAGGGTGCTGGCTAGCAACAGCTTTCAGTGCTGGCACTTTTCATCTCTGAGCAATTGCTCGACCTTTGCAATTTCTCACCTGAGCTCTCTTTAGAGTGCGCGAGAGGATGAGCAGAAGATTAGGTGGCTAGAGAAACACAGAGCCCCAGTGTTCTTAGGCCTACAAAAGCGCTTCCAAGGAAGGGTGCTGGCTAGCAAGAGCTTTCAGTGCTGGCACTTTTCATCTCTGAGCAATTGCTCGACCTTTGCAATTTCTCAGCTCGTGTCTACGAGTCAGAGAGATAGTGACCGTGACGTTTGGTGGCTAGAGAAGCGCAAAGCCCCAGTGTTGCTGCGCCTGTGAAAGCGCTTCCAAGGAAGGGTGCTGGCTAGCAACAGCTTTCAGTGCTGGCACTTTTCATCTCTGAGCAATTGCTCGACCTTTGCAATTTCTCACCTGAGCTCTCTTTAGAGTGCGCAAGAGGATGAGCAGAAGATTAAGTGGCTAGAGAAGCCCAGAGCCCCACTGTTCTTAGGCCTACAAAAGCACTTCCAAGGAAGGGTGCTGGCTAGCAACAGCTTTCAGTGCTGGCACTTTTCATCTCTGAGCAATTGTTCGACCTTTGCAATTTCTCACCTGATCTCGCTTTAGACTGCGCGAGAGGATGAGCAGAAGATTAGGTGGCTAGAGAAACACAGAGCCCCAGTGTTCTTAGGCCTACAAAAGCACTTCCAAGGAAGGGTGCTGGCTAGCAAGAGCTTTCAGTGCTGGCACTTTTCATCTCTGAGCAATTGCTCGACCTTTGCAATTTCTCAGCTCGTGTCTACGAGCCAGAGAGATAGTGACCATGACGTTTGGTGGCTAGAGAAGCGCAAAGCCCCAGTGTTGCTGCGCCTGTGAAAGCGCTTCCAAGGAAGGGTGCTGGCTAGCAACAGTTTTCAGTGCTGGCACTTTTCATCTCTGAGCAATTGCTCGACGTTTGCAATTTCTCCCCTGAGCTCTCTTTAGAGTGCGCGAGAGGATGAGCAGAAGATTAGGTGGCTAGAGAAACACAGAGCCCCAGTGTTCTTAGGCCTACAAGAGCGTTTCCAAGGAAGGGTGCTGGCTAGCAACAGCTTTCAGTGCTGGCACTTTTCATCTCTGAGCAATTGCTCGATGTTTGCAATTTCTCACCTGAGCTCTCTTTAGAGTGCGCGAGAGGATGAGCAGAAGATTAGGTGGCTAGAGAAGCCCAGAGCCCCACTGTTCTGAGGCCTACAAAAGCACTTCCAAGGAAGGGTGCTGGCTAGCAACAGCTTTCAGTGCTGGCACTTTTCATCTCTGAGCAATTGCTCGACGTTTGCAATTTCTCAGCTCGTGTCTACGAGATGGAGAGATAGTGACCGTGACGTTTGGTGGCTAGAGAAGCGCAAAGCCCCAGTGTTGCTGCGCCTGTGAAAGCGCTTCCAAGGAAGGGTGCTGGCCGGCAAGAGCTTTCAGTGCTGGCACTTTTCATCTCTGAGCAATTGCTCGACCTTTGCAATTTCTCACCTGAGCTTTCTTTAGAGTGCGCGAGAGGATGAGCAGAAGATTAAGTGGCTAGAGAAGCCCAGAGCCCCAGTGTTCTTAGGCCTACAAAAGCACTTCCAAGGAAGGGTGCTGGCTAGCAACAGCTTTCAGTGCTGGCACTTTTCATCTCTGAGCAATTGCTCGACCTTTGCAATTTCTCACCTGAGCTCTCTTTAGAGTGCGCGAGAGGATGAGCAGAAGATTAGGTGGCTAGAGAAACACAGAGCCCCACTGTTCTTAGGTCTACAAAAGCGTTACCAAGGAAGGGTGCTGGCTAGCAAGAGCTTTCAGTGCTGGCACTTTTCATCTCTGAGCAATTGCTCGACCTTTGCAATTTCTCAGCTCGTGTCTACGAGTCGGAGAGATAGTGACCATGACGTTTGGTGGCTAGAGAAGCGCAAAGCCCCAGTGTTGCTGCGCCTGTGAAAGCGCTTCCAAGGAAGGGTGCTGGCTAGCAAGAGCTTTCAGTGCTGGCACTTTTCATCTCTGAGCAATTGCTCGACCTTTGCAATTTCTCACCTGAGCTCTCTTTAGAGTGCGCGAGAGGATGAGCAGAAGATTAGGTGGCTAGAGAAACACAGAGCCCCAGTGTTCTTAGGCCTACAAGAGCGTTTCCAAGGAAGGGTGCTGGCTAGCAACAGCTTTCAGTGCTGGCACTTTTCATCTCTGAGCAATTGCTCGATGTTTGCAATTTCTCACCTGAGCTCTCTTTAGAGTGCGCGAGAGGATGAGCAGAAGATTAGGTGGCTAGAGAAGCCCAGAGCCCCACTGTTCTGAGGCCTACAAAAGCACTTCCAAGGAAGGGTGCTGGCTAGCAACAGCTTTCAGTGCTGGCACTTTTCATCTCTGAGCAATTGCTCGACGTTTGCAATTTCTCAGCTCGTGTCTACGAGATGGAGAGATAGTGACCGTGACGTTTGGTGGCTAGAGAAGCGCAAAGCCCCAGTGTTGCTGCGCCTGTGAAAGCGCTTCCAAGGAAGGGTGCTGGCCGGCAAGAGCTTTCAGTGCTGGCACTTTTCATCTCTGAGCAATTGCTCGACCTTTGCAATTTCTCACCTGAGCTTTCTTTAGAGTGCGCGAGAGGATGAGCAGAAGATTAAGTGGCTAGAGAAGCCCAGAGCCCCAGTGTTCTTAGGCCTACAAAAGCACTTCCAAGGAAGGGTGCTGGCTAGCAACAGCTTTCAGTGCTGGCACTTTTCATCTCTGAGCAATTGCTCGACCTTTGCAATTTCTCACCTGAGCTCTCTTTAGAGTGCGCGAGAGGATGAGCAGAAGATTAGGTGGCTAGAGAAACACAGAGCCCCACTGTTCTTAGGTCTACAAAAGCGTTACCAAGGAAGGGTGCTGGCTAGCAAGAGCTTTCAGTGCTGGCACTTTTCATCTCTGAGCAATTGCTCGACCTTTGCAATTTCTCAGCTCGTGTCTACGAGTCGGAGAGATAGTGACCATGACGTTTGGTGGCTAGAGAAGCCCAGAGCCCCACTGTTCTTAGGCCTACAAAAGCACTTCCAAGGAAGGGTGCTGGCTAGCAACAGCTTTCAGTGCTGGCACTTTTCATCTCTGAGCAATTGTTCGACCTTTGCAATTTCTCACCTGATCTCTCTTTAGACTGCGCGAGAGGATGAGCAGAAGATTAGGTGGCTAGAGAAACACAGAGCCCCACTGTTCTTAGGTCTACAAAAGCGTTACCAAGGAAGGGTGCTGGCTAGCAAGAGCTTTCAGTGCTGGCACTTTTCATCTCTGAGCAATTGCTCGACCTTTGCAATTTCTCAGCTCGTGTCTACGAGTCGGAGAGATAGTGACCATGACGTTTGGTGGCTAGAGAAGCGCAAAGCCCCAGTGTTGCTGCGCCTGTGAAAGCGCTTCCAAGGAAGGGTGCTGGCTAGCAAGAGCTTTCAGTGCTGGCACTTTTCATCTCTGAGCAATTGCTCGACCTTTGCAATTTCTCACCTGAGCTCTCTTTAGAGTGCGCGAGAGGATGAGCAGAAGATTAAGTGGCTAGAGAAGCCCAGAGCCCCACTGTTCTGAGGCCTACAAAAGCGCTTCCAAGGAAGGGTGCTGGCTAGCAACAGCTTTCAGTGCTGGCACTTTTCATCTCTGAGCAATTGCTCGACCTTTGCAATTTCTCAGCTCGTGTCTACGAGACGGAGAGAGATAGTGACCGTGACGTTTGGTGGCTAGAGAAGCGCAAAGCCCCAGTGTTGCTGCGCCTGTGAAAGCGCTTCCAAGGAAGGGTGCTGGCTAGCAAGAGCTTTCAGTGCTGGCACTTTTCATCTCTGAGCAATTGCTCGACCTTTGCAATTTCTCACCTGAGCTTTCTTTAGAGTGCGCGAGAGGATGAGCAGAAGATTAGGTGGCTAGAGAAGCCCAGAGCCCCAGTGTTCTTAGGCCTACAAAAGCGCTTCCAAGGAAGGGTGCTGGCTAGCAACAGCTTTCAGTGCTGGCACTTTTCATCTCTGAGCAATTGCTCGACCTTTGCAATTTCTCACCTGAGCTCTCTTTAGAGTGCGCGAGAGGATGAGCAGAAGATGAGGTGGCTAGAGAAACACAGAGCCCCACTGTTCTAAGGGCTACAAAAGCGCTTCCAAGGAAGGGTGCTGGCTAGCAAGAGCTTTCAGTGCTGGCACTTTTCATCTCTGAGCAATTGCTCGACCTTTGCAATTTCTCAGCTCGTGTCTACGAGTCAGAGAGATAGTGACCGTGACGTTTGGTGGGTAGAGAAGCGCAAAGCCCCAGTGTTGCTGCGCCTGTGAAAGCGCTTCCAAGGAAGGGTGCTGGCTAGCAACAGCTTTCAGTGCTGGCACTTTTCATCTCTGAGCAATTGCTCGACCTTTGCAATTTCTCACCTGAGCTCTCTTTAGACTGCGCGAGAGGATGAGCAGAAGATTAAGTGGCTAGAGAAGCCCAGAGCCCCACTGTTCTTAGGCCTACAAAAGCACTTCCAAGGAAGGGTGCTGGCTAGCAACAGCTTTCAGTGCTGGCACTTTTCATCTCTGAGCAATTGTTCGACCTTTGCAATTTCTCACCTGATCTCTCTTTAGACTGCGCGAGAGGATGAGCAGAAGATTAGGTGGCTAGAGAAACACAGAGCCCCAGTGTTCTTAGGCCTACAGGAGCGTTTCCAAGGAAGGGTGCTGGCTAGCAACAGCTTTCAGTGCTGGCACTTTTCATCTCTGAGCAATTGCTCGACCTTTGCAATTTCTCACCTGAGCTCTCTTTAGACTGCGCGAGAGGATGAGCAGAAGATTAGGTGGCTAGAGAAACACAGAGCCCCACTGTTCTTAGGCCTACAAAAGCGCTTCCAAGGAAGGGTGCTGGCTAGCAACAGCTTTCAGTGCTGGCACTTTTCATCTCTGAGCAATTGCTCGACGTTTGCAATTTCTCAGCTCGTGTCTACGAGCCAGAGAGATAGTGACCATGACGTTTGGTGGCTAGAGAAGCGCAAAGCCCCAGTGTTGCTGCGCCTGTGAAAGCGCTTCCAAGGAAGGGTGCTGGCTAGCAACAGTTTTCAGTGCTGGCACTTTTCATCTCTGAGCAATTGCTCGACGTTTGCAATTTCTCCCCTGAGCTCTCTTTAGAGTGCGCGAGAGGATGAGCAGAAGATTAGGTGGCTAGAGAAACACAGAGCCCCAGTGTTCTTAGGCCTACAAGAGCGTTTCCAAGGAAGGGTGCTGGCTAGCAACAGCTTTCAGTGCTGGCACTTTTCATCTCTGAGCAATTGCTCGATGTTTGCAATTTCTCACCTGAGCTCTCTTTAGAGTGCGCGAGAGGATGAGCAGAAGATTAGGTGGCTAGAGAAGCCCAGAGCCCCACTGTTCTGAGGCCTACAAAAGCACTTCCAAGGAAGGGTGCTGGCTAGCAACAGCTTTCAGTGCTGGCACTTTTCATCTCTGAGCAATTGCTCGACGTTTGCAATTTCTCAGCTCGTGTCTACGAGATGGAGAGATAGTGACCGTGACGTTTGGTGGCTAGAGAAGCGCAAAGCCCCAGTGTTGCTGCGCCTGTGAAAGCGCTTCCAAGGAAGGGTGCTGGCCGGCAAGAGCTTTCAGTGCTGGCACTTTTCATCTCTGAGCAATTGCTCGACCTTTGCAATTTCTCACCTGAGCTTTCTTTAGAGTGCGCGAGAGGATGAGCAGAAGATTAAGTGGCTAGAGAAGCCCAGAGCCCCAGTGTTCTTAGGCCTACAAAAGCACTTCCAAGGAAGGGTGCTGGCTAGCAACAGCTTTCAGTGCTGGCACTTTTCATCTCTGAGCAATTGCTCGACCTTTGCAATTTCTCACCTGAGCTCTCTTTAGAGTGCGCGAGAGGATGAGCAGAAGATTAGGTGGCTAGAGAAGCCCAGAGCCCCACTGTTCTGAGGCCTACAAAAGCACTTCCAAGGAAGGGTGCTGGCTAGCAAGAGCTTTCAGTGCTGGCACTTTTCATCTCTGAGCAATTGCTCGACCTTTGCAATTTCTCAGCTCGTGTCTACGAGTCGGAGAGATAGTGACCATGACGTTTGGTGGCTAGAGAAGCGCAAAGCCCCAGTGTTGCTGCGCCTGTGAAAGCGCTTCCAAGGAAGGGTGCTGGCTAGCAAGAGCTTTCAGTGCTGGCACTTTTCATCTCTGAGCAATTGCTCGACCTTTGCAATTTCTCCCCTGAGCTCTCTTTAGAGTGCGCGAGAGGATGAGCAGAAGATTAGGTGGCTAGAGAAACACAGAGCCCCAGTGTTCTTAGGCCTACAAGAGCGTTTCCAAGGAAGGGTGCTGGCTAGCAACAGCTTTCAGTGCTGGCACTTTTCATCTCTGAGCAATTGCTCGATGTTTGCAATTTCTCACCTGAGCTCTCTTTAGAGTGCGCGAGAGGATGAGCAGAAGATTAGGTGGCTAGAGAAACACAGAGCCCCACTGTTCTGAGGCCTACAAAAGCACTTCCAAGGAAGGGTGCTGGCTAGCAACAGCTTTCAGTGCTGGCACTTTTCATCTCTGAGCAATTGCTCGACGTTTGCAATTTCTCAGCTCGTGTCTACGAGATGGAGAGATAGTGACCGTGACGTTTGGTGGGTAGAGAAGCACAAAGCCCCAGTGTTGCTGCGCCTGTGAAAGCGCTTCCAAGGAAGGGTGCTGGCCGGCAAGAGCTTTCAGTGCTGGCACTTTTCATCTCTGAGCAATTGCTCGACCTTTGCAATTTCTCACCTGAGCTTTCTTTAGAGTGCGCGAGAGGATGAGCAGAAGATTAAGTGGCTAGAGAAGCCCAGAGCCCCAGTGTTCTTAGGCCTACAAAAGCACTTCCAAGGAAGGGTGCTGGCTAGCAAGAGCTTTCAGTGCTGGCACTTTTCATCTCTGAGCAATTGCTCGACCTTTGCAATTTCTCACCTGAGCTCTCTTTAGAGTGCGCGAGAGGATGAGCAGAAGATTAGGTGGCTAGAGAAACACAGAGCCCCACTGTTCTTAGGTCTACAAAAGCGTTACCAAGGAAGGGTGCTGGCTAGCAAGAGCTTTCAGTGCTGGCACTTTTCATCTCTGAGCAATTGCTCGACCTTTGCAATTTCTCAGCTCGTGTCTACGAGTCGGAGAGATAGTGACCATGACGTTTGGTGGCTAGAGAAGCGCAAAGCCCCAGTGTTGCTGCGCCTGTGAAAGCGCTTCCAAGGAAGGGTGCTGGCTAGCAAGAGCTTTCAGTGCTGGCACTTTTCATCTCTGAGCAATTGCTCGACCTTTGCAATTTCTCACCTGAGCTCTCTTTAGAGTGCGCGAGAGGATGAGCAGAAGATTAGGTGGCTAGAGAAACACAGAGCCCCACTGTTCTTAGGTCTACAAAAGCGTTACCAAGGAAGGGTGCTGGCTAGCAAGAGCTTTCAGTGCTGGCACTTTTCATCTCTGAGCAATTGCTCGACCTTTGCAATTTCTCAGCTCGTGTCTACGAGTCGGAGAGATAGTGACCATGACGTTTGGTGGCTAGAGAAGCGCAAAGCCCCAGTGTTGCTGCGCCTGTGAAAGCGCTTCCAAGGAAGGGTGCTGGCTAGCAACAGCTTTCAGTGCTGGCACTTTTCATCTCTGAGCAATTGCTCGACCTTTGCAATTTCTCACCTGAGCTCTCTTTAGAGTGCGCGAGAGGATGAGCAGAAGATTAAGTGGCTAGAGAAGCCCAGAGCCCCACTGTTCTGAGGCCTACAAAAGCGCTTCCAAGGAAGGGTGCTGGCTAGCAACAGCTTTCAGTGCTGGCACTTTTCATCTCTGAGCAATTGCTCGACCTTTGCAATTTCTCAGCTCGTGTCTACGAGACGGAGAGAGATAGTGACCGTGACGTTTGGTGGCTAGAGAAGCGCAAAGCCCCAGTGTTGCTGCGCCTGTGAAAGCGCTTCCAAGGAAGGGTGCTGGCTAGCAAGAGCTTTCAGTGCTGGCACTTTTCATCTCTGAGCAATTGCTCGACCTTTGCAATTTCTCACCTGAGCTTTCTTTAGAGTGCGCGAGAGGATGAGCAGAAGATTAGGTGGCTAGAGAAGCCCAGAGCCCCAGTGTTCTTAGGCCTACAAAAGCGCTTCCAAGGAAGGGTGCTGGCTAGCAACAGCTTTCAGTGCTGGCACTTTTCATCTCTGAGCAATTGCTCGACCTTTGCAATTTCTCACCTGAGCTCTCTTTAGAGTGCGCGAGAGGATGAGCAGAAGATGAGGTGGCTAGAGAAACACAGAGCCCCACTGTTCTAAGGGCTACAAAAGCGCTTCCAAGGAAGGGTGCTGGCTAGCAAGAGCTTTCAGTGCTGGCACTTTTCATCTCTGAGCAATTGCTCGACCTTTGCAATTTCTCAGCTCGTGTCTACGAGTCAGAGAGATAGTGACCGTGACGTTTGGTGGGTAGAGAAGCGCAAAGCCCCAGTGTTGCTGCGCCTGTGAAAGCGCTTCCAAGGAAGGGTGCTGGCTAGCAACAGCTTTCAGTGCTGGCACTTTTCATCTCTGAGCAATTGCTCGACCTTTGCAATTTCTCACCTGAGCTCTCTTTAGACTGCGCGAGAGGATGAGCAGAAGATTAAGTGGCTAGAGAAGCCCAGAGCCCCACTGTTCTTAGGCCTACAAAAGCACTTCCAAGGAAGGGTGCTGGCTAGCAACAGCTTTCAGTGCTGGCACTTTTCATCTCTGAGCAATTGTTCGACCTTTGCAATTTCTCACCTGATCTCTCTTTAGACTGCGCGAGAGGATGAGCAGAAGATTAGGTGGCTAGAGAAACACAGAGCCCCAGTGTTCTTAGGCCTACAGGAGCGTTTCCAAGGAAGGGTGCTGGCTAGCAACAGCTTTCAGTGCTGGCACTTTTCATCTCTGAGCAATTGCTCGACCTTTGCAATTTCTCACCTGAGCTCTCTTTAGACTGCGCGAGAGGATGAGCAGAAGATTAGGTGGCTAGAGAAACACAGAGCCCCACTGTTCTTAGGCCTACAAAAGCGCTTCCAAGGAAGGGTGCTGGCTAGCAACAGCTTTCAGTGCTGGCACTTTTCATCTCTGATCAATTGCTCGACGTTTGCAATTTCTCAGCTCGTGTCTACGAGTCGGAGAGATAGTGACCGTGACGTTTGGTGGCTAGAGAAGCGCAAAGCCCCAGTGTTGCTGCGCCTGTGAAAGTGCTTCCAAGGAAGGGTGCTGGCTAGCAAGAGCTTTCAGTGCTGGCACTTTTCCTCTCTGAGCAATTGCTCGACGTTTGCAATTTCTCACCTGAGCTTTCTTTAGAGTGCGCGAGAGGATGAGCAGAAGATTAGGTGGCTAGAGAAACACAGAGCCCCAGTGTTCTTAGGCCTACAAAAGCACTTCCAAGGAAGGGTGCTGGCTAGCAACAGCTTTCAGTGCTGGCACTTTTCATCTCTGAGCAATTGCTCGACGTTTGCAATTTCTCACCTGAGCTCTCTTTAGACTGCGTGAGAGGATGAGCAGAAGATTAGGTGGCTAGAGAAACACAGAGCCCCAGTGTTCTTAGGCCTACAAAAGCGCATCCAAGGAAGGGTGCTGGCTAGCAACAGCTTTCAGTGCTGGCACTTTTCATCTCTGAGCAATTGCTCGACGTTTGCAATTTCTCAGCTCGTGTCTACGACACAGAGAGAGATAGTGTCCGTGACGTTTGGTGGGTAGAGAAGCGCAAAGCCCCAGTGTTGCTGCGCCTGTGAAAGCGCTTCCAAGGAAGGGTGCTGGCTAGCAAGAGCTTTCAGTGCTGGCACTTTTCATCTCTGAGCAATTGCTCGACGTTTGCAATTTCTCACCTGAGCTCTCTTTAGAGTGCGCGAGAGGATGAGCAGAAGATTAAGTGGCTAGAGAAGCCCAGAGCCCCACTGTTCTGAGGCCTACAAAAGCGCTTCCAAGGAAGGGTGCTGGCTAGCAACAGCTTTCAGTGCTGGCACTTTTCATCTCTGAGCAATTGCTCGACCTTTGCAATTTCTCAGCTCGTGTCTACGAGACGGAGAGAGATAGTGACCGTGACGTTTGGTGGCTAGAGAAGCGCAAAGCCCCAGTGTTGCTGCGCCTGTGAAAGCGCTTCCAAGGAAGGGTGCTGGCTAGCAACAGCTTTCAGTGCTGGCACTTTTCATCTCTGAGCAATTGCTCGACCTTTGCAATTTCTCACCTGAGCTTTCTTTAGAGTGCGCGAGAGGATGAGCAGAAGATTAGGTGGCTAGAGAAGCCCAGAGCCCCAGTGTTCTTAGGCCTACAAAAGCGCTTCCAAGGAAGGGTGCTGGCTAGCAACAGCTTTCAGTGCTGGCACTTTTCATCTCTGAGCAATTGCTCGACCTTTGCAATTTCTCACCTGAGCTCTCTTTAGAGTGCGCGAGAGGATGAGCAGAAGATTAGGTGGCTAGAGAAACACAGAGCCCCAGTGTTCTTAGGCCTACAAAAGCGCTTCCAAGGAAGGGTGCTGGCTAGCAAGAGCTTTCAGTGCTGGCACTTTTCATCTCTGAGCAATTGCTCGACCTTTGCAATTTCTCAGCTCGTGTCTACGAGTCAGAGAGATAGTGACCGTGACGTTTGGTGGCTAGAGAAGCGCAAAGCCCCAGTGTTGCTGCGCCTGTGAAAGCGCTTCCAAGGAAGGGTGCTGGCTAGCAACAGCTTTCAGTGCTGGCACTTTTCATCTCTGAGCAATTGCTCGACCTTTGCAATTTCTCACCTGAGCTCTCTTTAGACTGCGCGAGAGGATGAGCAGAAAATTAAGTGGCTAGAGAAGCCCAGAGCCCCACTGTTCTTAGGCCTACAAAAGCACTTCCAAGGAAGGGTGCTGGCTAGCAACAGCTTTCAGTGCTGGCACTTTTCATCTCTGAGCAATTGTTCGACCTTTGCAATTTCTCACCTGATCTCGCTTTAGACTGCGCGAGAGGATGAGCAGAAGATTAGGTGGCTAGAGAAACACAGAGCCCCAGTGTTCTTAGGCCTACAAAAGCACTTCCAAGGAAGGGTGCTGGCTAGCAAGAGCTTTCAGTGCTGGCACTTTTCATCTCTGAGCAATTGCTCGACCTTTGCAATTTCTCAGCTCGTGTCTACGAGCCAGAGAGATAGTGACCATGACGTTTGGTGGCTAGAGAAGCGCAAAGCCCCAGTGTTGCTGCGCCTGTGAAAGCGCTTCCAAGGAAGGGTGCTGGCTAGCAACAGTTTTCAGTGCTGGCACTTTTCATCTCTGAGCAATTGCTCGACGTTTGCAATTTCTCCCCTGAGCTCTCTTTAGAGTGCGCGAGAGGATGAGCAGAAGATTAGGTGGCTAGAGAAACACAGAGCCCCAGTGTTCTTAGGCCTACAGGAGCGTTTCCAAGGAAGGGTGCTGGCTAGCAACAGCTTTCAGTGCTGGCACTTTTCATCTCTGAGCAATTGCTCGATGTTTGCAATTTCTCACCTGAGCTCTCTTTAGAGTGCGCGAGAGGATGAGCAGAAGATTAGGTGGCTAGAGAAGCCCAGAGCCCCACTGTTCTTAGGCCTACAAAAGCACTTCCAAGGAAGGGTGCTGGCTAGCAACAGCTTTCAGTGCTGGCACTTTTCATCTCTGAGCAATTGCTCGACGTTTGCAATTTCTCAGCTCGTGTCTACGAGATGGAGAGATAGTGACCGTGACGTTTGGTGGCTAGAGAAGCGCAAAGCCCCAGTGTTGCTGCGCCTGTGAAAGCGCTTCCAAGGAAGGGTGCTGGCCGGCAAGAGCTTTCAGTGCTGGCACTTTTCATCTCTGAGCAATTGCTCGACGTTTGCAATTTCTCACCTGAGCTTTCTTTAGAGTGCGCGAGAGGATGAGCAGAAGATTAAGTGGCTAGAGAAGCCCAGAGCCCCACTGTTCTTAGGCCTACAAAAGCACTTCCAAGGAAGGGTGCTGGCTAGCAACAGCTTTCAGTGCTGGCACTTTTCATCTCTGAGCAATTGCTCGACCTTTGCAATTTCTCACCTGAGCTCTCTTTAGACTGCGCGAGAGGATGAGCAGAAGATGAGGTGGCTAGAGAAACACAGAGCCCCACTGTTCTTAGGTCTACAAAAGCGTTACCAAGGAAGGGTGCTGGCTAGCAAGAGCTTTCAGTGCTGGCACTTTTCATCTCTGAGCAATTGCTCGACCTTTGCAATTTCTCAGCTCGTGTCTACGAGTCGGAGAGATAGTGACCATGACGTTTGGTGGCTAGAGAAGCGCAAAGCCCCAGTGTTGCTGCGCCTGTGAAAGCGCTTCCAAGGAAGGGTGCTGGCTAGCAAGAGCTTTCAGTGCTGGCACTTTTCATCTCTGAGCAATTGCTCGACCTTTGCAATTTCTCACCTGAGCTTTCTTTAGAGTGCGCGAGAGGATGAGCAGAAGATTAAGTGGCTAGAGAAGCCCAGAGCCCCACTGTTCTGAGGCCTACAAAAGCGCTTCCAAGGAAGGGTGCTGGCTAGCAACAGCTTTCAGTGCTGGCACTTTTCATCTCTGAGCAATTGCTCGACCTTTGCAATTTCTCAGCTCGTGTCTACGAGACGGAGATAGATAGTGACCGTGACGTTTGGTGGCTAGAGAAGCGCAAAGCCCCAGTGTTGCTGCGCCTGTGAAAGCGCTTCCAAGGAAGGGTGCTGGCTAGCAAGAGCTTTCAGTGCTGGCACTTTTCATCTCTGAGCAATTGCTCGACCTTTGCAATTTCTCACCTGAGCTTTCTTTAGAGTGCGCGAGAGGATGAGCAGAAGATGAGGTGGCTAGAGAAGCCCAGAGCCCCAGTGTTCTTAGGCCTACAAAAGCGCTTCCAAGGAAGGGTGCTGGCTAGCAACAGCTTTCAGTGCTGGCACTTTTCATCTCTGAGCAATTGCTCGACCTTTGCAATTTCTCACCTGAGCTCTCTTTAGAGTGCGCGAGAGGATGAGCAGAAGGTGAGGTGGCTAGAGAAACACAGAGCCCCACTGTTCTAAGGGCTACAAAAGCGCTTCCAAGGAAGGGTGCTGGCTAGCAAGAGCTTTCAGTGCTGGCACTTTTCATCTCTGAGCAATTGCTCGACCTTTGCAATTTCTCAGCTCGTGTCTACGAGTCAGAGAGATAGTGACCGTGACGTTTGGTGGGTAGAGAAGTGCAAAGCCCCAGTGTTGCTGCGCCTGTGAAAGCGCTTCCAAGGAAGGGTGCTGGCTAGCAACAGCTTTCAGTGCTGGCACTTTTCATCTCTGAGCAATTGCTCGACCTTTGCAATTTCTCACCTGAGCTCTCTTTAGACTGCGCGAGAGGATGAACAGAAGATTAAGTGGCTAGAGAAGCCCAGAGCCCCACTGTTCTTAGGCCTACAAAAGCACTTCCAAGGAAGGGTGCTGGCTAGCAACAGCTTTCAGTGCTGGCACTTTTCATCTCTGAGCAATTGCTCGACGTTTGGAATTTCTCACCTGATCTCTCTTTAGACTGCGCGAGAGGATGAGCAGAAGATTAGGTGGCTAGAGAAACACAGAGCCCCAGTGTTCTTAGGCCTACAGGAGCGTTTCCAAGGAAGGGTGCTGGCTAGCAACAGCTTTCAGTGCTGGCACTTTTCATCTCTGAGCAATTGCTCAACGTTTGCAATTTCTCACCTGAGCTCTCTTTAGAGTGCGCGAGAGGATGAGCAGAAGATTAGGTGGCTAGAGAAGCCCAGAGCCCCACTGTTCTTAGGCCTACAAAAGCGCATCCAAGGAAGGGTGCTGGCTAGCAACAGCTTTCAGTGCTGGCACTTTTCATCTCTGATCAATTGCTCGACGTTTGCAATTTCTCAGCTCGTGTCTACGAGATGGAGAGATAGTGACCGTGACGTTTGGTGGCTAGAGAAGCGCAAAGCCCCAGTGTTGCTGCGCCTGTGAAAGCGCTTCCAAGGAAGGGTGCTGGCCGGCAAGAGCTTTCAGTGCTGGCACTTTTCATCTCTGAGCAATTGCTCGACCTTTGCAATTTCTCACCTGAGCTTTCTTTAGAGTGCGCGAGAGGATGAGCAGAAGATTAAGTGGCTAGAGAAGCCCAGAGCCCCAGTGTTCTTAGGCCTACAAAAGCACTTCCAAGGAAGGGTGCTGGCTAGCAAGAGCTTTCAGTGCTGGCACTTTTCATCTCTGAGCAATTGCTCGACCTTTGCAATTTCTCACCTGAGCTCTCTTTAGACTGCGCGAGAGGATGAGCAGAAGATTAGGTGGCTAGAGAAACACAGAGCCCCACTGTTCTTAGGTCTACAAAAGCGTTACCAAGGAAGGGTGCTGGCTAGCAACAGCTTTCAGTGCTGGCACTTTTCATCTCTGAGCAATTGCTCGACCTTTGCAATTTCTCAGCTCGTGTCTACGAGTCGGAGAGATAGTGACCATGACGTTTGGTGGCTAGAGAAGCGCAAAGCCCCAGTGTTGCTGCACCTGTGAAAGCGCTTCCAAGGAAGGGTGCTGGCTAGCAACAGCTTTCAGTGCTGGCACTTTTCATCTCTGAGCAATTGCTCGACGTTTGCAATTTCTCACCTGAGCTCTCGTTAGAGTGCGCGAGAGGATGAGCAGAAGATTAGGTGGCTAGAGAAGCCCAGAGCCCCTGTGTTCTAAGGGCTACAAGAGCGTTTCCAAGGAAGGGTGCCGGCTAGCAAGAGCTTTCAGTGCTGGCACTTTTCATCGCTGAGCAATTGCTCGACGTTTGCAATTTCTCAGCTCGTGTCTACGAGACGGAGAGATAGTGACCGTGACGTTTGGTGGCTAGAGAAGCGCAAAGCCCCAGTGTTGCTGCGCCTGTGAAAGCGCTTCCAAGGAAGGGTGCTGGCTAGCAAGAGCTTTCAGTGCTGGCACTTTTCATCTCTGAGCAATTGCTCGACCTTTGCAATTTCTCACCTGAGCTCTCTTTAGAGTGCGCGAGAGGATGAGCAGAAGATTAAGTGGCTAGAGAAGCCCAGAGCCCCACTGTTCTGAGGCCTACAAAAGCGCTTCCAAGGAAGGGTGCTGGCTAGCAACAGCTTTCAGTGCTGGCACTTTTCATCTCTGAGCAATTGCTCGACCTTTGCAATTTCTCAGCTCGTGTCTACGAGACGGAGAGAGATAGTGACCGTGACGTTTGGTGGCTAGAGAAGCGCAAAGCCCCAGTGTTGCTGCGCCTGTGAAAGCGCTTCCAAGGAAGGGTGCTGGCTAGCAAGAGCTTTCAGTGCTGGCACTTTTCATCTCTGAGCAATTGCTCGACCTTTGCAATTTCTCACCTGAGCTTTCTTTAGAGTGCGCGAGAGGATGAGCAGAAGATGAGGTGGCTAGAGAAGCCCAGAGCCCCAGTGTTCTTAGGCCTACAAAAGCGCTTCCAAGGAAGGGTGCTGGCTAGCAACAGCTTTCAGTGCTGGCACTTTTCATCTCTGAGCAATTGCTCGACCTTTGCAATTTCTCACCTGAGCTCTCTTTAGAGTGCGCGAGAGGATGAGCAGAAGATGAGGTGGCTAGAGAAGCCCAGAGCCCCACTGTTCTTAGGCCTACAAAAGCGCTTCCAAGGAAGGGTGCTGGCTAGCAAGAGCTTTCAGTGCTGGCACTTTTCATCTCTGAGCAATTGCTCGACCTTTGCAATTTCTCAGCTCGTGTCTACGAGTCAGAGAGATAGTGACCGTGACGTTTGGTGGCTAGAGAAGCGCAAAGCCCCAGTGTTGCTGCGCCTGTGAAAGCGCTTCCAAGGAAGGGTGCTGGCTAGCAACAGCTTTCAGTGCTGGCACTTTTCATCTCTGAGCAATTGCTCGACCTTTGCAATTTCTCACCTGAGCTCTCTTTAGACTGCGCGAGAGGATGAGCAGAAGATTAAGTGGCTAGAGAAGCCCAGAGCCCCACTGTTCTTAGGCCTACAAAAGCACTTCCAAGGAAGGGTGCTGGCTAGCAACAGCTTTCAGTGCTGGCACTTTTCATCTCTGAGCAATTGTTCGACCTTTGCAATTTCTCACCTGATCTCTCTTTAGACTGCGCGAGAGGATGAGCAGAAGATTAGGTGGCTAGAGAAACACAGAGCCCCAGTGTTCTTAGGCCTACAGGAGCGTTTCCAAGGAAGGGTGCTGGCTAGCAACAGCTTTCAGTGCTGGCACTTTTCATCTCTGAGCAATTGCTCAACGTTTGCAATTTCTCACCTGAGCTCTCTTTAGAGTGCGCGAGAGGATGAGCAGAAGATTAGGTGGCTAGAGAAGCCCAGAGCCCCACTGTTCTTAGGCCTACAAAAGCGCATCCAAGGAAGGGTGCTGGCTAGCAACAGCTTTCAGTGCTGGCACTTTTCATCTCTGAGCAATTGCTCGACGTTTGCAATTTCTCAGCTCGTGTCTACGAGATGGAGAGATAGTGACCGTGACGTTTGGTGGCTAGAGAAGCGCAAAGCCCCAGTGTTGCTGCGCCTGTGAAAGCGCTTCCAAGGAAGGGTGCTGGCCGGCAAGAGCTTTCAGTGCTGGCACTTTTCATCTCTGAGCAATTGCTCGACCTTTGCAATTTCTCACCTGAGCTTTCTTTAGAGTGCGCGAGAGGATGAGCAGAAGATTATGTGGCTAGAGAAGCCCAGAGCCCCACTGTTCTTAGGCCTACAAAAGCACTTCCAAGGAAGGGTGCTGGCTAGCAAGAGCTTTCAGTGCTGGCACTTTTCATCTCTGAGCAATTGCTCGACCTTTGCAATTTCTCACCTGAGCTCTCTTTAGACTGCGCGAGAGGATGAGCAGAAGATTAGGTGGCTAGAGAAACACAGAGCCCCACTGTTCTTAGGTCTACAAAAGCGTTACCAAGGAAGGGTGCTGGCTAGCAACAGCTTTCAGTGCTGGCACTTTTCATCTCTGAGCAATTGCTCGACCTTTGCAATTTCTCAGCTCGTGTCTACGAGTCGGAGAGATAGTGACCGTGACGTTTGGTGGCTAGAGAAGCGCAAAGCCCCAGTGTTGCTGCACCTGTGAAAGCGCTTCCAAGGAAGGGTGCTGGCTAGCAACAGCTTTCAGTGCTGGCACTTTTCATCTCTGAGCAATTGCTCGACGTTTGCAATTTCTCACCTGAGCTCTCGTTAGAGTGCGCGAGAGGATGAGCAGAAGATTAGGTGGCTAGAGAAGCCCAGAGCCCCTGTGTTCTAAGGGCTACAAGAGCGTTTCCAAGGAAGGGTGCCGGCTAGCAAGAGCTTTCAGTGCTGGCACTTTTCATCGCTGAGCAATTGCTCGACGTTTGCAATTTCTCAGCTCGTGTCTACGAGACGGAGAGATAGTGACCGTGACATTTGGTGGCTAGAGAAGCGCAAAGCCCCAGTGTTGCTGCGCCTGTGAAAGCTCTTCCAAGGAAGGGTGCTGGCTAGCAAGAGCTTTCAGTGCTGGCACTTTTCATCTCTGAGCAATTGTTCGACCTTTGCAATTTCTCACTTGATCTCTCTTTAGAGTGCGCGAGAGGATGAGCAGAAGATTAGGTGGCTGGAGAAGCCCAGAGCCCTTGTGTTCTAAGGGCTACAAAAGCGCTTCCAAGGAAGGGTGCTGGCTAGCAACAGCTTTCAGTGCTGGCACTTTTCATCTCTGAGCAATTGCTCGACGTTTGCAATTTCTCAGCTCGTGTCTACGAGACGGAGAGATAGTGACCGTGACGTTTGGTGGCTAGAGAAGCGCAAAGCCCCAGTGTTGCTGCGCCTGTGAAAGCGCTTCCAAGGAAGGGTGCTGGCTAGCAACAGTTTTCAGTGCTGGCACTTTTCATCTCTGAGCAATTGCTCGACCTTTGCAATTTCTCACCTGAGCTCTCTTTAGACTGCGCGAGAGGATGAGCAGAAGATTAGGTGGCTAGAGAAACACAGAGCCCCACTGTTCTTAGGCCTACAAAAGCGCTTCCAAGGAAGGGTGCTGGCTAGCAACAGCTTTCTGTGCTGGCACTTTTCATCTCTGATCAATTGCTCGACGTTTGCAATTTCTCAGCTCGTGTCTACGAGTCGGAGAGATAGTGACCGTGACGTTTGGTGGCTAGAGAAGCTCAAAGCCCCAGTGTTGCTGCGCCTGTGAAAGTGCTTCCAAGGAAGGGTGCTGGCTAACAAGAGCTTTCAGTGCTGGCACTTTTCATCTCTGAGCAATTGCTCGACGTTTGCAATTTCTCACCTGAGCTTTCTTTAGAGTGCGCGAGAGGATGAGCAGAAGATTAGGTGGCTAGAGAAACACAGAGCCCCAGTGTTCTTAGGCCTACAAAAGCACTTCCAAGGAAGGGTGCTGGCTAGCAACAGCTTTCAGTGCTGGCACTTTTCATCTCTGAGCAATTGCTCGACGTTTGCAATTTCTCACCTGAGCTCTCTTTAGACTGCGTGAGAGGATGAGCAGAAGATTAGGTGGCTAGAGAAACACAGAGCCCCACTCTTCTTAGGCCTACAAAAGCGTTACCAAGGAAGGGTGCTGGCTAGCAACAGCTTTCAGTGCTGGCACTTTTCATCTCTGATCAATTGCTCGACGTTTGCAATTTCTCAGCTCGTCTCTACGACACAGAGAGAGATAGTGTCCGTGACGTTTGGTGGGTAGAGAAGCGCAAAGCCCCAGTGTTGCTGCGCCTGTGAAAGCGCTTCCAAGGAAGGGTGCTGGCTAGCAAGAGCTTTCAGTGCTGGCACTTTTCATCTCTGAGCAATTGCTCGACGTTTGCAATTTCTCACCTGAGCTCTCTTTAGAGTGCGCGAGAGAATGAGCAGAAGATTAAGTGGCTAGAGAAGCCCAGAGCCCCACTGTTCTGAGGCCTACAAAAGCGCTTCCAAGGAAGGGTGCTGGCTAGCAACAGCTTTCAGTGCTGGCACTTTTCATCTCTGAGCAATTGCTCGACCTTTGCAATTTCTCAGCTCGTGTCTACGAGACGGAGAGATAGTGACCATGACGTTTGGTGGCTAGAGAAGCGCAAAGCCCCAGTGTTGCTGCGCCTGTGAAAGCGCTTCCAAGGAAGGGTGCTGGCTAGCAACAGTTTTCAGTGCTGGCACTTTTCATCTCTGAGCAATTGCTCGACGTTTGCAATTTCTCCCCTGAGCTCTCTTTAGATTGCGCGAGAGGATGAGCAGAAGATTAGGTGGCTAGAGAAACACAGAGCCCCAGTGTTCTTAGGCCTACAGGAGCGTTTCCAAGGAAGGGTGCTGGCTAGCAACAGCTTTCAGTGCTGGCACTTTTCATCTCTGAGCAATTGCTCGATGTTTGCAATTTCTCACCTGAGCTCTCTTTAGAGTGCGCGAGAGGATGAGCAGAAGATTAGGTGGCTAGAGAAGCCCAGAGCCCCACTGTTCTTAGGCCTACAAAAGCACTTCCAAGGAAGGGTGCTGGCTAGCAACAGCTTTCAGTGCTGGCACTTTTCATCTCTGAGCAATTGCTCGACGTTTGCAATTTCTCAGCTCGTGTCTACGAGATGGAGAGATAGTGACCGTGACGTTTGGTGGCTAGAGAAGCGCAAAGCCCCAGTGTTGCTGCGCCTGTGAAAGCGCTTCCAAGGAAGGGTGCTGGCCGGCAAGAGCTTTCAGTGCTGGCACTTTTCATCTCTGAGCAATTGCTCGACGTTTGCAATTTCTCACCTGAGCTTTCTTTAGAGTGCGCGAGAGGATGAGCAGAAGATTAAGTGGCTAGAGAAGCCCAGAGCCCCACTGTTCTTAGGCCTACAAAAGCACTTCCAAGGAAGGGTGCTGGCTAGCAACAGCTTTCAGTGCTGGCACTTTTCATCTCTGAGCAATTGCTCGACCTTTGCAATTTCTCACCTGAGCTCTCTTTAGACTGCGCGAGAGGATGAGCAGAAGATTAGGTGGCTAGAGAAACACAGAGCCCCACTGTTCTTAGGTCTACAAAAGCGTTACCAAGGAAGGGTGCTGGCTAGCAAGAGCTTTCAGTGCTGGCACTTTTCATCTCTGAGCAATTGCTCGACCTTTGCAATTTCTCAGCTCGTGTCTACGAGACGGAGAGATAGTGACCATGACGTTTGGTGGCTAGAGAAGCGCAAAGCCCCAGTGTTGCTGCGCCTGTGAAAGCGCTTCCAAGGAAGGGTGCTGGCTAGCAACAGCTTTCAGTGCTGGCACTTTTCATCTCTGAGCAATTGCTCGACGTTTGCAATTTCTCACCTGAGCTCTCGTTAGAGTGCGCGAGAGGATGAGCAGAAGATTAGGTGGCTAGAGAAGCCCAGAGCCCCTGTGTTCTAAGGGCTACAAGAGCGTTTCCAAGGAAGGGTGCCGGCTAGCAAGAGCTTTCAGTGCTGGCACTTTTCATCGCTGAGCAATTGCTCGACGTTTGCAATTTCTCAGCTCGTGTCTACGAGACGGAGAGATAGTGACCGTGACATTTGGTGGCTAGAGAAGCGCAAAGCCCCAGTGTTGCTGCGCCTGTGAAAGCTCTTCCAAGGAAGGGTGCTGGCTAGCAAGAGCTTTCAGTGCTGGCACTTTTCATCTCTGAGCAATTGTTCGACCTTTGCAATTTCTCACTTGATCTCTCTTTAGAGTGCGCGAGAGGATGAGCAGAAGATTAGGTGGCTAGAGAAGCCCAGAGCCCTTGTGTTCTAAGGGCTACAAAAGCGCTTCCAAGGAAGGGTGCTGGCTAGCAACAGCTTTCAGTGCTGGCACTTTTCATCTCTGAGCAATTGCTCGACCTTTGCAATTTCTCAGCTCGTGTCTACGAGACGGAGAGAGATAGTGACCGTGACGTTTGGTGGGTAGAGAAGCGCAAAGCCCCAGTGTTGCTGCGCCTGTGAAAGCGCTTCCAAGGAAGGGTGCTGGCTAGCAACAGTTTTCAGTGCTGGCACTTTTCATCTCTGAGCAATTGCTCGACCTTTGCAATTTCTCACCTGAGCTCTCTTTAGACTGCGCGAGAGGATGAGCAGAAGATTAGGTGGCTAGAGAAACACAGAGCCCCACTCTTCTTAGGCCTACAAAAGCGCTTCCAAGGAAGGGTGCTGGCTAGCAACAGCTTTCTGTGCTGGCACTTTTCATCTCTGATCAATTGCTCGACGTTTGCAATTTCTCAGCTCGTGTCTACGAGTCGGAGAGATAGTGACCGTGACGTTTGGTGGCTAGAGAAGCGCAAAGCCCCAGTGTTGCTGCGCCTGTGAAAGCGCTTCCAAGGAAGGGTGCTGGCTAGCAAGAGCTTTCAGTGCTGGCACTTTTCATCTCTGAGCAATTGCTCGACCTTTGCAATTTCTCACCTGAGCTTTCTTTAGAGTGCGCGAGAGGATGAGCAGAAGATTAGGTGGCTAGAGAAACACAGAGCCCCAGTTTTCTTAGGCCTACAAAAGCACTTCCAAGGAAGGGTGCTGGCTAGCAACAGCTTTCAGTGCTGGCACTTTTCATCTCTGAGCAATTGCTCGACCTTTGCAATTTCTCACCTGAGCTCTCTTTAGACTGCGTGAGAGGATGAGCAGAAGATTAGGTGGCTAGAGAAACACAGAGCCCCAGTGTTCTTAGGCCTACAAAAGCGCATCCAAGGAAGGGTGCTGGCTAGCAACAGCTTTCAGTGCTGGCACTTTTCATCTCTGAGCAATTGCTCGACCTTTGCAATTTCTCAGCTCGTGTCTACGACACAGAGAGAGATAGTGTCCGTGACGTTTGGTGGGTAGAGAAGCGCAAAGCCCCAGTGTTGCTGCGCCTGTGAAAGCGCTTCCAAGGAAGGGTGCTGGCTAGCAAGAGCTTTCAGTGCTGGCACTTTTCATCTCTGAGCAATTGCTCGACGTTTGCAATTTCTCACCTGAGCTCTCTTTAGACTGCGCGAGAGGATGAGCAGAAGATTAAGTGGCTAGAGAAGCCCAGAGCCCCACTGTTCTTAGGCCTACAAAAGCGCTTCCAAGGAAGGGTGCTGGCTAGCAAGAGCTTTCAGTGCTGGCACTTTTCATCTCTGAGCAATTGCTCGACGTTTGCAATTTCTCAGCTCGTATCTACGAGACAGAGAGAGATATTGACCGTGACGTTTGGTGGCTAGAGAAGCGCAAAGCCCCAGTGTTGCTGCGCCTGTGAAAGCGCTTCCAAGGAAGGGTGCTGGCTAGCAAGAGCTTTCAGTGCTGGCACTTTTCATCTCTGAGCAATTGCTCGACGTTTGCAATTTCTCACCTGAGCTCTCGTTAGAGTGCGCGAGAGGATGAGCAGAAGATTAGGTGGCTAGAGAAGCCCAGAGCCCCTGTGTTCTAAGGGCTACAAGAGCGTTTCCAAGGAAGGGTGCCGGCTAGCAAGAGCTTTCAGTGCTGGCACTTTTCATCGCTGAGCAATTGCTCGACGTTTGCAATTTCTCAGCTCGTGTCTACGAGACGGAGAGATAGTGACCGTGACATTTGGTGGCTAGAGAAGCGCAAAGCCCCAGTGTTGCTGCGCCTGTGAAAGCTCTTCCAAGGAAGGGTGCTGGCTAGCAAGAGCTTTCAGTGCTGGCACTTTTCATCTCTGAGCAATTGTTCGACCTTTGCAATTTCTCACTTGATCTCTCTTTAGAGTGCGCGAGAGGATGAGCAGAAGATTAGGTGGCTAGAGAAGCCCAGAGCCCTTGTGTTCTAAGGGCTACAAAAGCGCTTCCAAGGAAGGGTGCTGGCTAGCAACAGCTTTCAGTGCTGGCACTTTTCATCTCTGAGCAATTGCTCGACCTTTGCAATTTCTCAGCTCGTGTCTACGAGACGGAGAGATAGTGACCGTGACGTTTGGTGGGTAGAGAAGCGCAAAGCCCCAGTGTTGCTGCGCCTGTGAAAGCGCTTCCAAGGAAGGGTGCTGGCTAGCAACAGTTTTCAGTGCTGGCACTTTTCATCTCTGAGCAATTGCTCGACCTTTGCAATTTCTCACCTGAGCTCTCTTTAGACTGCGCGAGAGGATGAGCAGAAGATTAGGTGGCTAGAGAAACACAGAGCCCCACTCTTCTTAGGCCTACAAAAGCGCTTCCAAGGAAGGGTGCTGGCTAGCAACAGCTTTCTGTGCTGGCACTTTTCATCTCTGATCAATTGCTCGACGTTTGCAATTTCTCAGCTCGTGTCTACGAGTCGGAGAGATAGTGACCGTGACGTTTGGTGGCTAGAGAAGCGCAAAGCCCCAGTGTTGCTGCGCCTGTGAAAGCGCTTCCAAGGAAGGGTGCTGGCTAGCAAGAGCTTTCAGTGCTGGCACTTTTCATCTCTGAGCAATTGCTCGACCTTTGCAATTTCTCACCTGAGCTTTCTTTAGAGTGCGCGAGAGGATGAGCAGAAGATTAGGTGGCTAGAGAAACACAGAGCCCCAGTTTTCTTAGGCCTACAAAAGCACTTCCAAGGAAGGGTGCTGGCTAGCAACAGCTTTCAGTGCTGGCACTTTTCATCTCTGAGCAATTGCTCGACCTTTGCAATTTCTCACCTGAGCTCTCTTTAGACTGCGTGAGAGGATGAGCAGAAGATTAGGTGGCTAGAGAAACACAGAGCCCCAGTGTTCTTAGGCCTACAAAAGCGCATCCAAGGAAGGGTGCTGGCTAGCAACAGCTTTCAGTGCTGGCACTTTTCATCTCTGAGCAATTGCTCGACCTTTGCAATTTCTCAGCTCGTGTCTACGACACAGAGAGAGATAGTGTCCGTGACGTTTGGTGGGTAGAGAAGCGCAAAGCCCCAGTGTTGCTGCGCCTGTGAAAGCGCTTCCAAGGAAGGGTGCTGGCTAGCAAGAGCTTTCAGTGCTGGCACTTTTCATCTCTGAGCAATTGCTCGACGTTTGCAATTTCTCACCTGAGCTCTCTTTAGACTGCGCGAGAGGATGAGCAGAAGATTAAGTGGCTAGAGAAGCCCAGAGCCCCACTGTTCTTAGGCCTACAAAAGCGCTTCCAAGGAAGGGTGCTGGCTAGCAAGAGCTTTCAGTGCTGGCACTTTTCATCTCTGAGCAATTGCTCGACGTTTGCAATTTCTCAGCTCGTATCTACGAGACAGAGAGAGATATTGACCGTGACGTTTGGTGGCTAGAGAAGCGCAAAGCCCCAGTGTTGCTGCGCCTGTGAAAGCGCTTCCAAGGAAGGGTGCTGGCTAGCAAGAGCTTTCAGTGCTGGCACTTTTCATCTCTGAGCAATTGCTCGACTTTTGCAATTTCTCACCTGAGCTTTCTTTAGAGTGCGCGAGAGGATGAGCAGAAGATTATGTGGCTATAGAAGCCCAGAGCCCCACTGTTCTTAGGCCTACAAAAGCACTTCCAAGGAAGGGTGCTGGCTAGCAACAGTTTTCAGTGCTGGCACTTTTCATCTCTGAGCAATTGCTCGACCTTTGCAATTTCTCACCTGAGCTCTCTTTAGACTGCGCGAGAGGATGAGCAGAAGATGAGGTGGCTAGAGAAACCCAGAGCCCCACTGTTCTAAGGGCTACAAAAGCGCTTCCAAGGAAGGGTGCTGGCTAGCAAGAGCTTTCAGTGCTGGCACTTTTCATCTCTGAGCAATTGCTCGACCTTTGCAATTTCTCAGCTCGTGTCTACGAGACGGAGAGAGATAGTGACCATGACGTTTGGTGGCTAGAGAAGCGCAAAGCCCCAGTGTTGCTGCGCCTGTGAAAGCGCTTCCAAGGAAGGGTGCTGGCTAGCAAGAGCTTTCAGTGCTGGCACTTTTCATCTCTGAGCAATTGCTCGACCTTTGCAATTTCTCACCTGAGCTCTCTTTAGAGTGCGCGAGAGGATGAGCAGAAGATTAGGTGGCTAGAGAAACACAGAGCCCCAGTGTTCTTAGGCCTACAGGAGCGTTTCCAAGGAAGGGTGCTGGCTAGCAACAGCTTTCAGTGCTGGCACTTTTCATCTCTGAGCAATTGCTCGATGTTTGCAATTTCTCACCTGAGCTCTCTTTAGAGTGCGCGAGAGGATGAGCAGAAGATTAGGTGGCTAGAGAAGCCCAGAGCCCCACTGTTCTTAGGCCTACAAAAGCACTTCCAAGGAAGGGTGCTGGCTAGCAACAGCTTTCAGTGCTGGCACTTTTCATCGCTGAGCAATTGCTCGACCTTTGCAATTTCTCAGCTCGTGTCTACGAGATGGAGAGATAGTGACCGTGACGTTTGGTGGCTAGAGAAGCGCAAAGCCCCAGTGTTGCTGCGCCTGTGAAAGCGCTTCCAAGGAAGGGTGCTGGCCGGCAAGAGCTTTCAGTGCTGGCACTTTTCATCTCTGAGCAATTGCTCGACGTTTGCAATTTCTCACCTGAGCTTTCTTTAGAGTGCGCGAGAGGATGAGCAGAAGATTAAGTGGCTAGAGAAGCCCAGAGCCCCACTGTTCTTAGGCCTACAAAAGCACTTCCAAGGAAGGGTGCTGGCTAGCAAGAGCTTTCAGTGCTGGCACTTTTCATCTCTGAGCAATTGCTCGACCTTTGCAATTTCTCACCTGAGCTCTCTTTAGACTGCGCGAGAGGATGAGCAGAAGATTAGGTGGCTGGAGAAGCCCAGAGCCCTTGTGTTCTAAGGGCTACAAAAGCGCTTCCAAGGAAGGGTGCTGGCTAGCAACAGCTTTCAGTGCTGGCACTTTTCATCTCTGAGCAATTGCTCGACCTTTGCAATTTCTCAGCTCGTGTCTACGAGTCGGAGAGATAGTGACCATGACGTTTGGTGGCTAGAGAAGTGCAAAGCCCCAGTGTTGCTGCGCCTGTGAAAGCGCTTCCAAGGAAGGGTGCTGGCTAGCAACAGCTTTCAGTGCTGGCACTTTTCATCTCTGAGCAATTGCTCGACCTTTGCAATTTCTCCCCTGAGCTCTCTTTAGAGTGCGCGAGAGGATGAGCAGAAGATTAAGTGGCTAGAGAAACACAGAGCCCCAGTGTTCTTAGGCCTACAAAAGCACTTCCAAGGAAGGGTGCTGGCTAGCAACAGCTTTCAGTGCTGGCACTTTTCATCTCTGAGCAATTGCTCGATGTTTGCAATTTCTCACCTGAGCTCTCTTTAGAGTGCGCGAGAGGATGAGCAGAAGATTAGGTCGCTAGAGAAGCCCAGAGCCCTTGTGTTCTAAGGGCTACAAGAGCGTTTCCAAGGAAGGGTGCCGGCTAGCAAGAGCTTTCAGTGCTGGCAGTTTTCATCGCTGAGCAATTGCTCGACGTTTGCAATTTCTCAGCTTGTGTCTACGAGACGGAGAGATAGTGACCGTGACATTTGGTGGCTAGAGAAGCGCAAAGCCCCAGTGTTGCTGCGCCTGTGAAAGCTCTTCCAAGGAAGGGTGCTGGCTAGCAAGAGCTTTCAGTGCTGGCACTTTTCATCTCTGAGCAATTGCTCGACGTTTGCAATTTCTCACTTGATCTCTCTTTAGAGTGCGCAAGAGGATGAGCAGAAGATTAGGTGGCTGGAGAAGCCCAGAGCCCTTGTGTTCTAAGGGCTACAAAAGCGCTTCCAAGGAAGGGTGCTGGCTAGCAACAGCTTTCAGTGCTGGCACTTTTCATCTCTGAGCAATTGCTCGACCTTTGCAATTTCTCAGCTCGTGTCTACGAGACGGAGAGATAGTGACCATAACGTTTGGTGCGTAGAGAAGCGCAAAGCCCCAGTGTTGCTGCGCCTGTGAAAGCGCTTCCAAGGAAGGGTGCTGGCTAGCAACAGTTTTCAGTGCTGGCACTTTTCATCTCTGAGCAATTGCTCGACCTTTGCAATTTCTCACCTGAGCTCTCTTTAGAGTGCGCAAGAGGATGAGCAGAAGATTAGGTGGCTAGAGAAGCCCAGAGCCCCACTGTTCTTAGGCCTACAAAAGCGCTTCAAAGGAAGGGTGCTGGCTAGCAACAGCTTTCAGTGCTGGCACTTTTCATCTCTGAGCAATTGCTCAACCTTTGCAATTTCTCAGCTCGTGTCTACGAGTCAGAGAGAGATAGTGACCGTGACGTTTGGTGGCTAGAGAAGCGCAAAGCCCCAGTGTTGCTGCGCCTGTGAAAGCGCTTCCAAGGAAGGGTGCTGGCTAGCAAGAGCTTTCAGTGCTGGCACTTTTCATCTCTGAGCAATTGCTCGACCTTTGCAATTTCTCACCTGAGCTTTCTTTAGAGTGCGCGAGAGGATGAGCAGAAGATTAGGTGGCTAGAGAAGCCCAGAGCCCCACTCTTCTTAGGCCTACAAAAGCACTTCCAAGGAAGGGTGCTGGCTAGCAACAGCTTTCAGTGCTGGCACTTTTCATCTCTGAGCAATTGCTCGACCTTTGCAATTTCTCACCTGAGCTCTCGTTAGAGTGCGCGAGAGGATGAGCAGAAGATTAGGTGGCTAGAGAAGCCCAGAGCCCCAGTGTTCTTAGGCCTACAAAAGCGCATCCAAGGAAGGGTGCTGGCTAGCAAGAGCTTTCAGTGCTGGCCCTTTTCATCTCTGAGCAATTGCTCGACCTTTGCAATTTCTCAGCTCGTGTCTACGAAACAGAGAGAGATAGTGACCGTGACGTTTGTTGGGTAGAGAAGCGCAAAGCCCCAGTGTTGCTGCGCCTGTGAAAGCGCTTCCAAGGAAGGGTGCTGGCTAGCAAGAGCTTTCAGTGCTGGCACTTTTCATCTCTGAGCAATTGCTCGACCTTTGCAATTTCTCACCTGAGCTCTCTTTAGAGTGCGCGAGAGGATGAGCAGAAGATTAGGTGGCTAGAGAAGCCCAGAGCCCCACTGTTCTTAGGCCTACAAAAGCGCTTCCAAGGAAGGGTGCTGGCTAGCAAGAGCTTTCAGTGCTGGCACTTTTCATCTCTGAGCAATTGCTCGACCTTTGCAATTTCTCAGCTCGTGTCTACGAGACGGAGAGATAGTGACCGTGACATTTGGTGCGTAGAGAAGCGCAAAGCCCCAGTGTTGCTGCGCCTGTGAAAGCGCTTCCAAGGAAGGGTGCTGGCTAGCAAGAGCTTTCAGTGCTGGCACTTTTCATCTCTGAGCAATTGCTCGACCTTTGCAATTTCTCACCTGAGCTCTCTTTAGAGTGAGCGAGAGGATGAGCAGAAGATTAGGTGGCTAGAGAAACACAGAGCCCCAGTGTTCTAAAGGCTACAAGAGCGTTTCCAAGGAAGGGTGCCGGCTAGCAAGAGCTTTCAGTGCTGGCACTTTTCATCTCTGAGCAATTGCTCGACCTTTGCAATTTCTCAGCTCGTGTCTACGAGACGGAGAGATAGTGACCGTGACATTTGGTGGGTAGAGAAGCGCAAAGCCCCAGTGTTGCTGCGCCTGTGAAAGCTCTTCCAAGGAAGGGTGCTGGCTAGCAAGAGCTTTCAGTGCTGGCACTTTTCATCTCTGAGCAATTGCTCGACCTTTGCAATTTCTCAGCTCGTGTCTACGAGACGGAGAGAGATAGTGACCATGACGTTTGGTGGGTAGAGAAGCGCAAAGCCCCAGTGTTGCTGCGCCTGTGAAAGCGCTTCCAAGGAAGGGTGCTGGCTAGCAACAGCTTTCAGTGCTGGCACTTTTCATCTCTGAGCAATTGCTCGACGTTTGCAATTTCTCCCCTGAGCTCTCTTTAGAGTGCGCGAGAGGATGAGCAGAAGATTAGGTGGCTAGAGAAACACAGAGCCCCAGTGTTCTTAGGCCTACAAAAGCACTTCCAAGGAAGGGTGCTGGCTAGCAACAGCTTTCAGTGCTGGCACTTTTCATCTCTGAGCAATTGCTCGACGTTTGCAATTTCTCACCTGAGCTCTCGTTAGAGTGCGCGAGAGGATGAGCAGAAGATTAGGTGGCTAGAGAAGCCCAGAGCCCCACTGTTCTTAGGCCTACAAAAGCACTTCCAAGGAAGGGTGCTGGCTAGCAACAGCTTTCAGTGCTGGCACTTTTCATCTCTGAGCAATTGCTCGACGTTTGCAATTTCTCAGCTCGTGTCTACGAGATGGAGAGATAGTGACCGTGACATTTGGTGGCTAGAGAAGCGCAAAGCCCCAGTGTTGCTGCGCCTGTGAAAGCTCTTCCAAGGAAGGGTGCTGGCTAGCAAGAGCTTTCAGTGCTGGCACTTTTCATCTCTGAGCAATTGTTCGACCTTTGCAATTTCTCACTTGATCTCTCTTTAGAGTGCGCGAGAGGATGAGCAGAAGATTAGGTGGCTAGAGAAGCCCAGAGCCCTTGTGTTCTAAGGGCTACAAAAGCGCTTCCAAGGAAGGGTGCTGGCTAGCAACAGCTTTCAGTGCTGGCACTTTTCATCTCTGAGCAATTGCTCGACCTTTGCAATTTCTCAGCTCGTGTCTACGAGACGGAGAGATAGTGACCGTGACGTTTGGCGGCTAGAGAAGCGCAAAGCCCCAGTGTTGCTGCGCCTGTGAAAGCGCTTCCAAGGAAGGGTGCTGGCTAGCAAGAGCTTTCAGTGCTGGCACTTTTCATCTCTGAGCAATTGCTCGACCTTTGCAATTTCTCACCTGAGCTCTCTTTAGACTGCGCGAGAGGATGAGCAGAAGATTAGGTGGCTAGAGAAACACAGAGCCCCACTGTTCTTAGGCCTACAAAAGCGCTTCCAAGGAAGGGTGCTGGCTAGCAACAGCTTTCAGTGCTGGCACTTTTCATCTCTGAGCAATTGCTCGACGTTTGCAATTTCTCACCTGAGCTCTCTTTAGAGTGCGCGAGAGGATGAGCAGAAGATTAGGTGGCTAGAGAAACACAGAGCCCCTGTGTTCTAAGGGCTACAAGAGCGTTTCCAAGGAAGGGTGCCGGCTAGCAAGAGCTTTCAGTGCTGGCACTTTTCATCGCTGAGCAATTGCTCGACGTTTGCAATTTCTCAGCTCGTGTCTACGAGACGGAGAGATAGTGACCGTGACATTTGGTGGCTAGAGAAGCGCAAAGCCCCAGTGTTGCTGCGCCTGTGAAAGCTCTTCCAAGGAAGGGTGCTGGCTAGCAAGAGCTTTCAGTGCTGGCACTTTTCATCTCTGAGCAATTGCTCGACGTTTGCAATTTCTCACCTGAGCTCTCTTTAGAGTGCGCAAGAGGATGAGCAGAAGATTAGGTGGCTAGAGAAACACAGAGCCCCACTGTTCTTAGGCCTACAAAAGCGCTTCCAAGGAAGGGTGCTGGCTAGCAACAGCTTTCTGTGCTGGCACTTTTCATCTCTGATCAATTGCTCGACGTTTGCAATTTCTCAGCTCGTGTCTACGAGACAGAGAGATAGTGACCGTGACGTTTGGTGGCTAGAGAAGCGCAAAGCCCCAGTGTTGCTGCGCCTGTGAAAGCGCTTCCAAGGAAGGGTGCTGGCTAGCAAGAGCTTTCAGTGCTGGCACTTTTCATCTCTGAGCAATTGCTCGACCTTTGCAATTTCTCACCTGAGCTTTCTTTAGAGTGCGCGAGAGGATGAGCAGAAGATTAGGTGGCTAGAGAAACACAGAGCCCCAGTTTTCTTAGGCCTACAAAAGCACTTCCAAGGAAGGGTGCTGGCTAGCAACAGCTTTCAGTGCTGGCACTTTTCATCTCTGAGCAATTGCTCGACCTTTGCAATTTCTCACCTGAGCTCTCTTTAGACTGCGTGAGAGGATGAGCAGAAGATTAGGTGGCTAGAGAAACACAGAGCCCCAGTGTTCTTAGGCCTACAAAAGCGCATCCAAGGAAGGGTGCTGGCTAGCAACAGCTTTCAGTGCTGGCACTTTTCATCTCTGAGCAATTGCTCGACCTTTGCAATTTCTCAGCTCGTGTCTACGACACAGAGAGAGATAGTGTCCGTGACGTTTGGTGGGTAGAGAAGCGCAAAGCCCCAGTGTTGCTGCGCCTGTGAAAGCGCTTCCAAGGAAGGGTGCTGGCTAGCAAGAGCTTTCAGTGCTGGCACTTTTCATCTCTGAGCAATTGCTCGACGTTTGCAATTTCTCACCTGAGCTCTCTTTAGACTGCGCGAGAGGATGAGCAGAAGATTAAGTGGCTAGAGAAGCCCAGAGCCCCACTGTTCTTAGGCCTACAAAAGCGCTTCCAAGGAAGGGTGCTGGCTAGCAAGAGCTTTCAGTGCTGGCACTTTTCATCTCTGAGCAATTGCTCGACGTTTGCAATTTCTCAGCTCGTATCTACGAGACAGAGAGAGATATTGACCGTGACGTTTGGTGGGTAGAGAAGCGCAAAGCCCCAGTGTTGCTGCGCCTGTGAAAGCGCTTCCAAGGAAGGGTGCTGGCTAGCAAGAGCTTTCAGTGCTGGCACTTTTCATCTCTGAGCAATTGCTCGACTTTTGCAATTTCTCACCTGAGCTTTCTTTAGAGTGCGCGAGAGGATGAGCAGAAGATTATGTGGCTAGAGAAGCCCAGAGCCCCACTGTTCTTAGGCCTACAAAAGCACTTCCAAGGAAGGGTGCTGGCTAGCAACAGTTTTCAGTGCTGGCACTTTTCATCTCTGAGCAATTGCTCGACCTTTGCAATTTCTCACCTGAGCTCTCTTTAGACTGCGCGAGAGGATGAGCAGAAGATGAGGTGGCTAGAGAAACCCAGAGCCCCACTGTTCTAAGGGCTACAAAAGCGCTTCCAAGGAAGGGTGCTGGCTAGCAACAGCTTTCAGTGCTGGCACTTTTCATCTCTGAGCAATTGCTCGACCTTTGCAATTTCTCAGCTCGTGTCTACGAGTCAGAGAGATAGTGACCGTGACGTTTGTTGGGTAGAGAAGCGCAAAGCCCCAGTGTTGCTGCGCCTGTGAAAGCGCTTCCAAGGAAGGGTGCTGGCTAGCAAGAGCTTTCAGTGCTGGCACTTTTCATCTCTGAGCAATTGCTCGACCTTTGCAATTTCTCACCTGAGCTCTCTTTAGAGTGCGCGAGAGGATGAGCAGAAGATTAGGTGGCTAGAGAAACACAGAGCCCCAGTGTTCTTAGGCCTACAGGAGCGTTTCCAAGGAAGGGTGCTGGCTAGCAACAGCTTTCAGTGCTGGCACTTTTCATCTCTGAGCAATTGCTCGATGTTTGCAATTTCTCACCTGAGCTCTCTTTAGAGTGCGCGAGAGGATGAGCAGAAGATTAGGTGGCTAGAGAAGCCCAGAGCCCCACTGTTCTTAGGCCTACAAAAGCACTTCCAAGGAAGGGTGCTGGCTAGCAACAGCTTTCAGTGCTGGCACTTTTCATCGCTGAGCAATTGCTCGACGTTTGCAATTTCTCAGCTCGTGTCTACGAGATGGAGAGATAGTGACCGTGACGTTTGGTGGCTAGAGAAGCGCAAAGCCCCAGTGTTGCTGCGCCTGTGAAAGCGCTTCCAAGGAAGGGTGCTGGCCGGCAAGAGCTTTCAGTGCTGGCACTTTTCATCTCTGAGCAATTGCTCGACCTTTGCAATTTCTCACCTGAGCTCTCTTTAGACTGCGCGAGAGGATGAGCAGAAGATTAAGTGGCTAGAGAAGCCCAGAGCCCCACTGTTCTTAGGCCTACAAAAGCACTTCCAAGGAAGGGTGCTGGCTAGCAACAGCTTTCAGTGCTGGCACTTTTCATCTCTGAGCAATTGCTCGACCTTTGCAATTTCTCACCTGAGCTCTCTTTAGACTGCGCGAGAGGATGAGCAGAAGATTAGGTGGCTGGAGAAGCCCAGAGCCCTTGTGTTCTAAGGGCTACAAAAGCGCTTCCAAGGAAGGGTGCTGGCTAGCAACAGCTTTCAGTGCTGGCACTTTTCATCTCTGAGCAATTGCTCGACCTTTGCAATTTCTCAGCTCGTGTCTACGAGACGGAGAGATAGTGACCATGACGTTTGGTGGCTAGAGAAGTGCAAAGCCCCAGTGTTGCTGCGCCTGTGAAAGCGCTTCCAAGGAAGGGTGCTGGCTAGCAACAGCTTTCAGTGCTGGCACTTTTCATCTCTGAGCAATTGCTCGACCTTTGCAATTTCTCCCCTGAGCTCTCTTTAGAGTGCGCGAGAGGATGAGCAGAAGATTAAGTGGCTAGAGAAACACAGAGCCCCAGTGTTCTTAGGCCTACAAAAGCACTTCCAAGGAAGGGTGCTGGCTAGCAACAGCTTTCAGTGCTGGCACTTTTCATCTCTGAGCAATTGCTCGATGTTTGCAATTTCTCACCTGAGCTCTCTTTAGAGTGCGCGAGAGGATGAGCAGAAGATTAGGTGGCTAGAGAAGCCCAGAGCCCTTGTGTTCTAAGGGCTACAAGAGCGTTTCCAAGGAAGGGTGCCGGCTACCAAGAGCTTTCAGTGCTGGCACTTTTCATCGCTGAGCAATTGCTCGACGTTTGCAATTTCTCAGCTCGTGTCTACGAGACGGAGAGATAGTGACCGTGACATTTGGTGGCTGGAGAAGCGCAAAGCCCCAGTGTTACTGCGCCTGTGAAAGCTCTTCCAAGGAAGGGTGCTGGCTAGCAAGAGCTTTCAGTGCTGGCACTTTTCATCTCTGAGCAATTGTTCGACCTTTGCAATTTCTCACTTGATCTCTCTTTAGAGTGCGCAAGAGGATGAGCAGAAGATTAGGTGGCTGGAGAAGCCCAGAGCCCTTGTGTTCTAAGGGCTACAAAAGCGCTTCCAAGGAAGGGTGCTGGCTAGCAACAGCTTTCAGTGCTGGCACTTTTCATCTCTGAGCAATTGCTCGACCTTTGCAATTTCTCAGCTCGTGTCTACGAGACGGAGAGATAGTGACCATAACGTTTGGTGCGTAGAGAAGCGCAAAGCCCCAGTGTTGCTGCGCCTGTGAAAGCGCTTCCAAGGAAGGGTGCTGGCTAGCAACAGTTTTCAGTGCTGGCACTTTTCATCTCTGAGCAATTGCTCGACCTTTGCAATTTCTCACCTGAGCTCTCTTTAGAGTGCGCAAGAGGATGAGCAGAAGATTAGGTGGCTAGAGAAGCCCAGAGCCCCACTGTTCTTAGGCCTACAAAAGCGCTTCCAAGGAAGGGTGCTGGCTAGCAACAGCTTTCAGTGCTGGCACTTTTCATCTCTGAGCAATTGCTCAACCTTTGCAATTTCTCAGCTCGTGTCTACGAGTCAGAGAGAGATAGTGACCGTGACGTTTGGTGGGTAGAGAAGCGCAAAGCCCCAGTGTTGCTGCGCCTGTGAAAGCGCTTCCAAGGAAGGGTGCTGGCTAGCAAGAGCTTTCAGTGCTGGCACTTTTCATCTCTGAGCAATTGCTCGACCTTTGCAATTTCTCACCTGAGCTTTCTTTAGAGTGCGCGAGAGGATGAGCAGAAGATTAGGTGGCTAGAGAAGCCCAGAGCCCCACTCTTCTTAGGCCTACAAAAGCACTTCCAAGGAAGGGTGCTGGCTAGCAACAGCTTTCAGTGCTGGCACTTTTCATCTCTGAGCAATTGCTCGACCTTTGCAATTTCTCACCTCAGCTCGCGTTAGAGTGCGCGAGAGGATGAGCAGAAGATTAGGTGGCTAGAGAAGCCCAGAGCCCCAGTGTTCTTAGGCCTACAAAAGCGCTTCCAAGGAAGGGTGCTGGCTAGCAAGAGCTTTCAGTGCTGGCCCTTTTCATCTCTGAGCAATTGCTCGACCTTTGCAATTTCTCAGCTCGTGTCTACGAAACAGAGAGAGATAGTGACCGTGACGTTTGTTGGGTAGAGAAGCGCAAAGCCCCAGTGTTGCTGCGCCTGTGAAAGCGCTTCCAAGGAAGGGTGCTGGCTAGCAAGAGCTTTCAGTGCTGGCACTTTTCATCTCTGAGCAATTGCTCGACCTTTGCAATTTCTCAGCTCGTGTCTACGAGACGGAGAGATAGTGACCGTGACATTTGGTGCGTAGAGAAGCGCAAAGCCCCAGTGTTGCTGCGCCTGTGAAAGCGCTTCCAAGGAAGGGTGCTGGCTAGCAAGAGCTTTCAGTGCTGGCACTTTTCATCTCTGAGCAATTGCTCGACCTTTGCAATTTCTCACCTGAGCTCTCTTTAGAGTGAGCGAGAGGATGAGCAGAAGATTAGGTGGCTAGAGAAACACAGAGCCCCAGTGTTCTAAAGGCTACAAGAGCGTTTCCAAGGAAGGGTGCCGGCTAGCAAGAGCTTTCAGTGCTGGCACTTTTCATCTCTGAGCAATTGCTCGACCTTTGCAATTTCTCAGCTCGTGTCTACGAGACGGAGAGATAGTGACCGTGACATTTGGTGGCTAGAGAAGCGCAAAGCCCCAGTGTTGCTGCGCCTGTGAAAGCTCTTCCAAGGAAGGGTGCTGGCTAGCAAGAGCTTTCAGTGCTGGCACTTTTCATCTCTGAGCAATTGCTCGACCTTTGCAATTTCTCAGCTCGTGTCTACGAGACGGAGAGAGATAGTGACCATGACGTTTGGTGGCTAGAGAAGCGCAAAGCCCCAGTGTTGCTGCGCCTGTGAAAGCGCTTCCAAAGAAGGGTGCTGGCTAGCAACAGCTTTCAGTGCTGGCACTTTTCATCTCTGAGCAATTGCTCGACGTTTGCAATTTCTCCCCTGAGCTCTCTTTAGAGTGCGCGAGAGGATGAGCAGAAGATTAGGTGGCTAGAGAAACACAGAGCCCCAGTGTTCTTAGGCCTACAAAAGCACTTCCAAGGAAGGGTGCTGGCTAGCAACAGCTTTCAGTGCTGGCACTTTTCATCTCTGAGCAATTGCTCGACGTTTGCAATTTCTCACCTGAGCTCTCGTTAGAGTGCGCGAGAGGATGAGCAGAAGATTAGGTGGCTAGAGAAGCCCAGAGCCCCACTGTTCTTAGGCCTACAAAAGCACTTCCAAGGAAGGGTGCTGGCTAGCAACAGCTTTCAGTGCTGGCACTTTTCATCGCTGAGCAATTGCTCGACGTTTGCAATTTCTCAGCTCGTGTCTACGAGATGGAGAGATAGTGACCGTGACGTTTGGTGGGTAGAGAAGCGCAAAGCCCCAGTGTTGCTGCGCCTGTGAAAGCGCTTCCAAGGAAGGCTGCTGGCCGGCAAGAGCTTTCAGTGCTGGTACTTTTCATCTCTGAGCAATTGCTCGACCTTTGCAATTTCTCACCTGAGCTCTCTTTAGACTGCGCGAGAGGATGAGCAGAAGATTAAGTGGCTAGAGAAGCCCAGAGCCCCACTGTTCTTAGGCCTACAAAAGCACTTCCAAGGAAGGGTGCTGGCTAGCAAGAGCTTTCAGTGCTGGCACTTTTCATCTCTGAGCAATTGCTCGACCTTTGCAATTTCTCACCTGAGCTCTCTTTAGACTGCGCGAGAGGATGAGCAGAAGATTAGGTGGCTAGAGAAACACAGAGCCCCACTGTTCTTAGGTCTACAAAAGCGTTACCAAGGAAGGGTGCTGGCTAGCAACAGCTTTCAGTGCTGGCACTTTTCATCTCTGAGCAATTGCTCGACCTTTGCAATTTCTCAGCTCGTGTCTACGAGTCGGAGAGATAGTGACCATGACATTTGGTGGCTAGAGAAGTGCAAAGCCCCAGTGTTGCTGCGCCTGTGAAAGCGCTTCCAAGGAAGGGTGCTGGCTAGCAACAGCTTTCAGTGCTGGCACTTTTCATCTCTGAGCAATTGCTCGACGTTTGCAATTTCTCACCTGAGCTCTCTTTACAGTGCGCGAGAGGATGAGCAGAAGATTAGGTGGCTAGAGAAACACAGAGCCCCAGTGTTCTTAGGCCTACAGGAGCGTTTCCAAGGAAGGGTGCTGGCTAGCAACAGCTTTCAGTGCTGGCACTTTTCATCTCTGAGCAATTGCTCAACGTTTGCAATTTCTCACCTCAGCTCGCGTTAGAGTGCGCGAGAGGATGAGCAGAAGATTAGGTGGCTAGAGAAGCCCAGAGCCCCACTGTTCTTAGGCCTACAAAAGCGCATCCAAGGAAGGGTGCCGGCTACCAAGAGCTTTCAGTGCTGGCACTTTTCATCGCTGAGCAATTGCTCGACGTTTGCAATTTCTCAGCTCGTGTCTACGAGACGGAGAGATAGTGACCGTGACATTTGGTGGGTAGAGAAGCGCAAAGCCCCAGTGTTGCTGCGCCTGTGAAAGCTCTTCCAAGGAAGGGTGCTGGCTAGCAAGAGCTTTCAGTGCTGGCACTTTTCATCTCTGAGCAATTGCTCGACCTTTGCAATTTCTCACTTGATCTCTCTTTAGAGTGCGCGAGAGGATGAGCAGAAGATTAGGTGGCTGGAGAAGCCCAGAGCCCTTGTGTTCTAAGGGCTACAAAAGCGCTTCCAAGGAAGGGTGCTGGCTAGCAAGAGCTTTCAGTGCTGGCACTTTTCATCTCTGAGCAATTGCTCGACCTTTGCAATCTCTCAGCTCGTGTCTACGAGACAGAGAGAGATAGTGACCGTGACGTTTGGTGGCTAGAGAAGCGCAAAGCCCCAGTGTTGCTGCGCCTGTGAAAGCGCTTCCAAGGAAGGGTGCTGGCCGGCAAGAGCTTTCAGTGCTGGCACTTTTCATCTCTGAGCAATTGCTCGACCTTTGCAATTTCTCACCTGAGCTCTCTTTAGAGTGCGCGAGAGGATGAGCAGAAGATTAAGTGGCTAGAGAAGCCCAGAGCCCCACTGTTCTTAGGCCTACAAAAGCACTTCCAAGGAAGGGTGCTGGCTAGCAAGAGCTTTCAGTGCTGGCACTTTTCATCTCTGAGCAATTGCTCGACCTTTGCAATTTCTCACCTGAGCTCTCTTTAGAGTGCGCGAGAGGATGAGCAGAAGATTAGGTGGCTAGAGAAACACAGAGCCCCAGTGTTCTTAGGGCTACAAGAGCGTTTCCAAGGAAGGGTGCTGGCTAGCAACAGCTTTCAGTGCTGGCACTTTTCATCTCTGAGCAATTGCTCGACCTTTGCAATTTCTCAGCTCGTGTCTACGAGACAGAGAGAGATAGTGACCGTGACGTTTGGTGGCTAGAGAAGCGCAAAGCCCCAGTGTTGCTGCGCCTGTGAAAGCGCTTCCAAGGAAGGGTGCTGGCTAGCAACAGCTTTCAGTGCTGGCACTTTTCATCTCTGAGCAATTGCTCGACGTTTGCAATTTCTCACCTGAGCTTTCTTTAGAGTGCGCGAGAGGATGAGCAGAAGATTAGGTGGCTAGAGAAGCCCAGAGCCCCAGTGTTCTTAGGCCTACAAAAGCACTTCCAAGGAAGGGTGCTGGCTAGCAACAGCTTTCAGTGCTGGCACTTTTCATCTCTGAGCAATTGCTCGACGTTTGCAATTTCTCACCTCAGCTCTCGTTAGAGTGCGCGAGAGGATGAGCAGAAGATTAGGTGGCTAGAGAAGCCCAGAGCCCCACTGTTCTTAGGCCTACAAAAGCGCATCCAAGGAAGGGTGCTGGCTAGCAAGAGCTTTCAGTGCTGGCACTTTTCATCTCTGAGCAATTGCTCGACCTTTGCAATTTCTCAGCTCGTGTCTACGAAACAGAGAGAGATAGTGACCGTGACGTTTGTTGGGTAGAGAAGCGCAAAGCCCCAGTGTTGCTGCGCCTGTGAAAGCGCTTCCAAGGAAGGGTGCTGGCTAGCAAGAGCTTTCAGTGCTGGCACTTTTCATCTCTGAGCAATTGCTCGACCTTTGCAATTTCTCACCTGAGCTCTCTTTAGAGTGCGCGAGAGGATGAGCAGAAGATTAGGTGGCTAGAGAAGCCCAGAGCCCTTGTGTTCTAAGGGCTACAAAAGCGCTTCCAAGGAAGGGGGCTGGCTAGCAAGAGCTTTCAGTGCTGGCACTTTTCATCTCTGAGCAATTGCTCGACCTTTGCAATTTCTCAGCTCGTGTCTACGAGACGGAGAGATAGTGACCGTGACATTTGGTGGGTAGAGAAGCGCAAAGCCCCAGTGTTGCTGCGCCTGTGAAAGCTCTTCCAAGGAAGGGTGCTGGCTAGCAACAGCTTTCAGTGCTGGCACTTTTCATCGCTGAGCAATTGCTCGACGTTTGCAATTTCTCAGCTCGTGTCTACGAGATGGAGAGATAGTGACCGTGACGTTTGGTGGCTAGAGAAGCGCAAAGCCCCAGTGTTGCTGCGCCTGTGAAAGCGCTTCCAAGGAAGGGTGCTGGCCGGCAAGAGCTTTCAGTGCTGGCACTTTTCATCTCTGAGCAATTGCTCGACCTTTGCAATTTCTCACCTGAGCTCTCTTTAGACTGCACGAGAGGATGAGCAGAAGATTAAGTGGCTAGAGAAGCCCAGAGCCCCACTGTTCTTAGGCCTACAAAAGCACTTCCAAGGAAGGGTGCTGGCTAGCAACAGCTTTCAGTGCTGGCACTTTTCATCTCTGAGCAATTGCTCGACCTTTGCAATTTCTCACCTGAGCTCTCTTTAGACTGCGCGAGAGGATGAGCAGAAGATTAGGTGGCTAGAGAAACACAGAGCCCCACTGTTCTTAGGTCTACAAAAGCGTTACCAAGGAAGGGTGCTGGCTAGCAACAGCTTTCAGTGCTGGCACTTTTCATCTCTGAGCAATTGCTCGACCTTTGCAATTTCTCAGCTCGTGTCTACGAGTCGGAGAGATAGTGACCATGACGTTTGGTGGCTAGAGAAGCGCAAAGCCCCAGTGTTGCTGCGCCTGTGAAAGCGCTTCCAAGGAAGGGTGCTGGCTAGCAACAGCTTTCAGTGCTGGCACTTTTCATCTCTGAGCAATTGCTCGACGTTTGCAATTTCTCACCTGAGCTCTCGTTAGAGTGCGCGAGAGGATGAGCAGAAGATTAGGTGGCTAGAGAAACACAGAGCCCCAGTGTTCTTAGGCCTACAGGAGCGTTTCCAAGGAAGGGTGCTGGCTAGCAACAGCTTTCAGTGCTGGCACTTTTCATCTCTGAGCAATTGCTCGATGTTTGCAATTTCTCACCTGAGCTCTCGTTAGAGTGCGCGAGAGGATGAGCAGAAGATTAGGTGGCTAGAGAAGCCCAGAGCCCCTGTGTTCTAAGGGCTACAAGAGCGTTTCCAAGGAAGGGTGCCGGCTAGCAACAGCTTTCAGTGCTGGCACTTTTCATCGCTGAGCAATTGCTCGACGTTTGCAATTTCTCAGCTCGTGTCTACGAGACGGAGAGATAGTGACCGTGACATTTGGTGGCTAGAGAAGCGCAAAGCCCCAGTGTTGCTGCGCCTGTGAAAGCTCTTCCAAGGAAGGGTGCTGGCTAGCAAGAGCTTTCAGTGCTGGCACTTTTCATCTCTGAGCAATTGTTCGACCTTTGCAATTTCTCACTTGATCTCTCTTTAGAGTGCGCAAGAGGATGAGCAGAAGATTAGGTGGCTAGAGAAACACAGAGCCCCACTCTTCTTAGGCCTACAAAAGCGCATCCAAGGAAGGGTGCTGGCTAGCAAGAGCTTTCAGTGCTGGCACTTTTCATCTCTGAGCAATTGCTCGACGTTTGCAATCTCTCAGCTCGTGTCTACGAGACAGAGAGAGATAGTGACCGTGATGTTTGGTGGCTAGAGAAGCGCAAAGCCCCAGTGTTGCTGCGCCTGTGAAAGCGCTTCCAAGGAAGGGTGCTGGCCGGCAAGAGCTTTCAGTGCTGGCACTTTTCATCTCTGAGCAATTGCTCGACCTTTGCAATTTCTCACCTGAGCTTTCTTTAGAGTGCGCGAGAGGATGAGCAGAAGATTAAGTGGCTAGAGAAGCCCAGAGCCCCACTGTTCTTAGGCCTACAAAAGCACTTCCAAGGAAGGGTGCTGGCTAGCAAGAGCTTTCAGTGCTGGCACTTTTCATCTCTGAGCAATTGCTCGACCTTTGCAATTTCTCACCTGAGCTCTCTTTAGAGTGCGCGAGAGGATGAGCAGAAGATTAGGTGGCTAGAGAAACACAGAGCCCCAGTGTTCTTAGGGCTACAAGAGCGTTTCCAAGGAAGGGTGCTGGCTAGCAATAGCTTTCAGTGCTGGCACTTTTCATCTCTGAGCAATTGCTCGACCTTTGCAATTTCTCAGCTCGTGTCTACGAGACAGAGAGAGATAGTGACCGTGACGTTTGGTGGGTAGAGAAGCGCAAAGCCCCAGTGTTGCTGCGCCTGTGAAAGCGCTTCCAAGGAAGGGTGCTGGCTAGCAACAGCTTTCAGTGCTGGCACTTTTCATCTCTGAGCAATTGCTCGACCTTTGCAATTTCTCACCTGAGCTTTCTTTAGAGTGCGCGAGAGGATGAGCAGAAGATTAGGTGGCTAGAGAAGCCCAGAGCCCCAGTGTTCTTAGGCCTACAAAAGCGCTTCCAAGGAAGGGTGCTGGCTAGCAACAGCTTTCAGTGCTGGCACTTTTCATCTCTGAGCAATTGCTCGACGTTTGCAATTTCTCACCTGAGCTCTCGTTAGAGTGCGCGAGAGGATGAGCAGAAGATTAGGTGGCTAGAGAAACACAGAGCCCCAGTGTTCTTAGGACTACAAGAGCGTTTCCAAGGAAGGGTGCTGGCTAGCAACAGCTTTCAGTGCTGGCACTTTTCATCTCTGAGCAATTGCTCGACGTTTGATATTTCTCACCTGAGCTCTCTTTAGACTGCGCGAGAGGATGAGCAGAAGATTAGGTGGCTAGAGAAACACAGAGCCCCACTGTTCAAACGGCTACAAAAGCGCTTCCAAGGAAGGGTGCTGGCTAGCAAGAGCTTTCAGTGCTGGCACTTTTCATCTCTGAGCAATTGCTCGACGTTTGCAATTTCTCACCTGAGCTCTCTTTAGAGTGCGCAAGAGGATGAGCAGAAGATTAGGTGGCTAGAGAAGCCCAGAGCCCCAGTGTTCTTAGGCCTACAAAAGCGCATCCAAGGAAGGGTGCTGGCTAGCAACAGCTTTCAGTGCTGGCACTTTTCATCTCTGAGCAATTGCTCGACCTTTGCAATTTCTCAGCTCGTGTCTACGAGTCAGAGAGATAGTGACCGTGACATTTGGTGCGTAGAGAAGCGCAAAGCCCCAGTGTTGCTGCGCCTCTGAAAGCGCTTCCAAGGAAGGGTGCTGGCTAGCAAGAGCTTTCAGTGCTGGCACTTTTCATCTCTGAGCAATTGCTCGACCTTTGCAATTTCTCACCTGAGCTTTCTTTAGAGTGCGCGAGAGGATGAGCAGAAGATTAGGTGGCTAGAGAAGCCCAGAGCCCCAGTGTTCTTAGGCCTACAAAAGCACTTCCAAGGAAGGGTGCCGGCTAGCAAGAGCTTTCAGTGCTGGCACTTTTCATCGCTGAGCAATTGCTCGACCTTTGCAATTTCTCAGCTCGTGTCTACGAGACGGAGAGATAGTGACCGTGACATTTGGTGGCTAGAGAAGCGCAAAGCCCCAGTGTTGCTGCGCCTGTGAAAGCTCTTCCAAGGAAGGGTGCTGGCTAGCAAGAGCTTTCAGTGCTGGCACTTTTCATCTCTGAGCAATTGCTCGACCTTTGCAATTTCTCACTTGATCTCTCTTTAGAGTGCGCGAGAGGATGAGCAGAAGATTAGGTGGCTGGAGAAGCCCAGAGCCCTTGTGTTCTAAGGGCTACAAAAGCACTTCCAAGGAAGGGTGCTGGCTAGCAACAGCTTTCAGTGCTGGCACTTTTCATCTCTGAGCAATTGCTCAACGTTTGCAATTTCTCACCTGAGCTCTCTTTAGAGTGCGCGAGAGGATGAGCAGAAGATTAGGTGGCTAGAGAAACACAGAGCCCCAGTGTTCTTAGGCCTACAAAAGCGCTTCCAAGGAAGGGTGCTGGCTAGCAACAGCTTTCAGTGCTGGCACTTTTCATCTCTGAGCAATTGCTCGACGTTTGCAATTTCTCAGCTCGTGTCTACGAGACAGAGAGAGATAGTGACCGTGACGTTTGGTGGGTAGAGAAGCGCAAAGCCCCAGTGTTGCTGCGCCTGTGAAAGCGCTTCCAAGGAAGGGTGCTGGCTAGCAAGAGCTTTCAGTGCTGGCACTTTTCATCTCTGAGCAATTGCTCGACCTTTGCAATTTCTCACCTGAGCTCTCTTTAGAGTGCGCGAGAGGATGAGCAGAAGATTAGGTGGCTAGAGAAACACAGAGCCCCACTGTTCTTAGGCCTACAAAACCGCTTCCAAGGAAGGGTGCTGGCTAGCAACAGCTTTCAGTGCTGGCACTTTTCATCTCTGAGCAATTGCTCGACGTTTGCAATTTCTCACCTGAGCTTTCTTTAGAGTGCGCGAGAGGATGAGCAGAAGATTAAGTGGCTAGAGAAGCCCAGAGCCCCACTGTTCTTAGGCCTACAAAAGCACTTCCAAGGAAGGGTGCTGGCTAGCAAGAGCTTTCAGTGCTGGCACTTTTCATCTCTGAGCAATTGCTCGACGTTTGCAATTTTTCACCTGAGCTCTCTTTAGACTGCGCGAGAGGATGAGCAGAAGATTAGGTGGCTAGAGAAGCCCAGAGCCCCACTGTTCTTAGGCCTACAAAACCGCTTCCAAGGAAGGGTGCTGGCTAGCAACAGCTTTCAGTGCTGGCACTTTTCATCTCTGAGCAATTGCTCGACCTTTGCAATTTCTCAGCTCGTGTCTACGAGTCAGAGAGATAGTGACCGTGACGTTTGGTGGCTGGAGAAGCGCAAAGCCCCAGTGTTGCTGCGCCTGTGAAAGCGCTTCCAAGGAAGGGTGCTGGCTAGCAAGAGCTTTCAGTGCTGGCACTTTTCATCTCTGAGCAATTGCTCGACCTTTGCAATTTCTCACCTGAGCTTTCTTTAGAGTGCGCGAGAGGATGAGCAGAAGATTAGGTGGCTAGAGAAGCCCAGAGCCCCACTCTTCTTAGGCCTACAAAAGCACTTCCAAGGAAGGGTGCTGGCTAGCAACAGCTTTCAGTGCTGGCACTTTTCATCTCTGAGCAATTGCTCGACGTTTGCAATTTCTCACCTGAGCTCTCTTTAGAGTGCGCGAGAGGATGAGCAGAAGATTAGGTGGCTAGAGAAGCCCAGAGCCCCAGTGTTCTTAGGCCTACAAAAGCGCTTCCAAGGAAGGGTGCTGGCTAGCAAGAGCTTTCAGTGCTGGCACTTTTCATCTCTGAGCAATTGCTCGACCTTTGCAATTTCTCAGCTCGTGTCTACGAGTCGGAGAGATAGTGACCATGACCTTTGGTGGCTAGAGAAGCGCAAAGCCCCAGTGTTGCTGCGCCTGTGAAAGCGCTTCCAAGGAAGGGTGCTGGCTAGCAAGAGCTTTCAGTGCTGGCACTTTTCATCTCTGAGCAATTGCTCGACCTTTGCAATTTCTCACCTGAGCTCTCTTTAGAGTGCGCAAGAGGATGAGCAGAAGATTAGGTGGCTAGAGAAACACAGAGCCCCAGTGTTCTTAGGCCTACAGGAGCGTTTCCAAGGAAGGGTGCTGGCTAGCAACAGCTTTCAGTGCTGGCACTTTTCATCTCTGAGCAATTGCTCGATGTTTGCAATTTCTCACCTGAGCTCTCGTTAGAGTGCGCGAGAGGATGAGCAGAAGATTAGGTGGCTAGAGAAGCCCAGAGCCCCACTGTTCTTAGGCCTACAAAAGCACTTCCAAGGAAGGGTGCTGGCTAGCAACAGCTTTCAGTGCTGGCACTTTTCATCGCTGAGCAATTGCTCGACGTTTGCAATTTCTCAGCTCGTGTCTACGAGATGGAGAGATAGTGACCGTGACGTTTGGTGGCTAGAGAAGCGCAAAGCCCCAGTGTTGCTGCGCCTGTGAAAGCGCTTCCAAGGAAGGGTGCTGGCTAGCAACAGTTTTCAGTGCTGGCACTTTTCATCTCTGAGCAATTGCTCGACCTTTGCAATTTCTCACCTGAGCTTTCTTTAGAGTGCGCGAGAGGATGAGCAGAAGATTAAGTGGCTAGAGAAGCCCAGAGCCCCACTCTTCTTAGGCCTACAAAAGCACTTCCAAGGAAGGGTGCTGGCTAGCAAGAGCTTTCAGTGCTGGCACTTTTCATCTCTGAGCAATTGCTCGACCTTTGCAATTTCTCACCTGAGCTCTCTTTAGACTGCGCGAGAGGATGAGCAGAAGATTAGGTGGCTAGAGAAACACAGAACCCCACTGTTCTTAGGTCTACAAAAGTGTTACCAAGGAAGGGTGCTGGCTAGCAAGAGCTTTCAGTGCTGGCACTTTTCATCTCTGAGCAATTGCTCGACCTTTGCAATTTCTCAGCTCGTGTCTACGAGTCGGAGAGATAGTGACCGTGACGTTTGGTGGCTAGAGAAGCGCAAAGCCCCAGTGTTGCTGCGCCTGTGAAAGCGCTTCCAAGGAAGGGTGCTGGCTAGCAAGAGCTTTCAGTGCTGGCACTTTTCATCTCTGAGCAATTGCTCGACCTTTGCAATTTCTCACCTGAGCTCTCGTTAGAGTGCGCGAGAGGATGAGCAGAAGATTAGGTGGCTAGAGAAACACAGAGCCCCAGTGTTCTTAGGCCTACAGGAGCGTTTCCAAGGAAGGGTGCTGGCTAGCAACAGCTTTCAGTGCTGGCACTTTTCATCTCTGAGCAATTGCTCGACGTTTGCAATTTCTCACCTGAGCTTTCCTTAGAGTGCGCGAGAGGATGAGCAGAAGATTAAGTGGCTAGAGAAGCCCAGAGCCCCACTGTTCTTAGGCCTACAAAAGCACTTCCAAGGAAGGGTGCTGGCTAGCAAGAGCTTTCAGTGCTGGCACTTTTCATCTCTGAGCAATTGCTCGACGTTTGCAATTTTTCACCTGAGCTCTCTTTAGACTGCGCGAGAGGATGAGCAGAAGATTAGGTGGCTAGAGAAGCCCAGAGCCCCACTGTTCTTAGGCCTACAAAACCGCTTCCAAGGAAGGGTGCTGGCTAGCAACAGCTTTCAGTGCTGGCACTTTTCATCTCTGAGCAATTGCTCGACCTTTGCAATTTCTCAGCTCGTGTCTACGAGTCAGAGAGATAGTGACCGTGACGTTTGGTGGCTGGAGAAGCGCAAAGCCCCAGTGTTGCTGCGCCTGTGAAAGCGCTTCCAAGGAAGGGTGCTGGCTAGCAAGAGCTTTCAGTGCTGGCACTTTTCATCTCTGAGCAATTGCTCGACCTTTGCAATTTCTCACCTGAGCTTTCTTTAGAGTGCGCGAGAGGATGAGCAGAAGATTAGGTGGCTAGAGAAGCCCAGAGCCCCACTCTTCTTAGGCCTACAAAAGCACTTCCAAGGAAGGGTGCTGGCTAGCAACAGCTTTCAGTGCTGGCACTTTTCATCTCTGAGCAATTGCTCGACGTTTGCAATTTCTCACCTGAGCTCTCTTTAGAGTGCGCGAGAGGATGAGCAGAAGATTAGGTGGCTAGAGAAGCCCAGAGCCCCAGTGTTCTTAGGCCTACAAAAGCGCTTCCAAGGAAGGGTGCTGGCTAGCAAGAGCTTTCAGTGCTGGCACTTTTCATCTCTGAGCAATTGCTCGACCTTTGCAATTTCTCAGCTCGTGTCTACGAGTCGGAGAGATAGTGACCATGACGTTTGGTGGCTAGAGAAGCGCAAAGCCCCAGTGTTGCTGCGCCTGTGAAAGCGCTTCCAAGGAAGGGTGCTGGCTAGCAAGAGCTTTCAGTGCTGGCACTTTTCATCTCTGAGCAATTGCTCGACCTTTGCAATTTCTCACCTGAGCTCTCTTTAGAGTGCGCAAGAGGATGAGCAGAAGATTAGGTGGCTAGAGAAACACAGAGCCCCAGTGTTCTTAGGCCTACAGGAGCGTTTCCAAGGAAGGGTGCTGGCTAGCAACAGCTTTCAGTGCTGGCACTTTTCATCTCTGAGCAATTGCTCGATGTTTGCAATTTCTCACCTGAGCTCTCGTTAGAGTGCGCGAGAGGATGAGCAGAAGATTAGGTGGATAGAGAAGCCCAGAGCCCCACTGTTCTTAGGCCTACAAAAGCACTTCCAAGGAAGGGTGCTGGCTAGCAACAGCTTTCAGTGCTGGCACTTTTCATCGCTGAGCAATTGCTCGACGTTTGCAATTTCTCAGCTCGTGTCTACGAGATGGAGAGATAGTGACCGTGACGTTTGGTGGCTAGAGAAGCGCAAAGCCCCAGTGTTGCTGCGCCTGTGAAAGCGCTTCCAAGGAAGGGTGCTGGCTAGCAACAGTTTTCAGTGCTGGCACTTTTCATCTCTGAGCAATTGCTCGACCTTTGCAATTTCTCACCTGAGCTTTCTTTAGAGTGCGCGAGAGGATGAGCAGAAGATTAAGTGGCTAGAGAAGCCCAGAGCCCCACTCTTCTTAGGCCTACAAAAGCACTTCCAAGGAAGGGTGCTGGCTAGCAAGAGCTTTCAGTGCTGGCACTTTTCATCTCTGAGCAATTGCTCGACCTTTGCAATTTCTCACCTGAGCTCTCTTTAGACTGCGCGAGAGGATGAGCAGAAGATTAGGTGGCTAGAGAAACACAGAACCCCACTGTTCTTAGGTCTACAAAAGTGTTACCAAGGAAGGGTGCTGGCTAGCAAGAGCTTTCAGTGCTGGCACTTTTCATCTCTGAGCAATTGCTCGACCTTTGCAATTTCTCAGCTCGTGTCTACGAGTCGGAGAGATAGTGACCGTGACGTTTGGTGGCTAGAGAAGCGCAAAGCCCCAGTGTTGCTGCGCCTGTGAAAGCGCTTCCAAGGAAGGGTGCTGGCTAGCAAGAGCTTTCAGTGCTGGCACTTTTCATCTCTGAGCAATTGCTCGACCTTTGCAATTTCTCACCTGAGCTCTCGTTAGAGTGCGCGAGAGGATGAGCAGAAGATTAGGTGGCTAGAGAAACACAGAGCCCCAGTGTTCTTAGGCCTACAGGAGCGTTTCCAAGGAAGGGTGCTGGCTAGCAACAGCTTTCAGTGCTGGCACTTTTCATCTCTGAGCAATTGCTCGATGTTTGCAATTTCTCACCTGAGCTCTCTTTAGAGTGCGCGAGAGGATGAGCAGAAGATTAGGTGGCTAGAGAAGCCCAGAGCCCCTGTGTTCTAAGGGCTACAAGAGCGTTTCCAAGGAAGGGTGCCGGCTAGCAAGAGCTTTCAGTGCTGGCACTTTTCATCGCTGAGCAATTGCTCGACGTTTGCAATTTCTCAGCTCGTGTCTACGAGACGGAGAGATAGTGACCGTGACATTTGGTGGCTAGAGAAGCGCAAAGCCCCAGTGTTGCTGCGCCTGTGAAAGCTCTTCCAAGGAAGGGTGCTGGCTAGCAAGAGCTTTCAGTGCTGGCACTTTTCATCTCTGAGCAATTGTTCGACCTTTGCAATTTCTCACTTGATCTCTCTTTAGAGTGCGCGAGAGGATGAGCAGAAGATTAGGTGGGTGGAGAAGCCCAGAGCCCTTGTGTTCTAAGGGCTACAAAAGCGCTTCCAAGGAAGGGTGCTGGCTAGCAACAGCTTTCAGTGCTGGCACTTTTCATCTCTGAGCAATTGCTCAACCTTTGCAATTTCTCAGCTCGTGTCTACGAGACGGAGAGATAGTGACCATAACGTTTGGTGGGTAGAGAAGCGCAAAGCCCCAGTGTTGCTGCGCCTGTGAAAGCGCTTCCAAGGAAGGGTGCTGGCTAGCAACAGTTTTCAGTGCTGGCACTTTTCATCTCTGAGCAATTGCTCGACGTTTGCAATTTCTCACCTGAGCTCTCTTTAGAGTGCGCAAGAGGATGAGCAGAAGATTAGGTGGCTAGAGAAACACAGAGCCCCACTGTTCTTAGGCCTACAAAAGCGCATCCTAGGAAGGGTGCTGGCTAGCAACAGCTTTCAGTGCTGGCACTTTTCATCTCTGAGCAATTGCTCGACCTTTGCAATTTCTCAGCTCGTGTCTACGAGTCAGAGAGATAGTGACCGTGACGTTTGGTGGCTGGAGAAGCGCAAAGCCCCAGTGTTGCTGCGCCTGTGAAAGCGCTTCCAAGGAAGGGTGCTGGCTAGCAAGAGCTTTCAGTGCTGGCACTTTTCATCTCTGAGCAATTGCTCGACCTTTGCAATTTCTCACCTGAGCTCTCTTTAGAGTGCGCGAGAGGATGAGCAGAAGATTAAGTGGCTAGAGAAGCCCAGAGCCCCACTGTTCTTAGGCCTACAAAAGCACTTCCAAGGAAGGGTGCTGGCTAGCAACAGCATTCTGTGCTGGCACTTTTCATCTCTGAACAATTGCTCGACCTTTGCAATTTCTCACCTGAGCTCTCTTTAGAGTGCGGGAGAGGATGAGCAGAAGATTAGGTGGCTAGAGAAGCCCAGAGCCCCAGTGTTCTTAGGCCTACAAAAGCGCTTCCAAGGAAGGGTGCTGGCTAGCAACAGCTTTCAGTGCTGGCACTTTTCATCTCTGAGCAATTGCTCGACCTTTGCAATTTCTCAGCTCGTGTCTACGAGTCGGAGAGATAGTGACCGTGACGTTTGGTGGCTAGAGAAGCGCAAAGCCCCAGTGTTGCTGCGCCTGTGAAAGCGCTTCCAAGGAAGGGTGCTGGCTAGCAACAGCTTTCAGTGCTGGCACTTTTCATCTCTGAGCAATTGCTCGACGTTTGCAATTTCTCACCTGAGCTCTCGTTAGAGTGCGCGAGAGGATGAGCAGAAGATTAGGTGGCTAGAGAAACACAGAGCCCCAGTGTTCTTAGGCCTACAGGAGCGTTTCCAAGGAAGGGTGCTGGCTAGCAACAGCTTTCAGTGCTGGCACTTTTCATCTCTGAGCAATTGCTCGATGTTTGCAATTTCTCACCTGAGCTCTCGTTAGAGTGCGCGAGAGGATGAGCAGAAGATTAGGTGGCTAGAGAAGCCCAGAGCCCCACTGTTCTAAGGGCTACAAGAGCGTTTCCAAGGAAGGGTGCCGGCTAGCAACAGCTTTCAGTGCTGGCACTTTTCATCGCTGAGCAATTGCTCGACGTTTGCAATTTCTCAGCTCGTGTCTACGAGACGGAGAGATAGTGACCGTGACATTTGGTGGCTAGAGAAGCGCAAAGCCCCAGTGTTGCTGCGCCTGTGAAAGCTCTTCCAAGGAAGGGTGCTGGCTAGCAAGAGCTTTCAGTGCTGGCACTTTTCATCTCTGAGCAATTGTTCGACCTTTGCAATTTCTCACTTGATCTCTCTTTAGAGTGCGCAAGAGGATGAGCAGAAGATTAGGTGGCTAGAGAAACACAGAGCCCCACTGTTCTTAGGCCTACAAAAGCGCATCCAAGGAAGGGTGCTGGCTAGCAAGAGCTTTCAGTGCTGGCACTTTTCATCTCTGAGCAATTGCTCGACGTTTGCAATCTCTCAGCTCGTGTCTACGAGACAGAGAGAGATAGTGACCGTGACGTTTGGTGGCTAGAGAAGCGCAAAGCCCCAGTGTTGCTGCGCCTGTGAAAGCGCTTCCAAGGAAGGGTGCTGGCCGGCAAGAGCTTTCAGTGCTGGCACTTTTCATCTCTGAGCAATTGCTCGACCTTTGCAATTTCTCACCTGAGCTTTCTTTAGAGTGCGCGAGAGGATGAGCAGAAGATTAAGTGGCTAGAGAAGCCCAGAGCCCCACTGTTCTTAGGCCTACAAAAGCACTTCCAAGGAAGGGTGCTGGCTAGCAACAGCTTTCAGTGCTGGCACTTTTCATCTCTGAGCAATTGCTCGACCTTTGCAATTTCTCACCTGAGCTCTCTTTAGAGTGCGCGAGAGGATGAGCAGAAGATTAGGTGGCTAGAGAAACACAGAGCCCCAGTGTTCTTAGGGCTACAAGAGCGTTTCCAAGGAAGGGTGCTGGCTAGCAATAGCTTTCAGTGCTGGCACTTTTCATCTCTGAGCAATTGCTCGACCTTTGCAATTTCTCAGCTCGTGTCTACGAGACAGAGAGAGATAGTGACCGTGACGTTTGGTGGGTAGAGAAGCGCAAAGCCCCAGTGTTGCTGCGCCTGTGAAAGCGCTTCCAAGGGAGGGTGCTGGCTAGCAAGAGCTTTCAGTGCTGGCACTTTTCATCTCTGAGCAATTGCTCGACCTTTGCAATTTCTCACCTGAGCTTTCTTTAGAGTGCGCGAGAGGATGAGCAGAAGATTAGGTGGCTAGAGAAGCCCAGAGCCCCAGTGTTCTTAGGCCTACAAAAGCACTTCCAAGGAAGGGTGCTGGCTAGCAACAGCTTTCAGTGCTGGCACTTTTCATCTCTGAGCAATTGCTCGACGTTTGCAATTTCTCACCTGAGCTCTCGTTAGAGTGCGCGAGAGGATGAGCAGAAGATTAGGTGGCTAGAGAAACACAGAGCCCCAGTGTTCTTAGGCCTACAGGAGCGTTTCCAAGGAAGGGTGCTGGCTAGCAACAGCTTTCAGTGCTGGCACTTTTCATCTCTGAGCAATTGCTCGATGTTTGCAATTTCTCACCTGAGCTCTCGTTAGAGTGCGCGAGAGGATGAGCAGAAGATTAGGTGGCTAGAGAAGCCCAGAGCCCCACTGTTCTAAGGGCTACAAGAGCGTTTCCAAGGAAGGGTGCCGGCTAGCAACAGCTTTCAGTGCTGGCACTTTTCATCGCTGAGCAATTGCTCGACGTTTGCAATTTCTCAGCTCGTGTCTACGAGACGGAGAGATAGTGACCGTGACATTTGGTGGCTAGAGAAGCGCAAAGCCCCAGTGTTGCTGCGCCTGTGAAAGCTCTTCCAAGGAAGGGTGCTGGCTAGCAAGAGCTTTCAGTGCTGGCACTTTTCATCTCTGAGCAATTGTTCGACCTTTGCAATTTCTCACTTGATCTCTCTTTAGAGTGCGCAAGAGGATGAGCAGAAGATTAGGTGGCTAGAGAAACACAGAGCCCCACTGTTCTTAGGCCTACAAAAGCGCATCCAAGGAAGGGTGCTGGCTAGCAAGAGCTTTCAGTGCTGGCACTTTTCATCTCTGAGCAATTGCTCGACGTTTGCAATCTCTCAGCTCGTGTCTACGAGACAGAGAGAGATAGTGACCGTGACGTTTGGTGGCTAGAGAAGCGCAAAGCCCCAGTGTTGCTGCGCCTGTGAAAGCGCTTCCAAGGAAGGGTGCTGGCCGGCAAGAGCTTTCAGTGCTGGCACTTTTCATCTCTGAGCAATTGCTCGACCTTTGCAATTTCTCACCTGAGCTTTCTTTAGAGTGCGCGAGAGGATGAGCAGAAGATTAAGTGGCTAGAGAAGCCCAGAGCCCCACTCTTCTTAGGCCTACAAAAGCACTTCCAAGGAAGGGTGCTGGCTAGCAACAGCTTTCAGTGCTGGCACTTTTCATCTCTGAGCAATTGCTCGACCTTTGCAATTTCTCACCTGAGCTCTCTTTAGAGTGCGCGAGAGGATGAGCAGAAGATTAGGTGGCTAGAGAAACACAGAGCCCCAGTGTTCTTAGGGCTACAAGAGCGTTTCCAAGGAAGGGTGCTGGCTAGCAATAGCTTTCAGTGCTGGCACTTTTCATCTCTGAGCAATTGCTCGACCTTTGCAATTTCTCAGCTCGTGTCTACGAGACAGAGAGAGATAGTGACCGTGACGTTTGGTGGGTAGAGAAGCGCAAAGCCCCAGTGTTGCTGCGCCTGTGAAAGCGCTTCCAAGGGAGGGTGCTGGCTAGCAAGAGCTTTCAGTGCTGGCACTTTTCATCTCTGAGCAATTGCTCGACCTTTGCAATTTCTCACCTGAGCTTTCTTTAGAGTGCGCGAGAGGATGAGCAGAAGATTAGGTGGCTAGAGAAGCCCAGAGCCCCAGTGTTCTTAGGCCTACAAAAGCACTTCCAAGGAAGGGTGCTGGCTAGCAACAGCTTTCAGTGCTGGCACTTTTCATCTCTGAGCAATTGCTGGACGTTTGCAATTTCTCAGCTCGTGTCTACGAGACGGAGAGATAGTGACCGTGACGTTTGGTGGCTAGAGAAGCGCAAAGCCCCAGTGTTACTGCGCCTGTGAAAGCGCTTCCAAGGAAGGGTGCTGGCTAGCAAGAGCTTTCAGTGCTGGCACTTTTCATCTCTGAGCAATTGCTCGACCTTTGCAATTTCTCAGCTCGTGTCTACGAGACGGAGGGAGAAAGTGACCGTGACGTTTGGTGGGTAGAGAAGCGCAAAGCCCCAGTGTTGCTGCGCCTGTGAAAGCGCTTCCAAGGAAGGGTGCTGGCTAGCAAGAGCTTTCAGTGCTGGCACTTTTCATCTCTGAGCAATTGCTCGACCTTTGCAATTTCTCACCTGAGCTTTCTTTAGAGTGCGCGAGAGGATGAGCAGAAGATTAGGTGGCTAGAGAAGCCCAGAGCCCCACTGTTCTTAGGCCTACAAAAGCGCTTCCAAGGAAGGGTGCTGGCTAGCAACAGCTTTCAGTGCTGGCACTTTTCATCTCTGAGCAATTGCTCGACCTTTGCAATTTCTCAGCTCGTGTCTACGAGTCGGAGAGATAGTGACCGTGACGTTTGGTGGCTAGAGAAGCGCAAAGCCCCAGTGTTGCTGCGCCTGTGAAAGCGCTTCCAAGGAAGGGTGCTGGCTAGCAACAGCTTTCAGTGCTGGCACTTTTCATCTCTGAGCAATTGCTCGACCTTTGCAATTTCTCACCTGAGCTCTCGTTAGAGTGCGCGAGAGGATGAGCAGAAGATTAGGTGGCTAGAGAAACACAGAGCCCCAGTGTTCTTAGGCCTACAGGAGCGTTTCCAAGGAAGGGTGCTGGCTAGCAACAGCTTTCAGTGCTGGCACTTTTCATCTCTGAGCAATTGCTCGATGTTTGCAATTTCTCACCTGAGCTCTCGTTAGAGTGCGCGAGAGGATGAGCAGAAGATTAGGTGGCTAGAGAAGCCCAGAGCCCCTGTGTTCTAAGGGCTACAAGAGCGTTTCCAAGGAAGGGTGCCGGCTAGCAACAGCTTTCAGTGCTGGCACTTTTCATCGCTGAGCAATTGCTCGACGTTTGCAATTTCTCAGCTCGTGTCTACGAGACGGAGAGATAGTGACCGTGACATTTGGTGGCTAGAGAAGCGCAAAGCCCCAGTGTTGCTGCGCCTGTGAAAGCTCTTCCAAGGAAGGGTGCTGGCTAGCAAGAGCTTTCAGTGCTGGCACTTTTCATCTCTGAGCAATTGTTCGACCTTTGCAATTTCTCACTTGATCTCTCTTTAGAGTGCGCAAGAGGATGAGCAGAAGATTAGGTGGCTAGAGAAACACAGAGCCCCACTGTTCTTAGGCCTACAAAAGCGCATCCAAGGAAGGGTGCTGGCTAGCAAGAGCTTTCAGTGCTGGCACTTTTCATCTCTGAGCAATTGCTCGACGTTTGCAATCTCTCAGCTCGTGTCTACGAGACAGAGAGAGATAGTGACCGTGACGTTTGGTGGCTAGAGAAGCGCAAAGCCCCAGTGTTGCTGCGCCTGTGAAAGCGCTTCCAAGGAAGGGTGCTGGCCGGCAAGAGCTTTCAGTGCTGGCACTTTTCATCTCTGAGCAATTGCTCGACCTTTGCAATTTCTCACCTGAGCTTTCTTTAGAGTGCGCGAGAGGATGAGCAGAAGATTAAGTGGCTAGAGAAGCCCAGAGCCCCACTGTTCTTAGGCCTACAAAAGCACTTCCAAGGAAGGGTGCTGGCTAGCAACAGCTTTCAGTGCTGGCACTTTTCATCTCTGAGCAATTGCTCGACCTTTGCAATTTCTCACCTGAGCTCTCTTTAGAGTGCGCGAGAGGATGAGCAGAAGATTAGGTGGCTAGAGAAACACAGAGCCCCAGTGTTCTTAGGGCTACAAGAGCGTTTCCAAGGAAGGGTGCTGGCTAGCAATAGCTTTCAGTGCTGGCACTTTTCATCTCTGAGCAATTGCTCGACCTTTGCAATTTCTCAGCTCGTGTCTACGAGACAGAGAGAGATAGTGACCGTGACGTTTGGTGGGTAGAGAAGCGCAAAGCCCCAGTGTTGCTGCGCCTGTGAAAGCGCTTCCAAGGAAGGGTGCTGGCTAGCAAGAGCTTTCAGTGCTGGCACTTTTCATCTCTGAGCAATTGCTCGACCTTTGCAATTTCTCACCTGAGCTTTCTTTAGAGTGCGCGAGAGGATGAGCAGAAGATTAGGTGGCTAGAGAAGCCCAGAGCCCCAGTCTTCTTAGGCCTACAAAAGCACTTCCAAGGAAGGGTGCTGGCTAGCAACAGCTTTCAGTGCTGGCACTTTTCATCTCTGAGCAATTGCTCGACCTTTGCAATTTCTCACCTGAGCTCTCTTTAGACTGCGCGAGAGGATGAGCAGAAGATTAGGTGGCTAGAGAAACACAGAGCCCCAGTGTTCTTAAGACTACAAGAGCGTTTCCAAGGAAGGGTGCTGGCTAGCAAGAGCTTTCAGTGCTGGCACTTTTCATCTCTGAGCAATTGCTGGACGTTTGCAATTTCTCAGCTCGTGTCTACGAGACGGAGAGATAGTGACCGTGACGTTTGGTGGCTAGAGAAGCGCAAAGCCCCAGTGTTACTGCGCCTGTGAAAGCGCTTCCAAGGAAGGGTGCTGGCTAGCAAGAGCTTTCAGTGCTGGCACTTTTCATCTCTGAGCAATTGCTCGACCTTTGCAATTTCTCACCTGAGCTTTCTTTAGAGTGCGCGAGAGGATGAGCAGAAGATTAAGTGGCTAGAGAAGCCCAGAGCCCCACTGTTCTTAGGCCTACAAAAGCACTTCCAAGGAAGGGTGCTGGCTAGCAACAGCTTTCAGTGCTGGCACTTTTCATCTCTGAGCAATTGCTCGACCTTTGCAATTTCTCACCTGAGCTCTCTTTAGAGTGCGCGAGAGGATGAGCAGAAGATTAGGTGGCTAGAGAAACACAGAGCCCCAGTGTTCTTAGGGCTACAAGAGCGTTTCCAAGGAAGGGTGCTGGCTAGCAATAGCTTTCAGTGCTGGCACTTTTCATCTCTGAGCAATTGCTCGACCTTTGCAATTTCTCAGCTCGTGTCTACGAGACAGAGAGAGATAGTGACCGTGACGTTTGGTGGGTAGAGAAGCGCAAAGCCCCAGTGTTGCTGCGCCTGTGAAAGCGCTTCCAAGGGAGGGTGCTGGCTAGCAAGAGCTTTCAGTGCTGGCACTTTTCATCTCTGAGCAATTGCTCGACCTTTGCAATTTCTCACCTGAGCTTTCTTTAGAGTGCGCGAGAGGATGAGCAGAAGATTAGGTGGCTAGAGAAGCCCAGAGCCCCAGTGTTCTTAGGCCTACAAAAGCACTTCCAAGGAAGGGTGCTGGCTAGCAACAGCTTTCAGTGCTGGCACTTTTCATCTCTGAGCAATTGCTCGACGTTTGCAATTTCTCACCTGAGCTCTCGTTAGAGTGCGCGAGAGGATGAGCAGAAGATTAGGTGGCTAGAGAAACACAGAGCCCCAGTGTTCTTAGGCCTACAGGAGCGTTTCCAAGGAAGGGTGCTGGCTAGCAACAGCTTTCAGTGCTGGCACTTTTCATCTCTGAGCAATTGCTCGATGTTTGCAATTTCTCACCTGAGCTCTCGTTAGAGTGCGCGAGAGGATGAGCAGAAGATTAGGTGGCTAGAGAAGCCCAGAGCCCCACTGTTCTAAGGGCTACAAGAGCGTTTCCAAGGAAGGGTGCCGGCTAGCAACAGCTTTCAGTGCTGGCACTTTTCATCGCTGAGCAATTGCTCGACGTTTGCAATTTCTCAGCTCGTGTCTACGAGACGGAGAGATAGTGACCGTGACATTTGGTGGCTAGAGAAGCGCAAAGCCCCAGTGTTGCTGCGCCTGTGAAAGCTCTTCCAAGGAAGGGTGCTGGCTAGCAAGAGCTTTCAGTGCTGGCACTTTTCATCTCTGAGCAATTGTTCGACCTTTGCAATTTCTCACTTGATCTCTCTTTAGAGTGCGCAAGAGGATGAGCAGAAGATTAGGTGGCTAGAGAAACACAGAGCCCCACTGTTCTTAGGCCTACAAAAGCGCATCCAAGGAAGGGTGCTGGCTAGCAAGAGCTTTCAGTGCTGGCACTTTTCATCTCTGAGCAATTGCTCGACGTTTGCAATCTCTCAGCTCGTGTCTACGAGACAGAGAGAGATAGTGACCGTGACGTTTGGTGGCTAGAGAAGCGCAAAGCCCCAGTGTTGCTGCGCCTGTGAAAGCGCTTCCAAGGAAGGGTGCTGGCCGGCAAGAGCTTTCAGTGCTGGCACTTTTCATCTCTGAGCAATTGCTCGACCTTTGCAATTTCTCACCTGAGCTTTCTTTAGAGTGCGCGAGAGGATGAGCAGAAGATTAAGTGGCTAGAGAAGCCCAGAGCCCCACTCTTCTTAGGCCTACAAAAGCACTTCCAAGGAAGGGTGCTGGCTAGCAACAGCTTTCAGTGCTGGCACTTTTCATCTCTGAGCAATTGCTCGACCTTTGCAATTTCTCACCTGAGCTCTCTTTAGAGTGCGCGAGAGGATGAGCAGAAGATTAGGTGGCTAGAGAAACACAGAGCCCCAGTGTTCTTAGGGCTACAAGAGCGTTTCCAAGGAAGGGTGCTGGCTAGCAATAGCTTTCAGTGCTGGCACTTTTCATCTCTGAGCAATTGCTCGACCTTTGCAATTTCTCAGCTCGTGTCTACGAGACAGAGAGAGATAGTGACCGTGACGTTTGGTGGGTAGAGAAGCGCAAAGCCCCAGTGTTGCTGCGCCTGTGAAAGCGCTTCCAAGGGAGGGTGCTGGCTAGCAAGAGCTTTCAGTGCTGGCACTTTTCATCTCTGAGCAATTGCTCGACCTTTGCAATTTCTCACCTGAGCTTTCTTTAGAGTGCGCGAGAGGATGAGCAGAAGATTAGGTGGCTAGAGAAGCCCAGAGCCCCAGTGTTCTTAGGCCTACAAAAGCACTTCCAAGGAAGGGTGCTGGCTAGCAACAGCTTTCAGTGCTGGCACTTTTCATCTCTGAGCAATTGCTCGACGTTTGCAATTTCTCACCTGAGCTCTCGTTAGAGTGCGCGAGAGGATGAGCAGAAGATTAGGTGGCTAGAGAAACACAGAGCCCCAGTGTTCTTAGGACTACAAGAGCGTTTCCAAGGAAGGGTGCTGGCTAGCAAGAGCTTTCAGTGCTGGCACTTTTCATCTCTGAGCAATTGCTGGACGTTTGCAATTTCTCAGCTCGTGTCTACGAGACGGAGAGATAGTGACCGTGACGTTTGGTGGCTAGAGAAGCGCAAAGCCCCAGTGTTACTGCGCCTGTGAAAGCGCTTCCAAGGAAGGGTGCTGGCTAGCAAGAGCTTTCAGTGCTGGCACTTTTCATCTCTGAGCAATTGCTCGACCTTTGCAATTTCTCAGCTCGTGTCTACGAGACGGAGGGAGAAAGTGACCGTGACGTTTGGTGGGTAGAGAAGCGCAAAGCCCCAGTGTTGCTGCGCCTGTGAAAGCGCTTCCAAGGAAGGGTGCTGGCTAGCAAGAGCTTTCAGTGCTGGCACTTTTCATCTCTGAGCAATTGCTCGACCTTTGCAATTTCTCACCTGAGCTTTCTTTAGAGTGCGCGAGAGGATGAGCAGAAGATTAGGTGGCTAGAGAAGCCCAGAGCCCCACTGTTCTTAGGCCTACAAAAGCGCTTCCAAGGAAGGGTGCTGGCTAGCAACAGCTTTCAGTGCTGGCACTTTTCATCTCTGAGCAATTGCTCGACCTTTGCAATTTCTCAGCTCGTGTCTACGAGTCGGAGAGATAGTGACCGTGACGTTTGGTGGCTAGAGAAGCGCAAAGCCCCAGTGTTGCTGCGCCTGTGAAAGCGCTTCCAAGGAAGGGTGCTGGCTAGCAACAGCTTTCAGTGCTGGCACTTTTCATCTCTGAGCAATTGCTCGACCTTTGCAATTTCTCACCTGAGCTCTCGTTAGAGTGCGCGAGAGGATGAGCAGAAGATTAGGTGGCTAGAGAAACACAGAGCCCCAGTGTTCTTAGGCCTACAGGAGCGTTTCCAAGGAAGGGTGCTGGCTAGCAACAGCTTTCAGTGCTGGCACTTTTCATCTCTGAGCAATTGCTCGATGTTTGCAATTTCTCACCTGAGCTCTCGTTAGAGTGCGCGAGAGGATGAGCAGAAGATTAGGTGGCTAGAGAAGCCCAGAGCCCCTGTGTTCTAAGGGCTACAAGAGCGTTTCCAAGGAAGGGTGCCGGCTAGCAACAGCTTTCAGTGCTGGCACTTTTCATCGCTGAGCAATTGCTCGACGTTTGCAATTTCTCAGCTCGTGTCTACGAGACGGAGAGATAGTGACCGTGACATTTGGTGGCTAGAGAAGCGCAAAGCCCCAGTGTTGCTGCGCCTGTGAAAGCTCTTCCAAGGAAGGGTGCTGGCTAGCAAGAGCTTTCAGTGCTGGCACTTTTCATCTCTGAGCAATTGTTCGACCTTTGCAATTTCTCACTTGATCTCTCTTTAGAGTGCGCAAGAGGATGAGCAGAAGATTAGGTGGCTAGAGAAACACAGAGCCCCACTGTTCTTAGGCCTACAAAAGCGCATCCAAGGAAGGGTGCTGGCTAGCAAGAGCTTTCAGTGCTGGCACTTTTCATCTCTGAGCAATTGCTCGACGTTTGCAATCTCTCAGCTCGTGTCTACGAGACAGAGAGAGATAGTGACCGTGATGTTTGGTGGCTAGAGAAGCGCAAAGCCCCAGTGTTGCTGCGCCTGTGAAAGCGCTTCCAAGGAAGGGTGCTGGCCGGCAAGAGCTTTCAGTGCTGGCACTTTTCATCTCTGAGCAATTGCTCGACCTTTGCAATTTCTCACCTGAGCTTTCTTTAGAGTGCGCGAGAGGATGAGCAGAAGATTAAGTGGCTAGAGAAGCCCAGAGCCCCACTGTTCTTAGGCCTACAAAAGCACTTCCAAGGAAGGGTGCTGGCTAGCAACAGCTTTCAGTGCTGGCACTTTTCATCTCTGAGCAATTGCTCGACCTTTGCAATTTCTCACCTGAGCTCTCTTTAGAGTGCGCGAGAGGATGAGCAGAAGATTAGGTGGCTAGAGAAACACAGAGCCCCAGTGTTCTTAGGGCTACAAGAGCGTTTCCAAGGAAGGGTGCTGGCTAGCAATAGCTTTCAGTGCTGGCACTTTTCATCTCTGAGCAATTGCTCGACCTTTGCAATTTCTCAGCTCGTGTCTACGAGACAGAGAGAGATAGTGACCGTGACGTTTGGTGGGTAGAGAAGCGCAAAGCCCCAGTGTTGCTGCGCCTGTGAAAGCGCTTCCAAGGAAGGGTGCTGGCTAGCAAGAGCTTTCAGTGCTGGCACTTTTCATCTCTGAGCAATTGCTCGACCTTTGCAATTTCTCACCTGAGCTTTCTTTAGAGTGCGCGAGAGGATGAGCAGAAGATTAGGTGGCTAGAGAAGCCCAGAGCCCCAGTCTTCTTAGGCCTACAAAAGCACTTCCAAGGAAGGGTGCTGGCTAGCAACAGCTTTCAGTGCTGGCACTTTTCATCTCTGAGCAATTGCTCGACCTTTGCAATTTCTCACCTGAGCTCTCTTTAGAGTGCGCGAGAGGATGAGCAGAAGATTAGGTGGCTAGAGAAACACAGAGCCCCAGTGTTCTTAAGACTACAAGAGCGTTTCCAAGGAAGGGTGCTGGCTAGCAAGAGCTTTCAGTGCTGGCACTTTTCATCTCTGAGCAATTGCTGGACGTTTGCAATTTCTCAGCTCGTGTCTACGAGACGGAGAGATAGTGACCGTGACGTTTGGTGGCTAGAGAAGCGCAAAGCCCCAGTGTTACTGCGCCTGTGAAAGCGCTTCCAAGGAAGGGTGCTGGCTAGCAAGAGCTTTCAGTGCTGGCACTTTTCCTCTCTGAGCAATTGCTCGACGTTTGCAATTTCTCACCTGAGCTCTCTTTAGAGTGCGCGAGAGGATGAGCAGAAGATTAGGTGGCTAGAGAAACACAGAGCCCCAGTGTTCTTAGGCCTACAGGAGCGTTTCCAAGGAAGGGTGCTGGCTAGCAACAGCTTTCAGTGCTGGCACTTTTCATCTCTGAGCAATTGCTCGATGTTTGCAATTTCTCACCTGAGCTCTCGTTAGAGTGCGCGAGAGGATGAGCAGAAGATTAGGTGGCTAGAGAAGCCCAGAGCCCCTGTGTTCTAAGGGCTACAAGAGCGTTTCCAAGGAAGGGTGCCGGCTAGCAACAGCTTTCAGTGCTGGCACTTTTCATCGCTGAGCAATTGCTCGACGTTTGCAATTTCTCAGCTCGTGTCTACGAGACGGAGAGATAGTGACCGTGACATTTGGTGGCTAGAGAAGCGCAAAGCCCCAGTGTTGCTGCGCCTGTGAAAGCTCTTCCAAGGAAGGGTGCTGGCTAGCAAGAGCTTTCAGTGCTGGCACTTTTCATCTCTGAGCAATTGTTCGACCTTTGCAATTTCTCACTTGATCTCTCTTTAGAGTGCGCAAGAGGATGAGCAGAAGATTAGGTGGCTAGAGAAACACAGAGCCCCACTGTTCTTAGGCCTACAAAAGCGCATCCAAGGAAGGGTGCTGGCTAGCAAGAGCTTTCAGTGCTGGCACTTTTCATCTCTGAGCAATTGCTCGACGTTTGCAATCTCTCAGCTCGTGTCTACGAGACAGAGAGAGATAGTGACCGTGATGTTTGGTGGCTAGAGAAGCGCAAAGCCCCAGTGTTGCTGCGCCTGTGAAAGCGCTTCCAAGGAAGGGTGCTGGCCGGCAAGAGCTTTCAGTGCTGGCACTTTTCATCTCTGAGCAATTGCTCGACCTTTGCAATTTCTCACCTGAGCTTTCTTTAGAGTGCGCGAGAGGATGAGCAGAAGATTAAGTGGCTAGAGAAGCCCAGAGCCCCACTGTTCTTAGGCCTACAAAAGCACTTCCAAGGAAGGGTGCTGGCTAGCAACAGCTTTCAGTGCTGGCACTTTTCATCTCTGAGCAATTGCTCGACCTTTGCAATTTCTCACCTGAGCTCTCTTTAGACTGCGCGAGAGGATGAGCAGAAGATTAGGTGGCTAGAGAAACACAGAGCCCCAGTGTTCTTAGGGCTACAAGAGCGTTTCCAAGGAAGGGTGCTGGCTAGCAATAGCTTTCAGTGCTGGCACTTTTCATCTCTGAGCAATTGCTCGACCTTTGCAATTTCTCAGCTCGTGTCTACGAGACAGAGAGAGATAGTGACCGTGACGTTTGGTGGGTAGAGAAGCGCAAAGCCCCAGTGTTGCTGCGCCTGTGAAAGCGCTTCCAAGGAAGGGTGCTGGCTAGCAAGAGCTTTCAGTGCTGGCACTTTTCATCTCTGAGCAATTGCTCGACCTTTGCAATTTCTCACCTGAGCTTTCTTTAGAGTGCGCGAGAGGATGAGCAGAAGATTAGGTGGCTAGAGAAGCCCAGAGCCCCAGTCTTCTTAGGCCTACAAAAGCACTTCCAAGGAAGGGTGCTGGCTAGCAACAGCTTTCAGTGCTGGCACTTTTCATCTCTGAGCAATTGCTCGACCTTTGCAATTTCTCACCTGAGCTCTCGTTAGAGTGCGCGAGAGGATGAGCAGAAGATTAGGTGGCTAGAGAAACACAGAGCCCCAGTGTTCTTAGGACTACAAGAGCGTTTCCAAGGAAGGGTGCTGGCTAGCAAGAGCTTTCAGTGCTGGCACTTTTCATCTCTGAGCAATTGCTGGACGTTTGCAATTTCTCAGCTCGTGTCTACGAGACGGAGAGATAGTGACCGTGACGTTTGGTGGCTAGAGAAGCGCAAAGCCCCAGTGTTACTGCGCCTCTGAAAGCGCTTCCAAGGAAGGGTGCTGGCTAGCAAGAGCTTTCAGTGCTGGCACTTTTCCTCTCTGAGCAATTGCTCGACGTTTGCAATTTCTCACCTGAGCTCTCTTTAGAGTGCGCGAGAGGATGAGCAGAAGATTAGGTGGCTAGAGAAACACAGAGCCCCAGTGTTCTTAGGCCTACAAGAGCGTTTCCAAGGAAGGGTGCTGGCTAGCAACAGCTTTCAGTGCTGGCACTTTTCATCTCTGAGCAATTGCTCGACGTTTGATATTTCTCACCTGAGCTCTCTTTAGACTGCGCGAGAGGATGAGCAGAAGATTAGGTGGCTAGAGAAACACAGAGCCCCACTGTTCAAACGGCTACAAAAGCGCTTCCAAGGAAGGGTGCTGGCTAGCAAGAGCTTTCAGTGCTGGCACTTTTCATCTCTGAGCAATTGCTCGACGTTTGCAATTTCTCACCTGAGCTCTCTTTAGAGTGCGCAAGAGGATGAGCAGAAGATTAGGTGGCTAGAGAAGCCCAGAGCCCCACTGTTCTTAGGCCTACAAAAGCGCATCCAAGGAAGGGTGCTGGCTAGCAAGAGCTTTCAGTGCTGGCACTTTTCATCTCTGAGCAATTGCTCGACCTTTGCAATTTCTCAGCTCGTGTCTACGAGTCAGAGAGATAGTGACCGTGACATTTGGTGCGTAGAGAAGCGCAAAGCCCCAGTGTTGCTGCGCCTGTGAAAGCGCTTCCAAGGAAGGGTGCTGGCTAGCAAGAGCTTTCAGTGCTGGCACTTTTCATCTCTGAGCAATTGCTCGACCTTTGCAATTTCTCACCTGAGCTCTCTTTAGAGTGAGCGAGAGGATGAGCAGAAGATTAGGTGGCTAGAGAAGCCCAGAGCCCCACTCTTCTTAGGCCTACAAGAGCGTTTCCAAGGAAGGGTGCTGGCTAGCAACAGCTTTCAGTGCTGGCACTTTTCATCTCTGAGCAATTGCTCGACGTTTGCAATTTCTCACCTGAGCTCTCGTTAGAGTGCGCGAGAGGATGAGCAGAAGATTAGGTGGCTAGAGAAACACAGAGCCCCAGTGTTCTTAGGACTACAAGAGCGTTTCCAAGGAAGGGTGCTGGCTAGCAAGAGCTTTCAGTGCTGGCAATTTTCATCTCTGAGCAATTGCTGGACGTTTGCAATTTCTCAGCTCGTGTCTACGAGACGGAGAGATAGTGACCGTGACGTTTGGTGGCTAGAGAAGCGCAAAGCCCCAGTGTTACTGCGCCTCTGAAAGCGCTTCCAAGGAAGGGTGCTGGCTAGCAAGAGCTTTCAGTGCTGGCACTTTTCCTCTCTGAGCAATTGCTCGACGTTTGCAATTTCTCACCTGAGCTCTCTTTAGAGTGCGCGAGAGGATGAGCAGAAGATTAGGTGGCTAGAGAAACACAGAGCCCCAGTGTTCTTAGGCCTACAAGAGCGTTTCCAAGGAAGGGTGCTGGCTAGCAACAGCTTTCAGTGCTGGCACTTTTCATCTCTGAGCAATTGCTCGACGTTTGATATTTCTCACCTGAGCTCTCTTTAGACTGCGCGAGAGGATGAGCAGAAGATTAGGTGGCTAGAGAAACACAGAGCCCCACTGTTCAAACGGCTACAAAAGCGCTTCCAAGGAAGGGTGCTGGCTAGCAAGAGCTTTCAGTGCTGGCACTTTTCATCTCTGAGCAATTGCTCGACGTTTGCAATTTCTCACCTGAGCTCTCTTTAGAGTGCGCAAGAGGATGAGCAGAAGATTAGGTGGCTAGAGAAGCCCAGAGCCCCACTGTTCTTAGGCCTACAAAAGCGCATCCAAGGAAGGGTGCTGGCTAGCAAGAGCTTTCAGTGCTGGCACTTTTCATCTCTGAGCAATTGCTCGACCTTTGCAATTTCTCAGCTCGTGTCTACGAGTCAGAGAGATAGTGACCGTGACATTTGGTGCGTAGAGAAGCGCAAAGCCCCAGTGTTGCTGCGCCTGTGAAAGCGCTTCCAAGGAAGGGTGCTGGCTAGCAAGAGCTTTCAGTGCTGGCACTTTTCATCTCTGAGCAATTGCTCGACCTTTGCAATTTCTCACCTGAGCTCTCTTTAGAGTGAGCGAGAGGATGAGCAGAAGATTAGGTGGCTAGAGAAGCCCAGAGCCCCACTCTTCTTAGGCCTACAAGAGCGTTTCCAAGGAAGGGTGCTGGCTAGCAACAGCTTTCAGTGCTGGCACTTTTCATCTCTGAGCAATTGCTCGACGTTTGCAATTTCTCACCTCAGCTCTCTTTAGACTGCGCGAGAGGATGAGCAGAAGATTAGGTAGCTAGAGAAACACAGAGCCCCACTGTTCTTAGGCCTACAAAACCGCTTCCAAGGAAGGGTGCTGGCTAGCAACAGCTTTCAGTGCTGGCACTTTTCATCTCTGAGCAATTGCTCGACGTTTGCAATTTCTCAGCTCGTGTCTACGCGTAAGAGAGATAGTGACCGTGACGTTTGGTGGCTAGAGAAGCGCAAAGCCCCAGTGTTGCTGCGCCTGTGAAAGCGCTTCCAAGGAAGGGTGCTGGCTAGCAAGAGCTTTCAGTGCTGGCACTTTTCATCTCTGAGCAATTGCTCGACCTTTGCAATTTCTCACCTGAGCTTTCTTTAGAGTGCACGAGAGGATGAGCAGAAGATGAGGTGGCTAGAGAAGCCCAGAGCCCCACTGTTCTTAGGCCTACAAAAGCACTTCCAAGGAAGGGTGCTGGCTAGCAACAGCTTTCAGTGCTGGCACTTTTCATCTCTGAGCAATTGCTCGACGTTTGCAATTTCTCACCTCAGCTCTCGTTAGAGTGCGGGAGAGGATGAGCAGAAGATTAGGTGGCTAGAGAAACACAGAGCCCCACTGTTCTAAAGGCTACAAGAGCGTTTCCAAGGAAGGGTGCCGGCTAGCAAGAGCTTTCAGTGCTGGCACTTTTCATCGCTGAGCAATTGCTCGACCTTTGCAATTTCTCAGCTCGTGTCTACGAGACGGAGAGATAGTGACCGTGACATTTGGTGGCTAGAGAAGCGCAAAGCCCCAGTGTTGCTGCGCCTGTGAAAGCTCTTCCAAGGAAGGGTGCTGGCTAGCAAGAGCTTTCAGTGCTGGCACTTTTCATCTCTGAGCAATTGCTCGACCTTTGCAATTTCTCACTTGATCTCTCTTTAGAGTGCGCGAGAGGATGAGCAGAAGATTAGGTGGCTGGAGAAGCCCAGAGCCCTTGTGTTCTAAGGGCTACAAAAGCACTTCCAAGGAAGGGTGCTGGCTAGCAACAGCTTTCAGTGCTGGCACTTTTCATCTCTGAGCAATTGCTCAACGTTTGCAATTTCTCACCTGAGCTCTCTTTAGAGTGCGCGAGAGGATGAGCAGAAGATTAGGTGGCTAGAGAAACACAGAGCCCCAGTGTTCTTAGGCCTACAAAAGCGCTTCCAAGGAAGGGTGCTGGCTAGCAAGAGCTTTCAGTGCTGGCACTTTTCATCTCTGAGCAATTGCTCGACCTTTGCAATTTCTCAGCTCGTGTCTACGAGACAGAGAGAGATAGTGACCGTGACGTTTGGTGGGTAGAGAAGCGCAAAGCCCCAGTGTTGCTGCGCCTGTGAAAGCGCTTCCAAGGAAGGGTGCTGGCTAGCAAGAGCTTTCAGTGCTGGCACTTTTCATCTCTGAGCAATTGCTCGACCTTTGCAATTTCTCACCTGAGCTCTCTTTAGAGTGCGCGAGAGGATGAGCAGAAGATTAGGTGGCTAGAGAAACACAGAGCCCCACTGTTCTTAGGCCTACAAAACCGCTTCCAAGGAAGGGTGCTGGCTAGCAACAGCTTTCAGTGCTGGCACTTTTCATCTCTGAGCAATTGCTCGACGTTTGCAATTTCTCACCTGAGCTTTCTTTAGAGTGCGCGAGAGGATGAGCAGAAGATTAAGTGGCTAGAGAAGCCCAGAGCCCCACTGTTCTTAGGCCTACAAAAGCACTTCCAAGGAAGGGTGCTGGCTAGCAAGAGCTTTCAGTGCTGGCACTTTTCATCTCTGAGCAATTGCTCGACGTTTGCAATTTTTCACCTGAGCTCTCTTTAGACTGCGCGAGAGGATGAGCAGAAGATTAGGTGGCTAGAGAAGCCCAGAGCCCCACTGTTCTTAGGCCTACAAAACCGCTTCCAAGGAAGGGTGCTGGCTAGCAACAGCTTTCAGTGCTGGCACTTTTCATCTCTGAGCAATTGCTCGACCTTTGCAATTTCTCAGCTCGTGTCTACGAGTCAGAGAGATAGTGACCGTGACGTTTGGTGGCTGGAGAAGCGCAAAGCCCCAGTGTTGCTGCGCCTGTGAAAGCGCTTCCAAGGAAGGGTGCTGGCTAGCAAGAGCTTTCAGTGCTGGCACTTTTCATCTCTGAGCAATTGCTCGACCTTTGCAATTTCTCACCTGAGCTTTCTTTAGAGTGCGCGAGAGGATGAGCAGAAGATTAGGTGGCTAGAGAAGCCCAGAGCCCCAGTCTTCTTAGGCCTACAAAAGCACTTCCAAGGAAGGGTGCTGGCTAGCAACAGCTTTCAGTGCTGGCACTTTTCATCTCTGAGCAATTGCTCGACGTTTGCAATTTCTCACCTGAGCTCTCTTTAGAGTGCGCGAGAGGATGAGCAGAAGATTAGGTGGCTAGAGAAGCCCAGAGCCCCACTGTTCTTAGGCCTACAAAAGCGCTTCCAAGGAAGGGTGCTGGCTAGCAACAGCTTTCAGTGCTGGCACTTTTCATCTCTGAGCAATTGCTCGACCTTTGCAATTTCTCAGCTCGTGTCTACGAGTCGGAGAGATAGTGACCATGACCTTTGGTGGCTAGAGAAGCGCAAAGCCCCAGTGTTGCTGCGCCTGTGAAAGCGCTTCCAAGGAAGGGTGCTGGCTAGCAAGAGCTTTCAGTGCTGGCACTTTTCATCTCTGAGCAATTGCTCGACCTTTGCAATTTCTCACCTGAGCTCTCTTTAGAGTGCGCAAGAGGATGAGCAGAAGATTAGGTGGCTAGAGAAACACAGAGCCCCAGTGTTCTTAGGCCTACAGGAGCGTTTCCAAGGAAGGGTGCTGGCTAGCAACAGCTTTCAGTGCTGGCACTTTTCATCTCTGAGCAATTGCTCGACGTTTGCAATTTCTCACCTGAGCTTTCTTTAGAGTGCGCGAGAGGATGAGCAGAAGATTAAGTGGCTAGAGAAGCCCAGAGCCCCACTGTTCTTAGGCCTACAAAAGCACTTCCAAGGAAGGGTGCTGGCTAGCAAGAGCTTTCAGTGCTGGCACTTTTCATCTCTGAGCAATTGCTCGACGTTTGCAATTTTTCACCTGAGCTCTCTTTAGACTGCGCGAGAGGATGAGCAGAAGATTAGGTGGCTAGAGAAGCCCAGAGCCCCACTGTTCTTAGGCCTACAAAACCGCTTCCAAGGAAGGGTGCTGGCTAGCAACAGCTTTCAGTGCTGGCACTTTTCATCTCTGAGCAATTGCTCGACCTTTGCAATTTCTCAGCTCGTGTCTACGAGTCAGAGAGATAGTGACCGTGACGTTTGGTGGCTGGAGAAGCGCAAAGCCCCAGTGTTGCTGCGCCTGTGAAAGCGCTTCCAAGGAAGGGTGCTGGCTAGCAAGAGCTTTCAGTGCTGGCACTTTTCATCTCTGAGCAATTGCTCGACCTTTGCAATTTCTCACCTGAGCTTTCTTTAGAGTGCACGAGAGGATGAGCAGAAGATTAGGTGGCTAGAGAAGCCCAGAGCCCCACTCTTCTTAGGCCTACAAAAGCACTTCCAAGGAAGGGTGCTGGCTAGCAACAGCTTTCAGTGCTGGCACTTTTCATCTCTGAGCAATTGCTCGACCTTTGCAATTTCTCACCTGAGCTCTCTTTAGAGTGCGCGAGAGGATGAGCAGAAGATTAGGTGGCTAGAGAAGCCCAGAGCCCCAGTGTTCTTAGGCCTACAAAAGCGCTTCCAAGGAAGGGTGCTGGCTAGCAAGAGCTTTCAGTGCTGGCACTTTTCATCTCTGAGCAATTGCTCGACCTTTGCAATTTCTCAGCTCGTGTCTACGAGTCGGAGAGATAGTGACCATGACCTTTGGTGGCTAGAGAAGCGCAAAGCCCCAGTGTTGCTGCGCCTGTGAAAGCGCTTCCAAGGAAGGGTGCTGGCTAGCAAGAGCTTTCAGTGCTGGCACTTTTCATCTCTGAGCAATTGCTCGACCTTTGCAATTTCTCACCTGAGCTCTCTTTAGAGTGCGCAAGAGGATGAGCAGAAGATTAGGTGGCTAGAGAAACACAGAGCCCCAGTGTTCTTAGGCCTACAGGAGCGTTTCCAAGGAAGGGTGCTGGCTAGCAACAGCTTTCAGTGCTGGCACTTTTCATCTCTGAGCAATTGTTCGACCTTTGCAATTTCTTACCTGAGCTCTCGTTAGAGTGCGCGAGAGGATGAGCAGAAGATTAGGTGGATAGAGAAGCCCAGAGCCCCACTGTTCTTAGGCCTACAAAAGCACTTCCAAGGAAGGGTGCTGGCTAGCAACAGCTTTCAGTGCTGGCACTTTTCATCGCTGAGCAATTGCTCGACGTTTGCAATTTCTCAGCTCGTGTCTACGAGATGGAGAGATAGTGACCGTGACGTTTGGTGGCTAGAGAAGCGCAAAGCCCCAGTGTTGCTGCGCCTGTGAAAGCGCTTCCAAGGAAGGGTGCTGGCTAGCAAGAGCTTTCAGTGCTGGCACTTTTCATCTCTGAGCAATTGCTCGACCTTTGCAATTTCTCACCTGAGCTTTCTTTAGAGTGCGCGAGAGGATGAGCAGAAGATTAAGTGGCTAGAGAAGCCCAGAGCCCCACTCTTCTTAGGCCTACAAAAGCACTTCCAAGGAAGGGTGCTGGCTAGCAAGAGCTTTCAGTGCTGGCACTTTTCATCTCTGAGCAATTGCTCGACCTTTGCAATTTCTCACCTGAGCTCTCTTTAGACTGCGCGAGAGGATGAGCAGAAGATTAGGTGGCTAGAGAAACACAGAGCCCCACTGTTCTTAGGTCTACAAAAGTGTTACCAAGGAAGGGTGCTGGCTAGCAAGAGCTTTCAGTGCTGGCACTTTTCATCTCTGAGCAATTGCTCGACCTTTGCAATTTCTCAGCTCGTGTCTACGAGTCGGAGAGATAGTGACCGTGACGTTTGGTGGCTAGAGAAGCGCAAAGCCCCAGTGTTGCTGCGCCTGTGAAAGCGCTTCCAAGGAAGGGTGCTGGCTAGCAAGAGCTTTCAGTGCTGGCACTTTTCATCTCTGAGCAATTGCTCGACCTTTGCAATTTCTCACCTGAGCTCTCGTTAGAGTGCGCGAGAGGATGAGCAGAAGATTAGGTGGCTAGAGAAACACAGAGCCCCAGTGTTCTTAGGCCTACAGGAGCGTTTCCAAGGAAGGGTGCTGGCTAGCAACAGCTTTCAGTGCTGGCACTTTTCATCTCTGAGCAATTGCTCGATGTTTGCAATTTCTCACCTGAGCTCTCTTTAGAGTGCGCGAGAGGATGAGCAGAAGATTAGGTGGCTAGAGAAGCCCAGAGCCCCTGTGTTCTAAGGGCTACAAGAGCGTTTCCAAGGAAGGGTGCCGGCTAGCAAGAGCTTTCAGTGCTGGCACTTTTCATCGCTGAGCAATTGCTCGACGTTTGCAATTTCTCAGCTCGTGTCTACGAGACGGAGAGATAGTGACCGTGACATTTGGTGGCTAGAGAAGCGCAAAGCCCCAGTGTTGCTGCGCCTGTGAAAGCTCTTCCAAGGAAGGGTGCTGGCTAGCAAGAGCTTTCAGTGCTGGCACTTTTCATCTCTGAGCAATTGTTCGACCTTTGCAATTTCTCACTTGATCTCTCTTTAGAGTGCGCGAGAGGATGAGCAGAAGATGAGGTGGCTAGAGAAACACAGAGCCCCACTGTTCTTAGGCCTACAAAAGCGCATCCTAGGAAGGGTGCTGGCTAGCAACAGCTTTCAGTGCTGGCACTTTTCATCTCTGAGCAATTGCTCGACCTTTGCAATTTCTCAGCTCGTGTCTACGAGACGGAGAGATAGTGACCGTGACGTTTGGTGGCTGGAGAAGCGCAAAGCCCCAGTGTTGCTGCGCCTGTGAAAGCGCTTCCAAGGAAGGGTGCTGGCTAGCAAGAGCTTTCAGTGCTGGCACTTTTCATCTCTGAGCAATTGCTCGACCTTTGCAATTTCTCACCTGAGCTCTCTTTAGAGTGCGCGAGAGGATGAGCAGAAGATTAAGTGGCTAGAGAAGCCCAGAGCCCCACTCTTCTTAGGCCTACAAAAGCACTTCCAAGGAAGGGTGCTGGCTAGCAACAGCTTTCTGTGCTGGCACTTTTCATCTCTGAACAATTGCTCGACCTTTGCAATTTCTCACCTGAGCTCTCTTTAGAGTGCGGGAGAGGATGAGCAGAAGATGAGGTGGCTAGAGAAGCCCAGAGCCCCAGTGTTCTTAGGCCTACAAAAGCGCTTCCAAGGAAGGGTGCTGGCTAGCAACAGCTTTCAGTGCTGGCACTTTTCATCTCTGAGCAATTGCTCGACCTTTGCAATTTCTCAGCTCGTGTCTACGAGTCAGAGAGATAGTGACCGTGACGTTTGGTGGCTAGAGAAGCGCAAAGCCCCAGTGTTGCTGCGCCTGTGAAAGCGCTTCCAAGGAAGGGTGCTGGCTAGCAAGAGCTTTCAGTGCTGGCACTTTTCATCTCTGAGCAATTGCTCGACCTTTGCAATTTCTCACCTGAGCTCTCTTTAGAGTGCGCGAGAGGATGAGCAGAAGATTAGGTGGCTAGAGAAGCCCAGAGCCCCACTGTTCTTAGGCCTACAAAAGCGCTTCCAAGGAAGGGTGCTGGCTAGCAAGAGCTTTCAGTGCTGGCACTTTTCATCTCTGAGCAATTGCTCGACCTTTGCAATTTCTCATCTCGTGTCTACGAGTCAGAGAGATAGTGAACGTGACATTTGTTGCGTAGAGAAGCGCAAAGCCCCAGTGTTGCTGCGCCTGTGAAAGCGCTTCCAAGGAAGGGTGCTGGCTAGCAAGAGCTTTCAGTGCTGGCACTTTTCATCTCTGAGCAATTGCTCGACCTTTGCAATTTCTCACCTGAGCTCTCTTTAGAGTGAGCGAGAGGATGAGCAGAAGATTAGGTGGCTAGAGAAACACAGAGCCCCAGTGTTCTAAAGGCTACAAGAGCGTTTCCAAGGAAGGGTGCCGGCTAGCAAGAGCTTTCAGTGCTGGCACTTTTCATCTCTGAGCAATTGCTCGACCTTTGCAATTTCTCAGCTCGTGTCTACGAGACGGAGAGAGATAGTGACCGTGACATTTGGTGGCTAGAGAAGCGCAAAGCCCCAGTGTTGCTGCGCCTGTGAAAGCTCTTCCAAGGAAGGGTGCTGGCTAGCAAGAGCTTTCAGTGCTGGCACTTTTCATCTCTGAGCAATTGCTCGACCTTTGCAATTTCTCAGCTCGTGTCTACGAGACGGAGAGAGATAGTGACCATGACGTTTGGTGGCTAGAGAAGCGCAAAGCCCCAGTGTTGCTGCGCCTGTGAAAGCGCTTCCAAGGAAGGGTGCTGGCTAGCAAGAGCTTTCAGTGCTGGCACTTTTCATCTCTGAGCAATTGCTCGACCTTTGCAATTTCTCACTTGATCTCTCTTTAGAGTGCGCGAGAGGATGAGCAGAAGATTAAGTGGCTAGAGAAGCCCAGAGCCCCACTGTTCTTAGGCCTACAAAAGCACTTCCAAGGAAGGGTGCTGGCTAGCAAGAGCTTTCAGTGCTGGCACTTTTCATCTCTGAGCAATTGCTCGACCTTTGCAATTTCTCACCTGAGCTCTCTTTAGAGTGCGCGAGAGGATGAGCAGAAGATTAGGTGGCTAGAGAAGCCCAGAGCCCCAGTGTTCTTAGGCCTACAGGAGCGTTTCCAAGGAAGGGTGCTGGCTAGCAACAGCTTTCAGTGCTGGCACTTTTCATCTCTGAGCAATTGCTCGACGTTTGCAATTTCTCAGCTCGTGTCTACGAGACGGAGAGATAGTGACCGTGACGTTTGGTGGCTGGAGAAGCGCAAAGCCCCAGTGTTGCTGCGCCTGTGAAAGCGCTTCCAAGGAAGGGTGCTGGCTAGCAAGAGCTTTCAGTGCTGGCACTTTTCATCTCTGAGCAATTGCTCGACGTTTGCAATTTCTCACCTGAGCTCTCGTTAGAGTGCGCGAGAGGATGAGCAGAAGATTAGGTGGCTAGAGAAACACAGAGCCCCAGTGTTCTTAGGACTACAAGAGCGTTTCCAAGGAAGGGTGCTGGCTAGCAAGAGCTTTCAGTGCTGGCACTTTTCATCTCTGAGCAATTGCTGGACGTTTGCAATTTCTCAGCTCATGTCTACGAGACGGAGAGATAGTGACCGTGACGTTTGGTGGCTAGAGAAGCGCAAAGCCCCAGTGTTACTGCGCCTGTGAAAGCGCTTCCAAGGAAGGGTGCTGGCTAGCAAGAGCTTTCAGTGCTGGCACTTTTCCTCTCTGAGCAATTGCTCGACGTTTGCAATTTCTCACCTGAGCTCTCTTTAGAGTGCGCGAGAGGATGAGCAGAAGATTAGGTGGCTAGAGAAACACAGAGCCCCAGTGTTCTTAGGCCTACAAGAGCGTTTCCAAGGAAGGGTGCTGGCTAGCAACAGCTTTCAGTGCTGGCACTTTTCATCTCTGAGCAATTGCTCGACGTTTGCAATTTCTCACCTGAGCTCTCTTTAGACTGCGCGAGAGGATGAGCAGAAGATTAGGTGGCTAGAGAAACACAGAGCCCCACTGTTCAAACGGCTACAAAAGCGCTTCCAAGGAAGGGTGCTGGCTAGCAAGAGCTTTCAGTGCTGGCACTTTTCATCTCTGAGCAATTGCTCGACGTTTGCAATTTCTCACCTGAGCTCTCTTTAGAGTGCGCAAGAGGATGAGCAGAAGATTAGGTGGCTAGAGAAGCCCAGAGCCCCACTGTTCTTAGGCCTACAAAAGCGCATCCAAGGAAGGGTGCTGGCTAGCAAGAGCTTTCAGTGCTGGCACTTTTCATCTCTGAGCAATTGCTCGACCTTTGCAATTTCTCAGCTCGTGTCTACGAGTCAGAGAGATAGTGACCGTGACATTTGGTGCGTAGAGAAGCGCAAAGCCCCAGTGTTGCTGCGCCTCTGAAAGCGCTTCCAAGGAAGGGTGCTGGCTAGCAAGAGCTTTCAGTGCTGGCACTTTTCATCTCTGAGCAATTGCTCGACCTTTGCAATTTCTCACCTGAGCTCTCTTTAGAGTGAGCGAGAGGATGAGCAGAAGATTAGGTGGCTGGAGAAGCCCAGAGCCCTTGTGTTCTAAGGGCTACAAAAGCACTTCCAAGGAAGGGTGCTGGCTAGCAACAGCTTTCAGTGCTGGCACTTTTCATCTCTGAGCAATTGCTCAACGTTTGCAATTTCTCACCTGAGCTCTCTTTAGAGTGCGCGAGAGGATGAGCAGAAGATTAGGTGGCTAGAGAAACACAGAGCCCCAGTGTTCTTAGGCCTACAAAAGCGCTTCCAAGGAAGGGTGCTGGCTAGCAACAGCTTTCAGTGCTGGCACTTTTCATCTCTGAGCAATTGCTCGACCTTTGCAATTTCTCAGCTCGTGTCTACGAGACAGAGAGAGATAGTGACGGTGACGTTTGGTGGGTAGAGAAGCGCAAAGCCCCAGTGTTGCTGCGCCTGTGAAAGCGCTTCCAAGGAAGGGTGCTGGCTAGCAAGAGCTTTCAGTGCTGGCACTTTTCATCTCTGAGCAATTGCTCTACCTTTGCAATTTCTCACCTGAGCTCTCTTTAGAGTGCGCGAGAGGATGAGCAGAAGATTAGGTGGCTAGAGAAACACAGAGCCCCACTGTTCTTAGGCCTACAAAACCGCTTCCAAGGAAGGGTGCTGGCTAGCAACAGCTTTCAGTGCTGGCACTTTTCATCTCTGAGCAATTGCTCGACGTTTGCAATTTCTCACCTGAGCTTTCTTTAGAGTGCGCGAGAGGATGAGCAGAAGATTAAGTGGCTAGAGAAGCCCAGAGCCCCACTGTTCTTAGGCCTACAAAAGCACTTCCAAGGAAGGGTGCTGGCTAGCAAGAGCTTTCAGTGCTGGCACTTTTCATCTCTGAGCAATTGCTCGACGTTTGCAATTTTTCACCTGAGCTCTCTTTAGACTGCGCGAGAGGATGAGCAGAAGATTAGGTGGCTAGAGAAGCCCAGAGCCCCACTGTTCTTAGGCCTACAAAAGCGCTTCCAAGGAAGGGTGCTGGCTAGCAACAGCTTTCAGTGCTGGCACTTTTCATCTCTGAGCAATTGCTCGACCTTTGCAATTTCTCAGCTCGTGTCTACGAGTCAGAGAGATAGTGACCGTGACGTTTGGTGGCTGGAGAAGCGCAAAGCCCCAGTGTTGCTGTGCCTGTGAAAGCGCTTCCAAGGAAGGGTGCTGGCTAGCAAGAGCTTTCAGTGCTGGCACTTTTCATCTCTGAGCAATTGCTCGACCTTTGCAATTTCTCACCTGAGCTCTCTTTAGACTGCGCGAGAGGATGAGCAGAAGATTAGGTGGCTAGAGAAGCCCAGAGCCCCAGTGTTCTTAGGCCTACAAAAGCACTTCCAAGGAAGGGTGCTGGCTAGCAACAGCTTTCAGTGCTGGCACTTTTCATCTCTGAGCAATTGCTCGACGTTTGCAATTTCTCACCTGAGCTCTCTTTAGAGTGCGCGAGAGGATGAGCAGAAGATTAGGTGGCTAGAGAAGCCCAGAGCCCCACTGTTCTTAGGCCTACAAAAGCGCTTCCAAGGAAGGGTGCTGGCTAGCAAGAGCTTTCAGTGCTGGCACTTTTCATCTCTGAGCAATTGCTCGACCTTTGCAATTTCTCAGCTCGTGTCTACGAGTCGGAGAGATAGTGACCATGACCTTTGGTGGCTAGAGAAGCGCAAAGCCCCAGTGTTGCTGCGCCTGTGAAAGCGCTTCCAAGGAAGGGTGCTGGCTAGCAAGAGCTTTCAGTGCTGGCACTTTTCATCTCTGAGCAATTGCTCGACCTTTGCAATTTCTCACCTGAGCTCTCTTTAGAGTGCGCAAGAGGATGAGCAGAAGATTAGGTGGCTAGAGAAACACAGAGCCCCAGTGTTCTTAGGCCTACAGGAGCGTTTCCAAGGAAGGGTGCTGGCTAGCAACAGCTTTCAGTGCTGGCACTTTTCATCTCTGAGCAATTGCTCGACGTTTGCAATTTCTCACCTGAGCTTTCTTTAGAGTGCGCGAGAGGATGAGCAGAAGATTAAGTGGCTAGAGAAGCCCAGAGCCCCACTGTTCTTAGGCCTACAAAAGCACTTCCAAGGAAGGGTGCTGGCTAGCAAGAGCTTTCAGTGCTGGCACTTTTCATCTCTGAGCAATTGCTCGACGTTTGCAATTTTTCACCTGAGCTCTCTTTAGAGTGCGCGAGAGGATGAGCAGAAGATTAGGTGGCTAGAGAAGCCCAGAGCCCCACTGTTCTTAGGCCTACAAAAGCGCTTCCAAGGAAGGGTGCTGGCTAGCAAGAGCTTTCAGTGCTGGCACTTTTCATCTCTGAGCAATTGCTCGACCTTTGCAATTTCTCACCTGAGCTCTCTTTAGAGTGCGCAAGAGGATGAGCAGAAGATTAGGTGGCTAGAGAAACACAGAGCCCCAGTGTTCTTAGGCCTACAGGAGCGTTTCCAAGGAAGGGTGCTGGCTAGCAAGAGCTTTCAGTGCTGGCACTTTTCATCTCTGAGCAATTGCTCGATGTTTGCAATTTCTCACCTGAGCTCTCTTTAGAGTGCGCGAGAGGATGAGCAGAAGATTAGGTGGATAGAGAAGCCCAGAGCCCCACTGTTCTTAGGCCTACAAAAGCACTTCCAAGGAAGGGTGCTGGCTAGCAACAGCTTTCAGTGCTGGCACTTTTCATCGCTGAGCAATTGCTCGACGTTTGCAATTTCTCAGCTCGTGTCTACGAGATGGAGAGATAGTGACCGTGACGTTTGGTGGCTAGAGAAGCGCAAAGCCCCAGTGTTGCTGCGCCTGTGAAAGCGCTTCCAAGGAAGGGTGCTGGCTAGCAAGAGCTTTCAGTGCTGGCACTTTTCATCTCTGAGCAATTGCTCGACCTTTGCAATTTCTCACCTGAGCTTTCTTTAGAGTGCGCGAGAGGATGAGCAGAAGATTAAGTGGCTAGAGAAGCCCAGAGCCCCACTCTTCTTAGGCCTACAAAAGCACTTCCAAGGAAGGGTGCTGGCTAGCAAGAGCTTTCAGTGCTGGCACTTTTCATCTCTGAGCAATTGCTCGACCTTTGCAATTTCTCACCTGAGCTCTCTTTAGACTGCGCGAGAGGATGAGCAGAATATTAGGTGGCTAGAGAAACACAGAACCCCACTGTTCTTAGGTCTACAAAAGTGTTACCAAGGAAGGGTGCTGGCTAGCAAGAGCTTTCAGTGCTGGCACTTTTCATCTCTGAGCAATTGCTCGACCTTTGCAATTTCTCAGCTCGTGTCTACGAGTCGGAGAGATAGTGACCGTGACGTTTGGTGGCTAGAGAAGCGCAAAGCCCCAGTGTTGCTGCGCCTGTGAAAGCGCTTCCAAGGAAGGGTGCTGGCTAGCAAGAGCTTTCAGTGCTGGCACTTTTCATCTCTGAGCAATTGCTCGACCTTTGCAATTTCTCACCTGAGCTCTCGTTAGAGTGCGCGAGAGGATGAGCAGAAGATTAGGTGGCTAGAGAAACACAGAGCCCCAGTGTTCTTAGGCCTACAGGAGCGTTTCCAAGGAAGGGTGCTGGCTAGCAACAGCTTTCAGTGCTGGCACTTTTCATCTCTGAGCAATTGCTCGATGTTTGCAATTTCTCACCTGAGCTCTCTTTAGAGTGCGCGAGAGGATGAGCAGAAGATTAGGTGGCTAGAGAAGCCCAGAGCCCCTGTGTTCTAAGGGCTACAAGAGCGTTTCCAAGGAAGGGTGCCGGCTAGCAAGAGCTTTCAGTGCTGGCACTTTTCATCGCTGAGCAATTGCTCGACGTTTGCAATTTCTCAGCTCGTGTCTACGAGACGGAGAGATAGTGACCGTGACATTTGGTGGCTAGAGAAGCGCAAAGCCCCAGTGTTGCTGCGCCTGTGAAAGCTCTTCCAAGGAAGGGTGCTGGCTAGCAAGAGCTTTCAGTGCTGGCACTTTTCATCTCTGAGCAATTGTTCGACCTTTGCAATTTCTCACTTGATCTCTCTTTAGAGTGCGCGAGAGGATGAGCAGAAGATGAGGTGGCTAGAGAAACACAGAGCCCCACTGTTCTTAGGCCTACAAAAGCGCATCCTAGGAAGGGTGCTGGCTAGCAACAGCTTTCAGTGCTGGCACTTTTCATCTCTGAGCAATTGCTCGACCTTTGCAATTTCTCAGCTCGTGTCTACGAGACGGAGAGATAGTGACCGTGACGTTTGGTGGCTGGAGAAGCGCAAAGCCCCAGTGTTGCTGCGCCTGTGAAAGCGCTTCCAAGGAAGGGTGCTGGCTAGCAACAGCTTTCAGTGCTGGCACTTTTCATCTCTGAGCAATTGCTCGACCTTTGCAATTTCTCACCTGAGCTCTCTTTAGAGTGCGCGAGAGGATGAGCAGAAGATTAAGTGGCTAGAGAAGCCCAGAGCCCCACTCTTCTTAGGCCTACAAAAGCACTTCCAAGGAAGGGTGCTGGCTAGCAACAGCTTTCTGTGCTGGCACTTTTCATCTCTGAACAATTGCTCGACCTTTGCAATTTCTCACCTGAGCTCTCTTTAGAGTGCGGGAGAGGATGAGCAGAAGATTAGGTGGCTAGAGAAGCCCAGAGCCCCACTGTTCTTAGGCCTACAAAAGCGCTTCCAAGGAAGGGTGCTGGCTAGCAACAGCTTTCAGTGCTGGCACTTTTCATCTCTGAGCAATTGCTCGACCTTTGCAATTTCTCAGCTCGTGTCTACGAGTCAGAGAGATAGTGACCGTGACGTTTGGTGGCTAGAGAAGCGCAAAGCCCCAGTGTTGCTGCGCCTGTGAAAGCGCTTCCAAGGAAGGGTGCTGGCTAGCAAGAGCTTTCAGTGCTGGCACTTTTCCTCTCTGAGCAATTGCTCGACCTTTGCAATTTCTCACCTGAGCTCTCTTTAGAGTGCGCGAGAGGATGAGCAGAAGATTAGGTGGCTAGAGAAGCCCAGAGCCCCACTGTTCTTAGGCCTACAAAAGCGCTTCCAAGGAAGGGTGCTGGCTAGCAAGAGCTTTCAGTGCTGGCACTTTTCATCTCTGAGCAATTGCTCGACCTTTGCAATTTCTCAGCTCGTGTCTACGAGTCAGAGAGATAGTGACCGTGACGTTTGGTGGCTAGAGAAGCGCAAAGCCCCAGTGTTGCTGCGCCTGTGAAAGCGCTTCCAAGGAAGGGTGCTGGCTAGCAAGAGCTTTCAGTGCTGGCACTTTTCATCTCTGAGCAATTGCTCGACCTTTGCAATTTCTCACCTGAGCTCTCTTTAGAGTGAGCGAGAGGATGAGCAGAAGATTAGGTGGCTAGAGAAACACAGAGCCCCAGTGTTCTAAAGGCTACAAGAGCGTTTCCAAGGAAGGGTGCCGGCTAGCAAGAGCTTTCAGTGCTGGCACTTTTCATCTCTGAGCAATTGCTCGACCTTTGCAATTTCTCAGCTCGTGTCTACGAGACGGAGAGAGATAGTGACCGTGACATTTGGTGGCTAGAGAAGCGCAAAGCCCCAGTGTTGCTGCGCCTGTGAAAGCTCTTCCAAGGAAGGGTGCTGGCTAGCAAGAGCTTTCAGTGCTGGCACTTTTCATCTCTGAGCAATTGCTCGACCTTTGCAATTTCTCAGCTCGTGTCTACGAGACGGAGAGAGATAGTGACCATGACGTTTGGTGGCTAGAGAAGCGCAAAGCCCCAGTGTTGCTGCGCCTGTGAAAGCGCTTCCAAGGAAGGGTGCTGGCTAGCAAGAGCTTTCAGTGCTGGCACTTTTCATCTCTGAGCAATTGCTCGACCTTTGCAATTTCTCACCTGAGCTTTCTTTAGAGTGCGCGAGAGGATGAGCAGAAGATTAAGTGGCTAGAGAAGCCCAGAGCCCCACTGTTCTTAGGCCTACAAAAGCACTTCCAAGGAAGGGTGCTGGCTAGCAAGAGCTTTCAGTGCTGGCACTTTTCATCTCTGAGCAATTGCTCGACCTTTGCAATTTCTCACCTGAGCTCTCTTTAGAGTGCGCGAGAGGATGAGCAGAAGATTAGGTGGCTAGAGAAGCCCAGAGCCCCAGTGTTCTTAGGCCTACAGGAGCGTTTCCAAGGAAGGGTGCTGGCTAGCAACAGCTTTCAGTGCTGGCACTTTTCATCTCTGAGCAATTGCTCGACGTTTGCAATCTCTCAGCTCGTGTCTACGAGACGGAGAGATAGTGACCGTGACGTTTGGTGGCTGGAGAAGCGCAAAGCCCCAGTGTTGCTGCGCCTGTGAAAGCGCTTCCAAGGAAGGGTGCTGGCTAGCAAGAGCTTTCAGTGCTGGCACTTTTCATCTCTGAGCAATTGCTCGACCTTTGCAATTTCTCACCTGAGCTTTCTTTAGAGTGCGCGAGAGGATGAGCAGAAGATTAAGTGGCTAGAGAAGCCCAGAGCCCCACTGTTCTTAGGCCTACAAAAGCACTTCCAAGGAAGGGTGCTGGCTAGCAACAGCTTTCAGTGCTGGCACTTTTCATCTCTGAGCAATTGCTCGACCTTTGCAATTTCTCAGCTCGTGTCTACGAGTCAGAGAGATAGTGACCGTGACGTTTGGTGGCTAGAGAAGCGCAAAGCCCCAGTGTTGCTGCGCCTGTGAAAGCGCTTCCAAGGAAGGGTGCTGGCTAGCAAGAGCTTTCAGTGCTGGCACTTTTCATCTCTGAGCAATTGCTCGACCTTTGCAATTTCTCACCTGAGCTCTCTTTAGAGTGCGCGAGAGGATGAGCAGAAGATTAGGTGGCTAGAGAAGCCCAGAGCCCCACTGTTCTTAGGCCTACAAAAGCGCTTCCAAGGAAGGGTGCTGGCTAGCAAGAGCTTTCAGTGCTGGCACTTTTCATCTCTGAGCAATTGCTCGACCTTTGCAATTTCTCAGCTCGTGTCTACGAGTCAGAGAGATAGTGACCGTGACATTTGGTGCGTAGAGAAGCGCAAAGCCCCAGTGTTGCTGCGCCTGTGAAAGCGCTTCCAAGGAAGGGTGCTGGCTAGCAAGAGCTTTCAGTGCTGGCACTTTTCATCTCTGAGCAATTGCTCGACCTTTGCAATTTCTCACCTGAGCTCTCTTTAGAGTGAGCGAGAGGATGAGCAGAAGATTAGGTGGCTAGAGAAACACAGAGCCCCACTGTTCTAAAGGCTACAAGAGCGTTTCCAAGGAAGGGTGCTGGCTAGCAACAGCTTTCAGTGCTGGCACTTTTCATCTCTGAGCAATTGCTCGACCTTTGCAATTTCTCAGCTCGTGTCTACGAGTCGGAGAGATAGTGACCATGACGTTTGGTGGCTAGAGAAGTGCAAAGCCCCAGTGTTGCTGCGCCTGTGAAAGCGCTTCCAAGGAAGGGTGCTGGCTAGCAACAGCTTTCAGTGCTGGCACTTTTCATCTCTGAGCAATTGCTCGACGTTTGCAATTTCTCACCTGAGCTCTCGTTAGAGTGCGCGAGAGGATGAGCAGAAGATTAGGTGGCTAGAGAAGCCCAGAGCCCCAGTGTTCTTAGGCCTACAGGAGCGTTTCCAAGGAAGGGTGCTGGCTAGCAACAGCTTTCAGTGCTGGCACTTTTCATCTCTGAGCAATTGCTCGACCTTTGCAATTTCTCACCTGAGCTCTCGTTAGAGTGCGCGAGAGGATGAGCAGAAGATTAGGTGGCTAGAGAAGCCCAGAGCCCCTGTGTTCTAAGGGCTACAAGAGCGTTTCCAAGGAAGGGTGCCGGCTAGGAACAGCTTTCAGTGCTGGCACTTTTCATCGCTGAGCAATTGCTCGACGTTTGCAATTTCTCAGCTCGTGTCTACGAGACGGAGAGATAGTGACCGTGACATTTGGTGGCTAGAGAAGCGCAAAGCCCCAGTGTTGCTGCGCCTGTGAAAGCTCTTCCAAGGAAGGGTGCTGGCTAGCAAGAGCTTTCAGTGCTGGCACTTTTCATCTCTGAGCAATTGTTCGAGCTTTGCAATTTCTCACTTGATCTCTCTTTAGAGTGCGCGAGAGGATGAGCAGAAGATTAGGTGGCTGGAGAAGCCCAGAGCCCTTGTGTTCTAAGGGCTACAAAAGCGCTTCCAAGGAAGGGTGCTGGCTAGCAAGAGCTTTCAGTGCTGGCACTTTTCATCTCTGAGCAATTGCTCGACCTTTGCAATTTCTCAGCTCGTGTCTACGAGACGGAGAGATAGTGACCATAACGTTTGGTGGGTAGAGAAGCGCAAAGCCCCAGTGTTGCTGCGCCTGTGAAAGCGCTTCCAAGGAAGGGTGCTGGCTAGCAACAGCTTTCAGTGCTGGCACTTTTCATCTCTGAGCAATTGCTCGACGTTTGCAATTTCTCACCTGAGCTCTCTTTAGAGTGCGCAAGAGGATGAGCAGAAGATTAGGTGGCTAGAGAAACACAGAGCCCCAGTGTTCTTAGGCCTACAAAAGCGCATCCAAGGAAGGGTGCTGGCTAGCAACAGCTTTCAGTGCTGGCACTTTTCATCTCTGAGCAATTGCTCGACGTTTGCAATCTCTCAGCTCGTGTCTACGAGACAGAGAGAGATAGTGACCGTGACGTTTGGTGGGTAGAGAAGCGCAAAGCCCCAGTGTTGCTGCGCCTGTGAAAGCGCTTCCAAGGAAGGGTGCTGGCCGGCAAGAGCTTTCAGTGCTGGCACTTTTCATCTCTGAGCAATTGCTCGACCTTTGCAATTTCTCACCTGAGCTTTCTTTAGAGTGCGCGAGAGGATGAGCAGAAGATTAAGTGGCTAGAGAAGCCCAGAGCCCCACTGTTCTTAGGCCTACAAAAGCACTTCCAAGGAAGGGTGCTGGCTAGCAACAGCTTTCAGTGCTGGCACTTTTCATCTCTGAGCAATTGCTCGACGTTTGCAATTTCTCACCTGAGCTCTCTTTAGAGTGCGCGAGAGGATGAGCAGAAGATTAGGTGGCTAGAGAAACACAGAGCCCCAGTGTTCTTAGGGCTACAAGAGCGTTTCCAAGGAAGGGTGCTGGCTAGCAATAGCTTTCAGTGCTGGCACTTTTCATCTCTGAGCAATTGCTCGACCTTTGCAATTTCTCAGCTCGTGTCTACGAGACAGAGAGAGATAGTGACCGTGACGTTTGGTGGCTAGAGAAGCGCAAAGCCCCAGTGTTGCTGCGCCTGTGAAAGCGCTTCCAAGGAAGGGTGCTGGCTAGCAACAGCTTTCAGTGCTGGCACTTTTCATCTCTGAGCAATTGCTCGACCTTTGCAATTTCTCACCTGAGCTTTCTTTAGAGTGCGCGAGAGGATGAGCAGAAGATTAGGTGGCTAGAGAAGCCCAGAGCCCCAGTGTTCTTAGGCCTACAAAAGCACTTCCAAGGAAGGGTGCTGGCTAGCAACAGCTTTCAGTGCTGGCACTTTTCATCTCTGAGCAATTGCTCGACGTTTGCAATTTCTCACCTCAGCTCTCGTTAGAGTGCGCGAGAGGATGAGCAGAAGATTAGGTGGCTAGAGAAGCCCAGAGCCCCAGTGTTCTTAGGCCTACAAAAGCGCTTCCAAGGAAGGGTGCTGGCTAGCAAGAGCTTTCAGTGCTGGCACTTTTCATCTCTGAGCAATTGCTCGACCTTTGCAATTTCTCAGCTCGTGTCTACGAGTCGGAGAGATAGTGACCATGACGTTTGGTGGCTAGAGAAGCGCAAAGCCCCAGTGTTGCTGCGCCTGTGAAAGCGCTTCCAAGGAAGGGTGCTGGCTAGCAAGAGCTTTCAGTGCTGGCACTTTTCATCTCTGAGCAATTGCTCGACCTTTGCAATTTCTCACCTGAGCTCTCTTTAGAGTGCGCGAGAGGATGAGCAGAAGATTAGGTGGCTAGAGAAGCCCAGAGCCCCACTGTTCTTAGGCCTACAAAAGCGCTTCCAAGGAAGGGTGCTGGCTAGCAAGAGCTTTCAGTGCTGGCACTTTTCATCTCTGAGCAATTGCTCGACCTTTGCAATTTCTCAGCTCGTGTCTACGAGACGGAGAGTTAGTGACCGTGACATTTGGTGGGTAGAGAAGCGCAAAGCCCCAGTGTTGCTGCGCCTGTGAAAGCGCTTCCAAGGAAGGGTGCTGGCTAGCAAGAGCTTTCAGTGCTGGCACTTTTCATCTCTGAGCAATTGCTCGACCTTTGCAATTTCTCACCTGAGCTCTCTTTAGAGTGCGCGAGAGGATGAGCAGAAGATTAGGTGGCTAGAGAAGCCCAGAGCCCCACTGTTCTTAGGCCTACAAAAGCGCTTCCAAGGAAGGGTGCTGGCTAGCAAGAGCTTTCAGTGCTGGCACTTTTCATCTCTGAGCAATTGCTCGACCTTTGCAATTTCTCAGCTCGTGTCTACGAGTCAGAGAGATAGTGACCGTGACATTTGGTGCGTAGAGAAGCGCAAAGCCCCAGTGTTGCTGCGCCTGTGAAAGCGGTTCCAAGGAAGGGTGCTGGCTAGCAAGAGCTTTCAGTGCTGGCACTTTTCATCTCTGAGCAATTGCTCGACCTTTGCAATTTCTCACCTGAGCTCTCTTTAGAGTGAGCGAGAGGATGAGCAGAAGATTAGGTGGCTAGAGAAACACAGAGCCCCAGTGTTCTAAAGGCTACAAGAGCGTTTCCAAGGAAGGGTGCCGGCTAGCAGGAGCTTTCAGTGCTGGCACTTTTCATCTCTGAGCAATTGCTCGACCTTTGCAATTTCTCAGCTCGTGTCTACGAGACGGAGAGATAGTGACCGTGACATTTGGTGGCTAGAGAAGCGCAAAGCCCCAGTGTTGCTGCGCCTGTGAAAGCTCTTCCAAGGAAGGGTGCTGGCTAGCAAGAGCTTTCAGTGCTGGCACTTTTCATCTCTGAGCAATTGCTCGACCTTTGCAATTTCTCAGCTCGTGTCTACGAGACGGAGAGAGATAGTGACCATGACGTTTGGTGGGTAGAGAAGCGCAAAGCCCCAGTGTTGCTGCGCCTGTGAAAGCGCTTCCAAGGAAGGGTGCTGGCTAGCAACAGCTTTCAGTGCTGGCACTTTTCATCTCTGAGCAATTGCTCGACGTTTGCAATTTCTCCCCTGAGCTCTCTTTAGAGTGCGCGAGAGGATGAGCAGAAGATTAGGTGGCTAGAGAAACACAGAGCCCCAGTGTTCTTAGGCCTACAGGAGCGTTTCCAAGGAAGGGTGCTGGCTAGCAACAGCTTTCAGTGCTGGCACTTTTCATCTCTGAGCAATTGCTCGACGTTTGCAATTTCTCACCTGAGCTCTCGTTAGAGTGCGCGAGAGGATGAGCAGAAGATTAGGTGGCTAGAGAAGCCCAGAGCCCCTTGTTCTTAGGCCTACAAAAGCACTTCCAAGGAAGGGTGCTGGCTAGCAACAGCTTTCAGTGCTGGCACTTTTCATCTCTGAGCAATTGCTCGACGTTTGCAATTTCTCAGCTCGTGTCTACGAGATGGAGAGATAGTGACCGTGACGTTTGGTGGCTAGAGAAGCGCAAAGCCCCAGTGTTGCTGCGCCTGTGAAAGCGCTTCCAAGGAAGGGTGCTGGCCGGCAAGAGCTTTCAGTGCTGGCACTTTTCATCTCTGAGCAATTGCTCGACCTTTGCAATTTCTCACCTGAGCTCTCTTTAGACTGCGCGAGAGGATGAGCAGAAGATTAAGTGGCTAGAGAAGCCCAGAGCCCCACTGTTCTTAGGCCTACAAAAGCACTTCCAAGGAAGGGTGCTGGCTAGCAAGAGCTTTCAGTGCTGGCACTTTTCATCTCTGAGCAATTGCTCGACCTTTGCAATTTCTCACCTGAGCTCTCTTTAGACTGCGCGAGAGGATGAGCAGAAGATTAGGTGGCTAGAGAAACACAGAGCCCCACTGTTCTTAGGTCTACAAAAGCGTTACCAAGGAAGGGTGCTGGCTAGCAACAGCTTTCAGTGCTGGCACTTTTCATCTCTGAGCAATTGCTCGACCTTTGCAATTTCTCAGCTCGTGTCTACGAGTCGGAGAGATAGTGACCATGACGTTTGGTGGCTAGAGAAGTGCAAAGCCCCAGTGTTGCTGCGCCTGTGAAAGCGCTTCCAAGGAAGGGTGCTGGCTAGCAACAGCTTTCAGTGCTGGCACTTTTCATCTCTGAGCAATTGCTCGACCTTTGCAATTTCTCACCTGAGCTCTCGTTAGAGTGCGCGAGAGGATGAGCAGAAGATTAAGTGGCTAGAGAAACACAGAGCCCCAGTGTTCTTAGGCCTACAGGAGCGTTTCCAAGGAAGGGTGCTGGCTAGCAACAGCTTTCAGTGCTGGCACTTTTCATCTCTGAGCAATTGCTCGATGTTTGCAATTTCTCACCTGAGCTCTCGTTAGAGTGCGCGAGAGGATGAGCAGAAGATTAGGTGGCTAGAGAAGCCCAGAGCCCCTGTGTTCTAAGGGCTACAAGAGCGTTTCCAAGGAAGGGTGCCGGCTAGGAACAGCTTTCAGTGCTGGCACTTTTCATCGCTGAGCAATTGCTCGACGTTTGCAATTTCTCAGCTCGTGTCTACGAGACGGAGAGATAGTGACCGTGACATTTGGTGGCTAGAGAAGCGCAAAGCCCCAGTGTTGCTGCGCCTGTGAAAGCTCTTCCAAGGAAGGGTGCTGGCTAGCAAGAGCTTTCAGTGCTGGCACTTTTCATCTCTGAGCAATTGTTCGAGCTTTGCAATTTCTCACTTGATCTCTCTTTAGAGTGCGCGAGAGGATGAGCAGAAGATTAGGTGGCTGGAGAAGCCCAGAGCCCTTGTGTTCTAAGGGCTACAAAAGCGCTTCCAAGGAAGGGTGCTGGCTAGCAAGAGCTTTCAGTGCTGGCACTTTTCATCTCTGAGCAATTGCTCGACCTTTGCAATTTCTCAGCTCGTGTCTACGAGACGGAGAGATAGTGACCATAACGTTTGTTGGGTAGAGAAGCGCAAAGCCCCAGTGTTGCTGCGCCTGTGAAAGCGCTTCCAAGGAAGGGTGCTGGCTAGCAAGAGCTTTCAGTGCTGGCACTTTTCATCTCTGAGCAATTGCTCGACGTTTGCAATTTCTCACCTGAGCTCTCTTTAGAGTGCGCAAGAGGATGAGCAGAAGATTAGGTGGCTAGAGAAACACAGAGCCCCAGTGTTCTTAGGCCTACAAAAGCGCATCCAAGGAAGGGTGCTGGCTAGCAAGAGCTTTCAGTGCTGGCACTTTTCATCTCTGAGCAATTGCTCGACCTTTGCAATCTCTCAGCTCGTGTCTACGAGACAGAGAGAGATAGTGACCGTGACGTTTGGTGGCTAGAGAAGCGCAAAGCCCCAGTGTTGCTGCGCCTGTGAAAGCGCTTCCAAGGAAGGGTGCTGGCCGGCAAGAGCTTTCAGTGCTGGCACTTTTCATCTCTGAGCAATTGCTCGACCTTTGCAATTTCTCACCTGAGCTTTCTTTAGAGTGCGCGAGAGGATGAGCAGAAGATTAGGTGGCTAGAGAAACACAGAGCCCCACTGTTCTTAGGCCTACAAAAGCACTTCCAAGGAAGGGTGCTGGCTAGCAAGAGCTTTCAGTGCTGGCACTTTTCATCTCTGAGCAATTGCTCGACCTTTGCAATTTCTCACCTGAGCTTTCTTTAGAGTGCGCGAGAGGATGAGCAGAAGATTAAGTGGCTAGAGAAGCCCAGAGCCCCAGTGTTCTTAGGCCTACAAAAGCACTTCCAAGGAAGGGTGCTGGCTAGCAAGAGCTTTCAGTGCTGGCACTTTTCATCTCTGAGCAATTGCTCGACGTTTGCAATTTCTCACCTCAGCTCTCGTTAGAGTGCGCGAGAGGATGAGCAGAAGATTAGGTGGCTAGAGAAGCCCAGAGCCCCAGTGTTCTTAGGCCTACAAAAGCGCATCCAAGGAAGGGTGCTGGCTAGCAAGAGCTTTCAGTGCTGGCACTTTTCATCTCTGAGCAATTGCTCGACCTTTGCAATTTCTCAGCTCGTGTCTACGAAACAGAGAGAGATAGTGACCGTGACGTTTGTTGGGTAGAGAAGCGCAAAGCCCCAGTGTTGCTGCGCCTGTGAAAGCGCTTCCAAGGAAGGGTGCTGGCTAGCAACAGCTTTCAGTGCTGGCACTTTTCATCTCTGAGCAATTGCTCGACCTTTGCAATTTCTCACCTGAGCTCTCTTTAGAGTGCGCGAGAGGATGAGCAGAAGATTAGGTGGCTAGAGAAGCCCAGAGCCCCACTGTTCTTAGGCCTACAAAAGCGCTTCCAAGGAAGGGTGCTGGCTAGCAAGAGCTTTCAGTGCTGGCACTTTTCATCTCTGAGCAATTGCTCGACCTTTGCAATTTCTCAGCTCGTGTCTACGAGACAGAGAGATAGTGACCGTGACATTTGGTGGGTAGAGAAGCGCAAAGCCCCAGTGTTGCTGCGCCTGTGAAAGCTCTTCCAAGGAAGGGTGCTGGCTAGCAAGAGCTTTCAGTGCTGGCACTTTTCATCGCTGAGCAATTGCTCGACCTTTGCAATTTCTCAGCTCGTGTCTACGAGTCGGAGAGAGAGTGACCATGACGTTTGGTGGCTAGAGAAGCGCAAAGCCCCAGTGTTGCTGCGCCTGTGAAAGCGCTTCCAAGGAAGGGTGCTGGCTAGCAACAGCTTTCAGTGCTGGCACTTTTCATCTCTGAGCAATTGCTCGACCTTTGCAATTTCTCACCTGAGCTCTCTTTAGAGTGCGCGAGAGGATGAGCAGAAGATTAGGTGGCTAGAGAAACACAGAGCCCCAGTGTTCTTAGGCCTACAGGAGCGTTTCCAAGGAAGGGTGCTGGCTAGCAACAGCTTTCAGTGCTGGCACTTTTCATCTCTGAGCAATTGCTCGACGTTTGCAATTTCTCACCTGAGCTCTCGTTAGAGTGCGCGAGAGGATGAGCAGAAGATTAGGTGGCTAGAGAAGCCCAGAGCCCCACTGTTCTTAGGCCTACAAAAGCACTTCCAAGGAAGGGTGCTGGCTAGCAACAGCTTTCAGTGCTGGCACTTTTCATCGCTGAGCAATTGCTCGACGTTTGCAATTTCTCAGCTCGTGTCTACGAGATGGAGAGATAGTGACCGTGACGTTTGGTGGCTAGAGAAGCGCAAAGCCCCAGTGTTGCTGCGCCTGTGAAAGCGCTTCCAAGGAAGGGTGCTGGCCGGCCAGAGCTTTCAGTGCTGGCACTTTTCATCTCTGAGCAATTGCTCGACCTTTGCAATTTCTCACCTGAGCTCTCTTTGGACTGCGCGAGAGGATGAGCAGAAGATTAAGTGGCTAGAGAAGCCCAGAGCCCCACTGTTCTTAGGCCTACAAAAGCACTTCCAAGGAAGGGTGCTGGCTAGCAACAGCTTTCAGTGCTGGCACTTTTCATCTCTGAGCAATTGCTCGACCTTTGCAATTTCTCACCTGAGCTCTCTTTAGACTGCGCGAGAGGATGAGCAGAAGATTAGGTGGCTAGAGAAACACAGAGCCCCACTGTTCTTAGGTCTACAAAAGCGTTTCCAAGGAAGGGTGCTGGCTAGCAACAGCTTTCAGTGCTGGCACTTTTCATCTCTGAGCAATTGCTCGACCTTTGCAATTTCTCAGCTCGTGTCTACGAGTCGGAGAGATAGTGACCATGACGTTTGGTGGCTAGAGAAGCGCAAAGCCCCAGTGTTGCTGCGCCTGTGAAAGCGCTTCCAAGGAAGGGTGCTGGCTAGCAACAGCTTTCAGTGCTGGCACTTTTCATCTCTGAGCAATTGCTCGACGTTTGCAATTTCTCACCTGAGCTCTCGTTAGAGTGCGCGAGAGGATGAGCAGAAGATTAGGTGGCTAGAGAAACACAGAGCCCCAGTGTTCTTAGGCCTACAGGAGCGTTTCCAAGGAAGGGTGCTGGCTAGCAACAGCTTTCAGTGCTGGCACTTTTCATCTCTGAGCAATTGCTCGATGTTTGCAATTTCTCACCTGAGCTCTCTTTAGAGTGCGCGAGAGGATGAGCAGAAGATTAGGTGGCTAGAGAAGCCCAGAGCCCCTGTGTTCTAAGGGCTACAAGAGCGTTTCCAAGGAAGGGTGCCGGCTAGGAACAGCTTTCAGTGCTGGCACTTTTCATCGCTGAGCAATTGCTCGACCTTTGCAATTTCTCAGCTCGTGTCTACGAGACGGAGAGATAGTGACCGTGACATTTGGTGGCTAGAGAAGCGCAAAGCCCCAGTGTTGCTGCGCCTGTGAAAGCTCTTCCAAGGAAGGGTGCTGGCTAGCAAGAGCTTTCAGTGCTGGCACTTTTCATCTCTGAGCAATTGTTCGACCTTTGCAATTTCTCACTTGATCTCTCTTTAGAGTGCGCGAGAGGATGAGCAGAAGATTAGGTGGCTGGAGAAGCCCAGAGCCCTTGTGTTCTAAGGGCTACAAAAGCGCTTCCAAGGAAGGGTGCTGGCTAGCAACAGCTTTCAGTGCTGGCACTTTTCATCTCTGAGCAATTGCTCGACCTTTGCAATTTCTCAGCTCGTGTCTACGAGACGGAGAGATAGTTACCATAACGTTTGTTGGGTAGAGAAGCGCAAAGCCCCAGTGTTGCTGCGCCTGTGAAAGCGCTTCCAAGGAAGGGTGCTGGCTAGCAACAGTTTTCAGTGCTGGCACTTTTCATCTCTGAGCAATTGCTCGACGTTTGCAATTTCTCACCTGAGCTCTCTTTAGAGTGCGCAAGAGGATGAGCAGAAGATTAGGTGGCTAGAGAAACACAGAGCCCCAGTGTTCTTAGGCCTACAAAAGCGCATCCAAGGAAGGGTGCTGGCTAGCAAGAGCTTTCAGTGCTGGCACTTTTCATCTCTGAGCAATTGCTCGACGTTTGCAATCTCTCAGCTCGTGTCTACGAGACAGAGAGAGATAGTGACCGTGACGTTTGGTGGCTAGAGAAGCGCAAAGCCCCAGTGTTGCTGCGCCTGTGAAAGCGCTTCCAAGGAAGGGTGCTGGCCGGCAAGAGCTTTCAGTGCTGGCACTTTTCATCTCTGAGCAATTGCTCGACCTTTGCAATTTCTCACCTGAGCTTTCTTTAGAGTGCGCGAGAGGATGAGCAGAAGATTAAGTGGCTAGAGAAGCCCAGAGCCCCACTGTTCTTAGGCCTACAAAAGCACTTCCAAGGAAGGGTGCTGGCTAGCAACAGCTTTCAGTGCTGGCACTTTTCATCTCTGAGCAATTGCTCGACCTTTGCAATTTCTCACCTGAGCTCTCTTTAGAGTGCGCGAGAGGATGAGCAGAAGATTAGGTGGCTAGAGAAACACAGAGCCCCAGTGTTCTTAGGGCTACAAGAGCGTTTCCAAGGAAGGGTGCTGGCTAGCAATAGCTTTCAGTGCTGGCACTTTTCATCTCTGAGCAATTGCTCGACCTTTGCAATTTCTCAGCTCGTGTCTACGAGACAGAGAGAGATAGTGACCGTGACGTTTGGTGGGTAGAGAAGCGCAAAGCCCCAGTGTTGCTGCACCTGTGAAAGCGCTTCCAAGGAAGGGTGCTGGCTAGCAACAGCTTTCAGTGCTGGCACTTTTCATCTCTGAGCAATTGCTCGACGTTTGCAATTTCTCACCTGAGCTTTCTTTAGAGTGCGCGAGAGGATGAGCAGAAGATTAGGTGGCTAGAGAAGCCCAGAGCCCCAGTGTTCTTAGGCCTACAAAAGCGCTTCCAAGGAAGGGTGCTGGCTAGCAACAGCTTTCAGTGCTGGCACTTTTCATCTCTGAGCAATTGCTCGACGTTTGCAATTTCTCAGCTCGTGTCTACGAGACGGAGATAGATAGTGACCGTGACGTTTGGTGGCTAGAGAAGCGCAAAGCCCCAGTGTTACTGCGCCTGTGAAAGCGCTTCCAAGGAAGGGTGCTGGCTAGCAAGAGCTTTCAGTGCTGGCACTTTTCATCTCTGAGCAATTGCTCGACCTTTGCAATTTCTCACCTGAGCTCTCTTTAGAGTGCGCGAGAGGATGAGCAGAAGATTAGGTGGCTAGAGAAACACAGAGCCCCAGTGTTCTTAGGCCTACAAGAGCGTTTCCAAGGAAGGGTGCTGGCTAGCAACAGCTTTCAGTGCTGGCACTTTTCATCTCTGAGCAATTGCTCGACCTTTGCAATTTCTCACCTGAGCTCTCTTTAGACTGCGCGAGAGGATGAGCAGAAGATTAGGTGGCTAGAGAAACACAGAGCCCCACTGTTCAAACGGCTACAAAAGCACTTCCAAGGAAGGGTGCTGGCTAGCAAGAGCTTTCAGTGCTGGCACTTTTCATCTCTGAGCAATTGCTCGACGTTTGCAATTTCTCACCTGAGCTCTCTTTAGAGTGAGCGAGAGGATGAGCAGAAGATTAGGTGGCCAGAGAAACACAGAGCCCCAGTGTTCTTAGGCCTACAAAAGCGCTTCCAAGGAAGGGTGCTGGCTAGCAACAGCTTTCAGTGCTGGCACTTTTCATCTCTGAGCAATTGCTCGACCTTTGCAATTTCTCACCAGAGCTCTCGTTAGAGTGCGCGAGAGGATGAGCAGAAGATTAGGTGGCTAGAGAAGCCCAGAGCCCCACTGTTCTTAGGCCTACAAAAGCGCTTCCAAGGAAGGGTGCTGGCTAGCAACAGCTTTCAGTGCTGGCACTTTTCATCTCTGAGCAATTGCTCGACCTTTGCAATTTCTCAGCTCGTGTCTACGAGTCAGAGAGATAGTGACCGTGACGTTTGGTGGCTAGAGAAGCGCAAAGCCCCAGTGTTGCTGCGCCTGTGAAAGCGCTTCCAAGGAAGGGTGCTGGCTAGCAAGAGCTTTCAGTGCTGGCACTTTTCATCTCTGAGCAATTGCTCGACCTTTGCAATTTCTCACCTGAGCTTTCTTTAGAGTGCGCGAGAGGATGAGCAGAAGATTAGGTGGCTAGAGAAGCCCAGAGCCCCACTGTTCTTAGGCCTACAAAAGCACTTCCAAGGAAGGGTGCTGGCTAGCAACAGCTTTCAGTGCTGGCACTTTTCATCTCTGAGCAATTGCTCGACGTTTGCAATTTCTCACCTGAGCTCTCTTTAGAGTGCGCAAGAGGATGAGCAGAAGATTAGGTGGCTAGAGAAGCCCAGAGCCCCACTGTTCTTAGGCCTACAAAAGCGCTTCCAAGGAAGGGTGCTGGCTAGCAAGAGCTTTCAGTGCTGGCACTTTTCATCTCTGAGCAATTGCTCGACCTTTGCAATTTCTCAGCTCGTGTCTACGAGACAGAGAGAGATAGTGACCGTGACGTTTGTTGGGTAGAGAAGCGCAAAGCCCCAGTGTTGCTGCGCCTGTGAAAGCGCTTCCAAGGAAGGGTGCTGGCTAGCAAGAGCTTTCAGTGCTGGCACTTTTCATTCTCTGAGCAATTGCTCGATGTTTGCAATTTCTCACCTGAGCTCTCTTTAGAGTGCGCGAGAGGATGAGCAGAAGATTAGGTGGCTAGAGAAGCCCAGAGCCGCTGTGTTCTAAGGGCTACAAGAGCGTTTCCAAGGAAGGGTGCCGGCTAGGAACAGCTTTCAGTGCTGGCACTTTTCATCGCTGAGCAATTGCTCGACGTTTGCAATTTCTCAGCTCGTGTCTACGAGACGGAGAGATAGTGACCGTGACATTTGGTGGGTAGAGAAGCGCAAAGCCCCAGTGTTGCTGCGCCTGTGAAAGCTCTTCCAAGGAAGGGTGCTGGCTAGCAAGAGCTTTCAGTGCTGGCACTTTTCATCTCTGAGCAATTGTTCGACCTTTGCAATTTCTCACTTGATCTCTCTTTAGAGTGCGCGAGAGGATGAGCAGAAGATTAGGTGGCTGGAGAAGCCCAGAGCCCTTGTGTTCTAAGGGCTACAAAAGCGCTTCCAAGGAAGGGTGCTGGCTAGCAACAGCTTTCAGTGCTGGCACTTTTCATCTCTGAGCAATTGCTCGACCTTTGCAATTTCTCACCTGAGCTTTCTTTAGAGTGCGCGAGAGGATGAGCAGAAGATTAAGTGGCTAGAGAAGCCCAGAGCCCCAGTCTTCTTAGGCCTACAAAAGCACTTCCAAGGAAGGGTGCTGGCTAGCAACAGCTTTCAGTGCTGGCACTTTTCATCTCTGAGCAATTGCTCGACCTTTGCAATTTCTCACCTGAGCTCTCTTTAGAGTGCGCGAGAGGATGAGCAGAAGATTAGGTGGCTAGAGAAACACAGAGCCCCAGTGTTCTTAGGCCTACAAGAGCGTTTCCAAGGAAGGGTGCTGGCTAGCAATAGCTTTCAGTGCTGGCACTTTTCATCTCTGAGCAATTGTTCGACCTTTGCAATTTCTCACTTGATCTCTCTTTAGAGTGCGCGAGAGGATGAGCAGAAGATTAGGTGGCTGGAGAAGCCCAGAGCCCTTGTGTTCTAAGGGCTACAAAAGCGCTTCCAAGGAAGGGTGCTGGCTAGCAACAGCTTTCAGTGCTGGCACTTTTCATCTCTGAGCAATTGCTCGACCTTTGCAATTTCTCACCTGAGCTTTCTTTAGAGTGCGCGAGAGGATGAGCAGAAGATTAAGTGGCTAGAGAAGCCCAGAGCCCCAGTCTTCTTAGGCCTACAAAAGCACTTCCAAGGAAGGGTGCTGGCTAGCAACAGCTTTCAGTGCTGGCACTTTTCATCTCTGAGCAATTGCTCGACCTTTGCAATTTCTCACCTGAGCTCTCTTTAGACTGCGCGAGAGGATGAGCAGAAGATTAGGTGGCTAGAGAAACACAGAGCCCCAGTGTTCTTAGGCCTACAAGAGCGTTTCCAAGGAAGGGTGCTGGCTAGCAAGAGCTTTCAGTGCTGGCACTTTTCATCTCTGAGCAATTGCTCGACGTTTGCAATTTCTCAGCTCGTGTCTACGAGACGGAGATAGATAGTGACCGTGACGTTTGGTGGCTAGAGAAGCGCAAAGCCCCAGTGTTACTGCGCCTGTGAAAGCGCTTCCAAGGAAGGGTGCTGGCTAGCAAGAGCTTTCAGTGCTGGCACTTTTCATCTCTGAGCAATTGCTCGACCTTTGCAATTTCTCACCTGAGCTCTCTTTAGAGTGCGCGAGAGGATGAGCAGAAGATTAGGTGGCTAGAGAAACACAGAGCCCCAGTGTTCTTAGGCCTACAAGAGCGTTTCCAAGGAAGGGTGCTGGCTAGCAAGAGCTTTCAGTGCTGGCACTTTTCATCTCTGAGCAATTGTTCGACCTTTGCAATTTCTCACTTGATCTCTCTTTAGAGTGCGCGAGAGGATGAGCAGAAGATTAGGTGGCTGGAGAAGCCCAGAGCCCTTGTGTTCTAAGGGCTACAAAAGCGCTTCCAAGGAAGGGTGCTGGCTAGCAACAGCTTTCAGTGCTGGCACTTTTCATCTCTGAGCAATTGCTCGACCTTTGCAATTTCTCACCTGAGCTTTCTTTAGAGTGCGCGAGAGGATGAGCAGAAGATTAAGTGGCTAGAGAAGCCCAGAGCCCCAGTCTTCTTAGGCCTACAAAAGCACTTCCAAGGAAGGGTGCTGGCTAGCAACAGCTTTCAGTGCTGGCACTTTTCATCTCTGAGCAATTGCTCGACCTTTGCAATTTCTCACCTGAGCTCTCTTTAGACTGCGCGAGAGGATGAGCAGAAGATTAGGTGGCTAGAGAAACACAGAGCCCCAGTGTTCTTAGGCCTACAAGAGCGTTTCCAAGGAAGGGTGCTGGCTAGCAATAGCTTTCAGTGCTGGCACTTTTCATCTCTGAGCAATTGTTCGACCTTTGCAATTTCTCACTTGATCTCTCTTTAGAGTGCGCGAGAGGATGAGCAGAAGATTAGGTGGCTGGAGAAGCCCAGAGCCCTTGTGTTCTAAGGGCTACAAAAGCGCTTCCAAGGAAGGGTGCTGGCTAGCAACAGCTTTCAGTGCTGGCACTTTTCATCTCTGAGCAATTGCTCGACCTTTGCAATTTCTCACCTGAGCTTTCTTTAGAGTGCGCGAGAGGATGAGCAGAAGATTAAGTGGCTAGAGAAGCCCAGAGCCCCAGTCTTCTTAGGCCTACAAAAGCACTTCCAAGGAAGGGTGCTGGCTAGCAACAGCTTTCAGTGCTGGCACTTTTCATCTCTGAGCAATTGCTCGACCTTTGCAATTTCTCACCTGAGCTCTCTTTAGACTGCGCGAGAGGATGAGCAGAAGATTAGGTGGCTAGAGAAACACAGAGCCCCAGTGTTCTTAGGCCTACAAGAGCGTTTCCAAGGAAGGGTGCTGGCTAGCAAGAGCTTTCAGTGCTGGCACTTTTCATCTCTGAGCAATTGCTCGACGTTTGCAATTTCTCAGCTCGTGTCTACGAGACGGAGATAGATAGTGACCGTGACGTTTGGTGGCTAGAGAAGCGCAAAGCCCCAGTGTTACTGCGCCTGTGAAAGCGCTTCCAAGGAAGGGTGCTGGCTAGCAAGAGCTTTCAGTGCTGGCACTTTTCATCTCTGAGCAATTGCTCGACCTTTGCAATTTCTCACCTGAGCTCTCTTTAGAGTGCGCGAGAGGATGAGCAGAAGATTAGGTGGCTAGAGAAACACAGAGCCCCAGTGTTCTTAGGCCTACAAGAGCGTTTCCAAGGAAGGGTGCTGGCTAGCAACAGCTTTCAGTGCTGGCACTTTTCATCTCTGAGCAATTGCTCGACCTTTGCAATTTCTCACCTGAGCTCTCTTTAGACTGCGCGAGAGGATGAGCAGAAGATTAGGTGGCTAGAGAAACACAGAGCCCCACTGTTCAAACGGCTACAAAAGCACTTCCAAGGAAGGGTGCTGGCTAGCAAGAGCTTTCAGTGCTGGCACTTTTCATCTCTGAGCAATTGCTCGACGTTTGCAATTTCTCACCTGAGCTCTCTTTAGAGTGAGCGAGAAGATGAGCAGAAGATTAGGTGGCCAGAGAAACACAGAGCCCCAGTGTTCTTAGGCCTACAAAAGCGCTTCCAAGGAAGGGTGCTGGCTAGCAACAGCTTTCAGTGCTGGCACTTTTCATCTCTGAGCAATTGCTCGACCTTTGCAATTTCTCACCAGAGCTCTCGTTAGAGTGCGCGAGAGGATGAGCAGAAGATTAGGTGGCTAGAGAAGCCCAGAGCCCCACTGTTCTTAGGCCTACAAAAGCGCTTCCAAGGAAGGGTGCTGGCTAGCAACAGCTTTCAGTGCTGGCACTTTTCATCTCTGAGCAATTGCTCGACCTTTGCAATTTCTCAGCTCGTGTCTACGAGACGGAGAGATAGTGACCGTGACGTTTGGTGGCTAGAGAAGCGCAAAGCCCCAGTGTTGCTGCGCCTGTGAAAGCGCTTCCAAGGAAGGGTGCTGGCTAGCAAGAGCTTTCAGTGCTGGCACTTTTCATCTCTGAGCAATTGCTCGACCTTTGCAATTTCTCACCTGAGCTTTCTTTAGAGTGCGCGAGAGGATGAGCAGAAGATTAGGTGGCTAGAGAAGCCCAGAGCCCCACTGTTCTTAGGCCTACAAAAGCACTTCCAAGGAAGGGTGCTGGCTAGCAACAGCTTTCAGTGCTGGCACTTTTCATCTCTGAGCAATTGCTCGACGTTTGCAATTTCTCACCTGAGCTCTCTTTAGAGTGCGCAAGAGGATGAGCAGAAGATTAGGTGGCTAGAGAAGCCCAGAGCCCCACTGTTCTTAGGCCTACAAAAGCGCTTCCAAGGAAGGGTGCTGGCTAGCAAGAGCTTTCAGTGCTGGCACTTTTCATCTCTGAGCAATTGCTCGACCTTTGCAATTTCTCAGCTCGTGTCTACGAGACAGAGAGAGATAGTGACCGTGACGTTTGTTGGGTAGAGAAGCGCAAAGCCCCAGTGTTGCTGCGCCTGTGAAAGCGCTTCCAAGGAAGGGTGCTGGCTAGCAAGAGCTTTCAGTGCTGGCACTTTTCATTCTCTGAGCAATTGCTCGATGTTTGCAATTTCTCACCTGAGCTCTCTTTAGAGTGCGCGAGAGGATGAGCAGAAGATTAGGTGGCTAGAGAAGCCCAGAGCCGCTGTGTTCTAAGGGCTACAAGAGCGTTTCCAAGGAAGGGTGCCGGCTAGGAACAGCTTTCAGTGCTGGCACTTTTCATCGCTGAGCAATTGCTCGACGTTTGCAATTTCTCAGCTCGTGTCTACGAGACGGAGAGATAGTGACCGTGACATTTGGTGGGTAGAGAAGCGCAAAGCCCCAGTGTTGCTGCGCCTGTGAAAGCTCTTCCAAGGAAGGGTGCTGGCTAGCAAGAGCTTTCAGTGCTGGCACTTTTCATCTCTGAGCAATTGTTCGACCTTTGCAATTTCTCACTTGATCTCTCTTTAGAGTGCGCGAGAGGATGAGCAGAAGATTAGGTGGCTGGAGAAGCCCAGAGCCCTTGTGTTCTAAGGGCTACAAAAGCGCTTCCAAGGAAGGGTGCTGGCTAGCAACAGCTTTCAGTGCTGGCACTTTTCATCTCTGAGCAATTGCTCGACCTTTGCAATTTCTCACCTGAGCTTTCTTTAGAGTGCGCGAGAGGATGAGCAGAAGATTAAGTGGCTAGAGAAGCCCAGAGCCCCACTGTTCTTAGGCCTACAAAAGCACTTCCAAGGAAGGGTGCTGGCTAGCAACAGCTTTCAGTGCTGGCACTTTTCATCTCTGAGCAATTGCTCGACCTTTGCAATTTCTCACCTGAGCTCTCTTTAGAGTGCGCGAGAGGATGAGCAGAAGATTAGGTGGCTAGAGAAACACAGAGCCCCAGTGTTCTTAGGGCTACAAGAGCGTTTCCAAGGAAGGGTGCTGGCTAGCAATAGCTTTCAGTGCTGGCACTTTTCATCTCTGAGCAATTGCTCGACCTTTGCAATTTCTCAGCTCGTGTCTACGAGACAGAGAGAGATAGTGACCGTGACGTTTGGTGGGTAGAGAAGCGCAAAGCCCCAGTGTTGCTGCACCTGTGAAAGCGCTTCCAAGGAAGGGTGCTGGCTAGCAACAGCTTTCAGTGCTGGCACTTTTCATCTCTGAGCAATTGCTCAACGTTTGCAATTTCTCACCTGAGCTTTCTTTAGAGTGCGCGAGAGGATGAGCAGAAGATTAGGTGGCTAGAGAAGCCCAGAGCCCCAGTGTTCTTAGGCCTACAAAAGCACTTCCAAGGAAGGGTGCTGGCTAGCAACAGCTTTCAGTGCTGGCACTTTTCATCTCTGAGCAATTGCTCGACGTTTGCAATTTCTCACCTGAGCTCTCGTTAGAGTGCGCGAGAGGATGAGCAGAAGATTAGGTGGCTAGAGAAACACAGAGCCCCAGTGTTCTTAGGCCTACAAAAGCGCTTCCAAGGAAGGGTGCTGGCTAGCAAGAGCTTTCAGTGCTGGCACTTTTCATCTCTGAGCAATTGCTGGACGTTTGCAATTTCTCAGCTCGTGTCTACGAGACGGAGAGATAGTGACCGTGACGTTTGGTGGCTAGAGAAGCGCAAAGCCCCAGTGTTACTGCGCCTGTGAAAGCGCTTCCAAGGAAGGGTGCTGGCTAGCAAGAGCTTTCAGTGCTGGCACTTTTCATCTCTGAGCAATTGCTCGACCTTTGCAATTTCTCACCTGAGCTCTCTTTAGAGTGCGCGAGAGGATGAGCAGAAGATTAGGTGGCTAGAGAAACACAGAGCCCCACTGTTCAAACGGCTACAAAAGCGCTTCCAAGGAAGGGTGCTGGCTAGCAAGAGCTTTCAGTGCTGGCACTTTTCATCTCTGAGCAATTGCTCGACGTTTGCAATTTCTCACCTGAGCTCTCTTTAGAGTGAGCGAGAGGATGAGCAGAAGATTAGGTGGCCAGAGAAACACAGAGCCCCAGTGTTCTTAGGCCTACAAAAGCGCTTCCAAGGAAGGGTGCTGGCTAGCAACAGCTTTCAGTGCTGGCACTTTTCATCTCTGAGCAATTGCTCGACCTTTGCAATTTCTCACCAGAGCTCTCGTTAGAGTGCGCGAGAGGATGAGCAGAAGATTAGGTGGCTAGAGAAGCCCAGAGCCCCACTGTTCTTAGGCCTACAAAAGCGCTTCCAAGGAAGGGTGCTGGCTAGCAAGAGCTTTCAGTGCTGGCACTTTTCATCTCTGAGCAATTGCTCGACCTTTGCAATTTCTCAGCTCGTGTCTACGAGTCAGAGAGATAGTGACCGTGACGTTTGGTGGGTAGAGAAGCGCAAAGCCCCAGTGTTGCTGCGCCTGTGAAAGCGCTTCCAAGGAAGGGTGCTGGCTAGCAAGAGCTTTCAGTGCTGGCACTTTTCATCTCTGAGCAATTGCTCGACCTTTGCAATTTCTCACCTGAGCTTTCTTTAGAGTGCGCGAGAGGATGAGCAGAAGATTAGGTGGCTAGAGAAGCCCAGAGCCCCACTGTTCTTAGGCCTACAAAAGCACTTCCAAGGAAGGGTGCTGGCTAGCAACAGCTTTCAGTGCTGGCACTTTTCATCTCTGAGCAATTGCTCGACGTTTACAATTTCTCACCTGAGCTCTCTTTAGAGTGCGCAAGAGGATGAGCAGAAGATTAGGTGGCTAGAGAAGCCCAGAGCCCCAGTGTTCTTAGGCCTACAAAAGCGCTTCCAAGGAAGGGTGCTGGCTAGCAAGAGCTTTCAGTGCTGGCACTTTTCATCTCTGAGCAATTGCTCGACCTTTGCAATTTCTCAGCTCGTGTCTACGAGACAGAGAGAGATAGTGACCGTGACGTTTGTTGGGTAGAGAAGCGCAAAGCCCCAGTGTTGCTGCGCCTGTGAAAGCGCTTCCAAGGAAGGGTGCTGGCTAGCAAGAGCTTTCAGTGCTGGCACTTTTCATCTCTGAGCAATTGCTCGACGTTTGCAATTTCTCACCTGAGCTTTCTTTAGAGTGCGCGAGAGGATGAGCAGAAGATTAGGTGGCTAGAGAAGCCCAGAGCCCCACTGTTCTTAGGCCTACAAAAGCACTTCCAAGGAAGGGTGCTGGCTAGCAACAGCTTTCAGTGCTGGCACTTTTCATCTCTGAGCAATTGCTCGACGTTTGCAATTTCTCACCTGAGCTCTCGTTAGAGTGCGGGAGAGGATGAGCAGAAGATTAGGTGGCTAGAGAAACACAGAGCCCCAGTGTTCTAAAGGCTACAAGAGCGTTTCCAAGGAAGGGTGCCGGCTAGCAAGAGCTTTCAGTGCTGGCACTTTTCATCGCTGAGCAATTGCTCGACCTTTGCAATTTCTCAGCTCGTGTCTACGAGACGGAGAGATAGTGACCGTGACATTTGGTGGCTAGAGAAGCGCAAAGCCCCAGTGTTGCTGCACCTGTGAAAGCTCTTCCAAGGAAGGGTGCTGGCTAGCAAGAGCTTTCAGTGCTGGCACTTTTCATCTCTGAGCAATTGCTCGACCTTTGCAATTTCTCACTTGATCTCTCTTTAGAGTGCGCGAGAGGATGAGCAGAAGATTAGGTGGCTGGAGAAGCCCAGAGCCCTTGTGTTCTAAGGGCTACAAAAGCACTTCCAAGGAAGGGTGCTGGCTAGCAACAGCTTTCAGTGCTGGCACTTTTCATCTCTGAGCAATTGCTCAACGTTTGCAATTTCTCACCTGAGCTCTCTTTAGAGTGCGCGAGAGGATGAGCAGAAGATTAGGTGGCTAGAGAAACACAGAGCCCCAGTGTTCTTAGGCCTACAAAAGCGCTTCCAAGGAAGGGTGCTGGCTAGCAAGAGCTTTCAGTGCTGGCACTTTTCATCTCTGAGCAATTGCTCGACGTTTGCAATTTCTCAGCTCGTGTCTACGAGACAGAGAGAGATAGTGACCGTGACGTTTGGTGGGTAGAGAAGCGCAAAGCCCCAGTGTTGCTGCGCCTGTGAAAGCGCTTCCAAGGAAGGGTGCTGGCTAGCAAGAGCTTTCAGTGCTGGCACTTTTCATCTCTGAGCAATTGCTCGACCTTTGCAATTTCTCACCTGAGCTCTCTTTAGACTGCGCGAGAGGATGAGCAGAAGATTAGGTGGCTAGAGAAACACAGAGCCCCAGTGTTCAAACGGCTACAAAAGCGCTTCCAAGGAAGGGTGCTGGCTAGCAAGAGCTTTCAGTGCTGGCACTTTTCATCTCTGAGCAATTGCTCGACGTTTGCAATTTCTCACCTGAGCTTTCTTTAGAGTGCGCGAGAGGATGAGCAGAAGATTAAGTGGCTAGAGAAGCCCAGAGCCCCACTGTTCTTAGGCCTACAAAAGCACTTCCAAGGAAGGGTGCTGGCTAGCAAGAGCTTTCAGTGCTGGCACTTTTCATCTCTGAGCAATTGCTCGATGTTTGCAATTTCTCAGCTCGTGTCTACGAGTCAGAGAGATAGTGACCGTGACGTTTGGTGGCTGGAGAAGCGCAAAGCCCCAGTGTTGCTGCGCCTGTGAAAGCGCTTCCAAGGAAGGGTGCTGGCTAGCAACAGCTTTCAGTGCTGGCACTTTTCATCTCTGAGCAATTGCTCGACCTTTGCAATTTCTCACCTGAGCTTTCTTTAGAGTGCGCGAGAGGATGAGCAGAAGATTAGGTGGCTAGAGAAGCCCAGAGCCCCACTCTTCTTAGGCCTAAAAAAGCACTTCCAAGGAAGGGTGCTGGCTAGCAACAGCTTTCAGTGCTGGCACTTTTCATCTCTGAGCAATTGCTCGACGTTTGCAATTTCTCACCTGAGCTCTCTTTAGAGTGCGCGAGAGGATGAGCAGAAGATTAGGTGGCTAGAGAAGCCCAGAGCCCCACTGTTCTTAGGCCTACAAAAGCGCTTCCAAGGAAGGGTGCTGGCTAGCAAGAGCTTTCAGTGCTGGCACTTTTCATCTCTGAGCAATTGCTCAACCTTTGCAATTTCTCAGCTCGTGTCTACGAGTCGGAGAGATAGTGACCATGACGTTTGGTGGCTAGAGAAGCGCAAAGCCCCAGTGTTGCTGCGCCTGTGAAAGCGCTTCCAAGGAAGGGTGCTGGCTAGCAACAGCTTTCAGTGCTGGCACTTTTCATCTCTGAGCAATTGCTCGACCTTTGCAATTTCTCACCTGAGCTCTCTTTAGAGTGCGCGAGAGGATGAGCAGAAGATTAGGTGGCTAGAGAAACACAGAGCCCCAGTGTTCTTAGGCCTACAAGAGCGTTTCCAAGGAAGGGTGCTGGCTAGCAACAGCTTTCAGTGCTGGCACTTTTCATCTCTGAGCAATTGCTCGATGTTTGCAATTTCTCACCTGAGCTCTCGTTAGAGTGCGCGAGAGGATGAGCAGAAGATTAGGTGGCTAGAGAAGCCCAGAGCCCCACTGTTCTTAGGCCTACAAAAGCACTTCCAAGGAAGGGTGCTGGCTAGCAACAGCTTTCAGTGCTGGCACTTTTCATCGCTGAGCAATTGCTCGACGTTTGCAATTTCTCAGCTCGTGTCTACGAGATGGAGAGATAGTGACCGTGACGTTTGGTGGCTAGAGAAGCGCAAAGCCCCAGTGTTGCTGCGCCTGTGAAAGCGCTTCCAAGGAAGGGTGCTGGCTAGCAAGAGCTTTCAGTGCTGGCACTTTTCATCTCTGAGCAATTGCTCGACCTTTGCAATTTCTCACCTGAGCTTTCTTTAGAGTGCGCGAGAGGATGAGCAGAAGATTAAGTGGCTAGAGAAGCCCAGAGCCCCACTGTTCTTAGGCCTACAAAAGCACTTCCAAGGAAGGGTGCTGGCTAGCAAGAGCTTTCAGTGCTGGCACTTTTCATCTCTGAGCAATTGCTCGACCTTTGCAATTTCTCACCTGAGCTCTCTTTAGAGTGCGCGAGAGGATGAGCAGAAGATTAGGTGGCTAGAGAAACACAGAGCCCCACTGTTCTTAGGTCTACAAAAGTGTTACCAAGGAAGGGTGCTGGCTAGCAACAGCTTTCAGTGCTGGCACTTTTCATCTCTGAGCAATTGCTCGACCTTTGCAATTTCTCAGCTCGTGTCTACGAGTCGGAGAGATAGTGACCATGACGTTTGGTGGCTAGAGAAGCGCAAAGCCCCAGTGTTGCTGCGCCTGTGAAAGCGCTTCCAAGGAAGGGTGCTGGCTAGCAACAGCTTTCAGTGCTGGCACTTTTCATCTCTGAGCAATTGCTCGACGTTTGCAATTTCTCACCTGAGCTCTCGTTAGAGTGCGCGAGAGGATGAGCAGAAGATTAGGTGGCTAGAGAAACACAGAGCCCCAGTGTTCTTAGGCCTACAGGAGCGTTTCCAAGGAAGGGTGCTGGCTAGCAACAGCTTTCAGTGCTGGCACTTTTCATCTCTGAGCAATTGCTCGATGTTTGCAATTACTCACCTGAGCTCTCGTTAGAGTGCGCGAGAGGATGAGCAGAAGGTTAGGTGGCTAGAGAAACACAGAGCCCCAGTGTTCTTAGGCCTACAAAAGCGCATCCAAGGAAGGGTGCTGGCTAGCAACAGCTTTCAGTGCTGGCACTTTTCATCTCTGAGCAATTGCTCGACGTTTGCAATTTCTCAGCTCGTGTCTACGAGACAGAGAGAGATAGTGACCGTGACGTTTGGTGGCTAGAGAAGCGCAAAGCCCCAGTGTTGCTGCGCCTGTGAAAGCGCTTCCAAGGAAGGGTGCTGGCTAGCAAGAGCTTTCAGTGCTGGCACTTTTCATCTCTGAGCAATTGCTCGACCTTTGCAATTTCTCACCTGAGCTCTCTTTAGAGTGCGCGAGAGGATGAGCAGAAGATTAGGTGGCTAGAGAAACACAGAGCCCCACTGTTCTTAGGCCTACAAGAGCGTTTCCAAGGAAGGGTGCTGGCTAGCAATAGCTTTCAGTGCTGGCACTTTTCATCTCTGAACAATTGCTCGACCTTTGCAATTTCTCAGCTCGTGTCTACGAGACAGAGAGAGATAGTGACCGTGACGTTTGGTGGCTAGAGAAGCGCAAAGCCCCAGTGTTGCTGCGCCTGTGAAAGCGCTTCCAAGGAAGGGTGCTGGCTAGCAACAGCTTTCAGTGCTGGCACTTTTCATCTCTGAGCAATTGCTCGACCTTTGCAATTTCTCACCTGAGCTCTCTTTAGAGTGCGCGAGAGGATGAGCAGAAGATTAGGTGGCTAGAGAAACACAGAGCCCCAGTGTTCTTAGGCCTACAAAAGCGCTTCCAAGGAAGGGTGCTGGCTAGCAACAGCTTTCAGTGCTGGCACTTTTCATCTCTGAGCAATTGCTCGACCTTTGCAATTTCTCACCTGAGCTCTCTTTAGAGTGCGCGAGAGGATGAGCAGAAGATTAGGTGGCTGGAGAAACACAGAGCCCCACTGTTCTTAGGCCTACAAAAGCGCTTCCAAGGAAGGGTGCTGGCTAGCAACAGCTTTCAGTGCTGGCACTTTTCATCTCTGAGCAATTGCTCGACCTTTGCAATTTCTCAGCTCGTGTCTACGAGTCAGAGAGATAGTGACCGTGACGTTTGGTGGCTAGAGAAGCGCAAAGCCCCAGTGTTGCTGCGCCTGTGAAAGCGCTTCCAAGGAAGGGTGCTGGCTAGCAAGAGCTTTCAGTGCTGGCACTTTTCATCTCTGAGCAATTGCTCGACCTTTGCAATTTCTCACCTGAGCTTTCTTTAGAGTGCGCGAGAGGATGAGCAGAAGATTAGGTGGCTAGAGAAGCCCAGAGCCCCACTCTTCTTAGGCCTACAAAAGCACTTCCAAGGAAGGGTGCTGGCTAGCAACAGCTTTCAGTGCTGGCACTTTTCATCTCTGAGCAATTGCTCGACGTTTGCAATTTCTCACCTGAGATCTCTTTAGAGTGCGCAAGAGGATGAGCAGAAGATTAGGTGGCTAGAGAAGCCCAGAGCCCCACTGTTCTTAGGCCTACAAAAGCGCATCCAAGGAAGGGTGCTGGCTAGCAACAGCTTTCAGTGCTGGCACTTTTCATCTCTGAGCAATTGCTCGACCTTTGCAATTTCTCAGCTCGTGTCTACGAGACAGAGAGAGATAGTGACCGTGACGTTTGGTGGCTAGAGAAGCGCAAAGCCCCAGTGTTGCTGCGCCTGTGAAAGCGCTTCCAAGGAAGGGTGCTGGCTAGCAAGAGCTTTCAGTGCTGGCACTTTTCATCTCTGAGCAATTGCTCGACCTTTGCAATTTCTCACCTGAGCTCTCTTTAGAGTGCGCGAGAGGATGAGCAGAAGATTAGGTGGCTAGAGAAGCCCAGAGCCCCACTGTTCTTAGGCCTACAAAAGCGCTTCCAAGGAAGGGTGCTGGCTAGCAAGAGCTTTCAGTGCTGGCACTTTTCATCTCTGAGCAATTGCTCGACCTTTGCAATTTCTCAGCTCGTGTCTACGAGACAGAGAGATAGTGACCGTGACATTTGGTGGGTAGAGAAGCGCAAAGCCCCAGTGTTGCTGCGCCTGTGAAAGCTCTTCCAAGGAAGGGTGCTGGCTAGCAAGAGCTTTCAGTGCTGGCACTTTTCATCTCTGAGCAATTGCTCGACCTTTGCAATTTCTCACCTGAGCTCTCTTTAGAGTGCGCGAGAGGATGAGCAGAAGATTAGGTGGCTAGAGAAGCCCAGAGCCCCAGTGTTCTTAGGCCTACAAAAGCGCTTCCAAGGAAGGGTGCTGGCTAGCAACAGCTTTCAGTGCTGGCACTTTTCATCTCTGAGCAATTGCTCGACCTTTGCAATTTCTCACCTGAGCTTTCTTTAGAGTGCGCGAGAGGATGAGCAGAAGATTAGGTGGCTAGAGAAGCCCAGAGCCCCACTGTTCTTAGGCCTACAAAAGCGCTTCCAAGGAAGGGTGCTGGCTAGCAACAGCTTTCAGTGCTGGCACTTTTCATCTCTGAGCAATTGCTCGACCTTTGCAATTTCTCACCTGAGCTCTCTTTAGAGTGCGCGAGAGGATGAGCAGAAGATTAGGTGGCTAGAGAAACACAGAGCCCCAGTGTTCTTAGGCCTACAAGAGCGTTTCCAAGGAAGGGTGCTGGCTAGCAACAGCTTTCAGTGCTGGCACTTTTCATCTCTGAGCAATTGCTCGATGTTTGCAATTTCTCACCTGAGCTCTCGTTAGAGTGCGCGAGAGGATGAGCAGAAGATTAGGTGTCTAGAGAAGCCCAGAGCCCCACTGTTCTTAGGCCTACAAAAGCACTTCCAAGGAAGGGTGCTGGCTAGCAACAGCTTTCAGTGCTGGCACTTTTCATCGCTGAGCAATTGCTCGACGTTTGCAATTTCTCAGCTCGTGTCTACGAGATGGAGAGATAGTGACCGTGACGTTTGGTGGCTAGAGAAGCGCAAAGCCCCAGTGTTGCTGCGCCTGTGAAAGCGCTTCCAAGGAAGGGTGCTGGCTAGCAAGAGCTTTCAGTGCTGGCACTTTTCATCTCTGAGCAATTGCTCGACCTTTGCAATTTCTCACCTGAGCTTTCTTTAGAGTGCGCGAGAGGATGAGCAGAAGATTAAGTGGCTAGAGAAGCCCAGAGCCCCACTGTTCTTAGGCCTACAAAAGCACTTCCAAGGAAGGGTGCTGGCTAGCAAGAGCTTTCAGTGCTGGCACTTTTCATCTCTGAGCAATTGCTCGACCTTTGCAATTTCTCACCTGAGCTCTCTTTAGAGTGCGCGAGAGGATGAGCAGAAGATTAGGTGGCTAGAGAAACACAGAGCCCCACTGTTCTTAGGTCTACAAAAGTGTTACCAAGGAAGGGTGCTGGCTAGCAACAGCTTTCAGTGCTGGCACTTTTCATCTCTGAGCAATTGCTCGACCTTTGCAATTTCTCAGCTCGTGTCTACGAGTCGGAGAGATAGTGACCATGACGTTTGGTGGCTAGAGAAGCGCAAAGCCCCAGTGTTGCTGCGCCTGTGAAAGCGCTTCCAAGGAAGGGTGCTGGCTAGCAACAGCTTTCAGTGCTGGCACTTTTCATCTCTGAGCAATTGCTCGACGTTTGCAATTTCTCACCTGAGCTCTCGTTAGAGTGCGCGAGAGGATGAGCAGAAGATTAGGTGGCTAGAGAAACACAGAGCCCCAGTGTTCTTAGGCCTACAGGAGCGTTTCCAAGGAAGGGTGCTGGCTAGCAACAGCTTTCAGTGCTGGCACTTTTCATCTCTGAGCAATTGCTCGATGTTTGCAATTTCTCACCTGAGCTCTCGTTAGAGTGCGCGAGAGGATGAGCAGAAGGTTAGGTGGCTAGAGAAACACAGAGCCCCAGTGTTCTTAGGCCTACAAAAGCGCATCCAAGGAAGGGTGCTGGCTAGCAACAGCTTTCAGTGCTGGCACTTTTCATCTCTGAGCAATTGCTCGACGTTTGCAATTTCTCAGCTCGTGTCTACGAGACAGAGAGAGATAGTGACCGTGACGTTTGGTGGCTAGAGAAGCGCAAAGCCCCAGTGTTGCTGCGCCTGTGAAAGCGCTTCCAAGGAAGGGTGCTGGCTAGCAAGAGCTTTCAGTGCTGGCACTTTTCATCTCTGAGCAATTGCTCGACCTTTGCAATTTCTCACCTGAGCTCTCTTTAGAGTGCGCGAGAGGATGAGCAGAAGATTAGGTGGCTAGAGAAACACAGAGCCCCACTGTTCTTAGGCCTACAAGAGCGTTTCCAAGGAAGGGTGCTGGCTAGCAATAGCTTTCAGTGCTGGCACTTTTCATCTCTGAACAATTGCTCGACCTTTGCAATTTCTCAGCTCGTGTCTACGAGACAGAGAGAGATAGTGACCGTGACGTTTGGTGGGTAGAGAAGCGCAAAGCCCCAGTGTTGCTGCGCCTGTGAAAGCGCTTCCAAGGAAGGGTGCTGGCTAGCAAGAGCTTTCAGTGCTGGCACTTTTCATCTCTGAGCAATTGCTCGACCTTTGCAATTTCTCACCTGAGCTCTCTTTAGAGTGAGCGAGAGGATGAGCAGAAGATTAGGTGGCTAGAGAAACACAGAGCCCCAGTGTTCTTAGGCCTACAAAAGCGCTTCCAAGGAAGGGTGCTGGCTAGCAACAGCTTTCAGTGCTGGCACTTTTCATCTCTGAGCAATTGCTCGACCTTTGCAATTTCTCACCTGAGCTCTCTTTAGAGTGCGCGAGAGGATGAGCAGAAGATTAGGTGGCTAGAGAAACACAGAGCCCCACTGTTCTTAGGCCTACAAAAGCGCTTCCAAGGAAGGGTGCTGGCTAGCAACAGCTTTCAGTGCTGGCACTTTTCATCTCTGAGCAATTGCTCGACCTTTGCAATTTCTCAGCTCGTGTCTACGAGTCAGAGAGATAGTGACCGTGACGTTTGGTGGCTAGAGAAGCGCAAAGCCCCAGTGTTGCTGCGCCTGTGAAAGCGCTTCCAAGGAAGGGTGCTGGCTAGCAAGAGCTTTCAGTGCTGGCACTTTTCATCTCTGAGCAATTGCTCGACCTTTGCAATTTCTCACCTGAGCTTTCTTTAGAGTGCGCGAGAGGATGAGCAGAAGATTAGGTGGCTAGAGAAGCCCAGAGCCCCACTCTTCTTAGGCCTACAAAAGCACTTCCAAGGAAGGGTGCTGGCTAGCAACAGCTTTCAGTGCTGGCACTTTTCATCTCTGAGCAATTGCTCGACGTTTGCAATTTCTCACCTGAGATCTCTTTAGAGTGCGCAAGAGGATGAGCAGAAGATTAGGTGGCTAGAGAAGCCCAGAGCCCCAGTGTTCTTAGGCCTACAAAAGCGCATCCAAGGAAGGGTGCTGGCTAGCAACAGCTTTCAGTGCTGGCACTTTTCATCTCTGAGCAATTGCTCGACCTTTGCAATTTCTCAGCTCGTGTCTACGAGACAGAGAGAGATAGTGACCGTGACGTTTGGTGGGTAGAGAAGCGCAAAGCCCCAGTGTTGCTGCGCCTGTGAAAGCGCTTCCAAGGAAGGGTGCTGGCTAGCAAGAGCTTTCAGTGCTGGCACTTTTCATCTCTGAGCAATTGCTCGACCTTTGCAATTTCTCACCTGAGCTCTCTTTAGAGTGAGCGAGAGGATGAGCAGAAGATTAGGTGGCTAGAGAAACACAGAGCCCCAGTGTTCTTAGGCCTACAAAAGCGCTTCCAAGGAAGGGTGCTGGCTAGCAACAGCTTTCAGTGCTGGCACTTTTCATCTCTGAGCAATTGCTCGACCTTTGCAATTTCTCACCTGAGCTCTCTTTAGAGTGCGCGAGAGGATGAGCAGAAGATTAGGTGGCTAGAGAAACACAGAGCCCCACTGTTCTTAGGCCTACAAAAGCGCTTCCAAGGAAGGGTGCTGGCTAGCAACAGCTTTCAGTGCTGGCACTTTTCATCTCTGAGCAATTGCTCGACCTTTGCAATTTCTCAGCTCGTGTCTACGAGTCAGAGAGATAGTGACCGTGACGTTTGGTGGCTAGAGAAGCGCAAAGCCCCAGTGTTGCTGCGCCTGTGAAAGCGCTTCCAAGGAAGGGTGCTGGCTAGCAAGAGCTTTCAGTGCTGGCACTTTTCATCTCTGAGCAATTGCTCGACCTTTGCAATTTCTCACCTGAGCTTTCTTTAGAGTGCGCGAGAGGATGAGCAGAAGATTAGGTGGCTAGAGAAGCCCAGAGCCCCACTCTTCTTAGGCCTACAAAAGCACTTCCAAGGAAGGGTGCTGGCTAGCAACAGCTTTCAGTGCTGGCACTTTTCATCTCTGAGCAATTGCTCGACGTTTGCAATTTCTCACCTGAGATCTCTTTAGAGTGCGCAAGAGGATGAGCAGAAGATTAGGTGGCTAGAGAAGCCCAGAGCCCCAGTGTTCTTAGGCCTACAAAAGCGCATCCAAGGAAGGGTGCTGGCTAGCAACAGCTTTCAGTGCTGGCACTTTTCATCTCTGAGCAATTGCTCGACCTTTGCAATTTCTCAGCTCGTGTCTACGAGACAGAGAGAGATAGTGACCGTGACGTTTGGTGGCTAGAGAAGCGCAAAGCCCCAGTGTTGCTGCGCCTGTGAAAGCGCTTCCAAGGAAGGGTGCTGGCTAGCAAGAGCTTTCAGTGCTGGCACTTTTCATCTCTGAGCAATTGCTCGACCTTTGCAATTTCTCACCTGAGCTCTCTTTAGAGTGCGCGAGAGGATGAGCAGAAGATTAGGTGGCTAGAGAAGCCCAGAGCCCCACTGTTCTTAGGCCTACAAAAGCGCTTCCAAGGAAGGGTGCTGGCTAGCAAGAGCTTTCAGTGCTGGCACTTTTCATCTCTGAGCAATTGCTCGACCTTTGCAATTTCTCAGCTCGTGTCTACGAGACAGAGAGATAGTGACCGTGACATTTGGTGGGTAGAGAAGCGCAAAGCCCCAGTGTTGCTGCGCCTGTGAAAGCTCTTCCAAGGAAGGGTGCTGGCTAGCAAGAGCTTTCAGTGCTGGCACTTTTCATCTCTGAGCAATTGCTCGACCTTTGCAATTTCTCACCTGAGCTCTCTTTAGAGTGCGCGAGAGGATGAGCAGAAGATTAGGTGGCTAGAGAAACACAGAGCCCCACTGTTCTTAGGCCTACAAGAGCGTTTCCAAGGAAGGGTGCTGGTTAGCAACAGCTTTCAGTGCTGGCACTTTTCATCTCTGAGCAATTGCTCGACGTTTGCAATTTCTCACCTGAGCTCTCTTTAGAGTGCGCGAGAGGATGAGCAGAAGATTAGGTGGGTAGAGAAACACAGAGCCCCACTGTTCTTAGGCCTACAAAAGCGCTTCCAAGGAAGGGTGCTGGCTAGCAAGAGCTTTCAGTGCTGGCACTTTTCATCTCTGAGCAATTGCTCGACGTTTGCAATTTCTCAGCTCGTGTCTACGAGACGGAGAGATAGTGACCGTGACGTTTGGTGGCTGGAGAAGCGCAAAGCCCCAGTGTTGCTGCGCCTGTGAAAGCGCTTCCAAGGAAGGGTGCTGGCTAGCAAGAGCTTTCAGTGCTGGCACTTTTCATCTCTGAGCAATTGCTCGACCTTTGCAATTTCTCACCTGAGCTTTCTTTAGAGTGCGCGAGAGGATGAGCAGAAGATTAAGTGGCTAGAGAAGCCCAGAGCCCCAGTGTTCTTAGGCCTACAAAAGCACTTCCAAGGAAGGGTGCTGGCTAGCAAGAGCTTTCAGTGCTGGCACTTTTCATCTCTGAGCAATTGCTCGACCTTTGCAATTTCTCACCTGAGCTCTCTTTAGACTGCGCGAGAGGATGAGCAGAAGATTAGGTGGCTAGAGAAGCCCAGAGCCCCACTGTTCTTAGGCCTACAAAAGCGCTTCCAAGGAAGGGTGCTGGCTAGCAACAGCTTTCAGTGCTGGCACTTTTCATCTCTGAGCAATTGCTGGACGTTTGCAATTTCTCAGCTCGTGTCTACGAGACGGAGAGATAGTGACCGTGACGTTTGGTGGCTGGAGAAGCGCAAAGCCCCAGTGTTGCTGCGCCTGTGAAAGCGCTTCCAAGGAAGGGTGCTGGCTAGCAAGAGCTTTCAGTGCTGGCACTTTTCATCTCTGAGCAATTGCTCGACCTTTGCAATTTCTCACCTGAGCTTTCTTTAGAGTGCGCGAGAGGATGAGCAGAAGATTAAGTGGCTAGAGAAGCCCAGAGCCCCACTGTTCTTAGGCCTACAAAAGCACTTCCAAGGAAGGGTGCTGGCTAGCAACAGCTTTCAGTGCTGGCACTTTTCATCTCTGAACAATTGCTCGACCTTTGCAATTTCTCACCTGAGCTCTCTTTAGACTGCGCGAGAGGATGAGCAGAAGATTAGGTGGCTAGAGAAGCCCAGAGCCCCACTGTTCTTAGGCCTACAAAAGCGCTTCCAAGGAAGGGTGCTGGCTAGCAACAGCTTTCAGTGCTGGCACTTTTCATCTCTGAGCAATTGCTCGACCTTTGCAATTTCTCAGCTCGTGTCTACGAGTCAGAGAGATAGTGACCGTGACGTTTGGTGGCTAGAGAAGCGCAAAGCCCCAGTGTTGCTGCGCCTGTGAAAGCGCTTCCAAGGAAGGGTGCTGGCTAGCAACAGCTTTCAGTGCTGGCACTTTTCATCTCTGAGCAATTGCTCGACCTTTGCAATTTCTCACCTGAGCTCTCTTTAGAGTGCGCGAGAGGATGAGCAGAAGATGAGGTGGCTAGAGAAGCCCAGAGCCCCACTCTTCTTAGGCCTACAAAAGCACTTCCAAGGAAGGGTGCTGGCTAGCAACAGCTTTCAGTGCTGGCACTTTTCATCTCTGAACAATTGCTCAACGTTTGCAATTTCTCACCTCAGCTCTCGTTAGAGTGCGCGAGAGGATGAGCAGAAGATTAGGTGGCTAGAGAAACACAGAGCCCCTGTGTTCTAAAGGCTACAAGAGCGTTTCCAAGGAAGGGTGCTGGCTAGCAAGAGCTTTCAGTGCTGGCACTTTTCATCGCTGAGCAATTGCTCGACCTTTGCAATCTCTCAGCTCGTGTCTACGAGACGGAGAGATAGTGACCGTGACATTTGGTGGCTAGAGAAGCGCAAAGCCCCAGTGTTGCTGCGCCTGTGAAAGCTCTTCCAAGGAAGGGTGCTGGCTAGCAACAGCTTTCAGTGCTGGCACTTTTCATCTCTGAGCAATTGCTCGACGTTTGCAATTTCTCACTTGATCTCTCTTTAGAGTGCGCGAGAGGATGAGCAGAAGATTAGGTGGCTAGAGAAGCCCAGAGCCCTTGTGTTCTAAGGGCTACAAAAGCACTTCCAAGGAAGGGTGCTGGCTAGCAACAGCTTTCAGTGCTGGCACTTTTCATCTCTGAGCAATTGCTCGACGTTTGCAATTTCTCAGCTCGTGTCTACGAGACAGAGAGAGATGGTGACCGTGACGTTTGGTGGGTAGAGAAGCGCAAAGCCCCAGTGTTACTGCGCCTGTGAAAGCGCTTCCAAGGAAGGGTGCTGGCTAGCAACAGCTTTCAGTGCTGGCACTTTTCATCTCTGAGCAATTGCTCGACCTTTGCAATTTCTCACCTGAGCTCTCTTTAGAGTGCGCGAGAGGATGAGCAGAAGATTAGGTGGCTAGAGAAACACAGAGCCCCAGTGTTCTTAGGCCTACAAAAGCGCTTCCAAGGAAGGGTGCTGGCTAGCAAGAGCTTTCAGTGCTGGCACTTTTCATCTCTGAGCAATTGCTCGACGTTTGCAATTTCTCAGCTCGTGTCTACGAGACAGAGAGAGATAGTGACGGTGACGTTTGGTGGGTAGAGAAGCGCAAAGCCCCAGTGTTGCTGCGCCTGTGAAAGCGCTTCCAAGGAAGGGTGCTGGCTAGCAACAGCTTTCAGTGCTGGCACTTTTCATCTCTGAGCAATTGCTCGACCTTTGCAATTTCTCACCTGAGCTCTCTTTAGACTGCGCGAGAGGATGAGCAGAAGATTAGGTGGCTAGAGAAACACAGAGCCCCACTGTTCTTAGGCCTACAAAAGCGCTTCCAAGGAAGGGTGCTGGCTAGCAACAGCTTTCAGTGCTGGCACTTTTCATCTCTGAGCAATTGCTCGACCTTTGCAATTTCTCAGCTCGTGTCTACGAGTCAGAGAGGTAGTGACCGTGACGTTTGGTGGCTAGAGAAGCGCAAAGCCCCAGTGTTGCTGCGCCTGTGAAAGCGCTTCCAAGGAAGGGTGCTGGCTAGCAAGAGCTTTCAGTGCTGGCACTTTTCATCTCTGAGCAATTGCTCGACCTTTGCAATTTCTCACCTGAGCTTTCTTTAGAGTGCGCGAGAGGATGAGCAGAAGATTAAGTGGCTAGAGAAGCCCAGAGCCCCACTGTTCTTAGGCCTACAAAAGCACTTCCAAGGAAGGGTGCTGGCTAGCAACAGCTTTCAGTGCTGGCACTTTTCATCTCTGAGCAATTGCTCGACGTTTGCAATTTCTCACCTGAGCTCTCTTTAGAGTGCGCGAGAGGATGAGCAGAAGATTAGGTGGCTAGAGAAACACAGAGCCCCAGTGTTCTTAGGCCTACAAAAGCGCATCCAAGGAAGGGTGCTGGCTAGCAAGAGCTTTCAGTGCTGGCACTTTTCATCTCTGAGCAATTGCTCGACCTTTGCAATTTCTCAGCTCGTGTCTACGAGTCAGAGAGATAGTGACCGTGACGTTTGTTGGGTAGAGAAGCGCAAAGCCCCAGTGTTGCTGCGCCTGTGAAAGCGCTTCCAAGGAAGGGTGCTGGCTAGCAAGAGCTTTCAGTGCTGGCACTTTTCATCTCTGAGCAATTGCTCGACCTTTGCAATTTCTCACCTGAGCTCTCTTTAGAGTGCGCGAGAGGATGAGCAGAAGATTAGGTGGCTAGAGAAGCCCAGAGCCCGACTGTTCTTAGGCCTACAAAAGCGCTTCCAAGGAAGGGTGCTGGCTAGCAACAGCTTTCAGTGCTGGCACTTTTCATCTCTGAGCAATTGCTCGACCTTTGCAATTTCTCAGCTCGTGTCTACGAGACAGAGAGAGATAGTGACCGTGACGTTTGGTGGGTAGAGAAGCGCAAAGCCCCAGTGTTACTGCGCCTGTGAAAGCGCTTCCAAGGAAGGGTGCTGGCTAGCAACAGCTTTCAGTGCTGGCACTTTTCATCTCTGAGCAATTGCTCGACCTTTGCAGTTTCTCACCTGAGCTCTCTTTAGACTGCGCGAGAGGATGAGCAGAAGATTAGGTGGCTAGAGAAACACAGAGCCCCACTGTTCTTAGGCCTACAAAAGCGCTTCCAAGGAAGGGTGCTGGCTAGCAAGAGCTTTCAGTGCTGGCACTTTTCTTCTCTGAGCAATTGCTCGACCTTTGCAATTTCTCAGCTCGTGTCTACGAGACGGAGAGATAGTGACCGTGACGTTTGGTGGCTAGAGAAGCGCAAAGCCCCAGTGTTGCTGCGCCTGTGAAAGCGCTTCCAAGGAAGGGTGCTGGCTAGCAACAGCTTTCAGTGCTGGCACTTTTCATCTCTGAGCAATTGCTCGACCTTTGCAATTTCTCACCTGAGCTTTCTTTAGAGTGCGCGAGAGGATGAGCAGAAGATTAGGTGGCTAGAGAAGCCCAGAGCCCCAGTGTTCTTAGTCCTACAAAAGCACTTCCAAGGAAGGGTGCTGGCTAGCAACAGCTTTCAGTGCTGGCACTTTTCATCTCTGAGCAATTGCTCGACCTTTGCAATTTCTCACCTGAGCTCTCTTTAGAGTGCGCGAGAGGATGAGCAGAAGATTAGGTGGCTAGAGAAACACAGAGCCCCAGTGTTCTTAGGCCTACAAGAGCGTTTCCAAGGAAGGGTGCTGGCTAGCAAGAGCTTTCAGTGCTGGCACTTTTCATCGCTGAGCAATTGCTCGACGTTTGCAATTTCTCAGCTCGTGTCTACGAGACGGAGAGATAGTGACCGTGACATTTGGTGGCTAGAGAAGCGCAAAGCCCCAGTGTTACTGCGCCTGTGAAAGCGCTTCCAAGGAAGGGTGCTGGCTAGCAAGAGCTTTCAGTGCTGGCACTTTTCCTCTCTGAGCAATTGCTCGACCTTTGCAATTTCTCACCTGAGCTCTCTTTAGAGTGCGCGAGAGGATGAGCAGAAGATTAGGTGGCTAGAGAAGCCCAGAGCCCCACTCTTCTTAGGCCTACAAGAGCGTTTCCAAGGAAGGGTGCTGGTTAGCAACAGCTTTCAGTGCTGGCACTTTTCATCTCTGAGCAATTGCTCGACGTTTGCAATTTCTCACCTGAGCTCTCTTTAGACTGCGCGAGAGGATGAGCAGAAGATTAGGTGGCTAGGGAAACACAGAGCCCCACTGTTCTTAGGCCTACAAAAGCGCTTCCAAGGAAGGGTGCTGGCTAGCAACAGCTTTCAGTGCTGGCACTTTTCATCTCTGAGCAATTGCTCGACCTTTGCAATTTCTCAGCTCGTGTCTACGAGACGGAGAGATAGTGACCGTGACATTTGGTGCGTAGAGAAGCGCAAAGCCCCAGTGTTGCTGCGCCTCTGAAAGCGCTTCCAAGGAAGGGTGCTGGCTAGCAAGAGCTTTCAGTGCTGGCACTTTTCATCTCTGAGCAATTGCTCGACCTTTGCAATTTCTCACCTGAGCTTTCTTTAGAGTGCGCGAGAGGATGAGCAGAAGATTAAGTGGCTAGAGAAGCCCAGAGCCCCAGTGTTCTTAGGCCTACAAAAGCACTTCCAAGGAAGGGTGCTGGCTAGCAAGAGCTTTCAGTGCTGGCACTTTTCATCTCTGAGCAATTGCTCGACCTTTGCAATTTCTCACCTGAGCTCTCTTTAGACTGCGCGAGAGGATGAGCAGAAGATTAGGTGGCTAGAGAAGCCCAGAGCCCCACTGTTCTTAGGCCTACAAAAGCGCTTCCAAGGAAGGGTGCTGGCTAGCAACAGCTTTCAGTGCTGGCACTTTTCATCTCTGAGCAATTGCTCGACGTTTGCAATTTCTCAGCTCGTGTCTACGAGCCAGAGAGATAGTGACCGTGACGTTTGGTGGCTGGAGAAGCGCAAAGCCCCAGTGTTGCTGCGCCTGTGAAAGCGCTTCCAAGGAAGGGTGCTGGCTAGCAAGAGCTTTCAGTGCTGGCACTTTTCATCTCTGAGCAATTGCTCGACCTTTGCAATTTCTCACCTGAGCTTTCTTTAGAGTGCGCGAGAGGATGAGCAGAAGATTAAGTGGCTAGAGAAGCCCAGAGCCCCACTGTTCTTAGGCCTACAAAAGCACTTCCAAGGAAGGGTGCTGGCTAGCAACAGCTTTCAGTGCTGGCACTTTTCATCTCTGAACAATTGCTCGACCTTTGCAATTTCTCACCTGAGCTCTCTTTAGAGTGCGCGAGAGGATGAGCAGAAGATTAGGTGGCTAGAGAAGCCCAGAGCCCCAGTGTTCTTAGGCCTACAAAAGCGCTTCCAAGGAAGGGTGCTGGCTAGCAACAGCTTTCAGTGCTGGCACTTTTCATCTCTGAGCAATTGCTCGACCTTTGCAATTTCTCAGCTCGTGTCTACGAGTCAGAGAGATAGTGACCGTGACGTTTGGTGGGTAGAGAAGCGCAAAGCCCCAGTGTTGCTGCGCCTGTGAAAGCGCTTCCAAGGAAGGGTGCTGGCTAGCAAGAGCTTTCAGTGCTGGCACTTTTCATCTCTGAGCAATTGCTGGACGTTTGCAATTTCTCACCTGAGCTCTCTTTAGAGTGCGCGAGAGGATGAGCAGAAGATGAGGTGGCTAGGGAAACACAGAGCCCCACTCTTCTTAGGCCTACAACAGCACTTCCAAGGAAGGGTGCTGGCTAGCAACAGCTTTCAGTGCTGGCACTTTTCATCTCTGAGCAATTGCTCGACCTTTGCAATTTCTCACCTGAGCTCTCTTTAGAGTGCGCGAGAGGATGAGCAGAAGATTAGGTGGCTAGAGAAGCCCAGAGCCCCACTGTTCTTAGGCCTACAAAAGCGCTTCCAAGGAAGGGTGCTGGCTAGCAACAGCTTTCAGTGCTGGCACTTTTCATCTCTGAGCAATTGCTCGACCTTTGCAATTTCTCAGCTCGTGTCTACGAGACAGAGAGATAGTGACCGTGACGTTTGGTGGCTAGAGAAGCGCAAAGCCCCAGTGTTGCTGCGCCTGTGAAAGCGCTTCCAAGGAAGGGTGCTGGCTAGCAACAGCTTTCAGTGCTGGCACTTTTCATCTCTGAGCAATTGCTCGACCTTTGCAATTTCTCACCTGAGCTCTCTTTAGAGTGCGCGAGAGGATGAGCAGAAGATTAGGTGGCTAGAGAAGCCCAGAGCCCCACTGTTCTTAGGCCTACAAAAGCGCTTCCAAGGAAGGGTGCTGGCTAGCAACAGCTTTCAGTGCTGGCACTTTTCATCTCTGAGCAATTGCTCGACCTTTGCAATTTCTCAGCTCGTGTCTACGAGCCAGAGAGATAGTGACCGTGACGTTTGGTGGGTAGAGAAGCGCAAAGCCCCAGTGTTGCTGCGCCTGTGAAAGCGCTTCCAAGGAAGGGTGCTGGCTAGCAACAGCTTTCAGTGCTGGCACTTTTCATCTCTGAGCAATTGCTCGACCTTTGCAATTTCTCACCTGAGCTCTCTTTAGAGTGCGCAAGAGGATGAGCAGAAGATGAGGTGGCTAGAGAAGCCCAGAGCCCCACTCTTCTTAGGCCTACAACAGCACTTCCAAGGAAGGGTGCTGGCTAGCAACAGCTTTCAGTGCTGGCACTTTTCATCTCTGAACAATTGCTCAACGTTTGCAATTTCTCACCTCAGCTCTCGTTAGAGTGCGCGAGAGGATGAGCAGAAGATTAGGTGGCTAGAGAAACACAGAGCCCCTGTGTTCTAAAGGCTACAAGAGCGTTTCCAAGGAAGGGTGCCGGCTAGCAAGAGCTTTCAGTGCTGGCACTTTTCATCGCTGAGCAATTGCTCGACCTTTGCAATCTCTCAGCTCGTGTCTACGAGACGGAGAGATAGTGACCGTGACATTTGGTGGCTAGAGAAGCGCAAAGCCCCAGTGTTGCTGCGCCTGTGAAAGCTCTTCCAAGGAAGGGTGCTGGCTAGCAAGAGCTTTCAGTGCTGGCACTTTTCATCTCTGAGCAATTGCTCGACGTTTGCAATTTCTCACTTGATCTCTCTTTAGAGTGCGCGAGAGGATGAGCAGAAGATTAGGTGGCTAGAGAAGCCCAGAGCCCTTGTGTTCTAAGGGCTACAAAAGCACTTCCAAGGAAGGGTGCTGGCTAGCAACAGCTTTCAGTGCTGGCACTTTTCATCTCTGAGCAATTGCTCGACGTTTGCAATTTCTCAGCTCGTGTCTACGAGACAGAGAGAGATGGTGACCGTGACGTTTGGTGGGTAGAGAAGCGCAAAGCCCCAGTGTTACTGCGCCTGTGAAAGCGCTTCCAAGGAAGGGTGCTGGCTAGCAACAGCTTTCAGTGCTGGCACTTTTCATCTCTGAGCAATTGCTCGACCTTTGCAATTTCTCACCTGAGCTCTCTTTAGAGTGCGCGAGAGGATGAGCAGAAGATTAGGTGGCTAGAGAAACACAGAGCCCCACTGTTCTTAGGCCTACAAAAGCGCTTCCAAGGAAGGGTGCTGGCTAGCAAGAGCTTTCAGTGCTGGCACTTTTCATCTCTGAGCAATTGCTCGACGTTTGCAATTTCTCAGCTCGTGTCTACGAGACAGAGAGAGATAGTGACCGTGACCTTTGGTGGGTAGAGAAGCGCAAAGCCCCAGTGTTGCTGCGCCTGTGAAAGCGCTTCCAAGGAAGGGTGCTGGCTAGCAAGAGCTTTCAGTGCTGGCACTTTTCATCTCTGAGCAATTGCTCGACCTTTGCAATTTCTCACCTGAGCTCTCTTTAGACTGCGCGAGAGGATGAGCAGAAGATTAGGTGGCTAGAGAAACACAGAGCCCCACTGTTCTTAGGCCTACAAAAGCGCTTCCAAGGAAGGGTGCTGGCTAGCAACAGCTTTCAGTGCTGGCACTTTTCATCTCTGAGCAATTGCTCGACCTTTGCAATTTCTCAGCTCGTGTCTACGAGTCAGAGAGGTAGTGACCGTGACGTTTGGTGGCTAGAGAAGCGCAAAGCCCCAGTGTTGCTGCGCCTGTGAAAGCGCTTCCAAGGAAGGGTGCTGGCTAGCAAGAGCTTTCAGTGCTGGCACTTTTCATCTCTGAGCAATTGCTGGACGTTTGCAATTTCTCACCTGAGCTTTCTTTAGAGTGCGCGAGAGGATGAGCAGAAGATTAAGTGGCTAGAGAAACACAGAGCCCCACTGTTCTTAGGCCTACAAAAGCACTTCCAAGGAAGGGTGCTGGCTAGCAACAGCTTTCAGTGCTGGCACTTTTCATCTCTGAGCAATTGCTCGACGTTTGCAATTTCTCACCTGAGCTCTCTTTAGAGTGCGCGAGAGGATGAGCAGAAGATTAGGTGGCTAGAGAAACACAGAGCCCTTGTGTTCTAAGGGCTACAAAAGCACTTCCAAGGAAGGGTGCTGGCTAGCAACAGCTTTCAGTGCTGGCACTTTTCATCTCTGAGCAATTGCTCGACCTTTGCAATTTCTCAGCTCGTGTCTACGAGTCGGAGAGATAGTGACCATGACGTTTGGTGGCTAGAGAAGCGCAAAGCCCCAGTGTTGCTGCGCCTGTGAAAGCGCTTCCAAGGAAGGGTGCTGGCTAGCAAGAGCTTTCAGTGCTGGCACTTTTCATCTCTGAGCAATTGCTGGACGTTTGCAATTTCTCACCTGAGCTTTCTTTAGAGTGCGCGAGAGGATGAGCAGAAGATTAAGTGGCTAGAGAAGCCCAGAGCCCCAGTGTTCTTAGGCCTACAAAAGCACTTCCAAGGAAGGGTGCTGGCTAGCAACAGCTTTCAGTGCTGGCACTTTTCATCTCTGAGCAATTGCTCGACGTTTGCAATTTCTCACCTGAGCTCTCTTTAGAGTGCGCGAGAGGATGAGCAGAAGATTAGGTGGCTAGAGAAACACAGAGCCCTTGTGTTCTAAGGGCTACAAAAGCACTTCCAAGGAAGGGTGCTGGCTAGCAACAGCTTTCAGTGCTGGCACTTTTCTTCTCTGAGCAATTGCTCGACCTTTGCAATTTCTCAGCTCGTGTCTACGAGTCAGAGAGGTAGTGACCGTGACGTTTGGTGGCTAGAGAAGCGCAAAGCCCCAGTGTTGCTGCGCCTGTGAAAGCGCTTCCAAGGAAGGGTGCTGGCTAGCAAGAGCTTTCAGTGCTGGCACTTTTCATCTCTGAGCAATTGCTGGACGTTTGCAATTTCTCACCTGAGCTTTCTTTAGAGTGCGCGAGAGGATGAGCAGAAGATTAAGTGGCTAGAGAAGCCCAGAGCCCCAGTGTTCTTAGGCCTACAAAAGCACTTCCAAGGAAGGGTGCTGGCTAGCAACAGCTTTCAGTGCTGGCACTTTTCATCTCTGAGCAATTGCTCGACGTTTGCAATTTCTCACCTGAGCTCTCTTTAGAGTGCGCGAGAGGATGAGCAGAAGATTAGGTGGCTAGAGAAACACAGAGCCCTTGTGTTCTAAGGGCTACAAAAGCACTTCCAAGGAAGGGTGCTGGCTAGCAACAGCTTTCAGTGCTGGCACTTTTCATCTCTGAGCAATTGCTCGACGTTTGCAATTTCTCAGCTCGTGTCTACGAGACAGAGAGAGATGGTGACCGTGACGTTTGGTGGGTAGAGAAGCGCAAAGCCCCAGTGTTACTGCGCCTGTGAAAGCGCTTCCAAGGAAGGGTGCTGGCTAGCAAGAGCTTTCAGTGCTGGCACTTTTCATCTCTGAGCAATTGCTCGACCTTTGCAATTTCTCACCTGAGCTCTCTTTAGAGTGCGCGAGAGGATGAGCAGAAGATTAGGTGGCTAGAGAAGCCCAGAGCCCCAGTGTTCTTAGGCCTACAAAAGCGTTTCCAAGGAAGGGTGCTGGCTAGCAACAGCTTTCAGTGCTGGCACTTTTCATCTCTGAGCAATTGCTCGACCTTTGCAATCTCTCAGCTCGTGTCTACGAGACAGAGAGAGATAGTGACCGTGACGTTTGGTGGGTAGAGAAGCGCAAAGCCCCAGTGTTACTGCGCCTGTGAAGGCGCTTCCAAGGAAGGGTGCTGGCTAGCAAGAGCTTTCAGTGCTGGCACTTTTCATCTCTGAGCAATTGCTCGACCTTTGCAGTTTCTCACCTGAGCTCTCTTTAGACTGCGCGAGAGGATGAGCAGAAGATTAGGTGGCTAGAGAAACACAGAGCCCCAGTGTTCTTAGGCCTACAAAAGCGCTTCCAAGGAAGGGTGCTGGCTAGCAACAGCTTTCAGTGCTGGCACTTTTCATCTCTGAGCAATTGCTCGATGTTTGCAATTTCTCAGCTCGTGTCTACGAGACGGAGAGATAGTGACCGTGACGTTTGGTGGCTAGAGAAGCGCAAAGCCCCAGTGTTGCTGCGCCTGTGAAAGCGCTTCCAAGGAAGGGTGCTGGCTAGCAACAGCTTTCAGTGCTGGCACTTTTCATCTCTGAGCAATTGCTCGACCTTTGCAATTTCTCACCTGAGCTTTCTTTAGAGTGCGCGAGAGGATGAGCAGAAGATTAGGTGGCTAGAGAAGCCCAGAGCCCCAGTGTTCTTAGTCCTACAAAAGCACTTCCAAGGAAGGGTGCTGGCTAGCAACAGCTTTCAGTGCTGGCACTTTTCATCTCTGAGCAATTGCTCGACCTTTGCAATTTCTCACCTGAGCTCTCTTTAGAGTGCGCGAGAGGATGAGCAGAAGATTAGGTGGCTAGAGAAACACAGAGCCCCAGTGTTCTTAGGCCTACAAGAGCGTTTCCAAGGAAGGGTGCTGGCTAGCAACAGCTTTCAGTGCTGGCACTTTTCATCGCTGAGCAATTGCTCGACGTTTGCAATTTCTCAGCTCGTGTCTACGAGACGGAGAGATAGTGACCGTGACATTTGGTGGCTAGAGAAGCGCAAAGCCCCAGTGTTACTGCGCCTGTGAAAGCGCTTCCAAGGAAGGGTGCTGGCTAGCAAGAGCTTTCAGTGCTGGCACTTTTCCTCTCTGAGCAATTGCTCGACCTTTGCAATTTCTCACCTGAGCTCTCTTTAGAGTGCGCAAGAGGATGAGCAGAAGATTAGGTGGCTAGAGAAGCCCAGAGCCCCACTCTTCTTAAGCCTACAAGAGCGTTTCCAAGGAAGGGTGCTGGTTAGCAACAGCTTTCAGTGCTGGCACTTTTCATCTCTGAGCAATTGCTCGACGTTTGCAATTTCTCACCTGAGCTCTCTTTAGACTGCGCGAGAGGATGAGCAGAAGATTAGGTGGCTAGAGAAACACAGAGCCCCACTGTTCTTAGGCCTACAAAAGCGCTTCCAAGGAAGGGTGCTGGCTAGCAACAGCTTTCAGTGCTGGCACTTTTCATCTCTGAGCAATTGCTCGACCTTTGCAATTTCTCAGCTCGTGTCTACGAGACGGAGAGATAGTGACCGTGACATTTGGTGCGTAGAGAAGCGCAAAGCCCCAGTGTTGCTGCGCCTGTGAAAGCGCTTCCAAGGAAGGGTGCTGGATAGCAAGAGCTTTCAGTGCTGGCACTTTTCATCTCTGAGCAATTGCTCGACCTTTGCAATTTCTCACCTGAGCTTTCTTTAGAGTGCGCGAGAGGATGAGCAGAAGATTAAGTGGCTAGAGAAGCCCAGAGCCCCACTCTTCTTAGGCCTACAAAAGCACTTCCATGGAAGGGTGCTGGCTAGCAAGAGCTTTCAGTGCTGGCACTTTTCATCTCTGAGCAATTGCTCGACCTTTGCAATTTCTCTCCTGAGCTCTCTTTAGAGTGCGCGAGAGGATGAGCAGAAGATTAGGTGGCTAGAGAAGCCCAGAGCCCCACTGTTCTTAGGCCTACAAAAGCGCTTCCAAGGAAGGGTGCTGGCTAGCAACAGCTTTCAGTGCTGGCACTTTTCATCTCTGAGCAATTGCTCGACCTTTGCAATTTCTCAGCTCGTGTCTACGAGACGGAGAGATAGTGACCGTGACGTTTGGTGGCTGGAGAAGCGCAAAGCCCCAGTGTTGCTGCGCCTCTGAAAGCGCTTCCAAGGAAGGGTGCTGGCTAGCAAGAGCTTTCAGTGCTGGCACTTTTCATCTCTGAGCAATTGCTCGACCTTTGCAATTTCTCACCTGAGCTTTCTTTAGAGTGCGCGAGAGGATGAGCAGAAGATTAAGTGGCTAGAGAAGCCCAGAGCCCCACTGTTCTTAGGCCTACAAAAGCACTTCCAAGGAAGGGTGCTGGCTAGCAACAGCTTTCAGTGCTGGCACTTTTCATCTCTGAACAATTGCTCGACCTTTGCAATTTCTCACCTGAGCTCTCTTTAGAGTGCGCGAGAGGATGAGCAGAAGATTAGGTGGCTAGAGAAGCCCAGAGCCCCAGTGTTCTTAGGCCTACAAAAGCGCTTCCAAGGAAGGGTGCTGGCTAGCAACAGCTTTCAGTGCTGGCACTTTTCATCTCTGAGCAATTGCTCGACGTTTGCAATTTCTCAGCTCGTGTCTACGAGTCAGAGAGATAGTGACCGTGACGTTTGGTTGGTAGAGAAGCGCAAAGCCCCAGTGTTGCTGCGCCTGTGAAAGCGCTTCCAAGGAAGGGTGCTGGCTAGCAAGAGCTTTCAGTGCTGGCACTTTTCATCTCTGAGCAATTGCTCGACCTTTGCAATTTCTCACCTGAGCTCTCTTTAGAGTGCGCGAGAGGATGAGCAGAAGATGAGGTGGCTAGAGAAGCCCAGAGCCCCACTCTTCTTAGGCCTACAGGAGCGTTTCCAAGGAAGGGTGCTGGCTAGCAACAGCTTTCAGTGCTGGCACTTTTCATCTCTGAGCAATTGCTCGACGTTTGCAATTTCTCACCTGAGCTCTCTTTAGAGTGCGCGAGAGGATGAGCAGAAGATTAGGTGGCTAGAGAAGCCCAGAGCCCCACTGTTCTTAGGCCTACAAAAGCGCTTCCAAGGAAGGGTGCTGGCTAGCAACAGCTTTCAGTGCTGGCACTTTTCATCTCTGAGCAATTGCTCGACCTTTGCAATTTCTCAGCTCGTGTCTACGAGTCAGAGAGATAGTGACCGTGACGTTTGGTGGGTAGAGAAGCGCAAAGCCCCAGTGTTGCTGCGCCTGTGAAAGCGCTTCCAAGGAAGGGTGCTGGCTAGCAACAGCTTTCAGTGCTGGCACTTTTCATCTCTGAGCAATTGCTCGACCTTTGCAATTTCTCACCTGAGCTCTCTTTAGAGTGCGCGAGAGGATGAGCAGAAGATGAGGTGGCTAGAGAAGCCCAGAGCCCCACTCTTCTTAGGCCTACAACAGCACTTCCAAGGAAGGGTGCTGGCTAGCAACAGCTTTCAGTGCTGGCACTTTTCATCTCTGAACAATTGCTCAACGTTTGCAATTTCTCACCTCAGCTCTCGTTAGAGTGCGCGAGAGGATGAGCAGAAGATTAGGTGGCTAGAGAAACACAGAGCCCCTGTGTTCTAAAGGCTACAAGAGCGTTTCCAAGGAAGGGTGCCGGCTAGCAAGAGCTTTCAGTGCTGGCACTTTTCATCGCTGAGCAATTGCTCGACCTTTGCAATCTCTCAGCTCGTGTCTATGAGACGGAGAGATAGTGACCGTGATGTTTGGTGGCTAGAGAAGCGCAAAGCCCCAGTGTTGCTGCGCCTGTGAAAGCTCTTCCAAGGAAGGGTGCTGGCTAGCAAGAGCTTTCAGTGCTGGCACTTTTCATCTCTGAGCAATTGCTCGACGTTTGCAATTTCTCACTTGATCTCTCTTTAGAGTGCGCGAGAGGATGAGCAGAAGATTAGGTGGCTAGAGAAGCCCAGAGCCCTTGTGTTCTAAGGGCTACAAAAGCACTTCCAAGGAAGGGTGCTGGCTAGCAACAGCTTTCAGTGCTGGCACTTTTCATCTCTGAGCAATTGCTCGACGTTTGCAATTTCTCAGCTCGTGTCTACGAGACAGAGAGAGATGGTGACCGTGACGTTTGGTGGGTAGAGAAGCGCAAAGCCCCAGTGTTACTGCGCCTGTGAAAGCGCTTCCAAGGAAGGGTGCTGGCTAGCAACAGCTTTCAGTGCTGGCACTTTTCATCTCTGAGCAATTGCTCGACCTTTGCAATTTCTCACCTGAGCTCTCTTTAGAGTGCGCGAGAGGATGAGCAGAAGATTAGGTGGCTAGAGAAGCCCAGAGCCCCACTGTTCTTAGGCCTACAAAAGCGCTTCCAAGGAAGGGTGCTGGCTAGCAACAGCTTTCAGTGCTGGCACTTTTCATCTCTGAGCAATTGCTCGACCTTTGCAATTTCTCAGCTCGTGTCTACGAGTCAGAGAGATAGTGACCGTGACGTTTGGTGGGTAGAGAAGCGCAAAGCCCCAGTGTTGCTGCGCCTGTGAAAGCGCTTCCAAGGAAGGGTGCTGGCTAGCAACAGCTTTCAGTGCTGGCACTTTTCATCTCTGAGCAATTGCTCGACCTTTGCAATTTCTCACCTGAGCTCTCTTTAGACTGCGCGAGAGGATGAGCAGAAGATGAGGTGGCTAGAGAAGCCCAGAGCCCCACTCTTCTTAGGCCTACAACAGCACTTCCAAGGAAGGGTGCTGGCTAGCAACAGCTTTCAGTGCTGGCACTTTTCATCTCTGAACAATTGCTCAACGTTTGCAATTTCTCACCTCAGCTCTCGTTAGAGTGCGCGAGAGGATGAGCAGAAGATTAGGTGGCTAGAGAAACACAGAGCCCCTGTGTTCTAAAGGCTACAAGAGCGTTTCCAAGGAAGGGTGCCGGCTAGCAAGAGCTTTCAGTGCTGGCACTTTTCATCGCTGAGCAATTGCTCGACCTTTGCAATCTCTCAGCTCGTGTCTATGAGACGGAGAGATAGTGACCGTGATGTTTGGTGGCTAGAGAAGCGCAAAGCCCCAGTGTTGCTGCGCCTGTGAAAGCTCTTCCAAGGAAGGGTGCTGGCTAGCAAGAGCTTTCAGTGCTGGCACTTTTCATCTCTGAGCAATTGCTCGACGTTTGCAATTTCTCACTTGATCTCTCTTTAGAGTGCGCGAGAGGATGAGCAGAAGATTAGGTGGCTAGAGAAGCCCAGAGCCCTTGTGTTCTAAGGGCTACAAAAGCACTTCCAAGGAAGGGTGCTGGCTAGCAACAGCTTTCAGTGCTGGCACTTTTCATCTCTGAGCAATTGCTCGACGTTTGCAATTTCTCAGCTCGTGTCTACGAGACAGAGAGAGATGGTGACCGTGACGTTTGGTGGGTAGAGAAGCGCAAAGCCCCAGTGTTACTGCGCCTGTGAAAGCGCTTCCAAGGAAGGGTGCTGGCTAGCAACAGCTTTCAGTGCTGGCACTTTTCATCTCTGAGCAATTGCTCGACCTTTGCAATTTCTCACCTGAGCTCTCTTTAGAGTGCGCGAGAGGATGAGCAGAAGATTAGGTGGCTAGAGAAACACAGAGCCCCAGTGTTCTTAGGCCTACAAAAGCGCTTCCAAGGAAGGGTGCTGGCTAGCAAGAGCTTTCAGTGCTGGCACTTTTCATCTCTGAGCAATTGCTCGACCTTTGCAATTTCTCAGCTCGTGTCTACGAGTCAGAGAGGTAGTGACCGTGACGTTTGGTGGCTAGAGAAGCGCAAAGCCCCAGTGTTGCTGCGCCTGTGAAAGCGCTTCCAAGGAAGGGTGCTGGCTAGCAAGAGCTTTCAGTGCTGGCACTTTTCATCTCTGAGCAATTGCTCGACGTTTGCAATTTCTCACCTGAGCTTTCTTTAGAGTGCGCGAGAGGATGAGCAGAAGATTAGGTGGCTAGAGAAACACAGAGCCCCAGTGTTCTTAGGCCTACAGGAGCGTTTCCAAGGAAGGGTGCTGGCTAGCAAGAGCTTTCAGTGCTGGCACTTTTCATCTCTGAGCAATTGCTCGACGTTTGCAATTTCTCACCTGAGCTCTCTTTAGAGTGCGCGAGAGGATGAGCAGAAGATTAGGTGGCTAGAGAAACACAGAGCCCCAGTGTTCTTAGGCCTACAAAAGCGCATCCAAGGAAGGGTGCTGGCTAGCAAGAGCTTTCAGTGCTGGCACTTTTCATCTCTGAGCAATTGCTCGACCTTTGCAATTTCTCAGCTCGTGTCTACGAGTCAGAGAGATAGTGACCGTGACGTTTGTTGGGTAGAGAAGCGCAAAGCCCCAGTGTTGCTGCGCCTGTGAAAGCGCTTCCAAGGAAGGGTGCTGGCTAGCAAGAGCTTTCAGTGCTGGCACTTTTCATCTCTGAGCAATTGCTCGACCTTTGCAATTTCTCACCTGAGCTCTCTTTAGAGTGCGCGAGAGGATGAGCAGAAGATTAGGTGGCTAGAGAAGCCCAGAGCCCCAGTGTTCTTAGGCCTACAAAAGCGTTTCCAAGGAAGGGTGCTGGCTAGCAACAGCTTTCAGTGCTGGCACTTTTCATCTCTGAGCAATTGCTCGACGTTTGCAATCTCTCAGCTCGTGTCTACGAGACAGAGAGAGATAGTGACCGTGACGTTTGGTGGGTAGAGAAGCGCAAAGCCCCAGTGTTACTGCGCCTGTGAAGGCGCTTCCAAGGAAGGGTGCTGGCTAGCAAGAGCTTTCAGTGCTGGCACTTTTCATCTCTGAGCAATTGCTCGACCTTTGCAGTTTCTCACCTGAGCTCTCTTTAGACTGCGCGAGAGGATGAGCAGAAGATTAGGTGGCTAGAGAAACACAGAGCCCCACTGTTCTTAGGCCTACAAAAGCGCTTCCAAGGAAGGGTGCTGGCTAGCAACAGCTTTCAGTGCTGTCACTTTTCATCTCTGAGCAATTGCTCGACCTTTGCAATTTCTCAGCTCGTGTCTACGAGACGGAGAGATAGTGACCGTGACGTTTGGTGGGTAGAGAAGCGCAAAGCCCCAGTGTTGCTGCGCCTGTGAAAGCGCTTCCAAGGAAGGGTGCTGGCTAGCAACAGCTTTCAGTGCTGGCACTTTTCATCTCTGAGCAATTGCTCGACCTTTGCAATTTCTCACCTGAGCTTTCTTTAGAGTGCGCGAGAGGATGAGCAGAAGATTAGGTGGCTAGAGAAACACAGAGCCCCAGTGTTCTTAGGCCTACAAAAGCACTTCCAAGGAAGGGTGCTGGCTAGCAACAGCTTTCAGTGCTGGCACTTTTCATCTCTGAGCAATTGCTCGACCTTTGCAATTTCTCACCTGAGCTCTCTTTAGAGTGCGCGAGAGGATGAGCAGAAGATTAGGTGGCTAGAGAAACACAGAGCCCCAGTGTTCTTAGGCCTACAAGAGCGTTTCCAAGGAAGGGTGCTGGCTAGCAACAGCTTTCAGTGCTGGCACTTTTCATCGCTGAGCAATTGCTCGACGTTTGCAATTTCTCAGCTCGTGTCTACGAGACGGAGAGATAGTGACCGTGACATTTGGTGGCTAGAGAAGCGCAAAGCCCCAGTGTTACTGCGCCTGTGAAAGCGCTTCCAAGGAAGGGTGCTGGCTAGCAAGAGCTTTCAGTGCTGGCACTTTTCCTCTCTGAGCAATTGCTCGACGTTTGCAATTTCTCACCTGAGCTCTCTTTAGAGTGAGCGAGAGGATGAGCAGAAGATTAGGTGGCTAGAGAAACACAGAGCCCCAGTGTTCTTAGGCCTACAAAAGCACTTCCAAGGAAGGGTGCTGGCTAGCAACAGCTTTCAGTGCTGGCACTTTTCATCTCTGAGCAATTGCTCGACGTTTGATATTTCTCACCTGTGCTCTCTTTAGAGTGCGCAAGAGGATGAGCAGAAGATTAGGTGGCTAGAGAAACACAGAGCCCCAGTGTTCAAACGGCTACAAAAGCGCTTCCAAGGAAGGGTGCTGGCTAGCAAGAGCTTTCAGTGCTGGCACTTTTCATCTCTGAGAAATTGCTCGACGTTTGCAATTTCTCACCTGAGCTTTCTTTAGAGTGCGCGAGAGGATGAGCAGAAGATTAAGTGGCTAGAGAAGCCGAGAGCCCCACTGTTCTTAGGCCTACAAAAGCACTTCCAAGGAAGGGTGCTGGCTAGCAAGAGCTTTCAGTGCTGGCACTTTTCATCTCTGAGCAATTGCTCGACCTTTGCAATTTCTCACCTGAGCTCTCTTTAGAGTGCGCGAGAGGATGAGCAGAAGATTAGGTGGCTAGAGAAGCCCAGAGCCCCACTGTTCTAAGGGCTACAAGAGCGTTTCCAAGGAAGGGTGCTGGCTAGCAAGAGCTTTCAGTGCTGGCACTTTTCATCTCTGAGCAATTGCTCGACCTTTGCAGTTTCTCACCTGAGCTCTCTTTAGAGTGCGCGAGAGGATGAGCAGAAGATTAGGTGGCTAGAGAAGCCCAGAGCCCCACTGTTCTTAGGCCTACAAAAGCGCTTCCAAGGAAGGGTGCTGGCTAGCAAGAGCTTTCAGTGCTGGCACTTTTCATCTCTGAGCAATTGCTCGACCTTTGCAATTTCTCAGCTCGTGTCTACGAGTCAGAGAGATAGTGACCGTGACATTTGGTGGCTAGAGAAGCGCAAAGCCCCAGTGTTGCTGCGCCTGTGAAAGCGCTTCCAAGGAAGGGTGCTGGCTAGCAAGAGCTTTCAGTGCTGGCACTTTTCATCTCTGAGCAATTGCTCGACCTTTGCAATTTCTCACCTGAGCTCTCTTTAGAGTGAGCGAGAGGATGAGCAGAAGATTAGGTGGCTAGAGAAGCCCAGAGCCCCACTGTTCTTAGGCCTACAAGAGCGTTTCCAAGGAAGGGTGCTGGCTAGCAAGAGCTTTCAGTGCTGGCACTTTTCATCTCTGAGCAATTGCTCGACGTTTGCAATTTCTCACCTGAGCTCTCTTTAGACTGCGCGAGAGGATGAGCAGAAGATTAGGTGGCTAGAGAAACACAGAGCCCCACTGTTCTTAGGCCTACAAAAGCGCTTCCAAGGAAGGGTGCTGGCGAGCAACAGCTTTCAGTGCTGGCACTTTTCATCTCTGAGCAATTGCTCGACCTTTGCAATTTCTCAGCTCGTGTCTACGAGTCAGAGAGATAGTGACCGTGACGTTTGTTGAGTAGAGAAGCGCAAAGCCCCAGTGTTGCTGCGCCTGTGAAAGCGCTTCCAAGGAAGGGTGCTGGCTAGCAAGAGCTTTCAGTGCTGGCACTTTTCATCTCTGAGCAATTGCTCGACCTTTGCAATTTCTCACCTGAGCTTTCTTTAGAGTGCGCGAGAGGATGAGCAGAAGATTAAGTGGCTAGAGAAGCCCAGAGCCCCACTGTTCTTAGGCCTACAAAAGCACTTCCAAGGAAGGGTGCTGGCTAGCAACAGCTTTCAGTGCTGGCACTTTTCATCTCTGAGCAATTGCTCGACGTTTGCAATTTTTCACCTGAGCTCTCATTAGACTGCGCGAGAGGATGAGCAGAAGATTAGGTGGCTAGAGAAGCCCAGAGCCCCACTGTTCTTAGGCCTACAAAAGCGCTTCCAAGGAAGGGTGCTGGCTAGCAACAGCTTTCAGTGCTGGCACTTTTCATCGCTGAGCAATTGGTCGACCTTTGCAATTTCTCAGCTCGTGTCTACGAGTCAGAGAGATAGTGACCGTGACGTTTGTTGGGTAGAGAAGCGCAAAGCCCCAGTGTTGCTGCGCCTGTGAAAGCGCTTCCAAGGAAGGGTGCTGGCTAGCAAGAGCTTTCAGTGCTGGCACTTTTCATCTCTGAGCAATTGCTCGACCTTTGCAATTTCTCACCTGAGCTCTCTTTAGAGTGCGCGAGAGGATGAGCAGAAGATTAGGTGGCTAGAGAAGCCCAGAGCCCCACTCTTCTTAGGCCTACAAGAGCGTTTCCAAGGAAGGGTGCTGGCTAGCAACAGCTTTCAGTGCTGGCACTTTTCATCTCTGAGCAATTGCTCGACCTTTGCAATTTCTCAGCTCGTGTCTACGAGACAGAGAGAGATAGTGACCGTGACGTTTGGTGGCTAGAGAAGCGCAAAGCCCCAGTGTTACTGCGCCTGTGAAAGCGCTTCCAAGGAAGGGTGCTGGCTAGCAAGAGCTTTCAGTGCTGGCACTTTTCATCTCTGAGCAATTGCTCGACGTTTGCAATTTCTCACCTGAGCTCTCTTTAGACTGCGCGAGAGGATGAGCAGAAGATTAGGTGGCTAGAGAAACACAGAGCCCCACTGTTCTTAGGCCTACAAAAGCGCTTCCAAGCAAGGGTGCTGGCTAGCAACAGCTTTCAGTGCTGGCACTTTTCATCTCTGAGCAATTGCTCGACCTTTGCAATTTCTCAGCTCGTGTCTACGAGTCAGAGAGATAGTGACCGTGACGTTTGGTGGCTAGAGAAGCGCAAAGCCCCAGTGTTGCTGCGCCTGCGAAAGCGCTTCCAAGGAAGGGTGCTGGCTAGCAACAGCTTTCAGTGCTGGCACTTTTCATCTCTGAGCAATTGCTCGACGTTTGCAATTTCTCACCTGAGCTTTCTTTAGAGTGCGCGAGAGGATGAGCAGAAGATTAAGTGGCTAGAGAAGCCCAGAGCCCCACTGTTCTTAGGCCTACAAAAGCACTTCCAAGGAAGGGTGCTGGCTAGCAACAGCTTTCAGTGCTGGCACTTTTCATCTCTGAGCAATTGCTCGACGTTTGCAATTTCTCACCTGAGCTCTCTTTAGACTGCGCGAGAGGATGAGCAGAAGATTAGGTGGCTAGAGAAACACAAAGCCCCAGTGTTCTTAGGCCTACAAAAGCGCTTCCAAGGAAGGGTGCTGGCTAGCAAGAGCTTTCAGTGCTGGCACTTTTCATCTCTGAGCAATTGCTCGACGTTTGCAATTTCTCAGCTCGTGTCTACGAGTCAGAGAGATAGTGACCGTGACGTTTGTTGGGTAGAGAAGCGCAAGGCCCCAGTGTTGCTGCGCCTGTGAAAGCGCTTCCAAGGAAGGGTGCTGGCTAGCAACAGCTTTCAGTGCTGGCACTTTTCATCTCTGAGCAATTGCTCGACCTTTGCAATTTCTCACTTGATCTCTCTTTAGAGTGCGCGAGAGGATGAGCAGAAGATTAGGTGGCTGGAGAAGCCCAGAGCCCCAGTGTTCTAAAGGCTACAAGAGCGTTTCCAAGGAAGGGTGCTGGCTAGCAAGAGCTTTCAGTGCTGGCACTTTTCATCGCTGAGCAATTGCTCGACGTTTGCAATTTCTCAGCTCGTGTCTACGAGACGGAGAGATAGTGACCGTGACATTTGGTGGGTAGAGAAGCGCAAAGCCCCAGTGTTGCTGCGCCTGTGAAAGCTCTTCCAAGGAAGGGTGCTGGCTAGCAAGAGCTTTCAGTGCTGGCACTTTTCATCTCTGAGCAATTGCTCGACCTTTGCAATTTCTCACCTGAGCTCTCTTTAGACTGCGCGAGAGGATGAGCAGAAGATTAGGTGGCTAGAGAAACACAGAGCCCCACTGTTCTTAGGCCTACAAAAGCGCTTCCAAGGATGGGTGCTGGCTAGCAAGAGCTTTCAGTGCTGGCACTTTTCATCTCTGAGCAATTGCTCGACCTTTGCAATTTCTCAGCTCGTGTCTACGAGACAGAGAGAGATAGTGACCGTGACGTTTGGTGGGTAGAGAAGCGCAAAGCCCCAGTGTTACTGCGCCTGTGAAAGCGTTTCCAAGGAAGGGTGCTGGCTAGCAAGAGCTTTCAGTGCTGGCACTTTTCATCTCTGAGCAATTGCTCGACCTTTGCAATTTCTCACCTGAGCTCTCTTTAGACTGCGCGAGAGGATGAGCAGAAGATTAGGTGGCTAGAGAAACACAGAGCCCCACTGTTCTTAGGCCTACAAAAGCGCTTCCAAGGAAGGGTGCTGGCTAGCAACAGCTTTCAGTGCTGGCACTTTTCATCTCTGAGCAATTGCTCGACCTTTGCAATTTCTCAGCTCGTGTCTACGAGTCAGAGAGATAGTGACCGTGACGTTTGGTGGCTAGAGAAGCGCAAAGCCCCAGTGTTGCTGCGCCTGTGAAAGCGCTTCCAAGGAAGGGTGCTGGCTAGCAACAGCTTTCAGTGCTGGCACTTTTCATCTCTGAGCAATTGCTCGACCTTTGCAATTTCTCACCTGAGCTTTCTTTAGAGTGCGCGAGAGGATGAGCAGAAGATTAAGTGGCTAGAGAAGCCCAGAGCCCCACTGTTCTTAGGCCTACAAAAGCACTTCCAAGGAAGGGTGCTGGCTAGCAACAGCTTTCAGTGCTGGCACTTTTCATCTCTGAGCAATTGCTCGACGTTTGCAATTTTTCACCTGAGCTCTCTTTAGACTGCGCGAGAGGATGAGCAGAAGATTAGGTGGCTAGAGAAACACAGAGCCCCACTGTTCTTAGGCCTACAAAAGCGCTTCCAAGGAAGGGTGCTGGCTAGCAACAGCTTTCAGTGCTGGCACTTTTCATCTCTGAGCAATTGCTCGACCTTTGCAATTTCTCAGCTCGTGTCTACGAGTCAGAGAGATAGTGACCGTGACGTTTGGTGGGTAGAGAAGTGCAAAGCCCCAGTGTTGCTGCGCCTGTGAAAGCGCTTCCAAGGAAGGGTGCTGGCTAGCAAGAGCTTTCAGTGCTGGCACTTTTCATCTCTGAGCAATTGCTCGACCTTTGCAATTTCTCACCTGAGCTCTCTTTAGAGTGCGCGAGAGGATGAGCAGAAGATTAGGTGGCTAGAGAAGCCCAGAGCCCCACTGTTCTTAGGCCTACAAGAGCGTTTCCAAGGAAGGGTGCTGGCTAGCAAGAGCTTTCAGTGCTGGCACTTTTCATCTCTGAGCAATTGCTCGACCTTTGCAATTTCTCACCTGAGCTCTCTTTAGACTGCGCGAGAGGATGAGCAGAAGATTAGGTGGCTAGAGAAACACAGAGCCCCACTGTTCTTAGGCCTACAAAAGCGCTTCCAAGGAAGGGTGCTGGCTAGCAACAGCTTTCAGTGCTGGCACTTTTCATCTCTGAGCAATTGCTCGACCTTTGCAATTTCTCAGCTCGTGTCTACGAGTCAGAGAGATAGTGACCCTGACGTTTGGTGGGTAGAGAAGCGCAAAGCCCCAGTGTTGCTGCGCCTGTGAAAGCGCTTCCAAGGAAGGGTGCTGGCTAGCAAGAGCTTTCAGTGCTGGCACTTTTCATCTCTGAGCAATTGCTCGACCTTTGCAATTTCTCACCTGAGCTTTCTTTAGAGTGCGCGAGAGGATGAGCAGAAGATTAAGTGGCTAGAGAAGCCCAGAGCCCCACTGTTCTTAGGCCTACAAAAGCACTTCCAAGGAAGGGTGCTGGCTAGCAACAGCTTTCAGTGCTGGCACTTTTCATCTCTGAGCAATTGCTCGACCTTTGCAATTTCTCACCTCAGCTCTCTTTAGACTGCGCGAGAGGATGAGCAGAAGATTAGGTGGCTAGAGAAACACAGAGCCCCACTGTTCTTAGGCCTACAAAAGCGCTTCCAAGGAAGGGTGCTGGCTAGCAAGAGCTTTCAGTGCTGGCACTTTTCATCTCTGAGCAATTGCTCGACCTTTGCAATTTCTCACCTGAGCTCTCTTTAGAGTGCGCGAGAGGATGAGCAGAAGATTAGGTGGCTAGAGAAGCCCAGAGCCCCACTCTTCTTAGGCCTACAAGAGCGTTTCCAAGGAAGGGTGCTGGCTAGCAACAGCTTTCAGTGCTGGCACTTTTCATCTCTGAGCAATTGCTCAACGTTTGCAATTTCTCACCTCAGCTCGCGTTAGAGTGCGCGAGAGGATGAGCAGAAGATTAGGTGGCTAGAGAAACACAGAGCCCCAGTGTTCTAAAGGCTACAAGAGCGTTTCCAAGGAAGGGTGCCGGCTAGCAAGAGCTTTCAGTGCTGGCACTTTTCATCGCTGAGCAATTGCTCGACCTTTGCAATTTCTCAGCTCGTGTCTACGAGACGGAGAGATAGTGACCGTGACATTTGGTGGCTAGAGAAGCGCAAAGCCCCAGTGTTGCTGCGCCTGTGAAAGCGCTTCCAAGGAAGGGTGCTGGCTAGCAAGAGCTTTCAGTGCTGGCACTTTTCATCTCTGAGCAATTGCTCGACCTTTGCAATTTCTCACCTGAGCTCTCTTTAGAGTGCGCGAGAGGATGAGCAGAAGATTAGGTGGCTGGAGAAGCCCAGAGCCCTTGTGTTCTAAGGGCTACAAAAGCACTTCCAAGGAAGGGTGCTGGCTAGCAAGAGCTTTCAGTGCTGGCACTTTTCATCTCTGAGCAATTGCTCAACGTTTGCAATTTCTCACCTGAGCTCTCTTTAGAGTGCGCGAGAGGATGAGCAGAAGATTAGGTGGCTAGAGAAGCCCAGAGCCCCACTGTTCAAACGGCTACAAAAGCGCTTCCAAGGAAGGGTGCTGGCTAGCAAGAGCTTTCAGTGCTGGCACTTTTCATCTCTGAGCAATTGCTCGACGTTTGCAATTTCTCAGCTCGTGTCTACGAGACAGAGAGAGATAGTGACCGTGACGTTTGGTGGCTAGAGAAGCGCAAAGCCCCAGTGTTGCTGCGCCTGTGAAAGCGCTTCCAAGGAAGGGTGCTGGCTAGCAACAGTTTTCAGTGCTGGCACTTTTCATCTCTGAGCAATTGCTCGACCTTTGCAATTTCTCACCTGAGCTCTCTTTAGACTGCGCGAGAGGATGAGCAGAAGATTAGGTGGCTGAAGAAACACAGAGCCCCACTGTTCTTAGGCCTACAAAAGCGCTTCCAAGGAAGGGTGCTGGCTAGCAACAGCTTTCAGTGCTGGCACTTTTCATCTCTGAGCAATTGCTCGACCTTTGCAATTTCTCAGCTCGTGTCTACGAGACAGAGAGAGATAGTGACCGTGACGTTTGGTGGGTAGAGACGCGCAAAGCCCCAGTGTTACTGCGCCTGTGAAAGCGCTTCCAAGGAAGGGTGCTGGCTAGCAAGAGCTTTCAGTGCTGGCACTTTTCATCTCTGAGCAATTGCTCGACGTTTGCAATTTCTCACCTGAGCTCTCTTTAGACTGCGCGAGAGGATGAGCAGAAGATTAGGTGGCTAGAGAAACACAGAGCCCCACTGTTCTTAGGCCTACAAAAGCGCTTCCAAGGAAGGGTGCTGGCTAGCAACAGCTTTCAGTGCTGGCACTTTTCATCTCTGAGCAATTGCTCGACCTTTGCAATTTCTCAGCTCGTGTCTACGAGTCAGAGAGATAGTGACCGTGACGTTTGGTGGGTAGAGAAGCGCAAAGCCCCAGTGTTGCTGCGCCTGTGAAAGCGCTTCCAAGGAAGGGTGCTGGCTAGCAACAGCTTTCAGTGCTGGCACTTTTCATCTCTGAGCAATTGCTCGACCTTTGCAATTTCTCACCTGAGCTTTCTTTAGAGTGCGCGAGAGGATGAGCAGAAGATTAAGTGGCTAGAGAAGCCCAGAGCCCCACTGTTCTTAGGCCTACAAAAGCACTTCCAAGGAAGGGTGCTGGCTAGCAACAGCTTTCAGTGCTGGCACTTTTCATCTCTGAGCAATTGCTCGACCTTTGCAATTTTTCACCTGAGCTCTCATTAGACTGCGCGAGAGGATGAGCAGAAGATTAGGTGGCTAGAGAAACACAGAGCCCCACTGTTCTTAGGCCTACAAAAGCGCTTCCAAGCAAGGGTGCTGGCTAGCAACAGCTTTCAGTGCTGGCACTTTTCATCTCTGAGCAATTGCTCGACGTTTGCAATTTCTCAGCTCGTGACTACGAGACAGAGAGATAGTGACCGTGACGTTTGGTGGCTAGAGAAGCGCAAACCCCAGTGTTGCTGCGCCTGTGAAAGCGCTTCCAAGGAAGGGTGCTGGCTAGCAAGAGCTTTCAGTGCTGGCACTTTTCATCTCTGAGCAATTGCTCGACCTTTGCAATTTCTCACTTGATCTCTCTTTAGAGTGCGCGAGAGGATGAGCAGAAGATTAGGTGGCTGGAGAAGCCCAGAGCCCTTGTGTTCTAAGGGCTACAAAAGCGCATCCAAGGAAGGGTGCTGGCTAGCAACAGCTTTCAGTGCTGGCACTTTTCATCTCTGAGCAATTGTTCGACCTTTGCAATTTCTCACCTGAGCTCTCTTTAGAGTGCGCGAGAGGATGAGCAGAAGATTAAGTGGCTAGAGAAGCCCAGAGCCCCAGTGTTCTTAGGCCTACAAAAGCACTTCCAAGGAAGGGTGCTGGCTAGCAACAGCTTTCAGTGCTGGCACTTTTCATCTCTGAGCAATTGCTCGACGTTTGCAATTTCTCACCTGAGCTCTCTTTAGACTGCGCGAGAGGATGAGCAGACGATTAAGTGGCTAGAGAAGCCCAGAGCCCCAGTGTTCTTAGGCCTACAAAAGCACTTCCAAGGAAGGGTGCTGGCTAGCAACAGCTTTCAGTGCTGGCACTTTTCATCTCTGAGCAATTGCTCGACGTTTGCAATTTCTCACCTGAGCTCTCTTTAGACTGCGCGAGAGGATGAGCAGAAGATTAGGTGGCTAGAGAAACACAGAGCCCCACTGTTCTTAGGCCTACAAAAGCGCTTCCAAGGAAGGGTGCTGGCTAGCAAGAGCTTTCAGTGCTGGCACTTTTCATCTCTGAGCAATTGCTCGACCTTTGCAATTTCTCAGCTCGTGTCTACGAGTCAGAGAGATAGTGACCGTGACGTTTGGTGGCTAGAGAAGCGCAAAGCCCCAGTGTTGCTGCGCCTGTGAAAGCGCTTCCAAGGAAGGGTGCTGGCTAGCAAGAGCTTTCAGTGCTGGCACTTTTCATCTCTGAGCAATTGCTCGACGTTTGCAATTTCTCACCTGAGCTCTCTTTAGACTGCGCGAGAGGATGAGCAGAAGATTAGGTGGCTAGAGAAGCCCAGAGCCCCAGTGTTCTTAGTCCTACAAAAGCACTTCCAAGGAAGGGTGCTGGCTAGCAACAGCTTTCAGTGCTGGCACTTTTCATCTCTGAGCAATTGCTCGACGTTTGCAATTTTTCACCTGAGCTCTCTTTAGACTGCGCGAGAGGATGAGCAGAAGATTAGGTGGCTAGAGAAACACAAAGCCCCAGTGTTCTTAGGCCTACAAAAGCGCTTCCAAGGAAGGGTGCTGGCTAGCAAGAGCTTTCAGTGCTGGCACTTTTCATCTCTGAGCAATTGCTCGACCTTTGCAATTTCTCAGCTCGTGTCTTCGAGTCAGAGAGATAGTGACCGTGACGTTTGGTGGCTAGAGAAGCGCAAAGCCCCAGTGTTGCTGCGCCTGTGAAAGCGCTTCCAAGGAAGGGTGCTGGCTAGCAAGAGCTTTCAGTGCTGGCACTTTTCATCTCTGAGCAATTGCTCGACGTTTGCAATTTCTCACTTGATCTCTCGTTAGAGTGCGCGAGAGGATGAGCAGAAGATTAGGTGGCTAGAGAAACACAGAGCCCCAGTGTTCTAAAGGCTACAAGAGCGTTTCCAAGGAAGGGTGCCGGCTAGCAAGAGCTTTCAGTGCTGGCACTTTTCATCGCTGAGCAATTGCTCGACGTTTGCAATTTCTCAGCTCGTGTCTACGAGACGGAGAGATAGTGACCGTGACATTTGGTGGCTAGAGAAGCGCAAAGCCCCAGTGTTGCTGCGCCTGTGAAAGCTCTTCCAAGGAAGGGTGCTGGCTAGCAACAGCTTTCAGTGCTGGCACTTTTCATCTCTGAGCAATTGCTCGACCTTTGCAATTTCTCACTTGATCTCTCTTTAGAGTGCGCGAGAGGATGAGCAGAAGATTAGGTGGCTGGAGAAGCCCAGAGCCCTTGTGTTCTAAGGGCTACAAAAGCACTTCCAAGGAAGGGTGCTGGCTAGCAACAGCTTTCAGTGCTGGCACTTTTCATCTCTGAGCAATTGCTCGACGTTTGCAATTTCTCACCTGAGCTCTCTTTAGAGTGCGCGAGAGGATGAGCAGAAGATTAGGTGGCTAGAGAAACACAGAGCCCCAGTGTTCTTAGGCCTACAAAAGCGCTTCCAAGGAAGGGTGCTGGCTAGCAACAGCTTTCAGTGCTGGCACTTTTCATCTCTGAGCAATTGCTCGACGTTTGCAATTTCTCAGCTCGTGTCTACGAGACAGAGAGAGATAGTGACCGTGACGTTTGGTGGCTAGAGAAGCGCAAAGCCCCAGTGTTGCTGCGCCTGTGAAAGCGCTTCCAAGGAAGGGTGCTGGCTAGCAACAGCTTTCAGTGCTGGCACTTTTCATCTCTGAGCAATTGCTCGACCTTTGCAATTTCTCACCTGAGCTCTCTTTAGACTGCGCGAGAGGATGAGCAGAAGATTAGGTGGCTAGAGAAACACAGAGCCCCACTGTTCTTAGGCCTACAAAAGCGCTTCCAAGGAAGGGTGCTGGCTAGCAACAGCTTTCAGTGCTGGCACTTTTCATCTCTGAGCAATTGCTCGACCTTTGCAATTTCTCAGCTCGTGTCTACGAGACAGAGAGAGATAGTGACCGTGACGTTTGGTGGGTAGAGAAGCGCAAAGCCCCAGTGTTACTGCGCCTGTGAAAGCGTTTCCAAGGAAGGGTGCTGGCTAGCAAGAGCTTTCAGTGCTGGCACTTTTCATCTCTGAGCAATTGCTCGACGTTTGCAATTTTTCACCTGAGCTCTCTTTAGACTGCGCGAGAGGATGAGCAGAAGATTAGGTGGCTAGAGAAACACAGAGCCCCACTGTTCTTAGACCTACAAAAGCGCTTCCAAGGAAGGGTGCTGGCTAGCAACAGCTTTCAGTGCTGGCACTTTTCATCTCTGAGCAATTGCTCGACCTTTGCAATTTCTCAGCTCGTGTCTTCGAGTCAGAGAGATAGTGACCGTGACGTTTGGTGGGTAGAGAAGCGCAAAGCCCCAGTGTTGCTGCGCCTGTGAAAGCGCTTCCAAGGAAGGGTGCTGGCTAGCAAGAGCTTTCAGTGCTGGCACTTTTCATCTCTGAGCAATTGCTCGACCTTTGCAATTTCTCACCTGAGCTTTCTTTAGAGTGCGCGAGAGGATGAGCAGAAGATTAGGTGGCTAGAGAAGCCCAGAGCCCCACTCTTCTTAGGCCTACAAAAGCACTTCCAAGGAAGGGTGCTGGCTAGCAACAGCTTTCAGTGCTGGCACTTTTCATCTCTGAGCAATTGTTCGACCTTTGCAATTTCTCACCTGAGCTCTCTTTAGAGTGCGCGAGAGGATGAGCAGAAGATTAAGTGGCTAGAGAAGCCCAGAGCCCCACTATTCTTAGGCCTACAAAAGCACTTCCAAGGAAGGGTGCTGGCTAGCAACAGCTTTCAGTGCTGGCACTTTTCATCTCTGAGCAATTGCTCGACGTTTGCAATTTCTCACCTGAGCTCTCTTTAGACTGCGCGAGAGGATGAGCAGAAGATTAGGTGGCTAGAGAAACACAGAGCCCCACTGTTCTTAGGCCTACAAAAGCGCTTCCAAGGAAGGGTGCTGGCTAGCAACAGCTTTCAGTGCTGGCACTTTTCATCTCTGAGCAATTGCTCGACCTTTGCAATTTCTCAGCTCGTGTCTACGAGTCAGAGAGATAGTGACCGTGACGTTTGGTGGGTAGAGAAGCGCAAAGCCCCAGTGTTGCTGCGCCTGTGAAAGCGCTTCCAAGGAAGGGTGCTGGCTAGCAACAGCTTTCAGTGCTGGCACTTTTCATCTCTGAGCAATTGCTCGACCTTTGCAATTTCTCACCTGAGCTTTCTTTAGAGTGCGCGAGAGGATGAGCAGAAGATTAAGTGGCTAGAGAAGCCCAGAGCCCCACTGTTCTTAGGCCTACAAAAGCACTTCCAAGGAAGGGTGCTGGCTAGCAACAGCTTTCAGTGCTGGCACTTTTCATCTCTGAGCAATTGCTCGACCTTTGCAATTTTTCACCTGAGCTCTCATTAGACTGCGCGAGAGGATGAGCAGAAGATTAGGTGGCTAGAGAAACACAGAGCCCCACTGTTCTTAGGCCTACAAAAGCGCTTCCAAGCAAGGGTGCTGGCTAGCAACAGCTTTCAGTGCTGGCACTTTTCATCTCTGAGCAATTGCTCGACGTTTGCAATTTCTCAGCTCGTGACTACGAGACAGAGAGATAGTGACCGTGACGTTTGGTGGCTAGAGAAGCGCAAAGCCCCAGTGTTGCTGCGCCTGTGAAAGCGCTTCCAAGGAAGGGTGCTGGCTAGCAAGAGCTTTCAGTGCTGGCACTTTTCATCTCTGAGCAATTGCTCGACCTTTGCAATTTCTCACTTGATCTCTCTTTAGAGTGCGCGAGAGGATGAGCAGAAGATTAGGTGGCTGGAGAAGCCCAGAGCCCTTGTGTTCTAAGGGCTACAAAAGCGCATCCAAGGAAGGGTGCTGGCTAGCAACAGCTTTCAGTGCTGGCACTTTTCATCTCTGAGCAATTGTTCGACCTTTGCAATTTCTCACCTGAGCTCTCTTTAGAGTGCGCGAGAGGATGAGCAGAAGATTAAGTGGCTAGAGAAGCCCAGAGCCCCAGTGTTCTTAGGCCTACAAAAGCACTTCCAAGGAAGGGTGCTGGCTAGCAACAGCTTTCAGTGCTGGCACTTTTCATCTCTGAGCAATTGCTCGACGTTTGCAATTTCTCACCTGAGCTCTCTTTAGACTGCGCGAGAGGATGAGCAGACGATTAAGTGGCTAGAGAAGCCCAGAGCCCCAGTGTTCTTAGGCCTACAAAAGCACTTCCAAGGAAGGGTGCTGGCTAGCAACAGCTTTCAGTGCTGGCACTTTTCATCTCTGAGCAATTGCTCGACGTTTGCAATTTCTCACCTGAGCTCTCTTTAGACTGCGCGAGAGGATGAGCAGAAGATTAGGTGGCTAGAGAAACACAGAGCCCCACTGTTCTTAGGCCTACAAAAGCGCTTCCAAGGAAGGGTGCTGGCTAGCAAGAGCTTTCAGTGCTGGCACTTTTCATCTCTGAGCAATTGCTCGACCTTTGCAATTTCTCACCTGAGCTCTCTTTAGAGTGAGCGAGAGGATGAGCAGAAGATTAGGTGGCTAGAGAAACACAGAGCCCCAGTGTTCTTAGGCCTACAAAAGCGCTTCCAAGGAAGGGTGCTGGCTAGCAACAGCTTTCAGTGCTGGCACTTTTCATCTCTGAGCAATTGCTCGACCTTTGCAATTTCTCAGCTCGTGTCTACGAGTCAGAGAGATAGTGACCGTGACGTTTGGTGGCTAGAGAAGCGCAAAGCCCCAGTGTTGCTGCGCCTGTGAAAGCGCTTCCAAGGAAGGGTGCTGGCTAGCAAGAGCTTTCAGTGCTGGCACTTTTCATCTCTGAGCAATTGCTCGACGTTTGCAATTTCTCACCTGAGCTCTCTTTAGACTGCGCGAGAGGATGAGCAGAAGATTAGGTGGCTAGAGAAGCCCAGAGCCCCAGTGTTCTTAGTCCTACAAAAGCACTTCCAAGGAAGGGTGCTGGCTAGCAACAGCTTTCAGTGCTGGCACTTTTCATCTCTGAGCAATTGCTCGACGTTTGCAATTTTTCACCTGAGCTCTCTTTAGACTGCGCGAGAGGATGAGCAGAAGATTAGGTGGCTAGAGAAACACAAAGCCCCAGTGTTCTTAGGCCTACAAAAGCGCTTCCAAGGAAGGGTGCTGGCTAGCAAGAGCTTTCAGTGCTGGCACTTTTCATCTCTGAGCAATTGCTCGACCTTTGCAATTTCTCAGCTCGTGTCTTCGAGTCAGAGAGATAGTGACCGTGACGTTTGGTGGCTAGAGAAGCGCAAAGCCCCAGTGTTGCTGCGCCTGTGAAAGCGCTTCCAAGGAAGGGTGCTGGCTAGCAAGAGCTTTCAGTGCTGGCACTTTTCATCTCTGAGCAATTGCTCGACGTTTGCAATTTCTCACTTGATCTCTCGTTAGAGTGCGCGAGAGGATGAGCAGAAGATTAGGTGGCTAGAGAAACACAGAGCCCCAGTGTTCTAAAGGCTACAAGAGCGTTTCCAAGGAAGGGTGCCGGCTAGCAAGAGCTTTCAGTGCTGGCACTTTTCATCGCTGAGCAATTGCTCGACGTTTGCAATTTCTCAGCTCGTGTCTACGAGACGGAGAGATAGTGACCGTGACATTTGGTGGCTAGAGAAGCGCAAAGCCCCAGTGTTGCTGCGCCTGTGAAAGCTCTTCCAAGGAAGGGTGCTGGCTAGCAACAGCTTTCAGTGCTGGCACTTTTCATCTCTGAGCAATTGCTCGACCTTTGCAATTTCTCACTTGATCTCTCTTTAGAGTGCGCGAGAGGATGAGCAGAAGATTAGGTGGCTGGAGAAGCCCAGAGCCCTTGTGTTCTAAGGGCTACAAAAGCACTTCCAAGGAAGGGTGCTGGCTAGCAACAGCTTTCAGTGCTGGCACTTTTCATCTCTGAGCAATTGCTCGACGTTTGCAATTTCTCACCTGAGCTCTCTTTAGAGTGCGCGAGAGGATGAGCAGAAGATTAGGTGGCTAGAGAAACACAGAGCCCCAGTGTTCTTAGGCCTACAAAAGCGCTTCCAAGGAAGGGTGCTGGCTAGCAACAGCTTTCAGTGCTGGCACTTTTCATCTCTGAGCAATTGCTCGACGTTTGCAATTTCTCAGCTCGTGTCTACGAGACAGAGAGAGATAGTGACCGTGACGTTTGGTGGGTAGAGAAGCGCAAAGCCCCAGTGTTGCTGCGCCTGTGAAAGCGCTTCCAAGGAAGGGTGCTGGCTAGCAACAGCTTTCAGTGCTGGCACTTTTCATCTCTGAGCAATTGCTCGACCTTTGCAATTTCTCACCTGAGCTCTCTTTAGACTGCGCGAGAGGATGAGCAGAAGATTAGGTGGCTAGAGAAACACAGAGCCCCACTGTTCTTAGGCCTACAAAAGCGCTTCCAAGGAAGGGTGCTGGCTAGCAACAGCTTTCAGTGCTGGCACTTTTCATCTCTGAGCAATTGCTCGACCTTTGCAATTTCTCAGCTCGTGTCTACGAGACAGAGAGAGATAGTGACCGTGACGTTTGGTGGGTAGAGAAGCGCAAAGCCCCAGTGTTACTGCGCCTGTGAAAGCGTTTCCAAGGAAGGGTGCTGGCTAGCAAGAGCTTTCAGTGCTGGCACTTTTCATCTCTGAGCAATTGCTCGACGTTTGCAATTTTTCACCTGAGCTCTCTTTAGACTGCGCGAGAGGATGAGCAGAAGATTAGGTGGCTAGAGAAACACAGAGCCCCACTGTTCTTAGACCTACAAAAGCGCTTCCAAGGAAGGGTGCTGGCTAGCAACAGCTTTCAGTGCTGGCACTTTTCATCTCTGAGCAATTGCTCGACCTTTGCAATTTCTCAGCTCGTGTCTTCGAGTCAGAGAGATAGTGACCGTGACGTTTGGTGGGTAGAGAAGCGCAAAGCCCCAGTGTTGCTGCGCCTGTGAAAGCGCTTCCAAGGAAGGGTGCTGGCTAGCAAGAGCTTTCAGTGCTGGCACTTTTCATCTCTGAGCAATTGCTCGACCTTTGCAATTTCTCACCTGAGCTTTCTTTAGAGTGCGCGAGAGGATGAGCAGAAGATTAGGTGGCTAGAGAAGCCCAGAGCCCCACTCTTCTTAGGCCTACAAAAGCACTTCCAAGGAAGGGTGCTGGCTAGCAACAGCTTTCAGTGCTGGCACTTTTCATCTCTGAGCAATTGTTCGACCTTTGCAATTTCTCACCTGAGCTCTCTTTAGAGTGCGCGAGAGGATGAGCAGAAGATTAAGTGGCTAGAGAAGCCCAGAGCCCCACTATTCTTAGGCCTACAAAAGCACTTCCAAGGAAGGGTGCTGGCTAGCAACAGCTTTCAGTGCTGGCACTTTTCATCTCTGAGCAATTGCTCGACGTTTGCAATTTCTCACCTGAGCTCTCTTTAGACTGCGCGAGAGCATGAGCAGAAGATTAGGTAGCTAGAGAAACACAGAGCCCCACTGTTCTTAGGCCTACAAAAGCGCTTCCAAGGAAGGGTGCTGGCTAGCAAGAGCTTTCAGTGCTGGCACTTTTCATCTCTGAGCAATTGCTCGACGTTTGCAATTTCTCACCTGAGCTTTCTTTAGAGTGCGCGAGAGGATGAGCAGACGATTAAGTGGCTAGAGAAGCCCAGAGCCCCACTGTTCTTAGGCCTACAAAAGCACTTCCAAGGAAGGGTGCTGGCTAGCAAGAGCTTTCAGTGCTGGCACTTTTCATCTCTGAGCAATTGCTCGACCTTTGCAATTTCTCACCTGAGCTCTCTTTAGACTGCGCGAGAGGATGAGCAGAAGATTAGGTGGCTAGAGAAACACAGAGCCCCACTGTTCTTAGGCCTACAAAAGCGCTTCCAAGGAAGGGTGCTGGCTAGCAAGAGCTTTCAGTGCTGGCACTTTTCATCTCTGAGCAATTGCTCGACCTTTGCAATCTCTCAGCTCGTGTCTACGAGACAGAGAGATAGGGACCGTGACGTTTGGTGGGTAGAGAAGCGCAAAGCCCCAGTGTTGCTGCGCCTGTGAAAGCGCTTCCAAGGAAGGGTGCTGGCTAGCAAGAGCTTTCAGTGCTGGCACTTTTCATCTCTGAGCAATTGCTCGACCTTTGCAATTTCTCACCTGAGCTCTCTTTAGAGTGCGCGAGAGGATGAGCAGAAGATTAGGTGGCTAGAGAAGCCCAGAGCCCCACTCTTCTTAGGCCTACAAGAGCGTTTCCAAGGAAGGGTGCTGGCTAGCAAGAGCTTTCAGTGCTGGCACTTTTCATCTCTGAGCAATTGCTCAACATTTGCAATTTCTCACCTCAGCTCTCGTTAGAGTGCGCGAGAGGATGAGCAGAAGATTAGGTGGCTAGAGAAACACAGAGCCCCAGTGTTCTAAAGGCTACAAGAGCGTTTCCAAGGAAGGGTGCCGGCTAGCAAGAGCTTTCAGTGCTGGCACTTTTCATCGCTGAGCAATTGCTCGACGTTTGCAATTTCTCAGCTCGTGTCTACGAGACGGAGAGATAGTGACCGTGACATTTGGTGGCTAGAGAAGCGCAAAGCCCCAGTGTTGCTGCGCCTGTGAAAGCTCTTCCAAGGAAGGGTGCTGGCTAGCAAGAGCTTTCAGTGCTGGCACTTTTCATCTCTGAGCAATTGCTCGACCTTTGCAATTTCTCACTCGATCTCTCTTTAGAGTGCGCGAGAGGATGAGCAGAAGATTAGGTGGCTGGAGAAGCCCAGAGCCCTTGTGTTCTAAGGGCTACAAAAGCACTTCCAAGGAAGGGTGCTGGCTAGCAACAGCTTTCAGTGCTGGCACTTTTCATCTCTGAGCAATTGCTCGACGTTTGCAATTTCTCACCTGAGCTCTCTTTAGAGTGCGCGAGAGGATGAGCAGAAGATTAGGTGGCTAGAGAAACACAGAGCCCCAGTGTTCTTAGGCCTACAAAAGCGCTTCCAAGGAAGGGTGCTGGCTAGCAAGAGCTTTCAGTGCTGGCACTTTTCATCTCTGAGCAATTGCTCGACCTTTGCAATTTCTCAGCTCGTGTCTACGAGACAGAGAGAGATAGTGACCGTGACGTTTGGTGGCTAGAGAAGCGCAAAGCCCCAGTGTTGCTGCGCCTCTGAAAGCGCTTCCAAGGAAGGGTGCTGGCTAGCAACAGCTTTCAGTGCTGGCACTTTTCATCTCTGAGCAATTGCTCGACGTTTGCAATTTCTCACCTGAGCTCTCTTTAGAGTGCGCGAGAGGATGAGCAGAAGATTAGGTGGCTAGAGAAACACAGAGCCCCAGTGTTCTTAGGCCTACAAAAGCGCTTCCAAGGAAGGGTGCTGGCTAGCAAGAGCTTTCAGTGCTGGCACTTTTCATCTCTGAGCAATTGCTCGACCTTTGCAATTTCTCAGCTCGTGTCTACGAGACAGAGAGAGATAGTGACCGTGACGTTTGGTGGGTAGAGAAGCGCAAAGCCCCAGTGTTACTGCGCCTGTGAAAGCGCTTCCAAGGAAGGGTGCTGGCTAGCAAGAGCTTTCAGTGCTGGCACTTTTCATCTCTGAGCAATTGCTCGACCTTTGCAATTTCTCACCTGAGCTCTCTTTAGACTGCACGAGAGGATGAGCAGAAGATTAGGTGGCTAGAGAAACACAGAGCCCCACTGTTCTTAGGCCTACAAAAGCGCTTCCAAGGAAGGGTGCTGGCTAGCAACAGCTTTCAGTGCTGGCACTTTTCATCTCTGAGCAATTGCTCGACCTTTGCAATTTCTCAGCTCGTGTCTACGAGTCAGAGAGATAGTGACCGTGACGTTTGGTGGCTAGAGAAGCGCAAAGCCCCAGTGTTGCTGCGCCTGTGAAAGCGCTTCCAAGGAAGGGTGCTGGCTAGCAACAGCTTTCAGTGCTGGCACTTTTCATCTCTGAGCAATTGCTCGACCTTTGCAATTTCTCACCTGAGCTTTCTTTAGAGTGCGCGAGAGGATGAGCAGAAGATTAGGTGGCTAGAGAAGCCCAGAGCCCCACTCTTCTTAGGCCTACAAAAGCACTTCCAAGGAAGGGTGCTGGCTAGCAACAGCTTTCAGTGCTGGCACTTTTCATCTCTGAGCAATTGCTCGACGTTTGCAATTTCTCACCTGAGCTCTCTTTAGAGTGCGCAAGAGGATGAGCAAAAGATTAGGTGGCTAGAGAAACACAGAGCCCCAGTGTTCTTAGGCCTACAAAAGCGCTTCCAAGGAAGGGTGCTGGCTAGCAACAGCTTTCAGTGCTGGCACTTTTCATCTCTGAGCAATTGCTCGACGTTTGCAATTTCTCAGCTCGTGTCTACGAGACAGAGAGAGATGGTGACCGTGACGTTTGGTGGGTAGAGAAGCGCAAAGCCCCAGTGTTGCTGCGCCTCTGAAAGCGCTTCCAAGGAAGGGTGCTGGCTAGCAACAGCTTTCAGTGCTGGCACTTTTCATCTCTGAGCAATTGCTCGACCTTTGCAATTTCTCACCTGAGCTCTCTTTAGAGTGCGCGAGAGGATGAGCAGAAGATTAGGTGGCTAGAGAAACACAGAGCCCCACTGTTCTTAGGCCTACAAAAGCGCTTCCAAGGAAGGGTGCTGGCTAGCAAGAGCTTTCAGTGCTGGCACTTTTCATCTCTGAGCAATTGCTCGACCTTTGCAATTTCTCAGCTCGTGTCTACGAGACAGAGAGAGATAGTGACCGTGACGTTTGGTGGGTAGAGAAGCGCAAAGCCCCAGTGTTGCTGCGCCTGTGAAAGCGCTTCCAAGGAAGGGTGCTGGCTAGCAAGAGCTTTCAGTGCTGGCACTTTTCATCTCTGAGCAATTGCTCGACCTTTGCAATTTCTCACCTGAGCTCTCTTTAGAGTGCGCGAGAGGATGAGCAGAAGATTAAGTGGCTAGAGAAGCCCAGAGCCCCACTGTTCTTAGGCCTACAAAAGCGCTTCCAAGGAAGGGTGCTGGCTAGCAACAGCTTTCAGTGCTGGCACTTTTCATCTCTGAGCAATTGCTCGACCTTTGCAATTTCTCACCTGAGCTCTCTTTAGAGTGCGCGAGAGGATGAGCAGAAGATTAGGTGGCTAGAGAAACACAGAGCCCCACTGTTCTTAGGCCTACAAAAGCGCTTCCAAGGAAGGGTGCTGGCTAGCAAGAGCTTTCAGTGCTGGCACTTTTCATCTCTGAGCAATTGCTCGACCTTTGCAATTTCTCAGCTCGTGTCTACGAGTCAGAGAGATAGTGACCGTGACGTTTGGTGGCTAGAGAAGCGCAAAGCCCCAGTGTTGCTGCGCCTGTGAAAGTGCTTCCAAGGAAGGGTGCTGGCTAGCAAGAGCTTTCAGTGCTGGCACTTTTCATCTCTGAGCAATTGCTCGACCTTTGCAATTTCTCACCTGAGCTTTCTTTAGAGTGCGCGAGAGGATGAGCAGAAGATTAGGTGGCTAGAGAAGCCCAGAGCCCCACTCTTCTTAGGCCTACAAAAGCACTTCCAAGGAAGGGTGCTGGCTAGCAACAGCTTTCAGTGCTGGCACTTTTCATCTCTGAGCAATTGCTCGACGTTTGCAATTTCTCACCTGAGCTCTCTTTAGAGTGCGCAAGAGGATGAGCAGAAGATTAGGTGGCTAGAGAAGCCCAGAGCCCCAGTGTTCTTAGGCCTAGAAAAGCACTTCCAAGGAAGGGTGCTGGCTAGCAAGAGCTTTCAGTGCTGGCACTTTTCATCGCTGAGCAATTGCTCGACGTTTGCAATTTCTCAGCTCGTGTCTACGAGACAGAGAGAGATAGTGACCGTGACGTTTGTTGGGTAGACAAGCGCAAAGCCCCAGTGTTACTGCGCCTGTGAAAGCGCTTCTAAGGAAGGGTGCTGGCTAGCAAGAGCTTTCAGTGCTGGCACTTTTCATCTCTGAGCAATTGCTCGACCTTTGCAATTTCTCACTTGATCTCTCTTTAGAGTGCGCGAGAGGATGAGCAGAAGATGAGGTGGCTAGAGAAGCCCAGAGCCCCACTCTTCTTAGGCCTACAACAGCACTTCCAAGGAAGGGTGCTGGCTAGCAACAGCTTTCAGTGCTGGCACCTTTCATCTCTGAGCAATTGCTCAACGTTTGCAATTTCTCACCTCAGCTCTCGTTAGAGTGCGCGAGAGGATGAGCAGAAGATTAGGTGGCTAGAGAAACACAGAGCCCCTGTGTTCTAAGGGCTACAAGAGCGTTTCCAAGGAAGGGTGCCGGCTAGCAAGAGCTTTCAGTGCTGGCACTTTTCATCTCTGAGCAATTGCTCGACCTTTGCAATTTCTCAGCTCGTGTCTACGAGACGGAGAGATAGTGACCGTGACATTTGGTGGCTAGAGAAGCGCAAAGCCCCAGTGTTGCTGCGCCTGTGAAAGCGCTTCCAAGGAAGGGTGCTGGCTAGCAAGAGCTTTCAGTGCTGGCACTTTTCATCTCTGAGCAATTGCTCGACGTTTGCAATTTCTCACTTGATCTCTCTTTAGAGTGCGTGAGAGGATGAGCAGAAGATTAGGTGGCTGGAGAAGCCCAGAGCCCTTGTGTTCTAAGGGCTACAAAAGCACTTCCAAGGAAGGGTGCTGGCTAGCAACAGCTTTCAGTGCTGGCACTTTTCATCTCTGAGCAATTGCTCGACGTTTGCAATTTCTCACCTGAGCTCTCTTTAGAGTGCGCGAGAGGATGAGCAGAAGATTAGGTGGCTAGAGAAACACAGAGCCCCAGTGTTCTTAGGGCTACAAAAGCGCTTCCAAGGAAGGGTGCTGGCTAGCAACAGCTTTCAGTGCTGGCACTTTTCATCTCTGAGCAATTGCTCGACGTTTGCAATCTCTCAGCTCGTGTCTACGAGACAGAGAGAGATAGTGACCGTGACGTTTGGTGGCTAGAGAAGCGCAAAGCCCCAGTGTTACTGCGCCTGTGAAAGCGCTTCCAAGGAAGGGTGCTGGCTAGCAAGAGCTTTCAGTGCTGGCACTTTTCATCTCTGAGCAATTGCTCGACCTTTGCAATTTCTCACCTGAGCTCTCTTTAGAGTGCGCGAGAGGATGAGCAGAAGATTAGGTGGCTAGAGAAGCCCAGAGCCCCAGTGTTCTTAGGCCTACAAAAGCGCTTCCAAGGAAGGGTGCTGGCTAGCAACAGCTTTCAGTGCTGGCACTTTTCATTGCTGAGCAATTGCTCGACGTTTGCAATTTCTCAGCTCGTGTCTACGAGACGGAGAGATAGTGACCGTGACATTTGGTGGGTAGAGAAGCGCAAAGCCCCAGTGTTGCTGCGCCTGTGAAAGCGCTTCCAAGGAAGGGTGCTGGCTAGCAAGAGCTTTCAGTGCTGGCACTTTTCATCTCTGAGCAATTGCTCAACGTTTGCAATTTCTCACCTCAGCTCTCGTTAGAGTGCGCGAGAGGATGAGCAGAAGATTAGGTGGCTAGAGAAACACAGAGCCCCTGTGTTCTAAGGGCTACAAGAGCGTTTCCAAGGAAGGGTGCCGGCTAGCAAGAGGTTTCAGTGCTGGCACTTTTCATCGCTGAGCAATTGCTCGACGTTTGCAATTTCTCAGTTCGTGTCTACGAGACGGAGAGATAGTGACCGTGACATTTGGTGGGTAGAGAAGCGCAAAGCCCCAGTGTTGCTGCGCCTGTGAAAGCTCTTCCAAGGAAGGGTGCTGGCTAGCAACAGCTTTCAGTGCTGGCACTTTTCATCTCTGAGCAATTGCTCGACGTTTGCAATTTCTCACCTGAGCTTTCTTTAGAGTGCGCGAGAGGATGAGCAGAAGATTAAGTGGCTAGAGAAGCCCAGAGCCCCACTGTTCTTAGGCCTACAAAAGCACTTCCAAGGAAGGGTGCTGGCTAGCAACAGCTTTCAGTGCTGGCACTTTTCATCTCTGAGCAATTGCTCGACGTTTGCAATTTCTCACCTGAGCTCTCTTTAGACTGCGCGAGAGGATGAGCAGAAGATTAGGTGGCTAGAGAAGCCCAGAGCCCCACTGTTCTTAGGCCTACAAAAGCGCTTCCAAGGAAGGGTGCTGGCTAGCAACAGCTTTCAGTGCTGGCACTTTTCATCTCTGAGCAATTGCTCGACCTTTGCAATTTCTCAGCTCGTGTCTACGAGTCAGAGATATAGTGACGGTGTCGTTTGGTGGCTAGAGAAGCGCAAAGCCCCAGTGTTGCTGCGCCTGTGAAAGCGCTTCCAAGAAAGGGTGCTGGCTAGCAACAGCTTTCAGTGCTGGCACTTTTCATCTCTGAGCAATTGCTCGACGTTTGCAATTTCTCACCTGAGCTTTCTTTAGAGTGCGCGAGAGGATGAGCAGAAGATTAAGTGGCTAGAGAAGCGCAGAGCCCCAGTGTTCTTAGGCCTACAAAAGCACTTCCAAGGAAGGGTGCTGGCTAGCAACAGCTTTCAGTGCTGGCACTTTTCATCTCTGAGCAATTGCTCGACGTTTGCAATTTCTCACCTGAGCTCTCTTTAGAGTGCGCGAGAGGATGAGCAGAAGATTAGGTGGCTAGAGAAGCCCAGAGCCCCACTGTTCTTATGCGTACAAAAGCGCTTCCAAGGAAGGGTGCTGGCTAGCAAGAGCTTTCAGTGCTGGCACTTTTCATCTCTGAGCAATTGCTCGACCTTTGCAATTTCTCACCTGAGCTCTCTTTAGACTGCGCGAGAGGATGAGCAGAAGATTAGGTGGCTAGAGAAACACAGAGCCCCAGTGTTCTTAGGCCTACAAAAGCGCTTCCAAGGAAGGGTGCTGGCTAGCAAGAGCTTTCAGTGCTGGCTCTTTTCATCTCTGAGCAATTGCTCGACCTTTGCAATTTCTCAGCTCGTGTCTACGAGTCAGAGAGATAGTGACCGTGACGTTTGGTGGCTAGAGAAGCGCAAAGCCCCAGTGTTGCTGCGCCTGTGAAAGCGCTTCCAAGGAAGGGTGCTGGCTAGCAACAGCTTTCAGTGCTGGCACTTTTCATCTCTGAGCAATTGCTCAACCTTTGCAATTTCTCACCTGAGCTCTCTTTAGAGTGAGCGAGAGGATGAGCAGAAGATTAGGTGGCTAGAGAAGCCCAGAGCCCCACTCTTCTTAGGCCTACAACAGCACTTCCAAGGAAGGGTGCTGGCTAGCAACAGCTTTCAGTGCTGGCACTTTTCATCTCTGAGCAATTGCTCAACGTTTGCAATTTCTCACCTCAGCTCTCGTTAGAGTGCGCGAGAGGATGAGCAGAAGATTAGGTGGCTAGAGAAACACAGAGCCCCTGTGTTCTAAGGGCTACAAGAGCGTTTCCAAGGAAGGGTGCCGGCTAGCAAGAGCTTTCAGTGCTGGCACTTTTCATCGCTGAGCAATTGCTCGACGTTTGCAATTTCTCAGCTCGTGTCTACGAGACGGAGAGATAGTGACCGTGACATTTGGTGGCTAGAGAAGCGCAAAGCCCCAGTGTTGCTGCGCCTGTGAAAGCGCTTCCAAGGAAGGGTGCTGGCTAGCAAGAGCTTTCAGTGCTGGCACTTTTCATCTCTGAGCAATTGCTCGACGTTTGCAATTTCTCCCCTGAGCTCTCTTTAGAGTGCGCGAGAGGATGAGCAGAAGATTATATGGCTGGAGAAGCCCAGAGCCCTTGTGTTCTAAGGGCTACAAAAGCACTTCCAAGGAAGGGTGCTGGCTAGCAACAGCTTTCAGTGCTGGCACTTTTCATCTCTGAGCAATTGCTCGACGTTTGCAATTTCTCACCTGCGCTCTCTTTAGACTGCGCGAGAGGATGAGCAGAAGATTAGGTGGCTAGAGAAACACAGAGCCCCAGTGTTCTTAGGCCTACAAAAGCGCTTCCAAGGAAGGGTGCTGGCTAGCAACAGCTTTCAGTGCTGGCACTTTTCATCTCTGAGCAATTGCTCGACGTTTGCAATCTCTCAGCTCGTGTCTACGAGACAGAGAGAGATAGTGACCGTGACGTTTGGTGGCTAGAGAAGCGCAAAGCCCCAGTGTTACTGCGCCTGTGAAAGCGCTTCCAAGGAAGGGTGCTGGCTAGCAAGAGCTTTCAGTGCTGGCACTTTTCATCTCTGAGCAATTGCTCGACCTTTGCAATTTCTCACCTGAGCTCTCTTTAGAGTGCGCGAGAGGATGAGCAGAAGATTAGGTGGCTAGAGAAACACAGAGCCCCAGTGTTCTTAGACCTACAAAAGCGCTTCCAAGGAAGGGTGCTGGCTAGTAACAGCTTTCAGTGCTGGCACTTTTCATTGCTGAGCAATTGCTCGACGTTTGCAATTTCTCAGCTCGTGTCTACGAGACGGAGAGATAGTGACCGTGACATTTGGTGGGTAGAGAAGCGCAAAGCCCCAGTGTTGCTGCGCCTGTGAAAGCTCTTCCAAGGAAGGGTGCTGGCTAGCAACAGCTTTCAGTGCTGGCACTTTTCATCTCTGAGCAATTGCTCGACGTTTGCAATTTCTCACCTGAGCTCTCTTTAGAGTGCGCGAGAGGATGAGCAGAAGATTAAGTGGCTAGAGAAGCCCAGAGCCCCACTCTTCTTAGGCCTACAAAAGCACTTCCAAGGAAGGGTGCTGGCTAGCAACAGCTTTCAGTGCTGGCACTTTTCATCTCTGAGCAATTGCTCGACGTTTGCAATTTCTCACCTGAGCTCTCTTTAGAGTGCGCGAGAGGATGAGCAGAAGATTAGGTGGCTAGAGAAGCCCAGAGCCCCAGTGTTCTTAGGCGTACAAAAGCGCTTCCAAGGAAGGGTGCTGGCTAGCAACAGCTTTCAGTGCTGGCACTTTTCATCTCTGAGCAATTGCTCGACGTTTGCAATTTCTCAGCTCGTGTCTACGAGACAGAGAGAGATAGTGACCGTGACGTTTGGTGGCTAGAGAAGCGCAAAGCCCCAGTGTTGCTGCGCCTGTGAAAGCGCTTCCAAGGAAGGGTGCTGGCTAGCAAGAGCTTTCAGTGCTGGCACTTTTCATCTCTGAGCAATTGCTCGACGTTTGCAATTTCTCACCTGAGCTTTCTTTAGAGTGCGCGAGAGGATGAGCAGAAGATTAGGTGGCTAGAGAAGCCCAGAGCCCCAGTGTTCTTAGGCCTACAAAAGCACTTCCAAGGAAGGGTGCTGGCTAGCAACAGCTTTCAGTGCTGGCACTTTTCATCTCTGAGCAATTGCTCGACGTTTGCAATTTCTCAGCTCGTGTCTACGAGACAGAGAGAGATAGTGACCGTGACGTTTGGTGGGTAGAGAAGCGCAAAGCCCCAGTGTTGCTGCGCCTGTGAAAGCGCTTCCAAGGAAGGGTGCTGGCTAGCAACAGCTTTCAGTGCTGGCACTTTTCATCTCTGAGCAATTGCTCGACCTTTGCAATTTCTCACCTGAGCTCTCTTTAGAGTGCGCGAGAGGATGAGCAGAAGTTTAGGTGGCTAGAGAAGCCCAGAGCCCCACTCTTCTTAGGCCTACAACAGCACTTCCAAGGAAGGGTGCTGGCTAGCAACAGCTTTCAGTGCTGGCACTTTTCATCTCTGAGCAATTGCTCAACGTTTGCAATTTCTCACCTCAGCTCTCGTTAGAGTGCGCGAGAGGATGAGCAGAAGATTAGGTGGCTAGAGAAACACAGAGCCCCTTGTTCTAAGGGCTACAAGAGCGTTTCCAAGGAAGGGTGCCGGCTAGCAAGAGCTTTCAGTGCTGGCACTTTTCATCGCTGAGCAATTGCTCGACGTTTGCAATTTCTCAGCTATTGTCTACGAGACGGAGAGATAGTGACCGTGACATTTGGTGGCTAGAGAAGCGCAAAGCCCCAGTGTTGCTGCGCCTGTGAAAGCGCTTCCAAGGAAGGGTGCTGGCTAGCAAGAGCTTTCAGTGCTGGCACTTTTCATCTCTGAGCAATTGCTCGACCTTTGCAATTTCTCACCTGAGCTCTCTTTAGAGTGCGCGAGAGGATGAGCAGAAGATTAGGTGGCTGGAGAAGCCCAGAGCCCTTGTGTTCTAAGGGCTACAAAAGCGCTTCCAAGGAAGGGTGCTGGCTAGCAACAGCTTTCAGTGCTGGCACTTTTCATCTCTGAGCAATTGCTCGACGTTTGCAATTTCTCACCTGAGCTCTCTTTAGAGTGCGCGAGAGGATGAGCAGAAGATTAGGTGGCTAGAGAAACACAGAGCCCCAGTGTTCTTAGGCCTACAAAAGCGCTTCCAAGGAAGGGTGCTGGCTAGCAACAGCTTTCAGTGCTGGCACTTTTCATCTCTGAGCAATTGCTCGACGTTTGCAATCTCTCAGCTCGTGTCTACGAGACAGAGAGAGATAGTGACCGTGACGTTTGGTGGCTAGAGAAGCGCAAAGCCCCAGTGTTACTGCGCCTGTGAAAGCGCTTCCAAGGAAGGGTGCTGGCTAGCAACAGCTTTCAGTGCTGGCACTTTTCATCTCTGAGCAATTGCTCGACCTTTGCAATTTCTCACCTGAGCTCTCTTTAGAGTGCGCGAGAGGATGAGCAGAAGATTAGGTGGCTAGAGAAACACAGAGCCCCAGTGTTCTTAGACCTACAAAAGCGCTTCCAAGGAAGGGTGCTGGCTAGCAACAGCTTTCAGTGCTGGCACTTTTCATCTCTGAGCAATTGCTCGACGTTTGCAATTTCTCACCTGAGCTTTCTTTAGAGTGCGCGAGAGGATGAGCAGAAGATTAAGTGGCTAGAGAAGCCCAGAGCCCCACTCTTCTTAGGCCTACAAAAGCACTTCCAAGGAAGGGTGCTGGCTAGCAACAGCTTTCAGTGCTGGCACTTTTCATCTCTGAGCAATTGCTCGACCTTTGCAATTTCTCAGCTCGTGTCTACGAGACAGAGAGAGATAGTGACCGTGACGTTTGGTGGGTAGAGAAGCGCAAAGCCCCAGTGTTACTGCGCCTGTGAAAGCGTTTCCAAGGAAGGGTGCTGGCTAGCAAGAGCTTTCAGTGCTGGCACTTTTCATCTCTGAGCAATTGCTCGACCTTTGCAATTTCTCACCTGAGCTCTCTTTAGACTGCGCGAGAGGATGAGCAGAAGATTAGGTGGCTAGAGAAACACAGAGCCCCACTGTTCTTAGGCCTACAAAAGCGCTTCCAAGGAAGGGTGCTGGCTAGCAGGAGCTTTCAGTGCTGGCACTTTTCATCTCTGAGCAATTGCTCGACCTTTGCAATTTCTCAGCTCGTGTCTACGAGTCAGAGAGATAGTGACCGTGACGTTTGGTGGCTAGAGAAGAGCAAAGCCCCAGTGTTACTGCGCCTGTGAAAGCGTTTCCAAGGAAGGGTGCTGGCTAGCAAGAGCTTTCAGTGCTGGCACTTTTCATCTCTGAGCAATTGCTCGACCTTTGCAATTTCTCACCTGAGCTCTCTTTAGACTGCGCGAGAGGATGAGCAGAAGATTAGGTGGCTAGAGAAACACAGAGCCCCACTGTTCTTAGGCGTACAAAAGCGCTTCCAAGGAAGGGTGCTGGCTAGCAACAGCTTTCAGTGCTGGCACTTTTCATCTCTGAGCAATTGCTCGACGTTTGCAATTTCTCACCTGAGCTCTCTTTAGAGTGCGCGAGAGGATGAGCAGAAGATTAGGTGGCTAGAGAAACACAGAGCCCCACTGTTCTTAGGCCTACAAAAGCGCTTCCAAGGAAGGGTGCTGGCTAGCAGGAGCTTTCAGTGCTGGCTCTTTTCATCTCTGAGCAATTGCTCGACCTTTGCAATTTCTCAGCTCGTGTCTACGAGTCAGAGAGATAGTGACCGTGACGTTTGGTGGCTAGAGAAGCGCAAAGCCCCAGTGTTGCTGCGCCTGTGAAAGCGCTTCCAAGGAAGGGTGCTGGCTAGCAACAGCTTTCAGTGCTGGCACTTTTCATCTCTGAGCAATTGCTCAACCTTTGCAATTTCTCACCTGAGCTCTCTTTAGAGTGAGCGAGAGGATGAGCAGAAGATTAGGTGGCTAGAGAAGCCCAGAGCCCCACTCTTCTTAGGCCTACAACAGCACTTCCAAGGAAGGGTGCTGGCTAGCAACAGCTTTCAGTGCTGGCACCTTTCATCTCTGAGCAATTGCTCAACGTTTGCAATTTCTCACCTCAGCTCTCGTTAGAGTGCGCGAGAGGATGAGCAGAAGATTAAGTGGCTAGAGAAACACAGAGCCCCTGTGTTCTAAGGGCTACAAGAGCGTTTCCAAGGAAGGGTGCCGGCTAGCAAGAGCTTTCAGTGCTGGCACTTTTCATCGCTGAGCAATTGCTCGACGTTTGCAATTTCTCAGCTCGTGTCTACGAGACGGAGAGAGATAGTGACCGTGACGTTTGGTGGCTAGAGAAGCGCAAAGCCCCAGTGTTGTTGCGCCTGTGAAAGCGCTTCCAAGGAAGGGTGCTGGCTAGCAACAGCTTTCAGTGCTGGCACTTTTCATCTCTGAGCAATTGCTCGACCTTTGCAATTTCTCACCTGAGCTCTCTTTAGAGTGCGCGAGAGGATGAGCAGAAGATTAGGTGGCTGGAGAAGCCCAGAGCCCTTGTGTTCTAAGGGCTACAAAAGCACTTCCAAGGAAGGGTGCTGGCTAGCAACAGCTTTCAGTGCTGGCACTTTTCATCTCTGAGCAATTGCTCGACGTTTGCAATTTCTCACCTGAGCTCTCTTTAGAGTGCGCGAGAGGATGAGCAGAAGATTAGGTGGCTAGAGAAACACAGAGCCCCAGTGTTCTTAGGCCTACAAAAGCGCATCCAAGGAAGGGTGCTGGCTAGCAACAGCTTTCAGTGCTGGCACTTTTCATCTCTGAGCAATTGCTCGACGTTTGCAATCTCTCAGCTCGTGTCTACGAGACAGAGAGAGATAGTGACCGTGACGTTTGGTGGGTAGAGAAGCGCAAAGCCCCAGTGTTACTGCGCCTGTGAAAGCGCTTCCAAGGAAGGGTGCTGGCTAGCAACAGCTTTCAGTGCTGGCACTTTTCATCTCTGAGCAATTGCTCGACCTTTGCAATTTCTCACCTGAGCTCTCTTTAGAGTGCGCGAGAGGATGAGCAGAAGATTAGGTGGCTAGAGAAACACAGAGACCCACTGTTCTTAGGCCTACAAAAGCGCTTCCAAGGAAGGGTGCTGGCTAGCAACAGCTTTCAGTGCTGGCACTTTTCATTGCTGAGCAATTGCTCGACGTTTGCAATTTCTCAGCTCGTGTCTACGAGACGGAGAGATAGTGACCGTGACATTTGGTGGGTAGAGAAGCGCAAAGCCCCAGTGTTGCTGCGCCTGTGAAAGCTCTTCCAAGGAAGGGTGCTGGCTAGCAACAGCTTTCAGTGCTGGCACTTTTCATCTCTGAGCAATTGCTCGACCTTTGCAATTTCTCACCTGAGCTCTCTTTAGAGTGCGCGAGAGGATGAGCAGAAGATTAAGTGGCTAGAGAAGCCCAGAGCCCCACTCTTCTTAGGCCTACAAAAGCACTTCCAAGGAAGGGTGCTGGCTAGCAACAGCTTTCAGTGCTGGCACTTTTCATCTCTGAGCAATTGCTCGACGTTTGCAATTTCTCACCTGAGCTCTCTTTAGAGTGCGCGAGAGGATGAGCAGAAGATTAGGTGGCTAGAGAAGCCCAGAGCCCCAGTGTTCTTAGGCGTACAAAAGCGCTTCCAAGGAAGGGTGCTGGCTAGCAACAGCTTTCAGTGCTGGCACTTTTCATCTCTGAGCAATTGCTCGACGTTTGCAATTTCTCAGCTCGTGTCTACGAGACAGAGAGAGATAGTGACCGTGACGTTTGGTGGCTAGAGAAGCGCAAAGCCCCAGTGTTGCTGCGCCTGTGAAAGCGCTTCCAAGGAAGGGTGCTGGCTAGCAAGAGCTTTCAGTGCTGGCACTTTTCATCTCTGAGCAATTGCTCGACGTTTGCAATTTCTCACCTGAGCTTTCTTTAGAGTGCGCGAGAGGATGAGCAGAAGATTAGGTGGCTAGAGAAGCCCAGAGCCCCAGTGTTCTTAGGCCTACAAAAGCACTTCCAAGGAAGGGTGCTGGCTAGCAACAGCTTTCAGTGCTGGCACTTTTCATCTCTGAGCAATTGCTCGACGTTTGCAATTTCTCAGCTCGTGTCTACGAGACAGAGAGAGATAGTGACCGTGACGTTTGGTGGGTAGAGAAGCGCAAAGCCCCAGTGTTGCTGCGCCTGTGAAAGCGCTTCCAAGGAAGGGTGCTGGCTAGCAACAGCTTTCAGTGCTGGCACTTTTCATCTCTGAGCAATTGCTCGACCTTTGCAATTTCTCACCTGAGCTCTCTTTAGAGTGCGCGAGAGGATGAGCAGAAGATTAGGTGGCTAGAGAAGCCCAGAGCCCCACTCTTCTTAGGCCTACAACAGCACTTCCAAGGAAGGGTGCTGGCTAGCAACAGCTTTCAGTGCTGGCACTTTTCATCTCTGAGCAATTGCTCGACCTTTGCAATTTCTCACCTCAGCTCTCGTTAGAGTGCGCGAGAGGATGAGCAGAAGATTAGGTGGCTAGAGAAACACAGAGCCCCTTGTTCTAAGGGCTACAAGAGCGTTTCCAAGGAAGGGTGCCGGCTAGCAAGAGCTTTCAGTGCTGGCACTTTTCATCGCTGAGCAATTGCTCGACGTTTGCAATTTCTCAGCTATTGTCTACGAGACGGAGAGATAGTGACCGTGACATTTGGTGGCTAGAGAAGCGCAAAGCCCCAGTGTTGCTGCGCCTGTGAAAGCGCTTCCAAGGAAGGGTGCTGGCTAGCAAGAGCTTTCAGTGCTGGCACTTTTCATCTCTGAGCAATTGCTCGACCTTTGCAATTTCTCACCTGAGCTCTCTTTAGAGTGCGCGAGAGGATGAGCAGAAGATTAGGTGGCTGGAGAAGCCCAGAGCCCTTGTGTTCTAAGGGCTACAAAAGCGCTTCCAAGGAAGGGTGCTGGCTAGCAACAGCTTTCAGTGCTGGCACTTTTCATCTCTGAGCAATTGCTCGACGTTTGCAATTTCTCACCTGAGCTCTCTTTAGAGTGCGCGAGAGGATGAGCAGAAGATTAGGTGGCTAGAGAAACACAGAGCCCCAGTGTTCTTAGGCCTACAAAAGCGCTTCCAAGGAAGGGTGCTGGCTAGCAACAGCTTTCAGTGCTGGCACTTTTCATCTCTGAGCAATTGCTCGACGTTTGCAATCTCTCAGCTCGTGTCTACGAGACAGAGAGAGATAGTGACCGTGACGTTTGGTGGCTAGAGAAGCGCAAAGCCCCAGTGTTACTGCGCCTGTGAAAGCGCTTCCAAGGAAGGGTGCTGGCTAGCAACAGCTTTCAGTGCTGGCACTTTTCATCTCTGAGCAATTGCTCGACCTTTGCAATTTCTCACCTGAGCTCTCTTTAGAGTGCGCGAGAGGATGAGCAGAAGATTAGGTGGCTAGAGAAACACAGAGCCCCAGTGTTCTTAGACCTACAAAAGCGCTTCCAAGGAAGGGTGCTGGCTAGCAACAGCTTTCAGTGCTGGCACTTTTCATCTCTGAGCAATTGCTCGACGTTTGCAATTTCTCACCTGAGCTTTCTTTAGAGTGCGCGAGAGGATGAGCAGAAGATTAAGTGGCTAGAGAAGCCCAGAGCCCCACTCTTCTTAGGCCTACAAAAGCACTTCCAAGGAAGGGTGCTGGCTAGCAACAGCTTTCAGTGCTGGCACTTTTCATCTCTGAGCAATTGCTCGACCTTTGCAATTTCTCAGCTCGTGTCTACGAGACAGAGAGAGATAGTGACCGTGACGTTTGGTGGGTAGAGAAGCGCAAAGCCCCAGTGTTACTGCGCCTGTGAAAGCGTTTCCAAGGAAGGGTGCTGGCTAGCAAGAGCTTTCAGTGCTGGCACTTTTCATCTCTGAGCAATTGCTCGACCTTTGCAATTTCTCACCTGAGCTCTCTTTAGACTGCGCGAGAGGATGAGCAGAAGATTAGGTGGCTAGAGAAACACAGAGCCCCACTGTTCTTAGGCCTACAAAAGCGCTTCCAAGGAAGGGTGCTGGCTAGCAGGAGCTTTCTGTGCTGGCACTTTTCATCTCTGAGCAATTGCTCGACCTTTGCAATTTCTCAGCTCGTGTCTACGAGTCAGAGAGATAGTGACCGTGACGTTTGGTGGCTAGAGAAGAGCAAAGCCCCAGTGTTACTGCGCCTGTGAAAGCGTTTCCAAGGAAGGGTGCTGGCTAGCAAGAGCTTTCAGTGCTGGCACTTTTCATCTCTGAGCAATTGCTCGACCTTTGCAATTTCTCACCTGAGCTCTCTTTAGACTGCGCGAGAGGATGAGCAGAAGATTAGGTGGCTAGAGAAACACAGAGCCCCACTGTTCTTAGGCGTACAAAAGCGCTTCCAAGGAAGGGTGCTGGCTAGCAACAGCTTTCAGTGCTGGCACTTTTCATCTCTGAGCAATTGCTCGACCTTTGCAATTTCTCACCTGAGCTCTCTTTAGACTGCGCGAGAGGATGAGCAGAAGATTAGGTGGCTAGAGAAACACAGAGCCCCACTGTTCTTAGGCCTACAAAAGCGCTTCCAAGGAAGGGTGCTGGCTAGCAGGAGCTTTCAGTGCTGGCTCTTTTCATCTCTGAGCAATTGCTCGACCTTTGCAATTTCTCAGCTCGTGTCTACGAGTCAGAGAGATAGTGACCGTGACGTTTGGTGGCTAGAGAAGCGCAAAGCCCCAGTGTTGCTGCGCCTGTGAAAGCGCTTCCAAGGAAGGGTGCTGGCTAGCAACAGCTTTCAGTGCTGGCACTTTTCATCTCTGAGCAATTGCTCAACCTTTGCAATTTCTCACCTGAGCTCTCTTTAGAGTGAGCGAGAGGATGAGCAGAAGATTAGGTGGCTAGAGAAGCCCAGAGCCCCACTCTTCTTAGGCCTACAACAGCACTTCCAAGGAAGGGTGCTGGCTAGCAACAGCTTTCAGTGCTGGCACCTTTCATCTCTGAGCAATTGCTCAACGTTTGCAATTTCTCACCTCAGCTCTCGTTAGAGTGCGCGAGAGGATGAGCAGAAGATTAAGTGGCTAGAGAAACACAGAGCCCCTGTGTTCTAAGGGCTACAAGAGCGTTTCCAAGGAAGGGTGCCGGCTAGCAAGAGCTTTCAGTGCTGGCACTTTTCATCGCTGAGCAATTGCTCGACGTTTGCAATTTCTCAGCTCGTGTCTACGAGACGGAGAGAGATAGTGACCGTGACGTTTGGTGGCTAGAGAAGCGCAAAGCCCCAGTGTTGCTGCGCCTGTGAAAGCGCTTCCAAGGAAGGGTGCTGGCTAGCAAGAGCTTTCAGTGCTGGCACTTTTCATCTCTGAGCAATTGCTCGACCTTTGCAATTTCTCACCTGAGCTCTCTTTAGAGTGCGCGAGAGGATGAGCAGAAGATTAGGTGGCTGGAGAAGCCCAGAGCCCTTGTGTTCTAAGGGCTACAAAAGCACTTCCAAGGAAGGGTGCTGGCTAGCAACAGCTTTCAGTGCTGGCACTTTTCATCTCTGAGCAATTGCTCGACGTTTGCAATTTCTCACCTGAGCTCTCTTTAGAGTGCGCGAGAGGATGAGCAGAAGATTAGGTGGCTAGAGAAACACAGAGCCCCAGTGTTCTTAGGCCTACAAAAGCGCATCCAAGGAAGGGTGCTGGCTAGCAACAGCTTTCAGTGCTGGCACTTTTCATCTCTGAGCAATTGCTCGACGTTTGCAATCTCTCAGCTCGTGTCTACGAGACAGAGAGAGATAGTGACCGTGACGTTTGGTGGGTAGAGAAGCGCAAAGCCCCAGTGTTACTGCGCCTGTGAAAGCGCTTCCAAGGAAGGGTGCTGGCTAGCAAGAGCTTTCAGTGCTGGCACTTTTCATCTCTGAGCAATTGCTCGACCTTTGCAATTTCTCACCTGAGCTCTCTTTAGAGTGCGCGAGAGGATGAGCAGAAGATTAGGTGGCTAGAGAAACACAGAGACCCACTGTTCTTAGGCCTACAAAAGCGCTTCCAAGGAAGGGTGCTGGCTAGCAACAGCTTTCAGTGCTGGCACTTTTCATTGCTGAGCAATTGCTCGACGTTTGCAATTTCTCAGCTCGTGTCTACGAGACGGAGAGATAGTGACCGTGACATTTGGTGGGTAGAGAAGCGCAAAGCCCCAGTGTTGCTGCGCCTGTGAAAGCTCTTCCAAGGAAGGGTGCTGGCTAGCAACAGCTTTCAGTGCTGGCACTTTTCATCTCTGAGCAATTGCTCGACCTTTGCAATTTCTCACCTGAGCTTTCTTTAGAGTGCGCGAGAGGATGAGCAGAAGATTAAGTGGCTAGAGAAGCCCAGAGCCCCACTCTTCTTAGGCCTACAAAAGCACTTACAAGGAAGGGTGCTGGCTAGCAAGAGCTTTCAGTGCTGGCACTTTTCATCTCTGAGCAATTGCTCGACCTTTGCAATTTCTCACCTGAGCTCTCTTTAGACTGCGCGAGAGGATGAGCAGAAGATTAGGTGGCTAGAGAAACACAGAGACCCACTGTTCTTAGGCCTACAAAAGCGCATCCAAGGAAGGGTGCTGGCTAGCAAGAGCTTTCAGTGCTGGCACTTTTCATCTCTGAGCAATTGCTCGACCTTTGCAATTTCTCAGCTCGTGTCTACGAGTCAGAGAGATAGTGACCGTGACGTTTGGTGGCTAGAGAAGCGCAAAGCCCCAGTGTTGCTGCGCCTGTGAAAGCGCTTCCAAGGAAGGGTGCTGGCTAGCAAGAGCTTTCAGTGCTGGCACTTTTCATCTCTGAGCAATTGCTCGACGTTTGCAATTTCTCACCTGAGCTCTCTTTAGAGTGCGCGAGAGGATGAGCAGAAGATTAGGTGGCTAGAGAAGCCCAGAGCCCCAGTGTTCTTAGGCCTACAAAAGCACTTCCAAGGAAGGGTGCTGGCTAGCAACAGCTTTCAGTGCTGGCACTTTTCATCTCTGAGCAATTGCTCGACGTTTGCAATTTCTCACCTGAGCTCTCTTTAGAGTGCGCAAGAGGATGAGCAGAAGATTAGGTGGCTAGAGAAACACAGAGCCCCAGTGTTCTTAGGCCTACAAAAGCGCTTCCAAGGAAGGGTGCTGGCTAGCAACAGCTTTCAGTGCTGGCACTTTTCATCTCTGAGCAATTGCTCGACGTTTGCAATTTCTCAGCTCGTGTCTACGAGACAGAGAGAGATAGTGACCGTGACGTTTGGTGGGTAGAGAAGCGCAAAGCCCCAGTGTTGCTGCGCCTGTGAAAGCGCTTCCAAGGAAGGGTGCTGGCTAGCAACAGCTTTCAGTGCTGGCACTTTTCATCTCTGAGCAATTGCTCGACCTTTGCAATTTCTCACCTGAGCTCTCTTTAGAGTGAGCGAGAGGATGAGCAGAAGATTAGGTGGCTAGAGAAGCCCAGAGCCCCACTCTTCTTAGGCCTACAACAGCACTTCCAAGGAAGGGTGCTGGCTAGCAACAGCTTTCAGTGCTGGCACCTTTCATCTCTGAGCAATTGCTCAACGTTTGCAATTTCTCACCTCAGCTCTCGTTAGAGTGCGCGAGAGGATGAGCAGAAGATTAGGTGGCTAGAGAAACACAGAGCCCCTGTGTTCTAAGGGCTACAAGAGCGTTTCCAAGGAAGGGTGCTGGCTAGCAAGAGCTTTCAGTGCTGGCACTTTTCATCGCTGAGCAATTGCTCGACGTTTGCAATTTCTCAGCTCGTGTCTACGAGACGGAGAGATAGTGACCGTGACATTTGGTGGCTAGAGAAGCGCAAAGCCCCAGTGTTGCTGCGCCTGTGAAAGCGCTTCCAAGGAAGGGTGCTGGCTAGCAAGAGCTTTCAGTGCTGGCACTTTTCATCTCTGAGCAATTGCTCGACCTTTGCAATTTCTCACCTGAGCTCTCTTTAGAGTGCGCGAGAGGATGAGCAGAAGATTAGGTGGCTGGAGAAGCCCAGAGCCCTTGTGTTCTAAGGGCTACAAAAGCACTTCCAAGGAAGGGTGCTGGCTAGCAACAGCTTTCAGTGCTGGCACTTTTCATCTCTGAGCAATTGCTCGACGTTTGCAATTTCTCACCTGAGCTCTCTTTAGAGTGCGCGAGAGGATGAGCAGAAGATTAGGTGGCTAGAGAAACACAGAGCCCCACTGTTCTTAGGCCTACAAAAGCGCTTCCAAGGAAGGGTGCTGGCTAGCAACAGCTTTCAGTGCTGGCACTTTTCATCTCTGAGCAATTGCTCGACGTTTGCAATCTCTCAGCTCGTGTCTACGAGACAGAGAGAGATAGTGACCGTGACGTTTGGTGGCTAGAGAAGCGCAAAGCCCCAGTGTTACTGCGCCTGTGAAAGCGCTTCCAAGGAAGGGTGCTGGCTAGCAACAGCTTTCAGTGCTGGCACTTTTCATCTCTGAGCAATTGCTCGACCTTTGCAATTTCTCACCTGAGCTCTCTTTAGAGTGCGCGAGAGGATGAGCAGAAGATTAGGTGGCTAGAGAAACACAGAGCCCCAGTGTTCTTAGACCTACAAAAGCGCTTCCAAGGAAGGGTGCTGGCTAGCAACAGCTTTCAGTGCTGGCACTTTTCATCTCTGAGCAATTGCTCGACGTTTGCAATTTCTCACCTGAGCTTTCTTTAGAGTGCGCGAGAGGATGAGCAGAAGATTAAGTGGCTAGAGAAGCCCAGAGCCCCACTCTTCTTAGGCCTACAAAAGCACTTCCAAGGAAGGGTGCTGGCTAGCAACAGCTTTCAGTGCTGGCACTTTTCATCTCTGAGCAATTGCTCGACCTTTGCAATTTCTCAGCTCGTGTCTACGAGACAGAGAGAGATAGTGACCGTGACGTTTGGTGGGTAGAGAAGCGCAAAGCCCCAGTGTTACTGCGCCTGTGAAAGCGTTTCCAAGGAAGGGTGCTGGCTAGCAAGAGCTTTCAGTGCTGGCACTTTTCATCTCTGAGCAATTGCTCGACCTTTGCAATTTCTCACCTGAGCTCTCTTTAGACTGCGCGAGAGGATGAGCAGAAGATTAGGTGGCTAGAGAAACACAGAGCCCCACTGTTCTTAGGCCTACAAAAGCGCTTCCAAGGAAGGGTGCTGGCTAGCAGGAGCTTTCAGTGCTGGCACTTTTCATCTCTGAGCAATTGCTCGACCTTTGCAATTTCTCAGCTCGTGTCTACGAGTCAGAGAGATAGTGACCGTGACGTTTGGTGGCTAGAGAAGCGCAAAGCCCCAGTGTTACTGCGCCTGTGAAAGCGTTTCCAAGGAAGGGTGCTGGCTAGCAACAGCTTTCAGTGCTGGCACTTTTCATCTCTGAGCAATTGCTCGACCTTTGCAATTTCTCACCTGAGCTCTCTTTAGACTGCGCGAGAGGATGAGCAGAAGATTAGGTGGCTAGAGAAACACAGAGCCCCACTGTTCTTAGGCCTACAAAAGCGCTTCCAAGGAAGGGTGCTGGCTAGCAACAGCTTTCAGTGCTGGCACTTTTCATCTCTGAGCAATTGCTCGACCTTTGCAATTTCTCAGCTCGTGTCTACGAGTCAGAGAGATAGTGACCGTGACGTTTGGTGGCTAGAGAAGCGCAAAGGCCCAGTGTTGCTGCGCCTGTGAAAGCGCTTCCAAGGAAGGGTGCTGGCTAGCAAGAGCTTTCAGTGCTGGCACTTTTCATCTCTGAGCAATTGCTCGACCTTTGCAATTTCTCACCTGAGCTTTCTTTAGAGTGCGCGAGAGGATGAGCAGAAGATTAGGTGGCTAGAGAAGCCCAGAGCCCCACTCTTCTTAGGCCTACAAAAGCACTTCCAAGGAAGGGTGCTGGCTAGCAACAGCTTTCACTGCTGGCACTTTTCATCTCTGAGCAATTGCTCGACGTTTGCAATTTCTCACCTGAGCTCTCTTTAGAGTGCGCGAGAGGATGAGCAGAAGATTAGGTGGCTAGAGAAACACAGAGCCCCAGTGTTCTTAGGCCTACAAAAGCGCTTCCAAGGAAGGGTGCTGGCTAGCAACAGCTTTCAGTGCTGGCACTTTTCATCTCTGAGCAATTGCTCGACGTTTGCAATTTCTCAGCTCGTGTCTACGAGACAGAGAGAGATGGTGACCGTGACGTTTGGTGGCTAGAGAAGCGCAAAGCCCCAGTGTTGCTGCGCCTCTGAAAGCGCTTCCAAGGAAGGGTGCTGGCTAGCAAGAGCTTTCAGTGCTGGCACTTTTCATCTCTGAGCAATTGCTCGACCTTTGCAATTTCTCACCTGAGCTCTCTTTAGAGTGCGCGAGAGGATGAGCAGAAGATTAGGTGGCTAGAGAAACACAGAGCCCCACTGTTCTTAGGCCTACAAAAGCGCTTCCAAGGAAGGGTGCTGGCTAGCAAGAGCTTTCAGTGCTGGCACTTTTCATCTCTGAGCAATTGCTCGACCTTTGCAATTTCTCAGCTCGTGTCTACGAGACAGAGAGAGATAGTGACCGTGACGTTTGGTGGGTAGAGAAGCGCAAAGCCCCAGTGTTGCTGCGCCTGTGAAAGCGCTTCCAAGGAAGGGTGCTGGCCGGCAAGAGCTTTCAGTGCTGGCACTTTTCATCTCTGAGCAATTGCTCGACCTTTGCAATTTCTCACCTGAGCTCTCTTTAGACTGCGCGAGAGGATGAGCAGAAGATTAGGTGGCTAGAGAAGCCCAGAGCCCCACTGTTCTTAGGCCTACAAAAGCGCTTCCAAGGAAGGGTGCTGGCTAGCATGAGCTTTCAGTGCTGGCACTTTTCATCTCTGAGCAATTGCTCGACGTTTGCAATTTCTCACCTGAGCTCTCTTTAGACTGCGCGAGAGGATGAGCAGAAGATTAGGTGGCTAGAGAAACACAGAGCCCCACTGTTCTTAGGCCTACAAAAGCGCTTCCAAGGAAGGGTGCTGGCTAGCAACAGCTTTCAGTGCTGGCACTTTTCATCTCTGAGCAATTGCTCGACCTTTGCAATTTCTCAGCTCGTGTCTACGAGTCAGAGAGATAGTGACCGTGACGTTTGGTGGCTAGAGAAGCGCAAAGCCCCAGTGTTGCTGCGCCTGTGAAAGTGCTTCCAAGGAAGGGTGCTGGCTAGCAAGAGCTTTCAGTGCTGGCACTTTTCCTCTCTGAGCAATTGCTCGACCTTTGCAATTTCTCACCTGAGCTTTCTTTAGAGTGCGCGAGATGATGAGGTGAAGATTAGGTGGCTAGAGAAGCCCAGAGCCCCACTCTTCTTAGGCCTACAAAAGCACTTCCAAGGAAGGGTGCTGGCTAGCAACAGCTTTCAGTGCTGGCACTTTTCATCTCTGAGCAATTGCTCGACGTTTGCAATTTCTCACCTGAGCTCTCTTTAGATTGCGCGAGAGGATGAGCAGATTAGGTGGCTAGAGAAGCCCAGAGCCCCAGTGTTCTTAGGCCTAGAAAAGCACTTCCAAGGAAGGGTGCTGGCTAGCAACAGCTTTCAGTGCTGGCACTTTTCATCGCTGAGCAATTGCTCGACCTTTGCAATTTCTCAGCTCGTGTCTACGAGACAGAGAGAGATAGTGACCGTGACGTTTGTTGGGTAGAGAAGCGCAAAGCCCCAGTGTTGCTGCGCCTGTGAAAGCGCTTCTAAGGAAGGGTGCTGGCTAGCAAGAGCTTTCAGTGCTGGCACTTTTCATCTCTGAGCAATTGCTCGACCTTTGCAATTTCTCACTTGATCTCTCTTTAGAGTGCGCGAGAGGATGAGCAGAAGATTAGGTGGCTAGAGAAGCCCAGAGCCCCACTCTTCTTAGGCCTACAACAGCACTTCCAAGGAAGGGTGCTGGCTAGCAACAGCTTTCAGTGCTGGCACCTTTCATCTCTGAGCAATTGCTCGACCTTTGCAATTTCTCACTTGATCTCTCTTTAGAGTGCGCGAGAGGATGAGCAGAAGATTAGGTGGCTGGAGAAGCCCAGAGCCCTTGTGTTCTAAGGGCTACAAAAGCACTTCCAAGGAAGGGTGCTGGCTAGCAACAGCTTTCAGTGCTGGCACTTTTCATCTCTGAGCAATTGCTCGACGTTTGCAATTTCTCACCTGAGCTCTCTTTAGAGTGCGCGAGAGGATGAGCAGAAGATTAGGTGGCTAGAGAAACACAGAGCCCCACTGTTCTTAGGCCTACAAAAGCGCTTCCAAGGAAGGGTGCTGGCTAGCAACAGCTTTCAGTGCTGGCACTTTTCATCTCTGAGCAATTGCTCGACCTTTGCAATCTCTCAGCTCGTGTCTACGAGACAGAGAGAGATAGTGACCGTGACGTTTGGTGGCTAGAGAAGCGCAAAGCCCCAGTGTTACTGCGCCTGTGAAAGCGCTTCCAAGGAAGGGTGCTGGCTAGCAAGAGCTTTCAGTGCTGGCACTTTTCATCTCTGAGCAATTGCTCGACCTTTGCAATTTCTCACCTGAGCTCTCTTTAGAGTGCGCGAGAGGATGAGCAGAAGATTAGGTGGCTAGAGAAACACAGAGCCCCAGTGTTCTTAGGCCTACAAAAGCGCTTCCAAGGAAGGGTGCTGGCTAGCAACAGCTTTCAGTGCTGGCACTTTTCATTGCTGAGCAATTGCTCGACGTTTGCAATTTCTCAGCTCGTGTCTACGAGACGGAGAGATAGTGACCGTGACATTTGGTGGGTAGAGAAGCGCAAAGCCCCAGTGTTGCTGCGCCTGTGAAAGCTCTTCCAAGGAAGGGTGCTGGCTAGCAACAGCTTTCAGTGCTGGCACTTTTCATCTCTGAGCAATTGCTCAACGTTTGCAATTTCTCACCTCAGCTCTCGTTAGAGTGCGCGAGAGGATGAGCAGAAGATTAGGTGGCTAGAGAAACACAGAGCCCCTGTGTTCTAAGGGCTACAAGAGCGTTTCCAAGGAAGGGTGCCGGCTAGCAAGAGGTTTCAGTGCTGGCACTTTTCATCGCTGAGCAATTGCTCGACGTTTGCAATTTCTCAGTTCGTGTCTACGAGACGGAGAGATAGTGACCGTGACATTTGGTGGGTAGAGAAGCGCAAAGCCCCAGTGTTGCTGCGCCTGTGAAAGCTCTTCCAAGGAAGGGTGCTGGCTAGCAACAGCTTTCAGTGCTGGCACTTTTCATCTCTGAGCAATTGCTCGACGTTTGCAATTTCTCACCTGAGCTTTCTTTAGAGTGCGCGAGAGGATGAGCAGAAGATTAAGTGGCTAGAGAAGCCCAGAGCCCCACTGTTCTTAGGCCTACAAAAGCACTTCCAAGGAAGGGTGCTGGCTAGCAACAGCTTTCAGTGCTGGCACTTTTCATCTCTGAGCAATTGCTCGACGTTTGCAATTTCTCACCTGAGCTCTCTTTAGACTGCGCGAGAGGATGAGCAGAAGATTAGGTGGCTAGAGAAGCCCAGAGCCCCAGTGTTCTTAGGCCTACAAAAGCGCATCCAAGGAAGGGTGCTGGCTAGCAACAGCTTTCAGTGCTGGCACTTTTCATCTCTGAGCAATTGCTCGACCTTTGCAATTTCTCACCTGAGCTTTCTTTAGAGTGCGCGAGAGGATGAGCAGAAGATTAAGTGGCTAGAGAAGCCCAGAGCCCCACTGTTCTTAGGCCTACAAAAGCGCTTCTAAGGAAGGGTGCTGGCTAGCAACAGCTTTCAGTGCTGGCACTTTTCATCTCTGAGCAATTGCTCGACCTTTGCAATTTCTCACCTGAGCTCTCTTTAGACTGCGCGAGAGGATGAGCAGAAGATTAGGTGGCTAGAGAAACACAGAGCCCCACTGTTCTTAGGCCTACAAATGCGCTTCCAAGGAAGGGTGCTGGCTAGCAACAGCTTTCAGTGCTGGCTCTTTTCATCTCTGAGCAATTGCTCGACCTTTGCAATTTCTCAGCTCGTGTCTACGAGACGGAGAGAGATAGTGACCGTGACGTTTGGTGGCTAGAGAAGCGCAAAGCCCCAGTGTTGCTGCGCCTGTGAAAGCGCTTCTAAGGAAGGGTGCTGGCTAGCAACAGCTTTCAGTGCTGGCACTTTTCATCTCTGAGCAATTGCTCGACCTTTGCAATTTCTCACCTGAGCTCTCTTTAGAGTGCGCGAGAGGATGAGCAGAAGATTAGGTGGCTAGAGAAGCCCAGAGCCCCACTCTTCTTAGGCCTACAACAGCACTTCCAAGGAAGGGTGCTGGCTAGCAACAGCTTTCAGTGCTGGCACCTTTCATCTCTGAGCAATTGCTCAACGTTTGCAATTTCTCACCTGAGCTTTCTTTAGAGTGCGCGAGAGGGTGAGCAGAAGATTAGGTGGCTAGAGAAACACAGAGCCCCTGTGTTCTAAGGGCTACAAGAGCGTTTCCAAGGAAGGGTGCCGGCTAGCAAGAGCTTTCAGTGCTGGCACTTTTCATCGCTGAGCAATTGCTCGACGTTTGCAATTTCTCAGCTCGTGTCTATGAAACGGAGAGATAGTGACCGTGACATTTGGTGGCTAGAGAAGCGCAAAGCCCCAGTGTTGCTGCGCCTGTGAAAGCGCTTCCAAGGAAGGGTGCTGGCTAGCAAGAGCTTTCAGTGCTGGCACTTTTCATCTCTGAGCAATTGCTCGACCTTTGCAATTTCTCACCTGAGCTCTCTTTAGAGTGCGCGAGAGGATGAGCAGAAGATTAGGTGGCTGGAGAAGCCCAGAGCCCCACTGTTCTAAGGGCTACAAAAGCACTTCCAAGGAAGGGTGCTGGCTAGCAACAGCTTTCAGTGCTGGCACTTTTCATCTCTGAGCAATTGCTCGACGTTTGCAATTTCTCACCTGAGCTCTCTTTAGAGTGCGCGAGAGGATGAGCAGAAGATTAGGTGGCTAGAGAAACACAGAGCCCCAGTGTTCTTAGGCCTACAAAAGCGCTTCCAAGGAAGGGTGCTGGCTAGCAACAGCTTTCAGTGCTGGCACTTTTCATCTCTGAGCAATTGCTCGACGTTTGCAATCTCTCAGCTCGTGTCTACGAGACAGAGAGAGATAGTGACCATGACGTTTGGTGGCTAGAGAAGCGCAAAGCCCCAGTGTTACTGCGCCTGTGAAAGCGCTTCCAAGGAAGGGTGCTGGCTAGCAACAGCTTTCAGTGCTGGCACTTTTCATCTCTGAGCAATTGCTCGACCTTTGCAATTTCTCACCTGAGCTCTCTTTAGAGTGCGCGAGAGGATGAGCAGAAGATTAGGTGGCTAGAGAAACACAGAGCCCCACTGTTCTTAGGGCTACAAAAGCACTTCCAAGGAAGGGTGCTGGCTAGCAAGAGCTTTCAGTGCTGGCACTTTTCATCTCTGAGCAATTGCTCGACGTTTGCAATTTCTCAGCTCGTGTCTACGAGACGGAGAGATAGTGACCGTGACATTTGGTGGGTAGAGAAGCGCAAAGCCCCAGTGTTGCTGCGCCTGTGAAAGCGCTTCTAAGGAAGGGTGCTGGCTAGCAACAGCTTTCAGTGCTGGCACTTTTCATCTCTGAGCAATTGCTCGACCTTTGCAATTTCTCACCTGAGCTCTCTTTAGAGTGAGCGAGAGGATGAGCAGAAGATTAGGTGGCTAGAGAAGCCCAGAGCCCCACTCTTCTTAGGCCTACAACAGCACTTCCAAGGAAGGGTGCTGGCTAGCAAGAGCTTTCAGTGCTGGCACCTTTCATCTCTGAGCAATTGCTCAACGTTTGCAATTTCTCACCTGAGCTTTCTTTAGAGTGCGCGAGAGGATGAGCAGAAGATTAGGTGGCTAGAGAAACACAGAGCCCCTGTGTTCTAAGGGCTACAAGAGCGTTTCCAAGGAAGGGTGCCGGCTAGCAAGAGCTTTCAGTGCTGGCACTTTTCATCGCTGAGCAATTGCTCGACCTTTGCAATTTCTCAGCTCGTGTCTACGAGACGGAGAGATAGTGACCGTGACGTTTGGTGGCTAGAGAAGCGCAAAGCCCCAGTGTTGCTGCGCCTGTGAAAGCACTTCCAAGGAAGGGTGCTGGCTAGCAAGAGCTTTCAGTGCTGGCACTTTTCATCTCTGAGCAATTGCTCGACCTTTGCAATTTCTCACCTGAGCTCTCTTTAGAGTGCGCGAGAGGATGAGCAGAAGATTAGGTGGCTGGAGAAGCCCAGAGCCCTTGTGTTCTAAGGGCTACAAAAGCACTTCCAAGGAAGGGTGCTGGCTAGCAACAGCTTTCAGTGCTGGCACTTTTCATCTCTGAGCAATTGCTCGACCTTTGCAATTTCTCACCTGAGCTCTCTTTAGAGTGCGCGAGAGGATGAGCAGAAGATTAGGTGGCTAGAGAAACACAGAGCCCCAGTGTTCTTAGACCTACAAAAGCGCTTCCAAGGAAGGGTGCTGGCTAGCAACAGCTTTCAGTGCTGGCACTTTTCATTGCTGAGCAATTGCTCGACGTTTGCAATTTCTCAGCTCGTGTCTACGAGACGGAGAGATAGTGACCGTGACATTTGGTGGCTAGAGAAGCGCAAAGCCCCAGTGTTGCTGCGCCTGTGAAAGCTCTTCCAAGGAAGGGTGCTGGCTAGCAACAGCTTTCAGTGCTGGCACTTTTCATCTCTGAGCAATTGCTCGACGTTTGCAATTTCTCACCTGAGCTTTCTTTAGAGTGCGCAAGAGGATGAGCAGAAGATTAAGTGGCTAGAGAAGCCCAGAGCCCCACTCTTCTTAGGCCTACAAAAGCACTTCCAAGGAAGGGTGCTGGCTAGCAAGAGCTTTCAGTGCTGGCACTTTTCATCTCTGAGCAATTGCTCGACGTTTGCAATTTCTCACCTGAGCTCTCTTTAGACTGCGCGAGAGGATGAGCAGAAGATTAGGTGGCTAGAGAAGCCCAGAGCCCCAGTGTTCTTAGGCCTACAAAAGCGCATCCAAGGAAGGGTGCTGGCTAGCAAGAGCTTTCAGTGCTGGCACTTTTCATCTCTGAGCAATTGCTCGACCTTTGCAATTTCTCAGCTCGTGTCTACGAGTCAGAGATATAGTGACGGTGTCGTTTGGTGGCTAGAGAAGCGCAAAGCCCCAGTGTTGCTGCGCCTGTGAAAGCGCTTCCAAGGAAGGGTGCTGGCTAGCAACAGCTTTCAGTGCTGGCACTTTTCATCTCTGAGCAATTGCTCGACGTTTGCAATTTCTCACCTGAGCTTTCTTTAGAGTGCGCGAGAGGATGAGCAGAAGATTAAGTGGCTAGAGAAGCGCAGAGCCCCAGTGTTCTTAGGCCTACAAAAGCACTTCCAAGGAAGGGTGCTGGCTAGCAACAGCTTTCAGTGCTGGCACTTTTCATCTCTGAGCAATTGCTCGACGTTTGCAATTTCTCACCTGAGCTCTCTTTAGACTGCGCGAGAGGATGAGCAGAAGATTAGGTGGCTAGAGAAACACAGAGCCCCACTGTTCTTAGGCCTACAAAAGCGCTTCCAAGGAAGGGTGCTGGCTAGCAACAGCTTTCAGTGCTGGCACTTTTCATCTCTGAGCAATTGCTCGACCTTTGCAATTTCTCAGCTCGTGTCTACGAGTCAGAGAGATAGCGACCGTGACGTTTGGTGGCTAGAGAAGCGCAAAGCCCCAGTGTTGCTGCGCCTGTGAAAGCGCTTCCAAGGAAGGGTGCTGGCTAGCAAGAGCTTTCAGTGCTGGCACTTTTCATCTCTGAGCAATTGCTCGACGTTTGCAATTTCTCACCTGAGCTTTCTTTAGAGTGCGCAAGAGGATGAGCAGAAGATTAGGTGGCTAGAGAAGCCCAGAGCCCCAGTGTTCTTAGGCCTACAAAAGCGCTTCCAAGGAAGGGTGCTGGCTAGCAACAGCTTTCAGTGCTGGCACTTTTCATCTCTGAGCAATTGCTCGACGTTTGCAATTTCTCAGCTCGTGTCTACGAGACAGAGAGAGATAGTGACCGTGACGTTTGGTGGGTAGAGAAGCGCAAAGCCCCAGTGTTGCTGCGCCTCTGAAAGCGCTTCCAAGGAAGGGTGCTGGCTAGCAAGAGCTTTCAGTGCTGGCACTTTTCATCTCTGAGCAATTGCTCGACCTTTGCAATTTCTCACCTGAGCTCTCTTTAGAGTGCGCGAGAGGATGAGCAGAAGATTAGGTGGCTAGAGAAACACAGAGCCCCACTGTTCTTAGGCCTACAAAAGCGCTTCCAAGGAAGGGTGCTGGCTAGCAAGAGCTTTCAGTGCTGGCACTTTTCATCTCTGAGCAATTGCTCGACCTTTGCAATTTCTCAGCTCGTGTCTACGAGACAGAGAGAGATAGTGACCGTGACGTTTGGTGGCTAGAGAAGCGCAAAGCCCCAGTGTTACTGCGCCTGTGAAAGCGCTTCCAAGGAAGGGTGCTGGCTAGCAAGAGCTTTCAGTGCTGGCACTTTTCATCTCTGAGCAATTGCTCGACCTTTGCAATTTCTCACCTGAGCTCTCTTTAGACTGCGCGAGAGGATGAGCAGAAGATTAAGTGGCTAGAGAAGCCCAGAGCCCCACTGTTCTTAGGCCTACAAAAGCGCTTCCAAGGAAGGGTGCTGGCTAGCATGAGCTTTCAGTGCTGGCACTTTTCATTTCTGAGCAATTGCTCGACCTTTGCAATTTTTCACCTGAGCTCTCTTTAGAGTGCGTGAGAGGATGAATAGAAGATTAGGTGGCTAGAGAAACACAGAGCCCCACTGTTCTTAGGCCTACAAAAGCGCTTCCAAGGAAGGGTGCTGGCTAGCAACAGCTTTCAGTGCTGGCACTTTTCATCTCTGAGCAATTGCTCGACCTTTGCAATTTCTCAGCTCGTGTCTACGAGTCAGAGAGATAGTGACCGTGACGTTTGGTGGCTAGAGAAGCGCAAAGCCCCAGTGTTGCTGCGCCTGTGAAAGCGCTTCCAAGGAAGGGTGCTGGCTAGCAAGAGCTTTCAGTGCTGGCACTTTTCATCTCTGAGCAATTGCTCGACCTTTGCAATTTCTCACCTCTGCTTTCTTTAGAGTGCGCGAGAGGATGAGCCGAAGATTAAGTGGCTAGAGAAGCCCAGAGCCCCACTCTTCTTAGGCCTACAAAAGCACTTCCAAGGAAGGGTGCTGGCTAGCAACAGCTTTCAGTGCTGGCACTTTTCTTCTCTGAGCAATTGCTCGACGTTTGCAATTTCTCACCTGAGCTCTCTTTAGAGTGCGCAAGAGGATGAGCAGAAGATTAGGTGGCTAGAGAAGCCCAGAGCCCCAGTGTTCTTAGGCCTACAAAAGCACTTCCAAGGAAGGCTGCTGGCTAGCAACAGCTTTCAGTGCTGGCACTTTTCATCGCTGAGCAATTGCTCGACGTTTGCAATTTCTCAGCTCGTGTCTGCGAGACAGAGAGAGATAGTGACCGTGACGTTTGTTGGGTAGACAAGCGCAAAGCCCCAGTGTTGCTGCGCCTGTGAAAGCGCTTCTAAGGAAGGGTGCTGGCTAGCAAGAGCTTTCAGTGCTGGCACTTTTCATCTCTGAGCAATTGCTCGACCTTTGCAATTTCTCACCTGAGCTTTCTTTAGAGTGCGCGAGAGGATGAGGAGAAGATTAGGTGGCTGGAGAAGCCCAGAGCCCTTGTGTTCTAAGGGCTACAAAAGCGCATCCAAGGAAGGGTGCTGGCTAGCAACAGCTTTCAGTGCTGGCACTTTTCATCTCTGAGCAATTGCTCGATGTTTGCAATTTCTCACCTGAGGTCTCTTTAGAGTGCACGAGAGGATGAGCAGAAGATTAAGTGGCTAGAGAAGCCCAGAGCCCCACTATTCTTAGGCCTACAAAAGCACTTCCAAGGAAGGGTGCTGGCTAGCAACAGCTTTCAGTGCTGGCACTTTTCATCTCTGAGCAATTGCTCGACATTTGCAATTTCTCACCTGAGCTGTCTTTAGAGTGCGCGAGAGGATGAGCAGAAGATTAGGTAGCTAGAGAAACACAGAGCCCCACTGTTCTTAGGCCTATAAAAGCGCTTCCAAGGAAGGGTGCTGGCTAGCAAGAGCTTTCAGTGCTGGCACTTTTCATCTCTGAGCAATTGCTCGACGTTTGCAATTTCTCACCTGAGCTTTCTTTAGAGTGCGCGAGAGGATGAGCAGAAGATTAAGTGGCTAGAGAAGCGCAGAGCCCCAGTGTTCTTAGGCCTACAAAAGCACTTCCAAGGAAGGGTGCTGGCTAGCAACAGCTTTCAGTGCTGGCACTTTTCATCTCTGAGCAATTGCTCGACCTTTGCAATTTCTCACCTGAGCTCTCTTTAGACTGCGCGAGAGGATGAGCAGAAGATTAGGTGGCTAGAGAAACACAGAGCCCCACTGTTCTTAGGCCTACAAAAGCACTTCCAAGGAAGGGTGCTGGCTAGCAACAGCTTTCAGTGCTGGCACTTTTCATCGCTGAGCAATTGCTCGACCTTTGCAATTTCTCAGCTCGTGTCTACGAGTCAGAGAGATAGTGACCGTGACGTTTGGTGGGTAGAGAAGCGCAAAGCCCCAGTGTTGCTGCGCCTGTGAAAGCGCTTCCAAGGAAGGGTGCTGGCTAGCAAGAGCTTTCAGTGCTGGCACTTTTCATCTCTGAGCAATTGCTCGACCTTTGCAATTTCTCACCTGAGCTCTCTTTAGAGTGAGCGAGAGGATGAGCAGAAGATTAGGTGGCTAGAGAAGCCCAGAGCCCCACTCTTCTTAGGCCTACAACAGCACTTCCAAGGAAGGGTGCTGGCTAGCAACAGCTTTCAGTGCTGGCACCTTTCATCTCTGAGCAATTGCTCAACGTTTGCAATTTCTCACCTCAGCTCTCGTTAGAGTGCGCGAGAGGATGAGCAGAAGATTAGGTGGCTAGAGAAACACAGAGCCCCTGTGTTCTAAGGGCTACAAGAGCGTTTCCAAGGAAGGGTGCCGGCTAGCAAGAGCTTTCAGTGCTGGCACTTTTCATCGCTGAGCAATTGCTCGACGTTTGCAATTTCTCAGCTCGTGTCTACGAGACGGAGAGATAGTGACCGTGACATTTGGTGGGTAGAGAAGCGCAAAGCCCCAGTGTTGCTGCGCCTGTGAAAGCTCTTCCAAGGAAGGGTGCTGGCTAGCAAGAGCTTTCAGTGCTGGCACTTTTCATCTCTGAGCAATTGCTCGACCTTTGCAATTTCTCACTTGATCGCTCTTTAGAGTGCGCGAGAGGATGAGCAGAAGATTAGGTGGCTGGAGAAGCCCAGAGCCCTTGTGTTCTAAGGGCTACAAAAGCACTTCCAAGGAAGGGTGCTGGCTAGCAACAGCTTTCAGTGCTGGCACTTTTCATCTCTGAGCAATTGCTCGACGTTTGCAATTTCTCACCTGAGCTCTCTTTAGAGTGCGCGAGAGGATGAGCAGAAGATTAGGTGGCTAGAGAAACACAGAGCCCCAGTGTTCTTAGGCCTACAAAAGCGCTTCCAAGGAAGGGTGCTGGCTAGCAAGAGCTTTCAGTGCTGGCACTTTTCATCTCTGAGCAATTGCTCGACCTTTGCAATCTCTCAGCTCGTGTCTACGAGACAGAGAGAGATAGTGACCGTGACTTTTGGTGGCTAGAGAAGCGCAAAGCCCCAGTGTTACTGCGCCTGTGAAAGCGCTTCCAAGGAAGGGTGCTGGCTAGCAAGAGCTTTCAGTGCTGGCACTTTTCATCTCTGAGCAATTGCTCGACCTTTGCAATTTCTCACCTGAGCTCTCTTTAGAGTGCGCGAGAGGATGAGCAGAAGATTAGGTGGCTAGAGAAACACAGAGCCCCAGTGTTCTTAGACCTACAAAAGCGCTTCCAAGGAAGGGTGCTGGCTAGCAACAGCTTTCAGTGCTGGCACTTTTCATTGCTGAGCAATTGCTCGACGTTTGCAATTTCTCAGCTCGTGTCTACGAGACGGAGAGATAGTGACCGTGACGTTTGGTGGGTAGAGAAGCGCAAAGCCCCAGTGTTGCTGCGCCTGTGAAAGCTCTTCCAAGGAAGGGTGCTGGCTAGCAAGAGCTTTCAGTGCTGGCACTTTTCATCTCTGAGCAATTGCTCAACGTTTGCAATTTCTCACCTCAGCTCTCGTTAGAGTGCGCGAGAGGATGAGCAGAAGATTAGGTGGCTAGAGAAACACAGAGCCCCTGTGTTTTAAGGGCTACAAGAGCGTTTCCAAGGAAGGGTGCCGGCTAGCAAGAGGTTTCAGTGCTGGCACTTTTCATCGCTGAGCAATTGCTCGACGTTTGCAATTTCTCAGTTCGTGTCTACGAGACGGAGAGATAGTGACCGTGACATTTGGTGGGTAGAGAAGCGCAAAGCCCCAGTGTTGCTGCGCCTGTGAAAGCGCTTCCAAGGAAGGGTGCTGGCTAGCAAGAGCTTTCAGTGCTGGCACTTTTCATCTCTGAGCAATTGCTCGACGTTTGCAATTTCTCACCTGAGCTCTCTTTAGAGTGCGCGAGAGGATGAGCAGAAGATTAAGTGGCTGGAGAAGCCCAGAGCCCCACTGTTCTTAGGCCTACAAAAGCACTTCCAAGGAAGGGTGCTGGCTAGCAACAGCTTTCAGTGCTGGCACTTTTCATCTCTGAGCAATTGCTCGACGTTCGCAATTTCTCACCTGAGCTCTCTTTAGAGTGCGCGAGAGGATGAGCAGAAGATTAGGTGGCTAGAGAAGCCCAGAGCCCCAGTGTTCTTAGGCCTACAAAAGCGCATCCAAGGAAGGGTGCTGGCTAGCAAGAGCTTTCAGTGCTGGCACTTTTCATCTCTGAGCAATTGCTCGACCTTTGCAATTTCTCAGCTCGTGTCTATGAGTCAGAGATATAGTGACGGTGTCGTTTGGTGGCTAGAGAAGCGCAAAGCCCCAGTGTTGCTGCGCCTGTGAAAGCTCTTCCAAGGAAGGGTGCTGGCTAGCAACAGCTTTCAGTGCTGGCACTTTTCATCTCTGAGCAATTGCTCGACGTTTGCAATTTCTCACCTGAGCTCTCTTTAGAGTGCGCGAGAGGATGAGCAGAAGATTAAGTGGCTAGAGAAACACAGAGCCCCAGTGTTCTTAGGCCTACAAAAGCACTTCCAAGGAAGGGTGCTGGCTAGCAACAGCTTTCAGTGCTGGCACTTTTCATCTCTGAGCAATTGCTCGACCTTTGCAATCTCTCAGCTCGTGTCTACGAGACAGAGAGAGATAGTGACCGTGACGTTTGGTGGCTAGAGAAGCGCAAAGCCCCAGTGTTACTGCGCCTGTGAAAGCGCTTCCAAGGAAGGGTGCTGGCTAGCAAGAGCTTTCAGTGCTGGCACTTTTCATCTCTGAGCAATTGCTCGACCTTTGCAATTTCTCACCTGAGCTCTCTTTAGAGTGCGCGAGAGGATGAGCAGAAGATTAAGTGGCTAGAGAAACACAGAGCCCCACTGTTCTTAGACCTACAAAAGCGCTTCCAAGGAAGGGTGCTGGCTAGCAACAGCTTTCAGTGCTGGCACTTTTCATTGCTGAGCAATTGCTCGACGTTTGCAATTTCTCAGCTCGTGTCTACGAGACGGAGAGATAGTGACCGTGACATTTGGTGGGTAGAGAAGCGCAAAGCCCCAGTGTTGCTGCGCCTGTGAAAGCGCTTCCAAGGAAGGGTGCTGGCTAGCAAGAGCTTTCAGTGCTGGCACTTTTCATCTCTGAGCAATTGCTCAACGTTTGCAATTTCTCACCTCAGCTCTCGTTAGAGTGCGCGAGAGGATGAGCAGAAGATTAGGTGGCTAGAGAAACACAGAGCCCCTGTGTTCTAAGGGCTACAAGAGCGTTTCCAAGGAAGGGTGCCGGCTAGCAAGAGGTTTCAGTGCTGGCACTTTTCATCGCTGAGCAATTGCTCGACGTTTGCAATTTCTCAGTTCGTGTCTACGAGACGGAGAGATAGTGACCGTGACATTTGGTGGGTAGAGAAGCGCAAAGCCCCAGTGTTGCTGCGCCTGTGAAAGCGCTTCCAAGGAAGGGTGCTGGCTAGCAAGAGCTTTCAGTGCTGGCACTTTTCATCTCTGAGCAATTGCTCGACGTTTGCAATTTCTCACCTGAGCTCTCTTTAGAGTGCGCGAGAGGATGAGCAGAAGATTAAGTGGCTGGAGAAGCCCAGAGCCCCACTGTTCTTAGGCCTACAAAAGCACTTCCAAGGAAGGGTGCTGGCTAGCAACAGCTTTCAGTGCTGGCACTTTTCATCTCTGAGCAATTGCTCGACGTTCGCAATTTCTCACCTGAGCTCTCTTTAGAGTGCGCGAGAGGATGAGCAGAAGATTAGGTGGCTGGAGAAGCCCAGAGCCCTTGTGTTCTAAGGGCTACAAAAGCACTTCCAAGGAAGGGTGCTGGCTAGCAACAGCTTTCAGTGCTGGCACTTTTCATCTCTGAGCAATTGCTCGACGTTTGCAATTTCTCACCTGAGCTCTCTTTAGAGTGCGCGAGAGGATGAGCAGAAGATTAGGTGGCTAGAGAAACACAGAGCCCCAGTGTTCTTAGGCCTACAAAAGCGCTTCCAAGGAAGGGTGCTGGCTAGCAACAGCTTTCAGTGCTGGCACTTTTCATCTCTGAGCAATTGCTCGACCTTTGCAATCTCTCAGCTCGTGTCTACGAGACAGAGAGAGATAGTGACCGTGACTTTTGGTGGCTAGAGAAGCGCAAAGCCCCAGTGTTACTGCGCCTGTGAAAGCGCTTCCAAGGAAGGGTGCTGGCTAGCAAGAGCTTTCAGTGCTGGCACTTTTCATCTCTGAGCAATTGCTCGACCTTTGCAATTTCTCACCTGAGCTCTCTTTAGAGTGCGCGAGAGGATGAGCAGAAGATTAGGTGGCTAGAGAAACACAGAGCCCCAGTGTTCTTAGACCTACAAAAGCGCTTCCAAGGAAGGGTGCTGGCTAGCAACAGCTTTCAGTGCTGGCACTTTTCATTGCTGAGCAATTGCTCGACGTTTGCAATTTCTCAGCTCGTGTCTACGAGACGGAGAGATAGTGACCGTGACATTTGGTGGGTAGAGAAGCGCAAAGCCCCAGTGTTGCTGCGCCTGTGAAAGCGCTTCCAAGGAAGGGTGCTGGCTAGCAAGAGCTTTCAGTGCTGGCACTTTTCATCTCTGAGCAATTGCTCGACGTTTGCAATTTCTCACCTGAGCTCTCTTTAGAGTGCGCGAGAGGATGAGGAGAAGATTAAGTGGCTGGAGAAGCCCAGAGCCCCACTGTTCTTAGGCCTACAAAAGCACTTCCAAGGAAGGGTGCTGGCTAGCAACAGCTTTCAGTGCTGGCACTTTTCATCTCTGAGCAATTGCTCGACGTTCGCAATTTCTCACCTGAGCTCTCTTTAGAGTGCGCGAGAGGATGAGCAGAAGATTAGGTGGCTAGAGAAGCCCAGAGCCCCAGTGTTCTTAGGCCTACAAAAGCGCATCCAAGGAAGGGTGCTGGCTAGCAAAAGCTTTCAGTGCTGGCACTTTTCATCTCTGAGCAATTGCTCGACCTTTGCAATTTCTCAGCTCGTGTCTATGAGTCAGAGATATAGTGACGGTGTCGTTTGGTGGCTAGAGAAGCGCAAAGCCCCAGTGTTGCTGCGCCTGTGAAAGCTCTTCCAAGGAAGGGTGCTGGCTAGCAAGAGCTTTCAGTGCTGGCACTTTTCATCTCTGAGCAATTGCTCGACGTTTGCAATTTCTCACCTGAGCTCTCTTTAGAGTGCGCGAGAGGATGAGCAGAAGATTAAGTGGCTAGAGAAACACAGAGCCCCACTGTTCTTAGGCCTACAAAAGCACTTCCAAGGAAGGGTGCTGGCTAGCAACAGCTTTCAGTGCTGGCACTTTTCATCTCTGAGCAATTGCTCGACCTTTGCAATCTCTCAGCTCGTGTCTACGAGACAGAGAGAGATAGTGACCGTGACGTTTGGTGGCTAGAGAAGCGCAAAGCCCCAGTGTTACTGCACCTGTGAAAGCGCTTCCAAGGAAGGGTGCTGGCTAGCAAGAGCTTTCAGTGCTGGCACTTTTCATCTCTGAGCAATTGCTCGACCTTTGCAATTTCTCACCTGAGCTCTCTTTAGAGTGCGCGAGAGGATGAGCAGAAGATTAAGTGGCTAGAGAAACACAGAGCCCCACTGTTCTTAGACCTACAAAAGCGCTTCCAAGGAAGGGTGCTGGCTAGCAACAGCTTTCAGTGCTGGCACTTTTCATTGCTGAGCAATTGCTCGACGTTTGCAATTTCTCAGCTCGTGTCTACGAGACGGAGAGATAGTGACCGTGACATTTGGTGGGTAGAGAAGCGCAAAGCCCCAGTGTTGCTGCGCCTGTGAAAGCTCTTCCAAGGAAGGGTGCTGGCTAGCAAGAGCTTTCAGTGCTGGCACTTTTCATCTCTGAGCAATTGCTCAACGTTTGCAATTTCTCACCTCAGCTCTCGTTAGAGTGCGCGAGAGGATGAGCAGAAGATTAGGTGGCTAGAGAAACACAGAGCCCCTGTGTTCTAAGGGCTACAAGAGCGTTTCCAAGGAAGGGTGCCGGCTAGCAAGAGGTTTCAGTGCTGGCACTTTTCATCGCTGAGCAATTGCTCGACGTTTGCAATTTCTCAGTTCGTGTCTACGAGACGGAGAGATAGTGACCGTGACATTTGGTGGGTAGAGAAGCGCAAAGCCCCAGTGTTGCTGCGCCTGTGAAAGCGCTTCCAAGGAAGGGTGCTGGCTAGCAAGAGCTTTCAGTGCTGGCACTTTTCATCTCTGAGCAATTGCTCGACCTTTGCAATTTCTCACCTGAGCTTTCTTTAGAGTGCGCGAGAGGATGAGCAGAAGATTAAGTGGCTAGAGAAGCCCAGAGCCCCACTGTTCTTAGGCCTACAAAAGCACTTCCAAGGAAGGGTGCTGGCTAGCAACAGCTTTCAGTGCTGGCACTTTTCATCTCTGAGCAATTGCTCGACGTTTGCAATTTCTCACCTGAGCTCTCTTTAGACTGCGCGAGAGGATGAGCAGAAGATTAGGTGGCTAGAGAAGCCCAGAGCCCCAGTGTTCTTAGGCCTACAAAAGCGCATCCAAGGAAGGGTGCTGGCTAGCAACAGCTTTCAGTGCTGGCACTTTTCATCTCTGAGCAATTGCTCGACCTTTGCAATTTCTCAGCTCGTGTCTATGAGTCAGAGATATAGTGACGGTGTCGTTTGGTGGCTAGAGAAGCGCAAAGCCCCAGTGTTGCTGCGCCTGTGAAAGCTCTTCCAATGAAGGGTGCTGGCTAGCAACAGCTTTCAGTGCTGGCACTTTTCATCTCTGAGCAATTGCTCGACGTTTGCAATTTCTCACCTGAGCTTTCTTTAGAGTGCGCGAGAGGATGAGCAGAAGATTAAGTGGCTAGAGAAGCGCAGAGCCCCAGTCTTCTTAGGCCTACAAAAGCACTTCCAAGGAAGGGTGCTGGCTAGCAACAGCTTTCAGTGCTGGCACTTTTCATCTCTGAGCAATTGCTCGACCTTTGCAATTTCTCACCTGAGCTCTCTTTAGACTGCGCGAGAGGATGAGCAGAAGATTAGGTGGCTAGAGAAGCCCAGAGCCCCAGTGTTCTTAGGCGTACAAAAGCGCTTCCAAGGAAGGGTGCTGGCTAGCAACAGCTTTCAGTGCTGGCACTTTTCATCTCTGAGCAATTGCTCGACCTTTGCAATTTCTCAGCTCGTGTCTACGAGTCAGAGAGATAGTGACCGTGACGTTTGGTGGCTAGAGAAGCGCAAAGCCCCAGTGTTGCTGCGCCTGTGAAAGCGCTTCCAAGGAAGGGTGCTGGCTAGCAAGAGCTTTCAGTGCTGGCACTTTTCATCTCTGAGCAATTGCTCGACCTTTGCAATTTCTCACCTGAGCTTTCTTTAGACTGCGCGAGAGGATGAGCAGAAGATTAGGTGGCTAGAGAAGCCCAGAGCCCCAGTGTTCTTAGGCCTACAAAAGCACTTCCAAGGAAGGGTGCTGGCTAGCAACAGCTTTCAGTGCTGGCACTTTTCATCTCTGAGCAATTGCTCGACCTTTGCAATTTCTCACCTGAGCTGTCTTTAGAGTGCGCAAGAGGATGAGCAGAAGATTAGGTGGCTAGAGAAACACAGAGCCCCAGTGTTCTTAGGCCTACAAAAGCGCTTCAAAGGAAGGGTGCTGGCTAGCAACAGCTTTCAGTGCTGGCACTTTTCATCGCTGAGCAATTGCTCGACCTTTGCAATTTCTCAGCTCGTGTCTACGAGACAGAGAGAGATAGTGACCGTGACGTTTGGTGGGTAGAGAAGCGCAAAGCCCCAGTGTTACTGCGCCTGTGAAAGCGCTTCCAAGGAAGGGTGCTGGCTAGCAAGAGCTTTCAGTGCTGGCACTTTTCATCTCTGAGCAATTGCTCGACCTTTGCAATTTCTCACCTGAGCTCTCTTTAGACTGCGCGAGAGGATGAGCAGAAGATTAAGTGGCTAGAGAAGCCCAGAGCCCCACTGTTCTTAGGCCTACAAAAGCACTTCCAAGGAAGGCTGCTGGCTAGCATGAGCTTTCAGTGCTGGCACTTTTCATCTCTGAGCAATTGCTCGACGTTTGCAATTTTTCACCTGAGCTCTCTTTAGAGTGCGTGAGAGGATGAGCAGAAGATTAGGTGGCTAGAGAAACACAGAGCCCCACTGTTCTTAGGCCTACAAAAGCGCTTCCAAGGAAGGGTGCTGGCTAGCAACAGCTTTCAGTGCTGGCACTTTTCATCTCTGAGCAATTGCTCGACCTTTGCAATTTCTCAGCTCGTGTCTACGAGTCAGAGAGATAGTGACCGTGACGTTTGGTGGCTAGAGAAGCGCAAAGCCCCAGTGTTGCTGCGCCTGTGAAAGCGCTTCCAAGGAAGGGTGCTGGCTAGCAAGAGCTTTCAGTGCTGGCACTTTTCATCTCTGAGCAATTGCTCGACCTTTGCAATTTCTCACTTGATCTCTCTTTAGAGTGCGCGAGAGGATGAGCAGAAAATTAGGTGGCTGGAGAAGCCCAGAGCCCTTGTGTTCTAAGGGCTACAAAAGCGCATCCAAGGAAGGGTGCTGGCTAGCAACAGCTTTCAGTGCTGGCACTTTTCACCTCTGAGCAATTGCTCGATGTTTGCAATTTCTCACCTGAGCTCTCTTTAGAGTGCGCGAGAGGATGAGCAGAAGATTAGGTAGCTAGAGAAACACAGAGCCCCACTGTTCTTAGGCCTATAAAAGCGCTTCCAAGGAAGGGTGCTGGCTAGCAAGAGCTTTCAGTGCTGGCACTTTTCATCTCTGAGCAATTGCTCGACCTTTGCAATTTCTCACCTGAGCTCTCTTTAGAGTGCGCGAGAGGATGAGCAGAAGATTAAGTGGCTAGAGAAGCCCAGAGCCCCACTGTTCTTAGGCCTACAAAAGCACTTCCAAGGAAGGGTGCTGGCTAGCAACAGCTTTCAGTGCTGGCACTTTTCATCTCTGAGCAATTGCTCGACCTTTGCAATTTCTCACCTGAGCTCTCTTTAGAGTGCGCAAGAGGATGAGCAGAAGATTAGGTGGCTAGAGAAACACAGAGCCCCACTGTTCTTAGGCCTACAAAAGCGCTTCCAAGGAAGGGTGCTGGCTAGCAACAGCTTTCAGTGCTGGCACTTTTCATCTCTGAGCAATTGCTCGACCTTTGCAATTTCTCAGCTCGTGTCTACGAGTCAGAGAGATAGTGACCGTGACGTTTGGTGGCTAGAGAAGCGCAAAGCCCCAGTGTTGCTGCGCCTGTGAAAGCTCTTCCAAGGAAGGGTGCTGGCTAGCAAGAGCTTTCAGTGCTGGCACTTTTCATCTCTGAGCAATTGCTCGACCTTTGCAATTTCTCACCTGAGCTCTCTTTAGAGTGAGCGAGAGGATGAGCAGAAGATTAGGTGGCTAGAGAAGCCCAGAGCCCCACTCTTCTTAGGCCTACAACAGCACTTCCAAGGAAGGATGCTGGCTAGCAACAGCTTTCAGTGCTGGCACCTTTCATCTCTGAGCAATTGCTCAACGTTTGCAATTTCTCACCTCAGCTCTCGTTAGAGTGCGCGAGAGGATGAGCAGAAGATTAGGTGGCTAGAGAAACACAGAGCCCCTGTGTTCTAAGGGCTACAAGACCGTTTCCAAGGAAGGGTGCCGGCTAGCAAGAGCTTTCAGTGCTGGCACTTTTCATCTCTGAGCAATTGCTCGACCTTTGCAATTTCTCAGCTCGTGTCTACGAGACGGAGAGATAGTGACCGTGACATTTGGTGGCTAGAGAAGCGCAAAGCCCCAGTGTTGCTGCGCCTGTGAAAGCTCTTCCAAGGAAGGGTGCTGGCTAGCAAGAGCTTTCAGTGCTGGCACTTTTCATCTCTGAGCAATTGCTCGACCTTTGCAATTTCTCACCTGAGCTCTCTTTAGAGTGCGCGAGAGGATGAGCCGAAGATTAGGTGGCTAGAGAAGCCCAGAGCCCCACTGTTCTTAGGCCTACAAAAGCACTTCCAAGGAAGGGTGCTGGCTAGCAACAGCTTTCAGTGCTGGCACTTTTCATCTCTGAGCAATTGCTCGACCTTTGCAATTTCTCACCTGAGCTCTCTTTAGAGTGCGCGAGAGGATGAGCAGAAGATTAGGTGGCTAGAGAAGCCCAGAGCCCCACTGTTCTTAGGCCTACAAAAGCGCTTCCAAGGAAGGGTGCTGGCTAGCAACAGCTTTCAGTGCTGGCACTTTTCATCTCTGAGCAATTGCTCGACGTTTGCAATTTCTCACCTGAGCTCTCTTTAGACTGCGCGAGAGGATGAGCAGAAGATTAGGTGGCTAGAGAAGCCCAGAGCCCCAGTGTTCTTAGGCCTACAAAACCGCTTCCAAGGAAGGGTGCTGGCTAGCAAGAGCTTTCAGTGCTGGCACTTTTCATCTCTGAGCAATTGCTCGACCTTTGCAATTTCTCAGCTCGTGTCTATGAGTCAGAGATATAGTGACGGTGTCGTTTGGTGGCTAGAGAAGCGCAAAGCCCCAGTGTTGCTGCGCCTGTGAAAGCTCTTCCAAGGAAGGGTGCTGGCTAGCAACAGCTTTCAGTGCTGGCACTTTTCATCTCTGAGCAATTGCTCGACGTTTGCAATTTCTCACCTGAGCTTTCTTTAGAGTGCGCGAGAGGATGAGCAGAAGATTAAGTGGCTAGAGAAGCGCAGAGCCCCAGTCTTCTTAGGCCTACAAAAGCACTTCCAAGGAAGGGTGCTGGCTAGCAACAGCTTTCAGTGCTGGCACTTTTCATCTCTGAGCAATTGCTCGACGTTTGCAATTTCTCACCTGAGCTCTCTTTAGACTGCGCGAGAGGATGAGCAGAAGATTAGGTGGCTAGAGAAACACAGAGCCCCACTGTTCTTAGCCCTACAAAAGCGCTTCCAAGGAAGGGTGCTGGCTAGCAACAGCTTTCAGTGCTGGCACTTTTCATCTCTGAGCAATTGCTCGACCTTTGCAATTTCTCAGCTCGTGTCTACGAGTCAGAGAGATAGTGACCGTGACGTTTGGTGGCTAGAGAAGCGCAAAGCCCCAGTGTTGCTGCGCCTGTGAAAGCGCTTCCAAGGAAGGGTGCTGGCTAGCAAGAGCTTTCAGTGCTGGCACTTTTCATCTCTGAGCAATTGCTCGACGTTTGCAATTTCTCACCTGAGCTCTCTTTAGAGTGCGCGAGAGGATGAGCAGAAGATTAGGTGACTAGAGAAACACAGAGCCCCACTGTTCTTAGGCCTACAAAAGCGCATCCAAGGAAGGGTGCTGGCTAGCAAGAGCTTTCAGTGCTGGCACTTTTCATCTCTGAGCAATTGCTCGACCTTTGCAATTTCTCACCTGAGCTGTCTTTAGAGTGCGCGAGAGGATGAGCAGAAGATTAGGTGGCTGGAGAAGCCCAGAGCCCTTGTGTTCTAAGGGCTACAAAAGCGCATCCAAGGAAGGGTGCTGGCTAGCAACAGCTTTCAGTGCTGGCACTTTTCATCTCTGAGCAATTGCTCGATGTTTGCAATTTCTCACCTGAGCTCTCTTTAGAGTGCGCGAGAGGATGAGCAGAAGATTAAGTGGCTAGAGAAGCCCAGAGCCCCACTATTCTTAGGCCTACAAAAGCACTTCCAAGGAAGGGTGCTGGCTAGCAAGAGCTTTCAGTGCTGGCACTTTTCATCTCTGAGCAATTGCTCGACCTTTGCAATTTCTCACCTGAGCTGTCTTTAGAGTGCGCGAGAGGATGAGCAGAAGATTAGGTAGCTAGAGAAACACAGAGCCCCACTGTTCTTAGGCCTATAAAAGCGCTTCCAAGGAAGGGTGCTGGCTAGCAAGAGCTTTCAGTGCTGGCACTTTTCATCTCTGAGCAATTGCTCGACGTTTGCAATTTCTCACCTGAGCTTTCTTTAGAGTGCGCGAGAGGATGAGCAGAAGATTAAGTGGCTAGAGAAGCCCAGAGCCCCACTGTTCTTAGGCCTACAAAAGCGCTTCCAAGGAAGGGTGCTGGCTAGCAACAGCTTTCAGTGCTGGCACTTTTCATCTCTGAGCAATTGCTCGACCTTTGCAATTTCTCACCTGAGCTCTCTTTAGACTGCGCGAGAGGATGAGCAGAAGATTAGGTGGCTAGAGAAACACAGAGCCCCACTGTTCTTAGGCCTACAAAAGCGCTTCCAAGGAAGGGTGCTGGCTAGCAACAGCTTTCAGTGCTGGCACTTTTCATCTCTGAGCAATTGCTCGACCTTTGCAATTTCTCAGCTCGTGTCTACGAGTCAGAGAGATAGTGACCGTGACGTTTGGTGGCTAGAGAAGCGCAAAGCCCCAGTGTTGCTGCGCCTGTGAAAGTGCTTCCAAGGAAGGGTGCTGGCTAGCAAGAGCTTTCAGTGCTGGCACTTTTCATCTCTGAGCAATTGCTCGACCTTTGCAATTTCTCACCTGAGCTCTCTTTAGATTGAGCGAGAGGACGAGCAGAAGATTAGGTGGCTAGAGAAGCCCAGAGCCCCACTCTTCTTAGGCCTACAACAGCACTTCCAAGGAAGGATGCTGGCTAGCAACAGCTTTCAGTGCTGGCACCTTTCATCTCTGAGCAATTGCTCGACCTTTGCAATTTCTCACCTCAGCTCTCGTTAGAGTGCGCGAGAGGATGAGCAGAAGATTAGGTGGCTAGAGAAACACAGAGCCCCTGTGTTCTAAGGGCTACAAGAGCGTTTCCAAGGAAGGGTGCCGGCTAGCAAGAGCTTTCAGTGCTGGCACTTTTCATCTCTGAGCAATTGCTCGACGTTTGCAATTTCTCAGCTCGTGTCTACGAGACGGAGAGATAGTGACCGTGACATTTGGTGGCTAGAGAAGCGCAAAGCCCCAGTGTTGCTGCGCCTGTGAAAGCTCTTCCAAGGAAGGGTGCTGGCTAGCAACAGCTTTCAGTGCTGGCACTTTTCATCTCTGAGCAATTGCTCGACCTTTGCAATTTCTCACTTGATCTCTCTTTAGAGTGCGCGAGAGGATGAGCAGAAGATTAGGTGGCTGGAGAAGCCCAGAGCCCCAGTGTTCTTAGGCCTACAGAAGCACTTCCAAGGAAGGGTGCTGGCTAGCAACAGCTTTCAGTGCTGGCACTTTTCATCTCTGAGCAATTGCTCGACGTTTGCAATTTCTCACCTCAGCTCTCTTTAGACTGCGCGAGAGGATGAGCAGAAGATTAGGTGGCTAGAGAAGCCCAGAGCCCCAGTGTTCTTAGGCCTACAAAAGCGCTTCCAAGGAAGGGTGCTGGCTAGCAACAGCTTTCAGTGCTGGCACTTTTCATCTCTGAGCAATTGCTCGACCTTTGCAATCTCTCAGCTCGTGTCTACGAGACAGAGAGAGATAGTGACCATAACGTTTGGTGGCTAGAGAAGCGCAAAGCCCCAGTGTTACTACGCCTGTGAAAGCGCTTCCAAGGAAGGGTGCTGGCTAGCAACAGCTTTCAGTGCTGGCACTTTTCAACTCTGAGCAATTGCTCGACGTTTGCAATTTCTCACCTGAGCTCTCTTCAGAGTGCGCGAGAGGATGAGCAGAAGATTAGGTGGCTAGAGAAACACAGAGCCCCAGTGTTCTTAGACCTACAAAAGCGCTTCCAAGGAAGGGTGCTGGCTAGCAACAGCTTTCAGTGCTGGCACTTTTCATTGCTGAGCAATTGCTCGACGTTTGCAATTTCTCAGCTCGTGTCTACGAGACGGAGAGATAGTGACCGTGACATTTGGTGGCTAGAGAAGCGCAAAGCCCCAGTGTTGCTGCGCCTGTGAAAGCTCTTCCAAGGAAGGGTGCTGGCTAGCAACAGCTTTCAGTGCTGGCACTTTTCATCTCTGAGCAATTGCTCAACGTTTGCAATTTCTCACCTCAGCTCTCGTTAGAGTGCGCGAGAGGATGAGCAGAAGATTAGGTGGCTAGAGAAACACAGAGCCCCTGTGTTCTAAGGTCTACAAGAGCGTTTCCAAGGAAGGGTGCCGGCTAGCAAGAGGTTTCAGTGCTGGCACTTTTCATCGCTGAGCAATTGCTCGACGTTTGCAATTTCTCAGTTCGTGTCTACGAGACGGAGAGATAGTGACCGTGACATTTGGTGGCTAGAGAAGCGCAAAGCCCCAGTGTTGCTGCGCCTGTGAAAGCTCTTCCAAGGAAGGGTGCTGGCTAGCAACAGCTTTCAGTGCTGGCACTTTTCATCTCTGAGCAATTGCTCGACGTTTGCAATTTCTCACCTGAGCTTTCTTTAGAGTGCGCGAGAGGATGAGCAGAAGATTAAGTGGCTAGAGAAGCCCAGAGCCCCACTGTTCTTAGGCCTACAAAAGCACTTCCAAGGAAGGGTGCTGGCTAGCAACAGCTTTCAGTGCTGGCACTTTTCATCTCTGAGCAATTGCTCGACGTTTGCAATTTCTCACCTGAGCTCTCTTTAGACTGCGCGAGAGGATGAGCAGAAGATTAGGTGGCTAGAGAAGCCCAGAGCCCCAGTGTTCTTAGGCCTACAAAAGCGCATCCAAGGAAGGGTGCTGGCTAGCAACAGCTTTCAGTGCTGGCACTTTTCATCTCTGAGCAATTGCTCGACCTTTGCAATTTCTCAGCTCGTGTCTACGAGTCAGAGATACAGTGATGGTGTCGTTTGGTGGCTAGAGAAGCGCAAAGCCCCAGTGTTGCTGCGCCTGTGAAAGCGCTTCCAAGGAAGGGTGCTGGCTAGCAAGAGCTTTCAGTGCTGGCACTTTTCATCTCTGAGCAATTGCTCGACCTTTGCAATTTCTCACCTGAGCTTTCTTTAGAGTGCGCGAGAGGATGAGCAGAAGATTAAGTGGCTAGAGAAGCGCAGAGCCCCACTCTTCTTAGGCCTACAACAGCACTTCCAAGGAAGGGTGCTGGCTAGCAACAGCTTTCAGTGCTGGCACTTTTCATCTCTGAGCAATTGCTCGACCTTTGCAATTTCTCACCTGAGCTCTCTTTAGAGTGCGCGAGAGGATGAGCAGAAGATTAGGTGGCTAGAGAAGCCCAGAGCCCCAGTGTTCTTAGGCGTACAAAAGCGCTTCCAAGGAAGGGTGCTGGCTAGCAAGAGCTTTCAGTGCTGGCACTTTTCATCGCTGAGCAATTGCTCGACGTTTGCAATTTCTCAGCTCGTGTCTACGAGTCAGAGAGATAGTGACCGTGACGTTTGGTGGCTAGAGAAGCGCAAAGCCCCAGTGTTGCTGCGCCTGTGAAAGCGCTTCCAAGGAAGGGTGCTGGCTAGCAAGAGCTTTCAGTGCTGGCACTTTTCATCTCTGAGCAATTGCTCGACCTTTGCAATTTCTCACCTGAGCTTTCTTTAGAGTGCGCGAGAGGATGAGCAGAAGATTAGGTGGCTAGAGAAGCCCAGAGCCCCACTCTTCTTAGGCCTACAAAAGCACTTCCAAGGAAGGGTGCTGGCTAGCAACAGCTTTCAGTGCTGGCACTTTTCATCTCTGAGCAATTGCTCGACCTTTGCAATTTCTCACCTGAGCTGTCTTTAGAGTGCGCAAGAGGATGAGCAGAAGATTAGGTGGCTAGAGAAACACAGAGCCCCAGTGTTCTTAGGCCTACAAAAGCGCTTCCAAGGAAGGGTGCTGGCTAGCAACAGCTTTCAGTGCTGGCACTTTTCATCTCTGAGCAATTGCTCGACGTTTGCAATTTCTCAGCTCGTGTCTACGAGACAGAGAGAGATAGTGACCGTGACGTTTGGTGGGTAGAGAAGCGCAAAGCCCCAGTGTTGCTGCGCCTGTGAAAGCACTTCCAAGGAAGGGTGCTGGCTAGCAACAGCTTTCAGTGCTGGCACTTTTCATCTCTGAGCAATTGCTCGACCTTTGCAATTTCTCACCTGAGCTCTCTTTAGAGTGCGCGAGAGGATGAGCAGAAGATTAGGTGGCTAGAGAAACACAGAGCCCCACTGTTCTTAGGCCTACAAAAGCGCTTCCAAGGAAGGGTGCTGGCTAGCAAGAGCTTTCAGTGCTGGCACTTTTCATCTCTGATCAATTGCTCGACCTTTGCAATCTCTCAGCTCGTGTCTACGAGACAGAGAGAGATAGTGACCGTGACGTTTGGTGGGTAGAGAAGCGCAAAGCCCCAGTGTTACTGCGCCTGTGAAAGCGCTTCCAAGGAAGGGTGCTGGCTAGCAAGAGCTTTCAGTGCTGGCACTTTTCATCTCTGAGCAATTGCTCGACCTTTGCAATTTCTCACCTGAGCTCTCTTTAGACTGCGCGAGAGGATGAGCAGAAGATTAGGTGGCTAGAGAAACACAGAGCCCCACTGTTCTTAGGCCTACAAAAGCGCTTCCAAGGAAGGGTGCTGGCTAGCAATAGCTTTCAGTGCTGGCACTTTTCATCGCTGAGCAATTGCTCGACCTCTGCAATTTCTCAGCTCGTGTCTACGAGTCAGAGAGATAGTGACCGTGACGTTTGGTGGCTAGAGAAGCGCAAAGCCCCAGTGTTGCTGCGCCTGTGAAAGCGCTTCCAAGGAAGGGTGCTGGCTAGCAAGAGCTTTCAGTGCTGGCACTTTTCATCTCTGAGCAATTGCTCGACCTTTGCAATTTCTCACCTGAGCTTTCTTTAGAGTGCGCGAGAGGATGAGCAGAAGATTAAGTGGCTAGAGAAGCCCAGAGCCCCACTGTTCTTAGGCCTACAAAAGCACTTCCAAGGAAGGGTGCTGGCTAGCAACAGCTTTCAGTGCTGGCACTTTTCATCTCTGAGCAATTGCTCGACGTTTGCAATTTCTCACCTGAGCTCTCTTTAGAGTGCGTGAGAGGATGAGCAGAAGATTAGGTGGCTAGAGAAACACAGAGACCCACTGTTCTTAGGCCTACAAAAGCGCTTCCAAGGAAGGGTGCTGGCTAGCAACAGCTTTCAGTGCTGGCACTTTTCATCTCTGAGCAATTGCTCGACCTTTGCAATTTCTCAGCTCGTGTCTACGAGTCAGAGAGATAGTGACCGTGACGTTTGGTGGGTAGAGAAGCGCAAAGCCCCAGTGTTGCTGCGCCTGTGAAAGCGCTTCCAAGGAAGGGTGCTGGCTAGCAAGAGCTTTCAGTGCTGGCACTTTTCATCTCTGAGCAATTGCTCGACGTTTGCAATTTCTCACCTGAGCTTTCTTTAGAGTGCGCGAGAGGATGAGCAGAAGATTAGGTGGCTAGAGAAGCCCAGAGCCCCACTCTTCTTAGGCCTACAAAAGCACTTCCAAGGAAGGGTGCTGGCTAGCAACAGCTTTCAGTGCTGGCACTTTTCATCTCTGAGCAATTGCTCGACGTTTGCAATTTCTCACCTGAGCTCTCTTTAGAGTGCGCAAGAGGATGAGCAGAAGATTAGGTGGCTAGAGAAGCCCAGAGCCCCAGTGTTCTTAGGCCTAGAAAAGCACTTCCAAGGAAGGGTGCTGGCTAGCAACAGCTTTCAGTGCTGGCACTTTTCATCGCTGAGCAATTGCTCGACGTTTGCAATTTCTCAGCTCGTGTCTACGAGACAGAGAGAGATAGTGACCGTGACGTTTGTTGGGTAGACAAGCGCAAAGCCCCAGTGTTGCTGCGCCTGTGAAAGCGCTTCCAAGGAAGGGTGCTGGCTAGCAAGAGCTTTCAGTGCTGGCACTTTTCATCTCTGAGCAATTGCTCGACCTTTGCAATTTCTCACTTGATCTCTCTTTAGAGTGCGCCAGAGGATGAGCAGAAGATTATGTGGCTGGAGAAGCCCAGAGCCCTTGTGTTCTAAGGGCTACAAAAGCGCATCCAAGGAAGGGTGCTGGCTAGCAAGAGCTTTCAGTGCTGGCACTTTTCATCTCTGAGCAATTGCTCGATGTTTGCAATTTCTCACCTGAGCTGTCTTTAGAGTGCGCAAGAGGATGAGCAGAAGATTAGGTGGCTAGAGAAACACAGAGCCCCAGTGTTCTTAGGCCTACAAAAGCGCTTCCAAGGAAGGGTGCTGGCTAGCAATAGCTTTCAGTGCTGGCACTTTTCATCGCTGAGCAATTGCTCGACCTCTGCAATTTCTCAGCTCGTGTCTACGAGTCAGAGAGATAGTGACCGTGACGTTTGGTGGCTAGAGAAGCGCAAAGCCCCAGTGTTGCTGCGCCTGTGAAAGCGCTTCCAAGGAAGGGTGCTGGCTAGCAAGAGCTTTCAGTGCTGGCACTTTTCATCTCTGAGCAATTGCTCGACCTTTGCAATTTCTCACCTGAGCTTTCTTTAGAGTGCGCGAGAGGATGAGCAGAAGATTAAGTGGCTAGAGAAGCCCAGAGCCCCACTGTTCTTAGGCCTACAAAAGCACTTCCAAGGAAGGGTGCTGGCTAGCAACAGCTTTCAGTGCTGGCACTTTTCATCTCTGAGCAATTGCTCGACGTTTGCAATTTCTCACCTGAGCTCTCTTTAGAGTGCGTGAGAGGATGAGCAGAAGATTAGGTGGCTAGAGAAACACAGAGACCCACTGTTCTTAGGCCTACAAAAGCGCTTCCAAGGAAGGGTGCTGGCTAGCAACAGCTTTCAGTGCTGGCACTTTTCATCTCTGAGCAATTGCTCGACCTTTGCAATTTCTCAGCTCGTGTCTACGAGTCAGAGAGATAGTGACCGTGACGTTTGGTGGGTAGAGAAGCGCAAAGCCCCAGTGTTGCTGCGCCTGTGAAAGCGCTTCCAAGGAAGGGTGCTGGCTAGCAAGAGCTTTCAGTGCTGGCACTTTTCATCTCTGAGCAATTGCTCGACGTTTGCAATTTCTCACCTGAGCTTTCTTTAGAGTGCGCGAGAGGATGAGCAGAAGATTAGGTGGCTAGAGAAGCCCAGAGCCCCACTCTTCTTAGGCCTACAAAAGCACTTCCAAGGAAGGGTGCTGGCTAGCAACAGCTTTCAGTGCTGGCACTTTTCATCTCTGAGCAATTGCTCGACGTTTGCAATTTCTCACCTGAGCTCTCTTTAGAGTGCGCAAGAGGATGAGCAGAAGATTAGGTGGCTAGAGAAGCCCAGAGCCCCAGTGTTCTTAGGCCTAGAAAAGCACTTCCAAGGAAGGGTGCTGGCTAGCAACAGCTTTCAGTGCTGGCACTTTTCATCGCTGAGCAATTGCTCGACGTTTGCAATTTCTCAGCTCGTGTCTACGAGACAGAGAGAGATAGTGACCGTGACGTTTGTTGGGTAGACAAGCGCAAAGCCCCAGTGTTGCTGCGCCTGTGAAAGCGCTTCCAAGGAAGGGTGCTGGCTAGCAAGAGCTTTCAGTGCTGGCACTTTTCATCTCTGAGCAATTGCTCGACCTTTGCAATTTCTCACTTGATCTCTCTTTAGAGTGCGCCAGAGGATGAGCAGAAGATTATGTGGCTGGAGAAGCCCAGAGCCCTTGTGTTCTAAGGGCTACAAAAGCGCATCCAAGGAAGGGTGCTGGCTAGCAAGAGCTTTCAGTGCTGGCACTTTTCATCTCTGAGCAATTGCTCGATGTTTGCAATTTCTCACCTGAGCTGTCTTTAGAGTGCGCAAGAGGATGAGCAGAAGATTAGGTGGCTAGAGAAACACAGAGCCCCAGTGTTCTTAGGCCTACAAAAGCGCTTCCAAGGAAGGGTGCTGGCTAGCAACAGCTTTCAGTGCTGGCACTTTTCATCTCTGAGCAATTGCTCGACGTTTGCAATTTCTCAGCTCGTGTCTACGAGACAGAGAGAGATAGTGACCGTGACGTTTGGTGGGTAGAGAAGCGCAAAGCCCCAGTGTTGCTGCGCCTGTGAAAGCACTTCCAAGGAAGGGTGCTGGCTAGCAACAGCTTTCAGTGCTGGCACTTTTCATCTCTGAGCAATTGCTCGACCTTTGCAATTTCTCACCTGAGCTCTCTTTAGAGTGCGCGAGAGGATGAGCAGAAGATTAGGTGGCTAGAGAAACACAGAGCCCCACTGTTCTTAGGCCTACAAAAGCGCTTCCAAGGAAGGGTGCTGGCTAGCAAGAGCTTTCAGTGCTGGCACTTTTCATCTCTGATCAATTGCTCGACCTTTGCAATCTCTCAGCTCGTGTCTACGAGACAGAGAGAGATAGTGACCGTGACGTTTGGTGGGTAGAGAAGCGCAAAGCCCCAGTGTTACTGCGCCTGTGAAAGCGCTTCCAAGGAAGGGTGCTGGCTAGCAAGAGCTTTCAGTGCTGGCACTTTTCATCTCTGAGCAATTGCTCGACCTTTGCAATTTCTCACCTGAGCTCTCTTTAGACTGCGCGAGAGGATGAGCAGAAGATTAGGTGGCTAGAGAAACACAGAGCCCCACTGTTCTTAGGCCTACAAAAGCGCTTCCAAGGAAGGGTGCTGGCTAGCAATAGCTTTCAGTGCTGGCACTTTTCATCGCTGAGCAATTGCTCGACCTCTGCAATTTCTCAGCTCGTGTCTACGAGTCAGAGAGATAGTGACCGTGACGTTTGGTGGGTAGAGAAGCGCAAAGCCCCAGTGTTGCTGCGCCTGTGAAAGCGCTTCCAAGGAAGGGTGCTGGCTAGCAAGAGCTTTCAGTGCTGGCACTTTTCATCTCTGAGCAATTGCTCGACCTTTGCAATTTCTCACCTGAGCTTTCTTTAGAGTGCGCGAGAGGATGAGCAGAAGATTAAGTGGCTAGAGAAGCCCAGAGCCCCACTGTTCTTAGGCCTACAAAAGCACTTCCAAGGAAGGGTGCTGGCTAGCAACAGCTTTCAGTGCTGGCACTTTTCATCTCTGAGCAATTGCTCGACGTTTGCAATTTCTCACCTGAGCTCTCTTTAGAGTGCGTGAGAGGATGAGCAGAAGATTAGGTGGCTAGAGAAACACAGAGACCCACTGTTCTTAGGCCTACAAAAGCGCTTCCAAGGAAGGGTGCTGGCTAGCAACAGCTTTCAGTGCTGGCACTTTTCATCTCTGAGCAATTGCTCGACCTTTGCAATTTCTCAGCTCGTGTCTACGAGTCAGAGAGATAGTGACCGTGACGTTTGGTGGGTAGAGAAGCGCAAAGCCCCAGTGTTGCTGCGCCTGTGAAAGCGCTTCCAAGGAAGGGTGCTGGCTAGCAAGAGCTTTCAGTGCTGGCACTTTTCATCTCTGAGCAATTGCTCGACGTTTGCAATTTCTCACCTGAGCTTTCTTTAGAGTGCGCGAGAGGATGAGCAGAAGATTAGGTGGCTAGAGAAGCCCAGAGCCCCACTCTTCTTAGGCCTACAAAAGCACTTCCAAGGAAGGGTGCTGGCTAGCAACAGCTTTCAGTGCTGGCACTTTTCATCTCTGAGCAATTGCTCGACGTTTGCAATTTCTCACCTGAGCTCTCTTTAGAGTGCGCAAGAGGATGAGCAGAAGATTAGGTGGCTAGAGAAGCCCAGAGCCCCAGTGTTCTTAGGCCTAGAAAAGCACTTCCAAGGAAGGGTGCTGGCTAGCAACAGCTTTCAGTGCTGGCACTTTTCATCGCTGAGCAATTGCTCGACGTTTGCAATTTCTCAGCTCGTGTCTACGAGACAGAGAGAGATAGTGACCGTGACGTTTGTTGGGTAGACAAGCGCAAAGCCCCAGTGTTGCTGCGCCTGTGAAAGCGCTTCCAAGGAAGGGTGCTGGCTAGCAAGAGCTTTCAGTGCTGGCACTTTTCATCTCTGAGCAATTGCTCGACCTTTGCAATTTCTCACTTGATCTCTCTTTAGAGTGCGCCAGAGGATGAGCAGAAGATTATGTGGCTGGAGAAGCCCAGAGCCCTTGTGTTCTAAGGGCTACAAAAGCGCATCCAAGGAAGGGTGCTGGCTAGCAACAGCTTTCAGTGCTGGCACTTTTCATCTCTGAGCAATTGCTCGATGTTTGCAATTTCTCACCTGAGCTCTCTTTAGAGTGCGCGAGAGGATGAGCAGAATATTAAGTGGCTAGAGAAGCCCAGAGCCCCACTATTCTTAGGCCTACAAAAGCACTTCCAAGGAAGGGTGCTGGCTAGCAAGAGCTTTCAGTGCTGGCACTTTTCATCTCTGAGCAATTGCTCGACCTTTGCAATTTCTCACCTGAGCTCTCTTTAGAGTGCGCGAGAGGATGAGCAGAAGATTAGGTGGCAAGAGAAACACAGAGCCCCACTGTTCTTAGGCCTATAAAAGCGCTTCCAAGGAAGGGTGCTGGCTAGCAAGAGCTTTCAGTGCTGGCACTTTTCATCTCTGAGCAATTGCTCGACGTTTGCAATTTCTCACCTGAGCTTTCTTTAGAGTGCGCGAGAGGATGAGCAGAAGATTAAGTGGCTAGAGAAGCCCAGAGCCCCACTGTTCTTAGGCCTACAAAAGCACTTCCAAGGAAGGGTGCTGGCTAGCAACAGCTTTCAGTGCTGGCACTTTTCATCTCTGAGCAATTGCTCGACCTTTGCAATTTCTCAGCTCGTGTCTACGAGACGGAGAGATAGTGACCATGACGTTTGGTGGGTAGAGAAGCGCAAAGCCCCAGTGTTGCTGCGCCTGTGAAAGCTCTTCCAAGGAAGGGTGCTGGCTAGCAACAGCTTTCAGTGCTGACACTTTTCATCTCTGAGCAATTGCTCAACGTTTGCAATTTCTCACCTCAGCTCTCGTTAGAGTGCGCGAGAGGATGAGCAGAAGATTAGGTGGCTAGAGAAACACAGAGCCCCTGTGTTTTAAGGGCTACAAGAGCGTTTCCAAGGAAGGGTGCCGGCTAGCAAGAGGTTTCAGTGCTGGCACTTTTCATCGCTGAGCAATTGCTCGACGTTTGCAATTTCTCAGCTCGTGTCTACGAGACAGAGAGAGATAGTGACCGTGACGTTTGGTGGGTAGAGAAGCGCAAAGCCCCAGTGTTGCTGCGCCTGTGAAAGCACTTCCAAGGAAGGGTGCTGGCTAGCAAGAGCTTTCAGTGCTGGCACTTTTCATCTCTGAGCAATTGCTCGACCTTTGCAATTTCTCACCTGAGCTCTCTTTAGAGTGCGCGAGAGGATGAGCAGAAGATTAGGTGGCTAGAGAAGCCCAGAGCCCCAGTGTTCTTAGGCCTACAAAAGCGCTTCCAAGGAAGGGTGCTGGCTAGCAACAGCTTTCAGTGCTGGCACTTTTCATCTCTGAGCAATTGCTCGACCTTTGCAATCTCTCAGCTCGTGTCTACGAGACAGAGAGAGATAGTGACCGTGACGTTTGGTGGCTAGAGAAGCGCAAAGCCCCAGTGTTGCTGCGCCTGTGAAAGCGCTTCCAAGGAAGGGTGCTGGCTAGCAAGAGCTTTCAGTGCTGGCACTTTTCATCTCTGAGCAATTGCTCGACGTTTGCAATTTCTCACCTGAGCTCTCTTTAGAGTGCGCAAGAGGATGAGCAGAAGATTAGGTGGCTAGAGAAACACAGAGCCCCAGTGTTCTTAGGCCTACAAAAGCGCTTCCAAGGAAGGGTGCTGGCTAGCAACAGCTTTCAGTGCTGGCACTTTTCATCGCTGAGCAATTGCTCGACCTTTGCAATTTCTCAGCTCGTGTCTACGAGTCAGAGAGATAGTGACCGTGACGTTTGGTGGCTAGAGAAGCGCAAAGCCCCAGTGTTGCTGCGCCTGTGAAAGCGCTTCCAAGGAAGGGTGCTGGCTAGCAAGAGCTTTCAGTGCTGGCACTTTTCATCTCTGAGCAATTGCTCGACGTTTGCAATTTCTCACCTGACCTTTCTTTAGAGTGCGCGAGAGGATGAGCAGAAGATTAAGTGGCTAGAGAAGCGCAGAGCCCCACTGTTCTTAGGCCTACAAAAGCACTTCCAAGGAAGGGTGCTGGCTAGCAAGAGCTTTCAGTGCTGGCACTTTTCATCTCTGATCAATTGCTCGACCTTTGCAATCTCTCAGCTCGTGTCTACGAGACAGAGAGAGATAGTGACCGTGACGTTTGGTGGGTAGAGAAGCGCAAAGCCCCAGTGTTGCTGCGCCTGTGAAAGCGCTTCCAAGGAAGGGTGCTGGCTAGCAAGAGCTTTCAGTGCTGGCACTTTTCATCTCTGAGCAATTGCTCGACCTTTGCAATTTCTCACCTGAGCTCTCTTTAGACTGCGCGAGAGGATGAGCAGAAGATTAGGTGGCTAGAGAAACACAGAGCCCCACTGTTCTTAGGCCTACAAAAGCGCTTCCAAGGAAGGGTGCTGGCTAGCAACAGCTTTCAGTGCTGGCACTTTTCATCTCTGAGCAATTGCTCGACCTCTGCAATTTCTCAGCTCGTGTCTACGAGTCAGAGAGATAGTGACCGTGACGTTTGGTGGCTAGAGAAGCGCAAAGCCCCAGTGTTGCTGCGCCTGTGAAAGCGCTTCCAAGGAAGGGTGCTGGCTAGCAAGAGCTTTCAGTGCTGGCACTTTTCATCTCTGAGCAATTGCTCGACGTTTGCAATTTCTCACCTGAGCTTTCTTTAGAGTGCGCGAGAGGATGAGCAGAAGATTAAGTGGCTAGAGAAGCCCAGAGCCCCACTGTTCTTAGGCCTACAAAAGCACTTCCAAGGAAGGGTGCTGGCTAGCAACAGCTTTCAGTGCTGGCACTTTTCATCTCTGAGCAATTGCTCGACGTTTGCAATTTTTCACCTGTGCTCTCTTTAGAGTGCGTGAGAGGATGAGCAGAAGATTAGGTGGCTAGAGAAACACAGAGACCCACTGTTCTTAGGCCTACAAAAGCGCTTCCAAGGAAGGGTGCTGGCTAGCAACAGCTTTCAGTGCTGGCACTTTTCATCTCTGAGCAATTGCTCGACCTTTGCAATTTCTCAGCTCGTGTCTACGAGTCAGAGAGATAGTGACCGTGACGTTTGGTGGCTAGAGAAGCGCAAAGCCCCAGTGTTGCTGCGCCTGTGAAAGCGCTTCCAAGGAAGGGTGCTGGCTAGCAAGAGCTTTCAGTGCTGGCACTTTTCATCTCTGAGCAATTGCTCGACGTTTGCAATTTCTCACCTGAGCTTTCTTTAGAGTGCGCGAGAGGATGAGCAGAAGATTAGGTGGCTAGAGAAGCCCAGAGCCCCACTGTTCTTAGGCCTACAAAAGCACTTCCAAGGAAGGGTGCTGGCTAGCAACAGCTTTCAGTGCTGGCACTTTTCATCTCTGAGCAATTGCTCGACATTTGCAATTTCTCACCTGAGCTCTCTTTAGAGTGCGCGAGAGGATGAGCAGAAGATTAGGTGGCTAGAGAAACACAGAGCCCCACTGTTCTTAGGCCTACAAAAGCACTTCCAAGGAAGGGTGCTGGCTAGCAACAGCTTTCAGTGCTGGCACTTTTCATCTCTGAGCAATTGCTCGACCTCTGCAATTTCTCAGCTCGTGTCTACGAGTCAGAGAGATAGTGACCGTGACGTTTGGTGGCTAGAGAAGCGCAAAGCCCCAGTGTTGCTGCGCCTGTGAAAGCGCTTCCAAGGAAGGGTGCTGGCTAGCAAGAGCTTTCAGTGCTGGCACTTTTCATCTCTGAGCAATTGCTCGACCTTTGCAATTTCTCACCTGAGCTTTCTTTAGAGTGCGCGAGAGGATGAGCAGAAGATTAAGTGGCTAGAGAAGCCCAGAGCCCCACTGTTCTTAGGCCTACAAAAGCACTTCCAAGGAAGGGTGCTGGCTAGCAACAGCTTTCAGTGCTGGCACTTTTCATCTCTGAGCAATTGCTCGACCTTTGCAATTTCTCACCTGAGCTCTCTTTAGAGTGCGCGAGAGGATGAGCAGAAGATTAAGTGGCTAGAGAAGCCCAGAGCCCCACTGTTCTTAGGCCTACAAAAGCACTTCCAAGGAAGGGTGCTGGCTAGCAAGAGCTTTCAGTGCTGGCACTTTTCATCTCTGAGCAATTGCTCGACGTTTGCAATTTCTCACCTGAGCTCTCTTTAGAGTGCGCGAGAGGATGAGCAGAAGATTAGGTAGCTAGAGAAACCCAGAGCCCCACTGTTATTAGGCCTATAAAAGCGCTTCCAAGGAAGGGTGCTGGCTAGCAACAGCTTTCAGTGCTGGCACTTTTCATCTCTGAGCAATTGCTCGACGTTTGCAATTTCTCACCTGAGCTTTCTTTAGAGTGCGCGAGAGGATGAGCAGAAGATTAATTGGCTAGAGAAGCCCAGAGCCCCACTGTTCTTAGGCCTACAAAAGCACTTCCAAGGAAGGGTGCTGGCTAGCAACAGCTTTCAGTGCTGGCACTTTTCATCTCTGAGCAATTGCTCGACGTTTGCAATTTCTCACCTGAGCTCTCTTTAGAGTGCGCAAGAGGATGAGCAGAAGATTAGGTAGCTAGAGAAGCCCAGAGCCCCAGTGTTCTTAGGGCTACAAAAGCGCATCCAAGGAAGGGTGCTGGCTAGCAAGAGCTTTCAGTGCTGGCACTTTTCATCTCTGAGCAATTGCTCGACCTTTGCAATTTCTCAGCTCGTGTCTACGAGTCAGAGATACAGTGACCGTGACGTTTGGTGGCTAGAGAAGCGCAAAGCCCCAGTGTTGCTGCGCCTGTGAAAGCGCTTCCAAGGAAGGGTGCTGGCTAGCAAGAGCTTTCAGTGCTGGCACTTTTCATCTCTGAGCAATTGCTCGACCTTTGCAATTTCTCACCTGAGCTTTCTTTAGAGTGCGCGAGAGGATGAGCAGAAGATTAGGTGGCTAGAGAAGCCCAGAGCCCCACTCTTCTTAGGCCTACAAAAGCACTTCCAAGGAAGGGTGCTGGCTAGCAACAGCTTTCAGTGCTGGCACTTTTCATCTCTGAGCAATTGCTCGACGTTTGCAATTTCTCACCTGAGCTCTCTTTAGAGTGCGCAAGAGGATGAGCAGAAGATTAGGTGGCTAGAGAAACACAGAGCCCCAGTGTTCTTAGGCCTACAAAAGCGCTTCCAAGGAAGGGTGCTGGCTAGCAACAGCTTTCAGTGCTGGCACTTTTCATCTCTGAGCAATTGCTCAACGTTTGCAATTTCTCAGCTCGTGTCTACGAGACGGAGAGATAGTGACCGTGACGTTTGGTGGGTAGAGAAGCGCAAAGCCCCAGTGTTGCTGCGCCTGTGAAAGCGCTTCCAAGGAAGGGTGCTGGCTAGCAAGAGCTTTCAGTGCTGGCACTTTTCATCTCTGAGCAATTGCTCGACCTTTGCAATTTCTCACCTGAGCTCTCTTTAGAGTGCGCGAGAGGATGAGCAGAAGATTAGGTGGCTAGAGAAACACAGAGCCCCACTGTTCTTAGGCCTACAAAAGCGCTTCCAAGGAAGGGTGCTGGCTAGCAAGAGCTTTCAGTGCTGGCACTTTTCATCGCTGAGCAATTGCTCGACCTTTGCAATCTCTCAGCTCGTATCTACGAGACAGAGAGAGATAGTGACCGTGACGTTTGGTGGCTAGAGAAGCGCAAAGCCCCAGTGTTGCTGCGCCTGTGAAAGCGCTTCCAAGGAAGGGTGCTGGCTAGCAAGAGCTTTCAGTGCTGGCACTTTTCATCTCTGAGCAATTGCTCGACCTTTGCAATTTCTCACCTGAGCTCTCTTTAGACTGCGCGAGAGGATGAGCAGAAGATTAGGTGGCTAGAGAAACACAGAGACCCACTGTTCTTAGGCCTACAAAAGCGCTTCCAAGGAAGGGTGCTGGCTAGCAACAGCTTTCAGTGCTGGCACTTTTCATCTCTGAGCAATTGCTCGACCTCTGCAATTTCTCAGCTCGTGTCTACGAGTCAGAGAGATAGTGACCGTGACGTTTGGTGGCTAGAGAAGCGCAAAGCCCCAGTGTTGCTGCGGCTGTGAAAGCGCTTCCAAGGAAGGGTGCTGGCTAGCAAGAGCTTTCAGTGCTGGCACTTTTCATCTCTGAGCAATTGCTCGACGTTTGCAATTTCTCACCTGAGCTTTCTTTAGAGTGCGCGAGAGGATGAGCAGAAGATTAAGTGGCTAGAGAAGCCCAGAGCCCCACTGTTCTTAGGCCTACAAAAGCACTTCCAAGGAAGGGTGCTGGCTAGCAACAGCTTTCAGTGCTGGCACTTTTCATCTCTGAGCAATTGCTCGACGTTTGCAATTTTTCACCTGTGCTCTCTTTAGAGTGCGTGAGAGGATGAGCAGAAGATTAGGTGGCTAGAGAAACACAGAGACCCACTGTTCTTAGGCCTACAAAAGCGCTTCCAAGGAAGGGTGCTGGCTAGCAACAGCTTTCAGTGCTGGCACTTTTCATCTCTGAGCAATTGCTCGACCTTTGCAATTTCTCAGCTCGTGTCTACGAGTCAGAGAGATAGTGACCGTGACGTTTGGTGGCTAGAGAAGCGCAAAGCCCCAGTGTTGCTGCGCCTGTGAAAGCGCTTCCAAGGAAGGGTGCTGGCTAGCAAGAGCTTTCAGTGCTGGCACTTTTCATCTCTGAGCAATTGCTCGACGTTTGCAATTTCTCACCTGAGCTTTCTTTAGAGTGCGCGAGAGGATGAGCAGAAGATTAGGTGGCTAGAGAAGCCCAGAGCCCCACTGTTCTTAGGCCTACAAAAGCACTTCCAAGGAAGGGTGCTGGCTAGCAACAGCTTTCAGTGCTGGCACTTTTCATCTCTGAGCAATTGCTCGACATTTGCAATTTCTCACCTGAGCTCTCTTTAGAGTGCGCGAGAGGATGAGCAGAAGATTAGGTGGCTAGAGAAACACAGAGCCCCACTGTTCTTAGGCCTACAAAAGCGCTTCCAAGGAAGGGTGCTGGCTAGCAACAGCTTTCAGTGCTGGCACTTTTCATCTCTGAGCAATTGCTCGACCTCTGCAATTTCTCAGCTCGTGTCTACGAGTCAGAGAGATAGTGACCGTGACGTTTGGTGGCTAGAGAAGCGCAAAGCCCCAGTGTTGCTGCGCCTGTGAAAGCGCTTCCAAGGAAGGGTGCTGGCTAGCAAGAGCTTTCAGTGCTGGCACTTTTCATCTCTGAGCAATTGCTCGACCTTTGCAATTTCTCACCTGAGCTTTCTTTAGAGTGCGCGAGAGGATGAGCAGAAGATTAAGTGGCTAGAGAAGCCCAGAGCCCCACTGTTCTTAGGCCTACAAAAGCACTTCCAAGGAAGGGTGCTGGCTAGCAACAGCTTTCAGTGCTGGCACTTTTCATCTCTGAGCAATTGCTCGACCTTTGCAATTTCTCACCTGAGCTCTCTTTAGAGTGCGCGAGAGGATGAGCAGAAGATTAAGTGGCTAGAGAAGCCCAGAGCCCCACTATTCTTAGGCCTACAAAAGCACTTCCAAGGAAGGGTGCTGGCTAGCAAGAGCTTTCAGTGCTGGCACTTTTCATCTCTGAGCAATTGCTCGACGTTTGCAATTTCTCACCTGAGCTCTCTTTAGAGTGCGCGAGAGGATGAGCAGAAGATTAGGTAGCTAGAGAAACACAGAGCCCCACTGTTCTTAGGCCTATAAAAGCGCTTCCAAGGAAGGGTGCTGGCTAGCAAGAGCTTTCAGTGCTGGCACTTTTCATCTCTGAGCAATTGCTCGACGTTTGCAATTTCTCACCTGAGCTTTCTTTAGAGTGCGCGAGAGGATGAGCAGAAGATTAAGTGGCTAGAGAAGCCCAGAGCCCCACTGTTCTTAGGCCTACAAAAGCACTTCCAAGGAAGGGTGCTGGCTAGCAACAGCTTTCAGTGCTGGCACTTTTCATCTCTGAGCAATTGCTCGACCTTTGCAATTTCTCACCTGACCTCTCTTTAGACTGCGCGAGAGGATGAGCAGAAGATTAGGTGGCTAGAGAAACCCAGAGCCCCACTGTTCTTAGGCCTACAAAAGCGCTTCCAAGGAAGGGTGCTGGCTAGCAACAGCTTTCAGTGCTGGCACTTTTCATCTCTGAGCAATTGCTCGACGTTTGCAATTTCTCACCTGAGCTTTCTTTAGAGTGCGCGAGAGGATGAGCAGAAGATTAATTGGCTAGAGAAGCCCAGAGCCCCACTGTTCTTAGGCCTACAAAAGCACTTCCAAGGAAGGGTGCTGGCTAGCAACAGCTTTCAGTGCTGGCACTTTTCATCTCTGAGCAATTGCTCGACGTTTGCAATTTCTCACCTGAGCTCTCTTTAGAGTGCGCAAGAGGATGAGCAGAAGATTAGGTAGCTAGAGAAGCCCAGAGCCCCAGTGTTCTTAGGGCTACAAAAGCGCATCCAAGGAAGGGTGCTGGCTAGCAAGAGCTTTCAGTGCTGGCACTTTTCATCTCTGAGCAATTGCTCGACCTTTGCAATTTCTCAGCTCGTGTCTACGAGTCAGAGATACAGTGACCGTGACGTTTGGTGGCTAGAGAAGCGCAAAGCCCCAGTGTTGCTGCGCCTGTGAAAGCGCTTCCAAGGAAGGGTGCTGGCTAGCAAGAGCTTTCAGTGCTGGCACTTTTCATCTCTGAGCAATTGCTCGACCTTTGCAATTTCTCACCTGAGCTTTCTTTAGAGTGCGCGAGAGGATGAGCAGAAGATTAGGTGGCTAGAGAAGCCCAGAGCCCCACTCTTCTTAGGCCTACAAAAGCACTTCCAAGGAAGGGTGCTGGCTAGCAACAGCTTTCAGTGCTGGCACTTTTCATCTCTGAGCAATTGCTCGACGTTTGCAATTTCTCACCTGAGCTCTCTTTAGAGTGCGCAAGAGGATGAGCAGAAGATTAGGTGGCTAGAGAAACACAGAGCCCCAGTGTTCTTAGGCCTACAAAAGCGCTTCCAAGGAAGGGTGCTGGCTAGCAACAGCTTTCAGTGCTGGCACTTTTCATCTCTGAGCAATTGCTCAACGTTTGCAATTTCTCAGCTCGTGTCTACGAGACGGAGAGATAGTGACCGTGACGTTTGGTGGGTAGAGAAGCGCAAAGCCCCAGTGTTGCTGCGCCTGTGAAAGCGCTTCCAAGGAAGGGTGCTGGCTAGCAAGAGCTTTCAGTGCTGGCACTTTTCATCTCTGAGCAATTGCTCGACCTTTGCAATTTCTCACCTGAGCTCTCTTTAGAGTGCGCGAGAGGATGAGCAGAAGATTAGGTGGCTAGAGAAACACAGAGCCCCACTGTTCTTAGGCCTACAAAAGCGCTTCCAAGGAAGGGTGCTGGCTAGCAAGAGCTTTCAGTGCTGGCACTTTTCATCGCTGAGCAATTGCTCGACCTTTGCAATCTCTCAGCTCGTATCTACGAGACAGAGAGAGATAGTGACCGTGACGTTTGGTGGCTAGAGAAGCGCAAAGCCCCAGTGTTGCTGCGCCTGTGAAAGCGCTTCCAAGGAAGGGTGCTGGCTAGCAAGAGCTTTCAGTGCTGGCACTTTTCATCTCTGAGCAATTGCTCGACCTTTGCAATTTCTCACCTGAGCTCTCTTTAGACTGCGCGAGAGGATGAGCAGAAGATTAGGTGGCTAGAGAAACACAGAGACCCACTGTTCTTAGGCCTACAAAAGCGCTTCCAAGGAAGGGTGCTGGCTAGCAACAGCTTTCAGTGCTGGCACTTTTCATCTCTGAGCAATTGCTCGACCTCTGCAATTTCTCAGCTCGTGTCTACGAGTCAGAGAGATAGTGACCGTGACGTTTGGTGGCTAGAGAAGCGCAAAGCCCCAGTGTTGCTGCGGCTGTGAAAGCGCTTCCAAGGAAGGGTGCTGGCTAGCAAGAGCTTTCAGTGCTGGCACTTTTCATCTCTGAGCAATTGCTCGACGTTTGCAATTTCTCACCTGAGCTTTCTTTAGAGTGCGCGAGAGGATGAGCAGAAGATTAAGTGGCTAGAGAAGCCCAGAGCCCCACTGTTCTTAGGCCTACAAAAGCACTTCCAAGGAAGGGTGCTGGCTAGCAACAGCTTTCAGTGCTGGCACTTTTCATCTCTGAGCAATTGCTCGACGTTTGCAATTTTTCACCTGTGCTCTCTTTAGAGTGCGTGAGAGGATGAGCAGAAGATTAGGTGGCTAGAGAAACACAGAGACCCACTGTTCTTAGGCCTACAAAAGCGCTTCCAAGGAAGGGTGCTGGCTAGCAACAGCTTTCAGTGCTGGCACTTTTCATCTCTGAGCAATTGCTCGACCTTTGCAATTTCTCAGCTCGTGTCTACGAGTCAGAGAGATAGTGACCGTGACGTTTGGTGGCTAGAGAAGCGCAAAGCCCCAGTGTTGCTGCGCCTGTGAAAGCGCTTCCAAGGAAGGGTGCTGGCTAGCAACAGCTTTCAGTGCTGGCACTTTTCATCTCTGAGCAATTGCTCGACGTTTGCAATTTCTCACCTGAGCTTTCTTTAGAGTGCGCGAGAGGATGAGCAGAAGATTAGGTGGCTAGAGAAGCCCAGAGCCCCACTGTTCTTAGGCCTACAAAAGCACTTCCAAGGAAGGGTGCTGGCTAGCAACAGCTTTCAGTGCTGGCACTTTTCATCTCTGAGCAATTGCTCGACATTTGCAATTTCTCACCTGAGCTCTCTTTAGAGTGCGCGAGAGGATGAGCAGAAGATTAGGTGGCTAGAGAAACACAGAGCCCCACTGTTCTTAGGCCTACAAAAGCACTTCCAAGGAAGGGTGCTGGCTAGCAACAGCTTTCAGTGCTGGCACTTTTCATCTCTGAGCAATTGCTCGACCTCTGCAATTTCTCAGCTCGTGTCTACGAGTCAGAGAGATAGTGACCGTGACGTTTGGTGGCTAGAGAAGCGCAAAGCCCCAGTGTTGCTGCGCCTGTGAAAGCGCTTCCAAGGAAGGGTGCTGGCTAGCAAGAGCTTTCAGTGCTGGCACTTTTCATCTCTGAGCAATTGCTCGACCTTTGCAATTTCTCACCTGAGCTTTCTTTAGAGTGCGCGAGAGGATGAGCAGAAGATTAAGTGGCTAGAGAAGCCCAGAGCCCCACTGTTCTTAGGCCTACAAAAGCACTTCCAAGGAAGGGTGCTGGCTAGCAACAGCTTTCAGTGCTGGCACTTTTCATCTCTGAGCAATTGCTCGACCTTTGCAATTTCTCACCTGAGCTCTCTTTAGAGTGCGCGAGAGGATGAGCAGAAGATTAAGTGGCTAGAGAAGCCCAGAGCCCCACTATTCTTAGGCCTACAAAAGCACTTCCAAGGAAGGGTGCTGGCTAGCAAGAGCTTTCAGTGCTGGCACTTTTCATCTCTGAGCAATTGCTCGACGTTTGCAATTTCTCACCTGAGCTCTCTTTAGAGTGCGCGAGAGGATGAGCAGAAGATTAGGTAGCTAGAGAAACACAGAGCCCCACTGTTCTTAGGCCTATAAAAGCGCTTCCAAGGAAGGGTGCTGGCTAGCAAGAGCTTTCAGTGCTGGCACTTTTCATCTCTGAGCAATTGCTCGACGTTTGCAATTTCTCACCTGAGCTTTCTTTAGAGTGCGCGAGAGGATGAGCAGAAGATTAAGTGGCTAGAGAAGCCCAGAGCCCCACTGTTCTTAGGCCTACAAAAGCACTTCCAAGGAAGGGTGCTGGCTAGCAACAGCTTTCAGTGCTGGCACTTTTCATCTCTGAGCAATTGCTCGACCTTTGCAATTTCTCACCTGACCTCTCTTTAGACTGCGCGAGAGGATGAGCAGAAGATTAGGTGGCTAGAGAAACCCAGAGCCCCACTGTTATTAGGCCTACAAAAGCGCTTCCAAGGAAGGGTGCTGGCTAGCAACAGCTTTCAGTGCTGGCACTTTTCATCTCTGAGCAATTGCTCGACGTTTGCAATTTCTCACCTGAGCTTTCTTTAGAGTGCGCGAGAGGATGAGCAGAAGATTAATTGGCTAGAGAAGCCCAGAGCCCCACTGTTCTTAGGCCTACAAAAGCACTTCCAAGGAAGGGTGCTGGCTAGCAAGAGCTTTCAGTGCTGGCACTTTTCATCTCTGAGCAATTGCTCGACGTTTGCAATTTCTCACCTGAGCTCTCTTTAGAGTGCGCAAGAGGATGAGCAGAAGATTAGGTAGCTAGAGAAGCCCAGAGCCCCAGTGTTCTTAGGGCTACAAAAGCGCATCCAAGGAAGGGTGCTGGCTAGCAAGAGCTTTCAGTGCTGGCACTTTTCATCTCTGAGCAATTGCTCGACCTTTGCAATTTCTCAGCTCGTGTCTACGAGTCAGAGATACAGTGACCGTGACGTTTGGTGGCTAGAGAAGCGCAAAGCCCCAGTGTTGCTGCGCCTGTGAAAGCGCTTCCAAGGAAGGGTGCTGGCTAGCAAGAGCTTTCAGTGCTGGCACTTTTCATCTCTGAGCAATTGCTCGACCTTTGCAATTTCTCACCTGAGCTTTCTTTAGAGTGCGCGAGAGGATGAGCAGAAGATTAGGTGGCTAGAGAAGCCCAGAGCCCCACTCTTCTTAGGCCTACAAAAGCACTTCCAAGGAAGGGTGCTGGCTAGCAACAGCTTTCAGTGCTGGCACTTTTCATCTCTGAGCAATTGCTCGACCTTTGCAATTTCTCACCTGAGCTCTCTTTAGAGTGCGCAAGAGGATGAGCAGAAGATTAGGTGGCTAGAGAAACACAGAGCCCCAGTGTTCTTAGGCCTACAAAAGCGCTTCCAAGGAAGGGTGCTGGCTAGCAACAGCTTTCAGTGCTGGCACTTTTCATCTCTGAGCAATTGCTCAACGTTTGCAATTTCTCAGCTCGTGTCTACGAGACGGAGAGATAGTGACCGTGACGTTTGGTGGGTAGAGAAGCGCAAAGCCCCAGTGTTGCTGCGCCTGTGAAAGCGCTTCCAAGGAAGGGTGCTGGCTAGCAAGAGCTTTCAGTGCTGGCACTTTTCATCTCTGAGCAATTGCTCGACCTTTGCAATTTCTCACCTGAGCTCTCTTTAGAGTGCGCGAGAGGATGAGCAGAAGATTAGGTGGCTAGAGAAACACAGAGCCCCACTGTTCTTAGGCCTACAAAAGCGCTTCCAAGGAAGGGTGCTGGCTAGCAAGAGCTTTCAGTGCTGGCACTTTTCATCGCTGAGCAATTGCTCGACCTTTGCAATCTCTCAGCTCGTATCTACGAGACAGAGAGAGATAGTGACCGTGACGTTTGGTGGCTAGAGAAGCGCAAAGCCCCAGTGTTGCTGCGCCTGTGAAAGCGCTTCCAAGGAAGGGTGCTGGCTAGCAAGAGCTTTCAGTGCTGGCACTTTTCATCTCTGAGCAATTGCTCGACCTTTGCAATTTCTCACCTGAGCTCTCTTTAGACTGCGCGAGAGGATGAGCAGAAGATTAGGTGGCTAGAGAAACACAGAGCCCCACTGTTCTTAGGCCTACAAAAGCGCTTCCAAGGAAGGGTGCTGGCTAGCAACAGCTTTCAGTGCTGGCACTTTTCATCTCTGAGCAATTGCTCGACCTCTGCAATTTCTCAGCTCGTGTCTACGAGTCAGAGAGATAGTGACCGTGACGTTTGGTGGCTAGAGAAGCGCAAAGCCCCAGTGTTGCTGCGCCTGTGAAAGCGCTTCCAAGGAAGGGTGCTGGCTAGCAAGAGCTTTCAGTGCTGGCACTTTTCATCTCTGAGCAATTGCTCGACGTTTGCAATTTCTCACCTGAGCTTTCTTTAGAGTGCGCGAGAGGATGAGCAGAAGATTAAGTGGCTAGAGAAGCCCAGAGCCCCACTGTTCTTAGGCCTACAAAAGCACTTCCAAGGAAGGGTGCTGGCTAGCAACAGCTTTCAGTGCTGGCACTTTTCATCTCTGAGCAATTGCTCGACGTTTGCAATTTTTCACCTGTGCTCTCTTTAGAGTGCGTGAGAGGATGAGCAGAAGATTAGGTGGCTAGAGAAACACAGAGACCCACTGTTCTTAGGCCTACAAAAGCGCTTCCAAGGAAGGGTGCTGGCTAGCAAGAGCTTTCAGTGCTGGCACTTTTCATCTCTGAGCAATTGCTCGACCTTTGCAATTTCTCAGCTCGTGTCTACGAGTCAGAGAGATAGTGACCGTGACGTTTGGTGGCTAGAGAAGCGCAAAGCCCCAGTGTTGCTGCGCCTGTGAAAGCGCTTCCAAGGAAGGGTGCTGGCTAGCAAGAGCTTTCAGTGCTGGCACTTTTCATCTCTGAGCAATTGCTCGACGTTTGCAATTTCTCACCTGAGCTTTCTTTAGAGTGCGCGAGAGGATGAGCAGAAGATTAGGTGGCTAGAGAAGCCCAGAGCCCCACTGTTCTTAGGCCTACAAAAGCACTTCCAAGGAAGGGTGCTGGCTAGCAACAGCTTTCAGTGCTGGCACTTTTCATCTCTGAGCAATTGCTCGACGTTTGCAATTTCTCACCTGAGCTCTCTTTAGAGTGCGCAAGAGGATGAGCAGAAGATTAGGTGGCTAGAGAAGCCCAGAGCCCCAGTGTTCTTAGGCCTAGAAAAGCACTTCCAAGGAAGGGTGCTGGCTAGCAACAGCTTTCAGTGCTGGCACTTTTCATCGCTGAGCAATTGCTCGACGTTTGCAATTTCTCAGCTCGTGTCTACGAGACAGAGAGAGATAGTGACCGTGACGTTTGTTGGGTAGACAAGCGCAAAGCCCCAGTGTTGCTGCGCCTGTGAAAGCGCTTCCAAGGAAGGGTGCTGGCTAGCAAGAGCTTTCAGTGCTGGCACTTTTCATCTCTGAGCAATTGCTCGACCTTTGCAATTTCTCACTTGATCTCTCTTTAGAGTGCGCGAGAGGATGAGCAGAAGATTATGTGGCTGGAGAAGCCCAGAGCCCTTGTGTTCTAAGGGCTACAAAAGCGCATCCAAGGAAGGGTGCTGGCTAGCAACAGCTTTCAGTGCTGGCACTTTTCATCTCTGAGCAATTGCTCGATGTTTGCAATTTCTCACCTGAGCTCTCTTTAGAGTGCGCGAGAGGATGAGCAGAATATTAAGTGGCTAGAGAAGCCCAGAGCCCCACTATTCTTAGGCCTACAAAAGCACTTCCAAGGAAGGGTGCTGGCTAGCAAGAGCTTTCAGTGCTGGCACTTTTCATCTCTGAGCAATTGCTCGACCTTTGCAATTTCTCACCTGAGCTCTCTTTAGAGTGCGCGAGAGGATGAGCAGAAGATTAGGTGGCAAGAGAAACACAGAGCCCCACTGTTCTTAGGCCTATAAAAGCGCTTCCAAGGAAGGGTGCTGGCTAGCAAGAGCTTTCAGTGCTGGCACTTTTCATCTCTGAGCAATTGCTCGACGTTTGCAATTTCTCACCTGAGCTTTCTTTAGAGTGCGCGAGAGGATGAGCAGAAGATTAGGTGGCTAGAGAAGCCCAGAGCCCCACTGTTCTTAGGCCTACAAAAGCACTTCCAAGGAAGGGTGCTGGCTAGCAACAGCTTTCAGTGCTGGCACTTTTCATCTCTGAGCAATTGCTCGACCTTTGCAATTTCTCAGCTCGTGTCTACGAGACGGAGAGATAGTGACCATGACGTTTGGTGGGTAGAGAAGCGCAAAGCCCCAGTGTTGCTGCGCCTGTGAAAGCTCTTCCAAGGAAGGGTGCTGGCTAGCAACAGCTTTCAGTGCTGGCACTTTTCATCTCTGAGCAATTGCTCAACGTTTGCAATTTCTCACCTCAGCTCTCGTTAGAGTGCGCGAGAGGATGAGCAGAAGATTAGGTGGCTAGAGAAACACAGAGCCCCTTTGTTTTAAGGGCTACAAGAGCGTTTCCAAGGAAGGGTGCCGGCTAGCAAGAGGTTTCAGTGCTGGCACTTTTCATCGCTGAGCAATTGCTCGACGTTTGCAATTTCTCAGTTCGTGTCTACGAGACGGAGAGATAGTGACCGTGACATTTGGTGGGTAGAGAAGCGCAAAGCCCCAGTGTTGCTGCGCCTGTGAAAGCTCTTCCAAGGAAGGGTGCTGGCTAGCAACAGCTTTCAGTGCTGGCACTTTTCATCGCTGAGCAATTGCTCGACGTTTGCAATTTCTCACCTGAGCTCTCATTAGACTGCACGAGAGGATGAGCAGAAGATTAAGTGGCTAGAGAAGCCCAGAGCCCCACTGTTCTTAGGCCTACAAAAGCACTTCCAAGGAAGGGTGCTGGCTAGCAACAGCTTTCAGTGCTGGCACTTTTCATCTCTGAGCAATTGCTCGACCTTTGCAATTTCTCACCTGAGCTCTCTTTAGAGTGCGCGAGAGGATGAGCAGAAGATTAGGTGGCTAGAGAAGCCCAGAGCCCCAGTGTTCTTAGGGCTACAAAAGCGCATCCAAGGAAGGGTGCTGGCTAGCAAGAGCTTTCAGTGCTGGCACTTTTCATCTCTGAGCAATTGCTCGACCTTTGCAATTTCTCAGCTCGTGTCTACGAGTCAGAGATATAGTGACGGTGTCGTTTGGTGGCTAGAGAAGCGCAAAGCCCCAGTGTTGCTGCGCCTGTGAAAGCGCTTCCAAGGAAGGGTGCTGGCTAGCAACAGCTTTCAGTGCTGGCACTTTTCATCTCTGAGCAATTGCTCGACGTTTGCAATTTCTCACCTGAGCTTTCTTTAGAGTGCGCGAGAGGATGAGCAGAAGATTAAGTGGCTAGAGAAGCCCAGAGCCCCACTGTTCTTAGGCCTACAAAAGCACTTCCAAGGAAGGGTGCTGGCTAGCAACAGCTTTCAGTGCTGGCACTTTTCATCTCTGAGCAATTGCTCGACGTTTGCAATTTCTCACCTGAGCTCTCTTTAGAGTGCGCGAGAGGATGAGCAGAAGATTAGGTGATAGAGAGAAGCCCAAAGCCCCAGTGTTCTTAGGCGTACAAAAGCGCTTCCAAGGAAGGGTGCTGGCTAGCAACAGCTTTCAGTGCTGGCACTTTTCATCTCTGAGCAATTGCTCAACGTTTGCAATTTCTCAGCTCGTGTCTACGAGTCAGAGAGATAGTGACCGTGACGTTTGGTGGCTAGAGAAGCGCAAAGCCCCAGTGTTGCTGCGCCTGTGAAAGCGCTTCCAAGGAAGGGTGCTGGCTAGCAAGAGCTTTCAGTGCTGGCACTTTTCATCTCTGAGCAATTGCTCGACGTTTGCAATTTCTCACCTGAGCTTTCTTTAGAGTGCGCGAGAGGATGAGCAGAAGATTAAGTGGCTAGAGAAGCCCAGAGCCCCACTGTTCTTAGGCCTACAAAAGCACTTCCAAGGAAGGGTGCTGGCTAGCAACAGCTTTCAGTGCTGGCACTTTTCATCTCTGAGCAATTGCTCGACCTTTGCAATTTCTCACCTGAGCTCTCTTTAGAGTGCGCGAGAGGATGAGCAGAAGATTAGGTGATAGAGAGAAGCCCAAAGCCCCAGTGTTCTTAGGCGTACAAAAGCGCTTCCAAGGAAGGGTGCTGGCTAGCAACAGCTTTCAGTGCTGGCACTTTTCATCGCTGAGCAATTGCTCGATGTTTGCAATTTCTCAGCTCGTGTCTACGAGTCAGAGAGATAGTGACCGTGACGTTTGGTGGCTAGAGAAGCGCAAAGCCCCAGTGTTGCTGCGCCTGTGAAAGCGCTTCCAAGGAAGGGTGCTGGCTAGCAACAGCTTTCAGTGCTGGCACTTTTCATCTCTGAGCAATTGCTCGACGTTTGCAATTTCTCACCTGAGCTCTCTTTAGAGTGCGCAAGAGGATGAGCAGAAGATTAGGTGGCTAGAGAAACACAGAGCCCCAGTGTTCTTAGGCCTACAAAAGCGCTTCCAAGGAAGGGTGCTGGCTAGCAACAGCTTTCAGTGCTGGCACTTTTCATCTCTGAGCAATTGCTCGACGTTTGCAATTTCTCAGCTCGTGTCTACGAGACAGAGAGAGATAGTGACCGTGACGTTTGGTGGGTAGAGAAGCGCAAAGCCCCAGTGTTGCTGCGCCTGTGAAAGCACTTCCAAGGAAGGGTGCTGGCTAGCAAGAGCTTTCAGTGCTGGCACTTTTCATCTCTGAGCAATTGCTCGACCTTTGCAATTTCTCACCTGAGCTCTCTTTAGAGTGCGCGAGAGGATGAGCAGAAGATTAGGTGGCTAGAGAAACACAGAGCCCCAGTGTTCTTAGGCCTACAAAAGCGCTTCCAAGGAAGGGTGCTGGCTAGCAACAGCTTTCAGTGCTGGCACTTTTCATCTCTGAGCAATTGCTCGACCTTTGCAATCTCTCAGCTCGTGTCTACGAGACAGAGAGAGATAGTGACCGTGACGTTTGGTGGGTAGAGAAGCGCAAAGCCCCAGTGTTACTGCGTCTGTGAAAGCGCTTCCAAGGAAGGGTGCTGGCTAGCAAGAGCTTTCAGTGCTGGCACTTTTCATCTCTGAGCAATTGCTCGACCTTTGCAATTTCTCACCTGAGCTCTCTTTAGACTGCGCGAGAGGATGAGCAGAAGATTAGGTGGCTAGAGAAACACAGAGCCCCAGTGTTCTTAGGCCTACAAAAGCGCTTCCAAGGAAGGGTGCTGGCTAGCAACAGCTTTCAGTGCTGGCACTTTTCATCGCTGAGCAATTGCTCAACCTTTGCAATTTCTCAGCTCGTGTCTACGAGTCAGAGAGATAGTGACCGTGACGTTTGGTGGCTAGAGAAGCGCAAAGCCCCAGTGTTGCTGCGCCTGTGAAAGCGCTTCCAAGGAAGGGTGCTGGCTAGCAAGAGCTTTCAGTGCTGGCACTTTTCATCTCTGAGCAATTGCTCGACGTTTGCAATTTCTCACCTGAGCTTTCTTTAGAGTGCGCGAGAGGATGAGCAGAAGATTAAGTGGCTAGAGAAGCGCAGAGCCCCACTGTTCTTAGGCCTACAAAAGCGCTTCCAAGGAAGGGTGCTGGCTAGCAAGAGCTTTCAGTGCTGGCACTTTTCATCTCTGATCAATTGCTCGACCTTTGCAATCTCTCAGCTCGTGTCTACGAGACAGAGAGAGATAGTGACCGTGACGTTTGGTGGGTAGAGAAGCGCAAAGCCCCAGTGTTGCTGCGCCTGTGAAAGCGCTTCCAAGGAAGGGTGCTGGCTAGCAAGAGCTTTCAGTGCTGGCACTTTTCATCTCTGAGCAATTGCTCGACCTTTGCAATTTCTCACCTGAGCTCTCTTTAGACTGCGCGAGAGGATGAGCAGAAGATTAGGTGGCTAGAGAAACACAGAGCCCCACTGTTCTTAGGCCTACAAAAGCGCTTCCAAGGAAGGGTGCTGGCTAGCAACAGCTTTCAGTGCTGGCACTTTTCATCTCTGAGCAATTGCTCGACCTCTGCAATTTCTCAGCTCGTGTCTACGAGTCAGAGAGATAGTGACCGTGACGTTTGGTGGCTAGAGAAGCGCAAAGCCCCAGTGTTGCTGCGCCTGTGAAAGCGCTTCCAAGGAAGGGTGCTGGCTAGCAAGAGCTTTCAGTGCTGGCACTTTTCATCTCTGAGCAATTGCTCGACGTTTGCAATTTCTCACCTGAGCTTTCTTTAGAGTGCGCGAGAGGATGAGCAGAAGATTAAGTGGCTAGAGAAGCCCAGAGCCCCACTGTTCTTAGGCCTACAAAAGCACTTCCAAGGAAGGGTGCTGGCTAGCAACAGCTTTCAGTGCTGGCACTTTTCATCTCTGAGCAATTGCTCGACGTTTGCAATTTTTCACCTGTGCTCTCTTTAGAGTGCGTGAGAGGATGAGCAGAAGATTAGGTGGCTAGAGAAACACAGAGACCCACTGTTCTTAGGCCTACAAAAGCGCTTCCAAGGAAGGGTGCTGGCTAGCAACAGCTTTCAGTGCTGGCACTTTTCATCTCTGAGCAATTGCTCGACCTTTGCAATTTCTCAGCTCGTGTCTACGAGTCAGAGAGATAGTGACCGTGACGTTTGGTGGCTAGAGAAGCGCAAAGCCCCAGTGTTGCTGCGCCTGTGAAAGCGCTTCCAAGGAAGGGTGCTGGCTAGCAAGAGCTTTCAGTGCTGGCACTTTTCATCTCTGAGCAATTGCTCGACGTTTGCAATTTCTCACCTGAGCTTTCTTTAGAGTGCGCGAGAGGATGAGCAGAAGATTAGGTGGCTAGAGAAGCCCAGAGCCCCACTGTTCTTAGGCCTACAAAAGCACTTCCAAGGAAGGGTGCTGGCTAGCAACAGCTTTCAGTGCTGGCACTTTTCATCTCTGAGCAATTGCTCGACCTTTGCAATTTCTCACCTGAGCTCTCTTTAGAGTGCGCGAGAGGATGAGCAGAAGATTAGGTGGCTAGAGAAACACAGAGCCCCACTGTTCTTAGGCCTACAAAAGCGCTTCCAAGGAAGGGTGCTGGCTAGCAAGAGCTTTCAGTGCTGGCACTTTTCATCTCTGATCAATTGCTCGACCTTTGCAATTTCTCAGCTCGTGTCTACGAGTCAGAGAGATAGTGACCGTGACGTTTGGTGGCTAGAGAAGCGCAAAGCCCCAGTGTTGCTGCGCCTGTGAAAGCGCTTCCAAGGAAGGGTGCTGGCTAGCAAGAGCTTTCAGTGCTGGCACTTTTCATCTCTGAGCAATTGCTCGACGTTTGCAATTTCTCACCTGAGCTTTCTTTAGAGTGCGCGAGAGGATGAGCAGAAGATTAGGTGGCTAGAGAAGCCCAGAGCCCCACTGTTCTTAGGCCTACAAAAGCACTTCCAAGGAAGGGTGCTGGCTAGCAACAGCTTTCAGTGCTGGCACTTTTCATCTCTGAGCAATTGCTCGACGTTTGCAATTTCTCACCTGAGCTCTCTTTAGAGTGCGCGAGAGGATGAGCAGAAGATTAGGTGGCTAGAGAAACACAGAGCCCCAGTGTTCTTAGGCCTACAAAAGCGCTTCCAAGGAAGGGTGCTGGCTAGCAACAGCTTTCAGTGCTGGCACTTTTCATCTCTGAGCAATTGCTCGACCTCTGCAATTTCTCAGCTCGTGTCTACGAGTCAGAGAGATAGTGACCGTGACGTTTGGTGGCTAGAGAAGCGCAAAGCCCCAGTGTTGCTGCGCCTGTGAAAGCGCTTCCAAGGAAGGGTGCTGGCTAGCAAGAGCTTTCAGTGCTGGCACTTTTCATCTCTGAGCAATTGCTCGACCTTTGCAATTTCTCACCTGAGCTTTCTTTAGAGTGCGCGAGAGGATGAGCAGAAGATTAAGTGGCTAGAGAAGCCCAGAGCCCCAGTGTTCTTAGGCCTACAAAAGCACTTCCAAGGAAGGGTGCTGGCTAGCAACAGCTTTCAGTGCTGGCACTTTTCATCTCTGAGCAATTGCTCGACGTTTGCAATTTTTCACCTGTGCTCTCTTTAGAGTGAGCGAGAGGATGAGCAGAAGATTAGGTGGCTAGAGAAACACAGAGACCCACTGTTCTTAGGCCTACAAAAGCGCTTCCAAGGAAGGGTGCTGGCTAGCAAGAGCTTTCAGTGCTGGCACTTTTCATCTCTGAGCAATTGCTCGACCTTTGCAATTTCTCAGCTCGTGTCTACGAGTCAGAGAGATAGTGACCGTGACGTTTGGTGGCTAGAGAAGCGCAAAGCCCCAGTGTTGCTGCGCCTGTGAAAGCGCTTCCAAGGAAGGGTGCTGGCTAGCAAGAGCTTTCAGTGCTGGCACTTTTCATCTCTGAGCAATTGCTCGACGTTTGCAATTTCTCACCTGAGCTTTCTTTAGAGTGCGCGAGAGGATGAGCAGAAGATTAGGTGGCTAGAGAAGCCCAGAGCCCCACTCTTCTTAGGCCTACAAAAGCACTTCCAAGGAAGGGTGCTGGCTAGCAACAGCTTTCAGTGCTGGCACTTTTCATCTCTGAGCAATTGCTCGACGTTTGCAATTTCTCACCTGAGCTCTCTTTAGAGTGCGCAAGAGGATGAGCAGAAGATTAGGTGGCTAGAGAAGCCCAGAGCCCCAGTGTTCTTAGGCCTAGAAAAGCACTTCCAAGGAAGGGTGCTGGCTAGCAAGAGCTTTCAGTGCTGGCACTTTTCATCGCTGAGCAATTGCTCGACGTTTGCAATTTCTCAGCTCGTGTCTACGAGACAGAGAGAGATAGTGACCGTGACGTTTGTTGGGTAGACAAGCGCAAAGCCCCAGTGTTGCTGCGCCTGTGAAAGCGCTTCCAAGGAAGGGTGCTGGCTAGCAAGAGCTTTCAGTGCTGGCACTTTTCATCTCTGAGCAATTGCTCGACCTTTGCAATTTCTCACTTGATCTCTCTTTAGAGTGCGCGAGAGGATGAGCAGAAGATTATGTGGCTGGAGAAGCCCAGAGCCCTTGTGTTCTAAGGGCTACAAAAGCGCATCCAAGGAAGGGTGCTGGCTAGCAACAGCTTTCAGTGCTGGCACTTTTCATCTCTGAGCAATTGCTCGACCTTTGCAATTTCTCACCTGAGCTCTCTTTAGAGTGCGCGAGAGGATGAGCAGAATATTAAGTGGCTAGAGAAGCCCAGAGCCCCACTATTCTTAGGCCTACAAAAGCACTTCCAAGGAAGGGTGCTGGCTAGCAAGAGCTTTCAGTGCTGGCACTTTTCATCTCTGAGCAATTGCTCGACCTTTGCAATTTCTCACCTGAGCTCTCTTTAGAGTGCGCGAGAGGATGAGCAGAAGATTAGGTGGCAAGAGAAACACAGAGCCCCACTGTTCTTAGGCCTATAAAAGCGCTTCCAAGGAAGGGTGCTGGCTAGCAAGAGCTTTCAGTGCTGGCACTTTTCATCTCTGAGCAATTGCTCGACGTTTGCAATTTCTCACCTGAGCTTTCTTTAGAGTGCGCGAGAGGATGAGCAGAAGATTAAGTGGCTAGAGAAGCCCAGAGCCCCACTGTTCTTAGGCCTACAAAAGCACTTCCAAGGAAGGGTGCTGGCTAGCAACAGCTTTCAGTGCTGGCACTTTTCATCTCTGAGCAATTGCTCGACGTTTGCAATTTCTCAGCTCGTGTCTACGAGACGGAGAGATAGTGACCATGACGTTTGGTGGGTAGAGAAGCGCAAAGCCCCAGTGTTGCTGCGCCTGTGAAAGCTCTTCCAAGGAAGGGTGCTGGCTAGCAACAGCTTTCAGTGCTGGCACTTTTCATCTCTGAGCAATTGCTCAACGTTTGCAATTTCTCACCTGAGCTTTCTTTAGAGTGCGCGAGAGGATGAGCAGAAGATTAGGTGGCTAGAGAAACACAGAGCCCCTGTGTTCTAAGGGCTACAAGAGCGTTTCCAAGGAAGGGTGCCGGCTAGCAAGAGGTTTCAGTGCTGGCACTTTTCATCGCTGAGCAATTGCTCGACGTTTGCAATTTCTCAGTTCGTGTCTACGAGACGGAGAGATAGTGACCGTGACATTTGGTGGGTAGAGAAGCGCAAAGCCCCAGTGTTGCTGCGCCTGTGAAAGCTCTTCCAAGGAAGGGTGCTGGCTAGCAACAGCTTTCAGTGCTGGCACTTTTCATCGCTGAGCAATTGCTCGACGTTTGCAATTTCTCACCTGAGCTTTCTTTAGAGTGCGCGAGAGGATGAGCAGAAGATTAAGTGGCTAGAGAAGCCCAGAGCCCCACTATTCTTAGGCCTACAAAAGCACTTCCAAGGAAGGGTGCTGGCTAGCAAGAGCTTTCAGTGCTGGCACTTTTCATCTCTGAGCAATTGCTCGACCTTTGCAATTTCTCACCTGAGCTCTCTTTAGAGTGCGCGAGAGGATGAGCAGAAGATTAGGTGGCTAGAGAAGCCCAGAGCCCCAGTGTTCTTAGGCCTACAAAAGCGCATCCAAGGAAGGGTGCTGGCTAGCAAGAGCTTTCAGTGCTGGCACTTTTCATCTCTGAGCAATTGCTCGACCTTTGCAATTTCTCAGCTCGTGTCTACGAGTCAGAGATATAGTGACGGTGTCGTTTGGTGGCTAGAGAAGCGCAAAGCCCCAGTGTTGCTGCGCCTGTGAAAGCGCTTCCAAGGAAGGGTGCTGGCTAGCAACAGGTTTCAGTGCTGGCACTTTTCATCTCTGAGCAATTGCTCGACGTTTGCAATTTCTCACCTGAGCTTTCTTTAGAGTGCGCGAGAGGATGAGCAGAAGATTAAGTGGCTAGAGAAACACAGAGCCCCACTGTTCTTAGGCCTACAAAAGCACTTCCAAGGAAGGGTGCTGGCTAGCAACAGCTTTCAGTGCTGGCACTTTTCATCTCTGAGCAATTGCTCGACGTTTGCAATTTCTCACCTGAGCTCTCTTTAGAGTGCGCGAGAGGATGAGCAGAAGATTAGGTGGCTGGAGAAGCCCAGAGCCCTTGTGTTCTAAGGGCTACAAAAGCGCATCCAAGGAAGGGTGCTGGCTAGCAACAGCTTTCAGTGCTGGCACTTTTCATCGCTGAGCAATTGCTCGACGTTTGCAATTTCTCAGCTCGTGTCTACGAGTCAGAGAGATAGTGACCGTGACGTTTGGTGGCTAGAGAAGCGCAAAGCCCCAGTGTTGCTGCGCCTGTGAAAGCGCTTCCAAGGAAGGGTGCTGGCTAGCAAGAGCTTTCAGTGCTGGCACTTTTCATCTCTGAGCAATTGCTCGACGTTTGCAATTTCTCACCTGAGCTCTCTTTAGAGTGCGCAAGAGGATGAGCAGAAGATTAGGTGGCTAGAGAAACACAGAGCCCCACTGTTCTTAGGCCTACAAAAGCGCTTCCAAGGAAATGTGCTGGCTAGCAACAGCTTTCAGTGCTGGCACTTTTCATCTCTGAGCAATTGCTCGACGTTTGCAATTTCTCAGCTCGTGTCTACGAGACAGAGAGAGATAGTGACCGTGACGTTTGGTGGGTAGAGAAGCGCAAAGCCCCAGTGTTGCTGCGCCTGTGAAAGCACTTCCAAGGAAGGGTGCTGGCTAGCAAGAGCTTTCAGTGCTGGCACTTTTCATCTCTGAGCAATTGCTCGACCTTTGCAATTTCTCACCTGAGCTCTCTTTAGAGTGCGCGAGAGGATGAGCAGAAGATTAGGTGGCTAGAGAAACACAGAGCCCCACTGTTCTTAGGCCTACAAAAGCGCTTCCAAGGAAGGGTGCTGGCTAGCAAGAGCTTTCAGTGCTGGCACTTTTCATCTCTGATCAATTGCTCGACCTTTGCAATCTCTCAGCTCGTGTCTACGAGACAGAGAGAGATAGTGACCGTGACGTTTGGTGGGTAGAGAAGCGCAAAGCCCCAGTGTTACTGCGCCTGTGAAAGCGCTTCCAAGGAAGGGTGCTGGCTAGCAAGAGCTTTCAGTGCTGGCACTTTTCATCTCTGAGCAATTGCTCGACCTTTGCAATTTCTCACCTCAGCTCTCTTTAGACTGCGCGAGAGGATGAGCAGAAGATTAGGTGGCTAGAGAAACACAGAGCCCCAGTGTTCTTAGGCCTACAAAAGCGCTTCCAAGGAAGGGTGCTGGCTAGCAAGAGCTTTCAGTGCTGGCACTTTTCATCTCTGAGCAATTGCTCGACGTTTGCAATTTCTCACCTGAGCTTTCTTTAGAGTGCGCGAGAGGATGAGCAGAATATTAAGTGGCTAGAGAAGCGCAGAGCCCCACTGTTCTTAGGCCTACAAAAGCACTTCCAAGGAAGGGTGCTGGCTAGCAAGAGCTTTCAGTGCTGGCACTTTTCATCTCTGAGCAATTGCTCGACGTTTGCAATTTTTCACCTGAGCTCTCTTTAGAGTGCGTGAGAGGATGAGCAGAAGATTAGGTGGCTAGAGAAACACAGAGACCCACTGTTCTTAGGCCTACAAAAGCGCTTCCAAGGAAGGGTGCTGGCTAGCAACAGCTTTCAGTGCTGGCACTTTTCATCTCTGAGCAAATGCTCGACGTTTGCAATTTCTCAGCTCGTGTCTACGAGTCAGAGAGATAGTGACCGTGACGTTTGGTGGCTAGAGAAGCGCAAAGCCCCAGTGTTGCTGCGCCTGTGAAAGCGCTTCCAAGGAAGGGTGCTGGCTAGCAAGAGCTTTCAGTGCTGGCACTTTTCATCTCTGAGCAATTGCTCGACGTTTGCAATTTCTCACCTGAGCTTTCTTTAGAGTGCGCGAGAGGATGAGCAGAAGATTAGGTGGCTAGAGAAGCCCAGAGCCCCACTGTTCTTAGGCCTACAAAAGCACTTCCAAGGAAGGGTGCTGGCTAGCAAGAGCTTTCAGTGCTGGCACTTTTCATCTCTGAGCAATTGCTCGACGTTTGCAATTTCTCACCTGAGCTCTCTTTAGAGTGCGCAAGAGGATGAGCAGAAGATTAGGTGGCTAGAGAAACACAGAGCCCCAGTGTTCTTAGGCCTAGAAAAGCACTTCCAAGGAAGGGTGCTGGCTAGCAACAGCTTTCAGTGCTGGCACTTTTCATCGCTGAGCAATTGCTCGACGTTTGCAATTTCTCAGCTCGTGTCTACGAGACAGAGAGAGATAGTGACCGTGACGTTTGTTGGGTAGACAAGCGCAAAGCCCCAGTGTTGCTGCGCCTGTGAAAGCGCTTCCAAGGAAGGGTGCTGGCTAGCAACAGCTTTCAGTGCTGGCACTTTTCATCTCTGAGCAATTGCTCGACCTTTGCAATTTCTCACTTGAACTCTCTTTAGAGTGCGCGAGAGGATGAGCAGAAGATTAGGTGGCTGGAGAAGCCCAGAGCCCTTGTGTTCTAAGGGCTACAAAAGCGCATCCAAGGAAGGGTGCTGGCTAGCAACAGCTTTCAGTGCTGGCACTTTTCATCTCTGAGCAATTGCTCGACCTTTGCAATTTCTCACCTGAGCTCTCTTTAGAGTGCGCGAGAGGATGAGCAGAAGATTAAGTGGCTAGAGAAGCCCAGAGCCCCACTATTCTTAGGCCTACAAAAGCACTTCCAAGGAAGGGTGCTGGCTAGCAAGAGCTTTCAGTGCTGGCACTTTTCATCTCTGAGCAATTGCTCGACGTTTGCAATTTCTCACCTGAGCTCTCTTTAGAGTGCGCGAGAGGATGAGCAGAAGATTAGGTAGCTAGAGAAACACAGAGCCCCACTGTTCTTAGGCCTATAAAAGCGCTTCCAAGGAAGGGTGCTGGCTAGCAAGAGCTTTCAGTGCTGGCACTTTTCATCTCTGAGCAATTGCTCGACGTTTGCAATTTCTCACCTGAGCTTTCTTTAGAGTGCGCGAGAGGATGAGCAGAAGATTAAGTGGCTAGAGAAGCCCAGAGCCCCACTGTTCTTAGGCCTACAAAAGCACTTCCAAGGAAGGGTGCTGGCTAGCAACAGCTTTCAGTGCTGGCACTTTTCATCTCTGAGCAATTGCTCGACCTTTGCAATTTCTCACCTGAGCTCTCTTTAGACTGCGCGAGAGGATGAGCAGAAGATTAGGTGGCTAGAGAAACACAGAGCCCCACTCTTCTTAGGCCTACAAAAGCGCTTCCAAGGAAGGGTGCTGGCTAGCAACAGCTTTCAGTGCTGGCACTTTTCATCTCTGAGCAATTGCTCGACCTTTGCAATTTCTCAGCTCGTGTCTACGAGTCAGAGAGATAGTGACCGTGACGTTTGGTGGCTAGAGAAGCGCAAAGCCCCAGTGTTGCTGCGCCTGTGAAAGCGCTTCCAAGGAAGGGTGCTGGCTAGCAACAGCTTTCAGTGCTGGCACTTTTCATCTCTGAGCAATTGCTCGACCTTTGCAATTTCTCACCTGAGCTTTCTTTAGAGTGCGCGAGAGGATGAGCAGAAGATTAGGTGGCTAGAGAAGCCCAGAGCCCCACTCTTCTTAGGCCTACAAGAGCGTTTCCAAGGAAGGGTGCTGGCTAGCAACAGCTTTCAGTGCTGGCACCTTTCATCTCTGAGCAATTGCTCGACCTTTGCAATTTCTCACCTGAGCTTTCTTTAGAGTGCGCGAGAGGATGAGCAGAAGATTAGGTGGCTAGAGAAACACAGAGCCCCAGTGTTCTAAGGGCTACAAGAGCGTTTCCAAGGAAGGGTGCCGGCTAGCAATAGCTTTCAGTGCTGGCACTTTTCATCTCTGAGCAATTGCTCGACTTCTGCAATTTCTCAGCTCGTGTCTACGAGACGGAGAGATAGTGACCGTGACAGTTGGTGGGTAGAGAAGCGAAAAGCCCCAGTGTTGCTGCGCCTGTGAAAGCTCTTCCAAGGAAGGGTGCTGGCTAGCAAGAGCTTTCAGTGCTGGCACTTTTCATCTCTGAGCAATTGCTCGACCTTTGCAATTTCTCACTTGATCTCTCTTTAGAGTGCGCGAGAGGATGAGGAGAAGATTAGGTGGCTGGAGAAGCCCAGAGCCCTTGTGTTCTAAGGGCTACAAAAGCGCATCCAAGGAAGGGTGCTGGCTAGCAACAGCTTTCAGTGCTGGCACTTTTCATCTCTGAGCAATTGCTCGATGTTTGCAATTTCTCACCTGAGCTCTCTTTAGAGTGCGCGAGAGGATGAGCAGAAGATTAAGTGGCTAGAGAAGCCCAGAGCCCCACTATTCTTAGGCCTACAAAAGCACTTCCAAGGAAGGGTGCTGGCTAGCAACAGCTTTCAGTGCTGGCACTTTTCATCTCTGAGCAATTGCTCGACGTTTGCAATTTCTCACCTGAGCTCTCTTTAGACTGCGCGAGAGGATGAGCAGAAGATTAGGTGGCTAGAGAAGCCCAGAGCCCCAGTGTTCTTAGGCCTAGAAAAGCACTTCCAAGGAAGGGTGCTGGCTAGCAACAGATTTCAGTGCTGGCACTTTTCATCGCTGAGCAATTGCTCGACTTCTGCAATTTCTCAGCTCGTGTCTACGAGACGGAGAGATAGTGACCGTGACAGTTGGTGGGTAGAGAAGCGCAAAGCCCCAGTGTTGCTGCGCCTGTGAAAGCTCTTCCAAGGAAGGGTGCTGGCTAGCAAGAGCTTTCAGTGCTGGCACTTTTCATCTCTGAGCAATTGCTCGACCTTTGCAATTTCTCACTTGATCTCTCTTTAGAGTGCGCGAGAGGATGAGGAGAAGATTAGGTGGCTGGAGAAGCCCAGAGCCCTTGTGTTCTAAGGGCTACAAAAGCGCATCCAAGGAAGGGTGCTGGCTAGCAAGAGCTTTCAGTGCTGGCACTTTTCATCTCTGAGCAATTGCTTGATGTTTGCAATTTCTCACCTGAGCTCTCTTTAGAGTGCGCGAGAGGATGAGCAGAAGATTAAGTGGCTAGAGAAGCCCAGAGCCCCACTATTCTTAGGCCTACAAAAGCACTTCCAAGGAAGGGTGCTGGCTAGCAAGAGCTTTCAGTGCTGGCACTTTTCATCTCTGAGCAATTGCTCGACGTTTGCAATTTCTCACCTGAGCTCTCTTTAGAGTGCGCGAGAGGATGAGCAGAAGATTAGGTAGCTAGAGAAACACAGAGCCCCACTGTTCTTAGGCCTATAAAAGCGCTTCCAAGGAAGGGTGCTGGCTAGCAAGAGCTTTCAGTGCTGGCACTTTTCATCTCTGAGCAATTGCTCGACGTTTGCAATTTCTCACCTGAGCTTTCTTTAGAGTGCGCGAGAGGATGAGCAGAAGATTAAGTGGCTAGAGAAGCCCAGAGCCCCACTGTTCTTAGGCCTACAAAAGCACTTCCAAGGAAGGGTGCTGGCTAGCAACAGCTTTCAGTGCTGGCACTTTTCATCTCTGAGCAATTGCTCGACCTTTGCAATTTCTCACCTGAGCTCTCTTTAGACTGCGCGAGAGGATGAGCAGAAGATTAGGTGGCTAGAGAAGCCCAGAGCCCCACTGTTCTTAGGCCTACAAAAGCGCTTCCAAGGAAGGGTGCTGGCTAGCAACAGCTTTCAGTGCTGGCACTTTTCATCTCTGAGCAATTGCTCGACCTTTGTAATTTCTCAGCTCGTGTCTACGAGTCAGAGAGATAGTGACCGTGACGTTTGGTGGCTAGAGAAGCGCAAAGCCCCAGTGTTGCTGCGCCTGTGAAAGCGCTTCCAAGGAAGGGTGCTGGCTAGCAAGAGCTTTCAGTGCTGGCACTTTTCATCTCTGAGCAATTGCTCGACCTTTGCAATTTCTCACCTGAGCTCTCTTTAGAGTGAGCGAGAGGATGAGCAGAAGATTAGGTGGCTAGAGAAGCCCAGAGCCCCACTCTTCTTAGGCCTACAAGAGCGTTTCCAAGGAAGGGTGCTGGCTAGCAACAGCTTTCAGTGCTGGCACCTTTCATCTCTGAGCAATTGCTCGACGTTTGCAATTTCTCACCTCAGCTCTCTTTAGAGTGCGCGAGAGGATGAGCAGAAGATTAGGTGGCTAGAGAAGCCCAGAGCCCCTGTGTTCTAAGGGCTACAAGAGCGTTTCCAAGGAAGGGTGCTGGCTAGCAACAGCTTTCAGTGCTGGCACTTTTCATCTCTGAGCAATTGCTCGACCTTTGCAATTTCTCAGCTCGTGTCTACGAGACGGAGAGATAGTGACCGTGACAGTTGGTGGCTAGAGAAGCGCAAAGCCCCAGTGTTGCTGCGCCTGTGAAAGCTCTTCCAAGGAAGGGTGCTGGCTAGCAAGAGCTTTCAGTGCTGGCACTTTTCATCTCTGAGCAATTGCTCGACCTTTGCAATTTCTCACCTGATCTCTCTTTAGAGTGCGCGAGAGGATGAGCAGAAGATTAGGTGGCTGGAGAAGCCCAGAGCCCCACTGTTCTTAGGCCTACAAAAGCACTTCCAAGGAAGGGTGCTGGCTAGCAACAGCTTTCAGTGCTGGCACTTTTCATCTCTGAGCAATTGCTCGACCTTTGCAATTTCTCACCTGAGCTCTCTTTAGAGTGCGCGAGAGGATGAGCAGAAGATTAGGTGGCTAGAGAAGCCCAGAGCCCCAGTGTTCTTAGGCCTACAAAAGCGCTTCCAAGGAAGGGTGCTGGCTAGCAACAGCTTTCAGTGCTGGCACTTTTCATCTCTGAGCAATTGCTCGACGTTTGCAATTTCTCAGCTCGTGTCTACGAGACGGAGAGATAGTGACCGTGACGTTTGGTGGGTAGAGAAGCGCAAAGCCCCAGTGTTACTGCGCCTGTGAAAGCGCTTCCAAGGAAGGGTGCTGGCTAGCAAGAGCTTTCAGTGCTGGCACTTTTCATCTCTGAGCAATTGCTCGACGTTTGCAATTTCTCACTTGATCTCTCTTTAGAGTGCGCGAGAGGATGAGCAGAAGATTAGGTGGCTAGAGAAACACAGAGCCCCACTCTTCTTAGGCCTACAAAAGCGCTTCCAAGGAAGGGTGCTGGCTAGCAACAGCTTTCAGTGCTGGCACTTTTCATCTCTGAGCAATTGCTCGACGTTTGCAATTTCTCACCTGAGCTCTCTTTAGAGTGCGTGAGAGGATGAGCAGAAGATTAGGTGGCTAGAGAAACACAGAGCCCCACTGTTCTTAGGCCTACAAAAGCGCATCCAAGGAAGGGTGCTGGCTAGCAACAGCTTTCAGTGCTGGCACTTTTCATCTCTGATCAATTGCTCGACCTTTGCAATTTCTCAGCTCGTGTCTACGAGACAGAGAGAGATAGTGACCGTGACATTTGGTGGCTAGAGAAGCGCAAAGCCCCAGTGTTGCTGCGCCTGTGAAAGCGCTTCCAAGGAAGGGTGCTGGCTAGCAACAGCTTTCAGTGCTGGCACTTTTCATCTCTGAGCAATTGCTCGACCTTTGCAATTTCTCACCTGAGCTTTCTTTAGAGTGCGCGAGAGGATGAGCAGAAGATTAGGTGGCTAGAGAAGCCCAGAGCCCCACTGTTCTTAGGCCTACAAAAGCACTTCCAAGGAAGGGTGCTGGCTAGCAAGAGCTTTCAGTGCTGGCACCTTTCATCTCTGAGCAATTGCTCGACCTTTGCAATTTCTCACCTGAGCTTTCTTTAGAGTGCGCGAGAGGATGAGCAGAAGATTAGGTGGCTAGAGAAACACAGAGCCCCAGTGTTCTAAGGGCTACAAGAGCGTTTCCAAGGAAGGGTGCCGGCTAGCAATAGCTTTCAGTGCTGGCACTTTTCATCTCTGAGCAATTGCTCGACTTCTGCAATTTCTCAGCTCGTGTCTACGAGACGGAGAGATAGTGACCGTGACAGTTGGTGGGTAGAGAAGCGAAAAGCCCCAGTGTTGCTGCGCCTGTGAAAGCTCTTCCAAGGAAGGGTGCTGGCTAGCAAGAGCTTTCAGTGCTGGCACTTTTCATCTCTGAGCAATTGCTCGACCTTTGCAATTTCTCACTTGATCTCTCTTTAGAGTGCGCGAGAGGATGAGGAGAAGATTAGGTGGCTGGAGAAGCCCAGAGCCCTTGTGTTCTAAGGGCTACAAAAGCGCATCCAAGGAAGGGTGCTGGCTAGCAACAGCTTTCAGTGCTGGCACTTTTCATCTCTGAGCAATTGCTCGATGTTTGCAATTTCTCACCTGAGCTCTCTTTAGAGTGCGCGAGAGGATGAGCAGAAGATTAAGTGGCTAGAGAAGCCCAGAGCCCCACTATTCTTAGGCCTACAAAAGCACTTCCAAGGAAGGGTGCTGGCTAGCAACAGCTTTCAGTGCTGGCACTTTTCATCTCTGAGCAATTGCTCGACGTTTGCAATTTCTCACCTGAGCTCTCTTTAGACTGCGCGAGAGGATGAGCAGAAGATTAGGTGGCTAGAGAAGCCCAGAGCCCCAGTGTTCTTAGGCCTAGAAAAGCACTTCCAAGGAAGGGTGCTGGCTAGCAACAGATTTCAGTGCTGGCACTTTTCATCGCTGAGCAATTGCTCGACTTCTGCAATTTCTCAGCTCGTGTCTACGAGACGGAGAGATAGTGACCGTGACAGTTGGTGGGTAGAGAAGCGCAAAGCCCCAGTGTTGCTGCGCCTGTGAAAGCTCTTCCAAGGAAGGGTGCTGGCTAGCAAGAGCTTTCAGTGCTGGCACTTTTCATCTCTGAGCAATTGCTCGACCTTTGCAATTTCTCACTTGATCTCTCTTTAGAGTGCGCGAGAGGATGAGGAGAAGATTAGGTGGCTGGAGAAGCCCAGAGCCCTTGTGTTCTAAGGGCTACAAAAGCGCATCCAAGGAAGGGTGCTGGCTAGCAAGAGCTTTCAGTGCTGGCACTTTTCATCTCTGAGCAATTGCTTGATGTTTGCAATTTCTCACCTGAGCTCTCTTTAGAGTGCGCGAGAGGATGAGCAGAAGATTAAGTGGCTAGAGAAGCCCAGAGCCCCACTATTCTTAGGCCTACAAAAGCACTTCCAAGGAAGGGTGCTGGCTAGCAAGAGCTTTCAGTGCTGGCACTTTTCATCTCTGAGCAATTGCTCGACGTTTGCAATTTCTCACCTGAGCTCTCTTTAGAGTGCGCGAGAGGATGAGCAGAAGATTAGGTAGCTAGAGAAACACAGAGCCCCACTGTTCTTAGGCCTATAAAAGCGCTTCCAAGGAAGGGTGCTGGCTAGCAAGAGCTTTCAGTGCTGGCACTTTTCATCTCTGAGCAATTGCTCGACGTTTGCAATTTCTCACCTGAGCTTTCTTTAGAGTGCGCGAGAGGATGAGCAGAAGATTAAGTGGCTAGAGAAGCCCAGAGCCCCACTGTTCTTAGGCCTACAAAAGCACTTCCAAGGAAGGGTGCTGGCTAGCAACAGCTTTCAGTGCTGGCACTTTTCATCTCTGAGCAATTGCTCGACCTTTGCAATTTCTCACCTGAGCTCTCTTTAGACTGCGCGAGAGGATGAGCAGAAGATTAGGTGGCTAGAGAAGCCCAGAGCCCCACTGTTCTTAGGCCTACAAAAGCGCTTCCAAGGAAGGGTGCTGGCTAGCAAGAGCTTTCAGTGCTGGCACTTTTCATCTCTGAGCAATTGCTCGACCTTTGTAATTTCTCAGCTCGTGTCTACGAGTCAGAGAGATAGTGACCGTGACGTTTGGTGGCTAGAGAAGCGCAAAGCCCCAGTGTTGCTGCGCCTGTGAAAGCGCTTCCAAGGAAGGGTGCTGGCTAGCAAGAGCTTTCAGTGCTGGCACTTTTCATCTCTGAGCAATTGCTCGACCTTTGCAATTTCTCACCTGAGCTCTCTTTAGAGTGAGCGAGAGGATGAGCAGAAGATTAGGTGGCTAGAGAAGCCCAGAGCCCCACTCTTCTTAGGCCTACAAGAGCGTTTCCAAGGAAGGGTGCTGGCTAGCAACAGCTTTCAGTGCTGGCACCTTTCATCTCTGAGCAATTGCTTAACGTTTGCAATTTCTCACCTCAGCTCTCTTTAGAGTGCGCGAGAGGATGAGCAGAAGATTAGGTGGCTAGAGAAGCCCAGAGCCCCTGTGTTCTAAGGGCTACAAGAGCGTTTCCAAGGAAGGGTGCTGGCTAGCAACAGCTTTCAGTGCTGGCACTTTTCATCTCTGAGCAATTGCTCGACCTTTGCAATTTCTCAGCTCGTGTCTACGAGACGGAGAGATAGTGACCGTGACAGTTGGTGGCTAGAGAAGCGCAAAGCCCCAGTGTTGCTGCGCCTGTGAAAGCTCTTCCAAGGAAGGGTGCTGGCTAGCAAGAGCTTTCAGTGCTGGCACTTTTCATCTCTGAGCAATTGCTCGACCTTTGCAATTTCTCACCTGATCTCTCTTTAGAGTGCGCGAGAGGATGAGCAGAAGATTAGGTGGCTGGAGAAGCCCAGAGCCCCACTGTTCTTAGGCCTACAAAAGCACTTCCAAGGAAGGGTGCTGGCTAGCAACAGCTTTCAGTGCTGGCACTTTTCATCTCTGAGCAATTGCTCGACCTTTGCAATTTCTCACCTGAGCTCTCTTTAGAGTGCGCGAGAGGATGAGCAGAAGATTAGGTGGCTAGAGAAGCCCAGAGCCCCAGTGTTCTTAGGCCTACAAAAGCGCTTCCAAGGAAGGGTGCTGGCTAGCAACAGCTTTCAGTGCTGGCACTTTTCATCTCTGAGCAATTGCTCGACGTTTGCAATTTCTCAGCTCGTGTCTACGAGACGGAGAGATAGTGACCGTGACGTTTGGTGGGTAGAGAAGCGCAAAGCCCCAGTGTTACTGCGCCTGTGAAAGCGCTTCCAAGGAAGGGTGCTGGCTAGCAAGAGCTTTCAGTGCTGGCACTTTTCATCTCTGAGCAATTGCTCGACGTTTGCAATTTCTCACTTGATCTCTCTTTAGAGTGCGCGAGAGGATGAGCAGAAGATTAGGTGGCTAGAGAAACACAGAGCCCCACTCTTCTTAGGCCTACAAAAGCGCTTCCAAGGAAGGGTGCTGGCTAGCAACAGCTTTCAGTGCTGGCACTTTTCATCTCTGAGCAATTGCTCGACGTTTGCAATTTCTCACCTGAGCTCTCTTTAGAGTGCGTGAGAGGATGAGCAGAAGATTAGGTGGCTAGAGAAACACAGAGCCCCACTGTTCTTAGGCCTACAAAAGCGCATCCAAGGAAGGGTGCTGGCTAGCAACAGCTTTCAGTGCTGGCACTTTTCATCTCTGATCAATTGCTCGACCTTTGCAATTTCTCAGCTCGTGTCTACGAGACAGAGAGAGATAGTGACCGTGACATTTGGTGGCTAGAGAAGCGCAAAGCCCCAGTGTTGCTGCGCCTGTGAAAGCGCTTCCAAGGAAGGGTGCTGGCTAGCAACAGCTTTCAGTGCTGGCACTTTTCATCTCTGAGCAATTGCTCGACCTTTGCAATTTCTCACCTGAGCTTTCTTTAGAGTGCGCGAGAGGATGAGCAGAAGATTAGGTGGCTAGAGAAGCCCAGAGCCCCACTCTTCTTAGGCCTACAAAAGCACTTCCAAGGAAGGGTGCTGGCTAGCAACAGCTTTCAGTGCTGGCACTTTTCATCTCTGAGCAATTGCTCGACCTTTGCAATTTCTCACCTGAGCTTTCTTTAGAGTGCGCGAGAGGATGAGCAGAAGATTAGGTGGCTAGAGAAACACAGAGCCCCACTGTTCTTAGGCCTACAAAAGCGCTTCCAAGGAAGGGTGCTGGCTAGCAACAGCTTTCAGTGCTGGCACTTTTCATTGCTGAGCAATTGCTCGACGTTTGCAATTTCTCAGCTCGTGTCTACGAGACGGAGAGATAGTGACCATGACATTTGGTGGGAAGAGAAGCGCAAAGCCCCAGTGTTGCTGCGCCTGTGAAAGCTCTTCCAAGGAAGGGTGCTGGCTAGCAAGAGCTTTCAGTGCTGGCACTTTTCATCTCTGAGCAATTGCTCGACCTTTGCAATTTCTCACTTGATCTCTCGTTAGAGTGCGCGAGAGGATGAGCAGAAGATTAGGTGGCTGGAGAAGCCCAGAGCCCTTGTGTTCTAAGGGCTACAAAAGCGCTTCCAAGGAAGGGTGCTGGCTAGCAAGAGCTTTCAGTGCTGGCACTTTTCATCTCTGAGCAATTGCTCGACGTTTGCAATTTCTCACCTGAGCTCTCTTTAGAGTGCGCGAGAGGATGAGCAGAAGATTAGGTGGCTAGAGAAACACAGAGCCCCACAGTTCTTAGGCCTACAAGAGCGCTTCCAAGGAAGGGTGCTGGCTAGCAACAGCTTTCAGTGCTGGCACTTTTCATCTCTGAGCAATTGCTCGACGTTTGCAATTTCTCAGCTCGTGTCTACGAGTCAGAGAGATAGTGACCGTGACGTTTGGTGGGTAGAGAAGCGCAAAGCCCCAGTGTTGCTGCGCCTGTGAAAGCGCTTCCAAGGAAGGGTGCTGGCTAGCAAGAGCTTTCAGTGCTGGCACTTTTCATCTCTGAGCAATTGCTCGACGTTTGCAATTTCTCAGCTCGTGTCTACGAGACGGAGAGATAGTGACCGTGACAGTTGGTGGCTAGAGAAGCGCAAAGCCCCAGTGTTGCTGCGCCTGTGAAAGCTCTTCCAAGGAAGGGTGCTGGCTAGCAAGAGCTTTCAGTGCTGGCACTTTTCATCTCTGAGCAATTGCTCGACCTTTGCAATTTCTCACTTGATCTCTCTTTAGAGTGCGCGAGGGGATGAGCAGAAGATTAGGTGGCTGGAGAAGCCCAGAGCCCCACTGTTCTTAGGCCTACAAAAGCACTTCCAAGGAAGGGTGCTGGCTAGCAACAGCTTTCAGTGCTGGCACTTTTCATCTCTGAGCAATTGCTCGACCTTTGCAATTTCTCACCTGAGCTCTCTTTAGACTGCGCGAGAGGATGAGCAGAAGATTAGGTGGCTAGAGAAGCCCAGAGCCCCAGTGTTCTTAGGCCTACAAAAGCGCTTCCAAGGAAGGGTGCTGGCTAGCAACAGCTTTCAGTGCTGGCACTTTTCATCTCTGAGCAATTGCTCGACCTTTGCAATCTCTCAGCTCGTGTCTACGAGACAGAGAGAGATAGTGACCGTGACGTTTGGTGGGTAGAGAAGCGCAAAGCCCCAGTGTTACTGCGCCTGTGAAAGCGCTTCCAAGGAAGGGTGCTGGCTAGCAAGAGCTTTCAGTGCTGGCACTTTTCATCTCTGAGCAATTGCTCGACGTTTGCAATTTCTCACCTGAGCTCTCTTTAGAGTGCGCGAGAGGATGAGCAGAAGATTAGGTGGCTAGAGAAACACAGAGCCCCAGTGTTCTTAGACCTACAAAAGCGCTTCCAAGGAAGGGTGCTGGATAGCAAGAGCTTTCAGTGCTGGCACTTTTCATCTCTGAGCAATTGCTCGACCTTTGCAATTTCTCACCTGAGCTCTCTTTAGAGTGAGCGAGAGGATGAGCAGAAGATTAGGTGGCTAGAGAAGCCCAGAGCCCCACTCTTCTTAGGCCTACAAGAGCGTTTCCAAGGAAGGGTGCTGGCTACCAACAGCTTTCAGTGCTGGCACCTTTCATCTCTGAGCAATTGCTCAACGTTTGCAATTTCTCACCTCAGCTCTCTTTAGAGTGCGCGAGAGGATGAGCAGAAGATTAGGTGGCTAGAGAAACACAGAGCCCCAGTGTTCTAAGGGCTACAAGAGCGTTTCCAAGGAAGGGTGCCGGCTAGCAACAGCTTTCAGTGCTGGCACTTTTCATCTCTGAGCAATTGCTCGACCTTTGCAATTTCTCAGCTCGTGTCTACGAGACGGAGAGATAGTGACCGTGACAGTTGGTGGCTAGAGAAGCGCAAAGCCCCAGTGTTGCTGCGCCTGTGAAAGCTCTTCCAAGGAAGGGTGCTGGCTAGCAAGAGCTTTCAGTGCTGGCACTTTTCATCTCTGAGCAATTGCTCGACCTTTGCAATTTCTCACTTGATCTCTCTTTAGAGTGCGCGAGAGGATGAGCAGAATATTAGGTGGCTGGAGAAGCCCAGAGCCCCACTGTTCTTAGGCCTACAAAAGCACTTCCAAGGAAGGGTGCTGGCTAGCAACAGCTTTCAGTGCTGGCACTTTTCATCTCTGAGCAATTGCTCGACCTTTGCAATTTCTCACCTGAGCTCTCTTTAGAGTGCGCGAGAGGATGAGCAGAAGATTAGGTGGCTAGAGAAGCCCAGAGCCCCAGTGTTCTTAGGCCTACAAAAGCGCTTCCAAGGAAGGGTGCTGGCTAGCTACAGCTTTCAGTGCTGGCACTTTTCATCTCTGAGCAATTGCTCGACCTTTGCAATCTCTCAGCTCGTGTCTACGAGACAGAGAGAGATAGTGACCGTGACGTTTGGTGGGTAGAGAAGCGCAAAGCCCCAGTGTTACTGCGCCTGTGAAAGCGCTTCCAAGGAAGGGTGCTGGCTAGCAACAGCTTTCAGTGCTGGCACTTTTCATCTCTGAGCAATTGCTCGACGTTTGCAATTTCTCACCTGAGCTTTCTTTAGAGTGCGCGAGAGGATGAGCAGAAGATTAGGTGGCTAGAGAAACACAGAGCCCCAGTGTTCTTAGACCTACAAAAGCACTTCCAAGGAAGGGTGCTGGCTAGCAACAGCTTTCAGTGCTGGCACTTTTCATCTCTGAGCAATTGCTCGACGTTTGCAATTTCTCACCTGAGCTCTCTTTAGAGTGCGTGAGAGGATGAGCAGAAGATTAGGTGGCTAGAGAAACACAGAGCCCCAGTGTTCTTAGGCCTACAAAAGCGCATCCAAGGAAGGGTGCTGGCTAGCAACAGCTTTCAGTGCTGGCACTTTTCATCTCTGATCAATTGCTCGACGTTTGCAATTTCTCAGCTCGTGTCTACGAGACAGAGAGAGATAGTGACCGTGACATTTGGTGGCTAGAGAAGCGCAAAGCCCCAGTGTTGCTGCGCCTGTGAAAGCGCTTCCAAGGAAGGGTGCTGGCTAGCAACAGCTTTCAGTGCTGGCACTTTTCATCTCTGAGCAATTGCTCGACCTTTGCAATTTCTCACCTGAGCTTTCTTTAGAGTGCGCGAGAGGATGAGCAGAAGATTAGGTGGCTAGAGAAGCCCAGAGCCCCACTGTTCTTAGGCCTACAAAAGCACTTCCAAGGAAGGGTGCTGGCTAGCAACAGCTTTCAGTGCTGGCACTTTTCATCTCTGAGCAATTGCTCGACCTTTGCAATTTCTCACCTGAGCTTTCTTTAGAGTGCGCGAGAGGATGAGCAGAAGATTAGGTGGCTAGAGAAACACAGAGCCCCACTGTTCTTAGGCCTACAAAAGCGCTTCCAAGGAAGGGTGCTGGCTAGCAACAGCTTTCAGTGCTGGCACTTTTCATTGCTGAGCAATTGCTCGACGTTTGCAATTTCTCAGCTCGTGTCTACGAGACGGAGAGATAGTGACCATGACATTTGGTGGGAAGAGAAGCGCAAAGCCCCAGTGTTGCTGCGCCTGTGAAAGCACTTCCAAGGAAGGGTGCTGGCTAGCAAGAGCTTTCAGTGCTGGCACTTTTCATCTCTGAGCAATTGCTCGACCTTTGCAATTTCTCACTTGATCTCTCGTTAGAGTGCGCGAGAGGATGAGCAGAAGATTAGGTGGCTGGAGAAGCCCAGAGCCCTTGTGTTCTAAGGGCTACAAAAGCACTTCCAAGGAAGGGTGCTGGCTAGCAAGAGCTTTCAGTGCTGGCACTTTTCATCTCTGAGCAATTGCTCGACGTTTGCAATTTCTCACCTGAGCTCTCTTTAGAGTGCGCGAGAGGATGAGCAGAAGATTAGGTGGCTAGAGAAACACAGAGCCCCACAGTTCTTAGGCCTACAAGAGCGCTTCCAAGGAAGGGTGCTGGCTAGCAACAGCTTTCAGTGCTGGCACTTTTCATCTCTGAGCAATTGCTCGACCTTTGCAATTTCTCAGCTCGTGTCTACGAGTCAGAGAGATAGTGACCGTGACGTTTGGTGGGTAGAGAAGCGCAAAGCCCCAGTGTTGCTGCGCCTGTGAAAGCGCTTCCAAGGAAGGGTGCTGGCTAGCAAGAGCTTTCAGTGCTGGCACTTTTCATCTCTGAGCAATTGCTCGACCTTTGCAATTTCTCACCTGAGCTCTCTTTAGAGTGCGCGAGAGGATGAGCAGAAGATTAGGTGGCTAGAGAAACACAGAGCCCCAGTGTTCTTAGGCCTACAAAAGCGCATCCAAGGAAGGGTGCTGGCTAGCAACAGCTTTCAGTGCTGGCACTTTTCATCTCTGAGCAATTGCTCGACCTTTGCAATTTCTCAGCTCGTGTCTACGAGATAGAGAGAGATAGTGACCGTGACATTTGGTGGCTAGAGAAGCGCAAAGCCCCAGTGTTGCTCCGCCTGTGAAAGCGCTTCCAAGGAAGGGTGCTGGCTAGCAAGAGCTTTCGGTGCTGGCACTTTTCATCTCTGAGCAATTGCTCGACCTTTGCAATTTCTCACCTGAGCTTTCTTTAGAGTGCGCGAGAGGATGAGCGGAAGATTAAGTGGCTAGAGAAGCCCAGAGCCCCACTGTTCTTAGGCCTACAAAAGCACTTCCAAGGAAGGGTGCTGGCTAGCAACAGCTTTCAGTGCTGGCACTTTTCATCTCTGAGCAATTGCTCGACGTTTGCAATTTCTCACCTGAGCTCTCTTTAGAGTGCGCGAGAGGATTAGCAGAAGATTAGGTGGCTAGAGAAACACAGAGCCCCACTGTTCTTAGGCCTACAAAAGCGCTTCCAAGGAAGGGTGCTGGCTAGCAACAGCTTTCAGTGCTGGCACTTTTCATCGCTGAGCAATTGCTCGACGTTTGCAATCTCTCAGCTCGTGTCTACGAGACAGAGAGAGATAGTGACCGTGACGTTTCGTGGCTAGAGAAGCGCAAAGCCCCAGTGTTGCTGCGCCTGTGAAAGCGCTTCCAAGGAAGGGTGCTGGCTAGCAAGAGCTTTCAGTGCTGGCACTTTTCATCTCTGAGCAATTGCTCGACCTTTGCAATTTCTCACCTCTGCTTTCTTTAGAGTGCGCGAGAGGATGAGCAGAAGATTAAGTGGCTAGAGAAGCCCAGAGCCCCACTGTTCTTAGGCCTACAAAAGCACTTCCAAGGAAGGGTGCTGGCTAGCAACAGCTTTCAGTGCTGGCACTTTTCATCTCTGAGCAATTGCTCGACGTTTGCAATTTCTCACCTGAGCTCTCTTTAGACTGCGTGAGAGGATGAGCAGAAGATTAGGTGGCTAGAGAAGCCCAGAGCCCCAGTGTTCTTAGGCCTACAAAAGCGCATCCAAGGAAGGGTGCTGGCTAGCAACAGCTTTCAGTGCTGGCACTTTTCATCTCTGAGCAATTGCTCGACGTTTGCAATTTCTCAGCTCGTGTCTACGAGACAGAGAGAGATAGTGACCGTGACCTTTGGTGGGTAGAGAAGCGCAAAGCCCCAGTGTTGCTGCGCCTGTGAAAGCACTTCCAAGGAAGGGTGCTGGCTAGCAACAGCTTTCAGTGCTGGCACTTTTCATCTCTGAGCAATTGCTCGACCTTTGCAATTTCTCACCTGAGCTTTCTTTAGAGTGCGCGAGAGGATGAGCAGAAGATTAAGTGGCTAGAGAAGCCCAGAGCCCCACTGTTCTTAGGCCTACAAAAGCACTTCCAAGGAAGGGTGCTGGCTAGCAAGAGCTTTCAGTGCTGGCACTTTTCATCTCTGAGCAATTGCTCAACGTTTGCAATTTCTCACCTCAGCTCTCTTTAGACTGCGCGAGAGGATGAGCAGAAGATTAGGTGGCTAGAGAAACACAGAGCCCCACTGTTTTTAGGCCTACAAAAGCGCTTCCAAGGAAGGGTGCTGGCTAGCAACAGCTTTCAGTGCTGGCACTTTTCATCTCTGAGCAATTGCTCAACGTTTGCAATTTCTCACCTGAGCTCTCGTTAGAGTGCGCGAGAGGATGAGCAGAAGATTAGGTGGCTAGAGAAACACAGAGCCCCTGTGTTCTAAGGGCTACAAGAGCGTTTCCAAGGAAGGGTGCCGGCTAGCAAGAGGTTTCAGTGCTGGCACTTTTCATCTCTGAGCAATTGCTCGACGTTTGCAATTTCTCAGTTCGTGTCTACGAGACGGAGAGATAGTGACCGTGACATTTGGTGGCTAGAGAAGCGCAAAGCCCCAGTGTTGCTGCGCCTGTGAAAGCTCTTCCAAGGAAGGGTGCTGGCTAGCAAGAGCTTTCAGTGCTGGCACTTTTCATCTCTGAGCAATTGCTCGACCTTTGCAATTTCTCACCTGAGCTCTCTTTAGAGTGCGCGAGAGGATGAGCAGAAGATTAAGTGGCTAGATAAGTCCAGAGCCCCAGTGTTCTTAGGCCTACAAAAGCACTTCCAAGGAAGGGTGCTGGCTAGCAACAGCTTTCAGTGCTGGCACTTTTCATCTCTGAGCAATTGCTCGACGTTTGCAATTTCTCACCTGAGCTCTCTTTAGACTGCGCGAGAGGATGAGCAGAAGATTAGGTGGCTAGAGAAGCCCAGAGCCCCAGTGTTCTTAGGCCTACAAAAGCGCATCCAAGGAAGGGTGCTGGCTAGCAACAGCTTTCAGTGCTGGCACTTTTCATCTCTGAGCAATTGCTCGACCTTTGCAATTTCTCAGCTCGTGTCTACGAGTCAGAGATATAGTGACGGTGACGTTTGGTGGCTAGAGAAGCGCAAAGCCCCAGTGTTGCTGCGCCTGTGAAAGCGCTTCCAAGGAAGGGTGCTGGCTAGCAACAGCTTTCAGTGCTGGCACTTTTCATCTCTGAGCAATTGCTCAACGTTTGCAATTTCTCACCTGAGCTTTCTTTAGAGTGCGCGAGAGGATGAGCAGAAGATTAAGTGGCTAGAGAAGCCCAGAGCCCCACTGTTCTTAGGCCTACAAAAGCACTTCCAAGGAAGGGTGCTGGCTAGCAACAGCTTTCAGTGCTGGCACTTTTCATCTCTGAGCAATTGCTCGACGTTTGCAATTTCTCACCTGAGCTTTCTTTAGAGTGCGCGAGAGGATGAGCAGAAGATTAGGTGGCTAGAGAAACACAGAGCCCCAGTGTTCTTAGACCTACAAAAGCACTTCCAAGGAAGGGTGCTGGCTAGCAACAGCTTTCAGTGCTGGCACTTTTCATCTCTGAGCAATTGCTCGACGTTTGCAATTTCTCACCTGAGCTCTCTTTAGAGTGCGTGAGAGGATGAGCAGAAGATTAGGTGGCTAGAGAAACACAGAGCCCCAGTGTTCTTAGGCCTACAAAAGCGCATCCAAGGAAGGGTGCTGGCTAGCAACAGCTTTCAGTGCTGGCACTTTTCATCTCTGATCAATTGCTCGACGTTTGCAATTTCTCAGCTCGTGTCTACGAGACAGAGAGAGATAGTGACCGTGACATTTGGTGGCTAGAGAAGCGCAAAGCCCCAGTGTTGCTGCGCCTGTGAAAGCGCTTCCAAGGAAGGGTGCTGGCTAGCAACAGCTTTCAGTGCTGGCACTTTTCATCTCTGAGCAATTGCTCGACCTTTGCAATTTCTCACCTGAGCTTTCTTTAGAGTGCGCGAGAGGATGAGCAGAAGATTAGGTGGCTAGAGAAGCCCAGAGCCCCACTGTTCTTAGGCCTACAAAAGCACTTCCAAGGAAGGGTGCTGGCTAGCAACAGCTTTCAGTGCTGGCACTTTTCATCTCTGAGCAATTGCTCGACCTTTGCAATTTCTCACCTGAGCTTTCTTTAGAGTGCGCGAGAGGATGAGCAGAAGATTAGGTGGCTAGAGAAACACAGAGCCCCACTGTTCTTAGCCCTACAAAAGCGCTTCCAAGGAAGGGTGCTGGCTAGCAACAGCTTTCAGTGCTGGCACTTTTCATTGCTGAGCAATTGCTCGACGTTTGCAATTTCTCAGCTCGTGTCTACGAGACGGAGAGATAGTGACCATGACATTTGGTGGGAAGAGAAGCGCAAAGCCCCAGTGTTGCTGCGCCTGTGAAAGCACTTCCAAGGAAGGGTGCTGGCTAGCAAGAGCTTTCAGTGCTGGCACTTTTCATCTCTGAGCAATTGCTCGACCTTTGCAATTTCTCACTTGATCTCTCGTTAGAGTGCGCGAGAGGATGAGCAGAAGATTAGGTGGCTGGAGAAGCCCAGAGCCCTTGTGTTCTAAGGGCTACAAAAGCACTTCCAAGGAAGGGTGCTGGCTAGCAAGAGCTTTCAGTGCTGGCACTTTTCATCTCTGAGCAATTGCTCGACGTTTGCAATTTCTCACCTGAGCTCTCTTTAGAGTGCGCGAGAGGATGAGCAGAAGATTAGGTGGCTAGAGAAACACAGAGCCCCACAGTTCTTAGGCCTACAAGAGCGCTTCCAAGGAAGGGTGCTGGCTAGCAACAGCTTTCAGTGCTGGCACTTTTCATCTCTGAGCAATTGCTCGACCTTTGCAATTTCTCAGCTCGTGTCTACGAGTCAGAGAGATAGTGACCGTGACGTTTGGTGGGTAGAGAAGCGCAAAGCCCCAGTGTTGCTGCGCCTGTGAAAGCGCTTCCAAGGAAGGGTGCTGGCTAGCAAGAGCTTTCAGTGCTGGCACTTTTCATCTCTGAGCAATTGCTCGACCTTTGCAATTTCTCACCTGAGCTCTCTTTAGAGTGCGCGAGAGGATGAGCAGAAGATTAGGTGGCTAGAGAAACACAGAGCCCCAGTGTTCTTAGGCCTACAAAAGCGCATCCAAGGAAGGGTGCTGGCTAGCAACAGCTTTCAGTGCTGGCACTTTTCATCTCTGAGCAATTGCTCGACCTTTGCAATTTCTCAGCTCGTGTCTACGAGATAGAGAGAGATAGTGACCGTGACATTTGGTGGCTAGAGAAGCGCAAAGCCCCAGTGTTGCTCCGCCTGTGAAAGCGCTTCCAAGGAAGGGTGCTGGCTAGCAAGAGCTTTCGGTGCTGGCACTTTTCATCTCTGAGCAATTGCTCGACCTTTGCAATTTCTCACCTGAGCTTTCTTTAGAGTGCGCGAGAGGATGAGCGGAAGATTAAGTGGCTAGAGAAGCCCAGAGCCCCACTGTTCTTAGGCCTACAAAAGCACTTCCAAGGAAGGGTGCTGGCTAGCAACAGCTTTCAGTGCTGGCACTTTTCATCTCTGAGCAATTGCTCGACGTTTGCAATTTCTCACCTGAGCTCTCTTTAGAGTGCGCGAGAGGATTAGCAGAAGATTAGGTGGCTAGAGAAACACAGAGCCCCACTGTTCTTAGGCCTACAAAAGCGCTTCCAAGGAAGGGTGCTGGCTAGCAACAGCTTTCAGTGCTGGCACTTTTCATCGCTGAGCAATTGCTCGACGTTTGCAATCTCTCAGCTCGTGTCTACGAGACAGAGAGAGATAGTGACCGTGACGTTTCGTGGCTAGAGAAGCGCAAAGCCCCAGTGTTGCTGCGCCTGTGAAAGCGCTTCCAAGGAAGGGTGCTGGCTAGCAAGAGCTTTCAGTGCTGGCACTTTTCATCTCTGAGCAATTGCTCGACCTTTGCAATTTCTCACCTCTGCTTTCTTTAGAGTGCGCGAGAGGATGAGCAGAAGATTAAGTGGCTAGAGAAGCCCAGAGCCCCACTGTTCTTAGGCCTACAAAAGCACTTCCAAGGAAGGGTGCTGGCTAGCAACAGCTTTCAGTGCTGGCACTTTTCATCTCTGAGCAATTGCTCGACGTTTGCAATTTCTCACCTGAGCTCTCTTTAGACTGCGTGAGAGGATGAGCAGAAGATTAGGTGGCTAGAGAAGCCCAGAGCCCCAGTGTTCTTAGGCCTACAAAAGCGCATCCAAGGAAGGGTGCTGGCTAGCAACAGCTTTCAGTGCTGGCACTTTTCATCTCTGATCAATTGCTCGACGTTTGCAATTTCTCAGCTCGTGTCTACGAGACAGAGAGAGATAGTGACCGTGACCTTTGGTGGGTAGAGAAGCGCAAAGCCCCAGTGTTGCTGCGCCTGTGAAAGCACTTCCAAGGAAGGGTGCTGGCTAGCAACAGCTTTCAGTGCTGGCACTTTTCATCTCTGAGCAATTGCTCGACCTTTGCAATTTCTCACCTGAGCTTTCTTTAGAGTGCGCGAGAGGATGAGCAGAAGATTAAGTGGCTAGAGAAGCCCAGAGCCCCACTGTTCTTAGGCCTACAAAAGCACTTCCAAGGAAGGGTGCTGGCTAGCAAGAGCTTTCAGTGCTGGCACTTTTCATCTCTGAGCAATTGCTCAACGTTTGCAATTTCTCACCTCAGCTCTCTTTAGACTGCGCGAGAGGATGAGCAGAAGATTAGGTGGCTAGAGAAACACAGAGCCCCACTGTTTTTAGGCCTACAAAAGCGCTTCCAAGGAAGGGTGCTGGCTAGCAACAGCTTTCAGTGCTGGCACTTTTCATCTCTGAGCAATTGCTCAACGTTTGCAATTTCTCACCTGAGCTCTCGTTAGAGTGCGCGAGAGGATGAGCAGAAGATTAGGTGGCTAGAGAAACACAGAGCCCCTGTGTTCTAAGGGCTACAAGAGCGTTTCCAAGGAAGGGTGCCGGCTAGCAAGAGGTTTCAGTGCTGGCACTTTTCATCTCTGAGCAATTGCTCGACGTTTGCAATTTCTCAGTTCGTGTCTACGAGACGGAGAGATAGTGACCGTGACATTTGGTGGCTAGAGAAGCGCAAAGCCCCAGTGTTGCTGCGCCTGTGAAAGCTCTTCCAAGGAAGGGTGCTGGCTAGCAAGAGCTTTCAGTGCTGGCACTTTTCATCTCTGAGCAATTGCTCGACCTTTGCAATTTCTCACCTGAGCTCTCTTTAGAGTGCGCGAGAGGATGAGCAGAAGATTAAGTGGCTAGATAAGTCCAGAGCCCCAGTGTTCTTAGGCCTACAAAAGCACTTCCAAGGAAGGGTGCTGGCTAGCAACAGCTTTCAGTGCTGGCACTTTTCATCTCTGAGCAATTGCTCGACGTTTGCAATTTCTCACCTGAGCTCTCTTTAGACTGCGCGAGAGGATGAGCAGAAGATTAGGTGGCTAGAGAAGCCCAGAGCCCCAGTGTTCTTAGGCCTACAAAAGCGCATCCAAGGAAGGGTGCTGGCTAGCAACAGCTTTCAGTGCTGGCACTTTTCATCTCTGAGCAATTGCTCGACCTTTGCAATTTCTCAGCTCGTGTCTACGAGTCAGAGATATAGTGACGGTGACGTTTGGTGGCTAGAGAAGCGCAAAGCCCCAGTGTTGCTGCGCCTGTGAAAGCGCTTCCAAGGAAGGGTGCTGGCTAGCAACAGCTTTCAGTGCTGGCACTTTTCATCTCTGAGCAATTGCTCAACGTTTGCAATTTCTCACCTGAGCTTTCTTTAGAGTGCGCGAGAGGATGAGCAGAAGATTAAGTGGCTAGAGAAGCCCAGAGCCCCACTGTTCTTAGGCCTACAAAAGCACTTCCAAGGAAGGGTGCTGGCTAGCAACAGCTTTCAGTGCTGGCACTTTTCATCTCTGAGCAATTGCTCGACGTTTGCAATTTCTCACCTGAGCTCTCTTTAGAGTGCGTGAGAGGATGAGCAGAAGATTAGGTGGCTAGAGAAACACAGAGCCCCAGTGTTCTTAGGCCTACAAAAGCGCTTCCAAGGAAGGGTGCTGGCTAGCAACAGCTTTCAGTGCTGGCACTTTTCATCGCTGAGCAATTGCTCGACGTTTGCAATTTCTCAGCTCGTGTCTACGAGTCAGAGAGATAGTGACCGTGACGTTTGGTGGGTAGAGAAGCGCAAAGCCCCAGTGTTGCTGCGCCTGTGAAAGCGCTTCCAAGGAAGGGTGCTGGCTAGCAAGAGCTTTCAGTGCTGGCACTTTTCATCTCTGAGCAATTGCTCGACGTTTGCAATTTCTCACCTGAGCTTTCTTTAGAGTGCGCGAGAGGATGAGCAGAAGATTAGGTGGCTAGAGAAGCCCAGAGCCCCACTGTTCTTAGGCCTACAAAAGCACTTCCAAGGAAGGGTGCTGGCTAGCAAGAGCTTTCAGTGCTGGCACTTTTCATCTCTGAGCAATTGCTCGACGTTTGCAATTTCTCACCTGAGCTCTCTTTAGAGTGCGCGAGAGGATGAGCAGAAGATTAGGTGGCTAGAGAAACACAGAGCCCCAGTGTTCTTAGGCCTACAAAAGCGCATCCAAGGAAGGGTGCTGGCTAGCAAGAGCTTTCAGTGCTGGCACTTTTCATCTCTGAGCAATTGCTCGACGTTTGCAATTTCTCAGCTCGTGTCTACGAGACAGAGAGAGATAGTGACCGTGACATTTGGTGGCTAGAGAAGCGCAAAGCCCCAGTGTTGCTGCGCCTGTGAAAGCGCTTCCAAGGAAGGGTGCTGGCTAGCAACAGCTTTCAGTGCTGGCACTTTTCATCTCTGAGCAATTGCTCGACCTTTGCAATTTCTCACCTGAGCTTTCTTTAGAGTGCGCGAGAGGATGAGCAGAAGATTAGGTGGCTAGAGAAGCCCAGAGCCCCACTGTTCTTAGGCCTACAAAAGCACTTCCAAGGAAGGGTGCTGGCTAGCAACAGCTTTCAGTGCTGGCACTTTTCATCTCTGAGCAATTGCTCAACGTTTGCAATTTCTCACCTGAGCTCTCTTTAGACTGCGCGAGAGGATGAGCAGAAGATTAGGTGGCTAGAGAAACACAGAGCCCCACAGTTCTTAGGCCTACAAGAGCGCTTCCAAGGAAGGGTGCTGGCTAGCAACAGCTTTCAGTGCTGGCACTTTTCATCTCTGAGCAATTGCTCGACCTTTGCAATTTCTCAGCTCGTGTCTACGAGTCAGAGAGATAGTGACCGTGATGTTTGGTGGGTAGAGAAGCGCAAAGCCCCAGTGTTGCTGCGCCTGTGAAAGCGCTTCCAAGGAAGGGTGCTGGCTAGCAAGAGCTTTCAGTGCTGGCACTTTTCATCTCTGAGCAATTGCTCGACCTTTGCAATTTCTCACCTGAGCTCTCTTTAGAGTGCGCGAGAGGATGAGCAGAAGGTTAGGTGGCTAGAGAAACACAGAGCCCCAGTGTTCTTAGGCCTACAAAAGCGCATCCAAGGAAGGGTGCTGGCTAGCAAGAGCTTTCAGTGCTGGCACTTTTCATCTCTGAGCAATTGCTCGACCTTTGCAATTTCTCAGCTCGTGTCTAGGAGATAGAGAGAGATAGTGACCGTGACGTTTGGTGGCTAGAGAAGCGCAAAGCCCCAGTGTTGCTGCGCCTGTGAAAGCGCTTCCAAGGAAGGGTGCTGGCTAGCAACAGCTTTCAGTGCTGGCACTTTTCATCTCTGAGCAATTGCTCGACCTTTGCAATTTCTCACCTGAGCTTTCTTTAGAGTGCGCGAGAGGATGAGCGGAAGATTAAGTGGCTAGAGAAGCCCAGAGCCCCACTGTTCTTAGGCCTACAAAAGCACTTCCAAGGAAGGGTGCTGGCTAGCAACAGCTTTCAGTGCTGGCACTTTTCATCTCTGAGCAATTGCTCAACGTTTGCAATTTCTCACCTGAGCTCTCTTTAGAGTGCGCGAGAGGATTAGCAGAAGATTAGGTGGCTAGAGAAACACAGAGCCCCAGTGTTCTTAGGGCTACAAAAGCGCTTCCAAGGAAGGGTGCTGGCTAGCAACAGCTTTCAGTGCTGGCACTTTTCATCGCTGAGCAATTGCTCGACGTTTGCAATTTCTCAGCTTGTGTCTACGAGTCAGAGAGATAGTGACCGTGACGTTTGGTGGGTAGAGAAGCGCAAAGCCCCAGTGTTGCTGCGCCTGTGAAAGCGCTTCCAAGGAAGGGTGCTGGCTAGCAAGAGCTTTCAGTGCTGGCACTTTTCATCTCTGAGCAATTGCTCGACGTTTGCAATTTCTCACCTGAGCTTTCTTTAGAGTGCGCGAGAGGATGAGCAGAAGATTAAGTGGCTAGAGAAGCCCAGAGCCCCACTGTTCTTAGGCCTACAAAAGCACTTCCAAGGAAGGGTGCTGGCTAGCAACAGCTTTCAGTGCTGGCACTTTTCATCTCTGAGCAATTGCTCGACGTTTGCAATTTCTCACCTGAGCTCTCTTTAGACTGCGTGAGAGGATGAGCAGAAGATTAGGTGGCTAGAGAAACACAGAGCCCCAGTGTTCTTAGGCCTACAAAAGCGCATCCAAGGAAGGGTGCTGGCGAGCAACAGCTTTCAGTGCTGGCACTTTTCATCTCTGATCAATTGCTCGACGTTTGCAATTTCTCAGCTCGTGTCTACGAGACAGAGAGAGATAGTGACCGTGACGTTTGGTGGGTAGAGAAGCGCAAAGCCCCAGTGTTGCTGCGCCTGTGAAAGCACTTCCAAGGAAGGGTGCTGGCTAGCAACAGCTTTCAGTGCTGGCACTTTTCATCTCTGAGCAATTGCTCGACCTTTGCAATTTCTCACCTGAGCTTTCTTTAGAGTGCGCGAGAGGATGAGCAGAAGATTAAGTGGCTAGAGAAGCCCAGAGCCCCACTGTTCTTAGGCCTACAAAAGCACTTCCAAGGAAGGGTGCTGGCTAGCAAGAGCTTTCAGTGCTGGCACTTTTCATCTCTGAGCAATTGCTCAACGTTTGCAATTTCTCACCTGAGCTCTCTTTAGACTGCGCGAGAGGATGAGCAGAAGATTAGGTGGCTAGAGAAACACAGAGCCCCACTGTTTTTAGGCCTACAAAAGCGCTTCCAAGGAAGGGTGCTGGCTAGCAACAGCTTTCAGTGCTGGCACTTTTCATCTCTGAGCAATTGCTCAACGTTTGCAATTTCTCACCTGAGCTCTCGTTAGAGTGCGCGAGAGGATGAGCAGAAGATTAGGTGGCTAGAGAAACACAGAGCCCCTGTGTTCTAAGGGCTACAAGAGCGTTTCCAAGGAAGGGTGCTGGCTAGCAAGAGGTTTCAGTGCTGGCACTTTTCATCTCTGAGCAATTGCTCGACGTTTGCAATTTCTCAGTTCGTGTCTACGAGACGGAGAGATAGTGACCGTGACATTTGGTGGGTAGAGAAGCGCAAAGCCCCAGTGTTGCTGCGCCTGTGAAAGCTCTTCCAAGGAAGGGTGCTGGCTAGCAAGAGCTTTCAGTGCTGGCACTTTTCATCTCTGAGCAATTGCTCGACCTTTGCAATTTCTCACCTGAGCTCTCTTTAGAGTGCGCTAGAGGATGAGCAGAAGATTAAGTGGCTAGATAAGTCCAGAGCCCCACTGTTCTTAGGCCTACAAAAGCACTTCCAAGGAAGGGTGCTGGCTAGCAACAGCTTTCAGTGCTGGCACTTTTCATCTCTGAGCAATTGCTCGACGTTTGCAATTTCTCACCTGAGCTCTCTTTAGACTGCGCGAGAGGATGAGCAGAAGATTAGGTGGCTAGAGAAGCCCAGAGCCCCAGTGTTCTTAGGCCTACAAAAGCGCATCCAAGGAAGGGTGCTGGCTAGCAACAGCTTTCAGTGCTGGCACTTTTCATCTCTGAGCAATTGCTCGACCTTTGCAATTTCTCAGCTCGTGTCTACGAGTCAGAGATATAGTGACGGTGACGTTTGGTGGCTAGAGAAGCGCAAAGCCCCAGTGTTGCTGCGCCTGTGAAAGCGCTTCCAAGGAAGGGTGCTGGCTAGCAACAGCTTTCAGTGCTGGCACTTTTCATCTCTGAGCAATTGCTCGACGTTTGCAATTTCTCACCTGAGCTTTCTTTAGAGTGCGCGAGAGGATGAGCAGAAGATTAAGTGGCTAGAGAAGCCCAGAGCCCCACTGTTCTTAGGCCTACAAAAGCACTTCCAAGGAAGGGTGCTGGCTAGCAACAGCTTTCAGTGCTGGCACTTTTCATCTCTGAGCAATTGCTCGACGTTTGCAATTTCTCACCTGAGCTCTCTTTAGAGTGCGTGAGAGGATGAGCAGAAGATTAGGTGGCTAGAGAAACACAGAGCCCCAGTGTTCTTAGGCCTAGAAAAGCGCTTCCAAGGAAGGGTGCTGGCTAGCAACAGCTTTCAGTGCTGGCACTTTTCATCGCTGAGCAATTGCTCGACGTTTGCAATTTTTCAGCTCGTGTCTACGAGACAGAGAGAGATAGTGACCGTGACGTTTGGTGCGTAGAGAAGCGCAAAGCCCCAGTGTTGCTGCGCCTGTGAAAGCACTTCCAAGGAAGGGTGCTGGCTAGCAACAGCTTTCAGTGCTGGCACTTTTCATCTCTGAGCAATTGCTCGACCTTTGCAATTTCTCACCTGAGCTTTCTTTAGATTGCGCGAGAGGATGAGCAGAAGATTAAGTGGCTAGAGAAGCCCAGAGCCCCACTCTTCTTAGGCCTACAAAAGCACTTCCAAGGAAGGGTGCTGGCTAGCAACAGCATTCAGTGCTGGCACTTTTCATCTCTGAGCAATTGCTCGACCTTTGCAATTTCTCACCTGAGCTGTCTTTAGAGTGCGCGAGAGGATGAGCAGAAGATTAGGTGGCTAGAGAAACACAGAGCCCCAGTGTTCTTAGGCCTACAAAAGCGCATCCAAGGAAGGGTGCTGGCTAGCAACAGCTTTCAGTGCTGGCACTTTTCATCTCTGATCAATTGCTCGACCTTTGCAATTTCTCAGCTCGTGTCTACGAGACAGAGAGAGATAGTGACTGTGACGTTTGGTGGGTAGAGAAGCGCAAAGCCCCAGTGTTGCTGCGCCTGTGAAAGCACTTCCAAGGAAGGGTGCTGGCTAGCAACAGCTTTCAGTGCTGGCACTTTTCATCTCTGAGCAATTGCTCGACCTTTGCAATTTCTCACCTGAGCTTTCTTTAGAGTGCGCGAGAGGATGAGCAGAAGATTAAGTGGCTAGAGAAGCCCAGAGCCCCACTGTTCTTAGGCCTACAAAAGCACTTCCAAGGAAGGGTGCTGGCTAGCAAGAGCTTTCAGTGCTGGCACTTTTCATCTCTGAGCAATTGCTCAACGTTTGCAATTTCTCACCTCAGCTCTCTTTAGACTGCGCGAGAGGATGAGCAGAAGATTAGGTGGCTAGAGAAACACAGAGCCCCACTGTTTTTAGGCCTACAAAAGCGCTTCCAAGGAAGGGTGCTGGCTAGCAACAGCTTTCAGTGCTGGCACTTTTCATCTCTGAGCAATTGCTCAACGTTTGCAATTTCTCACCTGAGCTCTCGTTAGAGTGCGCGAGAGGATGAGCAGAAGATTAGGTGGCTAGAGAAACACAGAGCCCCTGTGTTCTAAGGGCTACAAGAGCGTTTCCAAGGAAGGGTGCCGGCTAGCAAGAGGTTTCAGTGCTGGCACTTTTCATCTCTGAGCAATTGCTCGACGTTTGCAATTTCTCAGTTCGTGTCTACGAGACGGAGAGATAGTGACCGTGACATTTGGTGGGTAGAGAAGCGCAAAGCCCCAGTGTTGCTGCGCCTGTGAAAGCTCTTCCAAGGAAGGGTGCTGGCTAGCAAGAGCTTTCAGTGCTGGCACTTTTCATCTTTGAGCAATTGCTCGACCTTTGCAATTTCTCACCTGAGCTCTCTTTAGAGTGCGCTAGAGGATGAGCAGAAGATTAAGTGGCTAGATAAGTCCAGAGCCCCACTGTTCTTAGGCCTACAAAAGCACTTCCAAGGAAGGGTGCTGGCTAGCAAGAGCTTTCAGTGCTGGCACTTTTCATCTCTGAGCAATTGCTCGACGTTTGCAATTTCTCACCTGAGCTCTCTTTAGACTGCGCGAGAGGATGAGCAGAAGATTAGGTGGCTAGAGAAGCCCAGAGCCCCAGTGTTCTTAGGCCTACAAAAGCGCATCCAAGGAAGGGTGCTGGCTAGCAACAGCTTTCAGTGCTGGCACTTTTCATCTCTGAGCAATTGCTCGACCTTTGCAATTTCTCAGCTCGTGTCTACGAGTCAGAGATATAGTGACGGTGACGTTTGGTGGCTAGAGAAGCGCAAAGCCCCAGTGTTGCTGCGCCTGTGAAAGCGCTTCCAAGGAAGGGTGCTGGCTAGCAAGAGCTTTCAGTGCTGGCACTTTTCATCTCTGAGCAATTGCTCGACGTTTGCAATTTCTCACCTGAGCTTTCTTTAGAGTGCGCGAGAGGATGAGCAGAAGATTAAGTGGCTAGAGAAGCCCAGAGCCCCACTGTTCTTAGGCCTACAAAAGCACTTCCAAGGAAGGGTGCTGGCTAGCAACAGCTTTCAGTGCTGGCACTTTTCATCTCTGAGCAATTGCTCGACGTTTGCAATTTCTCACCTGAGCTCTCTTTAGAGTGCGTGAGAGGATGAGCAGAAGATTAGGTGGCTAGAGAAACACAGAGCCCCAGTGTTCTTAGGCCTACAAAAGCGCTTCCAAGGAAGGGTGCTGGCTAGCAACAGCTTTCAGTGCTGGCACTTTTCATCGCTGAGCAATTGCTCGACGTTTGCAATTTCTCAGCTCGTGTCTACGAGTCAGAGAGATAGTGACCGTGACGTTTGGTGGGTAGAGAAGCGCAAAGCCCCAGTGTTGCTGCGCCTGTGAAAGCGCTTCCAAGGAAGGGTGCTGGCTAGCAAGAGCTTTCAGTGCTGGCACTTTTCATCTCTGAGCAATTGCTCGACGTTTGCAATTTCTCACCTGAGCTTTCTTTAGAGTGCGCGAGAGGATGAGCAGAAGATTAGGTGGCTAGAGAAGCCCAGAGCCCCACTGTTCTTAGGCCTACAAAAGCACTTCCAAGGAAGGGTGCTGGCTAGCAAGAGCTTTCAGTGCTGGCACTTTTCATCTCTGAGCAATTGCTCGACGTTTGCAATTTCTCACCTGAGCTCTCTTTAGAGTGCGCGAGAGGATGAGCAGAAGATTAGGTGGCTAGAGAAACACAGAGCCCCAGTGTTATTAGGCCTACAAAAGCGCATCAAAGGAAGGGTGCTGGCTAGCAACAGCTTTCAGTGCTGGCACTTTTCATCGCTGAGCAATTGCTCGACGTTTGCAATTTTTCAGCTCGTGTCTACGAGACAGAGAGAGATAGTGACCGTGACGTTTGGTGCGTAGAGAAGCGCAAAGCCCCAGTGTTGCTGCGCCTGTGAAAGCGCTTCCAAGGAAGGGTGCTGGCTAGCAAGAGCTTTCAGTGCTGGCACTTTTCATCTCTGAGCAATTGCTCGACCTTTGCAATTTCTCACCTGAGCTTTCTTTAGATTGCGCGAGAGGATGAGCAGAAGATTAAGTGGCTAGAGAAGCCCAGAGCCCCACTCTTCTTAGGCCTACAAAAGCACTTCCAAGGAAGGGTGCTGGCTAGCAACAGCATTCAGTGCTGGCACTTTTCATCTCTGAGCAATTGCTCGACCTTTGCAATTTCTCACCTGAGCTGTCTTTAGAGTGCGCGAGAGGATGAGCAGAAGATTAGGTGGCTAGAGAAACACAGAGCCCCAGTGTTCTTAGGCCTACAAAAGCGCATCCAAGGAAGGGTGCTGGCTAGCAACAGCTTTCAGTGCTGGCACTTTTCATCTCTGATCAATTGCTCGACGTTTGCAATTTCTCAGCTCGTGTCTACGAGACAGAGAGATAGTGACCGTGACGTTTGGTGGCTAGAGAAGCGCAAAGCCCCAGTGTTGCTGCGCCTGTGAAAGCGCTTCCAAGGAAGGGTGCTGGCTAGCAAGAGCTTTCAGTGCTGGCACTTTTCATCTCTGAGCAATTGCTCGACCTTTGCAATTTCTCACCTGAGCTCTCTTTAGAGTGCGCGAGAGGATGAGCAGAAGATTAAGTGGCTAGAGAAGCCCAGAGCGCCACTGTTCTTAGGCCTACAAAAGCACTTCCAAGGAAGGGTGCTGGCTAGCAACAGCTTTCAGTGCTGGCACTTTTCATCTCTGAGCAATTGCTCGATGTTTGCAATTTCTCACCTGAGCTCTCTTTAGAGTGAGCGAGAGGATGAGCAGAAGATTAGGTGGCTAGAGAAGCCCAGAGCCCCACTCTTCTTAGGCCTACAAGAGCGTTTCCAAGGAAGGGTGCTGGCTAGCAACAGCTTTCAGTGCTGGCACTTTTCATCGCTGAGCAATTGCTCGACGTTTGCAATTTCTCAGCTCGTGTCTACGAGTCAGAGAGATAGTGACCGTGACGTTTGGTGGCTAGAGAAGCGCAAAGCCCCAGTGTTACTGCGCCTGTGAAAGCGCTTCCAAGGAAGGGTGCTGGCTAGCAAGAGCTTTCAGTGCTGGCACTTTTCATCTCTGAGCAATTGCTCGACGTTTGCAATTTCTCACCTGAGCTTTCTTTAGAGTGCGCGAGAGGATGAGCAGAAGATTAAGTGGCTAGAGAAGCCCAGAGCCCCACTGTTCTTAGGCCTACAAAAGCACTTCCAAGGAAGGGTGCTGGCTAGCAACAGCTTTCAGTGCTGGCACTTTTCATCTCTGAGCAATTGCTCGACGTTTGCAATTTCTCACCTGAGCTCTCTTTAGAGTGCGTGAGAGGATGAGCAGAAGATTAGGTGGCTAGAGAAACACAGAGCCCCAGTGTTCTTAGGCCTACAAAAGCGCTTCCAAGGAAGGGTGCTGGCTAGCAACAGCTTTCAGTGCTGGCACTTTTCATCGCTGAGCAATTGCTCGACGTTTGCAATTTCTCAGCTCGTGTCTACGAGTCAGAGAGATAGTGACCGTGACGTTTGGTGGGTAGAGAAGCGCAAAGCCCCAGTGTTGCTGCGCCTGTGAAAGCGCTTCCAAGGAAGGGTGCTGGCTAGCAAGAGCTTTCAGTGCTGGCACTTTTCATCTCTGAGCAATTGCTCGACCTTTGCAATTTCTCACCTGAGCTTTCTTTAGAGTGCGCGAGAGGATGAGCAGAAGATTAGGTGGCTAGAGAAGCCCAGAGCCCCACTGTTCTTAGGCCTACAAAAGCACTTCCAAGGAAGGGTGCTGGCTAGCAAGAGCTTTCAGTGCTGGCACTTTTCATCTCTGAGCAATTGCTCGACGTTTGCAATTTCTCACCTGAGCTCTCTTTAGAGTGCGCGAGAGGATGAGCAGAAGATTAGGTGGCTAGAGAAACACAGAGCCCCAGTGTTCTTAGGCCTACAAAAGCGCATCCAAGGAAGGGTGCTGGCTAGCAACAGCTTTCAGTGCTGGCACTTTTCATCGCTGAGCAATTGCACGACGTTTGCAATTTTTCAGCTCGTGTCTACGAGACAGAGAGAGATAGTGACCGTGACGTTTGGTGCGTAGAGAAGCGCAAAGCCCCAGTGTTGCTGCGCCTGTGAAAGCACTTCCAAGGAAGGGTGCTGGCTAGCAACAGCTTTCAGTGCTGGCACTTTTCATCTCTGAGCAATTGCTCGACCTTTGCAATTTCTCACCTGAGCTTTCTTTAGATTGCGCGAGAGGATGAGCAGAAGATTAAGTGGCTAGAGAAGCCCAGAGCCCCACTCTTCTTAGGCCTACAAAAGCACTTCCAAGGAAGGGTGCTGGCTAGCAACAGCATTCAGTGCTGGCACTTTTCATCTCTGAGCAATTGCTCGACCTTTGCAATTTCTCACCTGAGCTGTCTTTAGAGTGCGCGAGAGGATGAGCAGAAGATTAGGTGGCTAGAGAAACACAGAGCCCCAGTGTTCTTAGGCCTACAAAAGCGCATCCAAGGAAGGGTGCTGGCTAGCAACAGCTTTCAGTGCTGGCACTTTTCATCTCTGATCAATTGCTCGACCTTTGCAATTTCTCAGCTCGTGTCTACGAGACAGAGAGATAGTGACCGTGACGTTTGGTGGGTAGAGAAGCGCAAAGCCCCAGTGTTGCTGCGCCTGTGAAAGCGCTTCCAAGGAAGGGTGCTGGCTAGCAAGAGCTTTCAGTGCTGGCACTTTTCATCTCTGAGCAATTGCTCGACCTTTGCAATTTCTCACCTGAGCTCTCTTTAGAGTGCGCGAGAGGATGAGCAGAAGATTAAGTGGCTAGAGAAGCCCAGAGCGCCACTGTTCTTAGGCCTACAAAAGCACTTCCAAGGAAGGGTGCTGGCTAGCAACAGCTTTCAGTGCTGGCACTTTTCATCTCTGAGCAATTGCTCGATGTTTGCAATTTCTCACCTGAGCTCTCTTTAGAGTGAGCGAGAGGATGAGCAGAAGATTAGGTGGCTAGAGAAGCCCAGAGCCCCACTCTTCTTAGGCCTACAAGAGCGTTTCCAAGGAAGGGTGCTGGCTAGCAACAGCTTTCAGTGCTGGCACTTTTCATCGCTGAGCAATTGCTCGACGTTTGCAATTTCTCAGCTCGTGTCTACGAGTCAGAGAGATAGTGACCGTGACGTTTGGTGGCTAGAGAAGCGCAAAGCCCCAGTGTTACTGCGCCTGTGAAAGCGCTTCCAAGGAAGGGTGCTGGCTAGCAAGAGCTTTCAGTGCTGGCACTTTTCATCTCTGAGCAATTGCTCGACGTTTGCAATTTCTCACCTGAGCTTTCTTTAGAGTGCGCGAGAGGATGAGCAGAAGATTAAGTGGCTAGAGAAGCCCAGAGCCCCACTGTTCTTAGGCCTACAAAAGCACTTCCAAGGAAGGGTGCTGGCTAGCAACAGCTTTCAGTGCTGGCACTTTTCATCTCTGAGCAATTGCTCGACGTTTGCAATTTCTCAGCTCGTGTCTACGAGACAGAGAGATAGTGACCGTGACGTTTGGTGGCTAGAGAAGCGCAAAGCCCCAGTGTTGCTGCGCCTGTGAAAGCGCTTCCAAGGAAGGGTGCTGGCTAGCAAGAGCTTTCAGTGCTGGCACTTTTCATCTCTGAGCAATTGCTCGACCTTTGCAATTTCTCACTTGATCTCTCTTTAGAGTGCGCGAGAGGATGAGCAGAAGATTAAGTGGCTAGAGAAGCCCAGAGCCCCAGTGTTCTTAGGCCTACAAAAGCACTTCCAAGGAAGGGTGCTGGCTAGCATCAGCTTTCAGTGCTGGCACTTTTCATCTCTGAGCAATTGCTCGACGTTTGCAATTTCTCACCTGAGCTCTCTTTAGAGTGCGCGAGAGGATGAGCAGAAGATTAGGTGGCTAGAGAAACACAGAGCCCCAGTGTTCTTAGGCCTACAAAAGCGCTTCCAAGGAAGGGTGCTGGCTAGCAAGAGCTTTCAGTGCTGGCACTTTTCATCTCTGAGCAATTGCTCGACCTTTGCAATCTCTCAGCTCGTGTCTACGAGACAGAGAGAGATAGTGACCGTGACGTTTGGTGGCTAGAGAAGCGCAAAGCCCCAGTGTTGCTGCGCCTCTGAAAGCGCTTCCAAGGAAGGGTGCTGGCTAGCAAGAGCTTTCAGTGCTGGCACTTTTCATCTCTGAGCAATTGCTCGACCTTTGCAATTTCTCACCTGAGCTTTCTTTAGAGTGCGCGAGAGGATGAGCAGAAGATTAAGTGGCTAGAGAAGCCCGGAGCCCCACTGTTCTTAGGCCTACAAAAGCACTTCCAAGGAAGGGTGCTGGCTAGCAACAGCTTTCAGTGCTGGCACTTTTCATCTCTGAGCAATTGCTCGATGTTTGCAATTTCTCACCTGAGCTCTCTTTAGAGTGCGCGAGAGGATGAGCAGAAGATTAGGTGGCTAGAGAAACACAGAGCCCCACTCTTCTTAGGCCTACAAAAGCGCTTCCAAGGAAGGGTGCTGGCTAGCAACAGCTTTCAGTGCTGGCACTTTTCATCTCTGAGCAATTGCTCGACCTTTGCAATTTCTCAGCTCGTGTCTACGAGTCAGAGAGATAGTGACCGTGACGTTTGGTGGCTAGAGAAGCGTAAAGCCCCAGTGTTGCTGCGCCTGTGAAAGCGCTTCCAAGGAAGGGTGCTGGCTAGCAAGAGCTTTCAGTGCTGGCACTTTTCATCTCTGAGCAATTGCTCGACGTTTGCAATTTCTCACCTGAGCTCTCTTTAGAGTGAGCGAGAGGATGAGCAGAAGATTAGGTGGCTAGAGAAGCCCAGAGCCCCACTGTTCTTAGGCCTACAAGAGCGTTTCCAAGGAAGGGTGCTGGCTAGCAACAGCTTTCAGTGCTGGCACTTTTCATCTCTGAGCAATTGCTCAACGTTTGCAATTTCTCACCTCAGCTCTCGTTAGAGTGCGCGAGAGGATGAGCAGAAGATTAGGTGGCTAGAGAAACACAGAGCCCCTGTGTTCTAAGGGCTACAAAGGCGTTTCCAAGGAAGGGTGCTGGCTAGCAACAGCTTTCAGTGCTGGCACTTTTCATCTCTGAGCAATTGCTCGACGTTTGCAATTTCTCAGCTCGTGTCTACGAGACGGAGAGATAGTGACCGTGACATTTGGTGGGTAGAGAAGCGCAAAGCCCCAGTGTTGCTGCGCCTGTAAAAGCGCTTCCAAGGAAGGGTGCTGGCTAGCAAGAGCTTTCAGTGCTGGCACTTTTCATCTCTGAGCAATTGTTCGACCTTTGCAATTTCTCACTTGACCTCTCTTTAGAGTGCGCGAGAGGATGAGCAGAAGATTAGGTGGCTGGAGAAGCCCAGAGCCCTTGTGTTCTAAGGGCTACAAAAGCGCTTCCAAGGAAGGGTGCTGGCTAGCAACAGCTTTCAGTGCTGGCACTTTTCATCTCTGAGCAATTGCTCGACCTTTGCAATTTCTCAGCTCGTGTCTACGAGACGGAGAGATAGTGACCGTGACGTTTGGTGGCTAGAGAAGCCCAGAGCCCCAGTGTTCTTAGGCCTACAAAAGCGCTTCCAAGGAAGGGTGCTGGCTAGCAAGAGCTTTCAGTGCTGGCACTTTTCATCTCTGAGCAATTGCTCGACCTTTGCAATTTCTCACCTGAGCTCTCTTTAGAGTGCGCGAGAGGATGAGCAGAAGATTAGGCGGCTAGAGAAGCCCAGAGCCCCAGTGTTCTTAGGCCTACAAAAGCGCATCCAAGGAAGGGTGCTGGCTTGCAAGAGCTTTCTGTGCTGGCACTTTTCATCTCTGAGCAATTGCTCGACGTTTGCAATTTCTCAGCTCGTGTCTACGAGACGGAGAGAGATAGTGACCGTGGCGTTTGGTGGGTAGAGAAGCGCAAAGCCCCAGTGTTACTGCGCCTGTGAAAGCGCTTCCAAGGAAGGGTGCTGGCTAGCAACAGCTTTCAGTGCTGACACTTTTCATTTCTGAGCAATTGCTCGACGTTTGCAATTTCTCACCTGAGCTCTCTTTAGACTGCGTGAGAGGATGAGCAGAAGATTAGGTGGCTAGAGAAACACAGAGCCCCACTGTTCTTAGGCCTACAAAAGCGCTTCCAAGGAAGGGTGCTGGCTTGCCAGAGCTTCCAGTGCTGGCACTTTTCATCTCTGAGCAATTGCTCGACGTTTGCAATTTCTCAGCTCGTGTCTACGAGACAGAGAGAGATAGTGACCGTGACCTTTGGTGGGTAGAGAAGCGCAAAGCCCCAGTGTTGCTGCGCCTGTGAAAGCGCTTCCAAGGAAGGGTGCTGGCTAGCAAGAGCTTTCAGTGCTGGCACTTTTCATCTCTGAGCAATTGCTCGACGTTTGCAATTTCTCACCTGAGCTTTCTTTAGAGTGCGCTAGAGGATGAGCAGAAGATTAAGTGGCTAGAGAAGCCCAGAGCCCTTGTGTTCTAAGGGCTACAAAAGCGCTTCCAAGGAAGGGTGCTGGCTAGCAACAGCTTTCAGTGCTGGCACTTTTCATCTCTGAGCAATTGCTCGACCTTTGCAATTTCTCACCTGAGCTCTCTTTAGAGTGCGCGAGAGGATGAGCAGAAGATTAGGTGGCTAGAGAAGCCCAGAGCCCTTGTGTTCTTAGGCCTACAAAAGCGCGTCCAAGGAAGGGTGCTGGCTAGCAAGAGCTTTCAGTGCTGGCACTTTTCATCTCTGAGCAATTGCTCGACCTTTGCAATCTCTCAGCTCGTGTCTACGAGACAGAGAGATAGTGACCGTGACGTTTGGTGGCTAGAGAAGCGCAAAGCCCCAGTGTTGCTGCGCCTGTGAAAGCGCTTCCAAGGAAGGGTGCTGGCTAGCAAGAGCTTTCAGTGCTGGCACTTTTCATCTCTGAGCAATTGCTCAACGTTTGCAATTTCTCACCTCAGCTCTCGTTAGAGTGCGCGAGAGGATGAGCAGAAGAATAGGTGGCTAGAGAAACATAGAGCCCCTGTGTTCTAAGGGCTACAAGAGCGTTTCCAAGGAAGGGTGCCGGCTAGCAAGAGCTTTCAGTGCTGGCACTTTTCATCTCTGAGCAATTGCTCGACGTTTGCAATTTCTCAGCTCGTGTGTACGAGTCAGAGAGATAGTGACCGTGACGTTTGGTGTCTAGAGAAGCGCAAAGCCCCAGTGTTGCTGCGCCTGTGAAAGCTCTTCCAAGGAAGGGTGCTGGCTAGCAAGAGCTTTCAGTGCTGGCACTTTTCATCTCTGAGCAATTGTTCGACCTTTGCAATTTCTCACTTGATCTCTCTTTAGAGTGCGCGAGAGGATGAGCAGAAGATTAGGTGGCTGGAGAAGCCCAGAGCCCCAGTGTTCTAAGGGCTACAAAAGCGCATCCAAGGAAGGGTGCTGGCTAGCAACAGCTTTCAGTGCTGGCACTTTTCATCGCTGAGCAATTGCTCGACCTTTGCAATTTCTCAGCTCGTGTCTACGAGACAGAGAGAGATAGTGACCGTGACGTTTGGTGGCTAGAGAAGCGCAAAGCCCCAGTGTTGCTGCGCCTGTGAAAGCGCTTCCAAGGAAGGGTGCTGGCTAGCAACAGTTTTCAGTGCTGGCACTTTTCATCTCTGAGCAATTGCTCGACCTTTGCAATTTCTCACCTGAGCTCTCTTTAGAGTGCGCGAGAGGATGAGCAGAAGATTAGGTGGCTAGAGAAGCCCAGAGCCCCAGTGTTCTTAGGCCTACAAAAGCGCATCCAAGGAAGGGTGCTGGCTTGCAAGAGCTTTCAGTGCTGGCACTTTTCATCTCTGAGCAATTGCTCAACGTTTGCAATTTCTCACCTGAGCTCTCTTTAGAGTGCGCGAGAGGATGAGCAGAAGATTAGGTGGCTAGAGAAGCCCAGAGCCCCAGTGTTCTAAGGGCTACAAGAGCGTTTCCAAGGAAGGGTGCTGGCTAGCAACAGCTTTCAGTGCTGGCACTTTTCATCTCTGAGCAATTGCTCGACGTTTGCAATTTCTCAGCTCGTGTCTACGAGACGGAGAGATAGTGACCGTGACATTTGGTGGGTAGAGAAGCGCAAAGCCCCAGTGTTGCTGCGCCTGTAAAAGCGCTTCCAAGGAAGGGTGCTGGCTAGCAACAGCATTCAGTGCTGGCACTTTTCATCTCTGAGCAATTGTTCGACCTTTGCAATTTCTCACTTGATCTCTCTTTAGAGTGCGCGAGAGGATGAGCAGAAGATTAGGTGGCTCGAGAAGCCCAGAGCCCTTGTGTTCTAAGGGCTACAAAAGCGCTTCCAAGGAAGGGTGCTGGCTAGCAACAGCTTTCAGTGCTGGCACTTTTCATCTCTGAGCAATTGCTCGACCTTTGCAATTTCTCAGCTCGTGTCTACGAGACGGAGAGATAGTGACCGTGACCTTTGGTGGCTAGAGAAGCCCAGAGCCCCAGTGTTCTTAGGCCTACAAAAGCGCTTCCAAGGAAGGGTGCTGGCTAGCAACAGCTTTCAGTGCTGGCACTTTTCATCTCTGAGCAATTGCTCGACCTTTGCAATTTCTCACCTGAGCTCTCTTTAGAGTGCGCGAGAGGATGAGCAGAAGATTAGGTGGCTAGAGAAGCCCAGAGCCCCAGTGTTCTTAGGCCTACAAAAGCGCATCCAAGGAAGGGTGCTGGCTTGCAAGAGCTTTCTGTGCTGGCACTTTTCATCTCTGATCAATTGCTCGATGTTTGCAATTTCTCAGCTTGTGTCTACGAGACAGAGAGAGATAGTGACCGTGACGTTTGGTGGGTAGAGAAGCGCAAAGCCCCAGTGTTACTGCGCCTGTGAAAGCGCTTCCAAGGAAGGGTGCTGGCTAGCAACAGCTTTCAGTGCTGGCACTTTTCATCTCTGAGCAATTGCTCAACGTTTGCAATTTCTCACCTGAGCTCTCTTTAGAGTGCGCGAGAGGATGAGCAGAAGATTAGGTGGCTAGAGAAACACAGAGCCCCACTGTTCTTAGGCCTACAAAAGCGCTTCCAAGGAAGGCTGCTGGCTAGCAACAGCTTTCAGTGCTGGCACTTTTCATCTCTGAGCAATTGCTCGACCTTTGCAATTTCTCAGCTCGTGTCTACGAGACGGAGAGATAGTGACCGTGACGTTTGGTGGGTAGAGAAGCGCAAAGCCCCAGTGTTGCTGCGCCTGTGAAAGCGCTTCCAAGGAAGGGTGCTGGCTAGCAACAGTTTTCAGTGCTGGCACTTTTCATCTCTGAGCAATTGCTCGACGTTTGCAATTTCTCAGCTCGTGTCTACGAGACGGAGAGAGATAGTGACCGTGGCGTTTGGTGGGTAGAGAAGCGCAAAGCCCCAGTGTTACTGCGCCTGTGAAAGCGCTTCCAAGGAAGGGTGCTGGCTAGCAAGAGCTTTCAGTGCTGGCACTTTTCATTTCTGAGCAATTGCTCGACGTTTGCAATTTCTCACCTGAGCTCTCTTTAGACTGCGTGAGAGGATGAGCAGAAGATTAGGTGGCTAGAGAAACACAGAGCCCCACTGTTCTTAGGCCTACAAAAGCGCTTCCAAGGAAGGGTGCTGGCTTGCCAGAGCTTCCAGTGCTGGCACTTTTCATCTCTGAGCAATTGCTCGACGTTTGCAATTTCTCAGCTCGTGTCTACGAGACAGAGAGAGATAGTGACCGTGACGTTTGGTGGCTAGAGAAGCGCAAAGCCCCAGTGTTGCTGCGCCTGTGAAAGCGCTTCCAAGGAAGGGTGCTGGCTAGCAAGAGCTTTCAGTGCTGGCACTTTTCATCTCTGAGCAATTGCTCGACGTTTGCAATTTCTCACCTGAGCTGTCTTTAGAGTGCGCGAGAGGATGAGCAGAAGATTAAGTGGCTAGAGAAGCCCAGAGCCCCACTGTTCTTAGGCCTACAAAAGCGCTTCCAAGGAAGGGTGCTGGCTAGCAACAGCTTTCAGTGCTGGCACTTTTCATCTCTGAGCAATTGCTCGACCTTTGCAATTTCTCAGCTCGTGTCTACGAGTCGGAGAGATAGTGACCGTGACGTTTTGGTGGGTAGAGAAGCGCAAAGCCCCAGTGTTGCTGCGCCTGTGAAAGCGCTTCCAAGGAAGGGTGCTGGCTAACAACAGCTTTCAGTGCTGGCACTTTTCATCTCTGAGCAATTGCTCGACCTTTGCAATTTCTCACCTGAGCTTTCTTTAGAGTGCGCGAGAGGATGAGCAGAAGATTAAGTGGCTAGAGAAGCCCAGAGCCCCACTGTTCTTAGGCCTACAAAAGCACTTCCAAGGAAGGGTGCTGGCTAGCAACAGCTTTCAGTGCTGGCACTTTTCATCTCTGAGCAATTGCTCGACCTTTGCAATTTCTCACCTGAGCTCTCTTTAGAGTGCGCGAGAGGATGAGCAGAAGATTAGGTGGCTAGAGAAGCCCAGAGCCCCACTCTTCTTAGGCCTACAAAAGCGCTTCCAAGGAAGGGTGCTGGCTAGCAACAGCTTTCAGTGCTGGCACTTTTCATCTCTGAGCAATTGCTCGACCTTTGCAATTTCTCACCTGAGCTTTCTTTAGAGTGCGCGAGAGGATGAGCAGAAGATTAAGTGGCTAGAGAAGCCCAGAGCCCCACTGTTCTTAGGCCTACAAAAGCACTTCCAAGGAAGGGTGCTGGCTAGCAACAGCTTTCAGTGCTGGCACTTTTCATCTCTGAGCAATTGCTCGACCTTTGCAATTTCTCACCTGAGCTCTCTTTAGAGTGCGCGAGAGGATGAGCAGAAGATTAGGTGGCTAGAGAAGCCCAGAGCCCCACTCTTCTTAGGCCTACAAAAGCGCTTCCAAGGAAGGGTGCTGGCTAGCAACAGCTTTCAGTGCTGGCACTTTTCATCTCTGAGCAATTGCTCGACCTTTGCAATTTCTCAGCTCGTGTCTACGAGTCGGAGAGATAGTGACCGTGACGTTTTGGTGGGTAGAGAAGCGCAAAGCCCCAGTGTTGCTGCGCCTCTGAAAGCGCTTCCAAGGAAGGGTGCTGGCTAACAACAGCTTTCAGTGCTGGCACTTTTCATCTCTGAGCAATTGCTCGACCTTTGCAATTTCTCACCTGAGCTTTCTTTAGAGTGCGCGAGAGGATGAGCAGAAGATTAAGTGGCTAGAGAAGCCCAGAGCCCCACTGTTCTTAGGCCTACAAAAGCACTTCCAAGGAAGGGTGCTGGCTAGCAAGAGCTTTCAGTGCTGGCACTTTTCATCTCTGAGCAATTGCTCGACCTTTGCAATTTCTCACCTGAGATCTCTTTAGACTGCGTGAGAGGATGAGCAGAAGATTAGGTGGCTAGAGAAGCCCAGAGCCCTTGTGTTCTTAGGCCTACAAAAGCGCGTCCAGGGAAGGGTGCTGGCTAGCAAGAGCTTTCAGTGCTGGCACTTTTCATCTCTGAGCAATTGCTCGTCCTTTGCAATCTCTCAGCTCGTGTCTACGAGACAGAGAGATAGGGACCGTGACTTTTGGTGGCTAGAGAAGCGCAAAGCCCCAGTGTTGCTGCGCCTGTGAAAGCGCTTCCAAGGAAGGGTGCTGGCTAGCAAGAGCTTTCAGTGCTGGCACTTTTCATCTCTGAGCAATTGCTCAACGTTTGCAATTTCTCACCTCAGCTCTCGTTAGAGTGCGCGAGAGGATGAGCAGAAGATTAGGTGGCTAGAGAAACATAGAGCCCCAGTGTTCTAAGGGCTACAAGAGCGTTTCCAAGGAAGGGTGCCGGCTAGCAAGAGCTTTCAGTGCTGGCACTTTTCATCTCTGAGCAATTGCTCGACCTTTGCAATTTCTCAGCTCGTGTGTACGAGTCAGAGAGATAGTGACCGTGACGTTTGGTGGCTAGAGAAGCGCAAAGCCCCAGTGTTACTGCGCCTGTGACAGCTCTTCCAAGGAAGGGTGCTGGCTAGCAAGAGCTTTCAGTGCTGGCACTTTTCATCGCTGAGCAATTGTTCGACCTTTGCAATTTCTCACTTGATCTCTCTTTAGAGTGCGCGAGAGGATGAGCAGAAGATTAGGTGGCTGGAGAAGCCCAGAGCCCTTGTGTTCTAAGGGCTACAAAAGCGCTTCCAAGGAAGGGTGCTGGCTAGCAACAGCTTTCAGTGCTGGCACTTTTCATCTCTGAGCAATTGCTCGACGTTTGCAATTTCTCAGCTCGTGTCTACGAGACGGAGAGATAGTGACCGTGACGTTTGGTGGGTAGAGAAGCGCAAAGCCCCAGTGTTGCTGCGCCTGTGAAAGCGCTTCCAAGGAAGGGTGCTGGCTAGCAACAGTTTTCAGTGCTGGCACTTTTCATCTCTGAGCAATTGCTCGACCTTTGCAATTTCTCACCTGAGCTCTCTTTAGAGTGAGCGAGAGGATGAGCAGAAGATTAGGTGGCTAGAGAAACACAGAGCCCCAGTGTTCTTAGGGCTACAAGAGCGTTTCCAAGGAAGGGTGCAGGCTAGCAACAGCTTTCAGTGCTGGCACTTTTCATCGCTGAGCAATTGCTCGACGTTTGCAGTTTCTCACCTGAGCTCTCTTTAGAGTGCGCGAGAGGATGAGCAGAAGATGAGGTGGCTAGAGAAGCACAGAGCCCCACTGTTCTTAGGCCTACAAAAGCGCTTCCAAGGAAGGGTGCTGGCTAGCAACAGCTTTCAGTGCTGGCACTTTTCATCTCTGAGCAATTGCTCGACGTTTGCAATTTCTCACCTGAGCTCTCTTTAGACTTCGCGAGAGGATGAGCGGAAGATTAGGTGGCTAGAGAAGCCCAGAGCCCCAGTGTTCTTAGGCCTACAAAAGTGCATCCAAGGAAGGGTGCTGGCTAGCAACAGCTTTCAGTGCTGGCACTTTTCATCTCTGAGCAATTGCTCGACATTTGCAATTTCTCAGCTCGTTTCTACGAGACGGAGAGAGATAGTGACCGTGAAGTTTGGTGGCTAGAGAAGCGCAAAGCCCCAGTGTTACTGCGCCTACAAAAGCGCTTCCAAGGAAGGGTGCTGGCTAGCAACAGCTTTCAGTGCTGTCACTTTTCATCTCTGAGCAATTGCTCGACCTTTGCAATTTCTCACCTGAGCTCTCTTTAGAGTGCACGAGAGGATAAGCAGAAGATTAGGTGGCTAGAGAAACACAGAGCCCCACTGTTCTTAGGCCTACAAAAGCACTTCCAAGGAAGGGTGCTGGCTAGCAACAGCTTTCAGTGCTGGCACTTTTCATCTCTGAGCAATTGCTCGACGTTTGCAATTTCTCACCTGAGCTCTCTTTAGAGTGCGCGAGAGGATGAGCAGAAGATTAGGTGGCTAGAGAAACACAGAGCCCCAGTGTTCTTAGGCCTACAAAAGCACTTCCAAGGAAGGGTGCTGGCTAGCAACAGCTTTCAGTGCTGGCACTTTTCATCTCTGAGCAATTGCTCGACGTTTGCAATTTCTCAGCTCGTGTCTACGAGTCGGAGAGATAGTGACCGTGACGTTTGGTGGCTAGAGAAGCGCAAAGCCCCAGTGTTACTGCGCCTGTGAAAGCGCTTCCAAGGAAGGGTGCTGGCTAGCAAGAGCTTTCAGTGCTGACACTTTTCATCTCTGAGCAATTGCTCGACGTTTGCAATTTCTCAGCTCGTGTCTACTAGACGGAGAGAGATAGTGACCGTGACATTTGGTGGCTAGAGAAGCGCAAAGCTCCAGTGTTACTGCGCCTGTGAAAGCGCTTCCAAGGAAGGGTGCTGGCTAGCAAGAGCTTTCAGTGCTGGCACTTTTCATCTCTGAGCAATTGCTCGACCTTTCCAATTTCTCACCTGAGCTCTCTTTAGAGTGCGCGAGAGGATGAGAAGAAGATTAGGTGGCTAGAGAAGCCCAGAGCCCCAGTGTTCTTAGGCCTACAAGAGCGTTTCCAAGCAGGGTGCTGGCTAGCAACAGCTTTCAGTGCTGGCACTTTTCATCGCTGAGCAATTGCTCGACGTTTGCAATCTCTCAGCTCGTGTCTACGAGCCAGAGAGATAGTGACCGTGACCTTTGGTGGGTAGAGAAGCGCAAAGCCCCAGTGTTGCTGCGCCTGTGAAAGCGCTTCCAAGGAAGGGTGCTGGCTAGCAAGAGCTTTCAGTGCTGGCACTTTTCATCTCTGAGCAATTGCTAGACGTTTGCAATTTCTCAGCTCGTGTCTACGAGACAGAGAGAGATAGTGACCGTGACGTTTGGTGGGTAGAGAAGCGCAAAGCCCCAGTGTTGCTGCGCCTGTGAAAGCGCTTCCAAGGAAGGGTGCTGGCTAGCAACAGCTTTCAGTGCTGGCACTTTTCATCTCTGAGCAATTGCTCAACGTTTGCAATTTCTCACCTGAGCTCTCTTTAGAGTGCGCGAGAGGATGAGCAGAAGATTAGGTGGCTAGAGAAACACAGAGCCCCACTGTTCTTAGGCCTACAAAAGCGCTTCCAAGGAAGGCTGCTGGCTAGCAACAGCTTTCAGTGCTGGCACTTTTCATCTCTGAGCAATTGCTCGACCTTTGCAATTTCTCAGCTCGTGTCTACGAGTCAGAGAGATAGTGACCATGACGTTTGGTGGGTAGAGAAGCGCAAAGCCCCAGTGTTGCTGCGCCTGTGAAAGCGCTTCCAAGGAAGGGTGCTGGCTAGCAACAGTTTTCAGTGCTGGCACTTTTCATCTCTGAGCAATTGCTCGACGTTTGCAATTTCTCAGCTCGTGTCTACGAGACGGAGAGAGATAGTGACCGTGGCGTTTGGTGGGTAGAGAAGCGCAAAGCCCCAGTGTTACTGCGCCTGTGAAAGCGCTTCCAAGGAAGGGTGCTGGCTAGCAACAGCTTTCAGTGCTGACACTTTTCATTTCTGAGCAATTGCTCGACCTTTGCAATTTCTCACCTGAGCTCTCTTTAGACTGCGTGAGAGGATGAGCAGAAGATTAGGTGGCTAGAGAAACACAGAGCCCCACTGTTCTTAGGCCTACAAAAGCGCTTCCAAGGAAGGGTGCTGGCTAGCAACAGCTTTCAGTGCTGGCACTTTTCATCTCTGAGCAATTGCTCGACCTTTGCAATTTCTCAGCTCGTGTCTACGAGTCGGAGAGATAGTGACCGTGACGTTTTGGTGGGTAGAGAAGCGCAAAGCCCCAGTGTTGCTGCGCCTGTGAAAGCGCTTCCAAGGAAGGGTGCTGGCTAAAAACAGCTTTCAGTGCTGGCACTTTTCATCTCTGAGCAATTGCTCGACCTTTGCAATTTCTCACCTGAGCTTTCTTTAGAGTGCGCGAGAGGATGAGCAGAAGATTAAGTGGCTAGAGAAGCCCAGAGCCCCACTGTTCTTAGGCCTACAAAAGCACTTCCAAGGAAGGGTGCTGGCTAGCAACAGCTTTCAGTGCTGGCACTTTTCATCTCTGAGCAATTGCTCGACCTTTGCAATTTCTCACCTGAGCTCTCTTTAGAGTGCGCGAGAGGATGAGCAGAAGATTAGGTGGCTAGAGAAGCCCAGAGCCCCAGTGTTCTTAGGCCTACAAAAGCGCTTCCAAGGAAGGGTGCTGGCTAGCAACAGCTTTCAGTGCTGGCACTTTTCATCTCTGAGCAATTGCTCGACCTTTGTAATTTCTCAGCTCGTGTCTACGAGTCGGAGAGATAGTGACCGTGACGTTTGGTGGCTAGAGAAGCGCAAAGCCCCAGTGTTGCTGCGCCTCTGAAAGCGCTTCCAAGGAAGGGTGCTGGCTAACAACAGCTTTCAGTGCTGGCACTTTTCATCTCTGAGCAATTGCTCGACGTTTGCAATTTCTCACCTGAGCTTTCTTTAGAGTGCGCGAGAGGATGAGCAGAAGATTAAGTGGCTAGAGAAGCCCAGAGCCCCACTGTTCTTAGGCCTACAAAAGCACTTCCAAGGAAGGGTGCTGGCTAGCAAGAGCTTTCAGTGCTGGCACTTTTCATCTCTGAGCAATTGCTCGACCTTTGCAATTTCTCACCTGAGATCTCTTTAGACTGCGTGAGAGGATGAGCAGAAGATTAGGTGGCTAGAGAAGCCCAGAGCCCCACTGTTCTTAGGCCTACAAAAGCGCGTCCAAGGAAGGGTGCTGGCTAGCAAGAGCTTTCAGTGCTGGCACTTTTCATCTCTGAGCAATTGCTCGACTTTTGCAATCTCTCAGCTCGTGTCTACGAGACAGAGAGATAGGGACCGTGACTTTTGGTGGCTAGAGAAGCGCAAAGCCCCAGTGTTGCTGCGCCTGTGAAAGCGCTTCCAAGGAAGGGTGCTGGCTAACAAGAGCTTTCAGTGCTCGCACTTTTCATCTCTGAGCAATTGCTCAACGTTTGCAATTTCTCACTTGATCTCTCTTTAGACTGCGCGAGAGGATGAGCAGAAGATTAGGTGGCTGGAGAAGCCCAGAGCCCTTGTGTTCTAAGGGCTACAAAAGCGCTTCCAAGGAAGGGTGCTGGCTAGCAAGAGCTTTCAGTGCTGGCACTTTTCATCTCTGAGCAATTGCTCGACCTTTGCAATTTCTCAGCTCGTGTCTACGAGACGGAGAGATAGTGACCGTGACGTTTGGTGGCTAGAGAAGCGCAAAGCCCCAGTGTTGCTGCGCCTGTGAAAGCGCTTCCAAGGAAGGGTGCTGGCTAGCAACAGTTTTCAGTGCTGGCACTTTTCATCTCTGAGCAATTGCTCGACGTTTGCAATTTCTCACCTGAGCTCTCATTAGACTGCGCGAGAGGATGAGCAGAAGATTAGGTGGCTAGAGAAACACAGAGCCCCAGTGTTCTTAGGGCTACAAGAGCGTTTCCAAGGAAGGGTGCTGGCTAGCAACAGCTTTCAGTGCTGGCACTTTTCATCTCTGAGCAATTGCTCGACGTTTGCAATTTCTCACCTGAGCTCTCTTTAGAGTGCGCGAGAGGATGAGCAGAAGATGAGGTGGCTAGAGAAGCCCAGAGCCCCAGTGTTCTTAGGCCTACAAAAGCGCTTCCAAGGAAGGGTGCTGGCTAGCAACAGCTTTCAGTGCTGGCACTTTTCATCTCTGAGCAATTGCTCGACGTTTGCAATTTCTCACCTGAGCTCTCTTTAGACTGCGCGAGAGGATGAGCGGAAGATTAGGTGGCTAGAGAAGCCCAGAGCCCCACTGTTCTTAGGCCTACAAAAGTGCATCCAAGGAAGGGTGCTGGCTAGCAACAGCTTTCAGTGCTGGCACTTTTCATCTCTGAGCAATTGCTCGACCTTTGCAATTTCTCAGCTCGTTTCTACGAGACGGAGAGAGATAGTGACCGTGACGTTTGGTGGGTAGAGAAGCGCAAAGCCCCAGTGTTGCTGCGCCTGTGAAAGCACTTCCAAGGAAGGGTGCTGGCTAGCAACAGCTTTCAGTGCTGTCACTTTTCATCTCTGAGCAATTGCTCGACCTTTGCAATTTCTCACCTGAGCTCTCTTTAGAGTGCACGAGAGGATAAGCAGAAGATTAGGTGGCTAGAGAAACACAGAGCCCCACTGTTCTTAGGCCTACAAAAGCACTTCCAAGGAAGGGTGCTGGCTAGCAACAGCTTTCAGTGCTGGCACTTTTCATCTCTGAGCAATTGCTCGACCTTTGCAATTTCTCACCTGAGCTCTCTTTAGAGTGCGCGAGAGGATGAGCAGAAGATTAGGTGGCTAGAGAAACACAGAGCCCCAGTGTTCTTAGGCCTACAAAAGCACTTCCAAGGAAGGGTGCTGGCTAGCAAGAGCTTTCAGTGCTGGCACTTTTCATCTCTGAGCAATTGCTCGACGTTTGCAATTTCTCAGCTCGTGTCTACGAGTCGGAGAGATAGTGACCGTGACGTTTGGTGGCTAGAGAAGCGCAAAGCCCCAGTGTTACTGCGCCTGTGAAAGCGCTTCCAAGGAAGGGTGCTGGCTAGCAAGAGCTTTCAGTGCTGACACTTTTCATCTCTGAGCAATTGCTCGACGTTTGCAATTTCTCAGCTCGTGTCTACTAGACGGAGAGAGATAGTGACCGTGACATTTGGTGGCTAGAGAAGCGCAAAGCTCCACTGTTGCTGCGCCTGTGAAAGCGCTTCCAAGGAAGGGTGCTGGCTAGCAAGAGCTTTCAGTGCTGGCACTTTTCATCTCTGAGCAATTGCTCGACCTTTGCAATTTCTCACCTGAGCTCTCTTTAGACTGCGCGAGAGGATGAGCAGAAGATTAGGTGGCTAGAGAAACACAGAGCCCCAGTGTTCTTAGGCCTACAAGAGCGTTTCCAAGGAAGGGTGCTGGCTAGCAAGAGCTTTCAGTGCTGGCACTTTTCATCGCTGAGCAATTGCTCGACGTTTGCAATTTCTCAGCTCCTGTCTACGAGACGGAAAGAGAATGACCGTGACATTTGGTGGCTAGAGAAGCGCAAAGCCCCAGTGTTGCTGCGCCTGTGAAAGCGCTTCCAAGGAAGGGTGCTGGCTAGCAAGAGCTTTCAGTGCTGGCACTTTTCATCTCTGAGCAATTGCTCGACCTTTCCAATTTCTCACCTGAGCTCTCTTTAGAGTGCGCGAGAGGATGAGCAGAAGATTAGGTGGCTAGAGAAGCCCAGAGCCCCAGTGTTCTTAGGCCTACAAGAGCGTTTGCAAGCAGGGTGACGGCTAGCAACAGCTGTCAGTGCTGGCACTTTTCATCGCTGAGCAATTGCTCGACGTTTGCAATCTCTCAGCTCGTGTCTACGAGTCAGAGAGATAGTGACCGTGACGTTTGGTGGCTAGAGAAGCGCAAAGCCCCAGTGTTGCTGCGCCTGTGAAAGCGCTTCCAAGGAAGGGTGCTGGCTAGCAAGAGCTTTCAGTGCTGGCACTTTTCATCTCTGAGCAATTGCTAGACGTTTGCAATTTCTCAGCTCGTGTCTACGAGACGGAGAGAGATAGTGACCGTGACGTTTGGTGGGTAGAGAAGCGCAAAGCCCCAGTGTTGCTGCGCCTGTAAAAGCGCTTCCAAGGAAGGGTGCTGGCTAGCAACAGCTTTCAGTGCTGGCACTTTTCATCTCTGAGCAATTGCTCGACCTTTGCAATTTCTCAGCTCGTGTCTACGAGACAGAGAGATAGTGACCGTGACATTTGGTGGCTAGAGAAGCGCAAAGCCCCAGTGTTGCTGCGCCTGTGAAAGCGCTTCCAAGGAAGGGTGCTGGCTAGCAACAGCTTTCAGTGCTGGCACTTTTCATCTCTGAGCAATTGCTCGACCTTTGCAATTTCCCACCTGAGCTCTCTTTAGACTGCGCGAGAGGATGAGCAGAAGATTAAGTGGCTAGAGAAGCCCAGAGCCCCACTGTTCTTAGGCCTACAAAAGCACTTCCAAGGAAGGGTGCTGGCTAGCAACAGCTTTCAGTGCTGGCACTTTTCATCTCTGAGCAATTGCTCGACCTTTGCAATTTCTCACCTGAGCTCTCTTTAGACTGCGCGAGAGGATGAGCAGAAGATTAGGTGGCTAGAGAAACACAGAGCCCCACTGTTCTTAGGCCTACAAAAGCGCTTCCAAGGAAGGGGGCTGGCTAGCAAGAGCTTTCAGTGCTGGCACTTTTCATCTCTGAGCAATTGCTCGACCTTTGCAATTTCTCAGCTCGTGTCTACGAGTCAGAGAGATAGTGACCGTGACGTTTGGTGGCTAGAGAAGCGCAAAGCCCCAGTGTTGCTGCGCCTGTGAAAGCGCTTCCAAGGAAGGGTGCTGGCTAGCAAGAGCTTTCAGTGCTGGCACTTTTCATCTCTGAGCAATTGCTCGACCTTTGCAATCTCTCAGCTCGTGTCTACGAGTCAGAGATATAGTGACCGTGACGTTTGGTGGCTAGAGAAGCGCAAAGCCCCAGTGTTGCTGCGCCTGTGAAAGCGCTTCCAAGGAAGGGTGCTGGCTAGCAACAGCTTTCAGTGCTGGCACTTTTCATCTCTGAGCAATTGCTCGACCTTTGCAATTTCTCACCTGAGCTCTCTTTAGAGTGAGCGAGAGGATGAGCAGAAGATTAGGTGGCTAGAGAAGCCCAGAGCCCCACTCTTCTTAGGCCTACAAGAGCGTTTCCAAGGAAGGGTGCTGGCTAGCAAGAGCTTTCAGTGCTGGTACTTTTCATCTCTGAGCAATTGCTCGACGTTTGCAATTTCTCACCTGAGCTCTCTTTAGACTGCGCGAGAGGATGAGCAGAAGATGAGGTGGCTAGAGAAACACAGAGCCCCACTGTTCTAAGGGCTACAAGAGCGTTTCCAAGGAAGGGTGCCGGCTAGCAAGAGCTTTCAGTGCTGGCACTTTTCATCTCTGAGCAATTGCTCGACGTTTGCAATTTCTCAGCTCGTGTCTACGAGACGGAGAGATAGTGACCATGACATTTGGTGGGTAGAGAAGCGCAAAGCCCCAGTGTTGCTGCGCCTGTGAAAGCTCTTCCAAGGAAGGGTGCTGGCTAGCAACAGCTTTCAGTGCTGGCACTTTTTATCTCTGAGCAATTGTTCGACCTTTGCAATTTCTCACTTGATCTCTCTTTAGAGTGCGCGAGAGGATGAGCAGAAGATTAGGTGGCTGGAGAAGCCCACAGCCCTTGTGTTCTAAGGGCTACAAAAGCGCTTCCAAGGAAGGGTGCTGGCTAGCAAGAGCTTTCAGTGCTGGCACTTTTCATCTCTGAGCAATTGCTCGACGTTTGAAATTTCTCACCTGAGCTCTCTTTAGAGTGCGCGAGAGGATGAGCAGAAGATTAGGTGGCTAGAGAAGCCCAGAGCCCCAGTGTTCTTAGGCCTACAAAAGCGCTTCCAAGGAAGGGTGCTGGCTAGCAAGAGCTTTCAGTGCTGGCACTTTTCATCTCTGAGCAATTGCTCGACCTCTGCAATTTCTCAGCTCGTGTCTACGAGTCAGAGAGATAGTGACCGTGACGTTTGGTGGCTAGAGAAGCACAAAGCCACAGTGTTGCTGCGCCTGTGAAAGCGCTTCCAAGGAAGGGTGCTGGCTAGCAACAGCTTTCAGTGCTGGCACTTTTCATCTCTGAGCAATTGCTCGACGTTTGCAATTTCTCACCTCAGCTCTCGTTAGAGTGCGCGAGAGGATGAGCAGAAGATTAGGTGGCTAGAGAAGCCCAGAGCCCCACTGTTCTAAGGGCTACAAGAGCGTTTCCAAGGAAGGGTGCCGGCTAGCAAGAGCTTTCAGTGCTGGCACTTTTCATCGCTGAGCAATTGCTCGACGTTTGCAATTTCTCAGCTCGTGTCTACGAGACGGAGAGATAGTGACCGTGACATTTGGTGGGTAGAGAAGCGCAAAGCCCCAGTGTTGCTGCGCCTGTGAAAGCTCTTCCAAGGAAGGGTGCTGGCTAGCAAGAGCTTTCAGTGCTGGCACTTTTCATCTCTGAGCAATTGCTCGACCTTTGCAATTTCTCACTTGATCTCTCTTTAGAGTGCGCGAGAGGATGAGCAGAAGGTTAGGTGGCTGGAGAAGCCCAGAGCCCTTGTGTTCTAAGGGCTACAAAAGCGCTTCCAAGGAAGGGTGCTGGCTAGCAAGAGCTTTCAGTGCTGGCACTTTTCATCTCTGAGCAATTGCTCGACGTTTGCAATTTCTCACCTGAGCTCTCTTTAGAGTGCGCGAGAGGATGAGCAGAAGATTAGGTGGCTAGAGAAGCCCAGAGCCCCAGTGTTCTTAGGCCTACAAGAGCGTTTCCAAGCAGGGTGACGGCTAGCAACAGCTTTCAGTGCTGGCACTTTTCATCGCTGAGCAATTGCTCGACGTTTGCAATCTCTCAGCTCGTGTCTACGAGCCAGAGAGATAGTGACCGTGACCTTTGGTGGGTAGAGAAGCGCAAAGCCCCAGTGTTGCTGCGCCTGTGAAAGCGCTTCCAAGGAAGGGTGCTGGCTAGCAAGAGCTTTCAGTGCTGGCACTTTTCATCTCTGAGCAATTGCTAGACGTTTGCAATTTCTCAGCTCGTGTCTACGAGACGGAGAGAGATAGTGACCGTGACGTTTGGTGGGTAGAGAAGCGCAAAGCCCCAGTGTTGCTGCGCCTGTAAAAGCGCTTCCAAGGAAGGGTGCTGGCTAGCAAGAGCTTTCAGTGCTGGCACTTTTCATCTCTGAGCAATTGCTCGACCTTTGCAATTTCTCAGCTCGTGTCTACGAGACAGAGAGATAGTGACCGTGAACTTTGGTGGCTAGAGAAGCGCAAAGCCCCAGTGTTGCTGCGCCTGTGAAAGCGCTTCCAAGGAAGGGTGCTGGCTAGCAACAGCTTTCAGTGCTGGCACTTTTCATCTCTGAGCAATTGCTCGACCTTTGCAATTTCCCACCTGAGCTCTCTTTAGACTGCGCGAGAGGATGAGCAGAAGATTAAGTGGCTAGAGAAGCCCAGAGCCCCACTGTTCTTAGGCCTACAAAAGCACTTCCAAGGAAGGGTGCTGGCTAGCAACAGCTTTCAGTGCTGGCACTTTTCATCTCTGAGCAATTGCTCGACGTTTGCAATTTCTCACCTGAGCTCTCTTTAGACTGCGCGAGAGGATGAGCAGAAGATTAGGTGGCTAGAGAAACACAGAGCCCCACTGTTCTTAGGCCTACAAAAGCGCTTCCAAGGAAGTGTGCTGGCTAGCAAGAGCTTTCAGTGCTGGCACTTTTCATCTCTGAGCAATTGCTCGACCTTTGCAATTTCTCAGCTCGTGTCTACGAGTCAGAGATATAGTGACCGTGACGTTTGGTGGCTAGAGAAGCGCAAAGCCCCAGTGTTGCTGCGCCTGTGAAAGCGCTTCCAAGGAAGGGTGCTGGCTAGCAACAGCTTTCAGTGCTGGCACTTTTCATCTCTGAGCAATTGCTCGACCTTTGCAATTTCTCACCTGAGCTCTCTTTAGAGTGAGCGAGAGGATGAGCAGAAGATTAGGTGGCTAGAGAAGCCCAGAGCCCCACTCTTCTTAGGCCTACAAGAGCGTTTCCAAGGAAGGGTGCTGGCTAGCAAGAGCTTTCAGTGCTGGTACTTTTCATCTCTGAGCAATTGCTCGACGTTTGCAATTTCTCACCTGAGCTCTCTTTAGAGTGCGCGAGAGGATGAGCAGAAGATGAGGTGGCTAGAGAAACACAGAGCCCCAGTGTTCTAAGGGCTACAAGAGCGTTTCCAAGGAAGGGTGCCGGCTAGCAAGAGCTTTCAGTGCTGGCACTTTTCATCTCTGAGCAATTGCTCGACGTTTGCAATTTCTCAGCTCGTGTCTACGAGACGGAGAGATAGTGACCATGACATTTGGTGGGTAGAGAAGCGCAAAGCCCCAGTGTTGCTGCGCCTGTGAAAGCTCTTCCAAGGAAGGGTGCTGGCTAGCAACAGCTTTCAGTGCTGGCACTTTTTATCTCTGAGCAATTGTTCGACCTTTGCAATTTCTCACTTGATCTCTCTTTAGAGTGCGCGAGAGGATGAGCAGAAGATTAGGTGGCTGGAGAAGCCCAGAGCCCTTGTGTTCTAAGGGCTACAAAAGCGCTTCCAAGGAAGGGTGCTGGCTAGCAAGAGCTTTCAGTGCTGGCACTTTTCATCTCTGAGCAATTGCTCGACGTTTGAAATTTCTCACCTGAGCTCTCTTTAGACTGCGCGAGAGGATGAGCAGAAGATTAGGTGGCTAGAGAAGCCCAGAGCCCCAGTGTTCTTAGGCCTACAAAAGCGCTTCCAAGGAAGGGTGCTGGCTAGCAAGAGCTTTCAGTGCTGGCACTTTTCATCTCTGAGCAATTGCTCGACCTTTGCAATTTCTCAGCTCGTGTCTACGAGTCAGAGAGATAGTGACCGTGACGTTTGGTGGCTAGAGAAGCACAAAGCCACAGTGTTGCTGCGCCTGTGAAAGCGCTTCCAAGGAAGGGTGCTGGCTAGCAACAGCTTTCAGTGCTGGCACTTTTCATCTCTGAGCAATTGCTCGACCTTTGCAATTTCTCACCTGAGCTCTCTTTAGAGTGCGCGAGAGGATGAGCAGAAGATTAAGTGGCTAGAGAAGCCCAGAGCCCCAGTGTTCTTAGGCCTACAAAAGCACTTCCAAGGAAGGGTGCTGGCTAGCAAGAGCTTTCAGTGCTGGCACTTTTCATCTCTGAGCAATTGCTCGACCTTTGCAATTTCTCAGCTCGTGTCTACGAGTCAGAGATATAGTGACCATGACGTTTTGGTGGGTAGAGAAGCGCAAAGCCCCAGTGTTGCTGCGCCTGTGAAAGCACTTCCAAGGAAGGGTGCTGGCTAGCAACAGCTTTCAGTGCTGGCACTTTTCATCTCTGAGCAATTGCTCGACGTTTGCAATTTCTCACCTGAGCTCTCTTTAGACTGCGCGAGAGGATGAGCAGAAGATTAGGTGGCTAGAGAAACACAGAGCCCCAGTGTTCTTAGGGCTACAAAAGCGCTTCCAAGGAAGGGTGCTGGCTAGCAACAGCTTTCAGTGCTGGCACTTTGCATCGCTGAGCAATTGCTCGACGTTTGCAATTTCTCAGCTCATGTCTACGAGACAGAGAGATAGTGACCGTGACGTTTGGTGGCTAGAGAAGCGCAAAGCCCCAGTGTTGCTGCGCCTGTGAAAGCACTTCCAAGGAAGGGTGCTGGCTAGCAACAGTTTTCAGTGCTGGCACTTTTCATCTCTGAGCAATTGCTCGACGTTTGCAATTTCTCACCTGAGCTTTCTTTAGAGTGCGCGAGAGGATGAGCAGAAGATTAAGTGGCTAGAGAAGCCCAGAGCCCCACTGTTCTTAGGCCTACAAAAGCACTTCCAAGGAAGGGTGCTGGCTAGCAAGAGCTTTCAGTGCTGGCACTTTTCATCTCTGAGCAATTGCTCGACCTTTGCAATTTCTCACCTGAGCTCTCGTTAGAGTGCGCGAGAGGATGAGCAGAAGATTAGGTGGCTAGAGAAGCCCAGAGCCCCAGTGTTCTAAGGGCTACAAGAGCATTTCCAAGGAAGGGTGCTGGCTAGCAACAGCTTTCAGTGCTGGCACTTTTCATCGCTGAGCAATTGCTCGACCTTTGCAATCTCTCAGCTCGTGTCTACGAGTCAGAGAGATAGTGACCGTGACGTTTGGTGGCTAGAGAAGCGCAAAGCCCCAGTGTTGCTGCGCCTGTGAAAGCGCTTCCAAGGAAGGGTGCTGGCTAGCAACAGCTTTCAGTGCTGGCACTTTTCATCTCTGAGCAATTGCTCGACCTTTGCAATTTCTCACCTGAGCTCTCTTTAGAGTGCGCGAGAGGATGAGCAGAAGATTAGGTGGCTAGAGATGCCCAGAGCCCCACTCTTCTTAGGCCTACAAGAGCGTTTCCAAGGAAGGGTGCTGGCTAGCAAGAGCTTTCAGTGCTGGCACTTTTCATCGCTGAGCAATTGCTCGACGTTTGCAATTTCTCAGCTCGTGTCTACGAGACGGAGAGATAGTGACCGTGACATTTGGTGGGTAGAGAAGCGCAAAGCCCCAGTGTTGCTGCGCCTGTGAAAGCTCTTCCAAGGAAGGGTGCTGGCTAGCAAGAGCTTTCAGTGCTGGCACTTTTCATCTCTGAGCAATTGCTCGACCTTTGCAATTTCTCACTTGATCTCTCTTTAGAGTGCGCGAGAGGATGAGCAGAAGGTTAGGTGGCTGGAGAAGCCCAGAGCCCTTGTGTTCTAAGGGCTACAAAAGCGCTTCCAAGGAAGGGTGCTGGCTAGCAACAGCTTTCAGTGCTGGCACTTTTCATCTCTGAGCAATTGCTCGACGTTTGCAATTTCTCACCTGAGCTCTCTTTAGAGTGCGCGAGAGGATGAGCAGAAGATTAGGTGGCTAGAGAAACACAGAGCCCCAGTGTTCTTAGGCCTACAAGAGCGTTTCCAAAGAAGGGTGCTGGCTAGCAAGAGCTTTCAGTGCTGGCGCTTTTCATCTCTGAGCAATTGCTCGACGTTTGCAATTTCTCAGCTCGTGTCTACGAGACAGAGAGAGATAGTGACCGTGACGTTTGGTGGGTAGAGAAGCGCAAAGCCCCAGTGTTGCTGCGCCTGTGAAAGCGCTTCCAAGGAAGGGTGCTGGCTAGCAAGAGCTTTCAGTGCTGGCACTTTTCATCTCTGAGCAATTGCTCGACCTTTGCAATTTCTCACCTGAGCTCTCTTTAGAGTGCGCGAGAGGATGAGCAGAAGATTAAGTGGCTAGAGAAACACAGAGCCCCAGTGTTCTTAGGCCTACAAAAGCACTTCCAAGGAAGGGTGCTGGCTAGCAAGAGCTTTCAGTGCTGGCACTTTTCATCTCTGAGCAATTGCTCGACCTTTGCAATTTCTCAGCTCGTGTCTACGAGTCAGAGATATAGTGACCGTGACGTTTTGGTGGGTAGAGAAGCGCAAAGCCCCAGTGTTGCTGCGCCTGTGAAAGCGCTTCCAAGGAAGGGTGCTGGCTAGCAAGAGCTTTCAGTGCTGGCACTTTTCATCTCTGAGCAATTGCTCGACGTTTGCAATTTCTCACCTGAGCTCTCTTTAGACTGCGCGAGAGGATGAGCAGAAGATTAAGTGGCTAGAGTAGCCCAGAGCCCCACTGTTCTTAGGCCTACAAAAGCACTTCCAAGGAAGGGTGCTGGCTAGCAACAGCTTTCAGTGCTGGCACTTTTCATCTCTGAGCAATTGCTCGACGTTTGCAATTTCTCACCTGAGCTCTCTTTAGAGTGCGCGAGAGGATGAGCAGAAGATTAGGTGGCTAGAGAAACACAGAGCCCCAGTGTTCTTAGGGCTACAAAAGCGCTTCCAAGGAAGGGTGCTGGCTAGCAACAGCTTTCAGTGCTGGCACTTTGCATCGCTGAGCAATTGCTCGACGTTTGCAATTTCTCAGCTCATGTCTACGAGACAGAGAGATAGTGACCGTGACATTTGGTGGCTAGAGAAGCGCAAAGCCCCAGTGTTGCTGCGCCTGTGAAAGCACTTCCAAGGAAGGGTGCTGGCTAGCAACAGTTTTCAGTGCTGGCACTTTTCATCTCTGAGCAATTGCTCGACGTTTGCAATTTCTCACCTGAGCTTTCTTTAGAGTGCGCGAGAGGATGAGCAGAAGATTAGGTGGCTAGAGAAGCCCAGAGCCCCACTGTTCTTAGGCCTACAAAAGCACTTCCAAGGAAGGGTGCTGGCTAGCAAGAGCTTTCAGTGCTGGCACTTTTCATCTCTGAGCAATTGCTCGACCTTTGCAATTTCTCACCTGAGCTCTCTTTAGAGTGCGCGAGAGGATGAGCAGAAGATTAGGTGGCTAGAGAAGCCCAGAGCCCCACTGTTCTTAGGCCTACAAGAGCGTTTCCAAGGTAGGGTGCTGGCTAGCAAGAGCTTTCAGTGCTGGCACTTTTCATCTCTGAGCAATTGCTCGACCTTTGCAATTTCTCAGCTCGTGTCTACGAGTCAGAGAGATAGTGACCGTGACGTTTGGTGGGTAGAGAAGCGCAAAGCCCCAGTGTTGCTGCGCCTGTGAAAGCGCTTCCAAGGAAGGGTGCTGGCTAGCAACAGCTTTCAGTGCTGGCACTTTTCATCTCTGAGCAATTGCTCGACGTTTGCAATTTCTCACCTGAGCTCTCTTTAGAGTGAGCGAGAGGATGAGCAGAAGATTAGGTGGCTAGAGAAGCCCAGAGCCCCACTCTTCTTAGGCCTACAAGAGCGTTTCCAAGGAAGGGTGCTGGCTAGCAACAGCTTTCAGTGCTGGCACTTTTCATCTCTGAGCAATTGCTCAACGTTTGCAATTTCTCACCTCAGCTCTCGTTAGAGTGCGCGAGAGGATGAGCAGAAGATTAGGTGGCTAGAGAAGCCCAGAGCCCCAGTGTTCTAAGGGCTACAAGAGCATTTCCAAGGAAGGGTGCTGGCTAGCAACAGCTTTCAGTGCTGGCACTTTTCATCGCTGAGCAATTGCTCGACGTTTGCAATTTCTCAGCTCGTGTCTACGAGACGGAGAGATAGTGACCGTGACATTTGGTGGGTAGAGAAGCGCAAAGCCCCAGTGTTGCTGCGCCTGTGAAAGCTCTTCAAAGGAAGGGTGCTGGCTAGCAACAGCTTTCAGTGCTGGCACTTTTCATCTCTGAGCAATTGTTCGACCTTTGCAATTTCTCACTTGATCTCTCTTTAGAGTGCGCGAGAGGATGAGCAGAAGATTAGGTGGCTGGAGAAGCCCAGAGCCCTTGTGTTCTAAGGGCTACAAAAGCGCTTCCAAGGAAAGGTGCTGGCTAGCAACAGTTTTCAGTGCTGGCACTTTTCATCTCTGAGCAATTGCTCGACCTTTGCAATTTCTCACCTGAGCTTTCTTTAGAGTGCGCGAGAGGATGAGCAGAAGATTAAGTGGCTAGAGAAGCCCAGAGCCCCACTCTTCTTAGGCCTACAAAAGAACTTCCAAGGAAGGGTGCTGGCTAGCAAGAGCTTTCAGTGCTGGCACTTTTCATCTCTGAGCAATTGCTCGACGTTTGCAATTTCTCACCTGAGCTCTCTTTAGAGTGCGGAAGAGGATGAGCAGAAGATTAGGTGGCTAGAGAAACACAGAGCCCCACTGTTCTTAGGCCTACAAAAGCGCTTCCAAGGAAGGGTGCTGGCTAGCAAGAGCTTTCAGTGCTGGCACTTTTCATCTCTGAGCAATTGCTCGACGTTTGAAATTTCTCACCTGAGCTCTCTTTAGAGTGCGCGAGAGGATGAGCAGAAGATGAGGTGGCTAGAGAAGCCCAGAGCCCCAGTGTTCTTAGGCCTACAAAAGCGCTTCCAAGGAAGGGTGCTGGCTAGCAACAGCTTTCAGTGCTGGCACTTTTCATCTCTGAGCAATTGCTCGACGTTTGCAATTTCTCACCTGAGCTTTCTTTAGAGTGCGCGAGAGGATGAGCAGAAGATTAAGTGGCTAGAGAAGCCCAGAGCCCCACTGTTCTTAGGCCTACAAAAGCACTTCCAAGGAAGGGTGCTGGCTAGCAAGAGCTTTCAGTGCTGGCACTTTTCATCTCTGAGCAATTCCTCGACGTTTGCAATTTCTCACCTGAGCTCTCTTTAGAGTGCGCGAGAGGATGAGCAGAAGATTAGGTGGCTAGAGAAGCCCAGAGCCCCAGTGTTCTTAGGCCTACAAAAGCGCATCCAAGGAAGGGTGCTGGCTAGCAACAGCTTTCAGTGCTGGCACTTTTCATCTCTGAGCAATTGCTCGACCTTTGCAATTTCTCAGCTCGTGTCTACGAGTCAGAGAGATAGTGACCGTGACGTTTGGTGGGTAGAGAAGCGCAAAGCCCCAGTGTTGCTGCGCCTGTGAAAGCGCTTCCAAGGAAGGGTGCTGGCTAGCAAGAGCTTTCAGTGCTGGCACTTTTCATCTCTGAGCAATTGCTCGACGTTTGCAATTTCTCACCTGAGCTCTCTTTAGAGTGAGCGCGAGGATGAGCAGAAGATTAAGTGGCTAGAGAAGCCCAGAGCCGCACTCTTTTTAGGCCTACAAGAGCGTTTCCAAGGAAGGGTGCTGGCTAGCAAGAGCTTTCAGTGCTGGCACTTTTCATCTCTGAGCAATTGCTCGACGTTTGCAATTTCTCACCTCAGCTCTCGTTAGAGTGCGCGAGAGGATGAGCAGAAGATTAGGTGGCTAGAGAAGCCCAGAGCCCCAGTGTTCTAAGGGCTACAAGAGCATTTCCAAGGAAGGGTGCCGGCTAGCAAGAGCTTTCAGTGCTGGCACTTTTCATCTCTGAGCAATTGCTCGACGTTTGCAATTTCTCAGCTCGTGTCTACGAGACGGAGAGATAGTGACCGTGACATTTGGTGGGTAGAGAAGCGCAAAGCCCCAGTGTTGCTGCGCCTGTGAAAGCTCTTCCAAGGAAGGGTGCTGGCTAGCAAGAGCTTTCAGTGCTGGCACTTTTCATCTCTGAGCAATTGTTCGACCTTTGCATTTTCTCACTTGATCTCTCTTTAGAGTGCGCGAGAGGATGAGCAGAAGAGTAGGTGGCTGGAGAAGCCCAGAGCCCTTGTGTTCTAAGGGCTACAAAAGCGCTTCCAAGGAAGGGTGCTGGCTAGCAACAGCTTTCAGTGCTGGCACTTTTCATCTCTGAGCAATTGCTCGACGTTTGCAATTTCTCACCTGAGCTCTCTTTAGACTGCGCGAGAGGATGAGCAGAAGATTAGGTGGCTAGAGAAACACAGAGACCCAGTGTTCTTAGGCCTACAAAAGCGCATCCAAGGAAGGGTGCTGGCTAGCAAGAGCTTTCAGTGCTGGCACTTTTCATCTCTGAGCAATTGCTCGACCTTTGCAATTTCTCAGCTCGTGTCTACGAGTCAGAGATATAGTGACCGTGACGTTTTGGTGGCTAGAGAAGCGCAAAGCCCCAGTGTTGCTGCGCCTGTGAAAGCGCTTCCAAGGAAGGGTGCTGGCTAGCAAGAGCTTTCAGTGCTGGCACTTTTCATCTCTGAGCAATTGCTCGACCTTTGCAATTTCTCACCTGAGCTCTCTTTAGAGTGAGCGAGAGGATGAGCAGAAGATTAGGTGGCTAGAGAAGCCCAGAGCCCCACTGTTCTTAGGCCTACAAGAGCGTTTCCAAGGAAGGGTGCTGGCTAGCAACAGCTTTCAGTGCTGGCACTTTTCATCGCTGAGCAATTGCTCGACCTTTGCAATTTCTCACCTCAGCTCTCTTTAGAGTGCGCGAGAGGATGAGCAGAAGATTAGGTGGCTAGAGAAACACAGAGCCCCAGTGTTCTTAGGCCTACAAAAGCACTTCCAAGGAAGGGTGCTGGCTAGCAAGAGCTTTCAGTGCTGGCACTTTTCATCTCTGAGCAATTGCTCGACCTTTGCAATTTCTCAGCTCATGTCTACGAGACAGAGAGATAGTGACCGTGACGTTTGGTGGCTAGAGAAGCGCAAAGCCCCAGTGTTGCTGCGCCTGTGAAAGCGCTTCCAAGGAAGGGTGCTGGCTAGCAAGAGCTTTCAGTGCTGGCACTTTTCATCTCTGAGCAATTGCTCGACGTTTGCAATTTCTCACCTGAGCTCTCTTTAGACTGCGTGAGAGGATGAGCAGAAGATTAGGTGGCTAGAGAAACACAGAGCCCCACTGTTCTTAGGCCTACAAAAGTGCATCCAAGGAAGGGTGCTGGCTAGCAACAGCTTTCAGTGCTGGCACTTTTCATCTCTGAGCAATTGCTCGACGTTTGCAATTTCTCAGCTCGTGTCTACGAGACTGAGAGAGATAGTGACCGTGACGTTTGGTGGGTAGAGAAGCGCAAAGCCCCAGTGTTGCTGCGCCTGTGAAAGTGCTTCCAAGGAAGGGTGCTGGCTAGCAAGAGCTTTCAGTGCTGGCACTTTTCATCTTTGAGCAATTGCTCGACCTTTGCAATTTCTCACCTGAGCTTTCTTTAGAGAGCGCGAGAGGATGAGCAGAAGATTAAGTGGCTAGAGAAGCCCAGAGCCCCACTGTTCTTAGGCCTACAAGAGCGTTTCCAAGGAAGGGTGCTGGCTAGCAACAGCTTTCAGTGCTGGCACTTTTCATCGCTGAGCAATTGCTCGACCTTTGCAATTTCTCACCTGAGCTCTCTTTAGAGTGCGTGAGAGGATGAGCAGAAGATTAGGTGGCTAGAGAAACACAGAGCCCCAGTGTTCTTAGGCCTACAAAAGTGCATCCAAGGAAGGGTGCTGGCTAGCAACAGCTTTCAGTGCTGGCACTTTTCATCTCTGAGCAATTGCTCGACGTTTGCAATTTCTCAGCTCGTGTCTACGAGACTGAGAGAGATAGTGACCGTGACGTTTGGTGGCTAGAGAAGCGCAAAGCCCCAGTGTTGCTGCGCCTGTGAAAGCGCTTCCAAGGAAGGGTGCTGGCTAGCAACAGCTTTCAGTGCTGGCACTTTTCATCTCTGAGCAATTGTTCGACCTTTGCAATTTCTCACCTGAGCTCTCTTTAGAGTGCGCGAGAGGATGAGCAGAAGATTAGGTGGCTGGAGAAGCCCAGAGCCCTTGTGTTCTAAGGGCTACAAAAGCGCTTCCAAGGAAGGCTGCTGGCTAGCAACAGTTTTCAGTGCTGGCACTTTTCATCTCTGAGCAATTGCTCGACCTTTGCAATTTCTCAGCTCGTGTCTACGAGACGGAGAGATAGTGACCATAACGTTTGGTGGGTAGAGAAGCGCAAAGCCCCAGTGTTGCTGCGCCTGTGAAAGCGCTTCCAAGGAAGGGTGCTGGCTAGCAACAGTTTTCAGTGCTGGCACTTTTCATCTCTGAGCAATTGCTCGACGTTTGCAATTTCTCACCTGAGCTCTCTTTAGACTGCGTGAGAGGATGAGCAGAAGATTAGGTGGCTAGAGAAGCCCAGAGCCCCAGTGTTCTTAGGCCTACAAAAGCGCATCCAAGGAAGGGTGCTGGCTTGCAAGAGCTTTCAGTGCTGGCACGTTTCATCTCTGATCAATTGCTCGACGTTTGCAATTTCTCAGCTTGTGTCTACGAGACGGAGAGATAGTGACCGTGACGTTTGGTGGCTAGAGAAGCGCAAAGCCCCAGTGTTACTGCGCCTGTGAAAGCGCTTCCAAGGAAGGGTGCTGGCTAGCAACAGCTTTCAGTGCTGGCACTTTTCATCTCTGAGCAATTGCTCGACCTTTGCAATTTCTCACCTGAGCTTTCTTTAGAGTGCGCGAGAGGATGAGCAGAAGATTAGGTGGCTAGAGAAGCCCAGAGCCCCAGTGTTCTTAGGCCTACAAGAGCGTTTCCAAGGAAGGGTGCTGGCTAGCAACAGCTTTCAGTGCTGGCACTTTTCATCTCTGAGCAATTGCTCAACGTTTGCAATTTCTCACCTCAGCTCTCGTTAGAGTGCGCGAGAGGATGAGCAGAAGATTAGGTGGCTAGAGAAACACAGAGCCCCTGTGTTCTAAGGGCTACAAGAGCGTTTCCAAGGAAGGGTGCCGGCTAGCAACAGCTTTCAGTGCTGGCACTTTTCATCGCTGAGCAATTGCTCGACGTTTGCAATTTCTCAGCTCGTGTCTATGAGACGGAGAGATAGTGACCGTGACGTTTGGTGGCTAGAGAAGCGCAAAGCCCCAGTGTTGCTGCGCCTGTGAAAGCGCTTCCAAGGAAGGCTGCTGGCTAGCAAGAGCTTTCAGTGCTGGCACTTTTCATCTCTGAGCAATTGCTCGACGTTTGAAATTTCTCACATGAGATTTCTTTAGAGTGCGCGAGAGGAGAGCAGAAGATTAAGTGGCTAGAGAAGCCCAGAGCCCCACTGTTCTTAGGCCTACAAAAGCACTTCCAAGGAAGGGTGCTGGCTAGCAAAAGCTTTCAGTGCTGGCACTTTTCATCTCTGAGCAATTGCTCGACGTTTGCAATTTCTCACCTGAGCTCTCTTTAGAGTGCGCGAGAGGATGAGCAGAAGATTAGGTGGCTAGAGAAGCCCAGAGCCCCACTATTCTTAGGCCTACAAGAGCGTTTCCAAGGAAGGGTGCTGGCTAGCAACAGCTTTCAGTGCTGGCACTTTTCATCTCTGAGCAATTGCTCAACGTTTGCAATTTCTCACCTGAGCTCTCTTTAGAGTGCGCGAGAGGATGAGCAGAAGATTAGGTGGCTAGAGAAACACAGAGCCCCAGTGTTCAAACGGCTACAAAAGCGCTTCCAAGGAAGGGTGCTGGCTAGCAACAGCTTTCAGTGCTGGCACTTTTCATCGCTGAGCAATTGCTCGACGTTTGCAATTTCTCAGCTCGTGTCTACGAGTCAGAGAGATAGTGACCGTGACGTTTGGTGGGTAGAGAAGCGCAAAGCCCCAGTGTTGCTGCGCCTGTGAAAGCGCTTCCAAGGAAAGGTGCTGGCTTGCAAGAGCTTTCAGTGCTGGCACTTTTCATCTCTGATCAATTGCTCGACCTTTGCAATTTCTCAGCTCGTGTCTACGAGACAGAGAGAGATAGTGACCGTGACGTTTGGTGGCTAGAGAAGCGCAAAGCCCCAGTGTTGCTGCGCCTCTGAAAGCGCTTCCAAGGAAGGGTGCTGGCTAGCAAGAGCTTTCAGTGCTGGCACTTTTCATCTCTGAGCAATTGCTCGACGTTTGCAATTTCTCACATGAGCTCTCTTTAGAGTGCGCGAGAGGATGAGCAGAAGATTAAGTGGCTAGAGAAGCCCAGAGCCCCACTTTTCTTAGGCCTACAAAAGCACTTCCAAGGAAGGCTGCTGGCTAGCAAGAGCTTTCAGTGCTGGCACTTTTCATCTCTGAGCAATTGCTCGACGTTTGCAATTTCTCACCTGAGCTCTCTTTAGACTGCGCGAGAGGATGAGCAGAAGATTAGGTGGCTAGAGAAGCCCAGAGCCCCAGTGTTCTTAGGCCTACAAGAGCGTTTCCAAGGAAGGGTGCTGGCTAGCAACAGCTTTCAGTGCTGGCACTTTTCATCTCTGAGCAATTGCTCAACGTTTGCAATTTCTCACCTGAGCTCTCTTTAGAGTGTGCGAGAGGATGAGCAAAAGATTAGGTGGCTAGAGAAGCCCAGAGCCCCTGTGTTCTAAGGGCTACAAAAGCGTTTCCAAGGAAGGGTGCCGGCTAGCAAGAGCTTTCAGTGCTGGCACTTTTCATCTCTGAGCAATTGCTCGACGTTTGCAATTTCTCAGCTCGTGTCTACGAGACGGAGAGATAGTGACCGTGACATTTGGTGGGTAGAGAAGCGCAAAGCCCCAGTGTTGCTGCGCCTGTGAAAGCGCTTCCAAGGAAGGGTGCTGGCTAGCAAGAGCTTTCAGTGCTGGCACTTTTCATCTCTGAGCAATTGTTTGACCTTTGCAATTTCTCACTTGATCTCTCTTTAGAGTGCGCGAGAGGATGAGCAGAAGATTAGGTGGCTGGAGAAGCACAGAGCCCTTGTGTTCTAAGGGCTACAAAAGCACTTCCAAGGAAGGCTGCTGGCTAGCAAGAGCTTTCAGTGCTGGCACTTTTCATCTCTGAGCAATTGCTCGACGTTTGCAATTTCTCAGCTCGTGTCTACGAGACGGAGAGATAGTGACCATAACGTTTGGTGGGTAGAGAAGCGCAAAGCCCCAGTGTTGCTGCGCCTGTGAAAGCGCTTCCAAGGAAGGGTGCTGGCTAGCAAGAGCTTTCAGTGCTGGCACTTTTCATCTCTGAGCAATTGTTCGACCTTTGCAATTTCTCACCTGAGCTCTCTTTAGAGTGCGCGAGAGGATGAGCAGAAGATTAGGTGGCTGGAGAAGCCCAGAGCCCTTGTGTTCTAAGGGCTACAAAAGCACTTCCAAGGAAGGCTGCTGGCTAGCAACAGTTTTCAGTGCTGGCACTTTTCATCTCTGAGCAATTGCTCGACCTTTGCAATTTCTCAGCTCGTGTCTACGAGACGGAGAGATAGTGACCATAACGTTTGGTGGGTAGAGAAGCGCAAAGCCCCAGTGTTGCTGCGCCTGTGAAAGCGCTTCCAAGGAAGGGTGCTGGCTAGCAAGAGCTTTCAGTGCTGGCACTTTTCATCTCTGAGCAATTGCTCGACGTTTGCAATTTCTCACCTGAGCTCTCTTTAGACTGCGTGAGAGGATGAGCAGAAGATTAGGTGGCTAGAGAAGCCCAGAGCCCCAGTGTTCTAAGGGCTACAAAAGCGTTTCCAAGGAAGGGTGCCGGCTAGCAAGAGTTTTCAGTGCTGGCACTTTTCATCGCTGAGCAATTGCTCGACGTTTGCAATTTCTCAGCTCGTGTCTACGAGACGGAGAGATAGTGACCGTGACATTTGGTGGGTAGAGAAGCGCAAAGCCCCAGTGTTGCTGCGCCTGTGAAAGCTCTTCCAAGGAAGGGTGCTGGCTAGCAACAGCTTTCAGTGCTGGCACTTTTCATCTCTGAGCAATTGTTCGACCTTTGCAATTTCTCACTTAATCTCTCTTTAGAGTGAGCGAGAGGATGAGCAAAAGATTAGGTGGCTGGAGAAGCCCAGAGCCCTTGTGTTCTAAGGGCTACAAAAGCGCTTCCAAGGAAGGGTGCTGGCTAGCAAGAGCTTTCAGTGCTGGCACTTTTCATCTCTGAGCAATTGCTCGACGTTTGCAATTTCTCACCTCAGCTCTCTTTAGACTGCGCGAGAGGATGAGCAGAAGATTAGGTGGCTAGAGAAACACAGAGCGCCAGTGTTCTTAGGCCTACAAGAGCGTTTCCAAAGAAGGGTGACGGCTAGCAAGAGCTTTCAGTGCTGGCACTTTTCATCGCTGAGCAATTGCTCGACGTTTGCAATTTCTCAGCTCGTGTCTACGAGACGGAGAGATAGTGACCGTGACATTTGGTGGGTAGAGAAGCGCAAAGCCCCAGTGTTGCTGCGCCTGTAAAAGCGCTTCCAAGGAAGGGTGCTGGCTAGCAAGAGCTTTCAGTGCTGGCACTTTTCATCTCTGAGCAATTGTTCGACCTTTGCAATTTCTCACCTGAGCTTTCTTTAGAGTGCGCGAGAGGATGAGCAGAAGATTAGGTGGCTGGAGAAGCCCAGAGCCCTTGTGTTCTAAGGGCTACAAAAGCGCTTCCAAGGAAGGCTGCTGGCTAGCAACAGTTTTCAGTGCTGGCACTTTTCATCTCTGAGCAATTGCTCGACCTTTGCAATTTCTCGGCTCGTGTCTACGAGACGGAGAGATAGTGACCATAACGTCTGGTGGGTAGAGAATCGCAAAGCCCCAGTGTTGCTGCGCCTGTGAAAGCGCTTCCAAGGAAGGGTGCTGGCTAGCAACAGTTTTCAGTGCTGGCACTTTTCATCTCTGAGCAATTGCTCAACGTTTGCAATTTCTCACCTCAGCTCTCGTTAGAGTGCGCGAGAGGATGAGCAGAAGATTAGGTGGCTAGAGAAGCCCAGAGCCCCACTGCTCTTAGGCCTACAAGAGCGTTTCCAAGGAAGGGTGCCGGCTAGCAAGAGCTTTCAGTGCTGGCACTTTTCATCGCTGAGCAATTGCTCGACCTTTGCAATTTCTCAGCTCGTGTCTACGAGACGGAGAGATAGTGACCGTGACGTTTGGTGGCTAGAGAAGCGCAAAGCCCCAGTGTTGCTGCGCCTGTGAAAGCGCTTCCAAGGAAGGGTGCTGGCTAGCAAGAGCTTTCAGTGCTGGCACTTTTCATCTCTGAGCAATTGCTCGACGTTTGAAATTTCTCACATGAGATTTCTTTAGAGTGCGCGAGAGGATGAGCAGAAGATTAAGTGGCTAGAGAAGCCCAGAGCCCCACTTTTCTTAGGCCTACAAAAGCACTTCCAAGGAAGGGTGCTGGCTAGCAACAGCTTTCAGTGCTGGCACTTTTCATCTCTGAGCAATTGCTCGACGTTTGCAATTTCTCACCTGAGCTCTCTTTAGACTGCGCGAGAGGATGAGCAGAAGATTAGGTGGCTAGAGAAGCCCAGAGCCCCAGTGTTCTTAGGCCTACAAGAGCGTTTCCAAGGAAGGGTGCTGGCTAGCAACAGCTTTCAGTGCTGGCACTTTTCATCTCTGAGCAATTGCTCGACGTTTGCAATTTCTCAGCTCGTGTCTACGAGTCGGAGAGATAGTGACCGTGACGTTTGGTGGGTAGAGAAGCGCAAAGCCCCAGTGTTGCTGCGCCTGTGAAAGCGCTTCCAAGGAAGGGTGCTGGCTAGCAAGAGCTTTCAGTGCTGGCACTTTTCATCTCTGAGCAATTGCTCGACGTTTGCAATTTCTCACCTGAGCTCTCTTTAGAGTGCGCGAGAGGATGAGCAGAAGATTAAGTGGCTAGAGAAGCCCAGAGCCCCACTGTTCTGAGGCCTACAAAAGCGCTTCCAAGGAAGGGTGCTGGCTAGCAACAGCTTTCAGTGCTGGCACTTTTCATCTCTGAGCAATTGCTCGACCTTTGCAATTTCTCACCTGAGCTCTCTTTAGAGTGCGCGAGAGGATGAGCAGAAGATTAGGTGGCTAGAGAAGCCCAGAGCCCCAGTGTTCTTAGGCCTACAAGAGCGTTTCCAAGGAAGGGTGCTGGCTAGCAACAGCTTTCAGTGCTGGCACTTTTCATCTCTGAGCAATTGCTCAACGTTTGCAATTTCTCACCTGAGCTCTCTTTAGAGTGCGCGAGAGGATGAGCAGAAGATTAGGTGGCTAGAGAAACACAGAGCCCCAGTGTTCAAACGGCTACAAAAGCGCTTCCAAGGAAGGGTGCTGGCTAGCAACAGCTTTCAGTGCTGGCACTTTTCATCGCTGAGCAATTGCTCGACGTTTGCAATTTCTCAGCTCGTGTCTACGAGTCAGAGAGATAGTGACCGTGACGTTTGGTGGGTAGAGAAGCGCAAAGCCCCAGTGTTGCTGCGCCTGTGAAAGCGCTTCCAAGGAAAGGTGCTGGCTTGCAAGAGCTTTCAGTGCTGGCACTTTTCATCTCTGAGCAATTGTTTGACCTTTGCAATTTCTCACTTGATCTCTCTTTAGAGTGCGCGAGAGGATGAGCAGAAGATGAGGTGGCTGGAGAAGCACAGAGCCCTTGTGTTCTAAGGGCTACAAAAGCGCTTCCAAGGAAGGCTGCTGGCTAGCAAGAGCTTTCAGTGCTGGCACTTTTCATCTCTGAGCAATTGCTCGACCTTTGCAATTTCTCGGCTCGTGTCTACGAGACGGAGAGATAGTGACCATAACGTTTGGTGGGTAGAGAAGCGCAAAGCCCCAGTGTTGCTGCGCCTGTGAAAGCGCTTCCAAGGAAGGGTGCTGGCTAGCAAGAGCTTTCAGTGCTGGCACTTTTCATCTCTGAGCAATTGTTCGACCTTTGCAATTTCTCACCTGAGCTCTCTTTAGAGTGCGCGAGAGGATGAGCAGAAGATTAGGTGGCTGGAGAAGCCCAGAGCCCTTGTGTTCTAAGGGCTACAAAAGCACTTCCAAGGAAGGCTGCTGGCTAGCAACAGTTTTCAGTGCTGGCACTTTTCATCTCTGAGCAATTGCTCGACCTTTGCAATTTCTCAGCTCGTGTCTACGAGACGGAGAGATAGTGACCATAACGTTTGGTGGGTAGAGAAGCGCAAAGCCCCAGTGTTGCTGCGCCTGTGAAAGCGCTTCCAAGGAAGGGTGCTGGCTAGCAAGAGCTTTCAGTGCTGGCACTTTTCATCTCTGAGCAATTGCTCGACGTTTGCAATTTCTCACCTGAGCTCTCTTTAGACTGCGTGAGAGGATGAGCAGAAGATTAGGTGGCTAGAGAAGCCCAGAGCCCCACTCTTCTTAGGCCTACAAGAGCGTTTCCAAGGAAGGGTGCCGGCTAGCAAGAGTTTTCAGTGCTGGCACTTTTCATCGCTGAGCAATTGCTCGACGTTTGCAATTTCTCAGCTCGTGTCTACGAGACGGAGAGATAGTGACCGTGACATTTGGTGGGTAGAGAAGCGCAAAGCCCCAGTGTTGCTGCGCCTGTGAAAGCTCTTCCAAGGAAGGGTGCTGGCTAGCAACAGCTTTCAGTGCTGGCACTTTTCATCTCTGAGCAATTGTTCGACCTTTGCAATTTCTCACTTAATCTCTCTTTAGAGTGCGCGAGAGGATGAGCAAAAGATTAGGTGGCTGGAGAAGCACAGAGCCCTTGTGTTCTAAGGGCTACAAAAGCGCTTCCAAGGAAGGGTGCTGGCTAGCAAGAGCTTTCAGTGCTGGCACTTTTCATCTCTGAGCAATTGCTCGACGTTTGCAATTTCTCACCTGAGCTCTCTTTAGACTGCGCGAGAGGATGAGCAGAAGATTAGGTGGCTAGAGAAACACAGAGCCCCAGTGTTCTTAGGCCTACAAGAGCGTTTCCAAAGAAGGGTGACGGCTAGCAAGAGCTTTCAGTGCTGGCACTTTTCATCGCTGAGCAATTGCTCGACGTTTGCAATTTCTCATCTCATGTCTACGAGACGGAGAGATAGTGACCGTGACATTTGGTGGGTAGAGAAGCGCAAAGCCCCAGTGTTGCTGCGCCTGTAAAAGCGCTTCCAAGGAAGGGTGCTGGCTAGCAAGAGCTTTCAGTGCTGGCACTTTTCATCTCTGAGCAATTGTTCGACCTTTGCAATTTCTCACCTGAGCTTTCTTTAGAGTGCGCGAGAGGATGAGCAGAAGATTAGGTGGCTGGAGAAGCCCAGAGCCCTTGTGTTCTAAGGGCTACAAAAGCGCTTCCAAGGAAGGGTGCTGGCTAGCAACAGTTTTCAGTGCTGGCACTTTTCATCTCTGAGCAATTGCTCGACCTTTGCAATTTCTCAGCTCGTGTCTACGAGATGGAGAGATAGTGACCATAACGTCTGGTGGGTAGAGAATCGCAAAGCCCCAGTGTTGCTGCGCCTGTGAAAGCGCTTCCAAGGAAGGGTGCTGGCTAGCAACAGTTTTCAGTGATGGCACTTTTCATCTCTGAGCAATTGCTCAACGTTTGCAATTTCTCACCTCAGCTCTCGTTAGAGTGCGCGAGAGGATGAGCAGAAGATTAGGTGGCTAGAGAAGCCCAGAGCCCCACTGCTCTTAGGCCTACAAGAGCGTTTCCAAGGAAGGCTGCTGGCTAGCAAGAGCTTTCAGTGCTGGCACTTTTCATCGCTGAGCAATTGCTCGACGTTTGCAGTTTCTCAGCTCGTGTCTACGAGACGGAGAGATAGTGACCGTGACGTTTGGTGGCTAGAGAAGCGCAAAGCCCCAGTGTTGCTGCGCCTGTGAAAGCGCTTCCAAGGAAGGGTGCTGGCTAGCAAGAGCTTTCAGTGCTGGCACTTTTCATCTCTGAGCAATTGCTCGACGTTTGAAATTTCTCACATGAGATTTCTTTAGAGTGCGCGAGAGGATGAGCAGAAGATTAAGTGGCTAGAGAAGCCCAGAGCCCCAGTGTTCTTAGGCCTACAAGAGCGTTTCCAAGGAAGGGTGCTGGCTAGCAAGAGCTTTCAGTGCTGACACTTTTCATCTCTGAGCAATTGCTCGACGTTTGAAATTTCTCACCTGAGCTCTCTTTAGAGTGCGTGAGAGGATGAGCAGAAGATTAGGTGGCTAGAGAAGCCCAGAGCCCCTGTGTTCTAAGGGCTACAAAAGCGTTTCCAAGGAAGGGTGCCGGCTAGCAAGAGCTTTCAGTCCTGGCACTTTTCATCTCTGAGCAATTGCTCGACGTTTGCAATTTCTCAGCTCGTGTCTACGAGACGGAGAGATAGTGACCGTGACATTTGGTGGGTAGAGAAGCGCAAAGCCCCAGTGTTGCTGCGCCTGTAAAAGCGCTTCCAAGGAAGGGTGCTGGCTAGCAAGAGCTTTCAGTGCTGGCACTTTTCATCTCTGAGCAATTGTTTGACCTTTGCAATTTCTCACTTGATCTCTCTTTAGAGTGCGCGAGAGGATGAGCAGAAGATTAGGTGGCTGGAGAAGCCCAGAGCCCTTGTGTTCTAAGGGCTACAAAAGCGCTTCCAAGGAAGGCTGCTGGCTAGCAACAGCTTTCAGTGCTGGCACTTTTCATCTCTGAGCAATTGCTGGACGTTTGCAATTTCTCAGCTCGTGTCTACGAGACGGAGAGATAGTGAACATAACGTTTGGTGGGTAGAGAAGCGCAAAGCCCCAGTGTTGCTGCGCCTGTGAAAGCGCTTCCAAGGAAGGGTGCTGGCTAGCAAGAGCTTTCAGTGCTGGCACTTTTCATCTCTGAGCAATTGCTCGACCTTTGCAATTTCTCACCTGAGCTCTCTTTAGACTGCGCGAGAGGATGAGCAGAAGATTAGGTGGCTAGAGAAGCCCAGAGCCCCACTCTTCTTAGGCCTACAAGAGCGTTTCCAAGGAAATGTGCTGGCTAGCAAGAGCTTTCAGTGCTGGCACTTTTCATCTCTGAGCAATTGCTCGACCTTTGCAATTTCTCACCTCAGCTCTCGTTAGAGTGCGCGAGAGGATGAGCAGAAGATTAGGTGGCTAGAGAAACACAGAGCCCCTGTGTTCTAAGGCCTACAAGAGCGTTTCCAAGGAAGGGTGCCGGCTAGCAAGAGCTTTCAGTGCTGGCACTTTTCATCGCTGAGCAATTGCTCGACGTTTGCAATTTCTCAGCTCGTGTCTACGAGACGGAGAGATAGTGACCGTGACATTTGGTGGGTAGAGAAGCGCAAAGCCCCAGTGTTGCTGCGCCTGTAAAAGCGCTTCCAAGGAAGGGTGCTGGCTAGCAAGAGCTTTCAGTGCTGGCACTTTTCATCTCTGAGCAATTGTTCGACCTTTGCAATTTCTCACTTGATCTCTCTTTAGAGTGCGCGAGAGGATGAGCAGAAGAGTAGGTGGCTGGAGAAGCCCAGAGCCCTTGTGTTCTAAGGGCTACAAAAGCGCTTCCAAGGAAGGCTGCTGGCTAGCAACAGCTTTCAGTGCTGGCACTTTTCATCTCTGAGCAATTGCTCGATGTTTGCAATTTCTCACCTGAGCTCTCTTTAGACTGCGTGAGAGGATGAGCAGAAGATTAGGTGGCTAGAGAAGCCCAGAGCCCCAGTGTTCTTAGGCCTACAAAAGCGCATCCAAGGAAGGGTGCTGGCTTGCAAGAGCTTTCAGTGCTGGCACTTTTCATCTCTGATCAATTGCTCGACGTTTGCAATTTCTCAGCTCGTGTCTACGAGACGGAGAGATAGTGACCATAACGTTTGGTGGGTAGAGAAGCGCAAAGCCCCAGTGTTGCTGCGCCTGTGAAAGCGCTTCCAAGGAAGGGTGCTGGCTAGCAAGAGCTTTCAGTGCTGGCACTTTTCATCTCTGAGCAATTGTTCGACCTTTGCAATTTCTCACCTGAGCTCTCTTTAGAGTGCGCGAGAGGATGAGCAGAAGATTAGGTGGCTGGAGAAGCCCAGAGCCCTTGTGTTCTAAGGGCTACAAAAGCACTTCCAAGGAAGGCTGCTGGCTAGCAACAGTTTTCAGTGCTGGCACTTTTCATCTCTGAGCAATTGCTCGACCTTTGCAATTTCTCAGCTCGTGTCTACGAGACGGAGAGATAGTGACCATAACGTTTGGTGGGTAGAGAAGCGCAAAGCCCCAGTGTTGCTGCGCCTGTGAAAGCGCTTCCAAGGAAGGGTGCTGGCTAGCAAGAGCTTTCAGTGCTGGCACTTTTCATCTCTGAGCAATTGCTCGACGTTTGCAATTTCTCACCTGAGCTCTCTTTAGACTGCGTGAGAGGATGAGCAGAAGATTAGGTGGCTAGAGAAGCCCAGAGCCCCAGTGTTCTAAGGGCTACAAAAGCGTTTCCAAGGAAGGGTGCCGGCTAGCAAGAGTTTTCAGTGCTGGCACTTTTCATCGCTGAGCAATTGCTCGACGTTTGCAATTTCTCAGCTCGTGTCTACGAGACGGAGAGATAGTGACCGTGACATTTGGTGGGTAGAGAAGCGCAAAGCCCCAGTGTTGCTGCGCCTGTGAAAGCTCTTCCAAGGAAGGGTGCTGGCTAGCAACAGCTTTCAGTGCTGGCACTTTTCATCTCTGAGCAATTGTTCGACCTTTGCAATTTCTCACTTAATCTCTCTTTAGAGTGAGCGAGAGGATGAGCAAAAGATTAGGTGGCTGGAGAAGCCCAGAGCCCTTGTGTTCTAAGGGCTACAAAAGCGCTTCCAAGGAAGGGTGCTGGCTAGCAAGAGCTTTCAGTGCTGGCACTTTTCATCTCTGAGCAATTGCTCGACGTTTGCAATTTCTCACCTCAGCTCTCTTTAGACTGCGCGAGAGGATGAGCAGAAGATTAGGTGGCTAGAGAAACACAGAGCGCCAGTGTTCTTAGGCCTACAAGAGCGTTTCCAAAGAAGGGTGACGGCTAGCAAGAGCTTTCAGTGCTGGCACTTTTCATCGCTGAGCAATTGCTCGACGTTTGCAATTTCTCAGCTCGTGTCTACGAGACGGAGAGATAGTGACCGTGACATTTGGTGGGTAGAGAAGCGCAAAGCCCCAGTGTTGCTGCGCCTGTAAAAGCGCTTCCAAGGAAGGGTGCTGGCTAGCAAGAGCTTTCAGTGCTGGCACTTTTCATCTCTGAGCAATTGTTCGACCTTTGCAATTTCTCACCTGAGCTTTCTTTAGAGTGCGCGAGAGGATGAGCAGAAGATTAGGTGGCTGGAGAAGCCCAGAGCCCTTGTGTTCTAAGGGCTACAAAAGCGCTTCCAAGGAAGGCTGCTGGCTAGCAACAGTTTTCAGTGCTGGCACTTTTCATCTCTGAGCAATTGCTCGACCTTTGCAATTTCTCGGCTCGTGTCTACGAGACGGAGAGATAGTGACCATAACGTCTGGTGGGTAGAGAATCGCAAAGCCCCAGTGTTGCTGCGCCTGTGAAAGCGCTTCCAAGGAAGGGTGCTGGCTAGCAACAGTTTTCAGTGCTGGCACTTTTCATCTCTGAGCAATTGCTCAACGTTTGCAATTTCTCACCTCAGCTCTCGTTAGAGTGCGCGAGAGGATGAGCAGAAGATTAGGTGGCTAGAGAAGCCCAGAGCCCCACTGCTCTTAGGCCTACAAGAGCGTTTCCAAGGAAGGGTGCCGGCTAGCAACAGCTTTCAGTGCTGGCACTTTTCATCGCTGAGCAATTGCTCGACCTTTGCAATTTCTCAGCTCGTGTCTACGAGACGGAGAGATAGTGACCGTGACGTTTGGTGGCTAGAGAAGCGCAAAGCCCCAGTGTTGCTGCGCCTGTGAAAGCGCTTCCAAGGAAGGGTGCTGGCTAGCAAGAGCTTTCAGTGCTGGCACTTTTCATCTCTGAGCAATTGCTCGACGTTTGAAATTTCTCACATGAGATTTCTTTAGAGTGCGCGAGAGGATGAGCAGAAGATTAAGTGGCTAGAGAAGCCCAGAGCCCCACTTTTCTTAGGCCTACAAAAGCACTTCCAAGGAAGGGTGCTGGCTAGCAACAGCTTTCAGTGCTGGCACTTTTCATCTCTGAGCAATTGCTCGACGTTTGCAATTTCTCACCTGAGCTCTCTTTAGACTGCGCGAGAGGATGAGCAGAAGATTAGGTGGCTAGAGAAGCCCAGAGCCCCAGTGTTCTTAGGCCTACAAGAGCGTTTCCAAGGAAGGGTGCTGGCTAGCAACAGCTTTCAGTGCTGGCACTTTTCATCTCTGAGCAATTGCTCGACGTTTGCAATTTCTCAGCTCGTGTCTACGAGTCGGAGAGATAGTGACCGTGACGTTTGGTGGGTAGAGAAGCGCAAAGCCCCAGTGTTGCTGCGCCTGTGAAAGCGCTTCCAAGGAAGGGTGCTGGCTAGCAAGAGCTTTCAGTGCTGGCACTTTTCATCTCTGAGCAATTGCTCGACGTTTGCAATTTCTCACCTGAGCTCTCTTTAGAGTGCGCGAGAGGATGAGCAGAAGATTAAGTGGCTAGAGAAGCCCAGAGCCCCACTGTTCTGAGGCCTACAAAAGCGCTTCCAAGGAAGGGTGCTGGCTAGCAACAGCTTTCAGTGCTGGCACTTTTCATCTCTGAGCAATTGCTCGACCTTTGCAATTTCTCACCTGAGCTCTCTTTAGAGTGCGCGAGAGGATGAGCAGAAGATTAGGTGGCTAGAGAAGCCCAGAGCCCCAGTGTTCTTAGGCCTACAAGAGCGTTTCCAAGGAAGGGTGCTGGCTAGCAACAGCTTTCAGTGCTGGCACTTTTCATCTCTGAGCAATTGCTCAACGTTTGCAATTTCTCACCTGAGCTCTCTTTAGAGTGCGCGAGAGGATGAGCAGAAGATTAGGTGGCTAGAGAAACACAGAGCCCCAGTGTTCAAACGGCTACAAAAGCGCTTCCAAGGAAGGGTGCTGGCTAGCAACAGCTTTCAGTGCTGGCACTTTTCATCTCTGAGCAATTGCTCGACGTTTGCAATTTCTCAGCTCGTGTCTACGAGTCAGAGAGATAGTGACCGTGACGTTTGGTGGGTAGAGAAGCGCAAAGCCCCAGTGTTGCTGCGCCTGTGAAAGCGCTTCCAAGGAAAGGTGCTGGCTTGCAAGAGCTTTCAGTGCTGGCACTTTTCATCTCTGAGCAATTGTTTGACCTTTGCAATTTCTCACTTGATCTCTCTTTAGAGTGCGCGAGAGGATGAGCAGAAGATGAGGTGGCTGGAGAAGCACAGAGCCCTTGTGTTCTAAGGGCTACAAAAGCGCTTCCAAGGAAGGCTGCTGGCTAGCAAGAGCTTTCAGTGCTGGCACTTTTCATCTCTGAGCAATTGCTCGACGTTTGCAATTTCTCAGCTCGTGTCTACGAGACGGAGAGATAGTGACCATAACGTTTGGTGGGTAGAGAAGCGCAAAGCCCCAGTGTTGCTGCGCCTGTGAAAGCGCTTCCAAGGAAGGGTGCTGGCTAGCAAGAGCTTTCAGTGCTGGCACTTTTCATCTCTGAGCAATTGTTCGACCTTTGCAATTTCTCACCTGAGCTCTCTTTAGAGTGCGCGAGAGGATGAGCAGAAGATTAGGTGGCTGGAGAAGCCCAGAGCCCTTGTGTTCTAAGGGCTACAAAAGCACTTCCAAGGAAGGCTGCTGGCTAGCAACAGTTTTCAGTGCTGGCACTTTTCATCTCTGAGCAATTGCTCGACCTTTGCAATTTCTCAGCTCGTGTCTACGAGACGGAGAGATAGTGACCATAACGTTTGGTGGGTAGAGAAGCGCAAAGCCCCAGTGTTGCTGCGCCTGTGAAAGCGCTTCCAAGGAAGGGTGCTGGCTAGCAAGAGCTTTCAGTGCTGGCACTTTTCATCTCTGAGCAATTGCTCGACGTTTGCAATTTCTCACCTGAGCTCTCTTTAGACTGCGTGAGAGGATGAGCAGAAGATTAGGTGGCTAGAGAAGCCCAGAGCCCCACTGTTCTTAGGCCTACAAGAGCGTTTCCAAGGAAGGGTGCCGGCTAGCAAGAGCTTTCAGTGCTGGCACTTTTCATCGCTGAGCAATTGCTCGACGTTTGCAATTTCTCAGCTCGTGTCTACGAGACGGAGAGATAGTGACCGTGACATTTGGTGGGTAGAGAAGCGCAAAGCCCCAGTGTTGCTGCGCCTGTGAAAGCTCTTCCAAGGAAGGGTGCTGGCTAGCAACAGCTTTCAGTGCTGGCACTTTTCATCTCTGAGCAATTGTTCGACCTTTGCAATTTCTCACTTAATCTCTCTTTAGAGTGCGCGAGAGGATGAGCAAAAGATTAGGTGGCTGGAGAAGCACAGAGCCCTTGTGTTCTAAGGGCTACAAAAGCGCTTCCAAGGAAGGGTGCTGGCTAGCAAGAGCTTTCAGTGCTGGCACTTTTCATCTCTGAGCAATTGCTCGACGTTTGCAATTTCTCACCTGAGCTCTCTTTAGACTGCGCGAGAGGATGAGCAGAAGATTAGGTGGCTAGAGAAACACAGAGCCCCAGTGTTCTTAGGCCTACAAGAGCGTTTCCAAAGAAGGGTGACGGCTAGCAAGAGCTTTCAGTGCTGGCACTTTTCATCGCTGAGCAATTGCTCGACGTTTGCAATTTCTCAGCTCGTGTCTACGAGACGGAGAGATAGTGACCGTGACATTTGGTGGGTAGAGAAGCGCAAAGCCCCAGTGTTGCTGCGCCTGTAAAAGCGCTTCCAAGGAAGGGTGCTGGCTAGCAAGAGCTTTCAGTGCTGGCACTTTTCATCTCTGAGCAATTGTTCGACCTTTGCAATTTCTCACCTGAGCTTTCTTTAGAGTGCGCGAGAGGATGAGCAGAAGATTAGGTGGCTGGAGAAGCCCAGAGCCCTTGTGTTCTAAGGGCTACAAAAGCGCTTCCAAGGAAGGGTGCTGGCTAGCAACAGTTTTCAGTGCTGGCACTTTTCATCTCTGAGCAATTGCTCGACCTTTGCAATTTCTCAGCTCGTGTCTACGAGACGGAGAGATAGTGACCATAACGTCTGGTGGGTAGAGAATCGCAAAGCCCCAGTGTTGCTGCGCCTGTGAAAGCGCTTCCAAGGAAGGGTGCTGGCTAGCAACAGTTTTCAGTGATGGCACTTTTCATCTCTGAGCAATTGCTCAACGTTTGCAATTTCTCACCTCAGCTCTCGTTAGAGTGCGCGAGAGGATGAGCAGAAGATTAGGTGGCTAGAGAAGCCCAGAGCCCCACTGCTCTTAGGCCTACAAGAGCGTTTCCAAGGAAGGCTGCTGGCTAGCAAGAGCTTTCAGTGCTGGCACTTTTCATCGCTGAGCAATTGCTCGACGTTTGCAGTTTCTCAGCTCGTGTCTACGAGACGGAGAGATAGTGACCGTGACGTTTGGTGGCTAGAGAAGCGCAAAGCCCCAGTGTTGCTGCGCCTGTGAAAGCGCTTCCAAGGAAGGGTGCTGGCTAGCAAGAGCTTTCAGTGCTGGCACTTTTCATCTCTGAGCAATTGCTCGACGTTTGAAATTTCTCACATGAGATTTCTTTAGAGTGCGCGAGAGGATGAGCAGAAGATTAAGTGGCTAGAGAAGCCCAGAGCCCCAGTGTTCTTAGGCCTACAAGAGCGTTTCCAAGGAAGGGTGCTGGCTAGCAAGAGCTTTCAGTGCTGACACTTTTCATCTCTGAGCAATTGCTCGACGTTTGAAATTTCTCACCTGAGCTCTCTTTAGAGTGCGTGAGAGGATGAGCAGAAGATTAGGTGGCTAGAGAAGCCCAGAGCCCCTGTGTTCTAAGGGCTACAAAAGCGTTTCCAAGGAAGGGTGCCGGCTAGCAAGAGCTTTCAGTCCTGGCACTTTTCATCTCTGAGCAATTGCTCGACGTTTGCAATTTCTCAGCTCGTGTCTACGAGACGGAGAGATAGTGACCGTGACATTTGGTGGGTAGAGAAGCGCAAAGCCCCAGTGTTGCTGCGCCTGTAAAAGCGCTTCCAAGGAAGGGTGCTGGCTAGCAAGAGCTTTCAGTGCTGGCACTTTTCATCTCTGAGCAATTGTTTGACCTTTGCAATTTCTCACTTGATCTCTCTTTAGAGTGCGCGAGAGGATGAGCAGAAGATTAGGTGGCTGGAGAAGCCCAGAGCCCTTGTGTTCTAAGGGCTACAAAAGCGCTTCCAAGGAAGGCTGCTGGCTAGCAACAGCTTTCAGTGCTGGCACTTTTCATCTCTGAGCAATTGCTGGACGTTTGCAATTTCTCAGCTCGTGTCTACGAGACGGAGAGATAGTGAACATAACGTTTGGTGGGTAGAGAAGCGCAAAGCCCCAGTGTTGCTGCGCCTGTGAAAGCGCTTCCAAGGAAGGGTGCTGGCTAGCAAGAGCTTTCAGTGCTGGCACTTTTCATCTCTGAGCAATTGCTCGACCTTTGCAATTTCTCACCTGAGCTCTCTTTAGACTGCGCGAGAGGATGAGCAGAAGATTAGGTGGCTAGAGAAGCCCAGAGCCCCACTCTTCTTAGGCCTACAAGAGCGTTTCCAAGGAAATGTGCTGGCTAGCAAGAGCTTTCAGTGCTGGCACTTTTCATCTCTGAGCAATTGCTCGACCTTTGCAATTTCTCACCTCAGCTCTCGTTAGAGTGCGCGAGAGGATGAGCAGAAGATTAGGTGGCTAGAGAAACACAGAGCCCCTGTGTTCTAAGGCCTACAAGAGCGTTTCCAAGGAAGGGTGCCGGCTAGCAAGAGCTTTCAGTGCTGGCACTTTTCATCGCTGAGCAATTGCTCGACGTTTGCAATTTCTCAGCTCGTGTCTACGAGACGGAGAGATAGTGACCGTGACATTTGGTGGGTAGAGAAGCGCAAAGCCCCAGTGTTGCTGCGCCTGTAAAAGCGCTTCCAAGGAAGGGTGCTGGCTAGCAAGAGCTTTCAGTGCTGGCACTTTTCATCTCTGAGCAATTGTTCGACCTTTGCAATTTCTCACTTGATCTCTCTTTAGAGTGCGCGAGAGGATGAGCAGAAGAGTAGGTGGCTGGAGAAGCCCAGAGCCCTTGTGTTCTAAGGGCTACAAAAGCGCTTCCAAGGAAGGCTGCTGGCTAGCAACAGCTTTCAGTGCTGGCACTTTTCATCTCTGAGCAATTGCTCGATGTTTGCAATTTCTCACCTGAGCTCTCTTTAGACTGCGTGAGAGGATGAGCAGAAGATTAGGTGGCTAGAGAAGCCCAGAGCCCCAGTGTTCTTAGGCCTACAAAAGCGCATCCAAGGAAGGGTGCTGGCTTGCAAGAGCTTTCAGTGCTGGCACTTTTCATCTCTGATCAATTGCTCGACGTTTGCAATTTCTCAGCTCGTGTCTACGAGACAGAGAGAGATAGTGACCGTGACATTTGGTGGCTAGAGAAGCGCAAAGCCCCAGTGTTGCTGCGCCTGTGAAAGCGCTTCCAAGGAAGGGTGCTGGCTAGCAACAGCTTTCAGTGCTGGCACTTTTCATCGCTGAGCAATTGCTCGACGTTTGAAATTTCTCACATGAGATTTCTTTAGAGTGCGCGAGAGGATGAGCAGAAGATTAGGTGGCTAGAGAAGCCCAGAGCCCCACTGTTCTAAGGGCTACAAAAGCGCTTCCAAGGAAGGGTGCTGGCTAGCAACAGCTTTCAGTGCTGGCACTTTTCATCTCTGAGCAATTGCTCGACGTTTGCAATTTCTCACCTGAGCTCTCTTTAGACTGCGCGAGAGGATGAGCAGAAGATTAGGTGGCTAGAGAAGCCCAGAGCCCCACTCTTCTTAGGCCTACAAGAACGTTTCCAAGGAAGGGTGCTGGCTAGCAACAGCTTTCAGTGCTGGCACTTTTCATCTCTGAGCAATTGCTCGACCTTTGCAATTTCTCAGCTCGTGTCTACGAGTCAGAGAGATAGTGACCGTGACGTTTGGTGGGTAGAGAAGCGCAAAGCCCCAGTGTTGCTGCGCCTGTGAAAGCGCTTCCAAGGAAGGGTGCTGGCTAGCAAGAGCTTTCAGTGCTGGCACTTTTCATCTCTGAGCAATTGCTCGACGTTTGAAATTTCTCACCTGAGCTCTCTTTAGAGTGCGCGAGAGGATGAGCAGAAGATTAAGTGGCTAGAGAAGCCCAGAGCCCCACTGTTCTTAGGCCTACAAAAGCGCTTCCAAGGAAGGGTGCTGGCTAGCAACAGCTTTCAGTGCTGGCACTTTTCATCTCTGAGCAATTTCTCGACCTTTGCAATTTCTCACCTGAGCTCTCTTTAGAGTGCGCGAGAGGATGAGCAGAAGATTAGGTGGCTAGAGAAGCCCAGAGCCCCACTGTTCTTAGGCCTACAAGAGCGTTTCCAAGGAAGGGTGCTGGCTAGCAACAGCTTTCAGTGCTGGCACTTTTCATCTCTGAGCAATTGCTCAACGTTTGCAATTTCTCACCTGAGCTCTCTTTAGAGTGCGCGAGAGGATGAGCAGAAGATTAGGTGGCTAGAGAAACACAGAGCCCCAGTGTTCAAACGGCTACAAAAGCGCTTCCAAGGAAGGGTGCTGGCTAGCAACAGCTTTCAGTGCTGGCACTTTTTATCGCTGAGCAATTGCTCGACGTTTGCAATTTCTCAGCTCGTGTCTACGAGTCAGAGAGATAGTGACCGTGACGTTTGGTGGGTAGAGAAGCGCAAAGCCCCAGTGTTGCTGCGCCTGTGAAAGCGCTTCCAAGGAAAGGTGCTGGCTTGCAAGAGCTTTCAGTGCTGGCACTTTTCATCTCTGAGCAATTGTTTGACCTTTGCAATTTCTCACTTGATCTCTCTTTAGAGTGCGCGAGAGGATGAGCAGAAGATTAGGTGGCTGGAGAAGCACAGAGCCCTTGTGTTCTAAGGGCTACAAAAGCGCTTCCAAGGAAGGCTGCTGGCTAGCAAGAGCTTTCAGTGCTGGCACTTTTCATCTCTGAGCAATTGCTCGACGTTTGCAATTTCTCAGCTCGTGTCTACGAGACGGAGAGATAGTGACCATAACGTTTGGTGGGTAGAGAAGCGCAAAGCCCCAGTGTTGCTGCGCCTGTGAAAGCGCTTCCAAGGAAGGGTGCTGGCTAGCAAGAGCTTTCAGTGCTGGCACTTTTCATCTCTGAGCAATTGTTCGACCTTTGCAATTTCTCACCTGAGCTCTCTTTAGAGTGCGCGAGAGGATGAGCAGAAGATTAGGTGGCTGGAGAAGCCCAGAGCCCTTGTGTTCTAAGGGCTACAAAAGCACTTCCAAGGAAGGCTGCTGGCTAGCAACAGTTTTCAGTGCTGGCACTTTTCATCTCTGAGCAATTGCTCGACCTTTGCAATTTCTCAGCTCGTGTCTACGAGACGGAGAGATAGTGACCATAACGTTTGGTGGGTAGAGAAGCGCAAAGCCCCAGTGTTGCTGCGCCTGTGAAAGCGCTTCCAAGGAAGGGTGCTGGCTAGCAAGAGCTTTCAGTGCTGGCACTTTTCATCTCTGAGCAATTGCTCGACGTTTGCAATTTCTCACCTGAGCTCTCTTTAGACTGCGTGAGAGGATGAGCAGAAGATTAGGTGGCTAGAGAAGCCCAGAGCCCCAGTGTTCTAAGGGCTACAAGAGCGTTTCCAAGGAAGGGTGCTTGCTAGCAAGAGTTTTCAGTGCTGGCACTTTTCATCGCTGAGCAATTGCTCGACGTTTGCAATTTCTCAGCTCGTGTCTACGAGACGGAGAGATAGTGACCGTGACATTTGGTGGGTAGAGAAGCGCAAAGCCCCAGTGTTGCTGCGCCTGTGAAAGCTCTTCCAAGGAAGGGTGCTGGCTAGCAACAGCTTTCAGTGCTGGCACTTTTCATCTCTGAGCAATTGTTCGACCTTTGCAATTTCTCACTTAATCTCTCTTTAGAGTGCGCGAGAGGATGAGCAAAAGATTAGGTGGCTGGAGAAGCACAGAGCCCTTGTGTTCTAAGGGCTACAAAAGCGCTTCCAAGGAAGGGTGCTGGCTAGCAAGAGCTTTCAGTGCTGGCACTTTTCATCTCTGAGCAATTGCTCGACGTTTGCAATTTCTCACCTGAGCTCTCTTTAGAGTGCGCGAGAGGATGAGCAGAAGATTAGGTGGCTAGAGAAACACAGAGCGCCAGTGTTCTTAGGCCTACAAGAGCGTTTCCAAAGAAGGGTGACGGCTAGCAAGAGCTTTCAGTGCTGGCACTTTTCATCGCTGAGCAATTGCTCGACGTTTGCAATTTCTCAGCTCGTGTCTACGAGACGGAGAGATAGTGACCGTGACATTTGGTGGGTAGAGAAGCGCAAAGCCCCAGTGTTGCTGCGCCTGTAAAAGCGCTTCCAAGGAAGGGTGCTGGCTAGCAAGAGCTTTCAGTGCTGGCACTTTTCATCTCTGAGCAATTGTTCGACCTTTGCAATTTCTCACCTGAGCTTTCTTTAGAGTGCGCGAGAGGATGAGCAGAAGATTAGGTGGCTGGAGAAGCCCAGAGCCCTTGTGTTCTAAGGGCTACAAAAGCGCTTCCAAGGAAGGCTGCTGGCTAGCAACAGTTTTCAGTGCTGGCACTTTTCATCTCTGAGCAATTGCTCGACCTTTGCAATTTCTCAGCTCGTGTCTACGAGACGGAGAGATAGTGACCATAACGTCTGGTGGGTAGAGAATCGCAAAGCCCCAGTGTTGCTGCGCCTGTGAAAGCGCTTCCAAGGAAGGGTGCTGGCTAGCAACAGTTTTCAGTGCTGGCACTTTTCATCTCTGAGCAATTGCTCAACGTTTGCAATTTCTCACCTCAGCTCTCGTTAGAGTGCGCGAGAGGATGAGCAGAAGATTAGGTGGCTAGAGAAGCCCAGAGCCCCACTGCTCTTAGGCCTACAAGAGCGTTTCCAAGGAAGGGTGCCGGCTAGCAACAGCTTTCAGTGCTGGCACTTTTCATCGCTGAGCAATTGCTCGACGTTTGCAATTTCTCAGCTCGTGTCTACGAGACGGAGAGATAGTGACCGTGACGTTTGGTGGCTAGAGAAGCGCAAAGCCCCAGTGTTGCTGCGCCTGTGAAAGCGCTTCCAAGGAAGGGTGCTGGCTAGCAAGAGCTTTCAGTGCTGGCACTTTTCATCTCTGAGCAATTGCTCGACGTTTGAAATTTCTCACATGAGATTTCTTTAGAGTGCGCGAGAGGATGAGCAGAAGATTAAGTGGCTAGAGAAGCCCAGAGCCCCACTTTTTTTAGGCCTACAAAAGCACTTCCAAGGAAGGGTGCTGGCTAGCAACAGCTTTCAGTGCTGGCACTTTTCATCTCTGAGCAATTGCTCGACGTTTGCAATTTCTCACCTGAGCTCTCTTTAGACTGCGCGAGAGGATGAGCAGAAGATTAGGTGGCTAGAGAAGCCCAGAGCCCCAGTGTTCTTAGGCCTACAAGAGCGTTTCCAAGGAAGGGTGCTGGCTAGCAAGAGCTTTCAGTGCTGGCACTTTTCATCTCTGAGCAATTGCTCGACGTTTGAAATTTCTCACCTGAGCTCTCTTTAGAGTGCGTGAGAGGATGAGCAGAAGATTAGGTGGCTAGAGAAACACAGAGCCCCTGTGTTCTAAGGGCTACAAAAGCGTTTCCAAGGAAGGGTGCCGGCTAGCAAGAGCTTTCAGTGCTGGCACTTTTCATCTCTGAGCAATTGCTCGACGTTTGCAATTTCTCAGCTCGTGTCTACGAGACGGAGAGATAGTGACCGTGACATTTGGTGGGTAGAGAAGCGCAAAGCCCCAGTGTTGCTGCGCCTGTAAAAGCGCTTCCAAGGAAGGGTGCTGGCTAGCAAGAGCTTTCAGTGCTGGCACTTTTCATCTCTGAGCAATTGTTTGACCTTTGCAATTTCTCACTTGATCTCTCTTTAGAGTGCGCGAGAGGATGAGCAGAAGATTAGGTGGCTGGAGAAGCCCAGAGCCCTTGTGTTCTAAGGGCTACAAAAGCGCTTCCAAGGAAGGCTGCTGGCTAGCAACAGCTTTCAGTGCTGGCACTTTTCATCTCTGAGCAATTGCTGGACGTTTGCAATTTCTCAGCTCGTGTCTACGAGACGGAGAGATAGTGAACATAACGTTTGGTGGGTAGAGAAGCGCAAAGCCCCAGTGTTGCTGCGCCTGTGAAAGCGCTTCTAAGGAAGGGTGCTGGCTAGCAAGAGCTTTCAGTGCTGGCACTTTTCATCTCTGAGCAATTGCTCGACCTTTGCAATTTCTCACCTGAGCTCTCTTTAGACTGCGCGAGAGGATGAGCAGAAGATTAGGTGGCTAGAGAAGCCCAGAGCCCCACTCTTCTTAGGCCTACAAGAGCGTTTCCAAGGAAATGTGCTGGCTAGCAAGAGCTTTCAGTGCTGGCACTTTTCATCTCTGAGCAATTGCTCGACCTTTGCAATTTCTCACCTCAGCTCTCGTTAGAGTGCGCGAGAGGATGAGCAGAAGATTAGGTGGCTAGAGAAACACAGAGCCCCTGTGTTCTGAGGCCTACAAGAGCGTTTCCAAGGAAGGGTGCCGGCTAGCAAGAGCTTTCAGTGCTGGCACTTTTCATCGCTGAGCAATTGCTCGACGTTTGCAATTTCTCAGCTCGTGTCTACGAGACGGAGAGATAGTGACCGTGACATTTGGTGGGTAGAGAAGCGCAAAGCCCCAGTGTTGCTGCGCCTGTAAAAGCGCTTCCAAGGAAGGGTGCTGGCTAGCAAGAGCTTTCAGTGCTGGCACTTTTCATCTCTGAGCAATTGTTCGACCTTTGCAATTTCTCACTTGATCTCTCTTTAGAGTGCGCGAGAGGATGAGCAGAAGAGTAGGTGGCTGGAGAAGCCCAGAGCCCTTGTGTTCTAAGGGCTACAAAAGCGCTTCCAAGGAAGGCTGCTGGCTAGCAACAGCTTTCAGTGCTGGCACTTTTCATCTCTGAGCAATTGCTCGATGTTTGCAATTTCTCACCTGAGCTCTCTTTAGACTGCGTGAGAGGATGAGCAGAAGATTAGGTGGCTAGAGAAGCCCAGAGCCCCAGTGTTCTTAGGCCTACAAAAGCGCATCCAAGGAAGGGTGCTGGCTTGCAAGAGCTTTCAGTGCTGGCACTTTTCATCTCTGATCAATTGCTCGACGTTTGCAATTTCTCAGCTCGTGTCTACGAGACAGAGAGAGATAGTGACCGTGACATTTGGTGGCTAGAGAAGCGCAAAGCCCCAGTGTTGCTGCGCCTGTGAAAGCGCTTCCAAGGAAGGGTGCTGGCTAGCAAGAGCTTTCAGTGCTGGCACTTTTCATCTCTGAGCAATTGCTCGACGTTTGAAATTTCTCACATGAGATTTCTTTAGAGTGCGCGAGAGGATGAGCAGAAGATTAGGTGGCTAGAGAAGCCCAGAGCCCCACTGTTCTAAGGGCTACAAAAGCGCTTCCAAGGAAGGGTGCTGGCTAGCAACAGCTTTCAGTGCTGGCACTTTTCATCTCTGAGCAATTGCTCGACCTTTGCAATTTCTCACCTGAGCTCTCTTTAGAGTGCGCGAGAGGATGAGCAGAAGATTAGGTGGCTAGAGAAGCCCAGAGCCCCACTCTTCTTAGGCCTACAAGAACGTTTCCAAGGAAGGGTGCTGGCTAGCAACAGCTTTCAGTGCTGGCACTTTTCATCTCTGAGCAATTGCTCGACGTTTGCAATTTCTCAGCTCGTGTCTACGAGTCAGAGAGATAGTGACCGTGATGTTTGGTGGGTAGAGAAGCGCAAAGCCCCAGTGTTGCTGCGCCTGTGAAAGCGCTTCCAAGGAAGGGTGCTGGCTAGCAAGAGCTTTCAGTGCTGGCACTTTTCATCTCTGAGCAATTGCTCGACGTTTGAAATTTCTCACCTGAGCTCTCTTTAGAGTGCGCGAGAGGATGAGCAGAAGATTAAGTGGCTAGAGAAGCCCAGAGCCCCACTGTTCTTAGGCCTACAAAAGCGCTTCCAAGGAAGGGTGCTGGCTAGCAACAGCTTTCAGTGCTGGCACTTTTCATCTCTGAGCAATTTCTCGACCTTTGCAATTTCTCACCTGAGCTCTCTTTAGACTGCGCGAGAGGATGAGCAGAAGATTAGGTGGCTAGAGAAACACAGAGCACCAGTGTTCTTAGGCCTACAAAAGCGCATCCAAGGAAGGGTGCTGGCTAGCAACAGCTTTCAGTGCTGGCACTTTTCATCTCTGAGCAATTGTTCGACCTTTGCAATTTCTCACTTGATCTCTCTTTAGAGTGCGCGAGAGGATGAGCAGAAGAGTAGGTGGCTGGAGAAGCCCAGAGCCCTTGTGTTCTAAGGGCTACAAAAGCGCTTCCAAGGAAGGCTGCTGGCTAGCAAGAGCTTTCAGTGCTGGCACTTTTCATCTCTGAGCAATTGCTCGACGTTTGCAATTTCTCAGCTCGTGTCTACGAGACGGAGAGATAGTGACCATAACGTTTGGTGGCTAGAGAAGCGCAAAGCCCCAGTGTTGCTGCGCCTGTGAAAGCGCTTCCAAGGAAGGGTGCTGGCTAGCAAGAGCTTTCAGTGCTGGCACTTTTCATCTCTGAGCAATTGCTCGACCTTTGCAATTTCTCACCTGAGCTCTCTTTAGACTGCGTGAGAGGATGAGCAGAAGATTAGGTGGCTAGAGAAGCCCAGAGCCCCAGTGTTCTTAGGCCTACAAAAGCGCATCCAAGGAAGGGTGCTGGCTTGCAAGAGCTTTCAGTGCTGGCACTTTTCATCTCTGAGCAATTGCTCGACCTTTGCAATTTCTCAGCTCGTGTCTACGAGACGGAGAGATAGTGACCGTGACGTTTGGTGGGTAGAGAAGCGCAAAGCCCCAGTGTTGCTGCGCCTGTGAAAGCGCTTCCAAGGAAGGGTGCTGGCTAGCAAGAGCTTTCAGTGCTGGCACTTTTCATCTCTGAGCAATTGCTCGACCTTTGCAATTTCTCACCTGAGCTCTCTTTAGAGTGCGCGAGAGGATGAGCAGAAGATTAGGTGGCTAGAGAAGCCCAGAGCCCCACTCTTCTTAGGCCTACAAGAGCGTTTCCAAGGAAGGGTGCTGGCTAGCAAGAGCTTTCAGTGCTGGCACTTTTCATCTCTGAGCAATTGCTCGACGTTTGCAATTTCTCACCTCAGCTCTCGTTAGAGTGCGCGAGAGGATGAGCAGAAGATTAGGTGGCTAGAGAAACACAGAGCCCCTGTGTTCTAAGGGCTACAAGAGCGTTTCCAAGGAAGGGTGCTGGCTAGCAACAGCTTTCAGTGCTGGCACTTTTCATCTCTGAGCAATTGCTCGACGTTTGCAATTTCTCAGCTCGTGTCTACGAGACGGAGAGATAGTGACTGTGACATTTGGTGGGTAGAGAAGCGCAAAGCCCCAGTGTTGCTGCGCCTGTAAAAGCGCTTCCAAGGAAGGGTGCTGGCTAGCAAGAGCTTTCAGTGCTGGCACTTTTCATCTCTGAGCAATTGTTCGACCTTTGCAATTTCTCACTTGATCTCTCTTTAGAGTGCGCGAGAGGATGAGCAGAAGATGAGGTGGCTGGAGAAGCCCAGAGCCCTTGTGTTCTAAGGGCTACAAAAGCGCTTCCAAGGAAGGCTGCTGGCTAGCAAGAGCTTTCAGTGCTGGCACTTTTCATCTCTGAGCAATTGCTCGACGTTTGCAATTTCTCACCTGAGCTCTCTTTAGACTGCGTGAGAGGATGAGCAGAAGATTAGGTGGCTAGAGAAGCCCAGAGCCCCAGTGTTCTTAGGCCTACAAAAGCGCATCCAAGGAAGGGTGCTGGCTTGCAAGAGCTTTCAGTGCTGGCACGTTTCATCTCTGAGCAATTGCTCGACGTTTGCAATTTCTCAGCTCGTGTCTACGAGACGGAGAGATAGTGACCGTGACGTTTGGTGGCTAGAGAAGCGCAAAGCCCCAGTGTTGCTGCGCCTGTGAAAGCGCTTCCAAGGAAGGGTGCTGGCTAGCAAGAGCTTTCAGTGCTGGCACTTTTCATCTCTGAGCAATTGCTCGACGTTTGCAATTTCTCACCTGAGCTCTCTTTAGACTGCGCGAGAGGATGAGCAGAAGATTAGGTGGCTAGAGAAGCCCAGAGCCCCACTCTTCTTAGGCGTACAAGAGCGTTTCCAAGGAAATGTGCTGGCTAGCAAGAGCTTTCAGTGCTGGCACTTTTCATCTCTGAGCAATTGCTCAACGTTTGCAATTTCTCACCTCAGCTCTCGTTAGAGTGCGCGAGAGGATGAGCAGAAGATTAGGTGGCTAGAGAAACACAGAGCGCCAGTGTTCTTAGGCCTACAAGAGCGTTTCCAAGGAAGGGTGCCGGCTAGCAATAGCTTTCAGTGCTGGCACTTTTCATCGCTGAGCAATTGCTCGACGTTTGCAATTTCTCAGCTCGTGTCTACGAGACGGAGAGATAGTGACCGTGACATTTGGTGGGTAGAGAAGCGCAAAGCCCCAGTGTTGCTGCGCCTGTGAAAGCGCTTCCAAGGAAGGGTGCTGGCTAGCAAGAGCTTTCAGTGCTGGCACTTTTCATCTCTGAGCAATTGTTCGACCTTTGCAATTTCTCACTTGATCTCTCTATAGAGTGCGCGAGAGGATGAGCAGAAGAGTAGGTGGCTGGAGAAGCCCAGAGCCCTTGTGTTCTAAGGGCTACAAAAGCGCTTCCAAGGAAGGCTGCTGGCTAGCAAGAGCTTTCAGTGCTGGCACTTTTCATCTCTGAGCAATTGCTCGACGTTTGCAATTTCTCACCTGAGCTCTCTTTAGACTGCGCGAGAGGATGAGCAGAAGATTAGGTGGCTAGAGAAACACAGAGCCCCACTGTTCTTAGGCCTACAAAAGCGCTTCCAAGGAAGGGTGCTGGCTAGCAAGAGCTTTCAGTGCTGGCACTTTTCATCTCTGAGCAATTGCTCGACGTTTGCAATTTCTCAGCTCGTGTCCACGAGACGGAGAGAGATAGTGACCGTGACGTTTGGTGGGTAGAGAAGCGCAAAGCCCCAGTGTTACTGCGCCTGTGAAAGCGCTTCCAAGGAAGGGTGCTGGCTAGCAACAGCTTTCAGTGCTGGCACTTTTCATCTCTGAGCAATTGCTCGACCTTTGCAATTTCTCACCTGAGCTCTCTTTAGACTGCGCGAGAGGATGAGCAGAAGATTAGGTGGCTAGAGAAACACAGAGACCCAGTGTTCTAAGGGCTATAAAAGCACTTCCAAGGAAGGGTGCTGGCTAGCAACAGCTTTCAGTGATGGCACTTTTCATCTCTGAGCAATTGCTCGACGTTTGCAATTTCTCAGCTCGTGTCTACGAGATGGAATGAGAATGACCGTGACGTTTGGTGGGTAGAGAAGCGCAAAGCCCCAGTGTTACTGCGCCTGTGAAAGCGCTTCCAAGGAAGGGTGCTGGCTAGCAACAGCTTTCAGTGCTGACACTTTTCATCTCTGATCAATTGCTCGACGTTTGCAATTTCTCAGCTCGTGTCTACTAGACGGAGAGAGATAGTGACCGTGACATTTGGTGGCTAGAGAAGCGCAAAGCCCCAGTGTTACTGCGCCTGTGAAAGCGCTTCCAAGGAAGGGTGCTGGCTAGCAACAGCTTTCAGTGCTGGCACTTTTCATCTCTGAGCAATTGCTCGACCTTTGCAATTTCTCACCTGAGCTCTCTTTAGAGTGCGCGAGAGGATGAGCAGAAGATTAGGTGGCTAGAGAAACACAGAGCCCCACTGTTCTTAGGCCTACAAGAGCGTTTCCAAGAAGGGTGACGGCTAGCAACAGCTTTCAGTGCTGGCACTTTTCATCTCTGAGCAATTGCTCGACGTTTGCAATCTCTCAGGTCGTGTCTACGAGACGGAGAGATAGTGACCATAACGTTTGGTGGGAAGAGAAGCGCAAAGCCCCAGTGTTGCTGCGCCTGTGAAAGCGCTTCCAAGGAAGGGTGCTGGCTCGCAACAGTTTTCAGTGCTGGCACTTTTCATCTCCGAGCAATTGCTCGATGTTTGCAATTTCTCACCTGAGCTCTCTTTAGAGTGCGCGAGAGGATGAGCAGAAGATTAGGTGGCTAGAGAAGCCCAGAGCCCCAGTGTTCTTAGGCCTACAAGAGAGTTTCCAAGGAAGGGTGCTGGCTTGCAAGAGCTTTCAGTGCTGGCACTTTTCATCTCTGAGCAATTGCTCGACGTTTGCAATTTCTCAGCTCGTGTCCACGAGACAGAGAGAGATAGTGACCGTGACGTTTGGTGGGTAGAGAAGCGCAAAGCCCCAGTGTTACTGCGCCTGTGAAAGCGCTTCCAAGGAAGGGTGCTGGCTAGCAAGAGCTTTCAGTGCTGGCACTTTTCATCGCTGAGCAATTGCTCGACGTTTGCAATTTCTCACCTGAGCTCTCTTTAGAGTGCGCGAGAGGATGAGCAGAAGATTAAGTGGCTAGAGAAGCCCAGAGCCCCACTGTTCTTAGGCCTACAAAAGCACTTCCAAGGAAGGGTGCTGGCTAGCAACAGCTTTCAGTGCTGGCACTTTTCATCTCTGAGCAATTGCTCAACGTTTGCAATTTCTCACCTGAGCTCTCGTTAGAGTGCGCGAGAGGATGAGCAGAAGATTAGGTGGCTAGAGAAACACAGAGCCCCTGTGTTCTAAGGGCTACAAGAGCGTTTCCAAGGAAGGGTGCCGGCTAGCAACAGCTTTCAGTGCTGGCACTTTTCATCGCTGAGCAATTGCTCGACGTTTGCAATTTCTCACCTGAGCTCTCTTTAGACTGCGCGAGAGGATGAGCGGAAGATTAGGTGGCTAGAGAAACACAGAGCCCCAGTGTTCTTAGGCCTACAAAAGCGCATCCAAGGAAGGGTGCTGGCTAGCAACAGCTTTCAGTGCTGGCACTTTTCATCGCTGAGCAATTGCTCGACATTTGCAATTTCTCAGCTCGTGTCTACGAGACGGAGAGAGATAGTGACCGTGACGTTTGGTGGCTAGAGAAGCGCAAAGCCCCAGTGTTGCTGCGCCTGTGAAAGCGCTTCCAAGGAAGGGTGCTGGCTAGCAAGAGCTTTCAGTGCTGGCACTTTTCATCTCTGAGCAATTGCTCGACGTTTGCAATTTCTCAATTGAGCTCTCTTTAGACTGCGCGCAAGAGGATGAGCAGAAGATTAGGTGGCTAGAGAAGCGCAAAGCCCCACTGTTCTTAGGGCTACAAAAGCACTTCCAAGGAAGGGTGCTGGCTAGCAACAGCTTTCAGTGCTGGCACTTTTCATCTCTGAGCAATTGCTCGACCTTTGCAATTTCTCAGCTCGTGTCTACGAGATGGAATGAGAATGACCATGACGTTTGGTGGGTAGAGAAGCGCAAAGCCCCAGTGTTGCTGCGCCTGTGAAAGCGCTTCCAAGGAAGGGTGCTGGCTAGCAACAGCTTTCAGTGCTGACACTTTTCATCTCTGAGCAATTGCTCGACGTTTGCAATTTCTCAGCTCGTGTCTACGAGCCAGAGAGATAGTGACCGTGACGTTTGGTGGGTAGAGAAGCGCAAAGCCCCAGTGTTGCTGCGCCTGTGAAAGCGCTTCCAAGGAAGGGTGCTGGCTAGCAACAGCTTTCAGTGCTGACACTTTTCATCTCTGAGCAATTGCTCGACGTTTGCAATTTCTCAGCTCGTGTCTACGAGCCAGAGAGATAGTGACCGTGACGTTTGGTGGGTAGAGAAGCGCAAAGCCCCAGTGTTGCTGCGCCTGTGAAAGCGCTTCCAAGGAAGGGTGCTGGCTAGCAACAGCTTTCAGTGCTGGCACTTTTCATCTCTGAGCAATTGCTCGACCTTTGCAATTTCTCACCTGAGCTCTCTTTAGAGTGCGCGAGAGGATGAGCAGAAGATTAGGTGGCTAGAGAAGCCCAGAGCCCCACTGCTCTTAGGCCTACAAGAGCGTTTCCAAGGAAGGGTGCCGGCTAGCAACAGCTTTCAGTGCTGGCACTTTTCATCGCTGAGCAATTGCTCGACCTTTGCAATTTCTCAGCTCGTGTCTACGAGCCAGAGAGATAGTGACCGTGACGTTTGGTGGCTAGAGAAGCGCAAAGCCCCAGTATTGCTGCGCCTGTGAAAGCGCTTCCAAGGAAGGGTGCTGGCTAGCAACAGTTTTCAGTGCTGGCACTTTTCATCTCTGAGCAATTGCTCGACGTTTGCAATTTCTCAGCTCGTGTCTACGAGACGGAGAGATAGTGACCATAACGTTTGGTGGGAAGAGAAGCGCAAAGCCCCAGTGTTGCTGCGCCTGTGAAAGCGCTTCCAAGGAAGGGTGCTGGCTAGCAACAGTTTTCAGTGCTGGCACTTTTCATCGCTGAGCAATTGCTCGATGTTTGCAATTTCTCACCTGAGCTCTCTTTAGACTGCGTGAGAGGATGAGCAGAAGATTAGGTGGCTAGAGAAGCCCAGAGCCCCAGTGTTCTTAGGCCTACAAAAGCGCATCCAAGGAAGGGTGCTGGCTTGCAAGAGCTTTCAGTGCTGGCACTTTTCATCTCTGAGCAATTGCTCGACCTTTGCAATTTCTCAGCTCGTGTCTACGAGACGGAGAGATAGTGACCGTGACGTTTGGTGGGTAGAGAAGCGCAAAGCCCCAGTGTTGCTGCGCCTGTGAAAGCGCTTCCAAGGAAGGGTGCTGGCTAGCAAGAGCTTTCAGTGCTGGCACTTTTCATCTCTGAGCAATTGCTCGACCTTTGCAATTTCTCACCTGAGCTCTCTTTAGAGTGAGCGAGAGGATGAGCAGAAGATTAGGTGGCTAGAGAAGCCCAGAGCCCCACTCTTCTTAGGCCTACAAGAGCGTTTCCAAGGAAGGGTGCTGGCTAGCAAGAGCTTTCAGTGCTGGCACTTTTCATCTCTGAGCAATTGTTCGACCTTTGCAATTTCTCACTTGATCTCTCTTTAGAGTGCGCGAGAGGATGAGCAGAAGATTAGGTGGCTAGAGAAGCCCAGAGCCCCAGTGTTCTTAGGCCTACAAAAGCACTTCCAAGGAAGGGTGCTGGCTAGCAACAGCTTTCAGTGCTGGCACTTTTCATCTCTGAGCAATTGCTCGACGTTTGCAATTTCTCACCTGAGCTCTCTTTAGAGTGCGGAAGAGGATGAGCAGAAGATTAGGTGGCTAGAGAAACACAGAGCCCCAGTGTTCTTAGGCCTACAAAAGCGCATCCAAGGAAGGGTGCTGGCTAGCAAGAGCTTTCAGTGCTGGCACTTTTCATCTCTGAGCAATTGCTCGACGTTTGCAATTTCTCAGCTCGTGTCTACGAGACAGAGAGAGATAGTGACCGTGACGTTTGGTGGGTAGAGAAGCGCAAAGCCCCAGTGTTGCTGCGCCTGTGAAAGCGCTTCCAAGGAAGGGTGCTGGCTAGCAAGAGCTTTCAGTGCTGGCACTTTTCATCTCTGAGCAATTGCTCGACGTTTGCAATTTCTCACCTGAGCTCTCTTTAGAGTGAGCGAGAGGATGAGCAGAAGATTAGGTGGCTAGAGAATCCCAGAGCCCCACTCTTCTTAGGCCTACAAGAGCGTTTCCAAGGAAGGGTGCTGGCTAGCAAGAGCTTTCAGTGCTGGCACTTTTCATCTCTGAGCAATTGCTCAACGTTTGCAATTTCTCACCTCAGCTCTCGTTAGAGTGCGCGAGAGGATGAGCAGAAGATTAGGTGGCTAGATAAGCCCAGAGCCCCACTGTTCTAAGGGCTACAAAAGCGTTTCCAAGGAAGGGTGCCGGCTAGCAAGAGCTTTCAGTGCTGGCACTTTTCATCTCTGATCAATTGCTCGATGTTTGCAATTTCTCAGCTCGTCTCTACGAGACGGAGAGATAGTGACCGTGACATTTGGTGGGTAGAGAAGCGCAAAGCCCCAGTGTTGCTGCGCCTGTGAAAGCGCTTCCAAGGAAGGGTGCTGGCTAGCAAGAGCTTTCAGTGCTGGCACTTTTCATCTCTGAGCAATTGTTCGACCTTTGCAATTTCTCACTTGATCTCTCTTTAGAGTGCGCGAGAGGATGAGCAGAAGATGAGGTGGCTGGAGAAGCCCAGAGCCCTTGTGTTCTAAGGGCTACAAAAGCGCTTCCAAGGAAGGCTGCTGGCTAGCAAGAGCTTTCAGTGCTGGCACTTTTCATCTCTGAGCAATTGCTCGACGTTTGCAATTTCTCACCTGAGCTCTCTTTAGACTGCGTGAGAGGATGAGCAGAAGATTAGGTGGCTAGAGAAGCCCAGAGCCCCAGTGTTCTTAGGCCTACAAAAGCGCATCCAAGGAAGGGTGCTGGCTTGCAAGAGCTTTCAGTGCTGGCACGTTTCATCTCTGAGCAATTGCTCGACGTTTGCAATTTCTCAGCTCGTGTCTACGAGACGGAGAGATAGTGACCGTGACGTTTGGTGGCTAGAGAAGCGCAAAGCCCCAGTGTTGCTGCGCCTGTGAAAGCGCTTCCAAGGAAGGGTGCTGGCTAGCAAGAGCTTTCAGTGCTGGCACTTTTCATCTCTGAGCAATTGCTCGACGTTTGCAATTTCTCACCTGAGCTCTCTTTAGACTGCGCGAGAGGATGAGCAGAAGATTAGGTGGCTAGAGAAGCCCAGAGCCCCACTCTTCTTAGGCGTACAAGAGCGTTTCCAAGGAAATGTGCTGGCTAGCAAGAGCTTTCAGTGCTGGCACTTTTCATCTCTGAGCAATTGCTCAACGTTTGCAATTTCTCACCTCAGCTCTCGTTAGAGTGCGCGAGAGGATGAGCAGAAGATTAGGTGGCTAGAGAAACACAGAGCGCCAGTGTTCTTAGGCCTACAAGAGCGTTTCCAAGGAAGGGTGCCGGCTAGCAATAGCTTTCAGTGCTGGCACTTTTCATCGCTGAGCAATTGCTCGACGTTTGCAATTTCTCAGCTCGTGTCTACGAGACGGAGAGATAGTGACCGTGACATTTGGTGGGTAGAGAAGCGCAAAGCCCCAGTGTTGCTGCGCCTGTGAAAGCGCTTCCAAGGAAGGGTGCTGGCTAGCAAGAGCTTTCAGTGCTGGCACTTTTCATCTCTGAGCAATTGTTCGACCTTTGCAATTTCTCACTTGATCTCTCTATAGAGTGCGCGAGAGGATGAGCAGAAGAGTAGGTGGCTGGAGAAGCCTAGAGCCCTTGTGTTCTAAGGGCTACAAAAGCGCTTCCAAGGAAGGCTGCTGGCTAGCAAGAGCTTTCAGTGCTGGCACTTTTCATCTCTGAGCAATTGCTCGACGTTTGCAATTTCTCACCTGAGCTCTCTTTAGACTGCGCGAGAGGATGAGCAGAAGATTAGGTGGCTAGAGAAACACAGAGCCCCAGTGTTCTTAGGCCTACAAAAGCGCTTCCAAGGAAGGGTGCTGGCTAGCAAGAGCTTTCAGTGCTGGCACTTTTCATCTCTGAGCAATTGCTCGACGTTTGCAATTTCTCAGCTCGTGTCCACGAGACGGAGAGAGATAGTGACCGTGACGTTTGGTGGGTAGAGAAGCGCAAAGCCCCAGTGTTATTGCGCCTGTGAAAGCGCTTCCAAGGAAGGGTGCTGGCTAGCAACAGCTTTCAGTGCTGGCACTTTTCATCTCTGAGCAATTGCTCGACCTTTGCAATTTCTCACCTGAGCTCTCTTTAGACTGCGCGAGAGGATGAGCAGAAGATTAGGTGGCTAGAGAAACACAGAGACCCAGTGTTCTAAGGGCTATAAAAGCACTTCCAAGGAAGGGTGCTGGCTAGCAACAGCTTTCAGTGCTGGCACTTTTCATCTCTGAGCAATTGCTCGACGTTTGCAATTTCTCAGCTCGTGTCTACGAGATGGAATGAGAATGACCGTGACGTTTGGTGGGTAGAGAAGCGCAAAGCCCCAGTGTTACTGCGCCTGTGAAAGCGCTTCCAAGGAAGGGTGCTGGCTAGCAACAGCTTTCAGTGCTGACACTTTTCATCTCTGATCAATTGCTCGACGTTTGCAATTTCTCAGCTCGTGTCTACTAGACGGAGAGAGATAGTGACCGTGACATTTGGTGGCTAGAGAAGCGCAAAGCCCCAGTGTTACTGCGCCTGTGAAAGCGCTTCCAAGGAAGGGTGCTGGCTAGCAACAGCTTTCAGTGCTGGCACTTTTCATCTCTGAGCAATTGCTCGACCTTTGCAATTTCTCACCTGAGCTCTCTTTAGAGTGCGCGAGAGGATGAGCAGAAGATTAGGTGGCTAGAGAAACACAGAGCCCCACTGTTCTTAGGCCTACAAGAGCGTTTCCAAGAAGGGTGACGGCTAGCAACAGCTTTCAGTGCTGGCACTTTTCATCTCTGAGCAATTGCTCGACGTTTGCAATCTCTCAGGTCGTGTCTACGAGACGGAGAGATAGTGACCATAACGTTTGGTGGGAAGAGAAGCGCAAAGCCCCAGTGTTGCTGCGCCTGTGAAAGCGCTTCCAAGGAAGGGTGCTGGCTCGCAACAGTTTTCAGTGCTGGCACTTTTCATCTCCGAGCAATTGCTCGATGTTTGCAATTTCTCACCTGAGCTCTCTTTAGAGTGCGCGAGAGGATGAGCAGAAGATTAGGTGGCTAGAGAAGCCCAGAGCCCCAGTGTTCTTAGGCCTACAAGAGAGTTTCCAAGGAAGGGTGCTGGCTTGCAAGAGCTTTCAGTGCTGGCACTTTTCATCTCTGAGCAATTGCTCGACGTTTGCAATTTCTCAGCTCGTGTCCACGAGACAGAGAGAGATAGTGACCGTGACGTTTGGTGGGTAGAGAAGCGCAAAGCCCCAGTGTTACTGCGCCTGTGAAAGCGCTTCCAAGGAAGGGTGCTGGCTAGCAAGAGCTTTCAGTGCTGGCACTTTTCATCGCTGAGCAATTGCTCGACGTTTGCAATTTCTCACCTGAGCTCTCTTTAGAGTGCGCGAGAGGATGAGCAGAAGATTAAGTGGCTAGAGAAGCCCAGAGCCCCACTGTTCTTAGGCCTACAAAAGCACTTCCAAGGAAGGGTGCTGGCTAGCAACAGCTTTCAGTGCTGGCACTTTTCATCTCTGAGCAATTGCTCAACGTTTGCAATTTCTCACCTGAGCTCTCGTTAGAGTGCGCGAGAGGATGAGCAGAAGATTAGGTGGCTAGAGAAGCCCAGAGCCCCTGTGTTCTAAGGGCTACAAGAGCGTTTCCAAGGAAGGGTGCCGGCTAGCAACAGCTTTCAGTGCTGGCACTTTTCATCGCTGAGCAATTGCTCGACGTTTGCAATTTCTCACCTGAGCTCTCTTTAGACTGCGCGAGAGGATGAGCGGAAGATTAGGTGGCTAGAGAAACACAGAGCCCCAGTGTTCTTAGGCCTACAAAAGCGCATCCAAGGAAGGGTGCTGGCTAGCAACAGCTTTCAGTGCTGGCACTTTTCATCGCTGAGCAATTGCTCGACATTTGCAATTTCTCAGCTCGTGTCTACGAGACGGAGAGAGATAGTGACCGTGACGTTTGGTGGCTAGAGAAGCGCAAAGCCCCAGTGTTGCTGCGCCTGTGAAAGCGCTTCCAAGGAAGGGTGCTGGCTAGCAAGAGCTTTCAGTGCTGGCACTTTTCATCTCTGAGCAATTGCTCGACGTTTGCAATTTCTCAATTGAGCTCTCTTTAGACTGCGCGCAAGAGGATGAGCAGAAGATTAGGTGGCTAGAGAAGCGCAAAGCCCCACTGTTCTTAGGGCTACAAAAGCACTTCCAAGGAAGGGTGCTGGCTAGCAACAGCTTTCAGTGCTGGCACTTTTCATCTCTGAGCAATTGCTCGACCTTTGCAATTTCTCAGCTCGTGTCTACGAGATGGAATGAGAATGACCATGACGTTTGGTGGGTAGAGAAGCGCAAAGCCCCAGTGTTGCTGCGCCTGTGAAAGCGCTTCCAAGGAAGGGTGCTGGCTAGCAACAGCTTTCAGTGCTGACACTTTTCATCTCTGAGCAATTGCTCGACGTTTGCAATTTCTCAGCTCGTGTCTACGAGCCAGAGAGATAGTGACCGTGACGTTTGGTGGGTAGAGAAGCGCAAAGCCCCAGTGTTGCTGCGCCTGTGAAAGCGCTTCCAAGGAAGGGTGCTGGCTAGCAACAGCTTTCAGTGCTGACACTTTTCATCTCTGAGCAATTGCTCGACGTTTGCAATTTCTCAGCTCGTGTCTACGAGCCAGAGAGATAGTGACCGTGACGTTTGGTGGGTAGAGAAGCGCAAAGCCCCAGTGTTGCTGCGCCTGTGAAAGCGCTTCCAAGGAAGGGTGCTGGCTAGCAACAGCTTTCAGTGCTGGCACTTTTCATCTCTGAGCAATTGCTCGACCTTTGCAATTTCTCACCTGAGCTCTCTTTAGAGTGCGCGAGAGGATGAGCAGAAGATTAGGTGGCTAGAGAAGCCCAGAGCCCCACTGCTCTTAGGCCTACAAGAGCGTTTCCAAGGAAGGGTGCCGGCTAGCAACAGCTTTCAGTGCTGGCACTTTTCATCGCTGAGCAATTGCTCGACCTTTGCAATTTCTCAGCTCGTGTCTACGAGCCAGAGAGATAGTGACCGTGACGTTTGGTGGCTAGAGAAGCGCAAAGCCCCAGTATTGCTGCGCCTGTGAAAGCGCTTCCAAGGAAGGGTGCTGGCTAGCAACAGTTTTCAGTGCTGGCACTTTTCATCTCTGAGCAATTGCTCGACGTTTGCAATTTCTCAGCTCGTGTCTACGAGACGGAGAGATAGTGACCATAACGTTTGGTGGGAAGAGAAGCGCAAAGCCCCAGTGTTGCTGCGCCTGTGAAAGCGCTTCCAAGGAAGGGTGCTGGCTAGCAACAGTTTTCAGTGCTGGCACTTTTCATCGCTGAGCAATTGCTCGATGTTTGCAATTTCTCACCTGAGCTCTCTTTAGACTGCGCGAGAGGATGAGCAGAAGATTAGGTGGCTAGAGAAGCCCAGAGCCCCACTGTTCTTAGGCCTACAAAAGCGCATCCAAGGAAGGGTGCTGGCTTGCAAGAGCTTTCAGTGCTGGCACTTTTCATCTCTGAGCAATTGCTCGACGTTTGCAATTTCTCAGCTCGTGTCTACGAGACGGAGAGAGATAGTGACCGTGACGTTTGGTGGGTAGAGAAGCGCAAAGCCCCAGTGTTGCTGCGCCTGTGAAAGCGCTTCCAAGGAAGGGTGCTGGCTAGCAAGAGCTTTCAGTGCTGTCACTTTTCATCTCTGAGCAATTGCTCGACGTTTGCAATTTCTCACCTGAGCTCTCTTTAGAGTGCGCGAGAGGATGAGCAGAAGATTAAGTGGCTAGAGAAGCCCAGAGCCCCACTGTTCTTAGGCCTACAAAAGCACTTCCAAGGAAGGGTGCTGGCTAGCAACAGCTTTCAGTGCTGGCACTTTTCATCTCTGAGCAATTGCTCGACGTTTGCAATTTCTCACCTGAGCTCTCTTTAGACGGCGCGAGAGGATGAGCAGAAGATTAGGTGGCTAGAGAAGCCCAGAGCCCCACTGTTCTTAGGCCTACAAAAGCACTTCCAAGGAAGGGTGCTGGCTAGCAAGAGCTTTCAGTGCTGGCACTTTTCATCTCTGAGCAATTGCTCGACGTTTGCAATTTCTACCCTGAGCTCTCTTTAGACTGCGCGAGAGGATGAGCAGAAGATTAGGTGGCTAGAGAAACACAGAGCCCCACTGTTCTTAGGCCTACAAAAGCGCTTCCAAGGAAGGGTGCTGGCTAGCAAGAGCTTTCAGTGCTGGCACTTTTCATCTCTGAGCAATTGCTCGACGTTTGCAATTTCTCAGCTCGTGTCTACGAGACGGAGAGAGATAGTGACCGTGACGTTTGGTGGCTAGAGAAGCGCAAAGCCCCAGTGTTGCTGCGCCTGTGAAAGCGCTTCCAAGGAAGGGTGCTGGCTAGCAACAGCTTTCAGTGCTGGCACTTTTCATCTCTGAGCAATTGCTCGACGTTTGCAATTTCTCAATTGAGCTCTCTTTAGACTGCGCGAGAGGATGAGCAGAAGATTAGGTGGCTAGAGGAGCGCAAAGCCCCACTGTTCTTAGGGCTACAAAAGCACTTCCAAGGAAGGGTGCTGGCTAGCAACAGCTTTCAGTGCTGGCACTTTTCATCTCTGAGCAATTGCTCGACCTTTGCAATTTCTCAGCTCGTGTCTACGAGATGGAATGAGAATGACCATGACGTTTGGTGGGTAGAGAAGCGCAAAGCCCCAGTGTTGCTGCGCCTGTGAAAGCGCTTCCAAGGAAGGGTGCTGGCTAGCAACAGCTTTCAGTGCTGACACTTTTCATCTCTGAGCAATTGCTCGACGTTTGCAATTTCTCAGCTCGTGTCTACGAGCCAGAGAGATAGTGACCGTGACGTTTGGTGGGTAGAGAAGCGCAAAGCCCCAGTGTTGCTGCGCCTGTGAAAGCGCTTCCAAGGAAGGGTGCTGGCTAGCAACAGCTTTCAGTGCTGACACTTTTCATCTCTGAGCAATTGCTCGACGTTTGCAATTTCTCAGCTCGTGTCTACGAGCCAGAGAGATAGTGACCGTGACGTTTGGTGGGTAGAGAAGCGCAAAGCCCCAGTGTTGCTGCGCCTGTGAAAGCGCTTCCAAGGAAGGGTGCTGGCTAGCAACAGCTTTCAGTGCTGGCACTTTTCATCTCTGAGCAATTGCTCGACCTTTGCAATTTCTCACCTGAGCTCTCTTTAGAGTGCGCGAGAGGATGAGCAGAAGATTAGGTGGCTAGAGAAGCCCAGAGCCCCACTGCTCTTAGGCCTACAAGAGCGTTTCCAAGGAAGGGTGCCGGCTAGCAACAGCTTTCAGTGCTGGCACTTTTCATCGCTGAGCAATTGCTCGACCTTTGCAATTTCTCAGCTCGTGTCTACGAGTCAGAGAGATAGTGACCGTGACGTTTGGTGGCTAGAGAAGCGCAAAGCCCCAGTATTGCTGCGCCTGTGAAAGCGCTTCCAAGGAAGGGTGCTGGCTAGCAACAGTTTTCAGTGCTGGCACTTTTCATCTCTGAGCAATTGCTCGACCTTTGCAATTTCTCAGCTCGTGTCTACGAGACGGAGAGATAGTGACCATAACGTTTGGTGGGAAGAGAAGCGCAAAGCCCCAGTGTTGCTGCGCCTGTGAAAGCGCTTCCAAGGAAGGGTGCTGGCTAGCAACAGTTTTCAGTGCTGGCACTTTTCATCGCTGAGCAATTGCTCGATGTTTGCAATTTCTCACCTGAGCTCTCTTTAGACTGCGTGAGAGGATGAGCAGAAGATTAGGTGGCTAGAGAAGCCCAGAGCCCCAGTGTTCTTAGGCCTACAAAAGCGCATCCAAGGAAGGGTGCTGGCTTGCAAGAGCTTTCAGTGCTGGCACTTTTCATCTCTGAGCAATTGCTCGACGTTTGCAATTTCTCAGCTCGTGTCTACGAGACAGAGAGAGATAGTGACCGTGACGTTTGGTGGGTAGAGAAGCGCAAAGCCCCAGTGTTGCTGCGCCTGTGAAAGCGCTTCCAAGGAAGGGTGCTGGCTAGCAAGAGCTTTCAGTGCTGTCACTTTTCATCTCTGAGCAATTGCTCGACGTTTGCAATTTCTCACCTGAGCTCTCTTTAGAGTGCGCGAGAGGATGAGCAGAAGATTAAGTGGCTAGAGAAGCCCAGAGCCCCACTGTTCTTAGGCCTACAAAAGCACTTCCAAGGAAGGGTGCTGGCTAGCAACAGCTTTCAGTGCTGGCACTTTTCATCTCTGAGCAATTGCTCGACCTTTGCAATTTCTCACCTGAGCTCTCTTTAGACGGCGCGAGAGGATGAGCAGAAGATTAGGTGGCTAGAGAAGCCCAGAGCCCCACTGTTCTTAGGCCTACAAAAGCACTTCCAAGGAAGGGTGCTGGCTAGCAAGAGCTTTCAGTGCTGGCACTTTTCATCTCTGAGCAATTGCTCGACGTTTGCAATTTCTACCCTGAGCTCTCTTTAGACTGCGCGAGAGGATGAGCAGAAGATTAGGTGGCTAGAGAAACACAGAGCCCCACTGTTCTTAGGCCTACAAAAGCGCTTCCAAGGAAGGGTGCTGGCTAGCAAGAGCTTTCAGTGCTGGCACTTTTCATCTCTGAGCAATTGCTCGACGTTTGCAATTTCTCAGCTCGTGTCTACGAGACGGAGAGAGATAGTGACCGTGACGTTTGGTGGCTAGAGAAGCGCAAAGCCCCAGTGTTACTGCGCCTGTGAAAGCGCTTCCAAGGAAGGGTGCTGGCTAGCAACAGCTTTCAGTGCTGGCACTTTTCATCTCTGAGCAATTGCTCGACGTTTGCAATTTCTCACCTGAGCTCTCTTTAGAGTGCGCGAGAGGATGAGCAGAAGATTAGGTGGCTAGAGAAGCCCAGAGCCCCAGTGTTCTAAGGGCTATAAAAGCACTTCCAAGGAAGGGTGCTGGCTAGCAACAGCTTTCAGTGCTGGCACTTTTCATCTCTGAGCAATTGCTCGACGTTTGCAATTTCTCAGCTCGTGTCTACGAGATGGAATGAGAATGACCGTGACGTTTGGTGGGTAGAGAAGCGCAAAGCCCCAGTGTTGCTGCGCCTGTGAAAGCGCTTCCAAGGAAGGGTGCTGGCTAGCAACAGCTTTCAGTGCTGACACTTTTCATCTCTGAGCAATTGCTCGACGTTTGCAATTTCTCACCTCAGCTCTCTTTAGAGTGCGCGAGAGGATGAGCAGAAGATTAGGTGGCTAGAGAAACACAGAGCCCCACTGTTCTTAGGCCTACAAGAGTGTTTCCAAGAAGGGTGACGGCTAGCAACAGCTTTCAGTGCTGGCACTTTTCATCTCTGAGCAATTGCTCGACGTTTGCAATCTCTCAGCTCGTGTCTACGAGACAGAGAGATAGTGACCGTGACCTTTGGTGGGTAGAGAAGCGCAAAGCTCCAGTGTTGCTGCGCCTGTGAAAGCGCTTCCAAGGAAGGGTGCTGGCTAGCAAGAGCTTTCAGTGCTGGCACTTTTCATCTCTGAGCAATTGCTCGACCTTTGCAATTTCTCACCTGAGCTCTCTTTAGACTGCGCGAGAGGATGAGCAGAAGATTAGGTGGCTAGAGAAGCCCAGAGCCCCACTCTTCTTAGGCCTACAAGAGCGTTTCCAAGAAGGGTGACGGCTAGCAAGAGCTTTCAGTGCTGGCACTTTTCATCGCTGAGCAATTGCTCGACGTTTGCAATCTCTCAGCTCGTGTCTACGAGCCAGAGAGATAGTGACCGTGACGTTTGGTGGCTAGAGAAGCGCAAAGCCCCAGTGTTGCTGCGCCTGTGAAAGCGCTTCCAAGGAAGGGTGCTGGCTAGCAACAGCTTTCAGTGCTGGCACTTTTCATCTCTGAGCAATTGCTCGACCTTTGCAATTTCTCACCTGAGCTCTCTTTAGACTGCGCGAGAGGATGAGCAGAAGATTAGGTGGCTAGAGAAGCCCAGAGCCCCAGTGTTCTTAGGCCTACAAGAGCGTTTCCAAGAAGGGTGCTGGCTAGCAAGAGCTTTCAGTGCTGGCACTTTTAATCGCTGAGCAATTGCTCGACGTTTGCAATCTCTTCAGCTCGTGTCTACGAGCCAGAGAGATAGTGACCGTGACCTTTGGTGGGTAGAGAAGCGCAAAGCCCCAGTGTTGCTGCGCCTGTGAAAGCGCTTCCAAGGAAGGGTGCTGGCTAGCAACAGCTTTCAGTGCTGGCACTTTTCATCTCTGAGCAATTGCTCGACCTTTGCAATTTCTCAGCTCGTGTCTACGAGCCAGAGAGATAGTGACCGTGACGTTTGGTGGCTAGAGAAGCGCAAAGCCCCAGTATTGCTGCGCCTGTGAAAGCGCTTCCAAGGAAGGGTGCTGGCTAGCAACAGTTTTCAGTGCTGGCACTTTTCATCTCTGAGCAATTGCTCGACGTTTGCAATTTCTCAGCTCGTGTCTACGAGACGGAGAGATAGTGACCGTAACGTTTGGTGGGAAGAGAAGCGCAAAGCCCCAGTGTTGCTGCGCCTGTGAAAGCGCTTCCAAGGAAGGGTGCTGGCTAGCAACAGTTTTCAGTGCTGGCACTTTTCATCTCTGAGCAATTGCTCGATGTTTGCAATTTCTCACCTGAGCTCTCTTTAGAGTGCGCGAGAGGATGAGCAGAAGATTAGGTGGCTAGAGAAACACAGAGCCCCAGTGTTCTTAGGCCTACAAAAGCGCATCCAAGGAAGGGTGCTGGCTTGCAAGAGCTTTCAGTGCTGGCACTTTTCATCTCTGAGCAATTGCTCGACGTTTGCAATTTCTCAGCTCGTGTCTACGAGACAGAGAGAGATAGTGACCGTGACCTTTGGTGGGTAGAGAAGCGCAAAGCCCCAGTGTTGCTGCGCCTGTGAAAGCGCTTCCAAGGAAGGGTGCTGGCTAGCAAGAGCTTTCAGTGCTGTCACTTTTCATCTCTGAGCAATTGCTCGACGTTTGCAATTTCTCACCTGAGCTCTCTTTAGAGTGCGCGAGAGGATGAGCAGAAGATTAGGTGGCTAGAGAAGCCCAGAGCCCCACTGTTCTTAGGCCTACAAAAGCACTTCCAAGGAAGGGTGCTGGCTAGCAACAGCTTTCAGTGCTGGCACTTTTCATCTCTGAGCAATTGCTCGACGTTTGCAATTTCTCACCTGAGCTCTCTTTAGACGGCGCGAGAGGATGAGCAGAAGATTAGGTGGCTAGAGAAGCCCAGAGCCCCACTGTTCTTAGGCCTACAAAAGCACTTCCAAGGAAGGGTGCTGGCTAGCAAGAGCTTTCAGTGCTGGCACTTTTCATCTCTGAGCAATTGCTCGACGTTTTCAATTTCTACCCTGAGCTCTCTTTAGACTGCGCGAGAGGATGAGCAGAAGATTAGGTGGCTAGAGAAACACAGAGCCCCACTGTTCTTAGGCCTACAAAAGCACTTCCAAGGAAGGGTGCTGGCTAGCAAGAGCTTTCAGTGCTGGCACTTTTCATCTCTGAGCAATTGCTCGACGTTTGCAATTTCTCAGCTCGTGTCTACGAGACGGAGAGAGATAGTGACCGTGACGTTTGGTGGCTAGAGAAGCGCAAAGCCCCAGTGTTACTGCGCCTGTAAAAGCGCTTCCAAGGAAGGGTGCTGGCTAGCAACAGCTTTCAGTGCTGGCACTTTTCATCTCTGAGCAATTGCTCGACGTTTGCAATTTCTCACCTGAGCTCTCTTTAGAGTGCGCGAGAGGATGAGCAGAAGATTAGGTGGCTAGAGAAGCCCAGAGCCCCAGTGTTCTAAGGGCTATAAAAGCACTTCCAAGGAAGGGTGCTGGCTAGCAACAGCTTTCAGTGCTGGCACTTTTCATCTCTGAGCAATTGCTCGACCTTTGCAATTTCTCAGCTCGTGTCTACGAGATGGAATGAGAATGACCGTGACGTTTGGTGGGTAGAGAAGCGCAAAGCCCCAGTGTTGCTGCGCCTGTGAAAGCGCTTCCAAGGAAGGGTGCTGGCTAGCAACAGCTTTCAGTGCTGACACTTTTCATCTCTGAGCAATTGCTCGACGTTTGCAATTTCTCACCTGAGCTCTCTTTAGAGTGCGCGAGAGGATGAGCAGAAGATTAGGTGGCTAGAGAAACACAGAGCCCCACTGTTCTTAGGCCTACAAGAGTGTTTCCAAGAAGGGTGACGGCTAGCAACAGCTTTCAGTGCTGGCACTTTTCATCTCTGAGCAATTGCTCGACGTTTGCAATCTCTCAGCTCGTGTCTACGAGCCAGAGAGATAGTGACCGTGACGTTTGGTGGGTAGAGAAGCGCAAAGCCCCAGTGTTGCTGCGCCTGTGAAAGCGCTTCCAAGGAAGGGTGCTGGCTAGCAAGAGCTTTCAGTGCTGGCACTTTTCATCTCTGAGCAATTGCTCGACCTTTGCAATTTCTCACCTGAGCTCTCTTTAGACTGCGCGAGAGGATGAGCAGAAGATTAGGTGGCTAGAGAAGCCCAGAGCCCCACTGTTCTTAGGCCTACAAGAGCGTTTCCAAGAAGGGTGACGGCTAGCAAGAGCTTTCAGTGCTGGCACTTTTCATCGCTGAGCAATTGCTCGACCTTTGCAATCTCTCAGCTCGTGTCTACGAGCCAGAGAGATAGTGACCGTGACGTTTGGTGGCTAGAGAAGCGCAAAGCCCCAGTATTGCTGCGCCTGTGAAAGCGCTTCCAAGGAAGGGTGCTGGCTAGCAAGAGCTTTCAGTGCTGGCACTTTTCCTCTCTGAGCAATTGCTCGACATTTGCAATTTCTCACCTGAGCTCTCTTTAGACTGCGCGAGAGGATGAGCAGAAGATTAGGTGGCTAGAGAAGCCCAGAGCCCCACTGTTCTTAGGCCTACAAGAGCGTTTCCAAGAAGGGTGACGGCTAGCAAGAGCTTTCAGTGCTGGCACTTTTAATCGCTGAGCAATTGCTCGACGTTTGCAATTTCTCAGCTCGTGTCTACGAGCCAGAGAGATAGTGACCGTGACGTTTGGTGGGTAGAGAAGCGCAAAGCCCCAGTGTTGCTGCGCCTGTGAAAGCGCTTCCAAGGAAGGGTGCTGGCTAGCAACAGCTTTCAGTGCTGGCACTTTTCATCTCTGAGCAATTGCTCGACCTTTGCAATCTCTCAGCTCGTGTCTACGAGACGGAGAGATAGTGACCGTGACATTTGGTGGGTAGAGAAGCGCAAAGCCCCAGTGTTACTGCGCCTGTGAAAGCGCTTCCAAGGAAGGGTGCTGGCTAGCAAGAGCTTTCAGTGCTGGCAGTTTTCATCTCTGAGCAATTGCTCGACCTTTGCAATTTCTCACCTGAGCTCTCTTTAGAGTGCGCGAGAGGATGAGCAGAAGATTAGGTGGCTAGAGAAACACAGAGCCCCAGTATTCTTAGGCCTACAAAAGCACTTCCAAGGAAGGGTGCTGGCTAGCAAGAGCTTTCAGTGCTGGCACATTTCATCTCTGAGCAATTGCTCGACGTTTGCAATTTCTCACCTGAGCTCTCTTTAGAGTGCGCGAGAGGATGAGCAGAAGATTAGGTGGCTAGAGAAGCCCAGAGCCCCAGTGTTCTAAGGGCTATAAAAGCGCTTCCAAGGAAGGGTGCTGGCTAGCAACAGCTTTCAGTGCTGGCACTTTTCATCTCTGAGCAATTGCTCGACGTTTGCAATTTCTCAGCTCGTGTCTACGAGATGGAAGGAGAATGACCGTGACATTTGGTGTCTAGAGAAGCGCAAAGCCCCAGTGTTGCTGCGCCTGTGAAAGCGCTTCCAAGGAAGGGTGCTGGCTAGCAAGAGCTTTCAGTGCTGGCACTTTTCATCTCTGAGCAATTGCTCGACCTTTGCAATTTCTCACCTGAGCTTTCTTTAGAGTGAGCGAGAGGATGAGCAGAAGATTAGGTGGCTAGAGAAACACAGAGCCCCAGTGATCTTAGGCCTACAAGAGCGTTTCCAAGGAAGGGTGCTGGCTAGCAACAGCTTTCAGTGCTGGCACTTTTCATCTCTGAGCAATTGCTCGACCTTTGCAATTTCTCACCTGAGCTGTCTTTAGAGTGCGCGAAAGGATGAGCAGAAGATTAGGTGGCTAGAGAAGCCCAGAGCCCCTGTGATCTAAGGGCTACAAGAGCGCTTCCAAGGAAGGGTGCTGGCTAGCAACAGCTTTCAGTGCTGGCACTTTTCATCTCTGAGCAATTGCTCGACCTTTGCAATTTCTCACCTGAGCTCTCTTTAGACTGCGCGAGAGGATGAGCAGAAGATTAGGTGGCTAGAGAAACACAGAGCCCCACTGTTCTTAGGCCTACAAAAGCACTTCCAAGGAAGGGTGCTGGCTAGCAACAGCTTTCAGTGCTGGCACTTTTCATCTCTGAGCAATTGCTCGACGTTTGCAATTTCTCAGCTCGTGTCTACGAGACAGAGAGATAGTGACCGTGACCTTTGGTGGGTAGAGAAGCGCAAAGCCCCAGTGTTGCTGCGCCTGTGAAAGCGCTTCCAAGGAAGGGTGCTGGCTAGCAAGACCTTTCAGTGCTGGCACTTTTCATCTCTGAGCAATTGCTCGACGTTTGCAATTTCTCACCTGAGCTTTCTTTAGAGTGCGCGAGAGGATGAGCAGAAGATTAGGTGGCTGGAGAAGCCCAGAGCCCTTGTGTTCTAAGGGCTACAAGAGCGTTTCCAAGGAAGGGTGCTGGCTAGCAACAGCTTTCAGTGCTGGCACTTTTCATCTCTGAGCAATTGCTCGACGTTTGCAATCTCTCAGCTCGTGTCTACGAGACGGAGAGATAGTGACCGTGACGTTTGGTGGCTAGAGAAGCGCAAAGCCCCAGTGTTGCTGCGCCTGTGAAAGCGCTTCCAAGGAAGGGTGCTGGCTAGCAAGAGCTTTCAGTGCTGGCACTTTTCATCTCTGAGCAATTGCTCGACCTTTGCAATTTCTCACCTGAGCTCTCTTTAGAGTGCGCGAGAGGATGAGCGGAAGATTAGGTGGCTAGAGAAACACAGAGCCCCACTGTTCTTAGGCCTACAAAAGCGCATCCAAGGAAGGGTGCTGGCTAGCAACAGCTTTCAGTGCTGGCACTTTTCATCGCTGAGCAATTGCTCGACATTTGCAATTTCTCAGCTCGTGTCTACGAGACGGAGAGAGATAGTGACCGTGACGTTTGGTGGCTAGAGAAGCGCAAAGCCCCAGTGTTGCTGCGCCTGTGAAAGCGCTTCCAAGGAAGGGTGCTGGCTAGCAAGAGCTTTCAGTGCTGGCACTTTTCATCTCTGAGCAATTGCTCGACGTTTGCAATTTCTCAATTGAGCTCTCTTTAGAGTGCGCGAGAGGATGAGCAGAAGATTAGGTGGCTAGAGAAGCGCAAAGCCCCACTGTTCTTAGGGCTACAAAAGCACTTCCAAGGAAGGGTGCTGGCTAGCAACAGCTTTCAGTGCTGGCACTTTTCATCTCTGAGCAATTGCTCGACCTTTGCAATTTCTCAGCTCGTGTCTACGAGATGGAATGAGAATGACCATGACGTTTGGTGGGTAGAGAAGCGCAAAGCCCCAGTGTTGCTGCGCCTGTGAAAGCGCTTCCAAGGAAGGGTGCTGGCTAGCAACAGCTTTCAGTGCTGACACTTTTCATCTCTGAGCAATTGCTCGACGTTTGCAATTTCTCAGCTCGTGTCTACGAGCCAGAGAGATAGTGACCGTGACGTTTGGTGGGTAGAGAAGCGCAAAGCCCCAGTGTTGCTGCGCCTGTGAAAGCGCTTCCAAGGAAGGGTGCTGGCTAGCAACAGCTTTCAGTGCTGGCACTTTTCATCTCTGAGCAATTGCTCGACCTTTGCAATTTCTCACCTGAGCTCTCTTTAGACTGCGCGAGAGGATGAGCAGAAGATTAGGTGGCTAGAGAAGCCCAGAGCCCCACTGCTCTTAGGCCTACAAGAGCGTTTCCAAGGAAGGGTGCCGGCTAGCAACAGCTTTCAGTGCTGGCACTTTTCATCGCTGAGCAATTGCTCGACCTTTGCAATTTCTCAGCTCGTGTCTACGAGTCAGAGAGATAGTGACCGTGACGTTTGGTGGCTAGAGAAGCGCAAAGCCCCAGTATTGCTGCGCCTGTGAAAGCGCTTCCAAGGAAGGGTGCTGGCTAGCAACAGTTTTCAGTGCTGGCACTTTTCATCTCTGAGCAATTGCTCGACCTTTGCAATTTCTCAGCTCGTGTCTACGAGACGGAGAGATAGTGACCATAACGTTTGGTGGGAAGAGAAGCGCAAAGCCCCAGTGTTGCTGCGCCTGTGAAAGCGCTTCCAAGGAAGGGTGCTGGCTAGCAACAGTTTTCAGTGCTGGCACTTTTCATCGCTGAGCAATTGCTCGATGTTTGCAATCTCTCAGCTCGTGTCTACGAGCCAGAGAGATAGTGACCGTGACCTTTGGTGGGTAGAGAAGCGCAAAGCCCCAGTGTTGCTGCGCCTGTGAAAGCGCTTCCAAGGAAGGGTGCTGGCTAGCAAGAGCTTTCAGTGCTGTCACTTTTCATCTCTGAGCAATTGCTCGACGTTTGCAATTTCTCACCTGAGCTCTCTTTAGAGTGCGCGAGAGGATGAGCAGAAGATTAGGTGGCTACAGAAGCCCAGAGCCCCACTGTTCTTAGGCCTACAAAAGCACTTCCAAGGAAGGGTGCTGGCTAGCAACAGCTTTCAGTGCTGGCACTTTTCATCTCTGAGCAATTGCTCGACGTTTGCAATTTCTCACCTGAGCTCTCTTTAGACGGCGCGAGAGGATGAGCAGAAGATTAGGTGGCTAGAGAAGCCCAGAGCCCCACTGTTCTTAGGCCTACAAAAGCACTTCCAAGGAAGGGTGCTGGCTAGCAAGAGCTTTCAGTGCTGGCACTTTTCATCTCTGAGCAATTGCTCGACGTTTTCAATTTCTACCCTGAGCTCTCTTTAGACTGCGCGAGAGGATGAGCAGAAGATTAGGTGGCTAGAGAAACACAGAGCCCCACTGTTCTTAGGCCTACAAAAGCGCTTCCAAGGAAGGGTGCTGGCTAGCAAGAGCTTTCAGTGCTGGCACTTTTCATCTCTGAGCAATTGCTCGACGTTTGCAATTTCTCAGCTCGTGTCTACGAGACGGAGAGAGATAGTGACCGTGACGTTTGGTGGCTAGAGAAGCGCAAAGCCCCAGTGTTACTGCGCCTGTAAAAGCGCTTCCAAGGAAGGGTGCTGGCTAGCAACAGCTTTCAGTGCTGGCACTTTTCATCTCTGAGCAATTGCTCGACGTTTGCAATTTCTCACCTGAGCTCTCTTTAGAGTGCGCGAGAGGATGAGCAGAAGATTAGGTGGCTAGAGAAGCCCAGAGCCCCAGTGTTCTAAGGGCTATAAAAGCACTTCCAAGGAAGGGTGCTGGCTAGCAACAGCTTTCAGTGCTGGCACTTTTCATCTCTGAGCAATTGCTCGACCTTTGCAATTTCTCAGCTCGTGTCTACGAGATGGAATGAGAATGACCGTGACGTTTGGTGGGTAGAGAAGCGCAAAGCCCCAGTGTTGCTGCGCCTGTGAAAGCGCTTCCAAGGAAGGGTGCTGGCTAGCAACAGCTTTCAGTGCTGACACTTTTCATCTCTGAGCAATTGCTCGACGTTTGCAATTTCTCACCTGAGCTCTCTTTAGAGTGCGCGAGAGGATGAGCAGAAGATTAGGTGGCTAGAGAAACACAGAGCCCCACTGTTCTTAGGCCTACAAGAGTGTTTCCAAGAAGGGTGACGGCTAGCAACAGCTTTCAGTGCTGGCACTTTTCATCTCTGAGCAATTGCTCGACGTTTGCAATCTCTCAGCTCGTGTCTACGAGCCAGAGAGATAGTGACCGTGACGTTTGGTGGGTAGAGAAGCGCAAAGCCCCAGTGTTGCTGCGCCTGTGAAAGCGCTTCCAAGGAAGGGTGCTGGCTAGCAAGAGCTTTCAGTGCTGGCACTTTTCATCTCTGAGCAATTGCTCGACCTTTGCAATTTCTCACCTGAGCTCTCTTTAGACTGCGCGAGAGGATGAGCAGAAGATTAGGTGGCTAGAGAAGCCCAGAGCCCCACTGTTCTTAGGCCTACAAGAGCGTTTCCAAGAAGGGTGACGGCTAGCAAGAGCTTTCAGTGCTGGCACTTTTCATCGCTGAGCAATTGCTCGACGTTTGCAATCTCTCAGCTCGTGTCTACGAGCCAGAGAGATAGTGACCGTGACGTTTGGTGGCTAGAGAAGCGCAAAGCCCCAGTATTGCTGCGCCTGTGAAAGCGCTTCCAAGGAAGGGTGCTGGCTAGCAAGAGCTTTCAGTGCTGGCACTTTTCCTCTCTGAGCAATTGCTCGACATTTGCAATTTCTCACCTGAGCTCTCTTTAGACTGCGCGAGAGGATGAGCAGAAGATTAGGTGGCTAGAGAAGCCCAGAGCCCCACTGTTCTTAGGCCTACAAGAGCGTTTCCAAGAAGGGTGACGGCTAGCAAGAGCTTTCAGTGCTGGCACTTTTAATCGCTGAGCAATTGCTCGACGTTTGCAATTTCTCAGCTCGTGTCTACGAGCCAGAGAGATAGTGACCGTGACGTTTGGTGGGTAGAGAAGCGCAAAGCCCCAGTGTTGCTGCGCCTGTGAAAGCGCTTCCAAGGAAGGGTGCTGGCTAGCAACAGCTTTCAGTGCTGGCACTTTTCATCTCTGAGCAATTGCTCGACCTTTGCAATCTCTCAGCTCGTGTCTACGAGACGGAGAGATAGTGACCGTGACATTTGGTGGGTAGAGAAGCGCAAAGCCCCAGTGTTACTGCGCCTGTGAAAGCGCTTCCAAGGAAGGGTGCTGGCTAGCAAGAGCTTTCAGTGCTGGCAGTTTTCATCTCTGAGCAATTGCTCGACCTTTGCAATTTCTCACCTGAGCTCTCTTTAGAGTGCGCGAGAGGATGAGCAGAAGATTAGGTGGCTAGAGAAACACAGAGCCCCAGTATTCTTAGGCCTACAAAAGCACTTCCAAGGAAGGGTGCTGGCTAGCAAGAGCTTTCAGTGCTGGCACATTTCATCTCTGAGCAATTGCTCGACGTTTGCAATTTCTCACCTGAGCTCTCTTTAGAGTGCGCGAGAGGATGAGCAGAAGATTAGGTGGCTAGAGAAGCCCAGAGCCCCAGTGTTCTAAGGGCTATAAAAGCGCTTCCAAGGAAGGGTGCTGGCTAGCAACAGCTTTCAGTGCTGGCACTTTTCATCTCTGAGCAATTGCTCGACGTTTGCAATTTCTCAGCTCGTGTCTACGAGATGGAAGGAGAATGACCGTGACATTTGGTGTCTAGAGAAGCGCAAAGCCCCAGTGTTGCTGCGCCTGTGAAAGCGCTTCCAAGGAAGGGTGCTGGCTAGCAAGAGCTTTCAGTGCTGGCACTTTTCATCTCTGAGCAATTGCTCGACCTTTGCAATTTCTCACCTGAGCTTTCTTTAGAGTGAGCGAGAGGATGAGCAGAAGATTAGGTGGCTAGAGAAACACAGAGCCCCAGTGATCTTAGGCCTACAAGAGCGTTTCCAAGGAAGGGTGCTGGCTAGCAACAGCTTTCAGTGCTGGCACTTTTCATCTCTGAGCAATTGCTCGACCTTTGCAATTTCTCACCTGAGCTGTCTTTAGAGTGCGCGAAAGGATGAGCAGAAGATTAGGTGGCTAGAGAAGCCCAGAGCCCCTGTGATCTAAGGGCTACAAGAGCGCTTCCAAGGAAGGGTGCTGGCTAGCAACAGCTTTCAGTGCTGGCACTTTTCATCTCTGAGCAATTGCTCGACCTTTGCAATTTCTCACCTGAGCTCTCTTTAGACTGCGCGAGAGGATGAGCAGAAGATTAGGTGGCTAGAGAAACACAGAGCCCCAGTGTTCTTAGGCCTACAAAAGCACTTCCAAGGAAGGGTGCTGGCTAGCAACAGCTTTCAGTGCTGGCACTTTTCATCTCTGAGCAATTGCTCGACGTTTGCAATTTCTCAGCTCGTGTCTACGAGACAGAGAGATAGTGACCGTGACCTTTGGTGGGTAGAGAAGCGCAAAGCCCCAGTGTTGCTGCGCCTGTGAAAGCGCTTCCAAGGAAGGGTGCTGGCTAGCAAGACCTTTCAGTGCTGGCACTTTTCATCTCTGAGCAATTGCTCGACGTTTGCAATTTCTCACCTGAGCTTTCTTTAGAGTGCGCGAGAGGATGAGCAGAAGATTAGGTGGCTGGAGAAGCCCAGAGCCCTTGTGTTCTAAGGGCTACAAGAGCGTTTCCAAGGAAGGGTGCTGGCTAGCAACAGCTTTCAGTGCTGGCACTTTTCATCTCTGAGCAATTGCTCGACGTTTGCAATCTCTCAGCTCGTGTCTACGAGACGGAGAGATAGTGACCGTGACGTTTGGTGGCTAGAGAAGCGCAAAGCCCCAGTGTTGCTGCGCCTGTGAAAGCGCTTCCAAGGAAGGGTGCTGGCTAGCAAGAGCTTTCAGTGCTGGCACTTTTCATCTCTGAGCAATTGCTCGACCTTTGCAATTTCTCACCTGAGCTCTCTTTAGACTGCGCGAGAGGATGAGCGGAAGATTAGGTGGCTAGAGAAACACAGAGCCCCACTGTTCTTAGGCCTACAAAAGCGCATCCAAGGAAGGGTGCTGGCTAGCAACAGCTTTCAGTGCTGGCACTTTTCATCTCTGAGCAATTGCTCGACATTTGCAATTTCTCAGCTCGTGTCTACGAGACGGAGAGAGATAGTGACCGTGACGTTTGGTGGCTAGAGAAGCGCAAAGCCCCAGTGTTGCTGCGCCTGTGAAAGCGCTTCCAAGGAAGGGTGCTGGCTAGCAAGAGCTTTCAGTGCTGGCACTTTTCATCTCTGAGCAATTGCTCGACGTTTGCAATTTCTCAATTGAGCTCTCTTTAGAGTGCGCGAGAGGATGAGCAGAAGATTAGGTGGCTAGAGAAGCGCAAAGCCCCACTGTTCTTAGGGCTACAAAAGCACTTCCAAGGAAGGGTGCTGGCTAGCAACAGCTTTCAGTGCTGGCACTTTTCATCTCTGAGCAATTGCTCGACCTTTGCAATTTCTCAGCTCGTGTCTACGAGATGGAATGAGAATGACCATGACGTTTGGTGGGTAGAGAAGCGCAAAGCCCCAGTGTTGCTGCGCCTGTGAAAGCGCTTCCAAGGAAGGGTGCTGGCTAGCAACAGCTTTCAGTGCTGACACTTTTCATCTCTGAGCAATTGCTCGACGTTTGCAATTTCTCAGCTCGTGTCTACGAGCCAGAGAGATAGTGACCGTGACGTTTGGTGGGTAGAGAAGCGCAAAGCCCCAGTGTTGCTGCGCCTGTGAAAGCGCTTCCAAGGAAGGGTGCTGGCTAGCAACAGCTTTCAGTGCTGGCACTTTTCATCTCTGAGCAATTGCTCGACCTTTGCAATTTCTCACCTGAGCTCTCTTTAGACTGCGCGAGAGGATGAGCAGAAGATTAGGTGGCTAGAGAAGCCCAGAGCCCCACTGCTCTTAGGCCTACAAGAGCGTTTCCAAGGAAGGGTGCCGGCTAGCAACAGCTTTCAGTGCTGGCACTTTTCATCGCTGAGCAATTGCTCGACCTTTGCAATTTCTCAGCTCGTGTCTACGAGTCAGAGAGATAGTGACCGTGACGTTTGGTGGCTAGAGAAGCGCAAAGCCCCAGTATTGCTGCGCCTGTGAAAGCGCTTCCAAGGAAGGGTGCTGGCTAGCAACAGTTTTCAGTGCTGGCACTTTTCATCTCTGAGCAATTGCTCGACCTTTGCAATTTCTCAGCTCGTGTCTACGAGACGGAGAGATAGTGACCATAACGTTTGGTGGGAAGAGAAGCGCAAAGCCCCAGTGTTGCTGCGCCTGTGAAAGCGCTTCCAAGGAAGGGTGCTGGCTAGCAACAGTTTTCAGTGCTGGCACTTTTCATCGCTGAGCAATTGCTCGATGTTTGCAATTTCTCACCTGAGCTCTCTTTAGACTGCGTGAGAGGATGAGCAGAAGATTAGGTGGCTAGAGAAGCCCAGAGCCCCAGTGTTCTTAGGCCTACAAAAGCGCATCCAAGGAAGGGTGCTGGCTTGCAAGAGCTTTCAGTGCTGGCACTTTTCATCTCTGAGCAATTGCTCGACGTTTGCAATTTCTCAGCTCGTGTCTACGAGACAGAGAGAGATAGTGACCGTGACGTTTGGTGGGTAGAGAAGCGCAAAGCCCCAGTGTTGCTGCGCCTGTGAAAGCGCTTCCAAGGAAGGGTGCTGGCTAGCAAGAGCTTTCAGTGCTGTCACTTTTCATCTCTGAGCAATTGCTCGACGTTTGCAATTTCTCACCTGAGCTCTCTTTAGAGTGCGCGAGAGGATGAGCAGAAGATTAAGTGGCTAGAGAAGCCCAGAGCCCCACTGTTCTTAGGCCTACAAAAGCACTTCCAAGGAAGGGTGCTGGCTAGCAAGAGCTTTCAGTGCTGGCACTTTTCATCTCTGAGCAATTGCTCGACGTTTGCAATTTCTCACCTGAGCTCTCTTTAGACGGCGCGAGAGGATGAGCAGAAGATTAGGTGGCTAGAGAAGCCCAGAGCCCCACTGTTCTTAGGCCTACAAAAGCACTTCCAAGGAAGGGTGCTGGCTAGCAAGAGCTTTCAGTGCTGGCACTTTTCATCTCTGAGCAATTGCTCGACGTTTGCAATTTCTACCCTGAGCTCTCTTTAGACTGCGCGAGAGGATGAGCAGAAGATTAGGTGGCTAGAGAAACACAGAGCCCCACTGTTCTTAGGCCTACAAAAGCGCTTCCAAGGAAGGGTGCTGGCTAGCAAGAGCTTTCAGTGCTGGCACTTTTCATCTCTGAGCAATTGCTCGACGTTTGCAATTTCTCAGCTCGTGTCTACGAGACGGAGAGAGATAGTGACCGTGACGTTTGGTGGCTAGAGAAGCGCAAAGCCCCAGTGTTACTGCGCCTGTGAAAGCGCTTCCAAGGAAGGGTGCTGGCTAGCAACAGCTTTCAGTGCTGGCACTTTTCATCTCTGAGCAATTGCTCGACGTTTGCAATTTCTCACCTGAGCTCTCTTTAGAGTGCGCGAGAGGATGAGCAGAAGATTAGGTGGCTAGAGAAGCCCAGAGCCCCAGTGTTCTAAGGGCTATAAAAGCACTTCCAAGGAAGGGTGCTGGCTAGCAACAGCTTTCAGTGCTGGCACTTTTCATCTCTGAGCAATTGCTCGACGTTTGCAATTTCTCAGCTCGTGTCTACGAGATGGAATGAGAATGACCGTGACGTTTGGTGGCTAGAGAAGCGCAAAGCCCCAGTGTTGCTGCGCCTGTGAAAGCGCTTCCAAGGAAGGGTGCTGGCTAGCAACAGCTTTCAGTGCTGACACTTTTCATCTCTGAGCAATTGCTCGACGTTTGCAATTTCTCACCTCAGCTCTCTTTAGAGTGCGCGAGAGGATGAGCAGAAGATTAGGTGGCTAGAGAAACACAGAGCCCCACTGTTCTTAGGCCTACAAGAGTGTTTCCAAGAAGGGTGACGGCTAGCAACAGCTTTCAGTGCTGGCACTTTTCATCTCTGAGCAATTGCTCGACGTTTACAATCTCTCAGCTCGTGTCTACGAGACAGAGAGATAGTGACCGTGACCTTTGGTGGGTAGAGAAGCGCAAAGCTCCAGTGTTGCTGCGCCTGTGAAAGCGCTTCCAAGGAAGGGTGCTGGCTAGCAAGAGCTTTCAGTGCTGGCACTTTTCATCTCTGAGCAATTGCTCGACCTTTGCAATTTCTCACCTGAGCTCTCTTTAGACTGCGCGAGAGGATGAGCAGAAGATTAGGTGGCTAGAGAAGCCCAGAGCCCCACTGTTCTTAGGCCTACAAGAGCGTTTCCAAGAAGGGTGACGGCTAGCAAGAGCTTTCAGTGCTGGCACTTTTCATCGCTGAGCAATTGCTCGACGTTTGCAATCTCTCAGCTCGTGTCTACGAGCCAGAGAGATAGTGACCGTGACGTTTGGTGGCTAGAGAAGCGCAAAGCCCCAGTGTTGCTGCGCCTGTGAAAGCGCTTCCAAGGAAGGGTGCTGGCTAGCAACAGCTTTCAGTGCTGGCACTTTTCATCTCTGAGCAATTGCTCGACCTTTGCAATTTCTCACCTGAGCTCTCTTTAGACTGCGCGAGAGGATGAGCAGAAGATTAGGTGGCTAGAGAAGCCCAGAGCCCCAGTGTTCTTAGGCCTACAAGAGCGTTTCCAAGAAGGGTGCTGGCTAGCAAGAGCTTTCAGTGCTGGCACTTTTAATCGCTGAGCAATTGCTCGACGTTTGCAATCTCTTCAGCTCGTGTCTACGAGCCAGAGAGATAGTGACCGTGACCTTTGGTGGGTAGAGAAGCGCAAAGCCCCAGTGTTGCTGCGCCTGTGAAAGCGCTTCCAAGGAAGGGTGCTGGCTAGCAACAGCTTTCAGTGCTGGCACTTTTCATCTCTGAGCAATTGCTCGACCTTTGCAATTTCTCAGCTCGTGTCTACGAGCCAGAGAGATAGTGACCGTGACGTTTGGTGGCTAGAGAAGCGCAAAGCCCCAGTATTGCTGCGCCTGTGAAAGCGCTTCCAAGGAAGGGTGCTGGCTAGCAACAGTTTTCAGTGCTGGCACTTTTCATCTCTGAGCAATTGCTCGACGTTTGCAATTTCTCAGCTCGTGTCTACGAGACGGAGAGATAGTGACCGTAACGTTTGGTGGGAAGAGAAGCGCAAAGCCCCAGTGTTGCTGCGCCTGTGAAAGCGCTTCCAAGGAAGGGTGCTGGCTAGCAACAGTTTTCAGTGCTGGCACTTTTCATCTCTGAGCAATTGCTCGATGTTTGCAATTTCTCACCTGAGCTCTCTTTAGAGTGCGCGAGAGGATGAGCAGAAGATTAGGTGGCTAGAGAAGCCCAGAGCCCCAGTGTTCTTAGGCCTACAAAAGCGCATCCAAGGAAGGGTGCTGGCTTGCAAGAGCTTTCAGTGCTGGCACTTTTCATCTCTGAGCAATTGCTCGACGTTTGCAATTTCTCAGCTCGTGTCTACGAGACAGAGAGAGATAGTGACCGTGACCTTTGGTGGGTAGAGAAGCGCAAAGCCCCAGTGTTGCTGCGCCTGTGAAAGCGCTTCCAAGGAAGGGTGCTGGCTAGCAAGAGCTTTCAGTGCTGTCACTTTTCATCTCTGAGCAATTGCTCGACGTTTGCAATTTCTCACCTGAGCTCTCTTTAGAGTGCGCGAGAGGATGAGCAGAAGATTAGGTGGCTAGAGAAGCCCAGAGCCCCACTGTTCTTAGGCCTACAAAAGCACTTCCAAGGAAGGGTGCTGGCTAGCAACAGCTTTCAGTGCTGGCACTTTTCATCTCTGAGCAATTGCTCGACGTTTGCAATTTCTCACCTCAGCTCTCTTTAGACGGCGCGAGAGGATGAGCAGAAGATTAGGTGGCTAGAGAAGCCCAGAGCCCCACTGTTCTTAGGCCTACAAAAGCACTTCCAAGGAAGGGTGCTGGCTAGCAAGAGCTTTCAGTGCTGGCACTTTTCATCTCTGAGCAATTGCTCGACGTTTTCAATTTCTACCCTGAGCTCTCTTTAGACTGCGCGAGAGGATGAGCAGAAGATTAGGTGGCTAGAGAAACACAGAGCCCCACTGTTCTTAGGCCTACAAAAGCGCTTCCAAGGAAGGGTGCTGGCTAGCAAGAGCTTTCAGTGCTGGCACTTTTCATCTCTGAGCAATTGCTCGACGTTTGCAATTTCTCAGCTCGTGTCTACGAGACGGAGAGAGATAGTGACCGTGACGTTTGGTGGCTAGAGAAGCGCAAAGCCCCAGTGTTACTGCGCCTGTAAAAGCGCTTCCAAGGAAGGGTGCTGGCTAGCAACAGCTTTCAGTGCTGGCACTTTTCATCTCTGAGCAATTGCTCGACGTTTGCAATTTCTCACCTGAGCTCTCTTTAGAGTGCGCGAGAGGATGAGCAGAAGATTAGGTGGCTAGAGAAGCCCAGAGCCCCAGTGTTCTAAGGGCTATAAAAGCACTTCCAAGGAAGGGTGCTGGCTAGCAACAGCTTTCAGTGCTGGCACTTTTCATCTCTGAGCAATTGCTCGACCTTTGCAATTTCTCAGCTCGTGTCTACGAGATGGAATGAGAATGACCGTGACGTTTGGTGGGTAGAGAAGCGCAAAGCCCCAGTGTTGCTGCGCCTGTGAAAGCGCTTCCAAGGAAGGGTGCTGGCTAGCAACAGCTTTCAGTGCTGACACTTTTCATCTCTGAGCAATTGCTCGACGTTTGCAATTTCTCACCTGAGCTCTCTTTAGAGTGCGCGAGAGGATGAGCAGAAGATTAGGTGGCTAGAGAAACACAGAGCCCCACTGTTCTTAGGCCTACAAGAGTGTTTCCAAGAAGGGTGACGGCTAGCAACAGCTTTCAGTGCTGGCACTTTTCATCTCTGAGCAATTGCTCGACGTTTGCAATCTCTCAGCTCGTGTCTACGAGCCAGAGAGATAGTGACCGTGACGTTTGGTGGGTAGAGAAGCGCAAAGCCCCAGTGTTGCTGCGCCTGTGAAAGCGCTTCCAAGGAAGGGTGCTGGCTAGCAAGAGCTTTCAGTGCTGGCACTTTTCATCTCTGAGCAATTGCTCGACCTTTGCAATTTCTCACCTGAGCTCTCTTTAGACTGCGCGAGAGGATGAGCAGAAGATTAGGTGGCTAGAGAAGCCCAGAGCCCCACTGTTCTTAGGCCTACAAGAGCGTTTCCAAGAAGGGTGACGGCTAGCAAGAGCTTTCAGTGCTGGCACTTTTCATCGCTGAGCAATTGCTCGACGTTTGCAATCTCTCAGCTCGTGTCTACGAGCCAGAGAGATAGTGACCGTGACGTTTGGTGGCTAGAGAAGCGCAAAGCCCCAGTATTGCTGCGCCTGTGAAAGCGCTTCCAAGGAAGGGTGCTGGCTAGCAAGAGCTTTCAGTGCTGGCACTTTTCCTCTCTGAGCAATTGCTCGACATTTGCAATTTCTCACCTGAGCTCTCTTTAGACTGCGCGAGAGGATGAGCAGAAGATTAGGTGGCTAGAGAAGCCCAGAGCCCCACTGTTCTTAGGCCTACAAGAGCGTTTCCAAGAAGGGTGACGGCTAGCAAGAGCTTTCAGTGCTGGCACTTTTAATCGCTGAGCAATTGCTCGACGTTTGCAATTTCTCAGCTCGTGTCTACGAGCCAGAGAGATAGTGACCGTGACGTTTGGTGGGTAGAGAAGCGCAAAGCCCCAGTGTTGCTGCGCCTGTGAAAGCGCTTCCAAGGAAGGGTGCTGGCTAGCAACAGCTTTCAGTGCTGGCACTTTTCATCTCTGAGCAATTGCTCGACCTTTGCAATCTCTCAGCTCGTGTCTACGAGACGGAGAGATAGTGACCGTGACATTTGGTGGGTAGAGAAGCGCAAAGCCCCAGTGTTACTGCGCCTGTGAAAGCGCTTCCAAGGAAGGGTGCTGGCTAGCAAGAGCTTTCAGTGCTGGCAGTTTTCATCTCTGAGCAATTGCTCGACCTTTGCAATTTCTCACCTGAGCTCTCTTTAGAGTGCGCGAGAGGATGAGCAGAAGATTAGGTGGCTAGAGAAACACAGAGCCCCAGTATTCTTAGGCCTACAAAAGCACTTCCAAGGAAGGGTGCTGGCTAGCAAGAGCTTTCAGTGCTGGCACATTTCATCTCTGAGCAATTGCTCGACGTTTGCAATTTCTCACCTGAGCTCTCTTTAGAGTGCGCGAGAGGATGAGCAGAAGATTAGGTGGCTAGAGAAGCCCAGAGCCCCAGTGTTCTAAGGGCTATAAAAGCGCTTCCAAGGAAGGGTGCTGGCTAGCAACAGCTTTCAGTGCTGGCACTTTTCATCTCTGAGCAATTGCTCGACCTTTGCAATTTCTCAGCTCGTGTCTACGAGATGGAAGGAGAATGACCGTGACATTTGGTGTCTAGAGAAGCGCAAAGCCCCAGTGTTGCTGCGCCTGTGAAAGCGCTTCCAAGGAAGGGTGCTGGCTAGCAAGAGCTTTCAGTGCTGGCACTTTTCATCTCTGAGCAATTGCTCGACCTTTGCAATTTCTCACCTGAGCTTTCTTTAGACTGAGCGAGAGGATGAGCAGAAGATTAGGTGGCTAGAGAAACACAGAGCCCCAGTGATCTTAGGCCTACAAGAGCGTTTCCAAGGAAGGGTGCTGGCTAGCAACAGCTTTCAGTGCTGGCACTTTTCATCTCTGAGCAATTGCTCGACCTTTGCAATTTCTCACCTGAGCTGTCTTTAGAGTGCGCGAAAGGATGAGCAGAAGATTAGGTGGCTAGAGAAGCCCAGAGCCCCTGTGATCTAAGGGCTACAAGAGCGCTTCCAAGGAAGGGTGCTGGCTAGCAACAGCTTTCAGTGCTGGCACTTTTCATCTCTGAGCAATTGCTCGACCTTTGCAATTTCTCACCTGAGCTCTCTTTAGACTGCGCGAGAGGATGAGCAGAAGATTAGGTGGCTAGAGAAACACAGAGCCCCAGTGTTCTTAGGCCTACAAAAGCGCTTCCAAGGAAGGGTGCTGGCTAGCAACAGCTTTCAGTGCTGGCACTTTTCATCTCTGAGCAATTGCTCGACGTTTGCAATTTCTCAGCTCGTGTCTACGAGACAGAGAGATAGTGACCGTGACCTTTGGTGGGTAGAGAAGCGCAAAGCCCCAGTGTTGCTGCGCCTGTGAAAGCGCTTCCAAGGAAGGGTGCTGGCTAGCAAGACCTTTCAGTGCTGGCACTTTTCATCTCTGAGCAATTGCTCGACGTTTGCAATTTCTCACCTGAGCTTTCTTTAGAGTGCGCGAGAGGATGAGCAGAAGATTAGGTGGCTGGAGAAGCCCAGAGCCCTTGTGTTCTAAGGGCTACAAGAGCGTTTCCAAGGAAGGGTGCTGGCTAGCAACAGCTTTCAGTGCTGGCACTTTTCATCTCTGAGCAATTGCTCGACGTTTGCAATCTCTCAGCTCGTGTCTACGAGACGGAGAGATAGTGACCGTGACGTTTGGTGGCTAGAGAAGCGCAAAGCCCCAGTGTTGCTGCGCCTGTGAAAGCGCTTCCAAGGAAGGGTGCTGGCTAGCAAGAGCTTTCAGTGCTGGCACTTTTCATCTCTGAGCAATTGCTCGACCTTTGCAATTTCTCACCTGAGCTCTCTTTAGAGTGCGCGAGAGGATGAGCGGAAGATTAGGTGGCTAGAGAAACACAGAGCCCCACTGTTCTTAGGCCTACAAAAGCGCATCCAAGGAAGGGTGCTGGCTAGCAACAGCTTTCAGTGCTGGCACTTTTCATCGCTGAGCAATTGCTCGACATTTGCAATTTCTCAGCTCGTGTCTACGAGACGGAGAGAGATAGTGACCGTGACGTTTGGTGGCTAGAGAAGCGCAAAGCCCCAGTGTTGCTGCGCCTGTGAAAGCGCTTCCAAGGAAGGGTGCTGGCTAGCAAGAGCTTTCAGTGCTGGCACTTTTCATCTCTGAGCAATTGCTCGACGTTTGCAATTTCTCAATTGAGCTCTCTTTAGAGTGCGCGAGAGGATGAGCAGAAGATTAGGTGGCTAGAGAAGCGCAAAGCCCCACTGTTCTTAGGGCTACAAAAGCACTTCCAAGGAAGGGTGCTGGCTAGCAACAGCTTTCAGTGCTGGCACTTTTCATCTCTGAGCAATTGCTCGACCTTTGCAATTTCTCAGCTCGTGTCTACGAGATGGAATGAGAATGACCATGACGTTTGGTGGGTAGAGAAGCGCAAAGCCCCAGTGTTGCTGCGCCTGTGAAAGCGCTTCCAAGGAAGGGTGCTGGCTAGCAACAGCTTTCAGTGCTGACACTTTTCATCTCTGAGCAATTGCTCGACGTTTGCAATTTCTCAGCTCGTGTCTACGAGCCAGAGAGATAGTGACCGTGACGTTTGGTGGGTAGAGAAGCGCAAAGCCCCAGTGTTGCTGCGCCTGTGAAAGCGCTTCCAAGGAAGGGTGCTGGCTAGCAACAGCTTTCAGTGCTGGCACTTTTCATCTCTGAGCAATTGCTCGACCTTTGCAATTTCTCACCTGAGCTCTCTTTAGACTGCGCGAGAGGATGAGCAGAAGATTAGGTGGCTAGAGAAGCCCAGAGCCCCACTGCTCTTAGGCCTACAAGAGCGTTTCCAAGGAAGGGTGCCGGCTAGCAACAGCTTTCAGTGCTGGCACTTTTCATCGCTGAGCAATTGCTCGACCTTTGCAATTTCTCAGCTCGTGTCTACGAGCCAGAGAGATAGTGACCGTGACGTTTGGTGGGTAGAGAAGCGCAAAGCCCCAGTATTGCTGCGCCTGTGAAAGCGCTTCCAAGGAAGGGTGCTGGCTAGCAACAGTTTTCAGTGCTGGCACTTTTCATCTCTGAGCAATTGCTCGACGTTTGCAATTTCTCAGCTCGTGTCTACGAGACGGAGAGATAGTGACCATAACGTTTGGTGGGAAGAGAAGCGCAAAGCCCCAGTGTTGCTGCGCCTGTGAAAGCGCTTCCAAGGAAGGGTGCTGGCTAGCAACAGTTTTCAGTGCTGGCACTTTTCATCGCTGAGCAATTGCTCGATGTTTGCAATTTCTCACCTGAGCTCTCTTTAGACTGCGTGAGAGGATGAGCAGAAGATTAGGTGGCTAGAGAAGCCCAGAGCCCCACTGTTCTTAGGCCTACAAAAGCGCATCCAAGGAAGGGTGCTGGCTTGCAAGAGCTTTCAGTGCTGGCACTTTTCATCTCTGAGCAATTGCTCGACGTTTGCAATTTCTCAGCTCGTGTCTACGAGACAGAGAGAGATAGTGACCGTGACGTTTGGTGGCTAGAGAAGCGCAAAGCCCCAGTGTTGCTGCGCCTGTGAAAGCGCTTCCAAGGAAGGGTGCTGGCTAGCAAGAGCTTTCAGTGCTGTCACTTTTCATCTCTGAGCAATTGCTCGACGTTTGCAATTTCTCACCTGAGCTCTCTTTAGAGTGCGCGAGAGGATGAGCAGAAGATTAGGTGGCTAGAGAAGCCCAGAGCCCCACTGTTCTTAGGCCTACAAAAGCACTTCCAAGGAAGGGTGCTGGCTAGCAACAGCTTTCAGTGCTGGCACTTTTCATCTCTGAGCAATTGCTCGACGTTTGCAATTTCTCACCTGAGCTCTCTTTAGACGGCGCGAGAGGATGAGCAGAAGATTAGGTGGCTAGAGAAGCCCAGAGCCCAGTGTTCTTAGGCCTACAAAAGCACTTCCAAGGAAGGGTGCTGGCTAGCAAGAGCTTTCAGTGCTGGCACTTTTCATCTCTGAGCAATTGCTCGACGTTTTCAATTTCTCCCCTGAGCTCTCTTTAGACTGCGCGAGAGGATGAGCAGAAGATTAGGTGGCTGGAGAAGCCCAGAGCCCCAGTGTTCTTAGGCCTACAAAAGCGCTTCCAAGGAAGGGTGCTGGCTAGCAAGAGCTTTCAGTGCTGGCACTTTTCATCTCTGAGCAATTGCTCGACGTTTGCAATTTCTCAGCTCGTGTCTACGAGACGGAGAGAGATAGTGACCGTGACGTTTGGTGGGTAGAGAAGCGCAAAGCCCCAGTGTTACTGCGCCTGTGAAAGCGCTTCCAAGGAAGGGTGCTGGCTAGCAACAGCTTTCAGTGCTGGCACTTTTCATCTCTGAGCAATTGCTCGACGTTTGCAATTTCTCACCTGAGCTCTCTTTAGAGTGCGCGAGAGGATGAGCAGAAGATTAGGTGGCTAGAGAAGCCCAGAGCCCCAGTGTTCTAAGGGCTATAAAAGCACTTCCAAGGAAGGGTGCTGGCTAGCAACAGCTTTCAGTGCTGGCACTTTTCATCTCTGAGCAATTGCTCGACCTTTGCAATTTCTCAGCTCGTGTCTACGAGATGGAATGAGAATGACCGTGACGTTTGGTGGGTAGAGAAGCGCAAAGCCCCAGTGTTGCTGCGCCTGTGAAAGCGCTTCCAAGGAAGGGTGCTGGCTAGCAACAGCTTTCAGTGCTGACACTTTTCATCTCTGAGCAATTGCTCGACGTTTGCAATTTCTCACCTGAGCTCTCTTTAGAGTGCGCGAGAGGATGAGCAGAAGATTAGGTGGCTAGAGAAACACAGAGCCCCACTGTTCTTAGGCCTACAAGAGTGTTTCCAAGAAGGGTGACGGCTAGCAACAGCTTTCAGTGCTGGCACTTTTCATCTCTGAGCAATTGCTCGACGTTTGCAATCTCTCAGCTCGTGTCTACGAGCCAGAGAGATAGTGACCGTGACGTTTGGTGGCTAGAGAAGCGCAAAGCCCCAGTGTTGCTGCGCCTGTGAAAGCGCTTCCAAGGAAGGGTGCTGGCTAGCAACAGCTTTCAGTGCTGGCACTTTTCATCTCTGAGCAATTGCTCGACCTTTGCAATTTCTCACCTGAGCTCTCTTTAGAGTGTGCGAGAGGATGAGCAGAAGATTAGGTGGCTAGAGAAGCCCAGAGCCCCACTGTTCTTAGGCCTACAAGAGCGTTTCCAAGAAGGGTGACGGCTAGCAAGAGCTTTCAGTGCTGGCACTTTTAATCGCTGAGCAATTGCTCGACGTTTGCAATCTCTCAGCTCGTGTCTACGAGACGGAGAGATAGTGACCGTGACATTTGGTGGGTAGAGAAGCGCAAAGCCCCAGTGTTACTGCGCCTACAAAAGCGCTTCCAAGGAAGGGTGCTGGCTAGCAAGAGCTTTCAGTGCTGGCACTTTTCATCTCTGAGCAATTGCTCGACCTTTGCAATTTCTCACCTGAGCTCTCTTTAGAGCGCGCAAGAGGATGAGCAGAAGATTAGGTGGCTAGAGAAACACAGAGCCCCACTGTTCTTAGGCCTACAAAAGCACTTCCAAGGAAGGGTGCTGGCTAGCAAGAGCTTTCAGTGCTGGCACTTTTCATCTCTGAGCAATTGCTCGACGTTTGCAATTTCTCACCTGAGCTCTCTTTAGACTGCGCGAGAGGATGAGCAGAAGATTAGGTGGCTAGAGAAGCCCAGAGCCCCAGTGTTCTAAGGGCTATAAAAGCGCTTCCAAGGAAGGGTGCTGGCTAGCAACAGCTTTCAGTGCTGGCACTTTTCATCTCTGAGCAATTGCTCGACGTTTGCAATTTCTCAGCTCGCGTCTACGAGATGGAAGGAGAATGACCGTGACATTTGGTGTCTAGAGAAGCGCAAAGCCCCAGTGTTGCTGCGCCTGTGAAAGCGCTTCCAAGGAAGGGTGCTGGCTAGCAAGAGCTTTCAGTGCTGGCACTTTTCATCTCTGAGCAATTGCTCGACCTTTGCAATTTCTCACCTGAGCTTTCTTTAGAGTGAGCGAGAGGATGAGCAGAAGATTAGGTGGCTAGAGAAACACAGAGCCCCAGTGTTCTTAGGCCTACAAAAGCGCTTCCAAGGAAGGGTGCTGGCTAGCAACAGCTTTCAGTGCTGGCACTTTTCATCTCTGAGCAATTGCTCGACGTTTGCAATTTCTCAGCTCGTGTCTACGAGACAGAGAGATAGTGACCGTGACCTTTGGTGGGTAGAGAAGCGCAAAGCCCCAGTGTTGCTGCGCCTGTGAAAGTGCTTCCAAGGAAGGGTGCTGGCTAGCAAGAGCTTTCAGTGCTGGCACTTTTCATCTCTGAGCAATTGCTGGACGTTTGCAATTTCTCACCTGAGCTCTCTTTAGAGTGCGCGAGAGGATGAGCAGAAGATTAGGTGGCTGGAGAAGCCCAGAGCCCTTGTGTTCTAAGGGCTACAAAAGCGCTTCCAAGGAAGGGTGCTGGCTAGCAACAGCTTTCAGTGCTGGCACTTTTCATCTCTGAGCAATTGCTCGACGTTTGCAATCTCTCAGCTCGTGTCTACGAGACGGAGAGATAGTGACCGTGACGTTTGGTGGGTAGAGAAGCGCAAAGCCCCAGTGTTGCTGCGCCTGTGAAAGCGCTTCCAAGGAAGGGTGCTGGCTAGCAAGAACTTTCAGTGCTGGCACTTTTCATCTCTGAGCAATTGCTCGACCTTTGCAATTTCTCAGCTCGTGTCTACGAGATGGAGAGAGATAGTGACCGTGACATTTGGTGGCTAGAGAAGCGCAAAGCCCCAGTGTTACTGCGCCTACAAAAGCGCTTCCAAGGAAGGGTGCTGGCCAGCAACAGCTTTCAGTGCTGGCACTTTTCATCTCTGAGCAATTGCTCGACGTTTGCAATTTCTCACCTGAGCTCTCTTTAGAGTGCGCGAGAGGATGAGCAGAAGATTAGGTGGCTAGAGAAGCCCAGAGCGCCACTGTTCTTGGGCCTACAAAAGCACTTCCAAGGAAGGGTGCTGGCTAGCAAGAGCTTTCAGTGCTGGCACTTTTCATCGCTGAGCAATTGCTCAACGTTTGCAATTTCTCAGCTCGTGTCTACGAGACGGAAAGAGAATGACCGTGACGTTTGGTGGCTAGAGAAGCGCAAAGCCCCAGTGTTGCTGCGCCTGTGAAAGCGCTTCCAAGGAAGGGTGCTGGCTAGCAAGAGCTTTCAGTGCTGGCACTTTTCATCTCTGAGCAATTGCTCGACGTTTGCAATTTCTCACCTGAGCTCTCTTTAGAGTGCACGAGAGGATGAGCAGAAGATTAGGTGGCTAGAGAAGCCCAGAGCCCCACTGTTCTTAGGCCTACAAAAGCACTTCCAAGGAAGGGTGCTGGCTAGCAACAGCTTTCAGTGCTGGCACTTTTCATCTCTGAGCAATTGCTCGACCTTTGCAATTTCTCAGCTCGTGTCTACGAGACGGAGAGAGATAGTGACCGTGACGTTTGGTGGGTAGAGAAGCGCAAAGCCCCAGTGTAGCTGCGCCTGTGAAAGCGCTTCCAAGGAAGGGTGCTGGCTAGCAACAGCTTTCAGTGCTGGCACTTTTCATCTCTGAGCAATTGCTCGACCTTTGCAATTTCTCACCTGAGCTCTCTTTAGAGCGCGCAAGAGGATGAGCAGAAGATTAGGTGGCTAGAGAAGCCCAGAGCCCCACTCTTCTTAGGCCTACAAAAGCACTTCCAAGGAAGGGTGCTGGCTAGCAAGAGCTTTCAGTGCTGGCACTTTTCATCTCTGAGCAATTGCTCGACGTTTGCAATTTCTCACCTGAGCTCTCTTTAGAGTGCGCGAGAGGATGAGCAGAAGATTAGGTGGCTGGAGAAGCCCAGAGCCCTTGTGTTCTAAGGGCTACAAAAGCGCTTCCAAGGAAGGGTGCTGGCTAGCAACAGCTTTCAGTGCTGGCACTTTTCATCTCTGAGCAATTGCTCGATGTTTGCAATCTCTCAGCTCGTGTCTACGAGTCAGAGAGATAGTGACCGTGACGTTTGGTGGCTAGAGAAGCGCAAAGCCCCAGTGTTGCTGCGCCTGTGAAAGCGCTTCCAAGGAAGGGTGCTGGCTAGCAAGAGCTTTCAGTGCTGGCACTTTTCATCTCTGAGCAATTGCTCGACCTTTGCAATTTCTCACCTGAGCTCTCGTTAGAGTGCGCGAGAGGATGAGCAGAAGATTAGGTGGCTAGAGAAGCCCAGAGCCCCAGTGTTCTAAGGGCTACAAGAGCGTTTCCAAGGAAGGGTGCCGGCTAGCAACAGCTTTCAGTGCTGGCACTTTTCATCTCTGAGCAATTGCTCGACGTTTGCAATTTCTCAGCTCGTGTCTACGAGACGGAGAGAGATAGTGACCGTGACCTTTGGTGGGTAGAGAAGCGCAAAGCCCCAGTGTAGCTGCGCCTGTGAAAGCGCTTCCAAGGAAGGGTGCTGGCTAGCAACAGCTTTCAGTGCTGGCACTTTTCATCTCTGAGCAATTGCTCGACGTTTGCAATTTCTCACCTGAGCTTTCTTTAGAGTGCGCGAGAGGATGAGCAGAAGATTAGGTGGCTAGAGAAACACAGAGCCCCATTGTTCTAAGGGCTACAAAAGCACTTCCAAGGAAGGGTGCTGGCTAGCAAGAGCTTTCAGTGCTGGCACTTTTCATCTCTGAGCAATTGTTCGACCTTTGCAATTTCTCACTTGATCTCTCTTTAGAGTGCGCGAGAGGATGAGCAGAAGATTAGGTGGCTGGAGAAGCCCAGAGCCCTTGTGTTCTAAGGGCTACAAAAGCGCTTCCAAGGAAGGCTGCTGGCTAGCAAGAGCTTTCAGTGCTGGCACTTTTCATCTCTGAGCAATTGCTCGACGTTTGCAATTTCTCACCTGAGCTCTCTTTAGAGTGAGCGAGAGGATGAGCAAAAGATTAGGTGGCTAGAGAAGCCCAGAGCCCCACTCTTCTTAGGCCTACAAGAGCGTTTCCAAGGAAATGTGCTGGCTAGCAAGAGCTTTCAGTGCTGGCACTTTTCATCTCTGAGCAATTGCTCAACGTTTGCAGTTTCTCACCTGAGCTCTCGTTAGAGTGCGCGAGAGGATGAGCAGAAGATTAGGTGGCTAGAGAAACACAGAGCCCCTGTGTTCTAAGGGCTACAAGAGCGTTTCCAAGGAAGGGTGCCGGCTAGCAAGAGGTTTCAGTGCTGGCACTTTTCATCGCTGAGCAATTGCTCGACGTTTGCAATTTCTCAGCTCGTGTCTACGAGACAGAGAGATAGTGACCGTGACATTTGGTGGGTAGCGAAGCGCAAAGCCCCAGCGTTGCTGCGCCTGTAAAAGCGCTTCCAAGGAAGGGTGCTGGCTAGCAAGAGCTTTCAGTGCTGGCACTTTTCATCTCTGAGCAATTGCTCGACCTTTGCAATTTCTCACTTGATCTCTCTTTAGAGTGCGCGAGAGGATGAGCAGAAGATTAAGTGGCTGGAGAAGCCCAGAGCCCTTGTGTTCTAAGGGCTACAAAAGCGCTTCCAAGGAAGGCTGCTGGCTAGCAAGAGCTTTCAGTGCTGGCACTTTTCATCTCTGAGCAATTGCTCGACGTTTGCAATTTCTCAGCTCGTGTCTACGAGACGGAGAGATAGTGACCGTGACGTTTGGTGGGTAGAGAAGCGCAAAGCCCCAGTGTTGCTGCGCCTGTGAAAGCGCTTCCAAGGAAGGGTGCTGGCTAGCAAGAGCTTTCAGTGCTGACACTTTTCATCTCTGAGCAATTGCTCGATGTTTGCAATTTCTCACCTGAGCTCTCTTTAGAGTGCGCGAGAGGATGAGCAGAAGATTAGGTGGCTAGAGAAGCCCAGAGCCCCACTGTTCTAAGGCCTACAAAAGCACTTCCAAGGAAGGGTGCTGGCTAGCAACAGCTTTCAGTGCTGGCACTTTTCATCTCTGAGCAATTGCTCGACCTTTGCAATTTCTCAGCTCGTGTCTACGAGATGGAAGGAGAATGACCGTGACATTTGGTGTCTAGAGAAGCGCAAAGCCCCAGTGTTGCTGCGCCTGTGAAAGTGCTTCCAAGGAAGGGTGCTGGCTAGCAACAGCTTTCAGTGCTGGCACTTTTCATCTCTGAGCAATTGCTCGACCTTTGCAATTTCTCACCTGAGCTTTCTTTAGAGTGAGCGAGAGGATGAGCAGAAGATTAGGTGGCTAGAGAAACACAGAGCCCCAGTGTTCTTAGGCCTACAAGAGCGTTTCCAAGGAAGGGTGCTGGCTAGCAACAGCTTTCAGTGCTGGCACTTTTCATCTCTGAGCAATTGTTCGACGTTTGCAATTTCTCACCTGAGCTCTCTTTAGAGTGCGCGAAAGGATGAGCAGAAGATTAGGTGGCTAGAGAAGCCCAGAGCCCCTGTGATCTAAGGGCTACAAGAGCGCTTCCAAGGAAGGGTGCTGGCTAGCAAGAGCTTTCAGTGCTGGCACGTTTCATCTCTGAGCAATTGCTCGACCTTTGCAATTTCTCACCTGAGCTCTCTTTAGAGTGCGCGAGAGGATGAGCAGAAGATTAGGTGGCTAGAGAAGCCCAGAGCCCCAGTGTTCTTAGGCCTACAAAAGCGCTTCCAAGGAAGGGTGCTGGCTAGCAAGAGCTTTCAGTGCTGGCACTTTTCATCTCTGAGCAATTGCTCGACGTTTGCAATTTCTCAGCTCGTGTCTACGAGACAGAGAGATAGTGACCGTGACGTTTGGTGGCTAGAGAAGCGCAAAGCCCCAGTGTTGCTGCGCCTGTGAAAGCGCTTCCAAGGAAGGGTGCTGGCTAGCAACAGCTTTCAGTGCTGGCACTTTTCATCTCTGAGCAATTGCTCGACGTTTGCAATTTCTCACCTGAGCTCTCTTTAGAGTGCGCGAGAGGATGAGCAGAAGATTAGGTGGCTGGAGAAGCCCAGAGCCCTTGTGTTCTAAGGGCTACAAGAGCGTTTCCAAGGAAGGGTGCCGGCTAGCAACAGCTTTCAGTGCTGGCACTTTTCATCGCTGAGCAATTGCTCGACGTTTGCAATTTCTCAGCTCGTGTCTACGAGACGGAGAGATAGTGACCGTGACGTTTGGTGGGTAGAGAAGCGCAAAGCCCCAGTGTTGCTGCGCCTGTGAAAGCGCTTCCAAGGAAGGGTGCTGGCTAGCAAGAGCTTTCAGTGCTGGCACTTTTCATCTCTGAGCAATTGCTCGACGTTTGCAATTTCTCACCTGAGCTCTCTTTAGAGTGTGCGAGAGGATGAGCAGAAGATTAGGTGGCTAGAGAAACACAGAGCCCCAGTGTTCAAATGGCTACAAAAGCGCTTCCAAGGAAGGGTGCTGGCTAGCAAGAGCTTTCAGTGCTGGCACTTTTCATCTCTGAGCAATTGCTCGACCTTTGCAATTTCTCACCTGAGCTCTCGTTAGAGTGCGCGAGAGGATGAGCAGAAGATTAGGTGGCTAGAGAAGCCCAGAGCCCCAGTGTTCTAAGGGCTACAAGAGCGTTTCCAAGGAAGGGTGCCGGCTAGCAAGAGCTTTCAGTGCTGGCACTTTTCATCTCTGAGCAATTGCTCGACGTTTGCAATTTCTCAGCTCGTGTCTACGAGACGGAGAGAGATAGTGACCGTGACCTTTGGTGGGTAGAGAAGCGCAAAGCCCCAGTGTAGCTGCGCCTGTGAAAGCGCTTCCAAGGAAGGGTGCTGGCTAGCAACAGCTTTCAGTGCTGGCACTTTTCATCTCTGAGCAATTGCTCGACGTTTGCAATTTCTCACCTGAGCTTTCTTTAGAGTGCGCGAGAGGATGAGCAGAAGATTAGGTGGCTAGAGAAACACAGAGCCCCATTGTTCTAAGGGCTACAAAAGCACTTCCAAGGAAGGGTGCTGGCTAGCAACAGCTTTCAGTGCTGGCACTTTTCATCTCTGAGCAATTGTTCGACCTTTGCAATTTCTCACTTGATCTCTCTTTAGAGTGCGCGAGAGGATGAGCAGAAGATTAGGTGGCTGGAGAAGCCCAGAGCCCTTGTGTTCTAAGGGCTACAAAAGCGCTTCCAAGGAAGGCTGCTGGCTAGCAAGAGCTTTCAGTGCTGGCACTTTTCATCTCTGAGCAATTGCTCGACGTTTGCAATTTCTCACCTGAGCTCTCTTTAGAGTGAGCGAGAGGATGAGCAAAAGATTAGGTGGCTAGAGAAGCCCAGAGCCCCACTCTTCTTAGGCCTACAAGAGCATTTCCAAGGAAATGTGCTGGCTAGCAAGAGCTTTCAGTGCTGGCACTTTTCATCTCTGAGCAATTGCTCAACGTTTGCAGTTTCTCACCTGAGCTCTCTTTAGACTGCGCGAGAGGATGAGCAGAAGATTAGGTGGCTAGAGAAACACAGAGCCCCTGTGTTCTAAGGGCTACAAGAGCGTTTCCAAGGAAGGGTGCCGGCTAGCAACAGCTTTCAGTGCTGGCACTTTTCATCGCTGAGCAATTGCTCGACGTTTGCAATTTCTCAGCTCGTGTCTACGAGACGGAGAGATAGTGACCGTGACGTTTGGTGGGTAGAGAAGCGCAAAGCCCCAGTGTTGCTGCGCCTGTGAAAGCGCTTCCAAGGAAGGGTGCTGGCTAGCAACAGCTTTCAGTGCTGGCATTTTTCATCTCTGAGCAATTGCTCGACGTTTGCAATTTCTCACCTCAGCTCTCTTTAGAGTGTGCGAGAGGATGAGCAGAAGATTAGGTGGCTAGAGAAACACAGAGCCCCAGTGTTCAAATGGCTACAAAAGCGCTTCCAAGGAAGGGTGCTGGCTAGCAAGAGCTTTCAGTGCTGGCACTTTTCATCTCTGAGCAATTGCTCGACCTTTGCAATTTCTCACCTGAGCTCTCGTTAGAGTGCGCGAGAGGATGAGCAGAAGATTAGGTGGCTAGAGAAGCCCAGAGCCCCAGTGTTCTAAGGGCTACAAGAGCGTTTCCAAGGAAGGGTGCCGGCTAGCAAGAGCTTTCAGTGCTGGCACTTTTCATCTCTGAGCAATTGCTCGACGTTTGCAATTTCTCAGCTCGTGTCTACGAGACGGAGAGAGATAGTGACCGTGACCTTTGGTGGGTAGAGAAGCGCAAAGCCCCAGTGTAGCTGCGCCTGTGAAAGCGCTTCCAAGGAAGGGTGCTGGCTAGCAACAGCTTTCAGTGCTGGCACTTTTCATCTCTGAGCAATTGCTCGACGTTTGCAATTTCTCACCTGAGCTTTCTTTAGAGTGCGCGAGAGGATGAGCAGAAGATTAGGTGGCTAGAGAAACACAGAGCCCCATTGTTCTAAGGGCTACAAAAGCACTTCCAAGGAAGGGTGCTGGCTAGCAAGAGCTTTCAGTGCTGGCACTTTTCATCTCTGAGCAATTGTTCGACCTTTGCAATTTCTCACTTGATCTCTCTTTAGAGTGCGCGAGAGGATGAGCAGAAGATTAGGTGGCTGGAGAAGCCCAGAGCCCTTGTGTTCTAAGGGCTACAAAAGCGCTTCCAAGGAAGGCTGCTGGCTAGCAAGAGCTTTCAGTGCTGGCACTTTTCATCTCTGAGCAATTGCTCGACGTTTGCAATTTCTCACCTGAGCTCTCTTTAGAGTGAGCGAGAGGATGAGCAAAAGATTAGGTGGCTAGAGAAGCCCAGAGCCCCACTCTTCTTAGGCCTACAAGAGCGTTTCCAAGGAAATGTGCTGGCTAGCAAGAGCTTTCAGTGCTGGCACTTTTCATCTCTGAGCAATTGCTCAACGTTTGCAGTTTCTCACCTGAGCTCTCGTTAGAGTGCGCGAGAGGATGAGCAGAAGATTAGGTGGCTAGAGAAACACAGAGCCCCTGTGTTCTAAGGGCTACAAGAGCGTTTCCAAGGAAGGGTGCCGGCTAGCAAGAGCTTTCAGTGCTGGCACTTTTCATCGCTGAGCAATTGCTCGACGTTTGCAATTTCTCAGCTCGTGTCTACGAGACAGAGAGATAGTGACCGTGACATTTGGTGGGTAGCGAAGCGCAAAGCCCCAGCGTTGCTGCGCCTGTAAAAGCGCTTCCAAGGAAGGGTGCTGGCTAGCAAGAGCTTTCAGTGCTGGCACTTTTCATCTCTGAGCAATTGCTCGACCTTTGCAATTTCTCACTTGATCTCTCTTTAGAGTGCGCGAGAGGATGAGCAGAAGATTAAGTGGCTGGAGAAGCCCAGAGCCCTTGTGTTCTAAGGGCTACAAAAGCGCTTCCAAGGAAGGCTGCTGGCTAGCAAGAGCTTTCAGTGCTGGCACTTTTCATCTCTGAGCAATTGCTCGACGTTTGCAATTTCTCAGCTCGTGTCTACGAGACGGAGAGATAGTGACCGTGACGTTTGGTGGGTAGAGAAGCGCAAAGCCCCAGTGTTGCTGCGCCTGTGAAAGCGCTTCCAAGGAAGGGTGCTGGCTAGCAAGAGCTTTCAGTGCTGACACTTTTCATCTCTGAGCAATTGCTCGATGTTTGCAATTTCTCACCTGAGCTCTCTTTAGAGTGCGCGAGAGGATGAGCAGAAGATTAGGTGGCTAGAGAAGCCCAGAGCCCCACTGTTCTTAGGCCTACAAAAGCACTTCCAAGGAAGGGTGCTGGCTAGCAACAGCTTTCAGTGCTGGCACTTTTCATCTCTGAGCAATTGCTCGACCTTTGCAATTTCTCAGCTCGTGTCTACGAGATGGAAGGAGAATGACCGTGACATTTGGTGTCTAGAGAAGCGCAAAGCCCCAGTGTTGCTGCGCCTGTGAAAGTGCTTCCAAGGAAGGGTGCTGGCTAGCAAGAGCTTTCAGTGCTGGCACTTTTCATCTCTGAGCAATTGCTCGACCTTTGCAATTTCTCACCTGAGCTCTCTTTAGACTGCGCGAGAGGATGAGCAGAAGATTAGGTGGCTAGAGAAACACAGAGCCCCAGTGTTCTTAGGCCTACAAAAGCGCTTCCAAGGAAGGGTGCTGGCTAGCAAGAGCTTTCAGTGCTGGCACTTTTCATCTCTGAGCAATTGCTCGACGTTTGCAATTTCTCAGCTCGTGTCTACGAGACAGAGAGATAGTGACCGTGACCTTTGGTGGGTAGAGAAGCGCAAAGCCCCAGTGTTGCTGCGCCTGTGAAAGCGCTTCCAAGGAAGGGTGCTGGCTAGCAACAGCTTTCAGTGCTGGCACTTTTCATCTCTGAGCAATTGCTCGACGTTTGCAATTTCTCACCTGAGCTCTCTTTAGAGTGCGCGAGAGGATGAGCAGAAGATTAGGTGGCTGGAGAAGCCCAGAGCCCTTGTGTTCTAAGGGCTACAAGAGCGTTTCCAAGGAAGGGTGCCGGCTAGCAACAGCTTTCAGTGCTGGCACTTTTCATCGCTGAGCAATTGCTCGACGTTTGCAATTTCTCAGCTCGTGTCTACGAGACGGAGAGATAGTGACCGTGACGTTTGGTGGGTAGAGAAGCGCAAAGCCCCAGTGTTGCTGCGCCTGTGAAAGCGCTTCCAAGGAAGGGTGCTGGCTAGCAAGAGCTTTCAGTGCTGGCACTTTTCATCTCTGAGCAATTGCTCGACATTTGCAATTTCTCACCTCAGCTCTCTTTAGAGTGTGCGAGAGGATGAGCAGAAGATTAGGTGGCTAGAGAAACACAGAGCCCCAGTGTTCAAATGGCTACAAAAGCGCTTCCAAGGAAGGGTGCTGGCTAGCAAGAGCTTTCAGTGCTGGCACTTTTCATCTCTGAGCAATTGCTCGACCTTTGCAATTTCTCACCTGAGCTCTCGTTAGAGTGCGCGAGAGGATGAGCAGAAGATTAGGTGGCTAGAGAAGCCCAGAGCCCCAGTGTTCTAAGGGCTACAAGAGCGTTTCCAAGGAAGGGTGCCGGCTAGCAAGAGCTTTCAGTGCTGGCACTTTTCATCTCTGAGCAATTGCTCGACGTTTGCAATTTCTCAGCTCGTGTCTACGAGACGGAGAGAGATAGTGACCGTGACCTTTGGTGGGTAGAGAAGCGCAAAGCCCCAGTGTAGCTGCGCCTGTGAAAGCGCTTGCAAGGAAGGCTGCTGGCTAGCAACAGCTTTCAGTGCTGGCACTTTTCATCTCTGAGCAATTGCTCAACGTTTGCAATTTCTCACCTGAGCTTTCTTTAGAGTGCGCGAGAGGATGAGCAGAAGATTAGGTGGCTAGAGAAACACAGAGCCCCATTGTTCTAAGGGCTACAAAAGCACTTCCAAGGAAGGGTGCTGGCTAGCAAGAGCTTTCAGTGCTGGCACTTTTCATCTCTGAGCAATTGTTCGACCTTTGCAATTTCTCACTTGATCTCTCTTTAGAGTGCGCGAGAGGATGAGCAGAAGATTAGGTGGCTGGAGAAGCCCAGAGCCCCAGTGTTCTTAGGCCTACAAAAGCGCTTCCAAGGAAGGGTGCTGGCTAGCAAGAGCTTTCAGTGCTGGCACTTTTCATCTCTGAGCAATTGCTCGACGTTTGCAATTTCTCACCTGAGCTCTCTTTAGAGTGAGCGAGAGGATGAGCAAAAGATTAGGTGGCTAGAGAAGCCCACAGCCCCACTCTTCTTAGGCCTACAAGAGCGTTTCCAAGGAAATGTGCTGGCTAGCAAGAGCTTTCAGTGCTGGCACTTTTCATCTCTGAGCAATTGCTCAACGTTTGCAGTTTCTCACCTGAGCTCTCGTTAGAGTGCGCGAGAGGATGAGCAGAAGATTAGGTGGCTAGAGAAACACAGAGCCCCTGTGTTCTAAGGGCTACAAGAGCGTTTCCAAGGAAGGGTGCCGGCTAGCAAGAGGTTTCAGTGCTGGCACTTTTCATCGCTGAGCAATTGCTCGACGTTTGCAATTTCTCAGCTCGTGTCTACGAGACAGAGAGATAGTGACCGTGACATTTGGTGGGTAGCGAAGCGCAAAGCCCCAGCGTTGCTGCGCCTGTAAAAGCGCTTCCAAGGAAGGGTGCTGGCTAGCAAGAGCTTTCAGTGCTGGCACTTTTCATCTCTGAGCAATTGCTCGACCTTTGCAATTTCTCACTTGATCTCTCTTTAGAGTGCGCGAGAGGATGAGCAGAAGATTAGGTGGCTGGAGAAGCCCAGAGCCCTTGTGTTCTAAGGGCTACAAAAGCGCTTCCAAGGAAGGCTGCTGGCTAGCAAGAGCTTTCAGTGCTGGCACTTTTCATCTCTGAGCAATTGCTCGACGTTTGCAATTTCTCAGCTCGTGTCTACGAGACGGAGAGATAGTGACCGTGACGTTTGGTGGGTAGAGAAGCGCAAAGCCCCAGTGTTGCTGCGCCTGTGAAAGCGCTTCCAAGGAAGGGTGCTGGCTAGCAAGAGCTTTCAGTGCTGACACTTTTCATCTCTGAGCAATTGCTCGATGTTTGCAATTTCTCACCTGAGCTCTCTTTAGAGTGCGCGAGAGGATGAGCAGAAGATTAGGTGGCTAGAGAAGCCCAGAGCCCCACTGTTCTTAGGCCTACAAAAGCACTTCCAAGGAAGGGTGCTGGCTAGCAACAGCTTTCAGTGCTGGCACTTTTCATCTCTGAGCAATTGCTCGACCTTTGCAATTTCTCAGCTCGTGTCTACGAGATGGAAGGAGAATGACCGTGACATTTGGTGTCTAGAGAAGCGCAAAGCCCCAGTGTTGCTGCGCCTTTGAAAGTGCTTCCAAGGAAGGGTGCTGGCTAGCAAGAGCTTTCAGTGCTGGCACTTTTCATCTCTGAGCAATTGCTCGACCTTTGCAATTTCTCACCTGAGCTTTCTTTAGAGTGCGCGAGAGGATGAGCAGAAGATTAGGTGGCTAGAGAAACACAGAGCCCCAGTGTTCTTAGGCCTACAAGAGCGTTTCCAAGGAAGGGTGCTGGCTAGCAACAGCTTTCAGTGCTGGCACTTTTCATCTCTGAGCAATTGTTCGACGTTTGCAATTTCTCACCTGAGCTCTCTTTAGAGTGCGCGAAAGGATGAGCAGAAGATTAGGTGGCTAGAGAAGCCCAGAGCCCCTGTGATCTAAGGGCTACAAGAGCGCTTCCAAGGAAGGGTGCTGGCTAGCAAGAGCTTTCAGTGCTGGCACTTTTCATCTCTGAGCAATTGCTCGACCTTTGCAATTTCTCACCTGAGCTCTCTTTAGACTGCGCGAGAGGATGAGCAGAAGATTAGGTGGCTAGAGAAACACAGAGCCCCAGTGTTCTTAGGCCTACAAAAGCGCTTCCAAGGAAGGGTGCTGGCTAGCAAGAGCTTTCAGTGCTGGCACTTTTCATCTCTGAGCAATTGCTCGACGTTTGCAATTTCTCAGCTCGTGTCTACGAGACAGAGAGATAGTGACCGTGACCTTTGGTGGGTAGAGAAGCGCAAAGCCCCAGTGTTGCTGCGCCTGTGAAAGCGCTTCCAAGGAAGGGTGCTGGCTAGCAACAGCTTTCAGTGCTGGCACTTTTCATCTCTGAGCAATTGCTCGACGTTTGCAATTTCTCACCTGAGCTCTCTTTAGAGTGCGCGAGAGGATGAGCAGAAGATTAGGTGGCTGGAGAAGCCCAGAGCCCTTGTGTTCTAAGGGCTACAAGAGCGTTTCCAAGGAAGGGTGCCGGCTAGCAACAGCTTTCAGTGCTGGCACTTTTCATCGCTGAGCAATTGCTCGACGTTTGCAATTTCTCAGCTCGTGTCTACGAGACGGAGAGATAGTGACCGTGACGTTTGGTGGGTAGAGAAGCGCAAAGCCCCAGTGTTGCTGCGCCTGTGAAAGCGCTTCCAAGGAAGGGTGCTGGCTAGCAAGAGCTTTCAGTGCTGGCACTTTTCATCTCTGAGCAATTGCTCGACGTTTGCAATTTCTCACCTCAGCTCTCTTTAGAGTGTGCGAGAGGATGAGCAGAAGATTAGGTGGCTAGAGAAACACAGAGCCCCAGTGTTCAAATGGCTACAAAAGCGCTTCCAAGGAAGGGTGCTGGCTAGCAACAGCTTTCAGTGCTGGCACTTTTCATCTCTGAGCAATTGCTCGACGTTTGCAATCTCTCAGCTCGTGTCTACGAGACGAAGAGAGATAGTGACCGTGACGTTTGGTGGGTAGAGAAGCGCAAAGCCCCAGTGTTGCTGCGCCTGTGAAAGCGCTTCCAAGGAAGGGTGCTGGCTAGCAAGAACTTTCAGTGCTGGCACTTTTCATCTCTGAGCAATTGCTCGACCTTTGCAATTTCTCAGCTCGTGTCTACGAGATGGAGAGAGATAGTGACCGTGACATTTGGTGGCTAGAGAAGCGCAAAGCCCCAGTGTTACTGCGCCTACAAAAGCGCTTCCAAGGAAGGGTGCTGGCCAGCAACAGCTTTCAGTGCTGGCACTTTTCATCTCTGAGCAATTGCTCGACGTTTGCAATTTCTCACCTGAGCTCTCTTTAGAGTGCGCGAGAGGATGAGCAGAAGATTAGGTGGCTAGAGAAGCCCAGAGCCCCACTGTTCTTGGGCCTACAAAAGCACTTCCAAGGAAGGGTGCTGGCTAGCAAGAGCTTTCAGTGCTGGCACTTTTCATCGCTGAGCAATTGCTCAACGTTTGCAATTTCTCAGCTCGTGTCTACGAGACGGAAAGAGAATGACCGTGACGTTTGGTGGCTAGAGAAGCGCAAAGCCCCAGTGTTGCTGCGCCTGTGAAAGCGCTTCCAAGGAAGGGTGCTGGATAGCAACAGCTTTCAGTGCTGGCACTTTTCATCTCTGAGCAATTGCTCGACCTTTGCAATTTCTCACCTGAGCTCTCTTTAGAGTGCACGAGAGGATGAGCAGAAGATTAGGTGGCTGGAGAAGCCCAGAGCCCCAGTGTTCTTAGGCCTACAAAAGCACTTCCAAGGAAGGGTGCTGGCTAGCAAGAGCTTTCAGTGCTGGCACTTTTCATCTCTGAGCAATTGCTCGACGTTTGCAATTTCTCACCTGAGCTCTCTTTAGACTGCGCGAGAGGATGAGCAGAAGATTAGGTGGCTAGAGAAGCCCAGAGCCCCACTGTTCTTAGGCCTACAAGAGCGTTTCCAAGGAAGGGTGCCGGCTAGCAACAGCTTTCAGTGCTGGCACTTTTCATCTCTGAGCAATTGCTCGACCTTTGCAATTTCTCAGCTCGTGTCTACGAGACGGAGAGAGATAGTGACCGTGACCTTTGGTGGGTAGAGAAGCGGAAAGCCCCAGTGTAGCTGCGCCTGTGAAAGCGCTTCCAAGGAAGGGTGCTGGCTAGCAACAGCTTTCAGTGCTGGCACTTTTCATCTCTGAGCAATTGCTCGACGTTTGCAATTTCTCACCTGAGCTCTCTTTAGACGGCGCGAGAGGATGAGCAGAAGATTAGGTGGCTAGAGAAACACATAGCCCCATTGTTCTAAGGGCTACAAAAGCACTTCCAAGGAAGGGTGTTGGCTAGCAACAGCTTTCAGTGCTGGCACTTTTCATCTCTGAGCAATTGCTCGACGTTTGCAATTTCTCACCTGAGCTCTCTTTAGAGTGCGCGAGAGGATGAGCAGAAGATTAGGTGGCTAGAGAAGCCCAGAGCCCCACTGTTCTTAGGCCTACAAGAGCGTTTCCAAGAAGGGTGCCGGCTAGCAAGAGCTTTCAGTGCTGGCACTTTTCATCTCTGAGCAATTGCTCGACGTTTGCAATCTCTCAGCTCGTGTCTACGAGCCAGAGAGATAGTGACCGTGACATTTGGTGGCTAGAGAAGCGCAAAGCCCTAGTGTTGCTGCGCCTGTGAAAGCGCTTCCAAGGAAGCGTGCTGGCTAGCAACAGCTTTCAGTGCTGGCACTTTTCATCTCTGAGCAATTGCTCGACGTTTGCAATTTCTCACCTGAGCTCTCTTTAGAGCGCGCAAGAGGATGAGCAGAAGATTAGGTGGCTAGAGAAGCCCAGAGCCCCACTGTTCTTAGGCCTACAAAAGCACTTCCAAGGAAGGGTGCTGGCTAGCAACAGCTTTCAGTGCTGGCACTTTTCATCTCTGAGCAATTGCTCGACCTTTGCAATTTCTCACCTGAGCTCTCTTTAGAGTGCGCGAGAGGATGAGCAGAAGATTAGGTGGCTGGAGAAGCCCAGAGCCCTTGTGTTCTAAGGGCTACAAAAGCGCTTCCAAGGAAGGGTGCTGGCTAGCAACAGCTTTCAGTGCTGGCACTTTTCATCTCTGAGCAATTGCTCGACGTTTGCAATGTCTCAGCTCGTGTCTACGAGACGGAGAGATAGTGACCGTGACGTTTGGTGGGTAGAGAAGCGCAAAGCCCCAGTGTTGCTGCGCCTGTGAAAGCGCTTCCAAGGAAGGGTGCTGGCTAGCAACAGCTTTCAGTGCTGGCACTTTTCATCTCTGAGCAATTGCTCGACGTTTGCAATTTCTCAGCTCGTGTCTACGAGCCAGAGAGATAGTGACCGTGACGTTTGGTGGCTAGAGAAGCGCAAAGCCCCAGTGTTGCTGCGCCTGTGAAAGCGCTTCCAAGGAAGGGTGCTGGCTAGCAAGAGCTTTCAGTGCTGGCACTTTTCATCTCTGAGCAATTGCTCGACCTTTGCAATTTCTCACCTGAGCTCTCTTTAGAGTGCGCGAGAGGATGAGCAGAAGATTAGGTGGCTAGAGAAGCCCAGAGCCCCAGTGTTCTTAGGCCTACAAGAGCGTTTCCAAGGAAGGGTGCTGGCTAGCAAGAGCTTTCAGTGCTGGCACTTTTCATCTCTGAGCAATTGCTCGACGTTTGCAATCTCTCAGCTCGTGTCTACGAGCCAGAGAGATAGTGACCGTGACGTTTGGTGGGTAGAGAAGCGCAAAGCCCCAGTATTGCTGCGCCTGTGAAAGCGCTTCCAAGGAAGGGTGCTGGCTAGCAAGAGCTTTCAGTGCTGGCACTTTTCATCTCTGAGCAATTGCTCGACCTTTGCAATTTCTCACCTCAGCTCTCTTTAGACTGCGCGAGAGGATGAGCACAAGATTAGGTGGCTAGAGAAGCCCAGAGCCCCACTGTTCTTAGGCCTACAAGAGCGTTTCCAAGAAGGGTGACGGCTAGCAACAGCTTTCAGTGCTGGCACTTTTCATCGCTGAGCAATTGCTCGACGTTTGCAATCTCTCAGCTCGTGTCTACGAGACGGAGAGATAGTGACCGTGACGTTTGGTGGGTAGAGAAGCGCAAAGCCCCAGTGTTGCTGCGCCTGTGAAAGCGCTTCCAAGGAAGGGTGCTGGCTAGCAAGAGCTTTCAGTGCTGGCACTTTTCATCTCTGAGCAATTGCTCGACGTTTGCAATTTCTCACCTGAGCTTTCTTTAGAGTGCGCGAGAGGATGAGCAGAAGATTAGGTGGCTAGAGAAGCCCAGAGCCCCAGTGTTGTTAGGCCTACAAAAGCACTTCCAAGGAAGGGTGCTGGCTAGCAACAGCTTTCAGTGCTGGCACTTTTCATCTCTGAGCAATTGCTCGACGTTTGCAATTTCTCACCTGAGCTCTCTTTAGAGTGCGCGAGAGGATGAGCAGAAGATTAGGTGGCTAGAGAAACACAGAGCCCCAGTGTTCAAATGGCTACAAAAGCGCTTCCAAGGAAGGGTGCTGGCTAGCAACAGCTTTCAGTGCTGGCACTTTTCATCTCTGAGCAATTGCTCGACCTTTGCAATCTCTCAGCTTGTGTCTACGAGATGGAATGAGAATGAGCGTGACGTTTGGTGTCTAGAGAAGCGCAAAGCCCCAGTGTTGCTGCGCCTGTGAAAGCGCTTCCAAGGAAGGGTGCTGGCTAGCAAGAGCTTTCAGTGCTGGCACTTTTCATCTCTGAGCAATTGCTCGACGTTTGCAATTTCTCACCTGAGCTTTCTTTAGAGTGAGCGAGAGGATGAGCAGAAGATTAGGTGGCTAGAGAAACACAGAGCCCCAGTGTTCTTAGGCCTACAAAAGCGCATCCAAGGAAGGGTGCTGGCTAGCAACAGCTTTCAGTGCTGGCACTTTTCATCTCTGAGCAATTGTTCGACGTTTGCAATTTCTCACCTGAGCTCTCTTTAGAGTGCGCGAAAGGATGAGCAGAAGATTAGGTGGCTAGAGAAGCCCAGAGCCCCACTGTTCTTAGGCCTACAAAAGCACTTCCAAGGAAGGGTGCTGGCTAGCAACAGCTTTCAGTGCTGGCACTTTTCATCTCTGAGCAATTGCTCGACCTTTGCAATTTCTCACCTGAGCTCTCTTTAGACTGCGCGAGAGGATGAGCAGAAGATTAGGTGGCTAGAGAAACACAGAGCCCCAGTGTTCTTAGGCCTACAAAAGCGCTTCCAAGGAAGGGTGCTGGCTAGCAAGAGCTTTCAGTGCTGGCACTTTTCATCTCTGAGCAATTGCTCAACGTTTGCAATTTCTCAGCTCGTGTCTACGAGACAGAGAGATAGTGACCGTGACCTTTGGTGGGTAGAGAAGCGCAAAGCCCCAGTGTTGCTGCGCCTGTGAAAGCGCTTCCAAGGAAGGGTGCTGGCTAGCAAGAGCTTTCAGTGCTGGCACTTTTCATCTCTGAGCAATTGCTCGACGTTTGCAATTTCTCACCTGAGCTCTCTTTAGAGTGCGCGAGAGGATGAGCAGAAGATTAGGTGGCTAGAGAAACACAGAGCCCTTGTGTTCTAAGGGCTACAAGAGCGTATCCAAGGAAGGGTGCTGGCTAGCAACAGCTTTCAGTGCTGGCACTTTTCATCTCTGAGCAATTGCTCGACGTTTGCAATCTCTCAGCTCGTGTCTACGAGACGGAGAGATAGTGACCGTGACGTTTGGTGGGTAGAGAAGCGCAAAGCCCCAGTGTTGCTGCGCCTGTGAAAGCGCTTCCAAGGAAGGGTGCTGGCTAGCAAGAGCTTTCAGTGCTGGCACTTTTCATCTCTGAGCAATTGCTCGACCTTTGCAATTTCTCACCTGAGCTTTCTTTAGAGTGCGCGAGAGGATGAGCAGAAGATTAGGTGGCTAGAGAAGCCCAGAGCCCCACTCTTCTTAGGCCTACAAAAGCACTTCCAAGGAAGGGTGCTGGCTAGCAACAGCTTTCAGTGCTGGCACTTTTCATCGCTGAGCAATTGCTCAACGTTTGCAATCTCTCAGCTCGTGTCTACGAGACGGAAAGAGAATGACCGTGACGTTTGGTGGGTAGAGAAGCGCAAAGCCCCAGTGTTGCTGCGCCTGTGAAAGCGCTTCCAAGGAAGGGTGCTGGCTAGCAACAGCTTTCAGTGCTGGCACTTTTCATCTCTGAGCAATTGCTCGACGTTTGCAATTTCTCACCTGAGCTCTCTTTAGAGTGCGCGAGAGGATGAGCAGAAGATTAGGTGGCTGGAGAAGCCCAGAGCCCCACTGTTCTTAGGCCTACAAAAGCACTTCCAAGGAAGGGTGCTGGCTAGCAAGAGCTTTCAGTGCTGGCACTTTTCATCTCTGAGCAATTGCTCGACCTTTGCAATTTCTCACCTGAGCTCTCTTTAGAGTGCGCGAGAGGATGAGCAGAAGATTAGGTGGCTAGAGAAGCACAGAGCCCCAGTGTCCTTAGGCCTACAAAAGCACTTCCAAGGAAGGGTGCTGGCTAGCAAGAGCTTTCAGTGCTGGCACTTTTCATCTCTGAGCAATTGCTCGACGTTTGCAATTTCTCAGCTCGTGTCTACGAGACGGAGAGAGATAGTGACCGTGACGTTTGGTGGGTAGAGAAGCGCAAAGCCCCAGTGTTGCTGCGCCTGTGAAAGCGCTTCCAAGGAAGGGTGCTGGCTAGCAAGAGCTTTCAGTGCTGGCACTTTTCATCTCTGAGCAATTGCTCGACGTTTGCAATTTCTCACTTAATCTCTCTTTAGAGTGCGCGAGAGGATGAGCAGAAGATTAGGTGGCTAGAGAAACACAGAGCCCCATTGTTCTAAGGGCTACAAAAGCACTTCCAAGGAAGGGTGCTGGCTAGCAAGAGCTTTCAGTGCTGGCACTTTTCATCGCTGAGCAATTGCTCGACGTTTGCAATTTCTCACCTGAGCTCTCTTTAGAGTGCACGAGAGGATGAGCAGAAGATTAGGTGGCTAGAGAAGCCCAGAGCCCTAGTGTTCTAAGGGCTATAAAAGCACTTCCAAGGAAGGGTGCTGGCTAGCAAGAGCTTTCAGTGCTGGCACTTTTCATCTCTGAGCAATTGCTCGACTTTTGCAATTTCTCAGCTCGTGTCTACGAGACGGAGAGAGATAGTGACCGTGACGTTTGGTGGGTAGAGAAGCGCAAAGCCCCAGTGTTGCTGCGCCTGTGAAAGCGCTTCCAAGGAAGGGTGCTGGCTAGCAAGAGCTTTCAGTGCTGGCACTTTTCATCTCTGAGCAATTGCTCGACGTTTGCAATCTCTCAGCTCGTTTCTACGAGACGGAGAGATAGTGACCGTGACGTTTGGTGGCTAGAGAAGCGCAAAGCCCCAGTGTTGCTGCGCCTGTGAAAGCGCTTCCAAGGAAGGGTGCTGGCTAGCAACAGCTTTCAGTGCTGGCACTTTTCATCTCTGAGCAATTGCTCGACGTTTGCAATTTCTCAGCTCGTGTCTGGGAGACGGAAAGAGAATGACCGTGACGTTTGGTGGGTAGAGAAGCGCAAAGCCCCAGTGTTGCTGCCCCTGTGAAAGCGCTTCCAAGGAAGGGTGCTGGCTAGCAACAGCTTTCAGTGCTGGCACTTTTCATCTCTGAGCAATTGCTCGACGTTTGCAATTTCTCAGCTCGTGTCTACGAGACAGAGAGATAGTGAGCGTGACATTTGGTGGCTAGAGAAGCGCAAAGCCCCAGTGTTGCTGCGCCTGTGAAAGCGCTTCCAAGGAAGGGTGCTGGCTAGCAACAGCTTTCAGTGCTGGCACTTTTCATCTCTGAGCAATTGCTCGACGTTTGCAATTTCTCACCTGAGCTCTCTTTAGAGTGCGCGAGAGGATGAGCAGAAGATTAGGTGGCTAGAGAAGCCCAGAGCCCCACTCTTCTTAGGCCTACAAAAGCGTTTCCAAGGAAAGGTGCCGGCTAGCAAGAGCATTCAGTGCTGGCACTTTTCATCTCTGAGCAATTGCTCGACGTTTGCAATTTCTCACCTGAGCTCTCTTTAAAGTGCGCGAGAGGATGAGCAGAAGATTAGGTGGCTAGAGAAGCCCAGAGCCCCAGTGTTCTTAGGCCTACAAAAGCGCTTCCAAGGAAGGGTGCTGGCTAGCAACAGCTTTCAGTGCTGGCACTTTTCATCTCTGATCAATTGCTCGACGTTTGCAATTTCTCAGCTCGTGTCTACGAGACAGAGAGAGATAGTGACCGTGACGTTTGGTGGCTAGAGAAGCGCAAAGCCCCAGTGTTGCTGCGCCTGTGAAAGCGCTTCCAAGGAAGGGTGCTGGCTAGCAACAGCTTTCAGTGCTGGCACTTTTCATCTCTGAGCAATTGCTCGACCTTTGCAATTTCTCAGCTCGTGTCTACGAGACGGAGAGATAGTGACCGTGACCTTTGGTGGGTAGAGAAGCGCAAAGCCCCAGTGTTGCTGCGCCTGTGAAAGCGCTTCCAAGGAAGGGTGCTGGCTAGCAACAGCTTTCAGTGCTGGCATTTTTCATCTCTGAGCAATTGCTCGACGTTTGCAATTTCTCACCTGAGCTCTCTTTAGAGTGCGCGAGAGGATGAGCAGAAGATTAGGTGGCTAGAGAAGCCCAGAGCCCCACTGTTCTTAGGCCTACAAAAGCGCTTCCAAGGAAGGGTGCTGGCTAGCAAGAGCTTTCAGTGCTGGCACTTTTCATCTCTGAGCAATTGCTCGACGTTTGCAATTTCTCAGCTCGTGTCTACGAGACGGAGAGAGATAGTGACCGTGACGTTTGGTGGGTAGAGAAGCGCAAAGCCCCAGTGTTGCTGCGCCTGTGAAAGCGCTTCCAAGGAAGGGTGCTGGCTAGCAAGAGCTTTCAGTGCTGGCACTTTTCATCTCTGAGCAATTGCTCGACCTTTGCAATTTCTCACCTGAGCTCTCTTTAGAGTGTGCGAGAGGATGAGCAGAACATTAGGTGGCTAGAGAAACACAGAGCCCCAGTGTTCTTAGGCCTACAAGAGCGATTCCAAGGAAGGGTGCTGGCTAGCAAGAGCTTTCAGTGCTGGCACTTTTCATCTCTGAGCAATTGCTCGACGTTTGCAATTTCTCAGCTCGTGTCTACTAGACGGAGAGATAGTGACCGTGACGTTTGGTGGGTAGAGAAGTGCAAAGCCCCAGTGTTGCTGCGCCTGTGAAAGCGCTTGCAAGGAAGGCTGCTGGCTAGCAACAGCTTTCAGTGCTGGCACTTTTAATCTCTGAGCAATTGCTCGACGTTTGCAATTTCTCACCTGAGCTCTCTTTAGAGTGCGCGAGAGGATGAGCAGAAGATTAGGTGGCTAGAGAAGCACAGAGCCCCAGTGTTCTTAGGCCTACAAAAGCGCTTCCAAGGAAGGGGGCTGGCTAGCAAGAGCTTTCAGTGCTGGCACTTTTCATCTCTGAGCAATTGCTCGACGTTTGCAATTTCTCAGCTCGTGTCTACGAGATGGAGAGAGATAGTGACCGTGACGTTTGGTGGGTAGAGAAGCGCAAAGCCCCAGTGTTGCTGCGCCTGTGAAAGCGCTTCCAAGGAAGGGTGCTGGCTAGCAACAGCTTTCAGTGCTGGCACTTTTCATCTCTGAGCAATTGCTCGACGTTTGCAATTTCTCAGCTCGTTTCTACGAGACGGAGAGATAGTGACCGTGACGTTTGGTGGCTAGAGAAGTGCAAAGCCCCAGTGTTGCTGCGCCTGTGAAAGCGCTTCCAAGGAAGGGTGCTGGCTAGCAAGAGCTTTCAGTGCTGGCACTTTTCAACTCTGAGCAATTGCTCGACCTTTGCAATTTCTCACCTGAGCTCTCTTTAGAGTGTGCGAGAGGATGAGCAGAAGATTAGGTGGCTAGAGAAGCCCAGAGCCCCACTGTTCTTAGGCCTACAAAAGCGCTTCCAAGGAAGGGTGCTGGCTAGCAACAGCTTTCAGTGCTGGCACTTTTCATCTCTGAGCAATTGCTCGACCTTTGCAATTTCTCAGCTCGTGTCTACGAGACGGAGAGATAGTGACCGTGACCTTTGGTGGCTAGAGAAGCGCAAAGCCCCAGTGTTGCTGCGCCTGTGAAAGCACTTCCAAGGAAGGCTGCTGGCTAGCAAGAGCTTTCAGTGCTGGCACTTTTCATCTCTGAGCAATTGCTCGACGTTTGCAATTTCTCACCTGAGCTCTCTTTAGAGTGTGCGAGAGGATGAGCAGAAGATTAGGTGGCTAGAGAAGCCCAGAGCCCCAGTGTTCTTAGGCCTACAAAAGCGCATCCAAGGAAGGCTGCTGGCTAGCAAGAGCTTTCAGTGCTGGCACTTTTCATCTCTGAGCAATTGCTCGACGTTTGCAATTTCTCAGCTCGTGTCTACGAGCCAGAGAGATAGTGACCGTGACGTTTGGTGGGTAGAGAAGCGCAAAGCCCCAGTGTTGCTGCGCCTGTGAAAGCGCTTCCAAGGAAGGGTGCTGGCTAGCAACAGTTTTCAATGCTGGCACTTTTCATCTCTGAGCAATTGCTCGACCTTTGCAATTTCTCACCTGAGCTCTCTTTAGAGTGCGCGAGAGGATGAGCAGAAGATTAGGTGGCTAGAGAAGCCCAGAGCCCTTGTGTTCTAAGGGCTACAAAAGCGCTTCCAAGGAAGGGTGCTGGCTAGCAACAGCTTTCAGTGCTGGCACTTTTCATCTCTGAGCAATTGCTCGACGTTTGCAATTTCTCAGCTCGTGTCTACGAGATGGAGAGAGATAGTGACCGTGACGTTTGGTGGGTAGAGAAGCGCAAAGCCCCAGTGTTGCTGCGCCTGTGAAAGCGCTTCCAAGGAAGGGTGCTGGCTAGCAACAGCTTTCAGTGCTGGCACTTTTCATCTCTGAGCAATTGCTCGACGTTTGCAATTTCTCAGCTCGTGTCTACGAGCCAGAGAGATAGTGACCGTGACGTTTGGTGGCTAGAGAAGTGCAAAGCCCCAGTGTTGCTGCGCCTGTGAAAGCGCTTCCAAGGAAGGGTGCTGGCTAGCAAGAGCTTTCAGTGCTGGCACTTTTCAACTCTGAGCAATTGCTCGACCTTTGCAATTTCTCACCTGAGCTCTCTTTAGAGTGTGCGAGAGGATGAGCAGAAGATTAGGTGGCTAGAGAAGCCCAGAGCCCCACTGTTCTTAGGCCTACAAAAGCGCTTCCAAGGAAGGGTGCTGGCTAGCAACAGCTTTCAGTGCTGGCACTTTTCATCTCTGAGCAATTGCTCGACCTTTGCAATTTCTCAGCTCGTGTCTACGAGACGGAGAGATAGTGACCGTGACCTTTGGTGGCTAGAGAAGCGCAAAGCCCCAGTGTTGCTGCGCCTGTGAAAGCACTTCCAAGGAAGGCTGCTGGCTAGCAAGAGCTTTCAGTGCTGGCACTTTTCATCTCTGAGCAATTGCTCGACGTTTGCAATTTCTCACCTGAGCTCTCTTCAGAGTGTGCGAGAGGATGAGCAGAAGATTAGGTGGCTAGAGAAACACAGAGCCCCAGTGTTCTTAGGCCTACAAAAGCGCATCCAAGGAAGGCTGCTGGCTAGCAAGAGCTTTCAGTGCTGGCACTTTTCATCTCTGAGCAATTGCTCGACGTTTGCAATTTCTCAGCTCGTGTCTACGAGACGGAGAGAGATAGTGACCGTGACGTTTGGTGGGTAGAGAAGCGCAAAGCCCCAGTGTTGCTGCGCCTGTGAAAGCGCTTCCAAGGAAGGGTGCTGGCTAGCAACAGTTTTCAATGCTGGCACTTTTCATCTCTGAGCAATTGCTCGACGTTTGCAATTTCTCACCTGAGCTCTCTTTAGAGTGCACGAGAGGATGAGCAGAAGATTAGGTGGCTAGAGAAACCCAGAGCCCCAGTGTTCTTAGGGCTAGAACAGCGTTTCCAAGGAAGGGTGCTGGCTAGCAAGAGCTTTCAGTGCTGGCACTTTTCATCTCTGAGCAATTGTTCGACCTTTGCAATTTCTCACTTTATCTCTCTTTAGAGTGCGCGAGAGGATGAGCAGAAGATTAGGTGGCTAGAGAAGCCCAGAGCCCTGTGTTCTAAGGGCTACAAAAGCGCTTCCAAGGAAGGGTGCTGGCTAGCAACAGCTTTCAGTGCTGGCACTTTTCATCTCTGAGCAATTGCTCGACGTTTGCAATTTCTCAGCTCGTGTCTACGAGACGGAGAGATAGTGACCGTGACGTTTGGTGTCTAGAGAAGCGCAAAGCCCCAGTTTTGCTGCGCCTGTGAAAGCGCTTCCAAGGAAGGGTGCTGGCTAGCAAGAGCTTTCAGTGCTGGCACTTTTCATCTCTGAGCAATTGCTCGACTTTCTCAATTTCTCAGCTCGTGTCTACGAGCCAGAGAGATAGTGACCGTGACATTTGGTGGCTAGAGAAGCGCAAAGCCCCAGTGTTACTGCGCCTGTGAAAGCGCTTCCAAGGAAGGGTGCTGGCTAGCAACAGCTTTCAGTGCTGGCACTTTTCATCTCTGAGCAATTGCTCGACGTTTGCAATCTCTCAGCTTGTGTCTACGAGTCGGAGAGATAGTGACCGTGACGTTTGGTGGGTAGAGAAGCGCAAAGCCCCAGTGTTGCTGCTCCTCTGAAAGCGCTTCCAAGGAAGGGTGCTGGCTAGCAAGAGCTTTCAGTGCTGGCACTTTTCATCTCTGAGCAATTGCTCGACCTTTGCAATTTCTCACCTGAGCTCTCTTTAGAGTGCGCGAGAGGATGAGCAGAAGATTAGGTGGCTAGAGAAACACAGAACCCCAGTGTTCTTAGGCCTACAAGAGCGTTTCCAAGGAAGGGTGCTGGCTAGCAACAGCTTTCAGTGCTGGCACTTTTCATCTCTGAGCAATTGCTCGACGTTTGCAATTTCTCAGCTCGTGTCTACGAGATGGAAAGAGAATGACCGTGACCTTTGGTGGGTAGAGAAGCGCAAAGCCCCAGTGTTACTGCGCCTGTGAAAGCGCTTCCAAGGAAGGCTGCTGGCTAGCAAGAGCTTTCAGTGCTGGCACTTTTCATCTCTGAGCAATTGCTCGACGTTTGCAACTTCTCAGCTCGTGTCTACGAGCCAGAGAGATAGTGACCGTGACGTTTGGTGTCTAGAGAAGCGCAAAGCCCCAGTGTTGCTGCGCCTGTGAAAGCGCTTCCAAGGAAGGGTGCTGGCTAGCAAGAGCTTTCAGTGCTGGCACTTTTCATCTCTGAGCAATTGCTCGACGTTTGCAATCTCTCAGCTCGTGTCTACGAGACAGAGAGATAGTGACCGTGACGTTTGGTGGCTAGAGAAGCGCAAAGCTCCAGTGTTGCTGCGCCTGTGAAAGCGCTTCCAAGGAAGGGTGCTGGCTAGCAAGAGCTTTCAGTGCTGGCACTTTTCATCTCTGAGCAATTGCTCGACGTTTGCAATTTCTCACCTGAGCTCTCTTTAGAGTGCGCGAGAGGATGAGCAGAAGATTAGGTGGCTAGAGAAACACAGAGACCCACTGTTCTTAGGCCTACAAGAGCGTTTCCAAGAAGGGTGACGGCTAGCAACAGCTTTCAGTGCTGGCACTTTTCATCGCTGAGCAATTGCTCAACGTTTGCAATCTCTCAGCTCGTGTCTACGAGACGGAGAGATAGTGACCGTGACCTTTGGTGGCTAGAGAAGCGCAAAGCCCCAGTGTTGCTGAGCCTGTGAAAGCGCTTCCAAGGAAGGGTGCTGGCTAGCAAGAACTTTCAGTGCTGGCACTTTTCATCTCTGAGCAATTGCTCGACGTTTGCAATTTCTCACCTGAGCTCTCTTTAGACTGCGCGAGAGGATGAGCAGAAGATTAGGTGGCTAGAGAAGCCCAGAGCCCCACTGTTCTTAGGCCTACAAGAGCGTTTCCAAGAAGGGTGCTGGCTAGCAAGAGCTTTCAGTGCTGGCACTTTTCATCGCTGAGCAATTGCTCGACGTTTGCAATCTCTCAGCTCGTGTCTACGAGCCAGAGAGTTAGTGACCGTGACGTTTGGTGGCTAGAGAAGCGCAAAGCTCCAGTGTTGCTGCGCCTGTGAAAGCGCTTCCAAGGAAGGGTGCTGGCTAGCAAGAGCTTTCAGTGCTGGCACTTTTCATCTCTGAGCAATTGCTCGACGTTTGCAATTTCTCACCTGAGCTCTCTTTAGAGTGCGCAAGAGGATGAGCAGAAGATTAGGTGGCTAGAGAAGCCCAGAGCCCCAGTGTTCTTAGGCCTACAAGAGCGTTTCCAAGAAGGGTGACGGCTAGCAAGAGCTTTCAGTGCTGGCACTTTTCATCTCTGAGCAATTGCTCGACGTTTGCAATCTCTCAGCTCGTGTCTACGAGCCAGAGAGATAGTGACCGTGACGTTTGGTGGGTAGAGAAGCGCAAAGCCCCAGTGTTGCTGCGCCTGTGAAAGCGCTTCCAAGGAAGGGTGCTGGATAGCAACAGCTTTCAGTGCTGGCACTTTTCATCTCTGAGCAATTGCTCGACCTTTGCAATCTCTCAGCTCGTGTCTACGAGACGGAGAGATAGTGACCGTGACATTTGGTGGGTAGAGAAGCGCAAAGCCCCAGTGTTACTGCGCCTGTGAAAGCGCTTCCAAGGAAGGGTGCTGGCTAGCAAGAGCTTTCAGTGCTGGCACTTTTCATCTCTGAGCAATTGCTCGACGTTTGCAATTTCTCACCTGAGCTCTCTTTAGACTGCGCGAGAGGATGAGCAGAAGATGAGGTGGCTAGAGAAGCCCAGAGCCCCACTCTTCTTAGGCCTACAAAAGCACTTCCAAGGAAGGGTGCTGGCTAGCAAGAGCTTTCAGTGCTGGCACTTTTCATCTCTGAGCAATTGCTCGACGTTTGCAATTTCTCACCTGAGCTCTCTTTAGACTGCGCGAGAGGATGAGCAGAAGATTAGGTGGCTAGAGAAACACAGAGCCCCACTGTTCTTAGGCCTACAAAAGCGCTTCCAAGGAAGGGTGCTGGCTAGCAAGAGCTTTCAGTGCTGGCACTTTTCATCTCTGAGCAATTGCTCGACGTTTGCAATTTCTCAGGTCGTGTCTACGAGACGGAGAGAGAAAGTGACCGTGACGTTTGGTGGCTAGAGAAGCGCAAAGCCCCAGTGTTACTGCGCCTGTGAAAGCGCTTCCAAGGAAGGGTGCTGGCTAGCAACAGCTTTCAGTGCTGGCACTTTTCATCTCTGAGCAATTGCTCGACGTTTGCAATTTCTCACCTGAGCTCTCTTTAGAGTGCGCGAGAGGATGAGCAGAAGATGAGGTGGCTAGAGAAGCCCAGAGCCCCAGTGTTCTTAGGCCTACAAAAGCGCTTCCAAGGAAGGGTGCTGGCTAGCAAGAGCTTTCAGTGCTGGCACTTTTCATCTCTGAGCAATTGCTCGACGTTTGCAATTTCTCAGCTCGTGTCTACGAGATGGAGAGAGATAGTGACCGTGACGTTTGGTGGGTAGAGAAGCGCAAAGCCCCAGTGTTGCTGCGCCTGTGAAAGCGCTTCCAAGGAAGGGTGCTGGCTAGCAACAGCTTTCAGTGCTGGCACTTTTCATCTCTGAGCAATTGCTCGACCTTTGCAATTTCTCACCTGAGCTCTCTTTAGAGTGTGCGAGAGGATGAGCAGAACATTAGGTGGCTAGAGAAACACAGAGCCCCAGTGTTCTTAGGCCTACAAGAGCGATTCCAAGGAAGGGTGCTGGCTAGCAAGAGCTTTCAGTGCTGGCACTTTTCATCTCTGAGCAATTGCTCGACGTTTGCAATTTCTCAGCTCGTGTCTACTAGACGGAGAGATAGTGACCGTGACGTTTGGTGGGTAGAGAAGTGCAAAGCCCCAGTGTTGCTGCGCCTGTGAAAGCGCTTGCAAGGAAGGCTGCTGGCTAGCAACAGCTTTCAGTGCTGGCACTTTTAATCTCTGAGCAATTGCTCGACGTTTGCAATTTCTCACCTGAGCTCTCTTTAGAGTGCGCGAGAGGATGAGCAGAAGATTAGGTGGCTAGAGAAGCCCAGAGCCCCAGTGTTCTTAGGCCTACAAAAGCGCTTCCAAGGAAGGGGGCTGGCTAGCAAGAGCTTTCAGTGCTGGCACTTTTCATCTCTGAGCAATTGCTCGACGTTTGCAATTTCTCAGCTCGTGTCTACGAGATGGAGAGAGATAGTGACCGTGACGTTTGGTGGCTAGAGAAGCGCAAAGCCCCAGTGTTGCTGCGCCTGTGAAAGCGCTTCCAAGGAAGGGTGCTGGCTAGCAACAGCTTTCAGTGCTGGCACTTTTCATCTCTGAGCAATTGCTCGACGTTTGCAATTTCTCAGCTCGTGTCTACGAGCCAGAGAGATAGTGACCGTGACGTTTGGTGGCTAGAGAAGTGCAAAGCCCCAGTGTTGCTGCGCCTGTGAAAGCGCTTCCAAGGAAGGGTGCTGGCTAGCAAGAGCTTTCAGTGCTGGCACTTTTCAACTCTGAGCAATTGCTCGACCTTTGCAATTTCTCACCTGAGCTCTCTTTAGAGTGTGCGAGAGGATGAGCAGAAGATTAGGTGGCTAGAGAAGCCCAGAGCCCCACTGTTCTTAGGCCTACAAAAGCGCTTCCAAGGAAGGGTGCTGGCTAGCAACAGCTTTCAGTGCTGGCACTTTTCATCTCTGAGCAATTGCTCGACCTTTGCAATTTCTCAGCTCGTGTCTACGAGACGGAGAGATAGTGACCGTGACCTTTGGTGGCTAGAGAAGCGCAAAGCCCCAGTGTTGCTGCGCCTGTGAAAGCACTTCCAAGGAAGGGTGCTGGCTAGCAAGAGCTTTCAGTGCTGGCACTTTTCATCTCTGAGCAATTGCTCGACGTTTGCAATTTCTCACCTGAGCTCTCTTTAGAGTGTGCGAGAGGATGAGCAGAAGATTAGGTGGCTGGAGAAGCCCAGAGCCCCAGTGTTCTTAGGCCTACAAAAGCGCATCCAAGAAAGGCTGCTGGCTAGCAAGAGCTTTCAGTGCTGGCACTTTTCATCTCTGAGCAATTGCTCGACGTTTGCAATTTCTCAGCTCGTGTCTACGAGACGGAGAGAGATAGTGACCGTGACGTTTGGTGGGTAGAGAAGCGCAAAGCCCCAGTGTTGCTGCGCCTGTGAAAGCGCTTCCAAGGAAGGGTGCTGGCTAGCAACATTTTTCAATGCTGGCACTTTTCATCTCTGAGCAATTGCTCGACGTTTGCAATTTCTCACCTGAGCTCTCTTTAGAGTGCACGAGAGGATGAGCAGAAGATTAGGTGGCTAGAGAAACCCAGAGCCCCAGTGTTCTTAGGGCTAGAACAGCGTTTCCAAGGAAGGGTGCTGGCTAGCAAGAGCTTTCAGTGCTGGCACTTTTCATCTCTGAGCAATTGTTCGACCTTTGCAATTTCTCACTTTATCTCTCTTTAGAGTGCGCGAGAGGATGAGCAGAAGATTAGGTGGCTAGAGAAGCCCAGAGCCCTTGTGTTCTAAGGGCTACAAAAGCGCTTCCAAGGAAGGGTGCTGGCTAGCAACAGCTTTCAGTGCTGGCACTTTTCATCTCTGAGCAATTGCTCGACGTTTGCAATTTCTCAGCTCATGTCTACGAGACGGAGAGATAGTGACCGTGACGTTTGGTGTCTAGAGAAGCGCAAAGCCCCAGTTTTGCTGCGCCTGTGAAAGCGCTTCCAAGGAAGGGTGCTGGCTAGCAACAGCTTTCAGTGCTGGCACTTTTCATCTCTGAGCAATTGCTCGACGTTTGCAATTTCTCACCTGAGCTCTCTTTAGAGTGTGCGAGAGGATGAGCAGAAGATTAGGTGGGTAGAGAAGCACAGAGCCCCAGTGTTCTTAGGCCTACAAAAGCACTTCCAAGGAAGGGTGCTGGCTAGCAAGAGCTTTCAGTGCTGGCACTTTTCATCTCTGAGCAATTGCTCGACGTTTGCAATTTCTCACCTGAGCTCTCTTTAGAGTGCGCGAGAGGATGAGCAGAAGATTAGGTGGCTAGAGAAGCCCAGAGCCTCAGTCTTCTTAGGCCTACAAAAGCACTTCCAAGGAAGGGTGCTGGCTAGCAACAGCTTTCAGTGCTGGCACTTTTCATCTCTGAGCAATTGCTCGACCTTTGCAATTTCTCACCTGAGCTCTCTTTAGAGTGCGCGACAGGATGAGCAGAAGATTAGGTGGCTAGAGAAACACAGAGCCCCAGTGTTCTTAGGCCTACAAAAGCACTTCCAAGGAAGGGTGCTGGCTAGCAAGAGCTTTCAGTGCTGGCACTTTTCATCTCTGAGCAATTGCTCGACTTTCTCAATTTCTCAGCTCGTGTCTACGAGCCAGAGAGATAGTGACCGTGACATTTGGTGGCTAGAGAAGCGCAAAGCCCCAGTGTTACTGCGCCTGTGAAAGCGCTTCCAAGGAAGGGTGCTGGCTAGCAACAGCTTTCAGTGCTGGCACTTTTCATCTCTGAGCAATTGCTCGACGTTTGCAATCTCTCAGCTTGTGTCTACGAGTCGGAGAGATAGTGACCGTGACGTTTGGTGGGTAGAGAAGCGCAAAGCCCCAGTGTTGCTGCGCCTCTGAAAGCGCTTCCAAGGAAGGGTGCTGGCTAGCAAGAGCTTTCAGTGCTGGCACTTTTCATCTCTGAGCAATTGCTCGACCTTTGCAATTTCTCACCTGAGCTCTCTTTAGAGTGCGCGAGAGGATGAGCAGAAGATTAGGTGGCTAGAGAAACACAGAACCCCACTGTTCTTAGGCCTACAAGAGCGTTTCCAAGGAAGGGTGCTGGCTAGCAACAGCTTTCAGTGCTGGCACTTTTCATCTCTGAGCAATTGCTCGACGTTTGCAATTTCTCAGCTCGTGTCTACGAGATGGAAAGAGAATGACCGTGACATTTGGTGGGTAGAGAAGCGCAAAGCCCCAGTGTTACTGCGCCTGTGAAAGCGCTTCCAAGGAAGGCTGCTGGCTAGCAAGAGCTTTCAGTGCTGGCACTTTTCATCTCTAAGCAATTGCTCGACGTTTGCAACTTCTCAGCTCGTGTCTACGAGCCAGAGAGATAGTGACCGTGACGTTTGGTGGGTAGAGAAGTGCAAAGCCCCAGTGTTGCTGCGCCTGTGAAAGCGCTTGCAAGGAAGGCTGCTGGCTAGCAACAGCTTTCAGTGCTGGCACTTTTAATCTCTGAGCAATTGCTCGACGTTTGCAATTTCTCACCTGAGCTCTCTTTAGAGTGCGCGAGAGGATGAGCAGAAGATTAGGTGGCTAGAGAAGCACAGAGCCCCAGTGTTCTTAGGCCTACAAAAGCGCTTCCAAGGAAGGGGGCTGGCTAGCAAGAGCTTTCAGTGCTGGCACTTTTCATCTCTGAGCAATTGCTCGACGTTTGCAATTTCTCAGCTCGTGTCTACGAGATGGAGAGAGATAGTGACCGTGACGTTTGGTGGGTAGAGAAGCGCAAAGCCCCAGTGTTGCTGCGCCTGTGAAAGCGCTTCCAAGGAAGGGTGCTGGCTAGCAACAGCTTTCAGTGCTGGCACTTTTCATCTCTGAGCAATTGCTCGACGTTTGCAATTTCTCAGCTCGTTTCTACGAGACGGAGAGATAGTGACCGTGACGTTTGGTGGCTAGAGAAGTGCAAAGCCCCAGTGTTGCTGCGCCTGTGAAAGCGCTTCCAAGGAAGGGTGCTGGCTAGCAAGAGCTTTCAGTGCTGGCACTTTTCAACTCTGAGCAATTGCTCGACCTTTGCAATTTCTCACCTGAGCTCTCTTTAGAGTGTGCGAGAGGATGAGCAGAAGATTAGGTGGCTAGAGAAGCCCAGAGCCCCACTGTTCTTAGGCCTACAAAAGCGCTTCCAAGGAAGGGTGCTGGCTAGCAACAGCTTTCAGTGCTGGCACTTTTCATCTCTGAGCAATTGCTCGACCTTTGCAATTTCTCAGCTCGTGTCTACGAGACGGAGAGATAGTGACCGTGACCTTTGGTGGCTAGAGAAGCGCAAAGCCCCAGTGTTGCTGCGCCTGTGAAAGCACTTCCAAGGAAGGCTGCTGGCTAGCAAGAGCTTTCAGTGCTGGCACTTTTCATCTCTGAGCAATTGCTCGACGTTTGCAATTTCTCACCTGAGCTCTCTTTAGAGTGTGCGAGAGGATGAGCAGAAGATTAGGTGGCTAGAGAAGCCCAGAGCCCCAGTGTTCTTAGGCCTACAAAAGCGCATCCAAGGAAGGCTGCTGGCTAGCAAGAGCTTTCAGTGCTGGCACTTTTCATCTCTGAGCAATTGCTCGACGTTTGCAATTTCTCAGCTCGTGTCTACGAGCCAGAGAGATAGTGACCGTGACGTTTGGTGGGTAGAGAAGCGCAAAGCCCCAGTGTTGCTGCGCCTGTGAAAGCGCTTCCAAGGAAGGGTGCTGGCTAGCAACAGTTTTCAATGCTGGCACTTTTCATCTCTGAGCAATTGCTCGACCTTTGCAATTTCTCACCTGAGCTCTCTTTAGAGTGCGCGAGAGGATGAGCAGAAGATTAGGTGGCTAGAGAAGCCCAGAGCCCTTGTGTTCTAAGGGCTACAAAAGCGCTTCCAAGGAAGGGTGCTGGCTAGCAACAGCTTTCAGTGCTGGCACTTTTCATCTCTGAGCAATTGCTCGACGTTTGCAATTTCTCAGCTCGTGTCTACGAGATGGAGAGAGATAGTGACCGTGACGTTTGGTGGGTAGAGAAGCGCAAAGCCCCAGTGTTGCTGCGCCTGTGAAAGCGCTTCCAAGGAAGGGTGCTGGCTAGCAACAGCTTTCAGTGCTGGCACTTTTCATCTCTGAGCAATTGCTCGACGTTTGCAATTTCTCAGCTCGTGTCTACGAGCCAGAGAGATAGTGACCGTGACGTTTGGTGGCTAGAGAAGTGCAAAGCCCCAGTGTTGCTGCGCCTGTGAAAGCGCTTCCAAGGAAGGGTGCTGGCTAGCAAGAGCTTTCAGTGCTGGCACTTTTCAACTCTGAGCAATTGCTCGACCTTTGCAATTTCTCACCTGAGCTCTCTTTAGAGTGTGCGAGAGGATGAGCAGAAGATTAGGTGGCTAGAGAAGCCCAGAGCCCCACTGTTCTTAGGCCTACAAAAGCGCTTCCAAGGAAGGGTGCTGGCTAGCAACAGCTTTCAGTGCTGGCACTTTTCATCTCTGAGCAATTGCTCGACCTTTGCAATTTCTCAGCTCGTGTCTACGAGACGGAGAGATAGTGACCGTGACCTTTGGTGGCTAGAGAAGCGCAAAGCCCCAGTGTTGCTGCGCCTGTGAAAGCACTTCCAAGGAAGGCTGCTGGCTAGCAAGAGCTTTCAGTGCTGGCACTTTTCATCTCTGAGCAATTGCTCGACGTTTGCAATTTCTCACCTGAGCTCTCTTCAGAGTGTGCGAGAGGATGAGCAGAAGATTAGGTGGCTAGAGAAACACAGAGCCCCAGTGTTCTTAGGCCTACAAAAGCGCATCCAAGGAAGGCTGCTGGCTAGCAAGAGCTTTCAGTGCTGGCACTTTTCATCTCTGAGCAATTGCTCGACGTTTGCAATTTCTCAGCTCGTGTCTACGAGACGGAGAGAGATAGTGACCGTGACGTTTGGTGGGTAGAGAAGCGCAAAGCCCCAGTGTTGCTGCGCCTGTGAAAGCGCTTCCAAGGAAGGGTGCTGGCTAGCAACAGTTTTCAATGCTGGCACTTTTCATCTCTGAGCAATTGCTCGACGTTTGCAATTTCTCACCTGAGCTCTCTTTAGAGTGCACGAGAGGATGAGCAGAAGATTAGGTGGCTAGAGAAACCCAGAGCCCCAGTGTTCTTAGGGCTAGAACAGCGTTTCCAAGGAAGGGTGCTGGCTAGCAAGAGCTTTCAGTGCTGGCACTTTTCATCTCTGAGCAATTGTTCGACCTTTGCAATTTCTCACTTTATCTCTCTTTAGAGTGCGCGAGAGGATGAGCAGAAGATTAGGTGGCTAGAGAAGCCCAGAGCCCTGTGTTCTAAGGGCTACAAAAGCGCTTCCAAGGAAGGGTGCTGGCTAGCAACAGCTTTCAGTGCTGGCACTTTTCATCTCTGAGCAATTGCTCGACGTTTGCAATTTCTCAGCTCGTGTCTACGAGACGGAGAGATAGTGACCGTGACGTTTGGTGTCTAGAGAAGCGCAAAGCCCCAGTTTTGCTGCGCCTGTGAAAGCGCTTCCAAGGAAGGGTGCTGGCTAGCAAGAGCTTTCAGTGCTGGCACTTTTCATCTCTGAGCAATTGCTCGACTTTCTCAATTTCTCAGCTCGTGTCTACGAGCCAGAGAGATAGTGACCGTGACATTTGGTGGCTAGAGAAGCGCAAAGCCCCAGTGTTACTGCGCCTGTGAAAGCGCTTCCAAGGAAGGGTGCTGGCTAGCAACAGCTTTCAGTGCTGGCACTTTTCATCTCTGAGCAATTGCTCGACGTTTGCAATCTCTCAGCTTGTGTCTACGAGTCGGAGAGATAGTGACCGTGACGTTTGGTGGGTAGAGAAGCGCAAAGCCCCAGTGTTGCTGCTCCTCTGAAAGCGCTTCCAAGGAAGGGTGCTGGCTAGCAAGAGCTTTCAGTGCTGGCACTTTTCATCTCTGAGCAATTGCTCGACCTTTGCAATTTCTCACCTGAGCTCTCTTTAGAGTGCGCGAGAGGATGAGCAGAAGATTAGGTGGCTAGAGAAACACAGAACCCCAGTGTTCTTAGGCCTACAAGAGCGTTTCCAAGGAAGGGTGCTGGCTAGCAACAGCTTTCAGTGCTGGCACTTTTCATCTCTGAGCAATTGCTCGACGTTTGCAATTTCTCAGCTCGTGTCTACGAGATGGAAAGAGAATGACCGTGACCTTTGGTGGGTAGAGAAGCGCAAAGCCCCAGTGTTACTGCGCCTGTGAAAGCGCTTCCAAGGAAGGCTGCTGGCTAGCAAGAGCTTTCAGTGCTGGCACTTTTCATCTCTGAGCAATTGCTCGACGTTTGCAACTTCTCAGCTCGTGTCTACGAGCCAGAGAGATAGTGACCGTGACGTTTGGTGTCTAGAGAAGCGCAAAGCCCCAGTGTTGCTGCGCCTGTGAAAGCGCTTCCAAGGAAGGGTGCTGGCTAGCAAGAGCTTTCAGTGCTGGCACTTTTCATCTCTGAGCAATTGCTCGACGTTTGCAATCTCTCAGCTCGTGTCTACGAGACAGAGAGATAGTGACCGTGACGTTTGGTGGCTAGAGAAGCGCAAAGCTCCAGTGTTGCTGCGCCTGTGAAAGCGCTTCCAAGGAAGGGTGCTGGCTAGCAAGAGCTTTCAGTGCTGGCACTTTTCATCTCTGAGCAATTGCTCGACGTTTGCAATTTCTCACCTGAGCTCTCTTTAGAGTGCGCGAGAGGATGAGCAGAAGATTAGGTGGCTAGAGAAACACAGAGACCCACTGTTCTTAGGCCTACAAGAGCGTTTCCAAGAAGGGTGACGGCTAGCAACAGCTTTCAGTGCTGGCACTTTTCATCGCTGAGCAATTGCTCAACGTTTGCAATCTCTCAGCTCGTGTCTACGAGACGGAGAGATAGTGACCGTGACCTTTGGTGGCTAGAGAAGCGCAAAGCCCCAGTGTTGCTGAGCCTGTGAAAGCGCTTCCAAGGAAGGGTGCTGGCTAGCAAGAACTTTCAGTGCTGGCACTTTTCATCTCTGAGCAATTGCTCGACGTTTGCAATTTCTCACCTGAGCTCTCTTTAGACTGCGCGAGAGGATGAGCAGAAGATTAGGTGGCTAGAGAAGCCCAGAGCCCCACTGTTCTTAGGCCTACAAGAGCGTTTCCAAGAAGGGTGCTGGCTAGCAAGAGCTTTCAGTGCTGGCACTTTTCATCGCTGAGCAATTGCTCGACGTTTGCAATCTCTCAGCTCGTGTCTACGAGCCAGAGAGTTAGTGACCGTGACGTTTGGTGGCTAGAGAAGCGCAAAGCTCCAGTGTTGCTGCGCCTGTGAAAGCGCTTCCAAGGAAGGGTGCTGGCTAGCAAGAGCTTTCAGTGCTGGCACTTTTCATCTCTGAGCAATTGCTCGACGTTTGCAATTTCTCACCTGAGCTCTCTTTAGAGTGCGCAAGAGGATGAGCAGAAGATTAGGTGGCTAGAGAAGCCCAGAGCCCCAGTGTTCTTAGGCCTACAAGAGCGTTTCCAAGAAGGGTGACGGCTAGCAAGAGCTTTCAGTGCTGGCACTTTTCATCTCTGAGCAATTGCTCGACGTTTGCAATCTCTCAGCTCGTGTCTACGAGCCAGAGAGATAGTGACCGTGACGTTTGGTGGGTAGAGAAGCGCAAAGCCCCAGTGTTGCTGCGCCTGTGAAAGCGCTTCCAAGGAAGGGTGCTGGATAGCAACAGCTTTCAGTGCTGGCACTTTTCATCTCTGAGCAATTGCTCGACCTTTGCAATCTCTCAGCTCGTGTCTACGAGACGGAGAGATAGTGACCGTGACATTTGGTGGGTAGAGAAGCGCAAAGCCCCAGTGTTACTGCGCCTGTGAAAGCGCTTCCAAGGAAGGGTGCTGGCTAGCAAGAGCTTTCAGTGCTGGCACTTTTCATCTCTGAGCAATTGCTCGACGTTTGCAATTTCTCACCTGAGCTCTCTTTAGACTGCGCGAGAGGATGAGCAGAAGATGAGGTGGCTAGAGAAGCCCAGAGCCCCACTCTTCTTAGGCCTACAAAAGCACTTCCAAGGAAGGGTGCTGGCTAGCAAGAGCTTTCAGTGCTGGCACTTTTCATCTCTGAGCAATTGCTCGACGTTTGCAATTTCTCACCTGAGCTCTCTTTAGACTGCGCGAGAGGATGAGCAGAAGATTAGGTGGCTAGAGAAACACAGAGCCCCACTGTTCTTAGGCCTACAAAAGCGCTTCCAAGGAAGGGTGCTGGCTAGCAAGAGCTTTCAGTGCTGGCACTTTTCATCTCTGAGCAATTGCTCGACGTTTGCAATTTCTCAGGTCGTGTCTACGAGACGGAGAGAGAAAGTGACCGTGACGTTTGGTGGCTAGAGAAGCGCAAAGCCCCAGTGTTACTGCGCCTGTGAAAGCGCTTCCAAGGAAGGGTGCTGGCTAGCAACAGCTTTCAGTGCTGGCACTTTTCATCTCTGAGCAATTGCTCGACGTTTGCAATTTCTCACCTGAGCTCTCTTTAGAGTGCGCGAGAGGATGAGCAGAAGATGAGGTGGCTAGAGAAGCCCAGAGCCCCAGTGTTCTTAGGCCTACAAAAGCGCTTCCAAGGAAGGGTGCTGGCTAGCAAGAGCTTTCAGTGCTGGCACTTTTCATCTCTGAGCAATTGCTCGACGTTTGCAATTTCTCAGCTCGTGTCTACGAGATGGAGAGAGATAGTGACCGTGACGTTTGGTGGGTAGAGAAGCGCAAAGCCCCAGTGTTGCTGCGCCTGTGAAAGCGCTTCCAAGGAAGGGTGCTGGCTAGCAACAGCTTTCAGTGCTGGCACTTTTCATCTCTGAGCAATTGCTCGACCTTTGCAATTTCTCACCTGAGCTCTCTTTAGAGTGTGCGAGAGGATGAGCAGAACATTAGGTGGCTAGAGAAACACAGAGCCCCAGTGTTCTTAGGCCTACAAGAGCGATTCCAAGGAAGGGTGCTGGCTAGCAAGAGCTTTCAGTGCTGGCACTTTTCATCTCTGAGCAATTGCTCGACGTTTGCAATTTCTCAGCTCGTGTCTACTAGACGGAGAGATAGTGACCGTGACGTTTGGTGGGTAGAGAAGTGCAAAGCCCCAGTGTTGCTGCGCCTGTGAAAGCGCTTGCAAGGAAGGCTGCTGGCTAGCAACAGCTTTCAGTGCTGGCACTTTTAATCTCTGAGCAATTGCTCGACGTTTGCAATTTCTCACCTGAGCTCTCTTTAGAGTGCGCGAGAGGATGAGCAGAAGATTAGGTGGCTAGAGAAGCCCAGAGCCCCAGTGTTCTTAGGCCTACAAAAGCGCTTCCAAGGAAGGGGGCTGGCTAGCAAGAGCTTTCAGTGCTGGCACTTTTCATCTCTGAGCAATTGCTCGACGTTTGCAATTTCTCAGCTCGTGTCTACGAGATGGAGAGAGATAGTGACCGTGACGTTTGGTGGCTAGAGAAGCGCAAAGCCCCAGTGTTGCTGCGCCTGTGAAAGCGCTTCCAAGGAAGGGTGCTGGCTAGCAACAGCTTTCAGTGCTGGCACTTTTCATCTCTGAGCAATTGCTCGACGTTTGCAATTTCTCAGCTCGTGTCTACGAGCCAGAGAGATAGTGACCGTGACGTTTGGTGGCTAGAGAAGTGCAAAGCCCCAGTGTTGCTGCGCCTGTGAAAGCGCTTCCAAGGAAGGGTGCTGGCTAGCAAGAGCTTTCAGTGCTGGCACTTTTCAACTCTGAGCAATTGCTCGACCTTTGCAATTTCTCACCTGAGCTCTCTTTAGAGTGTGCGAGAGGATGAGCAGAAGATTAGGTGGCTAGAGAAGCCCAGAGCCCCACTGTTCTTAGGCCTACAAAAGCGCTTCCAAGGAAGGGTGCTGGCTAGCAACAGCTTTCAGTGCTGGCACTTTTCATCTCTGAGCAATTGCTCGACCTTTGCAATTTCTCAGCTCGTGTCTACGAGACGGAGAGATAGTGACCGTGACCTTTGGTGGCTAGAGAAGCGCAAAGCCCCAGTGTTGCTGCGCCTGTGAAAGCACTTCCAAGGAAGGGTGCTGGCTAGCAAGAGCTTTCAGTGCTGGCACTTTTCATCTCTGAGCAATTGCTCGACGTTTGCAATTTCTCACCTGAGCTCTCTTTAGAGTGTGCGAGAGGATGAGCAGAAGATTAGGTGGCTGGAGAAGCCCAGAGCCCCAGTGTTCTTAGGCCTACAAAAGCGCATCCAAGAAAGGCTGCTGGCTAGCAAGAGCTTTCAGTGCTGGCACTTTTCATCTCTGAGCAATTGCTCGACGTTTGCAATTTCTCAGCTCGTGTCTACGAGACGGAGAGAGATAGTGACCGTGACGTTTGGTGGGTAGAGAAGCGCAAAGCCCCAGTGTTGCTGCGCCTGTGAAAGCGCTTCCAAGGAAGGGTGCTGGCTAGCAACATTTTTCAATGCTGGCACTTTTCATCTCTGAGCAATTGCTCGACGTTTGCAATTTCTCACCTGAGCTCTCTTTAGAGTGCACGAGAGGATGAGCAGAAGATTAGGTGGCTAGAGAAACCCAGAGCCCCAGTGTTCTTAGGGCTAGAACAGCGTTTCCAAGGAAGGGTGCTGGCTAGCAAGAGCTTTCAGTGCTGGCACTTTTCATCTCTGAGCAATTGTTCGACCTTTGCAATTTCTCACTTTATCTCTCTTTAGAGTGCGCGAGAGGATGAGCAGAAGATTAGGTGGCTAGAGAAGCCCAGAGCCCTTGTGTTCTAAGGGCTACAAAAGCGCTTCCAAGGAAGGGTGCTGGCTAGCAACAGCTTTCAGTGCTGGCACTTTTCATCTCTGAGCAATTGCTCGACGTTTGCAATTTCTCAGCTCATGTCTACGAGACGGAGAGATAGTGACCGTGACGTTTGGTGTCTAGAGAAGCGCAAAGCCCCAGTTTTGCTGCGCCTGTGAAAGCGCTTCCAAGGAAGGGTGCTGGCTAGCAACAGCTTTCAGTGCTGGCACTTTTCATCTCTGAGCAATTGCTCGACGTTTGCAATTTCTCACCTGAGCTCTCTTTAGAGTGTGCGAGAGGATGAGCAGAAGATTAGGTGGGTAGAGAAGCACAGAGCCCCAGTGTTCTTAGGCCTACAAAAGCACTTCCAAGGAAGGGTGCTGGCTAGCAAGAGCTTTCAGTGCTGGCACTTTTCATCTCTGAGCAATTGCTCGACGTTTGCAATTTCTCACCTGAGCTCTCTTTAGAGTGCGCGAGAGGATGAGCAGAAGATTAGGTGGCTAGAGAAGCCCAGAGCCTCAGTCTTCTTAGGCCTACAAAAGCACTTCCAAGGAAGGGTGCTGGCTAGCAACAGCTTTCAGTGCTGGCACTTTTCATCTCTGAGCAATTGCTCGACCTTTGCAATTTCTCACCTGAGCTCTCTTTAGAGTGCGCGACAGGATGAGCAGAAGATTAGGTGGCTAGAGAAACACAGAGCCCCAGTGTTCTTAGGCCTACAAAAGCACTTCCAAGGAAGGGTGCTGGCTAGCAAGAGCTTTCAGTGCTGGCACTTTTCATCTCTGAGCAATTGCTCGACTTTCTCAATTTCTCAGCTCGTGTCTACGAGCCAGAGAGATAGTGACCGTGACCTTTGGTGGCTAGAGAAGCGCAAAGCCCCAGTGTTACTGCGCCTGTGAAAGCGCTTCCAAGGAAGGGTGCTGGCTAGCAACAGCTTTCAGTGCTGGCACTTTTCATCTCTGAGCAATTGCTCGACGTTTGCAATCTCTCAGCTTGTGTCTACGAGTCGGAGAGATAGTGACCGTGACGTTTGGTGGGTAGAGAAGCGCAAAGCCCCAGTGTTGCTGCGCCTCTGAAAGCGCTTCCAAGGAAGGGTGCTGGCTAGCAAGAGCTTTCAGTGCTGGCACTTTTCATCTCTGAGCAATTGCTCGACCTTTGCAATTTCTCACCTGAGCTCTCTTTAGAGTGCGCGAGAGGATGAGCAGAAGATTAGGTGGCTAGAGAAACACAGAACCCCACTGTTCTTAGGCCTACAAGAGCGTTTCCAAGGAAGGGTGCTGGCTAGCAACAGCTTTCAGTGCTGGCACTTTTCATCTCTGAGCAATTGCTCGACGTTTGCAATTTCTCAGCTCGTGTCTACGAGATGGAAAGAGAATGACCGTGACATTTGGTGGGTAGAGAAGCGCAAAGCCCCAGTGTTACTGCGCCTGTGAAAGCGCTTCCAAGGAAGGCTGCTGGCTAGCAAGAGCTTTCAGTGCTGGCACTTTTCATCTCTAAGCAATTGCTCGACGTTTGCAACTTCTCAGCTCGTGTCTACGAGCCAGAGAGATAGTGACCGTGACGTTTGGTGGGTAGAGAAGTGCAAAGCCCCAGTGTTGCTGCGCCTGTGAAAGCGCTTGCAAGGAAGGCTGCTGGCTAGCAACAGCTTTCAGTGCTGGCACTTTTAATCTCTGAGCAATTGCTCGACGTTTGCAATTTCTCACCTGAGCTCTCTTTAGAGTGCGCGAGAGGATGAGCAGAAGATTAGGTGGCTAGAGAAGCACAGAGCCCCAGTGTTCTTAGGCCTACAAAAGCGCTTCCAAGGAAGGGGGCTGGCTAGCAAGAGCTTTCAGTGCTGGCACTTTTCATCTCTGAGCAATTGCTCGACGTTTGCAATTTCTCAGCTCGTGTCTACGAGATGGAGAGAGATAGTGACCGTGACGTTTGGTGGGTAGAGAAGCGCAAAGCCCCAGTGTTGCTGCGCCTGTGAAAGCGCTTCCAAGGAAGGGTGCTGGCTAGCAACAGCTTTCAGTGCTGGCACTTTTCATCTCTGAGCAATTGCTCGACGTTTGCAATTTCTCAGCTCGTTTCTACGAGACGGAGAGATAGTGACCGTGACGTTTGGTGGCTAGAGAAGTGCAAAGCCCCAGTGTTGCTGCGCCTGTGAAAGCGCTTCCAAGGAAGGGTGCTGGCTAGCAAGAGCTTTCAGTGCTGGCACTTTTCAACTCTGAGCAATTGCTCGACCTTTGCAATTTCTCACCTGAGCTCTCTTTAGAGTGTGCGAGAGGATGAGCAGAAGATTAGGTGGCTAGAGAAGCCCAGAGCCCCACTGTTCTTAGGCCTACAAAAGCGCTTCCAAGGAAGGGTGCTGGCTAGCAACAGCTTTCAGTGCTGGCACTTTTCATCTCTGAGCAATTGCTCGACCTTTGCAATTTCTCAGCTCGTGTCTACGAGACGGAGAGATAGTGACCGTGACCTTTGGTGGCTAGAGAAGCGCAAAGCCCCAGTGTTGCTGCGCCTGTGAAAGCACTTCCAAGGAAGGCTGCTGGCTAGCAAGAGCTTTCAGTGCTGGCACTTTTCATCTCTGAGCAATTGCTCGACGTTTGCAATTTCTCACCTGAGCTCTCTTTAGAGTGTGCGAGAGGATGAGCAGAAGATTAGGTGGCTAGAGAAGCCCAGAGCCCCAGTGTTCTTAGGCCTACAAAAGCGCATCCAAGGAAGGCTGCTGGCTAGCAAGAGCTTTCAGTGCTGGCACTTTTCATCTCTGAGCAATTGCTCGACGTTTGCAATTTCTCAGCTCGTGTCTACGAGCCAGAGAGATAGTGACCGTGACGTTTGGTGGGTAGAGAAGCGCAAAGCCCCAGTGTTGCTGCGCCTGTGAAAGCGCTTCCAAGGAAGGGTGCTGGCTAGCAACAGTTTTCAATGCTGGCACTTTTCATCTCTGAGCAATTGCTCGACCTTTGCAATTTCTCACCTGAGCTCTCTTTAGAGTGCGCGAGAGGATGAGCAGAAGATTAGGTGGCTAGAGAAGCCCAGAGCCCTTGTGTTCTAAGGGCTACAAAAGCGCTTCCAAGGAAGGGTGCTGGCTAGCAACAGCTTTCAGTGCTGGCACTTTTCATCTCTGAGCAATTGCTCGACGTTTGCAATTTCTCAGCTCGTGTCTACGAGATGGAGAGAGATAGTGACCGTGACGTTTGGTGGGTAGAGAAGCGCAAAGCCCCAGTGTTGCTGCGCCTGTGAAAGCGCTTCCAAGGAAGGGTGCTGGCTAGCAACAGCTTTCAGTGCTGGCACTTTTCATCTCTGAGCAATTGCTCGACGTTTGCAATTTCTCAGCTCGTGTCTACGAGCCAGAGAGATAGTGACCGTGACGTTTGGTGGCTAGAGAAGTGCAAAGCCCCAGTGTTGCTGCGCCTGTGAAAGCGCTTCCAAGGAAGGGTGCTGGCTAGCAAGAGCTTTCAGTGCTGGCACTTTTCAACTCTGAGCAATTGCTCGACCTTTGCAATTTCTCACCTGAGCTCTCTTTAGAGTGTGCGAGAGGATGAGCAGAAGATTAGGTGGCTAGAGAAGCCCAGAGCCCCACTGTTCTTAGGCCTACAAAAGCGCTTCCAAGGAAGGGTGCTGGCTAGCAACAGCTTTCAGTGCTGGCACTTTTCATCTCTGAGCAATTGCTCGACCTTTGCAATTTCTCAGCTCGTGTCTACGAGACGGAGAGATAGTGACCGTGACCTTTGGTGGCTAGAGAAGCGCAAAGCCCCAGTGTTGCTGCGCCTGTGAAAGCACTTCCAAGGAAGGCTGCTGGCTAGCAAGAGCTTTCAGTGCTGGCACTTTTCATCTCTGAGCAATTGCTCGACGTTTGCAATTTCTCACCTGAGCTCTCTTCAGAGTGTGCGAGAGGATGAGCAGAAGATTAGGTGGCTAGAGAAACACAGAGCCCCAGTGTTCTTAGGCCTACAAAAGCGCATCCAAGGAAGGCTGCTGGCTAGCAAGAGCTTTCAGTGCTGGCACTTTTCATCTCTGAGCAATTGCTCGACGTTTGCAATTTCTCAGCTCGTGTCTACGAGACGGAGAGAGATAGTGACCGTGACGTTTGGTGGGTAGAGAAGCGCAAAGCCCCAGTGTTGCTGCGCCTGTGAAAGCGCTTCCAAGGAAGGGTGCTGGCTAGCAACAGTTTTCAATGCTGGCACTTTTCATCTCTGAGCAATTGCTCGACGTTTGCAATTTCTCACCTGAGCTCTCTTTAGAGTGCACGAGAGGATGAGCAGAAGATTAGGTGGCTAGAGAAACCCAGAGCCCCAGTGTTCTTAGGGCTAGAACAGCGTTTCCAAGGAAGGGTGCTGGCTAGCAAGAGCTTTCAGTGCTGGCACTTTTCATCTCTGAGCAATTGTTCGACCTTTGCAATTTCTCACTTTATCTCTCTTTAGAGTGCGCGAGAGGATGAGCAGAAGATTAGGTGGCTAGAGAAGCCCAGAGCCCTGTGTTCTAAGGGCTACAAAAGCGCTTCCAAGGAAGGGTGCTGGCTAGCAACAGCTTTCAGTGCTGGCACTTTTCATCTCTGAGCAATTGCTCGACGTTTGCAATTTCTCAGCTCGTGTCTACGAGACGGAGAGATAGTGACCGTGACGTTTGGTGTCTAGAGAAGCGCAAAGCCCCAGTTTTGCTGCGCCTGTGAAAGCGCTTCCAAGGAAGGGTGCTGGCTAGCAAGAGCTTTCAGTGCTGGCACTTTTCATCTCTGAGCAATTGCTCGACTTTCTCAATTTCTCAGCTCGTGTCTACGAGCCAGAGAGATAGTGACCGTGACATTTGGTGGCTAGAGAAGCGCAAAGCCCCAGTGTTACTGCGCCTGTGAAAGCGCTTCCAAGGAAGGGTGCTGGCTAGCAACAGCTTTCAGTGCTGGCACTTTTCATCTCTGAGCAATTGCTCGACGTTTGCAATCTCTCAGCTTGTGTCTACGAGTCGGAGAGATAGTGACCGTGACGTTTGGTGGGTAGAGAAGCGCAAAGCCCCAGTGTTGCTGCTCCTCTGAAAGCGCTTCCAAGGAAGGGTGCTGGCTAGCAAGAGCTTTCAGTGCTGGCACTTTTCATCTCTGAGCAATTGCTCGACCTTTGCAATTTCTCACCTGAGCTCTCTTTAGAGTGCGCGAGAGGATGAGCAGAAGATTAGGTGGCTAGAGAAACACAGAACCCCAGTGTTCTTAGGCCTACAAGAGCGTTTCCAAGGAAGGGTGCTGGCTAGCAACAGCTTTCAGTGCTGGCACTTTTCATCTCTGAGCAATTGCTCGACGTTTGCAATTTCTCAGCTCGTGTCTACGAGATGGAAAGAGAATGACCGTGACCTTTGGTGGGTAGAGAAGCGCAAAGCCCCAGTGTTACTGCGCCTGTGAAAGCGCTTCCAAGGAAGGCTGCTGGCTAGCAAGAGCTTTCAGTGCTGGCACTTTTCATCTCTGAGCAATTGCTCGACGTTTGCAACTTCTCAGCTCGTGTCTACGAGCCAGAGAGATAGTGACCGTGACGTTTGGTGTCTAGAGAAGCGCAAAGCCCCAGTGTTGCTGCGCCTGTGAAAGCGCTTCCAAGGAAGGGTGCTGGCTAGCAAGAGCTTTCAGTGCTGGCACTTTTCATCTCTGAGCAATTGCTCGACGTTTGCAATCTCTCAGCTCGTGTCTACGAGACAGAGAGATAGTGACCGTGACGTTTGGTGGCTAGAGAAGCGCAAAGCTCCAGTGTTGCTGCGCCTGTGAAAGCGCTTCCAAGGAAGGGTGCTGGCTAGCAAGAGCTTTCAGTGCTGGCACTTTTCATCTCTGAGCAATTGCTCGACGTTTGCAATTTCTCACCTGAGCTCTCTTTAGAGTGCGCGAGAGGATGAGCAGAAGATTAGGTGGCTAGAGAAACACAGAGACCCACTGTTCTTAGGCCTACAAGAGCGTTTCCAAGAAGGGTGACGGCTAGCAACAGCTTTCAGTGCTGGCACTTTTCATCGCTGAGCAATTGCTCAACGTTTGCAATCTCTCAGCTCGTGTCTACGAGACGGAGAGATAGTGACCGTGACCTTTGGTGGCTAGAGAAGCGCAAAGCCCCAGTGTTGCTGAGCCTGTGAAAGCGCTTCCAAGGAAGGGTGCTGGCTAGCAAGAACTTTCAGTGCTGGCACTTTTCATCTCTGAGCAATTGCTCGACGTTTGCAATTTCTCACCTGAGCTCTCTTTAGACTGCGCGAGAGGATGAGCAGAAGATTAGGTGGCTAGAGAAGCCAGAGCCCCACTGTTCTTAGGCCTACAAGAGCGTTTCCAAGAAGGGTGCTGGCTAGCAAGAGCTTTCAGTGCTGGCACTTTTCATCGCTGAGCAATTGCTCGACGTTTGCAATCTCTCAGCTCGTGTCTACGAGCCAGAGAGTTAGTGACCGTGACGTTTGGTGGCTAGAGAAGCGCAAAGCTCCAGTGTTGCTGCGCCTGTGAAAGCGCTTCCAAGGAAGGGTGCTGGCTAGCAAGAGCTTTCAGTGCTGGCACTTTTCATCTCTGAGCAATTGCTCGACGTTTGCAATTTCTCACCTGAGCTCTCTTTAGAGCTGCGCAAGAGGATGAGCAGAAGATTAGGTGCTAGAGAAGCCCAGAGCCCCAGTGTTCTTAGGCCTACAAGAGCGTTTCCAAGAAGGGTGACGGCTAGCAAGAGCTTTCAGTGCTGGCACTTTTCATCTCTGAGCAATTGCTCGACGTTTGCAATCTCTCAGCTCGTGTCTACGAGCCAGAGAGATAGTGACCGTGACGTTTGGTGGGTAGAGAAGCGCAAAGCCCCAGTGTTGCTGCGCCTGTGAAAGCGCTTCCAAGGAAGGGTGCTGGATAGCAACAGCTTCAGTGCTGGCACTTTTCATCTCTGAGCAATTGCTCGACCTTTGCAATCTCTCAGCTCGTGTCTACGAGACGGAGAGATAGTGACCGTGACATTTGGTGGGTAGAGAAGCGCAAAGCCCAGTGTTACTGCGCTGTGAAAGCGCTTCCAAGGAAGGGTGCTGGCTAGCAAGAGCTTTCAGTGCTGGCACTTTTCATCTCTGAGCAATTGCTCGACGTTTTGCAATTTCTCACCTGAGCTCTCTTTAGACTGCGCGAGAGGATGAGCAGAAGATGAGGTGGCTAGAGAAGCCCAGAGCCCCACTCTTCTTAGGCCTACAAAGCACTTCCAAGGAAGGGTGCTGGCTAGCAAGAGCTTTCAGTGCTGGCACTTTTTCATCTCTGAGCAATTGCTCGACGTTTGCAATTTCTCACCTGAGCTCTCTTTAGACTGCGCGAGAGGATGAGCAGAAGATTAGGTGGCTAGAGAAACACAGAGCCCCACTGTTCTTAGGCCTACAAAAGCGCTTCCAAGGAAGGGTGCTGGCTAGCAAGAGCTTTCAGTGCTGGCACTTTTCATCTCTGAGCAATTGCTCGACGTTTGCAATTTCTCAGGTCGTGTCTACGAGACGGAGAGAGAAAAGTGACCGTGACGTTTGGTGGCTAGAGAAGCGCAAAGCCCCCAGTGTTACTGCGCCTGTGAAAGCGCTTCCAAGGAAGGGTGCTGGCTAGCAACAGCTTTCAGTGCTGGCAACTTTTCATCTCTGAGCAATTGCTCGACGTTTGCAATTTCTCACCTGAGCTCTCTTTAAGAGTGCGCGAGAGGATGAGCAGAAGATGAGGTGGCTAGAGAAGCCCCAGAGCCCCAGTGTTCTTAGGCCTACAAAAGCGCTTCCAAGGAAGGGTGCTGGCTAGCAAGAGCTTTCAGTGCTGGCACTTTTCATCTCTGAGCAATTGCTCGACGTTTGCAATTTCTCAGCTCGTGTCTACGAGATGGAGAGAGATAGTGACCGTGACGTTTGGTGGGTAGAGAAGCGCAAAGCCCCAGTGTTGCTGCGCTGTGAAAGCGCTTCCAAGGAAGGGTGCTGGCTAGCAACAGCTTTCAGTGCTGGCACTTTTCATCTCTGAGCAATTGCTCGACCTTTGCAATTTCTCACCTGAGCTCTCTTTAGAGTGTGCGAGAGGATGAGCAGAACATTAGGTGGCTAGAGAACACAGAGCCCCAGTGTTCTTAGGCCTACAAGAGCGATTCCAAGGAAGGGTGCTGGCTAGCAAGAGCTTTCAGTGCTGGCACTTTTCATCTCTGAGCAATTGCTCGACGTTTGCAATTTCTCAGCTCGTGTCTACTAGACGGAGAGATAGTGACCGTGACGTTTTGGTGGGTAGAGAAGTGCAAAGCCCCAGTGTTGCTGCGCCTGTGAAAGCGCTTGCAAGGAAGGCTGCTGGCTAGCAACAGCTTTCAGTGCTGGCACTTTTAATCTCTGAGCAATTGCTCGACGTTTGCAATTTCTCACCTGAGCTCTCTTTAGAGTGCGCGAGAGGAATGAGCAGAAGATTAGGTGGCTAGAGAAGCCCAGAGCCCCAGTGTTCTTAGGCCTACAAAAGCGCTTCCAAGGAAGGGGCTGGCTAGCAAGAGCTTTCAGTGCTGGCACTTTTCATCTCTGAGCAATTGCTCGACGTTTGCAATTTCTCAGCTTCGTGTCTACGAGATGGAGAGAGATAGTGACCGTGACGTTTGGTGGCTAGAGAAGCGCAAAGCCCCAGTGTTGCTGCGCCTGTGAAAGCGCTTCCAAGGAAGGGTGCTGGCTAGCAACAGCTTTCAGTGCTGGCACTTTTCATCTCTGAGCAATTGCTCGACGTTTGCAATTTCTCAGCTCGTGTCTACGAGCCAGAGAGATATTGACCGTGACGTTTGGTGGCTAGAGAAGAGCAAACCCCAGTGTTGCTGCGCCTGTGAAAGCGCTTCCAAGGAAGGGTGCTGGCTAGCAAGAGCTTTCAGTGCTGCACTTTTCAACTCTGAGCAATTGCTCGACCTTTGCAATTTCTCACCTGAGCTCTCTTTAGAGTGTGCGAGAGGATGAGCAGAAGATTAGGTGGCTAGAGAAGCCCAGAGCCCCACTGTTCTTAGGCCTACAAAAGCGCTTCCAAGGAAGGGTGCTGGCTAGCAACAGCTTTCAGTGCTGGCACTTTTCATCTCTGAGCAATTGCTCGACCTTTGCAATTTCTCAGCTCGTGTCTACGAGACGGAGAGATAGTGACCGTGACCTTTGGTGGCTAGAGAAAGCGCAAAGCCCCAGTGTTGCTGCGCCTGTGAAAGCACTTCCAAGGAAGGCTGCTGGCTAGCAAGAGCTTTCAGTGCTGGCACTTTTCATCTCTGAGCAATTGCTCGACGTTTGCAATTTCTCACCTGAGCTCTCTTTAGAGTGTGCGAGAGGATGAGCAGAAGATTAGGTGGCTGGAGAAGCCCAGAGCCCCAGTGTTCTTAGGCCTACAAAAGCGCATCCAAGAAAGGCTGCTGGCTAGCAGAGCTTTCAGTGCTGGCACTTTTCATCTCTGAGCAATTGCTCGACGTTTGCAATTTCTCAGCTCGTGTCTACGAGACGGAGAGAGATAGTGACCGTGACGTTTGGTGGGTAGAGAAGCGCAAAGCCCCAGTGTTGCTGCCGCTGTGAAAGCGCTTCCAAGGAAGGGTGCTGGCTAGCAACATTTTT